>OY757237.1:60349943-61691193 GCA_963583995.1 Xylota segnis
GGAGCTGTCCTGCAGTTTGGCACACCAAGTTGGTTTAGATCCCTTACTGTGTTTTCTCCGGAAAATTTGAAGACTCTTCGGGCTAGATTATTCTTGTTTACCCGCTTCCTGTCATAGTCATCTCGGGTGAGACTAATGCGCTGTTTGATGTCAATGTGCAGCTCCTGAATCTCTTCCTCCAAAGCCCATTAATGCAAACGGGACCGAGTATGTTAAGAAGAATTTTTTTCTCGAAAAAACCGAGGATACCTTCGTTTGTTCTCGATAAAGGCCATGCTTAAGCACAATAGGACTGGGAACACTTGAACCTGTCTTTAATGTGATAACCTTGGTTCACAAGATATCGTTGGTTCACAAGATTCAACTTCCTCTAAAATATCAAAGAAATACTTTCTTAGTTGCTTAAGTCTACTCTTAACTATGCTCTGGCGTTCTTAGATCAAATGTATGGTGTCCTCCGAGACGTTAGGTCTCACTACAGTATCTTCAAATATCCTCAGAAGAAAAAAAGCAGATAGAAACCCTACTGTTATTCTAAACTTATTTTCTCTCATCTAACAAAGGTCACAAGGCTTTCGACACCCTATAGCCCTCCTAAGTTGAACCAGTTTAAGTCCGCCATGTTGATGAACTTCTCTAGAATAATACTCTTAGCCACATTGATCTGGTTTATTCCTCTAACTGTATTGCTTTGTGGAAACTCTGATCCTTTTTTCGCCAGATTGTCGGTCCAGTGTCAAGGTACCCAGCATAATCTAAAACAGTTCTGTGTACATATTGCCTTGAGGATTAAACAACAGTTCCTGACTATTTTAGGTTTAATGATTGTTGGATTCCAACGCCTTAAACGCAGCCTGATATTGATCCTAGCTCTAGTAATTCCGCAGCTTTGAGCACAGGTAGAACCTTTACTTGCAACAAACTGCATGCAATGGCTACTTGCAAGTCTATGTCCTTAGAGTATCAGGTACATATATACTCTACCCCTGTTTTGACTGGTTTTGGAATCGTCTATGTAAATTGTCACCTTTTTTCTGCCTATCCTCCCTTTGTGGGTATTTTGCTTCGTATCGTGTATCGAAGTCCAGAGTACCGAGGATGCCGTTCGATTGATCAGTAATAGCAATGCAGGCTGTTCTTTATACCATGCTCCATATGTATGGATAGGTTGTTCTCTGCTGTTCTTTTGCGGCTGAAGTGAGAGTAATAAGCCTCACGGACTTCTTTCTTGTATGTCAAGTGCCAGTCTAGCTTCTTGTACTGAACAATGCCAATATATCTTGCGCGATCCGAAAGGGTCAGCGCCACCTCATCCAGTTCCAGCATTTTAAATTTTTCTATTTTCTACTGTCGTCCGCGCTGACGTGCGCTCATGAATCTTAGACCCATTTCCCAAGAGCAGATCCTCTTTACGTTATTAAAAGCGCCTTCTCTGTCTAAAAAAGCAGGTAGCAGCTAAAGCAAATTCCTTGTATGAAGGTTAGTTTAAATTTTTCCTACCATCTTCTGTGATGCATTCTTCATCTCTATTGTCTTGAGACGGAACGACGAGAGACTATGGGTCTGTAGTCTTTCGCTCGTGTGTGACTTGATTTACCTGCTTTTGGTATGAAGACTTTCCTTCCCGCTACTGATATGCAGTCCAACCCTAAACATTGCTTAAAGGTTTCCAGGAGCCTGAACCTGACCTTTGTAGGGACTTTTTCAACCATAGATGGCCTCGGGTGTCTTAAGTGGTACGAATGATATAATAGCCCAACGAAAGTTCTTCCTTACTCCTCTACCGACAAACTAGTAGTGTCAGACCATTCGCCGCAGATTGTATCTTTTCATATGATGGACCTTTGAAATGCCTTCCGCCTTTTTTCCTCAAGAGGTCTTACCGTGAGTACCCACTACGATCATTTTGTTTGCAAGGTCCACTCCTCACAAAAGCACCAAAGGCATATTTTCCGAGATGATTTGGTTCCTCAAATAAAGCCTAACTAGTTACACATACAAAAGTATAATTCTCTTTTGGTTTTATTCATATTAGACAGCCATCTTCAACCCTACCTGTCTCGAGATAACACACATTGTTTATAGTTATCCCCCCCCTCATGAGATTATGTGCATTTATGAGTGTGTTTATCCCCCCCAAACGCATCCATACATACTATACATGCTCTTTACCATATATGTATGTATGAGAGGAGCAGTTGAGCCAGCAGGCAAATATCATTAGCGTAATCCAAATTTCCAAGGCGATCCATGAGTCTTCATTGTATGTCTAGCTGGTAATCAACATATCATTTGTTATCCATTTGAGGTTTATGCATGCATTTAAGGGAGCATATAACAGCCTAATTCGCAACAGCTTAGGAGGAAGCTTTCGTGTGTGGCAATACAATATCAAATTAAATCCCCTCTTATGTGTGGTATCACACAGAGCTGCACTTGGAGCGGCAATCCAAGATGCATCAACTCAATCGAATTTGGCAACACAACGCCATCTCTGTTACATAATAAATAATACGCCTCTTATGATTTCTAGTCACATACGTACATACATACATATGTATATTTGGTCTCTCCCGTCTGATTGGGTAAAACTTGCTTCGGCTTTAATGGCTAACTGGTTTAATAGTAATTGCATAAGCTGGTATCCGGCATCAGTCCTCTCCTCGGTCTGGGTGTATGAGCATACTCGTGGTATTTAATCTCTGTTATGCTTTGTGTTTTATTTTCGTTTATTCCCAACTGATGAGATATAAGATATCCCGTCCTGAGGGTAGGTTATTCTTTCTATTGTATTGTTTTTCCTGAATCCATACCCCCCCCAACACACACACACTCCATCTATAATATCGTCTTACTTGGCCTCCTAAACCTATTAACAGATCAAACCGCAGGGCTACTGCTATAATCAGTCATGCCCTATCGATTGATTCCGATGATTACCCCTTTATAGCGCGGGGTCTCTCCTCTCCCAGCAATTAGTTTCTTCTTTCTTACATATTAGATGTATAAACAAATTTATTATGCCATCAGAATAATAATAATAAAACCTCACACACACACCCACAGACACACTGTTGTGTGACGACTATGATGGACTGATGGCTATGATGGCAGATGCGAGGGTGGATATCCTTGTTTGCGCAATTTAATTTTCTTTCAAATTAACGCTGCTGTGTATAATTAAAGAAAGGATCAGAAATGAATGGAAAGGAATGACTGTGATGAAAGAATTTTTCGTACTAACACAAAAATGCAGATTCATTTCCAGCTTCTAGCCAGGCAGGATGCAAAGGTACACACTCATACTCTTTTTAGAGTGAGATTCATTATAATTACTACAGGAATTTACTAATTCCTGAGTTAATGCTTTCTCCTTCCCCCTTTTTGTGTGGGGGCTGTGTGTTTTTTTTTTTTTCTCGCTACTGATGGTCTGCCGCCTCCTACATCCTTAGAAAAGAGTTAATAGTCCCCTCGTGGCAGCCTCATCAAGATAGTACAAAAGATTTCAATCCTTCGAACACTGTGGCAACATACAGAAACGACCCACCCGCCATACCCGACCGACGCACGATGAGATCGACGACGACTACGACGACGACGACGACGAGGACGACGACGAATTCCACAGAATAAGAAATAATATGTGTTCTAAGGAATTTCACCGTTTTTAATTCCCCCAGGGAAGTCATAAATTTCACTTTATTTTACCCATAGAAAAAGGTGTGAATAATGACGGGAATTTTTTTCACAATGGGGCGCGTTTAGCCTCCTTCTACAGCTCCTGGTCCTGCACCTGCTCCTCAACAGCCGCCTCCTCCCGAAAACTAAGAAAATGAATTCACTATCTATTTTGGCTTCATCTCGATCCTTCGACTTGCCACCAATCATCACCAATGGGAATTTCAGGGATACTCGTAGTACGTAGCAGCAGAGATGAATATGCTCTGCGAAATGTTGAGGGTTGAAGGTTGAGGGTTGCCGTAATAGTCTTTCTTGGAGCATTCGCGAGCATCGTCGTCTTCATTGTCGTCGTCATCAGGTCAGATACTGGTGCTGGGTGGTTGGTGCTTCTGGAAAACATCGCAGGGAGGAAACAAAACGTGAATTAAATTAATAGCCTATCAGAGGGTATTAGAGGCAGTCGGCAGCCGGCAGCCGAGTGCCGAGATCCCAGCGCGTTAATCTATTGTCGAAGAGCTCCAATGCATTTATTTTATTTATTATTTCTGTGTGCTGGTATGGGTGTAAGTGTGTGTGTGTGTGTGTTTGAAGGTAATTGCAATCCCCAATACCAATATCATCATAATAATGTTTTTTTTTTTTTTAAATTAAATCCTTGAGGCGGGTGTCGGATGATTGCGCGCGCGGTACAACCAAATGGATTTTCAATTGCGAGCGGCAAAGGACCATTTCCGGTTGAGTGTTTTAGTAGGAAATTTGGTTCAATTGCAGTTGGTTTTTAGTGGGTGAACTAAGGCGGGGGGTGGAGAGGGGGAGGTCGGGCTTATAAATCAATGTTTGCACACAAAACGCAGCACACGCTGAGAGCGAGAGAGGATGCAGTGAATAACTAGGTGGGTGGAAGTAGTTTATTGAATCTCCCTGTCAATAGGTGGGTTGAAGTCGTTATGTGTTATAATTTAGTGCGCGGTGACATCGAATTTCGAATTTCGACTATGAATCGCGTGCCGCACTAAGCTAGTGCTTATAAATCATGGAGCTCATTAGTCTTCAAATCGAAGTATGGGCAAAGGGGTGTTTTGGAAATAAATAAATTTGTTTGGGAGTTCTTTGGCGAATCGATAAAGTTCGTAAGAACTGTATTTAGTCAGTGTCGTCACCATCTATGCATGTGGGTACTTAAAATTCCAGTTCGATTGTTGAAACAGTGCTAACTAAAGTTTTTGCAAATCAAATTATTTTAATTTGAAGAAGGGGGGTACATGCCCTCTATAGAGTTCCCCTCGCATTCTTTTTGGATCTATTTTGATGGTTATATACAGGCTTGGGGAACAACATTTTTCCTAGGGCATTCTCCAATCCGGTTTCCTTTACGAACCTGAGGTGAAAGTTGGGTCTAGTGGCGGTATTTACTCATCAGTCAGTGTCCTACAACATCCAAGCACATGTTCTGATGTTTCAATGGATTCATCGCAGAATATGCAGAGACCTTTTTCAGGTATACCTAATTTCCTTAAATGCTCCTCGAGTTTACAATCCCATGTTAGGAAGTCGGGAGGTTAGTCTTGCTCGTTGTAATAGGTGCTGCGAATCTCTTCCAGTCGTATTGCCCTAGAAGTTCCATGGCTTGTCTCATGCTCTGTTTTCTATCTCCAGTTTCCTGAATTCTTTTGGTATGATTCCTTATTCGGTAGAATGGTTCAGGATTTATGAAGGCGCATTACCCTCTATTCCCAGGTGTTTCTGCAGACATTCCCACAAAAGCTTAGAGTTAATAATATAGGAGTCAGGTGCCATGATAACAGCTTGGCTATCTGAGAGTATATATAGAAATTTCAGCCTTAAAGATGCTGGTATTTTTGCTGATAGATTCCGAGTATTTGGACTTATGATCTGCCCCTGCTTCTGCTTTAGTTCCTTCGTTACCTTTTTGACCCATCTGCGTACCTCTTTGTGGATGCAGTGCTCAAATTCTTGGTATACTGAGCTTGGTAACAAAGTTCCTTGGAAAGTTTAACCTTCTAATAATATCGTCTCTAGGAAAGGCCAGAAATAGTAATTGGTTGAGTAGTACATCGAATTGCTTTGACGTAATCCACTTATCCCCTCTTATTCCTTCTTTGGCAATTCTTAGAACCGTGCAATTGGGCACATTTTCATACAGAGGCAGCCCAGTCTTTTCAACTTGTTGACAGTCTCCCTCGTGGTGACCAGATTGCTCCTTTTTGTCCATGCTCCATCTGACGATGGTCAGTGGTGTCAGTATAGAACCTTATCTGGACGAGTCATTCAAGTTTTCTTGAAAGGGTTCTATTGTAGTTTATGATGGATTAAGGGTTAGCCCAGACCTCAAGCGCCATTGCCAAGTTTGTGTAAGTTCTCTTTGTATGATGTCACAAAAAGGTTTTCTTCAAACTTATCTCTGGCAATAATGACTATATCATCAGCAAATGCTCTGATGTTTGAGTCTCCGCTGATCTTGCTCAGAAGTTCAGTACATCCACCTCGAGATTGTGTTATTTGCTCCTTTCCTATCCAGAGCTGGTGCAGTCGCCAAGAAGTTCTATCACTTTTCTTTCAAGAGCTCTTCAGATGTCTGTGGATGTGCTCGTTCTGTAGGGATGCTGACAATGATGAAGAGGGGATGGACGCAGTGCCTTCTCTGCTAAGTAATTGTCCACAGGTTTTTCCATCATTTAAGGAGGAACGATGTTAGGCTGATCGGTCTATAGGTTTCGATAGACTTGGGTCTATCTTCCCCATTTTTGGAATAATCCAGTGCAAAACTATTTTTTGGTGTTTTTGCCAGATGTGGAAGTAATTTCTCTTGGCTCTGCTGTGACAGAATTGATGTAAAGTAACCAACCCGTGGTACCCGTGGTGACTTAAAAGATTGAAAGGAGTCAATTGCCCTTTCTGTGTGTTTTCTGGAGAAGATTTCCGCTGTTTTCAGTTTTTCTTTCGAGGTCTCGATGCATTGATCCTACTTCTATTATCTATGTTCGGGAAGCTGCCAGGAAAGAGAGCCCCCTCTCCCTTATCTTCGGTATATCTGACATCCGGTTTTCTTAGAGGCGTCTGTATTCCCCCCGTTTTCGCCAGCACCTTGTGTAGTCTGGCCACGGCAGGAGTATTCGTGACCGTCTCACAGAATTTCCTAAAACTTTCTCGTTTACGTTATTACTTATTATACTCTCCTGTACGCTTCTCTGCGTTAAATAGTTTACGACGTTTGGATCTCTACTCAGACTATAGCTTCTAAACGTGAGGTTTTGATCATACTTCCTAGCGCGAGATTACTTAATTTTTAATGTATAGTGTCCTGACTGATGTTCAGCTTCGCTCCATATAGCAGACTGTCAAGGAATTAATGTCTTGTTAAGTATGCATATTCCCGTGATCTGAAACCCAAAGACACCCAACCAACCAACGAAAGCCACGTTTTGTCCTAAACGGTGAAGTATTCCAGCAGAAAATTGAATAAATCAAACAATAGTGCATTTCCTTGCCGAAATCCGACGGATGTTTGGAATAGTTCCGAGGAACTGAGGGTCACGGCGTACAGGTGGATCAGTTTTGCCGGCATCCTGAATTCGGCCATCGCCTTGTAGAGCTCAAAACAATGAATGCTGTCATATACGACTTTAAAGTCAATGAAGAGATGGAGAGTCTCAACTTGATATTCGTTCGTCTTTTTCAGGATTGCCTTAGTGAGCAAATTTGGTCGATTGTTTGGGCGAGAAGGTACACCTGTACTTGCCGATTAGTGTGTTACAGAAAGGTTCAGACGTTCACAGCTTCATCCACCTATACATAGTAGATGAACCGAAGGCTTTGTTGTTCTTCAGCTTTTTGAAAGCTAAGCCAACCTCTTCAAAACTGGGAGGGCTTCTGTATTGACTGGTTACGGGTTCTCTTCTTGTCCTATCACTTCCTCTACCAAACAATTTAATTGTACAGAAAATGTAAAAACTAGATAACCAACTTTAAAGGGACGACACTTAATAGGCGTAGGTGTTCCGACACCAAAAGAGCTAAAACCAGTGGTAGGCGTAGGACGCATTTCTACAAGAGTCTCAAGAGGAACAACATGTTCTGGACCATATCTCTGCTAAAACCCTTTTCGACTATCAAAACAGATACAAAGTCCACATATACAGCAATCAGCCTCCAAACCACGAGGATAGTCTCCCCATCACACAAGTCCATACAAGTGACCACCAAACAGGACAGTTAACATCGGTCAGCGCGTACACAGAGTACAAAAAAAGGTCTCATGACCCAATTCATGGGTCAAGCAACCAATGTAAGAACACAAAAACTCGTCACAGATAATATTTCCCAGGAAACTTCCTTTTTTTTGTCTCTGTTTTGACCATCCTCCCCTCCAAAGTACTGATTGCTAAAGGAAAATTGGCTACCGAATGTGATTATTACCACACAGAGGGAAGAAAAAGAAATTAACACTGCACGCTTTTAATTGTAACCACCCGGGTTTGCGCTTTGCATTCACAAAAAGTTCCTGCACGATACAAATACACACGACGACGACGACGACGACGACGACGTTGATGATGTGCTGCTGCTGGTCCTGAAACTCGAACACGAACGTGTTCTTTCCGTTTCACCATAGCCTCTCGTCCCTCGCTGCAGGAACGTTCAGCAAAAGAACTCCGAGGATGCAATTTAAACCGGAGGCCACACTGTACTGCAGCACTGACGGTACACATTGCATGAGAGGCAGTTGCTGTTGTCGAGAAAGTATTTCAAATTATTTATGTGCTTAGAATTTTCATAAGGACATAACAACACTTACGCGTTCTGCTCCTTTTTTTCGATCTCTTTCTAACTACACTACAATGTGTGTGTCTGGCTGTCTTAATCCTAATGAAACAAATATCATTTGACAGCACATTGCACATGATTGAGCATTGACACATCCTGGCCACCATCTTCATCAACAACATCCTGTGAAAGACGTGAGTCCTGTTTGTACATATGTCTGTGTGTGTGTGTGTGTGTTTTATTAATTTTGAACACAAGGTCACACGCCTGTGTATGTGATTTCCACTCGAAACAAACTTCTAACTAATGTCCCCCATAATAATGCAAAAAAAAAAAACACACGAAAACAGTAGAAATCCAAGTTGGACCTGAAATGTTAATTAAAATCCTTACAAGGGTACAAACAACAAACAATTTACTGCATCAGTGAGAACTTAGAAGACGAAAGGACGAGAAAAAAAAAAAAAGTAGAAAAGGGTTAGTTAGGTGGTTAGCTGTTAGTTGGTTGGCTTGTTGTTGGAGGTATGTACATAGGTACTCAGGCCGCAACCCTCGGGCAGCATATCACATTATGAAGATTTAGGGATTCCAGTGAAAATTAAAAGGTGTGCCCTCGTATTACGTGCCACTCAAAACAAAACAACTCGAATCCTCCTCCTGCATGACACGGTTTTCATCGTCGGCATCGGCTTGGCTTTCCGTCTGGCTTTGGCTTTACGTTTGGCTTTGGGTTTGGGTTTGGTTTGGGGTATTCGACTTTTTGGGTGGGGTTTTTGGCTTTTTGTTGGATTTAATCAGCGAACTTTTTGCTTAATGACATGAAATTAAGAGGTTTTACAATTATTTCGTATACCCATGCACACATACATACATATACCATGGATGGCTGTGGAAGCAGCACTTTGGCATTAGTTTTCAAGTTGGACGACGACCACAAAAACTGGTACTATTTGTCTATTATTCATCTGTGCGCGGATCTACACAGCTACACTTAATCCACGGCTCTGACTTGTGCAGCTCCCCTGCTGACCTAGTTTTTGCCTGACAAGCTCTGTGTTTTATGTACTATACATGCTCCTGTATACACTCGTAGTGTTGTTTCGAAAAGTGCAGCAATCCTTTGTCCTAAGTGCGGTCGCCATCGTTGGTTTTCTTTCTGTTTGTGTCCATAAGCTTCAGCTTGTCGTAATTTTCTCTCATACAAAGAGAGAGAGCGAGAGAAAGGCCGGAACGGAGATGAAATCTAAAGAATCTCTCCTCGGTTCTTTTTTTTTTTTTTTTTGTATTTCTTTTGCAAGGAAGAAGGATCTATCTCCTGTGTTAGACTCGATTTTGTATGCAGCTGCTCAGTTTAAATAGGATGAGAATGAGAAATATGGAAGTTAAACAAAGCAAAAGGCAAACAAACAATCAAATCTGGGATGTGAAGTGATATGCTGAGATGCGTCTGGGGGAGAGGACTGAAAACTCTTGGGCTCTTGTCCCTTGCCAAAAGTTTGTTGTCAACCAAGAGAGATTGTAGTACAACGTAAATATTTGTCGGGGGCGACATAGTGTACAACGCAATGAGACACTTAGAGTATCAATTGGATTTAAATGAACTATGAACCGGGTTGTTTGGGGATTAAATGATTTAAGAACGAGAATCAGAGTACCGTACCGACATAATTGCTTTGAACATGGTTTCGGATTGATATACGAGGTGAAGGAACTCGTAACCATGTCAGAGGCTCGAATAATGAATTGGTATTGCCTCAAGTGTTTTGTTTGTACAGACTTTGTTTTATTTTCTGAAAGGACTCAAGAGGAGCCATGTTGGATGAAGACAAAGTTTTTTATTCAAAGGAATTCCTATCATCCAAAAGGGGGCAACGGACGTTCTTTAGTTGTGGGCTTAAAATAGCAAAGCAGAGGACAGATGCTTTTAATGCGAATTATGTATATCAAATCACGGAGTGAAGGTATACACCAACCAGTTGATATATTGGACATAGCACTTATCCTCATATGCCACTTATTAGGACATGACATGGATAGTAACCATCCACAGTGAGGAGACAGTGAAACATGTCTTCTTTAGCTGTCATCGCTCAAACTAGAAAACTGTGAAGTGAGCTGGAAGCAGTAGTGAGACATATGACACAATCGCAGGAAAAACTAATTGAAATGACAATGTCTGGAACAAATGAAGAAATCTCAAGAAAAAGTGGATCGGCGGATCTCTCCACGATGAAACGGTGCCGTCTGGGAGACAGTGTTGAGTACATACTAGGTTGACTGGGTATCTTTGGAAGATGTCCCACTTCTGACGACACAAAAGAAACTGAATTAAGGTATATTAATTGAAATGGGATGTTCATAGCGCAGAGAGAGAGAGAAGAAGTTTATCTCAACCTACTTTAAAAAAGTTCCTTCGTATTCTACTGATCAAGGACCTACATACGTTCACCTACATGCGTCCGATTTCAGATGGATCTTAGGAAAGTGTCATTGTGGCAGATCGCAACATGTAGCTGCCTTCCAAGCGGAAATAATTCCCAAATGAAATTTGTGTACACAGTCCTAGAAGCCCTTGTGCAATTCGCCGTTAAAGAAGTTGATGAAAAAGACGAGACATCAGTAAATATCGAGGGAACTTTAGCTGCTAGCAAGCTATCCATACCAATGGATGTAAAGTGGATGTTGGTACTCATGCTAGCATCTACTGCAGGTCTCGAAATCCAAATTGGTCTTTCCGACTTAAGGACAATTGTAAGTTTTTTTGAAGCTGAAGTCACTGCAATGAAACAAGCTGCGAACTTGATTATCTGCCCCTTTCGCTAGTGTAACACGACAGACGCAGTATAAAACAAATCGAGCCCAACTTTTTCAATTTCAATGAAAGATCAGGAAATTCAATCCGAAAAGTACAGAATTCTATCGCAACAGGAGACAAGAGATTTAACTTTTTGAGTAGGTTTCTGCTATGACAGACGAGATTGTAACATTAAAGGAGTTGGACTAAAGTTAACATTACAAGCAGCTGATTTTAGGGTCGCACAATTGGGCCTTCTGTCATTAAGGGGACTAAAAAGATTGAGAGGGGAATTCTACCTTCTAGACTTGGTCATATTGGACATACATACATACATATGTACATACATACATTGGAATGCACAATTTTTGTAAATTGTTGACTATTATTTTTTGTTGTTGCACCAGAAGCCGTTCTGCTGGTCTCTTACAGCTTTCGCAGTCCCGCCAAGAATCAGGGTGACCATGAAGCATCCGTATTTTAGTGCTTGATGCACCTTCGAATTATTTTGCAATTGGAAACAACATGTCCAAATCGTTGCCCACGACAAGATTGAAGAACGTCTCTACTTTAATTTTTTTCAAAGGAAACCAAATGTTGCTCTATGAACCTCAACTTTTTCGAATTCTGTTTTTTATTTTACTTATTTATTTTTTTCTGTTGTTAAATTTTTTTGAGCTCGATAGCTTCGTAAAGTTGTCCAATTGTAACCTCCATCACTTAGAGGGTAATTTTTTTTGTACCACTACTGTCTTTTTCAAATTTTTCACTCTAGGGTTCTTTTTTCTAACTTTCATGGTCTGAGTTAGGACGTGCTTCAAGCGATCAGTCCAACTTTTGTTGACTCGGTCCAATATGTGCAGCGTTATTCCAACAATAGCGTCTCGAATGTTGGCCTCCAGCTCGTCCAAAGTGATTGGCTTGTAACCGTGGGCTAAGGACTTGTTGTAGGACCAGAGAAAATAATCGCAGCGGCCAATTTGTGAACACTTCGAGCGTTGTGTCGTTTGTATGTAGCATGTAGAGATGTTGTGCATCTCTGCCCACAGAAAGTTGGTTAACATCGTTGTATACCTGTAACCATAGACAGTAACTGTGTCTCCTTCCTCATTTCGATAGAAATAAAGTCCGATAATGCCGCCATGCCATACATAGCCGCTGAGCCAAAAATGGGCTCCGTCCAAGAAAATGATTATTTTGGCCGAAATTCGGATCTTCCAGAGCCCAATTACCGAACTCAATTCTTGCGTCTTATACGACGGTAGGCCCAAATCCAAACGCAACATAAGCCGGGTTGATTCTCTGTCGATGCCCAATTCAGCTGATCGGCGCCGAATATGTTTTCTGCAAATCGCATCAATCTCCATCTGGTTGTTGACTCAAGGTCCAAAAGAGTGCACCCACGCCCAAACTTTTTCACCGTGCAACTAATTGCCTGCATCCTGAAGCCATGATCACGACCGACCTCACGGCGAAATTCACGTTGCGTATTACAATTGAGCCAGAATTCCGATATTATTTTTTTTACAATTTCCGCACGTTTGGCAAGTGAAAAATAATGCATGATGGAATGGCAAACTTTACTGAATATTTTGACAGCTGGATGTCACTGGTAACTTTGCTGCAAAAAGGTGTCACTGCTATCTGGTCACCCTTTATGAAACGACAATCTCTCAGCTACTACCAAACAAAAAGTTGTGGAATGCAAATAGGCTTCCAAGATCAATTTCCTCGAATCCCATTAATAGTCTTATCCTAATATCTAAGGTGCCTTAAGCATGGGGAGAGATTTCATTTCAGACATTACGCAGCTGGAAAAGAGAAATAGATGTTTCCAAGAATATGGTGTTTACTCATGCTAAGGTATAAAAAGAAGCAACAAAAATATGTCCCTGTTGACCAGTGTCATTTTTAAAGTTCTCAGTAATTCGGTTTTTTTTCCCGGAATTCAACTGGCCCCTTTTAATCTGTCCCAACAAATGTATCTAGTGATGAAATTCCTGCTTTCATAGCCATTCAAAAATTACGCTTGATGGGATTAGTAAGCACACCCACCAGAAAGGAAAAAGTAAACAAGTAAGTAGGTCATCGAGAACAATGTAATCGACAACTTCTTACAAGCTGAAAACTTCATCAAGTCCTCAAAGAGTAAAATTCACAAGAATTACCCACTTTCCTGGACTTTTGCCTCCAAAAATAAGTCAACCCCACGTACAAATTTAGAGTTCATTCGAAAATAACCGATTTACAATTCAATTCCAAAGTCTATCAACCTTACCAGCGTCTTGAGATAAAGTTACCCCAGATTATTCTCATAATCTTGGCATTATACTCTCGTACACTTATCTATTTACATAAACCCTTTTTTTGCTGCCGCTGTCTACTTGTGCTGCACAAACTTTTCATCTCGATACTTTTTTTTTTTGTCCGTCTGTGTACACTGAAAAATTGATTTTGCTACCTTCTTCACATTATGTACATTAAATCTAATACTGAGAAGAGGGGCAAAATAAATCTCGAGTAATATTAATAGCCTGTTGGATCTGCAATCAATGTTAATATTTTCGCTTCTGATTGATGCCGAAGAGACCGGATGCCACCATCACCGCCACCACCACAGCCATTGGCAACATCAAAGGAAGGGTGGACCAGCCAGCGTACCGATTCAATTAGAAACTAACATTTTTTAATTGCCTTTTACTACTTTTACTTTTTATTACCATTTGTCCTTTCTATCTGGATGATAAATTGCTTCATTTTATGGCATAGAATTCATCAAAAAAAAAAAAAAGTCACTTTTATTATGTAAATTAGGATTCATGAAGGGGTGGAAAGTTCGGCCAGTAGTTTATAGATACGTAGTGGGGGTCCACTCCTCGTTTATGTAGATTTTAACCACTCGCACTCGTATATCAGGAAATTTGAGCAAAAATGCGATCTATTTGAGAACGACGTGACGGTTTCATGGTGAAAACAAAAATTTAGAAAAACGGAAGATTTATTGGCTCGCTCACGTCTTCGGACAATTTCAGACCAATTAGTTGCCTGACTGATCTTTATCATCGGCAATCTTTTCTCATTCTTATTTCATCCTCGTTTTAGGGCGTTTTTTGTGAGTTTGGTGATGATTAGGATAGACAAATGGGACATTTGTATTCACATTTCAAAACCTCCAGCCTGTGCCTCCAGAATAAACTTTTATAAAATCAAATGTCACGATTTCATTTTCAGAGTTTTACTATATATCTTCATCAATATGGATACTCGTAGATAGATGTGTTAGAATCAACACATTTAGGTATGTCAAGGCACTGGAGCAGTGGTCGTTCTTGAACATTCGAAAGCTACATGAATAAGTGGCACCCAAATGTATGCACATTATTTTAATGGGAACAAACACGTTGCATACCTCAAGTCGTTAGGAAATTAAAAAAAACTTTAGTAAAAGCTTTTCCATAGGGACATAACAATTTTGTATTTAAATAAAACACAGAATAATTGAGATATCGGGGTGAAATGTAATTCCAGATTAGGTACCCTTGTTAGATTTAAGGATTGAATTTGATCTCGTTCATATGACCCCTGCGAGTTGGTTTGGAGTCAATCTTTTACACATATCGACTGGAACGTTGACAATTTCGCGTTCCTTATTGTACCAGAGCGTTGTTGGCTTGTTGGCTTGTTGGCATAAACCAACGACTTTACTTAACCTGTATATCCAACGGTGTTAAATCGTATGAGAGATATGGCCATTCGACCATTCCTTGAGATTACACGATTACCGAATTTCACCTTCAATAGATCTATCGTTTGGTACCAGCTGTGTGGTAAGTGGCACCATCTTGTTGAAACTACATATAACTGCTGTCAAGCCCATTGAAATTGTGATCATTTTCATCGACGAAAAAATACGGTCACATGTGGGTTTGTTGCTGTCCAATAAGTCATATTTTGCTTATTGACAAAGCAATTAAGCCAAAACTGAGTTTCGTCGATGAGGATGATTTGTCGACGAAATTCAGGATTTTCTTCAAATTTTTGCAGAGCCCGTTGGGATCGTTTCCGCGCTCCAAATGACCAAGAGGCTTCACTTTTTGGGTATATTTGACCTTGTAAGGCTGCAGGCCAAGAGTTTTGCACTAAATTCGCCACAATGTGGACTGAGAGCCTTGCCAATCCCTGTGAAGCGCGTGGAATCGACTGATTTGGCTCATTTTGAAATGGACCACTACGGGTGCAATGTTTTTGGTACCTCGACCGGTGCGTTGTTTCACTGGCAGATGAACATTCAATAGTGAATATGTTGCCGCGAGTTTATCCATTATAGCACACACAGTCTGTCTTTGGAACGATTATTACGACCAAAAATTGGAGTGAGCCCTCTTAAAGTTCCGACCGGCGACTCAGAATTTCCGAAGTAAATTTTAATAGTTTTCAAACGTTGCTTGTTCGTAAACTTCGCCATGAAATAAAAATGTAAACCTTGACTGACGTTTTGACATTGACAAATCATGAATAAAAAATTAAGGGTGCGGTTGTATTAAGGTACGAAATTGTTATGTCCCTACTGAAAAACCTTCTACTGTCCGTATGTTGTTTAAAAATGTTTTTTTTTTTTTTGATGAAATGAAATTGGGTTCTGTTTTAAGGAATCTGTTGTCTTGGGCTCATCTACTAAAAATATGTTTTCTCCTAAATATTGGGATGATTTTCGAGGTTCAAGGATCGTTCCTGGCACATGGACCAACCGAACGAGGATACTCGTTATTTGGTCTCTACTTCTAGAAACTTTTGGACGGATTTCTTGAATTTCTCCTACCACAGGCAAGTGGGAATAGGCCTTTCAAAAAGAGTTGCAGTATGGTATGCTCAGCAGCTCTTTCTCCTTCTGCCGAAAACATTTGTGGTGGGAACCGTGAGTACTTTATCAGTTGCATTTGGACAACAAAATTTAGCGGTTACGCCAACTTGGGAACACATTACAGGTCTGATACATAGCCAGTACATATGTATGTACATACACATGTATACAGTGTTTTGTTTTGAACCAATTTCGGGATTTTCAGCTGTCGTTTAAAAATAGCTTATTTACAAAAAGGAAAAAAAAGTACATCTCCCACCGAGAGCCGGTTGTCCTATTTACCAGTGATTCTACCCGTAAAGGTTCTAACACTTTACTCCCCATGGAGTGGACGGAAACATACAGAAATAACCCCACGCACCACCTTATGCGTTGAGTGGTGGGAATAACCCTGAGAGGACTAGCAAAAAGTGGCCACGACCATGCTCGGAGAAATCTCACCATCCCTTCCCGAGGGGTTAAACAAAAAAAAAAAAATTAACAAGGATATTCATAGACACAAGACACAAGAAGGAGGAAAGCAAAACTTATCTGCTTTAAAATGGACCCTCCTCGTCCTCCTTCGTTCCGTCGAACTGTCTTTCTCGTCGTTATGAAAGTTCAAGTGGTAATTGGCCCTCTATCCGTTGGCGAAACGTGCATCAAACTAAATCCACCCCGAGGCACTGTAATAATTCAACAGAGCACCTCCACACCGAAGACACCAGCACGACCATTTTTAATCCCTTATTTACACTGTGCGCGCGAGAAATATTCAAATAAAGTTGGCAGTACAACTAATTTCCATTTTACAAGTCCTTAATTGTCTGTTTAGAAGTTATTACTTCCCCTATGGATCACCCTGGTTACCCTAGGAGGACCAGACCAGACCAAAAAAATACCTTAGTACAATTACTACACGCTTTGTTTTTTGTTTGTTTTTCAAAAGCCACTGCGTTGTCCTCCAAAAATTTCTGTGTTTAGACAAATTTCTGAAAAGCTCTGCGTTTCGATGTCGTGTTCGTGTTCGTGTTCGCGTACGACTAGGAGCCAGCCACAAGGATTGTGTGCTGCGATTGTGTGTGCCACTGTGTTGCTACTGTGTCATCGTGTAAATCGCTGCCGCACATTTATAAATAAATTTCCATTTAAATATTACAATTCGAAGGAAGAATTTGCATACGCATCCGACGAGAACACCAAGGAGAAGGCCCAAAGAATGCCCACTCCCGCATACCCTATCTTTCTCTGTGCAAACATTGTAAACAAATAACTTTGTGGCGGCAACAATGTAGCGGCGGTAGCGTACCACTGATGTAGGTGTTTTGTTATTCAAGCATCCTAAAAAGGAAACAACCAGGATTATGATTGTTTCACTGTGTTTCACTGTGCGGAGAGGTGGCGGTATTCTTGTTCCTCCGTGCTCTCCGTCGAGAGAGATAGTTGGCGAAACACATCCAGACACATTATATGCAAACAAACAGAGAAAACGAAGAAAAAAAAAACCGAAAAACAAAGAACAGAACACACACAGAAGGAGGAATTGGACGTAAGGATATTGCAATGCTGAACTTGTTTGCGGGCACAGCGCGAACACCAGAACAAATGGCTGGCTGGCTGAATGAGTAAGTGGACTCCGCCCGCGACAATATAAAAGATAAGACATGCCGGCACGATTATAGCTGGGAGATTTAATAAGTGGCGGAAAGTTGAAGAATAATGACCTTTGAGATATAATCTCGTTGTTTTCAACAAAAAAAAACACGAAAAAACGAACAAAATTTAACAGGATGCTAGCTGGATGAAATTTGCGTCTCTTCTGGCTTTGTGGGCCAAAACCAAGCGACCAGATAGTAGATAGTGGAGCACTGTTTTATAATGGGCTGCATGGAGATGGGTTATTTACTCAATTTATGAAAAGGAATCTCTTGGCTTCAGATGTAATTAAGGGCGCGGTTCTGACAGTCGTTGTACCAGAGCATAATTAGATAATGATTGACTGATAAGTATTATGCATAGAGATCCGCGTCCGGGCGATGCCAACTTTCTCTGTGTTGTTGTTTAAGTGAGCTTACTCCTTACTTACTAAGGAGGACGGACGAACGGGCGGGATTTTGCTATTGATTTACTTGCCATGAATGAGATGAGAAAGATGATTTTAAAGTTCATTCATTGTCAAACTCTGTTCGTATTCAGAATGCGAGTATGTTTGATCCTTAAAATCCAAAAACTCCTTCAAATACTATGAATATTCCAATCCTTATCATGCTTGCGATCCAAGAAATCATCCCCATTCCATGAAACTTTTGTTTTATGAGATTCTCATTGCAGGATGCCCACGTAAAATGCTCATCCTGGAGGAGAATGTGTCTATTGGAGCAGCCTATCTTATACGAGTATACGAGTACACTGTCAAAGGCATCTCGTCAAATTAAAGAAGAAGTCTTTCGATGTTACACCAATACACTCTCGCACTCTTGATGACAAGGTAAATGTGTCACGTTGTGCCTGCTACTGTTGGATGCTGGCTCTGACGGCCATTGATGACAGTATCTGATTCAGACAACGGCAATACGTGTTTTTTTGGTTTATTGGAAGTCCTTCTATATTTTCGCAGCATTCGTGTCACAGGAGCTAAGTGTGGTACAAGTCACATTTAGGTCAGAGCTAGGTACCTACTTGAAAGCGAGAAATGGCACATTTGGGAAATGATTTTGGTTCTAACTAATCGGAAATTCCCTAAACGGCCGATTAGGGCTTCTTGTTATATGGCTTGCATTTGTTTGCAAGGTCCCAGGCTTTGGTAAAAAATCATTTTATTTGCAAAATTGTACTGAATGCATCCATTTACATGACAGAAATGCACTAACCCGTGTCAACATTTTAATAGTTCTCTTTTCTGCTTAACCTTTATTCTACTTAAACTTTTGTTATTACGTAATACCTACTCTATATGGAGTTGCTAGATTAGGTTAGAGTGACTGTTTGCATAGGTTTGAAGGCGCTCATAGACGAATAAAGGTTCATTTTGATGCCCTCAATCGCACCATTTATCTACCCGGACTTATTAAACCAATAAGAGTTTTTAATAAAGCGAGTCATGACACCTGGTAACCCCAGTTCGCCTAGGTTGTCAAGAAAAAGAAGCTTCTAGGAGCTCCGAGGAGAAATCTTTTATGAGTCAGAACTCCTATCCTCAATCCCCACAGTGTTTGCAGAACTCATGTGAAAACAGGCCGAATCTTTTGACATGTTGGCCTTGACATAGTCCAGTGAGAAAATCGATAGTGGGGCTGATCTATGATCGCTTTGATAGTTTGGGCCTAGTATAAGCAAAAGCCAAATCTGGCTTGAAATATTGCAAGTAAGGAGATTTTTCCATAGCAACATTTTCGTACCTGCTTTTTCGGCAGGGTCCTGTGGGTCGTTGTTCCTAGTCTGCCAAGCTCGTCAGTTTTGCAATGTGTAGCTGTCTCTATAAGCTGACACCCAGCATAGGCAAAAGTTGAACTGCTCTGATATTTCTAGTGCGGGCAACCTACAGTTTAAGGTGACCGTTGAGGTGAAGGGGCACAATTCCAGGTATATGACTGTAGCTTGACTGTCAGTGAAAAAGACAGATTTTGCATTAAATTTCACCCATGGCTAGGCTTCCATACTCTGGAAGGGGGAAGGATATACTCAGATGGAGCTTGTCGAAGAAAAACCGGCTTGAGGTAGCAGTAATCACTATTGTCAGGAATGTTAGCAGAAATTTCGGTCAACTAACATCGCCGACCATGTGCGTAGTTGGTGTCTTCTAGGGTTCAATTCATGATAGCCAGATCGTTGTGAGAAAACTTTGAGTTGGATAGCCACGTTAGGAGTCAATTCCTCGCCAAGAATATCTAAGGGGAGCAGGTGGAGCATAATGTGCATCGTCGTTGAAGACGAAGTTCTAGAAGACAGGTATAGGCCTGATACCGGACACTTACAATCAGCGAATGATAAAATGTTAAAAACCCCAATTCTTACCTACGGATTTTTACGTTCGTAAAGAGCCACAGTTGCTTTCTTTAATGTATTAAGCTTGTAAGCCCCTCGGCCATTCTATGCTGTTCATCGTGTCTGGGATTTTTGTGTAGATCGTCGCCTTATTGGCTAACACTGCAACCTAATATGATCTATTTTATTATCAGAGTATGTTTAGTCTAAGAGGCGTGACATCTCCATAATGAAGAATAATACGTCCTTATCATTAAAGTCTTTCAATTCCGCTGATGGGGATATTTCTTTATGTTAAATACGCTTCGTTGACGAATGCAATGAGGAGCATTCACAGAGAATGTGCTCGGATGATTCATCATCTTCCAAAAGAGCCTACAGTACGTATTCGAGATTACGGAGGCTCTTGCAATTCATGGATCAGTCATTCGGTCGGACTTCATCGAGAAATAAAGTTGTAGAGCATATCTTTTCTTTAAATGTTTTTTTTTTCGATTCTGGCTTTAATAGCATAATAGGACATAGTAGCTAGGTTTGGTATCAGAATTACCCCTTTTACATTGCATATGTTGCTACATACCCTACTTCGAATGCAAGTCCGTTTGGCATATTGGAGATTCGAGTATAAGGTACTAATAGTCTCAGATGCCACATTGCACTTCAATTAGAATGAAGCGTGCTGCAGTTGCCGCGTTAAACATTACAATTACCCTTTGAAGCAAGTCTCAAATTATTTTCACAATACATACTTATGTTGTATACTCACAGTCCAGTGGTCCTTTTTGCATCCTTTCAGTGCCAGAGTTTTCTATGGAAACCCTTAAATACATAGCTGTACGAGATCATACAAGTCTAATTGGGGTTTGTACGCGTGCCGAAGGCAATGTTGCGGTGACGCACATGACTGCAAATTGGTTAATACACATTGGTCGTTTGTTGCCACAGAATGGCTTTCTAAATAGAATTTCGGTGGTGGACCATTGATAGTTTATTTCTTTACGTGTTTT
Source organism: Xylota segnis (assembly GCA_963583995.1). Taxonomy (NCBI): domain Eukaryota; kingdom Metazoa; phylum Arthropoda; class Insecta; order Diptera; family Syrphidae; genus Xylota; species Xylota segnis. Next base: position 60,371,035 of record OY757237.1, read on the forward strand.
CGGTTTTCAGTTTTCAGTATTGTCCTCAGTGGATTCGGTATTTATGCTGTTCTCTATTTACAACTTTCTGGATGGTTGGCTATGAGGTTGGCAACCGTATCACTTTGGATTTTGCAGTCAAAACGACTGAAACGCTGCAAGGGTTTGATCGATACTTGTGCTCGTATGATGAATGATAGAATAAAAAAACTTATTGTATTGCCCACAAGGGCTTTGGGAAGCTTTTTCATGATAGTTGTACTCGTACTCTCGAATGTTTGTCAGATGATCGTTTCGTTCGTTTGGGGATTGTAGATAGAATATATTTATCACCCATCAGTTTAGAACTGTTTGCACGGACTAATGCAATCTCCTTAAAGGATAATTGTATTATCTTCCAAGGTATGTAGGTAGGTAAGTGGATTAGTTAAGAGAAGGGAAGCCGCTTTTTAGCGCATTTAAGTCAATATACCCCCATTGCGATGCATATAGAGGGAATTCGGACTCACATATTTAGTTGATGTCCTTATCCTATCTAGCGTTCGTTTATTAATGTTGATTTGTGCTATCAAGTACCACCCTGATGCTAAAAAGGCACGATGTTCCATCTCTTTTACGGTTCAGGGACATTACTCCAAGGGAATTTACTTCACCTCTAGTGGGTATTTAGCCCACTTTTCAAATGTGGAGTAATTTCCAGCTAACATTTGTAGCATTTCATAAGTTTCTGGCGACTGACAATTGTTGTTCCTTTGCGTGCAATCCTATATGAACAAGGAAAGCGACTCATCCACCCCAGAATCGCTTAAACGCATATTTCTGAGAGTTGTTCACATACCCTTAGCGGAGGGAAGAAGGAGCTTGAGCAGCTTAATACACAAGACTTGCTTTTATGTTTTAGGCACCTATTTGAAATTTCTCGTACAGATATGGTACACTAGAGAAGGTGTAACTTTCCATGTGAAGAAATTTCCCGTGGAATAATTTCCCTGCACCTTCTTTCACACCAATTGTCTCCGTCTTTTGATATCTCGACATGGGTGAGCATTATTTTCTCATTCTGACTCGAAGTGATAGAAATGCCTGCGATGTTAGTTTTTTCGCATCATGGTACGGAGCGAACTTCCAGTGAAGTATGGACTTCTTAAAATATGTACATCTCGATGTTGTCACTACGATTGTCTCACAGAAGTTTCTGAAACTGTTGAAGTATATGCAGATGTACATACATATATTAGGTAGAATGCCACCAGTGGTAGCTCTCTTCCGGGTTCCAGGATCGCTGTTTCTTCCTTTCATAAAATTATTAAATTGCATTTTCCCTTCACCTATTTTCGTTTCAAAATTCATCGTGACCACAGGACTTATAACATTTTTTGCTACTAAATCCCCTTTTGTCTCAAGTACACTGTTCACTAAGTTTGTTTCAGTTTTCAATGTTTTGCAGTATTTTTCTTTCCACCATGTTCCCAGACAAAAATTGTCAAATTCACGCATTACTTGTTTCCGTGACCCAGTTTCGACTCATGGAAATTGAATTGAGTCTGTCAAAGCTGTGGCTACTTTTTGGTTTTCATTTTTCTATTTAATTAAATTGGTAACAGCTTTATGTTCATCTTTGGAATGCAATGTCAAAAATAATAAAAGAGTGGCGAGCATCGGGCTGTCAGGACTTCTTACCTCGAACATGTAATGTCCTTGTTCGCGCTATAATCGATGAAACATTTTAGATAGTTGTAATGTCATTCATTCATCCATGGTATCATCCGTCAAATTTCGTGAATATCTGTCCTTTTTTTGCAACTGTTTTTACGAAACCACCCCCACCCAAGATGATACGTTTATTTTCCAGCGGCGTTATTATTTTCTTAACCACATTTCCACCTCTATTGCTTTTAATCCCACACGAAAGCACCTCTTGACAGGTTCCTTTACCACCGTATTATGTCAATGTCACCTGTGCTCCATTCGAGTGGTTGGTTCACTGTACCGGCTCTCATGTGTCATCTGTCTGCCATATGTGGGGTATTTTTTTCTTATCCCGATCCATATCCGTTTATAGAGTTTTTTTGCTCCTTTTAAAAAAAAAGAACAGTTCGCACCACTGCGCTCTTAAAACTCTTAGGAAAATTATAAATTGTACTTCGAGTAGTAAATGTTGATATTGCCAGCCAAACTATCCGAACCCTTTGGATGGGCGGCCACTCACACTCCGTTCGGATCGTAAGCTATTACCAACTTTAATCCAGTTTAATTGTTAGAAAAGCAATTTTCGTTTTTTGCTTCCTTTTTCGAAATGTATGTGTCCTTCCATACGCTTTGTTGATATTGATTTCAAACGAAAGCATCTCGTATACTTGTCTAACAGTTGTCGATTAAAGTTTCCGCACTGCTTTCGATTGAGGCTTAGATAATTCTTCTTTTTTTTTGACGGTGCCTGGGTTCGTTTGTGTTGTGGAAAGGAAGAATAGTGGAAAGAAAATGGAAATACCAGAGTAGATAGCTGTGTACGTGATTGTTAGCAAACATCTGCAAGCAGCCGAGGTATGTATTATTGCCGCCCGGCCTGTATTACAAAAAATCAGCAGCCGCCCTACCAGCAGTACCACCAACCCTGGGATATGTGGTTGGATTTGGATTCGGATTCGGGATTCGGATCCTTTCCCACACATATCCACAACCCCCCCAAGATGTGTGTGCGAATGTGTAATCCTAATCTATACAGAAAGCATCTCAAAATCCAAGTCATGTTTGCCGCAAGATAACCTTAACGTCAATTCAATTCTCCTTTTCTCGTCCTGTTTTCTGTTTTCAGTGGCGCACAGTGACGATGTTTTTTTTTTTCGTTGCCTTTGCTTCGTAAATCTTCACCACCTACCAACCAATGTTATCCTTTTTATTAGGAGTCGTCGTCATGTGTGTATACATACGTACACATATGTAGGTGGTGTGGTGAGGCAGAAGGGATTTTTTTCTCTCCTGCGCTCCCTTCGTTCGTATTGTAGCGTCGAGGACGACGCGGGTAAAATCGAAAATATCGCACAAACAAATCGAAGACGTGGGAGATGTGCAAAGTTTTCACTTTATGAAACAACACTCTATCGAGTTTAATTTTTGTTTCCTTTTACATTTCATTTCGACATTTTTTTTTCTTTTGCTTCGATTTCTCTCCGAAGCGTCGTACACTTTTGCACTTGCAGTTCCCTCAGGATGTCAGATAGGATACAAAATAAGTAAAAAAAATGTGTGCGAAGTAAGTACGTATCAAATTATTTTATTTTCCATCAGCAAATGTATCTGGCAACGCAGAAGGAGAGTGTGAGATAATTTCCTTTGATGGGGAAATATTCTCAGCAAATATACATATGATCGTATATCAGACGAGAGAGAGAGAGAGGAAGACGACAGTGTTTGGCGGCGTATAGAGGATTTTGCTTTTCTATCAATATTTGCTAGTTTGTGATTTACACCATCTCTCGTTTGCGTCATAAAAAAAAGCGCACAAGTATTTATTTTTGCCATTTTTATGCATAATGGAAACCATAAATAACGAGTGGCTTTTAAAGTTGATTTATTCACATTAATGGTTGGTATTATCTTTGACGTCGACTTTGGAATTCGCAGGAGAAAAGTGAGCGCGCGCCTACGCAGGAAATGCGATGACTTTCAGTGATTTCGCGTTTCTTAAGAAAATTCTATAGACTACACGAGAAGTTGTCGTTTTACTCGTGTGCATGGTATGTGTGTGCACTTCAAAATTGGGCTTTTAAGTCCTGGAAAGTACCTTCATACTCGCATTGTTGTTTCTCTTTTGTATTTGTCTTTAGCTTTGTCTGTAGAAAGGGTTGTCTTTAGTTTCGAACATTTTATTCAGGTGCTTTTCAGTTGAAAAGTAATGTTTGTTTGCTACCTTCTTCCGATGACGTCGCACAGTAATAGAGTAATCCTTGCAGCAAGTTGTCCTTGAAAAAGCCTCGTCTCCTAAAAATAAGTTTGTACAGATGCACTGGCTACACTGAAGACCCAAAAACCAAGGCCGACATCTTTAGTGGACCATTTCATGAGTTTGTGGAAACTGACAGTTGTTGCTCATTAGAGTGCAATCATATTGGCAAGTGAAGCGAGACATCCATCCCAAATGCGCTAGACTTGCTAATAGGCGTCTGCTTGATAGTTGTTGGCATACGCTTAGCGGAGAGACGAAATCGCTTGAGCAGATAATCCTGTGCTAAGTGAGTAAGCAGTTCAATACTACTTAGTTCAAAGCATTGTTTGTTGTTTGCTGGGGTATGGTGAGATTCCAAGGAGTCGTTACATGAAAACTGGATCCTATTGAGAGTACAAATTTTAGGTGGACAAGTGGACCAACATGTGGGGCCACAAAACTAATTTGGTCAAAGCTGGAATTGAAAGACTCTAAGAATTGGACTTCTATCAACAGATGGGGTATCGGGCAATAGATGTGACATTGTCTGAAAATACTTGGCGAAACAGGTCGATGGGACCCAAGGCCTAGCTTCTCACAACCATTCGGGTTGTGTTATATTCTTTACACGAATGGAAAGGGCCTACTGTTTAATGCCGTATCTGAAAGGCAATTTGGTATTTGAGAAGCTTTCTCAAGACAGTTGTACTCCCGGATGTTTGTCAGACGCTTGCGAGAGGTGGGGCCGTGAAAATCTTTTAGGTGTTCCCCGACTGGGACTCGAACCTCGAACCCCTTGCTTCATAGTCCAACGCACTAACTACTGAGCCAGACTGTCTATCTACTTATAATAGGTGAACGACTTTTATATAGGCTGCAGGGATGATCTTTCCTGCTGATAGAAGCAGGCTTACTGAGATCCCTTGATTTAAGCGATCTGTTCAAAAGCCTCTTACGCTTCATCAGCAGTTTAAAATGGTTTAGAGAGTAAGTAGAGGGATATCTTTCTACTATGATCCATGTGGTATTACAGGAACCTATTGCTGGTCTAAGTGTGTTGGCAGCTACTTCAACCAAACCAAATGAGGGACCATGGCGGCCCTTCTACTATGTACAACATTACATTCGTTAAATACCATGAAGGAGCTAGAAAAACTGCCTAGCCTTTGATATATGGTTAGCTTCTGTGCGCAATATACAAAGTGTATCTAACATCTGAAGATTTATAAGGAGGAGGAGATGAAAGAGCCTCTAAATGATGATTAATTTCTTTAAAAACAGGCAAAAGGGTATCGTGGCTTGAATTGCGTTGAGTAGTATAATGGGCAATTCTTTATGAGACCCAGGGCCCAGCGTCATGCAAATATACATAACAGAAGCAGTCCCACAGACTTAATAGTCTGTTCTGGTAAAAAACCCCAAAGACTATGACGTTAAAGAAAGTTCCAAGACATGGACTACATTTTCCTTTCAAAAACAAATGTCTACTCTGACAGTTGGGCATAAATTCGGTAATGCGTTCGCCACCAGAGAAGCAAAATTCTGTACACCAACTCTGTACATAGCATTTGCAAGGAGAGAACGAACAGACCCAAACTAGGAGACAGATACATATATTTAACCATCAAGTCCATTAAATCCTTCACTGTTGCTGGCACAAAACTTGAACCACTTTTATGACATTTTGCGCAGCGATAGGATCCATTTTGAAGTATAAACAGAAACCTCTTGATTTTTCCTAACTCTCGCAAAGTTTTAAGAACTGTGTGGTGCTTTACCATTAAGAAATTATTTTTTTTTTTAATTATTTAATTTTTTGGAATTCTAGCTGAGCTAGGAGGATATTTTCCTCATTTCGTCGTCGCTGAGAAAGTGCAAAGATACGATATATTCCTTCCCCATTACTGCTCTGGATTTTTTTTAGACGAACTGTAACCTACTCTCAACAAAAGGCACAAGACGAAAGGATATTTTTTTATGATATTTCGAACTCTAGTCAAACTTATGTAGGCGGTTTTGAAAACCATATAGCAGTTGTGGGAGTGGTCGTAAGGACGTTAGTTATACAAACGCAGCATATCCTTTGGGTCTGATAGAATAAACCGCTTTGCGAGTTTATTGAGAACAGACTCCATCAGGTCATCCACATAGTCAGTGACACTGAAGCCCTCTTTAACTAAAGTTAGCTCACTATCACGAGTAAGTCTGCTTGTAAGCATCTGGTCGGGCCAATAAACTTCTTTAATATCACGGAAGGACACATTGTTCTCAAAAGATGTCTCAATGATTCCTACCAATATTTATGGATTTCCCTTGCGATGTTCTAATGTCGACCAACCTTTCCAAGGTCTCGGTGGTAGGATGAAGGTCTTACTGGCTTTCGGTATGCAGACTGTTTTGGCAATTCTTCAGGATCTAGGGATGTAACTGAAGTTTAAGCAACTTTTAAAGGTTATGTGTACGGTGGGACAAAATGTGCTGTAATTCCACTGGAAAGATACCACTGAGACCACTCCTCCTCCGGCACTATAAATTGGAATTTCTTTTGGTTTTTTATAGAGACAATGGCTTTGTTTTAGCACCAGGAATACGGAGGTCCTTGAGAAGGTTTTTCACTCTACATAGTCTTATTCTAGTGAACTTAGATACGATTTTCCTGATGCGAGACGAATCACTAGTCTCTAGGAGCAATTCCAATCTTGTAGAGTGTGGTCCTAGAGTTGTTTCCTCAGTTTAATACCTTCCTGACTCCACGCAAGTCTAAATATATAAATATATGGGCATCATCCTTAAATTTTACTTTGTTTTACCATAAGGATCATGCAGAAGATTGGGTCCTTATGCAAACGCGACCCTGAACAGTCACGAAGAAGTGAACTGTACAGCAAAAGCTCACTGCACCACAGGAAAGGGCAATGTTTTATGAGGGCTGGCAAGCCTACCTACTCTATAAGAGTATTTACCAAGGATAACACATCAACTTATATTAATGAGATACATAAATCGATATACCCCAATTTAATTCATTTACACTTCGCGTTCAGGACCTACTCCTGGCACTGAGGCACTTAGCAATTCTTAAAATTCATCGACTAATCACTCTCGAAATTGGCACGCATCTACACATCAATCCAAAGTACCAAAAACCAATTTAAACAATTACAACAAATTAATAAATTCGATTGGTGATGCATAACTGAGTCGCTCGCCCGCTCGTTCTCTCTCTCTGGAAACTTGAATCGAATTAATGGTAAGGTTAGTAAATCAAAACTCAGAAGCATCTTCTTGCGAACTCCTGAACTTTATTGGATCTTCACTTCACCAGGATAAACTCAATTCAAGGATATTCCATTAAAAGTAAACCCGCTCCTCGGTTTTATCCGCACCCAAATTACGTATTCATATGTATTGCGATAGTGGTGTGGTGATGGAACTGGTGCTGGTGATGGGACGGTGATGGTGATGGTAATGGCATGTTGAGACATCTTCCCCGCATAACTGAAATCTGACTAAATAAACACTTCAACTTGAAAAGATGAAGGAACATCGTTGGTGGAATGTTTGCGGTGACGGTTGATGGTGCTGTAGGTAGGAGGTATACGGATACGGAATTCTTCGCAAGGATACATCATTAATTCAAAACACCATTAGAAAAGAACCTCGACTTCGATTTCAATACAAATCGAATGTATGCATCTTGAAAATGGAAGCTAGGACCATCGACCGTATGCCAGGATTTGAATCCTTCGAATTGATATTTCACCCTGACTAGGGAGCAAGGTAAATCTACATTACATTGCATCGGTTCATCCTCGGGCTCCGACAGTGTGTCCTCTTCCTTCTTCAACCTTGCTGAATAAATTATGAAGTGCACTCTGGCAACTGCCAGAGGATTAGGACAAACCATTGTTGGTTTCGAGAACAGCACATCTATGTAATGTCTGCTACTGTCTGTTGGGATGGCATTCGGAAACGGTATACCGTCAGTCGCGTGGCAGACGTTAGCTATTGTGGCGACATCATCGTAATGTGACTTAATGTGTTTTATGCAAAACTTTATGTCTTTCGAGAGCCTCCACTGCCTGACGTATTCGTTGATTCGTTTAACCGCCCAGGGCAGGCTGAATTCGTTAACCTCCCAATGCCATAGTGGCGGCAAATAAGACATCCTCTTCTCAGTGGAGAAAGGCCTTATGGTGGTCTTTTCTTCATAGGTTTCGCTTACAGTTTTCTCAGCAAGTGCCGCTGTAGTCTTGATTAGTCTCTCTGCCACGCATCGCATTCCACACATTTCGTTCCTGAAGAACGTGTCCGTATAATGGTGTTCTGATCTTTTCTTTTGTAGTCTTCTTGCCATTTTTAGTTATTTAATTGTTTAACCAAAAATAAAGCAAAAAAAAAAAAAAGAAAATTAAGTACAAATTTTTTTTTCCCAACAAAAGTCGAAAACTGAGGAGAAATTGTTTTCAGAGCTCACTTTGTATGCGAAGCTCTCTTTTTGTCGTCGTCGTCTTCTTCTTCTCCAAGAGTAGGCGAACTGCTCTGCTTGTGCTTCAACTCCCCGGGGCTCATTTTGCTGATAGGACATGAAAGAAACATAACCACATCCGTGGCCTACAAGTCTCGCTTCGTATTCCAACGTTCTATGTACATATGTATGTACATATACATATTTATCGGAGTTGAGCAGCATCTCCTTCCACCCACAATGCAAAGCCATCCATCCCTAAGGATTCAGATTTCGAAAAGTCACGTTCGTGCATTATTCCAGAGGCAACCAGTACCACCAGCAACAGTAGTAGAGAAAAGCGGCGGCTTTTCCCCTGGCCCTTGGATACTGGCACACAGAGCAAAGCGCACAGCCATTGCCATTGCTAGTACTTCCTTGATGTCCGTACCCGTACCCGTACCGTACCGGGATTGTATTTCCTCGTTAGCCGAACTTGTTGTTGTTGCTGTTGTTGCTACTACCAATACTATTCTGGTATTGGCGGTCCTAGGGTGAATGAAGAACAAAATTATATTCAAAGTGCAGACATGCCGAAATGGAGAATTCCAAATGGCACGGCCCAAGTCGAAAATTCTTCATCTCTCTCCTCCTCCTCCACCTCCTCCTGCTCAGCAGCAACAGCAACAGCAGCAGCAGCAGTAGCAGCAGAACAAACTCAAGCCCATGGTACTACTGTTTTAAACTTTTTTGGTCAAAAAAATAAAACCAAAAAAAAATAAAAAGGAAAGAAAATTCAAATTTTCCACCAACGTGTTTCCTACTATTTTCAGTTGCCTGCACTTTTGTATTTTTCCGAATAAATTTTCGTTAGTTGGGCGAAAGGTTTCTCCTTTAGTTTCCACTGGTGTGTCGGTCGAGGACTAGGGAATAAGTACGGGGTGGAGACTCCGAAAACCGAAGGGAAGGAGAAAATAGCAGAAAATGCATTTTTTAGATATACTTTCTTACGAATTAAAACTTCAACTGTTTTGAGTTAAGCTGAAGCGATTTATTACCTGCCCTGGGTGTAGAACATCCATATTTACGAGGTGATGATACTATTTTTGTTTCTTTACTTTGATAAATAATGGAAAAGTGTTGTCGTCGTCGTCCTCATCGTTGTCTTATTCGTTGTCGTCTTTGGCGTTGAAGTTGTTATTGTAATGCAAGTGGTGTGCACCTTTAAAGTTACACGGCAGATGAGGACGGACAGACAATGCCTTAGGTTCTCCATTGAATTATGTATGCCGTCGTCGTGTAGTGTCAGTGTTGCCTACTTAAGGAACTGAAATTGAACTCTTAAATTGGATTCTCTGAAAATTTGGTGTAACTACACACCTGGTTCGAGGCATGTAATTCATATTTTGAGAGAGCGAAACTCTACTTTTAATCCAGAAGTATAATGGATATCTCTAAAACATATAGTATCATAAAACATATTCAATTGTGGTTTAACGTTCTCATATATGTACTACTCCACTACTTTGTTTAACACCACGTCAGGATAGGAAATAGTATTCGTCATGTAATTCTGGAGGGAGTTTCACTTACTGCAATGGTCTGCTCTGCACCTCTTGTATCGGAGAGGAAAAGAAGATGAGTATCAGTACAGAATACGATTGTGCCAGTTCTGTTCACCCATCGGTATGTTACCAGTTTTGGGCGTAAATTTTGAGGAAGGAGAAGGTGAAAGGGAAGCAGCATATCTTCACCATTTTTATAAAGAACAAATATTTATGTATGTATTCATACTTTCTACTACTGATCTGTACATTGTTTGTAGCTGCGCCCACTTTTTAAGGGCGTTTTTATACAAAAAAAAAATCGATTCTGTTGAAAATTTTGCATATAATATCCTCAAACGTTCGAAGTTATCGTTGAATTCAGCACTAGGGTTTACCAATGGGCAAGGGACTTTTTCCCTATGGGTATCACAATGGGTCTGTACTGACCGGAATGTGGCGATGTGGTAATTTATTCTAGTCGCCTACCCACTATCGTTGAATTCAAAAAAAAGATTGGAGTAAATTAGTAGATGGTTTGTAGCTGTTTTGTATGTTTATACTTGCGTGCGTTTGGAGTTCGTTGTTTAGCCCCTTAGGTATACGCTTAATAACAGCTAAATTATTGTTCAACTTCTCAACTAGAGTTTAGATATTTAACAATAATTTAGAATACACAACGTGAGAGTCCTTATGTGCTACTGTATTGCCACCACTCATTGATATATGTAGTTGTAGAAACCAATTAAGAAGAAGGTATATGGCGTGGTCTGAAGCCATATTTCTGAATACCACTATGGTTTTCTAATTGGTAGGTTGACTTTCAGAAATTTGATTATTTTTACCAACTATTGTCGTCTGAAAGTGGACTACGACTTACTTGGTTACCCGTAAGCAGTATGTTAAAATATGATCTGTGATGTGAAAAGATTTTTAAAAATTTTTTGGAGTTCCCGAGGGTAGGTATCTCAGTACCTTTCTTTTTCCCTCTTGTTTCAATGCTTTTTAATGTTGATGAATGTTGAACATTCTGAGGGCAGTAGAATCTGTACCTGGTGCATGGCTCCGATTTGTAATTATTCCCGTTGGGAAGCAGATAGAGGGTCGATCCTAGGGTCCCCCCTAGATAGCCAGGACAAGTTAGACTCTTGCTGCATTGGGATAGTTTTGGGATAGGTTATGGATATGCGGCTGCGTCACTGCTTTTATGTTTCATTTTCATAGGTGGTTTGTTGTAATAGGTTGGATCCACTCAACCTGAGAGCTCCATAGGAGATGATAGGTCTAATAATTGCTTTGTGCTGCAATCCATATCAAGGATTTCTTCAAGATTTCTTTTCCAATATAATTTGGAGTCAATTTGCCCACGAATCAGACCTTGGGTGGTGTGTCAACAGAATGAGTTTATTTTTTTAAGGTTATCCTCCAAAAATTGTTCTGAATTCTCCACACAGGGAGCTCTTTGATAGCCCATTCCATTTACCTTCAATCTTCTTAGGATCTTTTTTGGCTTTGAGAGGCCAAAACCGTTGAGGAATCCTTGTTGTTCTCTTTTTTTTCCTTCAGAAAACTTGGGCCAATAGCTGAGTTATGGATCCTGCCTTTAAACGTGGTTTTGACTATGGTTATGACGGGACCTTCTTATTGTCAAATCTTCCAGAGTTTTCATTGTTGTGTCAAGAAATGATGCCATAGTGTATTTTTTCGTAGCAAGAAGTAGTCGTGTGTAACGCTTCACATATGTTTTCGGAGTTGATCATAACTCTAGATTGAAAGTCAATGGCTCACTGAGATGAATTTATCACAAAGACACTTTGAAAACGGGAAAGGAATGTCAACTACTTTGTCGGTTAGTTATGACTCCATATGCAGTAGGTCCACAATTCAAAATGCCTAATCGTAGAAATATCACTTCCTTATTTATATCGAAGACGTTTCAGAGCTTGGAGTATCTGTCTACAATGAAGACAGCTTTAAATTTTTAATGTTTCCCAACCTGGTACTGAACCAGATGACTGACTCTTCCTAATTATTCTCTTTCAGTTTCTAACAAAGTACCCGTAACGAAACAAAATAACAACGCCATAGAGGAAGTACGTCGTTTCATTTGTTGTGTTTAGTTTGCCAAATTTTGAATTCAGATAGCAATTTCTATTTAATAAAATACAACACACATTTTGTGCATGAATTTGTTCTCAAATAAAAGTTTTCTAAAAACCAAACGTTCAACAAAATGCAAATGCAAATGATTACATACATACGCAGTTTTCGAAAACTGTTGTTTGCTGTTTTCGCAACAATTTTTAATGATTTTTGCTAAAACTGTGACACATATGTAAAATTTCCTTAAATGCTAGGTATCCGTGAAGGATTCAAAATAGGGAACAGTTTCTTGCAATGCATTTACATATGTATGTACATTGATTAGTAGTGTAAGTAGTTTTCAAAAATAGGTGTGTTGCGCATTTGAAAAACTTGAATTTACAAGGGCAGAACGTCAGTTTAAATGAAAACAAGCTTTTGCAAGTTTTAGCACGTGAAGTCGTGGACGTACTCAGCATTTGATTGTATATTTTGGAAAACATAGCTTTTCTACTTCTTTGATTGAATTTCATTGTCCGCACTCTATCCAACTGCGCTATCTATAGAAACATTAGTCTCCTTGACATTGCATGAAAGATCCGAACTGAATGGTCCCTCTCAGTGCGGTTTTAGACCGTGCAAATCCACAACCGACCAAATACTCCAAAAAGTCCAAATTGATATCCAACACCTTTTCATCGATTTCAAGGCTGCATACGACTGGATCTATAGACACGAGCTGCCAAACTCGTTCGCCTGTGCCGGATGATGATGAAGAACGTTCATTACTCCATAAAGGTCGGAAACAATCCTACCGACACCTTTAATGTCAAAAAAGGATTCAGACAAGGACAAGAATGCTCTGTCTTTCGACTTTTTAATATCATACTTAAGGAAACTGTGCGAAACCCCTAAGCCAACACCAAAGGTACTTTGACATCATAGACAGGACACAGCGAGCTATCACTGGTGCGTTTGCAAGTATTGGAACAAAAGTAGCATGTATGCTGTCAACTAGAAAGTCACATTTCAATCCTGGTCGATGGCATCCTTGGTTGTTTTGAACGCAGAAAACGTCATTAGTCATCTAAGAAGGCTAGGATATGTAAAGCGAATGGGCATTAACGTTCTGGCTCGAAGAGTGTCTGATTCCAACCCTAGGTGGCGCGCTGAAGTGGACGGTGATCTCAGCCAACTAGAAGCATTTAGCCAAAGAACGTCCTAACTGGAGATGCTTGTTGGTTAAGGCCCGAGTGTAGCGCCTCTTAAGAAAGTAAGAAAGTTCCATACTTTATCGCTAAGTATATCTGTCTAAGGAATTCGAAGTTGAAAGTGGTGTTCGGCAAAGCAAACTCTGAGCTTTGGATCCCAGCTATGAATGTGGTCCTTGGAGACTACCTACTATACCTTCACGAAAAAGCTGCAAACGTGCGTTAATAGGTGTCTACACCCAGTACCTTAGGGATATTCTGACTATCTGATATCTTGAACGAACAGCCTTATCAAAGAATAGCTCATGATCCGTACAATGACGGCAGTGGCTATAGTGGACACACTTTTCGAAAAAGGACAGGATATGAAGTGGACCTAGAGCACTTGGCCCGGAAAAGTAACAAAGTAAGGACAACAACTGGCAAAGAGCCATATACGATGGCTCGTAGTCGGACATCCAAGGACCCTTGGATCGATAAGAGAACACAGCACATTCTCGAATACAACCTCAATACCTACTTCACAGGTACAATTGACTGTTAGTTGGACTGAATTCGGATTAGGAAGCAATTATTCTCCAGCTCCAGCTAAGCCTCAATTCGTTCCTCCGCTTCGTAATTTCACTGAGTGAACTCCCGGCCCTGCACCAGGACACAGCTATTACTTAAATTGTCAAAGCAAAGCGGCATCAATTCCCAAATCAAATCAAATATCGCTCAATTCTATCGAAATTGTTTTTCGCCAAAAATTTCTCGCATTCCGAGAAGAAGAATGTTTTTTTTTCGTTTTTTTGCTTTCTTCTCTTTTCGATTTGCAATTGAATATCATTCCATTAATGAGTATGCGTTCGTTCGTTTTTTGTTTTTGTTTTTATCCGAGTATCCTTGTTTTCTTTGGAAATTCTTGTAGTATCATAATATCAAAGTTGTGGTGAGCGAAAAAAATATACCGACGTGACAGCGGAAACACTGATGGCCCATACACAAGCACGTTTAGGTTGAAAAGAAAAAAAAAACAAAAAAACAAAGTAGAAAACGACTAAAGAAGGAACAATGTGTTACACAGACTGATGCCGCAGCAGGCACCAGGGGAGCATGTGTCACATGGGCAAGGTGTATGAATCAGGAGCTTAACAATTACAATAAATTTTCTTGAGGATTACTCTCATCGCTAGCATCTTACCTAGAGCACACAGGTCCTTACCAAAGAAAACTTTTCCTCTTTCCCTGCCTTGCCGTGGCCCGAGCGGATGGGGCAAACTTGAGTTTAATCAAAAATCTCAAGGGATATTGTTTCTTTCGGTCGTCCTACTCTTACACTCTGTGCGTCTATAGTCTTCATAGCTTCTTCATAATTCTATTTTTGTTTGGGAGATGAATTTCATTTTCTAACATTGCTTTTAGTATAATTAATGTAATTGATGTTAATTGTAATTAAAAAGTTTTTTTTTTTTGTTTTTGTCGATGTTTGTTGCGATGCATGGTGCTGGTGTGGAGAGGCTCCTTTTGTGTGTCAAATGTTAAGCAATTGGTAACAAGGGAATAAAGGCCGACAACCAGGGAGTAGGGAGAGCAGGAAAAACGAGAAAAAAAATTAGATAAGTAAATAGATAGATAAAAATTGTATTAATCATCGTTAATTGAAATTGCTCTTTGCAACGGTTTGTTTAAGTTGATAAAAGGGATAAAGACAGAAGAAGAAGTAGAAAAAGAAGAAGAAAAAAAAAAAAGTTAAGCCTGGGATGATTGCCTGGTCATTGGATCAGTGAGCGGAAATATTCATTATTCTATTTGATGTCAATTATTTGAAGATACTCGTATTGAAAGGATGGTGCTTTACTTTTTTGTTTGCTCTTTGGCATGTGCCTTGTGACTTTGGCAGTGCACAAATTGGGTTTAATGGTATCCAATTAAAGTGGATTTGAATCATGCTTGTTGTTTACAAGGTCATTGAGTTATCCTTTGTTGTGCATTGGCAATCGTTTCGATTTTTTTTTTCATATAATATGAACAGAAAAGAAATAAGGAGCACTACTGGGTTACAGTTTCTAGTTCAGGTTTTCACGAAACTCTTTAGAGGAGGAAATAGGATTTTCAGTTCAGAATGTCAGATTTCAGCAAGGAGATGCGCTGTACTGGCGCAGATAGTTCGTGTGAACATGGATGGTACTATCTTCAATGCAGCTGCTGAAATATGTAGACGGCATTGGTCGCTTCCAGTGCGCCGTTATATAGGCTTTCCCGTCAATTGAAGAACAGGCCAAACGAGTTGGTCTTGAACTAAAAAAGACTTGCTGTCAAGAAGTCACAAAGCATCTGTCGGCCCTCTAGCACAAATCGTCACTATCGGGAACATACAACAACTTTGAAGTGGTCAAGGAGCCTACCTACCTAGGAGAAAACATCAAGTCCACGAATGACAACTTAGTAAAGTTGAGGCGAATACTTGCCCTGGGAAACCGCTGCTACTTCGGTTTAGCGAAAGAAATGGGTTTAATAACTCCTAAAAGGCGAAATGCGTGATCTACAAAACATTGATCCTGTCAGTCCTGCTATATGGAACTGACTGCTGGACGATAAGTAGGAAAGCACAGCAAATATTGAACAATTTCGAGAGATAAATTCATCGTTGAATTTTCAGTCCCGTGTGTGAGGGAGGTGAATGGAGGAGAAGGTACAACCGGGAACTCTATGGGCTCTGAACGTAGATCCAAAAAATCAAAATGTGTCGACTGCACTTGCTCTACCACATCGAGTAAATGGACATTAATGGTCAAGCGCAAAGAGGATCTTCGAATCACAGCCCCTAGGTTCAAAAGGGAAGACCGAACCTTCGTTTTAAAGATCAAGAACGCTTAGTCTAGAGAACTGGAAGTGGCATGCCCGGGGGGATCGAAGGGCGTGTCTCAGACAGAGACTTTTCACAGATCGGGATTATTAAGGCCTATAGAGTTGATTTTTTCTTCAAAAAGGGGTTGTGTTGCTATTAGAAATCGCAAAGTTATTCAAAAGGACTCTTTTTTTTTTACTAGAGATGGGGTATATTTTAAAGTAGCCAGAGTCTCATGGTCATTTATTTGCCTAAGAACTATGGTGTGGGATTTGCTGCGAAACTTTTTAACACTTGGATTTCTGTTTAGAGTCTTGCACTTAGAGCTTGATTATTGAGGAAGGGATTCCTTTCATTCTCTTGATTCGGTCCCCTTCCAGATTGCGTAGTTTGATTTCATTACATACCGTAATTTCTTTGTTCCATTCTCAAGTGTCTTCATTGAACAGGAAATACTGTGCGGTCTGCAAGTATGCTTGCAATTGCTGCAAATGAGCTTGACAATGACAAATTTATTTTCAGCTTTAAATTGTCAGCTCCTTCCTTCCCTTCTGAATAGTTTCGAAGCTGCTTCCAAAAAAATAGACCACACAACCAACAAGTTAGCTCTGACAAAAACTTCCGAGAAACCATCCCTTCTAGGACCTTCTGGGAGGAAGAGGTGTTCCTGAAAGACAAGTCGATACACTTTATACTGACGCGTGGTTCAAAAACTAGCGACATGGTAGGTGGAGGAGTTGTCTCTGATAGACTTAATCGCCTCTTACTGCGTCGTTCTAATTAGTGTACATAGCGCGTTCCAGACGGGATTAGTGGAGAGTAAAGAACTCTTATCGTGGGTTAGGAAAATCCAAGCAGCTTTCAAATTCTTGGAATCCTTCTCTAATAATTCAAAAGTTGTTTTAGACTGCCGTTCGTCTCTAAGAGATGGCATAGTCTGGGCATAGAGACATTCCCAGGAATTTTAGGGGCGATGAACTCGCCAGACATGGAACTACTGTACCTATCTCACCATGTAAAGCTATCTTATGTATTCCAATCACTACATGCATATTTGAATGCTCTCGATAGATTGAATCTCAAAAATTTGTCTAATAGGAAACCGTGCAACTAAGTTCGGTGTGCATTCAAACGAATTTTGAAAGAGTTGCACAGATTAAGGGGAAAAGGAATCTATTCTCCACTTTTTCTGTACTCTACTGATCCTTCTTATAAAAGAAATCCTTCTTATAGAAGAAAGTTTCACTAGTAGGAATCCAGGTGGTATCCCAACGGATCCATTATTGGCCTGAGTCTGCTGGGTATAGCTGGCAGCCACTTCAAACCTAAGCACGTATTCAACAGAAGTTCAATTTAAATTTAATTTAATATTCATTTCTCCACCCGTATAGGGCTCTGTATTTACGGTGAACTTGTAAGTCCTATAAATCCCGCCTGCTATTTAGAATATTCCTGGCACTCCCAAGGCATGAAGCCGAAACACCTTAAAAACAGGACATCTTGTGATGAAATAAAACACATGCTCTCGTTCTCACAAAGGACTGAAAGTTCTGGGAGGTGCTGCAGATAATTTAGGTTTATGAGTTCCCATCTTATTTTGAATGTGGTCCTTATAAATTCCGTTGTGTTGCTTTGCAGGAAATAAGTATTTTTATTTAGGAAGTGATTCACTTGGCTATAGTAGGCTATTACTGAGCTTCGTTTACAAAATCGTAGTTTTTTTTTACAGAAGGGTTTCTTGTGGAACGTTTCGATTACACCGAATTTGAGGTTAAAATCGCATTCCGATGCTAAACCTTTTCACTTTTGTACAGATTCTTCCTTAAACTGAAGCATATACATAAGTAGGCCCCAACCTAGGTTGTCTCTCTTCGTCCATGTCCATTGATCTTACTACATAGTTTAGATGGAACTTAAAAGAATCTATAACTATAGACGTAACCATGTTTTGCTAACACTCTCATAAGAATATCCGCAGTGAGACTTGAGAACTTGTCTACTTTGCTGTCGAAGCTTTCAAGGGACACAAATTTTCTCGCTCTTCTCAAGGGTCAACGATATGTGGAACGTGATGCAGAACTGTATCATAGCCAGGCAGTTACAGGCAAATTTTAACTTGGCTAGAATTGAGAAACTAAAAAACAGGCTTCGTGTAGATTAGCGCGTTGTAATAGTCGCTTGTTCTTATGTTTCTTTCTTGGGTTTCATCTATTTTTTCTTGGGAGTTTTCCCAACCTGACTTGAATTTATGGGAAATCCTTTCTTGTCTTCGTGTGAGGAAGATATTTGTTTGCCATTACTATGTTGGATGTATTGAGCTGAAGCCCATCATCTCCCAGTCCGTAGGATAATTCGTAACCTAAAGAGTTCTTGGATCAAACTACCTGCAATGGCCCAACCTTGCACTAGGGCAAGCGAACAAATAACCTTCGGGTAGGACATCACAGCCGTTGGCTTATTGAGTTTCTCTTTTAAAAATCCAAACAAAGTTCTGAAGACTTCTTGTCAAGTCAGTTCTTCAAGACTAAATTGAATACCAAGACTTATACAATGAATTGCCAGAGACCATCTTGCAGGCCATAAGCTACCGCTTAGTTCTTGGTGCAATAGTTCATCTAATCCCATCTAAACCCCTCTCTAGGATTAATTTGAACATTTTGCGTCCTGCACACGTAAATAATGTCGCTAAAAGCCCCGGAAATATGGGTGTTCATTAAATCTGAGTCGGTTCACGTTAAGACTATAAAGCTATTCGCATTTCAGGAAACCATCTACAGCTGATGGGTCTCGTGGAGGCAGTTTTGAAATGCAAATTCCAAAGTATCATAGAATATGTATTTCCCCTTAGCGTGTGTAGGTAAGTGCATCAGATTGACATTTTGACACTCAAACTGTGCAAAGTGATAGACTCGGATGTGACATGACATGTTAAATCACCTTTTGGCAAGCCCTCGTCCTCCCATAAACGACAGCTGCAGGACCTTTCCGAAAGTTCAATTATTCCCCTTGTCGTTTCATTTGCAATCCGAATCAGGTAAGCAATGAGTGTTGCACCTCTACCGGTGCACCAGGACTAGATCCTTTATTCCCTAACCATTTCTCATAATAACACCACGGTCCATGGTGGCATCGAGAAATACGCACTCGCCACTGAGACCATGAGCGTTTACGTCATTCCAGATGTGAACTGTGTAAGCACCTTTAATCCGAACCGTGCGGGTGGGGAGGACCCCCAGTTATATCAAAAGCATATTTTGGCCGACTTTCGTAAGCAATTTTTCATCCGTTAATGTGTTTTTTCCTCCTACGACGCGACGACACGGGATACACTAACGGAACGAATGGAATCGCCCTCGCATACAATTCCCGATTTATTATCTCTTTCCGAGGATCGATTCCCACGGATATACCGAGGAGGACAAGGAATTTGCGAAATATGTGTGCACACAGCCCGAGCGATACACCATTGAAGGCTATAGGTACTATACTTGTTTGTAGACAGGATTGGCAATATGTGTGTAAGCCTTGTGATTTCGCCTTCTTTCCGCACAATCTTTCGGTAGTGATGGTGGTCGTCCTGGTTGGAGTTGTGTTGGTGGTCGGTTCATTGTTGTTGCCACCATAGCATGCAACATCGAACATCATCAAATTGAAATTTACGGGTGGCAGATGTGCCTCTATTGTTGTTTTCGCTGTTTGGAGCGCTTATTGGGAATGGTGACCGACAGAAGAACGCATTCGTATGCACCACACCGTTCACAGCCGTTGCCACCCACATCCGTTCATCCGGTGTGTCCATCGATATCGATTTGTGCCAAGTGATGGAATAATGAAGATAGTTTGCTGCTTTCCACTCCTGGTATATGGGCCATAATGATGATTGCTTTTTCTGGATGGAATCCATTCGAATGGAATTGGATTAAAATTGAATGGCTTCGTCGTATTCGTCGTAGTCGTCGTAGTCGTAGTCATCGTCGATAGTTGTATGCACATTGCATGCGGTCGAGGTTACTAGTGTTGCAGTTCTTCTGCTCGGCTCAGCTCTGGTCTGTCCTCTGTTGCTGTTGTTGGATAGCTGATGGCATACTGATAGTGTGATGGTGGGGGCTCATCAATATTTAACTGAGGATGAAATTTTTCGGTGCACTTTCTCTGCAAATGCTGCTTGCCCTCCCCTGTATGGTTGGCAAATCTTGCGGCGGATACACTCTGTATACAGGCGGGCAGGCAGGCAGGCAGGCAGCTCACCTGAATATACGGGGTGTGCATGTGAAATGGACTAATTATTACACTTGCCACAAGTGGATTGGTTTTTATTTGCTTGAGGCCGTTTTAATTCGGCCATTGATTGCTCTAGACGGGGTGTCTATAGTCGGTCTATAGGAGGTCTTCTCTTGTGTACTCGTGTGGCGATGCTGGGTCATCGGCTTGTACACAAAATTAAAATTAAAATTTTATTGAATATGGAACGAGTCAGAGTGGAGTGGGTGGTCCTGTTGTGAGAATCGAAATCGAATCGAAAATTGATGCGCGTACAAAGCCATAAACGCCATCTGTTGGCCCAGGCCAATGCCGTATATGATTAAGTTATACCATAACAATGTAGAATGTGTGAATCGGTATCGATATACGTACATTTTAATGGCAGTATGTCCTCGTTACAAAGGCAAACGATTGAAATTGTAAAAGCGTGATCCGTAAGGACCTCGAACGTGTACGAACAATTGAACCCTTATCAGGGCTTAAATGTGCGTGCCTCTCATTCATGCTCGTAGTAATTTAAATTCTGGTAAATTCTGTTCCACTAACGAATCATCTTTCATTGCGAAACTGCTCTCTCGGGTCTCTAATGGCTGGAAGTCTTTATAAATTTGTTTACATCTTGTAAAGAGGATTGGCCGAGTGCAAAGTGCTTACATTGAGTGGGGGTGCCCCCCACTCCTGGTTCAAGTGTTTTATTTCATGTATGGGTATTTATAGAACGACCCACTTTGCCACGCAAATGAAATGCCTTCCACTTGGTTTTTTTTTTAAAGAATATGTGTGTGCTCTCTTATTGACACTACGACGACCAGGAGAAAATTCTATGAATTTCTGACCAAGGAGTCCAAATGGAAAGAAGAAATGAAATGAAAGAGGATGCCCAAACCCTTTTTTTTTCATTTTTGAAAACAGCACAATATACTATGTGTATGTATGTATGTGGTGCGGAAAAAGTAATTTAAGAAAAAAAAAAAAAAAATAAATAAAGTTAAGTCTTGTGGAAGGTGTTAGTTACATACCATGCACGACCATCCGGCTCCCAATCGTGGTTAAGGCAGTGGTGCTGGCGGTGGTGGTTGAAAAGATGTCCTTGCTGCGTAGCAATGCATTTTCCCACAGTGTAGGTATGTACTACGTACTCAATGGTAGTGTTTCTATAGGATAAGGCCAAGCCAGCCATTGGTGCCGCCGTCGGCGGACGCAAAATGTGGTAATTTATGGTCTTGTTTATTTGCACACTGATGACATAGTATCTCTCTACGTGTATGTGTGGGTGGGGGTGTGTGTGTTTGCAGGGATGGGGGGAAAAGTTTCCTTTTATTTTATCACTCTTGTGGGGTAGGTACGGCACGGTAGGCGAGGGAGATGACTGCTTCCACAAATAGAACTTGAAAGTTTTTTTCAAGAGAAATATTTGTATTTAATCGGTTCTTTGTTCGTTGGGAGCTAAAGTTTCATCCAAAATTGTGCCGAATTATATTATTCGGGGAACAAGTCCTCTACTCCTCTACTACATCGTCGATGACAGGACGACCGACGCACGGCAAATATTGAATTTATTGTTTTTTTTTGTTGTATTTTTGTTTCGAAGAGAAATTAATGCCGATATATAGGAGTGGAGTACGTAACCTAGGTAGGGATATACAAATGATGGCGTTGACAGCAGCTGAAAGTGGCAATAGTGGTGGGGCGGCTTGGCGGCTTGGCGGCTTTGTGCAAACGACAGAATGGAATTACGCTGGAAACAAGGCGAAACAAGATAATTGTGGGGTTATGCTTTAAAATGCAGCTGAGCGAGAATAGTTTGATCGGAGGGTCCCTTCGGTGAGGAATTTTTATTTAAAATCATTCATGCAAAACCGTTGGTGGAATTGCAATTAAGAATTCATTGGTAACAGAGAAACACTTGATTATGTGCCTTTCACACTTTTGGGAGCGCGCATGGAATGGCTAGTTTCCATGATGTCTATGACGAGGGTTGGCAGACAATTATTTGGGTTTTTTTTTCTAAATGTTTTGGTGTATTTGCAGTTGTAGTAGATATTTTCTGTTTGCACTTTGAATTGGTTTGTAGGAATAGGCCATGGTCATCGATTTCTGAAATGTTCCTGTCAGTTTTTTAGGACTCTGACATGCTTTATGCAACAAATGTTCGGTGTTCCTTTCTGAGTTCAACTTGGAGGTGTTTTTTTGCATCCAACACAGTGAGATCAATCGTGACCGTCTGGTAGAGAGCTTTCAAGCAACAGTCGAGTACTGAGTACCACACCGAGAGCGGCGCTGTAGCTTCTCACTTCAGTGACACTCCTCAGTTTTTAAATAATCTTGAATTCCTCTCTCAAGACAGCGACTACACCCCCGCTAGGGGTACAAAACAGAGGTCCGTATCCGGATCAAAAATTGAGTCAGGTGTAGGGGGAGGTGTCTTCTCCATCTAAACATAGATATCTCCTTCAGCCTTCCCAATCA
Source organism: Xylota segnis (assembly GCA_963583995.1). Classification (NCBI taxonomy): domain Eukaryota; kingdom Metazoa; phylum Arthropoda; class Insecta; order Diptera; family Syrphidae; genus Xylota; species Xylota segnis. Next base: position 60,393,785 of record OY757237.1, read on the forward strand.
GTGTAGCACGTTCCAGGCGGAGATCGTGGCGATCAATGAGGCCTTATCGTGCCCGAAGCATAGTCAGCTATAGTCAAACTGGGATCAAATTCTTGAAATTTTTCACATGCCCTGCTTTGTCACCTGTCTCTTAACGAGATGAACAATTGAACTTTCACCTCATCTCGGTGCCGGGACACTGTGACATTTCAGGGAATTGTATGATCGACGAACCATATAAGATCTTGCCGGATAGCGAAAAAATCAAAAATCGGTGTGAACTCGACTTCCATAGGCAGATGGCACTAAATTCCTCATCTCCAGGCAGATCTGGGCCAACCTGGATCAGAAACTCTCCAACTGTTTGGTGTCATTACATGACACTGCATAATCGGTAGGCATGCCACTAGGTTGGGCTTTTTCGCTTATGACTCTGTACGTGCCAAGCTCTTGTACGTAGGTGCATACTTTTTTGAAAATTTAACTGGTTAACGCCAACATCCATAGCCCCCAGAGTCTTATAAATATTAAGTTCTCACTGGTTCCAAGGTCTCTAAAAATAATGACAACATTGACCTTTGGTAGGTAGGCTACACCCATAGAGGAGAGATGTCCTCTGCTCATTGGTTCAACTTATTTTTACTTGCACCTATACCTATAGGGCAAGTATTGTATTCGTGCAAAATTTGGAACTTGAGATTTTAATCAAACTTGACATTACTATAATGGAGAAGTCCAAAAAAGTAGGTCCGCCAATGCCGTCTGTCTGTCTGTCTGTCTGTCTGTCTGTCTGTCGGTCTGTCAGTCTGTCAGTCTGTCAGTCTGTCTGTCTGTCTGTATATTCGACTGCAGCCTAAACGGCTGGACGGATTTGCTTCAAACTTCATATATAGGGTCTGTGGGATATTCCCTAGAGGCGAAATTTGAATTTTCATTCTAACCTCAAAATTAAGGGTAGTTTACTTAAGGCCGATTTCAGTTTAAATGGATTTTCTCGAAAACGGCTCTAACGATTTCGATAAAATTTGATGTGTGGGTTAGTTTGGGCATATGCTATGAGGTGGCATACCATTATTATTTGTAGGTTATAAGACAAGTGCAAAATGATGGCATACCAAATTTTGGAATGCCACGCCCACTTTTATAAAACTTATTTTGTTTCAAAATTTTTAATAGAAATTGAGAAAAAATTAGTTAAGCAAAGTAATAGGCCTTAAAATTCTCTATAATTCACTCAAACACCCTATCTGGCCACGCCTACTTTTTATGGGCATTTTTATAAAAACAAAACATTGAGTAAACTCCTACAATGTTATGACTATTATTCCATCGAAACGCGGAATGCCACGCCTACTTTACTAGGATAAGCAAGACTTGGACTTTAATCCTGATAAAATTATGCACCTATAGCATTACGGTGCAAGTACGTACGACCCAGTCGTGCACTTTATTTAGCCATGATTCAGCTCCTTAGACGTTCAATGGGGAAGGCGGTATGTTCACCAAGGAGATGACTTATTCTTCAGGGACCCAACAGCTAAGAACCTCAACCTTGCATATACAAAACGCCACAATTGTTCGCATCAGGTACTAAGAATTTGTAGTCATTTCTAGGTGAATCATGCAAAGAGTTTTGGGATGGTGTTAGTAGGTTTTGAAGCGGTGTTCGATAGAGGTCGGTTTCTATAATCTCCTATCAATGCTTTGGCAAACTCTCAACTAAGCGGCTCTATCTATCTATTTGGATGTGAAGTCTACATCGTTCCAAAGGATTACAATCCAGTACCAATATGTGTTGGTTCGAAAGCCAAAGAATCCTTTGAGTAATTAGTATCCATAAAGGTCCATAATACAGGCATAGATTCCGTAGTTATGGCTCCATGTGGTTCCCTAGGATGGTTCCATAGTTTGCATAGTTTGCTCCTTACGTTCTTCTTGCCATCCTATCCAAAACGATTGTGTGAAAATGTTTTTCCAAAAGAATTTTCTTTTGCCATTTTTTTGTCGGAATACGATAGGTTTTCCCAGCAGTTCCTCCGTTGGGCTTTTTTCGTGGTGTACCATGAAAAATCAATGCTATGCGAACAATTAATGCACTCAAGAACAATATTTAGGAAGCTATTCGTGATAGAGGGGCCGAAACCATCGAAAACGCATTGACAAATTGGGTTGCCCACTTCCAAGCCAGCCAAGGGAGTCATTTGAATGAAATAATATTCCAAAATTAATCGAATCAGTGATTTTTTTTAGCCTTTTTGAAAGAAGCCACCAGACGGGCTACAATTTTAAAAAGTAACCCTTTATGTGGATGCCGTACTGGCCAAACAATTTCTGTTTAATTTCGCGGGAAGTTTTCCTGTTTCTGTTTTCCCTGACATATCCACGTTGTTTTTCAAAGAAGAGGTTTATCTGGAATCGGTTTCACTCTACTCATTCCTTCTTAACAGTTTAAAGGACACAATACGAACACTTTTATAACAAAGAGTGATTGTTAATATTTACCCAATAAGGTGCAATTTAATTCATTAAACGATGCACATATGTATATATGTATATTTGTCCTTCTTTCGAATTTTAGAGCTATGGTACCTATTTCAAAAATGGGTGTAATGGACATATGCGTAATAAATTCGAACCAAAATATTAATTTTTCTTGGAATGAGTAATAAACATCCATGATTGGGTTCGCCTCAAAGTATGTGCAATCGATACCGATTCATGGAAATGTCAAAAACAGGAGTTTTATCCGTAAATGTGCAGTAGTTTCGGAAAATTTAAAATACCAAAAGTAGTTGAGTAAGCCCCCACCTTTCTGGCTTATCGAATGTAGGCACTGGTTTTGACTGATATTTAATGAATAAAAGTTGTTCAAATCTACCCCAAAGCGAATGACCTTTAACTCTGTTAGGTTGTCAGAAAAAGGGTTTACGTAGTGTGCGCTGTCTAACACTGCTTAGAGCTAGACATTTGCATAGAAAGTGTAGAGTTGTTTTTTTCTGTCGTTGGAGTAATTGGGACAATGCACATTAAATGGAATGCCTGCACCCAGATGGAGCAGTGGCCAGTACTAAATGTCAGAACCCTAGCAATATGTTATCTTCCAGTCACGACTGCCTGGATATGAGACAGTTCCGTATCTTCTGCCATCTACTTACAGGTTGTAATAGATACTTACTTACTTACTTACTTAGGTGGCGCTACAGTTCGGGGTGAACCTGGGCCTCAACCAACAAGCCTCTCCAGTTAACTCGGTCCTTAGCTAACTGCCTCCAGTTGCACACTCCAAGTTGGTTGAGGTCCCCTTCTACTTGTGCACGCCACCGAAGGCAAGGACTTCCTCTACTGCGTTGTCCCTCCGGGTTTGATTTGAAGACTCTACGGGCCGGAGTATTGGTGTCCATTCGCTCTACATGTCCTAGCCATCTTAAATGACTGATGCGCATTTTTCTGACCAGGACGATGTCGCTGTACAGCTCGTTTAGTTCGTCGTTGAATCTTCTCCTCTAAAGCCCATCAACGCAAACGGGACCGAAAATTAGACGAGGAATCTTTCTCTCGAAGCGACTGAGGATCCCTTCATCCGCTTTAGATAGAGTCCATTCTGTAGAGAGTCTCCTGGTTCTTCGGGATAGGGCTTTGCTACTCAATTTCCTTCTTAGCCCAAAGAAACAGTGGTTGGCAAGAGTTATTCTTCGTCTTATAGTTAGTGCGCAAAATATCTACCTTTAAGGTCCCTCCTCAGCAAGGAAGTCATCTGAGGCATATCCCTGTCTTGCTAGTTCATGCGCTCGCTTATTTCATTTGGTATCACCGTATCCCAGCACCTTAAGGATTTTCCAGGAAGAAAAGGTGTTTTTTGCTTTTTAAATAAGGGTGGCTAAGGCGTTAAGGGGGAACGGTGATTTGCTTAAGTATACGGCAGGCTTCCTGTTTTATACCAAGAAAAAATTTGGCCTCTAACTTGCCCTATGAATAGTGGGTTCGTGCAGATTTACGTTATCGAGATTTTGATGAATTTGGAGAAAAAAGTGGGTCGGGGAATTTCGTTTGTCTTTTTGTCTATCTGCCTGAGACTACAGTCAGAACGGGTGGACGGATCTGGGTTAAACTTCAAATGTAGGGTCGGTGGGATGATTTTTAGAGGCTCAAAGGTATAAGTGCAAGTTTGCCAGTCGTTGAGGACTCTATTAGAAGTCAGTCAATAAGTAGCCTTCAGAAGTTTCTAATTTTAATCTTTACATTCAAACGAATTTTGAGTTTAAGCTATTCCCTTAGCGATTTTGTACATATGCTACCTTGGTAATAAAGTTTCAGGAGTTTTTTCCATAAAATTCAAAATATTAGATGTCGTCCCCTTCCTTTCTCCATTTACTGAAATCCACTTATGTCAGCGCTTGATCCAATCCTGGAAACATTGTTTGTAATCGAATTCGGAATCGGACGGCTATCAGAGCTCGTGGTACTGTTCTTGATGAAAGACTCACCAATAAGAATGGCAGGATCTTGTGCCAAGCATTCATGATGCACAACACAGTTGTTATCCATGAAAACCGTGAGTATCTCATTTTTTCGGCTGAAACGACGTGGTTTTTTCGATCTTGGATACGGTGTAAGCCTGGATTGCGTTTCGTACTCATAAACCCAATTCTCGTTTCCCGTATATGAACATAAGTTTGATGAATGTTGGGCTGGATTCAGCCGCTGAAAACATGTCAATGCTGTCCTTTTTCTTCATAAAATGCAGGTCTTTCGGCACCAGTTTTGCACTGAAACGCCTGAAGCCACAATCTTTAATCGAAATGCTTTGAACGAATTCATAAGTAATGTTCAAGTTCTCTGTTAGTTCTTTGTGTTTTTTTTGCCAACATTTCTTTCATTTATTGATATTTTCGTTGGTTTTTGATGTCGACGACCTACTATAGCGTTCGTCATCTCCGATAGACTTACGGCCAGTCTTGAAGCGGTCTGAAAAATATAGACATTTGTTTCCATAATATGAGAATTACTGGTCGATTAACTACTCTCAAATTTGTCTCAGCCCTCACATAGTTTTTGGTACATATAGAAGTTTTTTGAACTTATTTATTTGTTAACGGATTTTAAGGTGAATCAGTTAATTCACATCCCCTTCCAGAAATGAGTTTAATTCATTGAACATGTCGAAGCCTTCATAACAATAAATTAAAGATATCTTTCGAAGTTACAACCAGCAGTACTCGTCTCTTTGTATCTCTTCCTTATTCTGTCAATCCAATGGAGCAGTGGCCAGTACTAAATGTCAGAACCCTAGCAATATGTTATCTTCCAGTCACGACTGCCTGGATATGAGACAGTTCCGTATCTTCTGCCATCTACTTACAGGTTGTAATAGATACTTACTTACTTACTTACTTAGGTGGCGCTACAGTTCGGGGTGAACCTGGGCCTCAACCAACAAGCCTCTCCAGTTAACTCGGTCCTTAGCTAACTGCCTCCAGTTGCACACTCCAAGTTGGTTGAGGTCCCCTTCTACTTGTGCACGCCACCGAAGGCAAGGACTTCCTCTACTGCGTTGTCCCTCCGGGTTTGATTTGAAGACTCTACGGGCCGGAGTATTGGTGTCCATTCGCTCTACATGTCCTAGCCATCTTAAATGACTGATGCGCATTTTTCTGACCAGGACGATGTCGCTGTACAGCTCGTTTAGTTCGTCGTTGAATCTTCTCCTCTAAAGCCCATCAACGCAAACGGGACCGAAAATTAGACGAGGAATCTTTCTCTCGAAGCGACTGAGGATCCCTTCATCCGCTTTAGATAGAGTCCATTCTTCAGCGCCATAAAGTAGGACTTGGATGATCAGGGTCTTGTAGAGAGTCTCCTGGTTCTTCGGGATAGGGCTTTGCTACTCAATTTCCTTCTTAGCCCAAAGAAACAGTGGTTGGCAAGAGTTATTCTTCGTCTTATAGTTAGTGCGCAAAATATCTACCTTTAAGGTCCCTCCTCAGCAAGGAAGTCATCTGAGGCATATCCCTGTCTTGCTAGTTCATGCGCTCGCTTATTTCATTTGGTATCACCGTATCCCAGCACCTTAAGGATTTTCCAGGAAGAAAAGGTGTTTTTTGCTTTTTAAATAAGGGTGGCTAAGGCGTTAAGGGGGAACGGTGATTTGCTTAAGTATACGGCAGGCTTCCTGTTTTATACCAAGAAAAAATTTGGCCTCTAACTTGCCCTATGAATAGTGGGTTCGTGCAGATTTACGTTATCGAGATTTTGATGAATTTGGAGAAAAAAGTGGGTCGGGGAATTTCGTTTGTCTTTTTGTCTATCTGCCTGAGACTACAGTCAGAACGGGTGGACGGATCTGGGTTAAACTTCAAATGTAGGGTCGGTGGGATGATTTTTAGAGGCTCAAAGGTATAAGTGCAAGTTTGCCAGTCGTTGAGGACTCTATTAGAAGTCAGTCAATAAGTAGCCTTCAGAAGTTTCTAATTTTAATCTTTACATTCAAACGAATTTTGAGTTTAAGCTATTCCCTTAGCGATTTTGTACATATGCTACCTTGGTAATAAAGTTTCAGGAGTTTTTTCCATAAAATTCAAAATATTAGATGTCGTCCCCTTCCTTTCTCCATTTACTGAAATCCACTTATGTCAGCGCTTGATCCAATCCTGGAAACATTGTTTGTAATCGAATTCGGAATCGGACGGCTATCAGAGCTCGTGGTACTGTTCTTGATGAAAGACTCACCAATAAGAATGGCAGGATCTTGTGCCAAGCATTCATGATGCACAACACAGTTGTTATCCATGAAAACCGTGAGTATCTCATTTTTTCGGCTGAAACGACGTGGTTTTTTCGATCTTGGATACGGTGTAAGCCTGGATTGCGTTTCGTACTCATAAACCCAATTCTCGTTTCCCGTATATGAACATAAGTTTGATGAATGTTGGGCTGGATTCAGCCGCTGAAAACATGTCAATGCTGTCCTTTTTCTTCATAAAATGCAGGTCTTTCGGCACCAGTTTTGCACTGAAACGCCTGAAGCCACAATCTTTAATCGAAATGCTTTGAACGAATTCATAAGTAATGTTCAAGTTCTCTGTTAGTTCTTTGTGTTTTTTTTGCCAACATTTCTTTCATTTATTGATATTTTCGTTGGTTTTTGATGTCGACGACCTACTATAGCGTTCGTCATCTCCGATAGACTTACGGCCAGTCTTGAAGCGGTCTGAAAAATATAGACATTTGTTTCCATAATATGAGAATTACTGGTCGATTAACTACTCTCAAATTTGTCTCAGCCCTCACATAGTTTTTGGTACATATAGAAGTTTTTTGAACTTATTTATTTGTTAACGGATTTTAAGGTGAATCAGTTAATTCACATCCCCTTCCAGAAATGAGTTTAATTCATTGAACATGTCGAAGCCTTCATAACAATAAATTAAAGATATCTTTCGAAGTTACAACCAGCAGTACTCGTCTCTTTGTATCTCTTCCTTATTCTGTCAATCCAATGCACCCGCAGAATTTTTCTTTCGAAACAATCAGGTGTACTGTCGGCTCGCCTTTGATAAACTTAAAACTTTCTTCATCGGGTTCAGTAAGTGTCATGTACACTGATGTCATTTTCCAAATACATACCAGTGCTATACGCAAGGTATTTCTGGCTATTGTTTGCATTTTTTTGGGAACGTAAATAGGTACATCTTGGGTGGGCCTTGTTCACCGTTAATACCAATTTGTTTGCCTGTATCTGAGTACCCCACTGCAGGCTTGATAGTTGTGTCTTAATCTGTTTCTGATGTCAGAGATTGCGACATTACCCAGTGTAATGGTGTAACGAAGTTTTTCCATCGTCAATCGGTACTGACAGGTAAGTTTCATGGCACGTCTGGATAGTTTGGGATTCACTCTCTATACGTACCTTGACGTTTATCAAGACACTTTTGCTACAGGCTATAGGAATTAAAAAAAAAATCTGCTCTTACCCTGGCCTTGAATAAAAGCACAATTTCCATGTCACTTGAGCTGATGAACAACTCCTTTTGACGGTTGCAGGCCCCATTACTCATTCCCTCAGGAATTCGAATTCAGAATTCTGATAATCGTTTTCTATAAAATATGTACCATTGTGTGCAAGAGTTTGTAACAAAATCCATAAACAGTTTTTCAGTAAGCCCCTCTCGAATGACAGAGCAATAATATTTTTTTTTTCCTGAAAGGCTTTATCTCCATAACTTTTCAAATATCATATGTCGAATGGAAAATACGACTTTATTGAATTAAATTCACATTTTAATTAGTCCAAATGTAGGTATTCAACTTTCACCGCATTTTCTGAGAAAATACTGAAAAGCCAACAGCCCCACGCCACACCACCCCACCCCACACCAGCAACCTCGTGACATTCATACGAGTATCTCCTATAAAATTAACAATTAATGAAAATCATGACATCGTTATAGAGTTTAATATGCACATATAGATAGTTCGTAGAATTAAAAGAGTCATGTAGATTAAAACTCCCGGTGTATATTCATTGTATACATGGACGACCGACGACCGACGACGACATTGGCGTATAACATTTCACTATTAACACACAGCGCACTCACTTTTGCGCTCACTTAAAAGTGTGTGTTTTTAAATTAAAAAACAAAACAAAAAAAAACAAAAAAATAGCAAAGTTAAATTGCCCATATTTAAAATTTAATTGCAATTAATGTTAAACGGATGTTTCTCGTTTTGTTTATTCGTTTGCGTGAAAAGTTCCTCAAAAGGTTTACATGCGCGCTTATACACAATTATTTTTGTATATTAAAATCTCTGCTAGATTCGATTAAGCAAAACGAAAATTAAAGCATCCCTTATTTTTAAGTGGTCAAGCAATGTTGAATTTCACAGAATCGTGTTGGCATTTGATTAAGTTAAGGGAAACGCGAACCCTTCGGGGGAAAGGCTTAAATGGTACGTGAAATGAAATTAATCCTTCTTGGCCGCCTTGGCAATTTTATCTTAGAACTGCATCCTTTTTTTTTGGAATTTACATATGTTTAAGGTCAGATGGTTTTGTGTTTGAGGAAGACTTTAACATTGTTTCGTAAATTACGTAAAGGATTGAAGAATTCCATCCAATCAGTGAATGACAGTGTTCCACAAAAGTCTGTGCGAAGGAAATGATAAATATGATATTTTAGAAAATACTTTATTCCAGCCAAGGCATTCATTTCGAAAGAATTTCAGAACGTAGTACAAAAATTGTCGAAATGACTGCAAAGACTGCGTAGAAAGCTGAATAAAAACTGCTTTCGCTTTCATCATTTTAATTTTATGTTTAACATTTAGGAAAATATATTTTGAACTTTATGACCGCCATTTAAAGGGTTTGACATATAAGCTACTAGTTTTTCTGTAGACGAACCTCTTATATTGTTCCAATCTGATGTTAAGCCTTTCAGCAATTTGCTACCATATGGTAACACTTTTTTCAATACCCCAAGCCAACAGCCGGTGTTATAAGGCCTTAGCAAAACTATTTCATCTATTAGCAGTTAGCTTAGTCCTTTTGCCTCCCAGGATACCTGTTCGGATACCTGCAAAGCGTTTGAGCTGCCAGGTACTGCTCCCATTGAGACCGTAGACGGTTCATTGTACTGCCGATTTGTAAGGTAGGTGTATCATCCTCTTAATCTGGGAATCATCTACTCCTTTGTATGAAAAACCATGTCTTAGCCTTGCAGGCGGTGCCTGAAGTCATTAAAATCTTTGAGCCTTCCCAGTGTCAGCGAGTGCAGGGCGTGTAAATAGACGGTGACAAATGGTCTATCCTTTCTCTTCGTCTATACAGCTTCTGCAGAAGTCGTTGTAGGGGATGCCCAGTCTTTGAGCATGTCTTTCTGTAACATTGACTTCGGGTTGACTTCGGATGCATAGGTCTTCTGACAAAAAATCGGCACCGACTTCGTCCTTAATTCGGTGCAGGACATCACATCCATTCAGTTCTGTTGGGTTCAGTGAGCAGGTGGTTGGTGATTTGTGGCAAGACGGCGATGCATCGATAATAGACTGGCATGTCAAGTTCTCATCAAGATCTTGGCCTTCCAGGGAGAGAGATGTCCGCCCTCAGAACTTCATCATCACGAGAAAATCTAATGGTTGCGAGACATCCAAATAAACCTCGGATAAGAATTGAAAGAAGTGCTAGAAAATCCCAGGATCAGTTAGATCCTTCGGAACCATCAGTGACGCGAACCCACGATAGTGCTTGTGGTATCTTGCCTGAAATTGAACGGTAGGAAAGTCCAGAAGAGCATCACTCTATTCCTTCTTCACCTTCTTTAAAGTAATATACCACAGTTTCTGTATTCGGTCATAGTAAACAGGGTATATCTGACATAGTCAAAAACAAAAAAAAAAACCATAACTCTTATTAAACCACTTTAAACCAAATTAATGAAAAGAGAATGCAAATTTCATTAGAACTGGATGGGTTGCTGATTGTTCTATTGAAACACTCCCATTCCAGGAATGTAATATTTTCCATTTTTATAAATACCGGCCCGGTTTTTCAGTGTTATCGCTGTAAGTAACCCTTTGTGCAACAGTCTGAGTTTTTGGGAATTAATGGGTGTATTCGGAGGATGTGAACATTTTAATATTGGCACTTAGCTGTTTTTTCGGATTTACACGCAAAGTGAATATGTTAAATCCTCTAGAATTACTTGAAATCGGAAATTTTCGGAAAAAAACAAATTATTTGAAAGAGAATATTGGATTGCTACCTGGTAGTCGATTATACCCTCACAAATTACTATGAAATGGTTTATGTTTCTCAATTATTCTGGAATTATAATTCAGAGTTTGGAACTCTAAATTTACATAAAGCAATCAGTTTTGACCAGTTTGTTTGGAACTAAACCATTGCCGCTGGGAATACCTATTTAAAAAGTGGTCAGGAGTAAAAACAACGTTAGAAAGTAAAATATATGTCAGGAATTCGTTCTTTTTTATCATCAGCATCAGTTCTAATAAAGTGGGTTTTGTGATTCAATCGGATCCTTAGTACCTAGGCGTACCGTGTATGCAGTGGAGTACGTAAGAGTAGTAGAGGTGACTGACTCAGTCGAACCTTTGTCACTGTTATACATTCAAGTTCCTGGCTTATTCTCATTTGGAATTTGGCTAGGTAGGGTGTAACAAGCTTGTAACATAGAATAATAATCGAGATAAACCCTTTAAGGCATGTATATGTATGTATCAGTTTCAGTAGCGAAGACGAAGCAGCCATATTCGTCTATCTTTTCATCTATCCGTTGAGCTATCTAGTCTTTTAAGAAAGAGGATCAGTACTGATTGTATTAAGACAATCTTTAGATACTCTTATTGCCTACAATTCACCTATAAGTTATATATAGCCACGCCCACTTTTTGTGGTGTTTTGGTTAAAAAAAATTGATTTCGATGAAATTTTGGATGTACTATACAACTTTATTACCATTATCGTTGTAATTCATTAAAAAAAATGCCCTCTTTACTAGAGCTGTATAGGAAATAAGATAGGTTATCACATAGTTTCTAGCTTTTCTCTACATTTATCATTTTTTTAATGATACCAATGATAGAATTCATTGGCGTTTTCAACTAGCTTTGGAGTTATTTCTGAAGAAATGTTCTCCTTTTCTTGTATCAGCTTCTGTTGCAGATTATTTTTGGTGTCTATGCTCATTATTTTGTCCTGATCAGTCCACAAATTCTCCACCAAATTAATATCTACTATATAGGCTTATATAACTATAGACCACCCACTGATGACTTGCATAAGCCATGTTCGCTGGGTCGTTATACTGGGAAACATTGAGTCGTACTGCAGACCCAATTGAGCAGGACTGAATCCAAGATTTTCTTTCTATCGATTTAGTGTTTGTATTTCGTTATCCTCTCGATTATTTGCAATTTTCCTACACATTCAGTGAAAAAGACCCCCATACTGTAATCGAACCCTAACCACGTTGTACTGTTGTAACAATGTTTTGCAGTTTATGACTACTGGAACTGTTTTGGGAATTTCTATATTTTGCTTCTTTTGGTCGGACTGTCCTCTGCAAAAGGGGTGCAGTTTCACAATGTTTGTGTAGAAAATTGTTTGTTAAAATCATGTTGCAGTTTTTCATTTTCCCTATTAGTTTTGAATGGTTTTTTAATTGCGCAAATGAGAGTTCGTGATCGAGTTCATTGCAAATATTCCTGTTGGGATTCTAGAACTCAATGTATTAGACTTTTGAGCAAGGTAGGCGTACCAATCTGGGAGGCTCATTGTCTAATTTTTCATCATTGTAGTGTTTTCTAAACGATTGTCCTCTCTCGACATTCTTGCATCAAACAATAAAAAAATATCCCAAAGAAGTTACTAATCGCTGCAAACTGCAAACTACTTTCTATCATCAAAGATAAGATGATCATGGAAGTGAACACTATTTATACCCTATCCTAAGGGATAAATAGTTAGTAGCATAGAGGTAGACCATAGTGATCAGTGATCAGTATTAACAGCAAATGAATTAGCCATGTCCGATCCGGTCATATGCCATCAGTTTTTGGCCCTTAAATTTCAACTCTGGGCTTTTCCAGCAGAAGAACCATTTTTCAAACCCGCTCACTATCGTGTCCACTTTTTTACGTGGATCTAAAAATAATATTAAGACAAAATATATAAGAATTCAAATTCTACACTTCGCCCATACTTTGTTCCTATCCACGCCCACTTTTTCAAGGGCGTTTTCATAAAAAAAGCCGATTCTAATGACATTTTACATGTAACATCGAAGTTATCGTTGCAATTCAGTTAATAAACGGAATACGACCACGCCCACTTTATAAGTGCTGCATAGCAAAGAGGATAGGGTAGCATACAATCCCTTAGACGAGTTCCCTATGTTTGACCATTTCGACTCTAGGTGTAGTAATACCTGTGAGATCTGGTTTACTTAACAATAACTCGATAGTTATTTACTTCTTTCCAAAATTTTTAAATAAAACGCAGTCAAATGTGGCAGTAGGTGTACGTATGTGTATAAGTTTGATGGACTGTACATACTTTCCTTTAAAACCAAACTGCATGTCTTTTTTTTTCAAAGTGACTCTGCTCTGTTGACGCCATGAAGTCATTTTGAGTTTATGTCAAACAATTTCAAGTAATACAATGCTGATATGTACAAAACGCAATACTTTCGGGAATACGTGGATATGAACGGCTAACAACTTCAAAGTTGTAGCCTTCGACAGTGACATGTAACTCTAAGGCATGAAAGTTCATTTTTTCCCCTGCCTTTTACATTGTTATTTCGTTGTGTCCTTGTCAAGTTTAAAAGTTGTCTTTCCACCGGATTTTCATAGGTGTACACTTACAGACATGTACATATGCATATGTACTCATTTAAGTAGTTTCACTGACAGCCCTTTGTTTTTATTTTATTTTTAAACTAAAAACATACCCTTTCTCTCATTACAAAGAGTATTTTGAAAGTAAACTTTTAATATGAGCTAAAATATTTCAGCGCAGTTTTTTCCATCACGCATTTTTCACATTTCCTTCATTTTGCCGGCGGCATGTGTTAAACACATTTTTAATCTCATATAGTATTCAGTCTGAATTTGCAACAAATTCAATATTATGCTTGGAACTACAAATTTGTTAAATAGAAGCCATCGGCGGAATACCTGATATAATAAAATCGTGCTCACAAAAAAAAAATGGTAAATTCAGCGCACACTTTTACTTTAGATGCACATGCCTTTCCAGGAGTGCACACAAATAAAAAAATATCCTGCATGCCACTGTTTTTAATTGAAACTGGGCTGCACCTGTTTCCTGCGCATAATTCACTCTATCACATCCTTAAAAAAATACTTGAAATGGGGAAAACTATTACATTGTTGTGCCTGTAGGAAATATTCCAAGGAATTTGTAACATACCATCAAACAACACAACTTGAAACTACCTAAAGGTCTGCAATGCAGTCTACAGTAAGGATGGTTGCTGCTAAAACAGAAACAAAATACCTGAGCCTAGCATTTAGGAAAAAAAAACTGTGTTGGGTTGTAAATCTACTCGAGTCTCAAAGCTAAGCCCTTCAATGACAGCCGCATATGGAACTAGATACAAAAGCAAAAGTGCCATGAGGACCAATAAGCTCGAAAACTTAAATGAAAGGTTAGGAAGCTAAAGCCGAACGCTTTAATTCGTGAAGTGAATATAAGACAGTTGTTCCAACCAATAACTCAACTATTAGGAAGCTGAAAAGACTAGGATTTTGCGAAAGCAAAAATGATCTCTCATCAGCTATTAGGATTCAGAAAGCCTTCTCTTACAAACCATAACAATTAAATTGGTCTTCTCCAAAGAACTACTGGACTGCTGAACTGCTGAACTGCGGAAAATCAAATTTTGTATGGCCAAATTTTGTCTGTCAACCTTTGTACAGAATCTCCAGTGCCTATCTATAGATCCAGCTGTAAACTTAGCTACATCTCAATAGCTTTGATTAACATCCCAAGAGTAGGCAGCAGATCTTTCTCTAGACCCAAAGGCTTTCAATCAGTCAGAAATATTGCCTCAATTGAACATTCTCTAGATGACTACCAATGTCCTTGCCTTATCTTTTTGGCACGGTTGTTTCCACTCCAAGAAATAAATCACTCTCTGTGTCTTTCGTAATACCTTTCAGGTCCATCAGAGCTGCTGATGATACCAAGGTATTGACTCACAGCCAACTTGAATGATATGCTCCATGCTCACCATCATCACCATATCCATTTTTTGGAAAAGGCTAATAAAGTGTTCTCCAGTTTTACTCTACAAAAGGTAGGCAAGCGCCTTTAAGCAACACCTCCTATGCAACATCAGAACCATCAACTTAACATGTTACCTGCCCCGGCACTATCCCAGTCGGTCTTCCTCTCTTCTATCCCTCAATTGATACCTCAATCTGAATAGAAAACTTATGATTTAAAAATGTCGAATGAGACTACTTGGTCCCAACTACAAATTGTCTGTATCGACACTTTACTTCTGTCTTCCAAGGAAAGATTTTTACTATCTAGCTCTGTGGCAGAGAGTGTATCACAAGAAATCTGCAAAGATCAGAAGTTAACATTTTATTGAATGGCCAATCAATTCTCAACTTGTGAATACGAAAAAAAAGGTTACGTATACGCCATAGTGTCCAAAACATTAAAAGTCAAAGACGCTCCCACAACTGATATTTGTACGGAAGGCTTGGTCGCTGTGAGCCAGTTTTTTAGTCAGCTATAGACGAGCAATTAGTTGACAGACTGGTTGTAATCCTTTCCCGAGGGACTAGTTTCTTCAATTTAATTTTAACGGTCATCTTCGTAGAATTTGCATTTTTTTTTATTTATTCTGCTCCAGAAGAATTATTCTAGTAAAGGTGGCACCTCTCTTTTAAAGGTTAGTTTGTCCTTAGCAGGAGAGTTTTTCAATTCCACAAACGGTAACATGGCACGTCTTAACCATATTGCTGGCGATTCACAGAGAATGTTCCGATGATTCGTCCTCTGCACTTAAAATAGCCGTGCGTACCATGGACCAGCGATCGTCAAGTTATCAGCATAACCAATGACACTGTAACTTGATCCATATCGAATCTTAGATCCTTCTGCTACTGATTGATTTTGGCAATGAGTCGTAGCCAGTATTATGGTACGCACCCTCGATATCTAAGAAGGGTACATAGACCTACTTCCTTGGAGTGAAGTACCTCTTCTAAATTTTTGACGAGATGCATGAGGGTAACTTATCATTCCTGTATCTAAAAATCAATTTTTTTCTAACTAGTTTTTGATCAGACACAAGTGAATGCTAGGAAGTGGTACATACCTAGAAGTATGATAAAACTGTTATTATGATCTGCAGATGTATGTACATTGTACATGTCCCATACTAGCAGGCTCGAAACCATAACGCACTTCGCATAGAAACCATATCAACTGTCATCACACAGTAACGTTCTATGAGACCGCCAAGAAGTTATAAAAGCTTTCAAATCTTATTTGAACTCACTTTATCCAATCAACGTATCATGGGATTGAGCTTAGTCACGTCTGGCTTACAATCAAATTTTTCTGAGAGTTCCTTCCGTGAGTTAGTTCCTTAAGTAGCCACCTAGGTCCGCTGATTTTCATATTAACAACGTTGACTCTATATCTCGTTTTACGTGGATGACATGAAAATCTTCACACAAATATTAATTCAGGCGGATTCCCATCCTCTCCAAGTTGACCTGAAAAATGTCCTTGACCTCAGTGTTATTAAACGTCAGGCTATCGCATATTCTCGCAGTCTCGATCATAGTTCATCTGTGACAAGCTCGTCTCCCAGTCGTCTTACTACCCAACTTGATTGGCATCTCTGACCAAAAACTTAATTTCCGTTGCCATATTCAATGCTTAGTTTCGTAAAACACTGGTCTCAAATTAACTTTTGAGAGACCTATTTTAGAATATACCAGGACATCCTCCAGATTGAAGCTGTTCAAAGCGTATTCAACCAATGTGCTCTACGAAGCCCCGAGAAATAGCAGCTTCTTACAAAAAATATTAGTCCCTCAACCCTACTCCAAATGGTCTCCCTTAAGTCGAAGCCACTTGGTACTACTATTCCGCCTTAATTGTCATCGTACCGATTATGGTTGTAATGAGCGGACGTCAAGAATGCTTTGCATGGCAAACGATGAATTCTCTTTTATCCTTACTCTCCCTGAGTTTAGTTATGTAGTTTTTTAATTCTCAAATGGTGGGTCTATTAGCGCAGTCAAGTATATTCTAGTTAGGGTTGAATTTCTGTTTAAAATATCTCCAGGCTTTACAAGGCTTGTTCCACATACCGAGAGTGAAGAACTGACGATAACTTCTCTGGAAAAGTTTCCTTTAGAGTGTCGTATTTTCCTTCTTTCAACGGTCCACTCCCTTTCTTACAGTAAATGGGAAGTTAATAGTGTCTTGTCCGGTTATGACGTGCAGAAGTTTCTTCAGTTTTTTAATTACTCTTCGATATGTCGATTCCCTGATGCTTGATATTTAAAATCCCCTAAAAGTCCTCAATCCTTCAACATGGATCCGATAATGCCTGCTTCATGACCTGAGTAGTATAGAATTCATCATCATTCAGTTTCTACAGTTGAGTTACAAGATATAGGACTCGTGCTGAGTTTCCTTTAACATCCTTTCCTTGTTACTTTTAACTTGTTCCGCTTTTCAGCACGTAATCAAATTTGATTCATAAACATTTCGTCAAAATGTCAGCATAGAACCTCCGGCTCCGGAGCAACCAGATAACCAGATAACCAGATAATCAGAAAACCCAAAAACCAGAAACTGTTGCACTGATGAATTGTCTTCTGCATCTGATTAGAAAAGCGACTGTGAAGTGTATGCTGCCGCCGCCCCCGCCGCCTCACTATCATCATCGTCAACAGTACGTGCCCCGTAGCGTGAAGGAGGTGTTCATTTGCACACAAATAACTTCTTAGAGGAACATCTTGCCTAGTCTTCTGATTCTGACTTCTGTTGATACTTTGCTATACATATACGACATAGTACATACGTATAGAAGGTTTTTTTTTTAGCAACTTCCATCGCGCTGTGCTTGTCTCATCTTTATCTTCAACTGCCGGTTGTTGTCTACAGGAATCATTTAATAAATAAAAATTCCATGAATTATTCATGGATTTTTGTTTTCAGAGATATTTATTATTCCCTTTGTATTATGAATTATGTATTTTCGTCCTGGCTTCTCGCATGCACGCTCACATCACTCACTCATCTATCGAATACAACATAACATAATACAGCAACAACAACAAAGAGGAAAAAATTGAAGTATATCTATCTTTCGATTCTCATTTACGCACGGGGTTTCTCATTCGTTTTCAATTGATATAAATAGATACTATCCGATGGATAATCGTACTCGAAATAATGTAATTTTCGTCAAAAACCCCAACGCGGCAAACATAAGTCTTTGCTTTTGCCCCTCTGTTGCCTGTGATTCAAGTGGCAAGTAATAATCCTCAGCAATAGGATTGCCCCAAGAAATATAGTCATTTCGTCTTCGTCTTCGTCTTCGTCTTCGTCTTCGTCGTCGTCGTCGTCGATCTTGTAGTCATCATTGACGGTGTGCTTTTGTCTTTATCCCCGAAATTAACTTACAAAAATATTCTCAGAACGAAGAACGAACAAAAAAACGGATTACAACCAGACCAAGAGAGGGTCCAACTTACAAAGTATAGTATAGACGGTGGAGACGTCTAAAACGTTGGCTTAGTCTTCGACAGTAGAGGTGGGGATTACTTATAACTTTTTTTTCACATTGTGAACGTCACCAGAGGTGAGGGAAGAAAAAAAAAGTAATTAGCGCATTTAGCATTTTTATGACGAAACATAATTGAGTTTTTTTTTCGGTTTTCTCTTTGGAACTGTCAAAAGTTTCAGTCCCCGACGCGTCGCATCATACTCGTGAGTAGGTGGTGTGTCGCCTTGAGTGTTGGCAGAGAGGGCATTGCAATGCGTAAAATTTATAATCCTATGAAATGTTTTTAATCACATTTCTCTTTAGCTTTTGTTTTGGTTTTTTTACCTTTTTTTTCTGTTGTTCGTCTTTCCTTTTTGGTTTTTATTTTATGGAAGAAAGGGAAGTCAGGATTTAGAGGTTTTTTTTTATGATTTTTTCTAGTACGATATGGTGGAAATCTGAAGGGAATACCCCACTTAAAAACGGGACCATAAGCTTGAGTTTTATGCATGTTCTTAGGTTGGCTGCAATGTTATGGCACAGGTTATGACAGTAAAAAGTTATTCACAATAATGCGTGGGTGCGTGCAGCCATCACGGGGAGAACAGAGGCAGCTAAAATTATTAGGTGGATATTTTTAAGCGATACCAAGGCCGTAAATCGGAGGAAGATCGCAATGACATTGAGCACTTGGTTACGATGGAATTTCCAAAATTTTTACAGTATTCGGAAAAATTACACAGTCGTCATAAAAAAAAAGAAGAGAAACGCGAACCTATATAAGTTTAATAAAAAAGTAAAATGAATTTTATTGTTTTACCTTGCACGTGGTTTTTATCTATGGACCTGTGTGGGTACGACTGTGCTGCACGACTGGGTGCTTAAGTGGTGGGTCCTCGACGACGATGATGAGTGAAGGATTGCGGACCAGTGTTGATGGTTGAGATTGGATTCATTTCGTTGGTTTTGAAATAATTTATTTGGAGTTAATTTGGTAGTACTTGGTATGGTGCTTGAGAAGAGTACACGTGGTGACCGTTCTTGGTACCTTCGGTTTTATTTAACGAAAAATCAATGATTAGGATTTATGTTGATTTAACTTTTGAAAACTTACGTATGCTTGAACCAGTACTAGGAGCCCTAGGTTGAGAACTTTTGAATATCCATACTCACGGTTTACAATGTATAACATGATACCCAGGATGTAACAAGTCCGGACCTAAGGACGGCGTGTAGAAGTCGATTGTCGCGAACAAGTTCCGTAGGTCTAAACAATGACATAACCATTTTGGTTCCAGCGCTGGATGTGGTATTCACTTTGGTTGTGTTTTCTGCCTCATTCCATCTAAAGCTATGCACACTTTTGCTGTAGCGCTGCGCTGAAAGTTGCATTGAGAAAGGGGTTGCAATGTGTGAATTGTATTGCAACCATGCAAATTTTGCTTACAGCGAGACAGTCCTTGCAACCTGCAGTATCAAAAGAAGGGATATGCGGACAAGTAAAAAATGAGTTGCAATTGCTGTAAAAAAATATTGATTTGTTGCAGTGGTTACAATGCAACTTTTCATTTTGGATGGTTTCTGTGGCCTTAATACGCTTTTCTTTCAGCGGGAAGTGCATATTTCTGAAAAGTTAAAAGTTGCACGGTGCCACATGCACTCCAAATACGGGGCGTGATGGATAGTTGGATCACAATTTTTAGTTAAAAGATGATCTTTTTTTCGATTTCTTTGGTTTTTTGTGCTCCTACTCAATAAAGCTAAACACTGTGACTTGTTTGGCGTTGGTTAACTTGACGCGTCAACAAAATACATATTTTTTTTAGCATTTTCCAGTTTCTGATCAGAACTAAATAATAGTGTAATAAAAACCCATCTGTGGTAGCCCTCTGCAAAAAAAGGGAATCATGTGTGAACAGCCAAGCAATTTTACTTAGAAAAACCAGCAAGTTTGCAGCAGGTGTGTATGAATTAGCTGGCAGTTTCTGGTATTGCAACCCAAAAAAACAGTGCAGCAAAAGTAGCTACCATTTGGCATATCCTTAGTCCTGAAGCGATCGTTGTTGAACTTCGTTGAACAATATTAAAGATATAAAAATATAAGACTATTTGCATGCGAGTGCTGTATGTGAGACTTAGAGTTCAGTTCAATAGATTGTTGAAAACTCAAAGACTCTGCATCCCAGCTCATATGAATATAGACCACTTCTACCTGGGTCCATCACACATAAGTACTACGAGATTAATGGAAATCTATTCTACGGATATATTAAGTTTCAGCATTTAGCGCCCACACGAGCGGTATGTATGTATGTGCTGGCAAGAGATAGAACTTATAAAATTTTAATGGTTCTTGAGACTGTCGTACAAGTAACATGGGTGTTGAGTATTCATAATTTTATCATTGGCTAACTTATATTTATATTTTGGCTAACTATTGCCACGCCTCTTTTTTTCTCAAACTTTACTATTTTATTTAAAATCAGAAAAAAAAATCATTAAAATCAAATATTTAGGTATTTACGTCGAGTTTCTGTGAACGTTTTCATTAAAAATAAATTTTGCGTGTCACATCGTCTCCTGCCACACCCACTTTAGTAGGGCTGGTACGAAAGAAGAAGGCTAGGGTATTATATAGTCTTAAACTAATATTTTAATGATTAGGAATTGGTGTTTTTTATTTTTGCATATAAATTTGTGAACTCTGGGTGATTTCCTTAAAATTATCAACGGCTATTCTGCTTGAAAGCCATAAAATTAAATTCACCTCTGGAGAGTAAAAGGCTGCCTTCAAGGTGACGTTTTACCACATCTACGGACATTAAGAGTTTACTAGCAAAATTGCGCAACCTAGACTATTATTACAAGTAGTTGTTCATAATAGAGGTGGGCTATGTGCTAGTAACTTGTTCAAATTCTTATAAAATAAATTCATTGCAACGTTTTTGCGAAGTTTGTAGAAAAAAAATAGAATGCGATCAAAAATATATTTGGTTACTTACCTGTTTTTCTTTCAAAAACCTCCAAGAAAGACCAAAATCTGGAGAAATTTGTGTCCTTTTTTTTTGGTGATTTTTCACTGTAAGGATAAATTCCAAATTCAAACCCCGAGTTATTACATTTTAGTTTGAATCAGGTTGTTCTTTATTGATTTGTTTAAAACGTCATCAAAATTTCTTTTTGTTTTGGTTTTTTGTTTTTTCATATTTTTATCAAATATTGTTGCACAACATGTTTCCTAGAATTCTTTCACTTTTTAATATAAATTCTGAAAATTACATTTTTTTTTAATTAATTTTACTTGTTTTCTCACATTTCTATTTTTTTAAGTTTTTATATTTTTGTTTTTTGTTTTTTACAAATTCACTACTTTCCACGCACCTTTGGGTAATTTAATTAATCGTTAGGTGTTTTATAATTTTTATTTTTTAGGACATTTGCATGTACATACATATGTATATATATTTTTATAAATTATTTCTATTTGTTTTTACGAAAAAATACTTTTTGTTCTTTGTTTGTGGTATCGGTTAATTGAATAAATCGTTTAATAGTAGAATTACATTTTTTTTTTGCATTTTTCTTTGGTTTTCTTGTGAGAATTTAATTTTTACTTTTCATTATATAAATTGGCAAATTTTCTGTTGTTTTTTTTCCTTCTTGTATTTATTATATAATACATATTTATATATATATATTTATAGTTATCTAAATTTACTGTTTTTTTTTTTTTTTATAAAGTTAAAACCAAGTCGTACTTACATATTTTTTTTGTAATTAAAAATAAATAAGAAAACAGAAATTAATTTTCAGTGAAGAAACTTAAGCATAAAATGATGTTTTTTTTTGTTGTTATTTATTTACAGAGTAAGGCTTTTTGATATAGAAACTTTTGGTTCTGTTTAAAATTGAAAAACAAAAAAAAACAAAAATGCGATAAGAGATGTGGTTTTATGTTTATACATACTGCCTGGAAAAATCTAGTTTCATATCTATTAGATATTTTTTGTTGTTCTAATTCTTTTCTTATTTTTAGTATCAAAAAGTCTATTAATACGAGTACATATATATCTTCCGGGTTTGATGTTTAATTTACATGTAGGTAGAAACTTTTGAGATTTTTTGACCAATTGACGTTAACTCTACGTTTTGGCCTATACGAGTAGTTTGGCGTAATTTGTTTGCACACTTTGTTGTTATAGTTTAGAGAAACTGAACAAATGTTGAAGGATTAGCTTGATTGTGGGGGGACATGCATCAATGTATGTACATTAGTGTGTGAAAGGAAGGTGTATACACGTTTCAGGATTATGAAACAATGAAAGGAAGTTCTTTCCGCAACCATTTTTGTTTTTTGTTTTTTTGAACATCTGACGGGATTCTTATGTACCTATACTTAGAACTAAACATCATACACTACTGCCATCTATTTTATACACATATAACATCGCCTGGCGATGAGTTCTTCTTAAGATCATTGCCGTCTTCGAGACTGCAAGTTTCCTTACCTTCAACCACCCGGTATTCGACTACCTCGTCATCGTTACTCTTGTCGGATGGTCACAACTGTTCGCGTCACATGAACACATCTCCGCTGACCGGTCCACTGACCTTTCTGGGTGTTGTCGGCACTCCATGGGGGCAGGTAGTTCCCTTGCCGTTGGATTCATCTTCAAAGGTTACCATTTTTTCACGAGGTTTCATTAGTATTTGTGGTGGTGGCGGTGGAGGTGGGGCGCACAGAATCGTCTGAGCCTGCAGGTTGTGGCTGGTGTTGCTCGTTTGAATTGGCGAGCGTCGTGGCGGTGGCATAGCTAGGTCTCCAACGCCGGATAGGTTGAACTCACTTATACTGCGTGGTACGAAGTATTCCATGTGGTTTTCGGGTACTCCGGTGGATCGACGAACTGGGGTGTTGCGTTGGAAAGCAGACGAACGTCGTGGCAGCGAACTGTACTGGGTGAGAGTGTGCTGAGCAAAAAGTGGATTTTGATGATTATTTGGCATGAGCTCGCTTTGACGCTGTCAGGATTTTGGTGTAACCGAGACCGATACCAAAGCTACATCATCGGAAGCGGGTAGAACGTGGTCTTGAACGCTGAACTTACGCAACCAAAGAATTATTTCGGTCTGTATGAGACTGAAGCACATGGCGACCACAGCCATTCCGATGAGAATGTAGCCAGAGGCTAGGTAAAGGCTTAAATTTCCCGTTGGAGCAAGGTCACCGAAACCGATAGTGCCGAGAGATGTGAAGCAGAAGTATAGTGACTCGAGAACGCTCCAATGCTGCATCTTATGGAATAGAACTGCGCCAAGGGTAACATAACAGATGAGCACCATGATGCATATGGATATTGGCACACTGGGCGAGTTGGCCAGTTGATATGATGGCATTGTGTAATGATGAATTTTACCGGCTGTATGATGGGTGAAATGGTTAGTTGTTGTGTTGCCAGCAGTTTCCGATGGTGGAGTCTTGGTTCCAGCGACTCCACCGTTGTTTTTCGAACGAGCCTTTCGGAAGAGGCAACGCATTGCTGACGATAGTCCCTCACCCATAGCGGAGAGATACAGCAAGACGATGGGAATTCCGAAAAGAGCGTAGATTAGGGCAGCTATACGACCCCACTGTGTACGGGGAGAAACACCACCATAACCTAAGAAAGATAAATGACAAAAACAAAGAGAGTCAGACGACATGTATGAAGAGGTGCGGAACATGAGGAGAGTGTATTATCGAAGTTGGAATGTGGGACTTGGCAGGGTGTGTTGTGTTCGTTATTTTTCATTAAGTTTTGTGCTAGTTTTTGTCTTGTCGTTCAAGATATTTTGTCTACCCTTACTCGTATGTGTTGGTGGGAGGCGGAAGGAGGAAGAGGGAAAATCTCATTTTGTTGTTTGATGATTCGTTAATTGTGGAATTTGCGGTTTTCACAAAGTGCCATCGACACGTTTGGGTTCGATTTTTTTGTTTTTGTTTTGGAAACCATCAGCAAAACAGAAGAGGGACACATTTCTTTGATTTTGGGCGACAGCAGTAGACTTTTTATTGACATACTTCGAAGTAAACACAATTTGGCATTTCTCGAACCTGGACTGGGCCAGTAGTCTAAGGGTATGATTGAAATATTCCACTCGGTGACCAAAACGTAGACAGTATCAAGAGCATAGTCACTGTCACATAGCAGTGTCCGTCAAACAGTCTTTTTATTCTGAACTTCTTAAAGTTTTAGTATTTTCAGTCGGACGGACTACCTGGTTCTGAGTTCAAAACATCAATACAACAGAACTAGTATCAATAAGCCATCGACAGGGGTGAAACTCCTAGCCTGATTACAGAATTCTTGAAAGCTACACATTCAAAGAGATATTAAACCTGGCTTCAAGCAGCCTTAGGTACTCAGCTTTGAGCTATGTACTGGTGGGGCAAGAAGAAACTGATTTAGACGAGGAGTGATCAAGCTGGTTATGTTCACCAAAGAAATCTTGATCATGCTTGCTTGCTGGAACCATAACCAATTTTTCGTCTGAGGCATATCTCTCTACAGCTGTAGCTCTAGCTCTATACACATGTGCCCTGGGGTATTCCTGAAAAACAATAAGATTTTGTGACATGTTAGGCATGTGTTAAACTGCCTTCGATGTGGAAAACTATTCTACTATTTGGAATAGTTGAGGCTCTTAGACTATTGAAGTTCGACTCCCAGACAACAATGTCTCAACTCTCGTGAACTTTTGATAAACATCCGGCAGTGCACGGCATTAAGCTATAAGTCTCTGTGAAGAGATTTCGTCGCACACCACGAATAGTTGGGGGAATCTAGGCAATGGGTTTGGCCTAAAAAAAATAAATAAATACTTGGCGCAACAGGGCCTAGCTTCTCACAACCATTCGTGTTGTGCGTGTTATACTCTTTACACGAATGGAAGGTACCTACTGTTTAATGCCGTGTCCGAAGGGCAGTTTGTTATTTTAGAAGCTTTCTCAGGACATTTGTACTCTCGGATTTGCACAGACGCTCGCGAGAGGTGGGGCCGTGAAAAACTTTTTAGGTGTCCCGACTGGGACTCAAACCTCGAACCCCTTGCTCCATAGTCCAACGCACTAACCACTGAGCCACGGCGCCCACTGTTAGGTAGGCTTATGATCATTATTAACACCATTTTGTTTGGTGCGATTCTTGAGGATGGAGTCAATCCTTGCAATTATGACTGTATGTCTATAAAATCTAAAACGCAGCTATAGCAGCCATAGATACTGACGAGGCGATGAGAAATAAAGTAACCCTATCCCAGTACTGCTCTATGGCGCAGAGGCAAGGATAATGTCAAAAATGGATGAGGTCGCTCTAGGAAGTTATGAGAGAAATATGATTGAAATACATATGTATAGTGACATCGACCTAGACAGACAAGTTGAAAATCAACAACTAAATCAGCTGGACCATGTAGATTCTATGATGTAGAATGGATCCCGGAGGACGGAAAACCTCAAGTGAAAGGGAACTGCAACCAACTTGATGTGCGAAACTGAAGGCCATTGGCTAAAGATCGAGCTGACTGTAGACCCCTGTTGGTTGAAGCACAGCTGCACCCTGGTCTGTATCATAAATGTAGTAAGTCCCTCTTTCTGACTATTGCATTCCAATGGACGAACAAACTTCAGAAGCACTCCATATGTTTGCAGCATTTTAACCGCATTGGTGTACTCACATACATATGTATGACCGAGTTTTCCTTTTGATGAAAAATAATCGAACATCCATACATTTAGCAGGCAAGTAACACACAAATCCTTTGACAAACGTGTACTCGCTCGCAAGGAAAAGAGAAAACCCATTATATCTTCAATGTCAACCGTACATACTTTACGAGTATATGACAATTTTATTTTTCCTGTACATAAAGCCAAGAGAAAGTGCCACCGCCCGCCCCTCTGCCAATGCCAATTTCACAACGAAGGCCGTTTATTCACAAAGTATTGCGTGATTAGCATGTCACATTTATGCATCCGACTAATGAGATGTTTATCTTCTTTTGAGAGAGAGAGAGCCGTATTTTTTTTCCCCCCATTTTCCGGAATGTTTTAAGTGCTTTTCCTACTTGTACACACATATACGTTGCGATTAAAGCCATATGTTTGGAATTTATTTGACCCGAATTTGGTAAAAATCAAAATAAACCGATTTCCTTTTATCATTAATCTCTTAGATAAAATCTACCATTAGTCGTCACTTAACAGAAATTTCATTAAAATTACGCATGCAAAATGCAAATAATACTTTCATCTGAAACTTCACAATTTAATTAAACGTAATTTGCGCAAAACTACAAACCAGCCAGCAAATTGTTGTTTCCATATTATTGGCTCAACATTTCCGTGATTAATTCTATTTATTGCCCAATGCCCACAGTCCACAGTCCACAGCCCCATAGCCCCATAGGCCACTGCCCCAGTCCTCATACAGATGGCAACCAGAAAACTGTCCAACGGAACGGCCACAATTTGGCACATTATCAGAGCGATTATCCTACTCTGGGTGTATGGGGGGATGTGCGTGCCTTTGCTGTGCACATGTGCTCTGTTCGAGAATGTATCTACATATAGTACGTTTGTTCCGCAATCAATAAGCATAAATTTTGATTATACTATATATTAAATCATCATACAAAGCACCTACTTATGCACACATTTCTCCAGGCGCGCGGTGGTACTGCACCAGGAGTGTCCACAACTCTATTCTTCCGAAACGACACAATGGCTTACAATCTCATTCGACCAGCTACTTACTGTGTCTCACTTACACGAAATGAAATGAGCCGACCGACGACAATGACAACGACGACGACGACGACGACGACGACGACGACGACAAGGACTAAGAACAAGTAGACCGTAGACCCATTCAGGCATAAGGGACATTCCAGCCAGAGCGGATTTATCGAATCATACTTTTCCGGTTTGACATTGTTAGGATCTGTGTGATGCTGCAGACCATTTCTCAGTTGTCATTATTCGTGTTCCGAGAAAAGAATAAAAAAAAAGCAAAAAGTCAGGCCAAATGAATATCTGGAGCTGTCCAGTCGAGGGTGTGGAAATTAAGCGTGGAAATTGTCCTCTTTAGAGGACATTGTGGCTTCGACATGTTGACAAATGCACGCCATTGACACATATTCCACATATAATAGCCGGTAGCGGTGCCCCCACCTCGTATCGTTTGAATTTCAATTAAAACAAGACGGGATGAGGAAAAAATTGCTAGGACATAGAAATGACAGTCATCATCATTAGGGATATCAAATGAACTACTACTACTACTACTACTACTGCTACGACGACAACGATGAGTACAACCAGGATGATGACAACGACGACAAACGAAAGAATCATCATCAGTCTCAGCTTAAAGGAGGATGTCAGTCAGCATAACGTGTCTCCTATACACGTACCTATACATATGTAGGTATGTATGCTAAATCCTATACACATAGGCAAAGAAAAGAAGGAAGGAATCCTACTCCTTATCCATTGGGAGTCAGAGCGTTTATTGTTAATAGCATTGATGGAGGCGGAAGGCACACGGATTGAGAAAGTGGAAGTCTTCTTTCTGAATGGAGTGACAGGGGAGCGTGTGAAGGGGGAAAGGATCGAAAATTATTGGACTGATTCCAGGAAGTTGTTATGTGATTAAAAATAACAAAATCGGGAAACGAGATTTGACAAAATGTGTCCCCCTTCGCATTCGCCTATACTCGTAAAAAATCAATATTTGTCGCATTTTATCCCCCCGGGGGAGAATCGAAAATTCGCTTGAATGGCTGGATTTTTTTTTTTTTTTTTATGTATATGTATGTAGATACAATGAAGAGAGAAACACTGATTGGTTTTAATACTCACCGATGGTTGTTATCAGGGTGAGTGAGTAGAGGAAAGCCGAAGCGTACGACCATTTGTGTCCTGTGGGGAGCATCAACTGGACGCCGGGTTGTTGCACTTTTGATTGACGCACAGCACGGAGTAGAGTGTCCTGGAAAAAAATGAAAAAAAATGAGATTATCTACAATACACATATATTTTTTTTTGTTCTTTTGTCATTTAAAAAATATGAAAAGGTAATGAAGTGAGCGTCATCACGTCATTTCTGTGAAAGCAGAAAACAGAAAATAAAAAGAATAAACGATGTCATACTTTTCAGTTGTCAGAATATATAAATTTTGCGAGTGCCTATCTGGCACGTACCGTCTACGTTAAGCTTTTAACTTTTTCTATTTATTTATCATTTCATTATTCATAGATTCATGAAATGAAATCAATTAGGTTTTCTGCAAAAAAAAACCATCGTAATCCTTAGCAATAACACAATAGGTACTTAAACAAATATAAATATTAGCAGATGCACTTGTTCCTTTTTGGTATCCTGTATCGCGTATCCCGGTGTTTCGAAAGGCGTTCGTGGAATCTCACGACTCTAGCCGTCTTGGAAAGCTTGCTTGCTTTACGTTCCACGAAATTAAGACAAACGGTGGTGGATGTATTGTTTGACCTAATTTGTATTATTTAAGGTTTCATTGGATGGAATCAAGATACGGTAGTTGCAGCGCCGGCAGTTATCCAATAACTTGTGCACAACTATCGGCAAAGTTTTCATGGCAAAGACGGAAATATAAAAACTTAAGACCCTGTTTGGATAAGGCTTGTTGGGTATCCTGCCGAAGCTGGAGAACTTAAGCAGTTGCTGGGATAGACAATTTAATTTGACTAATTATTATTAAAATGTAATGGTTATTAGCAGTTGGCAGAGGGATGGATGCCAGTGTATAGACCGTCAAAATGCATAAAATACGTCCATCAAAACTTCCCCTTTGCATAGAACCTTAAATATTGATGGTAAGTCAATGTGTATGTGAACGTGTTTGTGGTGTAAATGTCAACTTAACTTACGAGCCTTGGAAATAAGTAGACAGATACACAATATACAAGCTGTCAACTCATTCGGCTTAAAGTAAGGTAATTTCCTCGGAATCGGCTATCTATTCCTGGGTTATTTTTGGCTTTTGTTTCAAATTTCGTCCTTTTAAGTGTTTTGCAAGTAAATTATTTGGACACCGACGAGGTTAAGGTTGGAGTGACTGTCAGCACAGGTGTGCAGACATACTTAGACCAATAACACGAATGGGCTACCCGCGGGTAATTATAGTAAATCAACCGAGTTCGCCTAGGCTGTCAAAAAAAAGTGCTGCTAGAGGGAGTAGTTTTTTTTTTTGGATAAAGGACGTGGATAAGTATTTCTTCCTCCTCTCCATCCTTGCAGCTTTTTCAGATTTGATGTGAAAATAACCCGATGCTTGGAGCATGTTACCCTATCAGACAGTGTCCAGCCAGCGATCTGTGATTGCATCAATAGAACCAACTCTGCAGTATGCTTTGAATCAAGCCTGGAGCAAAATTGGATTGAGCTCCAACTTGTGAGCCGAAAGAGAATATTTTAACGCCTTTCTATGTGCGACAGCAGATCGATAACTAGATTCCCCAGAAGAGGGGGGAAGACACCACCTTGGGAATTTTCCTAATTAACAATTATTCCGCACTGGCGGCTTGTTAAGATTTTAGTCTTTTCTCGATCGTATTGAGTTATACTTTATTCTTCGTCTGGCAATGTTATGCTACAGCGATGATTTATCCTGACACCAAATCAATAGCCCATGTTCAAGTTCATACGGAAATGCATTTGAGTCTTTATTTTCTGGAATCGGGATATGGAAAACCAGAATTATGTTCCGATTTAGTCTGGTGAATCGATTAGTGAAAAAGATAGAGAGGGGGATAATCTCAATGCTGGCTTCTATTGTTGGCTATAAGTCGGATTTAGGTGTTCGTCAAATCCAGCAATTCATGGTTTTATACTAAAAGTGGAAAGTAGATGTTGAGGCAGGGATGTATGGTTTCCATCTACTATGTGCTAAAGAACGCTGGTTAGGATACAATTCCGTAGACGAGATAAGTCTGTCTGAACAAGCCTTCAGAACTACATGCATGCCACCTACTAACAGAGCTGCTGAATGAGCAAATTGGCTCTTTCTAACTATATGTAGGTACCTATCTATGTACATAGTTCTATGGTAGGAGTTTCCTTTTGTTTCTTAATGTAGCGTGAAAAACACAATTATTTGAGCCTTTTTCTATTTAATTTTTGGTAATATTTCTCTTTTGGTTTCAAATATTTTTTATTAATTTTTTTTATTTTCTTTTCAGCTTGTCTACCGTCGCGTTCGCGGGTTGTTAGTACGTGTCGCTGTATATGCGAAGTCCTTCGGATAAGGCGAATAAAAGTAGTGTTGGGTGCATTGTTTCCGCGTTCAAAAAGTTTCCTCTTTTGTTCCATTTTGCTCAAAATTTTGTTTTTTAGTGTGCTTTTGTAAAAAAGTCGCGAAAAGTGTTGTACTAGTATTCCGATCGTATCGTCTCCTCTTTCTCAAAACGGAGTATCCTTCGCGAATATGTCTTTAGTGCGGTTTGTAGAGTGTTTATGTTTTGTCTATCGATCGAATAGCGTTCTCCTCGTTTATATTTTTCGAAAAAAAAAAGAAAAAAATCAACGTAGTTCTTATTTTTTGCGTTAAATTCTGCTTCGTGTGCATCGGTTTAATCAGATTCAGTGTGTTCAACTCAAGATGATGACTTCAGAGGCAGGTTTTCAAAAAGGTGAGTGAATTTGCACAGTTTTTTTTTATTATAAGCTAAATTTAGTTTTGTTTATATTATGCCCTACTCTGCCTATTAATCTTTTTAGTAGCGATTGTACAAAATTGGTATGACCCTCATAAAAAGACCCCTTTTTGTCAAATGCCACTATAGTTGCTTTAGTTGATGTGTGCTTTCGATAACCATGCTCTGAACTGGACATTCAGCTTATAGTTGGCTTAAAAAATTCAATTTTGAGATTTTGGTGGAAATATTACAAAAACCTCAGTTCAAGCTCAGAGTGTGCATATGAACGTTAAAAAGCTCTCAAGTATGTGCTGCCTTTTCTATCTTATTTTTTTCGCATTCGGTATAAGTGGAGCCAAGAAAGTGAATGCCAATACAGGGGGAATAAAGATACTTTGTATTAGGAGACTCTTCACAGAGATTTATAAATTACTTCAATGAAGTTTAGTTCGATTGTCCGTATCCGTATCAATTGAATTCAATTTGTGGTGATATCCGTGGGGGGTTTTCTTTTGCTTTTTTTCTTTCATCAGCTCTTCGCAGAAGACATTGTCGGTAGATATGTCTTCACTTTTTATTCGCTGATTTGAATACTTAGAGATGATTCGTTACTTACTACTGATAGTCGTAGGAATTTCAAAACCCCAATCAATTACAAATATTTTTCACATGTTCTACAACTTAAATACTTAGTTTCTTGAAAACACTTTCGTGAGGTTTAAATCTATCCGTTCAAGAGTATCGATTCATGGCCATAAATTTGTGCCAAGGAGTAAGAAAAAGCTACGAAGAGATTGTCAGTGCCCAACCATTCCTTGATGGAACTTTACACAACGTTACATTAATACCCTGGAGTCAGAACTGGAAAACATTCCCCCCCGCTGCTGTACGGGTACGTGTTACACGCCACAATGATTTTTCTACACCATAGCCCACCGAAATGGTGGTCAACGTGCGGTTTTCCCATAAACGTTGATTTACTGCCATCCGAAACTTCCCCCGGAGAACAATCGTAGTGTACCACCACACCATCACCAGCAGCCACACCAAAGAAGATAAACAAAACCCTCTCTAAATGCATCGTTAAAAGAAAATAACAACATTGGCTTTGCCAAACTGCAAACGAAACACCTTATCAACTGGCGTCCATCCTTCTCGCCTTGAGCAACCAACAACCAACCAACCAATTTCCATACAATGTTGCTGAATTGGCTACTCTCATCCACCAGCAACAGCACCCTCGCCCTCGCCCCAGCATTCTGCAATAAGGCCAATTCCCAAGTTAACTCACCTGAAAATGTTGCACTTCTTGCGCAGCCAATCGCGTCCAATTCTCCTTGTACAAAATGTTCAAATCTTCAGTAATTGACCACAGTCGATCGACGGTCCTGCAACAAAGATAAGAGAAAAAAAAAAAGGACCAGATAAAGGCAAAAAAATCTTTAATTTTGTTGAAAGCAAACTTTTATCACCACTCCGCTGGGTTATTTGAATCAAGACGAACATGAAAAAAATTGTTCTATCTCTTTTTTTGTTTTCCCCCCCCCGTTGATGGCATTCCTTGCGAAACGACAACAACGACGGACGACGACGACGAGGAAGACGATGGAACTTGAGGGGGTTTAAGGAACAAAAAATAAAAAATAAAAAAAAAAATACAATCTTAAGATCTAAATTCTTGACATATAAAAGGACTAAAAGCACACGAAGGAATATATATATGTATGTGTGTATGTATGTAATTTCAGTTAGAGGAAAACAACTCGACAAGAATTCATTAAAAAACGAAAACGTTTACCCAGCAATCCTGAGTGCACAACAAGGTGCGTATTTGTCTTTCTCTACTGGCAGTTTTCCTTTCTGCCATAGCAGCACGTATTTGCCAAAAGACAGGACAGCAGGTTCCTTGTTTCAGGAATACGAGTACCCTCCCTCCGATCTGAAGAAAACATACAGTCGTTTGTCGACAACGACGACGACGACGACGATGGCGACGCATCTACTGCAAACACAGCAATATCAGCAGCAGAACTAGTAGCAGTAGTACAAAACAAATTTTAAATCAACAAAACAGACAGTGATTGGTCAAGGAATTCTCTGTGAAAGCGAATACACAAAGAAGTCCCACTTCACCTACATAGATATCATATAGAAGAGCAACAGCTTCCTGCTTATCGAGCAAAGGAACTTGCTTTGCCAACGTCCTCCCCGCCGAAAACCGATGGAGATACTACGACAACACCAACAACAGCAGCAGCGAATAGAATAGGAAATAAAATGTAATGACAACATACACAACAAGCACAACCGGCACTACGGCTACGGCTACAACCTACCACAGTAGGTACTCACCTTGATCTTATTTCAGCATTCGCCAGTTCGGTCCTGGGATATGGCTTTGATGCGGCCACAGCAGTTTCCAGGGAATTGCTATCATCGACTTCACCCTCGAGTGTTACGAAAATTATCGAACCCATTGCGGTATACAGTAGTACCAATATTAGGACACCTATAAAAAAAAAAAAAAATAAAAAAAATAAATGAATGATAAAATTACGTTAATAGAATTACCAGTGGACGACCAGTGGCAGCCAACAAAAAAGGAAACCGGAAATGAAAGCGATAACATTATAAGCAATGGTGTGTACTCAGCAGCACCCCTCGCTGAATGGTGAATAATTTTTTTTTCTTATTTTGTTGTTGTTGTTATGAAGTGTTCAATTAGACAGAGAATGTCGCGTCGTGTCGCGTTGCTGTTACGTTCACAAAAAAGCGAATTTTTTTTTTTTTTAATTTTACAAGGAATTTCCTAATCACGACGACAGGAAGACGGGATTATTAGATCTGTCAATTTAAAACTGTTGGCCTTGCAGAATATTCAATTATGGCGCGCCACCACCGGGGTCCACCGGTTTGGACGGTTCTGTATTTCTATACACCGACTACCCATTTACGAAAAGGTGGTTTTATTGGAGATTTTATTGCCTTATAAAGGAGGATGAAATTTCACTGGGAGTAGTGTTGATAGGAAATCTAATTGACATTTGAACAGTTTGTTGAGTTGTTACGAGATTCTTGAGAAATTCTTAAACGGCAAAGATTTGGTTATGAAAATACCTGCACAGTGTAGGTATGCATACCTAAGTGCGATTAGATATTATGGTTTCCCTTTCCTCAGAGAGGCATTCTGCTGACAAAGGAACTCATGATGATTAGTTTAGGTTTTGAGCAAGGATTTCATTAAAAAGAAAACTGTTAACTGTTCCTATATATTTACTTACTTTGTGTTTTCTAATCTCGAAAGGAGTACGACGAGGGTGCTATTATTTAAAAGAACCACAAAAGGATTATGGTAGCATTATGGTTTCGCTGCGAACTCCATAAGGGACTTAACTCAAACTAATTGCTGTCGTAGTAGGATATGACATCCCTGTTCCACGATGTGGCTTTGTAGGTTTTACTTGTAACGAGGCTATCCTCCGTTTACAGTTGGATACACTTGGACCAGAGAAGATCCATTGAGCTACCACATGAGGTGGTCGTTTCCTTTATCCCTACACCATCTCGATTTCGATTGCGATTTATGGATGAAGTCTTCCAAGGTCCTCCAAGAAGGAACCTACTTTGTTGAAAGAAGTGGTGATTCTCCCACTTCTTCATTCATGCAGCCACAAAAAAAAGTCGTTGGCCGGAATTCCAAGTCTGAAGGCGTGCCTGCCTAACGCACAGGGACCCGTCAATAGTCCGACTAGGGCGTGCACTTGTTGTCCTTCATTTACTGTCATGATTGTACGCATCAGGATAACGTTATCTTTTATATGCCTGATGCAGAGCTAATGTAGAGATATTGTGTCTCCGTTTGGTAGTCGGGACCTCCTTTTTTTGGCCCGCTTCTGGGTAGTTCGTCTGTCTTACAATTTTTTTGAACGATTGAGCGGCCAGAACCCCAGCACAGAATGAGATGACAAATGTTCGATATCTCATTCAGGATGCCCGGCATTGTTTAACCAATTCAGATCTTATCTATCTTATCGACAGTCAGTCAGGGGCTTCACGAATCGCCATAGCCTCCTTGAAATACTCTACAAAAGTCTGATACTCGAAGAGACATGCTTAGGGCTGGAGAAACTGAAAACAATCCAATCTATCTAGGACCTCTTACACTCTTCAGTGCAGATTTACTGATTATGGTGTTCTTTACTGGAAATACGTACGTGGCATCGAAGGTCTAGAAACAGGATAACGTAGTCCGTTGTTTTTATTTTGATATAGACAGGGTTGAGGATGGTGGCGTTCCCTGTCTCACTGGGGGACCAAAGCGATTACTATGCAGCTCAGTGTGTGGTTTGCGCCTCTTTCTGGAAAAAGAAATCTTAAAGAGAGTAGAAATCTTCTACACTTATCCTCGAGATTTCGCACTAATCGCTGTGATCCTGTCTTCTAGATCTTGTGTTCTGGACCAGTTGTAGTTGGGCCACATTTGGTTTGGTGCTTTCCTCTAATAGTATGTGCTAAACTGCTCCCAACATTCCCCTAAACTGATTTTGAAACGTCCTAGCGAAGGCAGTTCTAAGTTTGGAAGATGATTCTAGAACCTTGATAGCAGTCTGGCTTTCAATAAGAATGGCAATCTTACCGATAGATGCAGGGTTGTCTTTCAAAGCTGGATGACGGTCGAGTGATGACCTTCCATTAGAGAAACACAGAACTAAAGGAAACATTTCCGATCCCAAAATTACCAAGCCTTCACAGGACTTTTAATCAAAAGTCATAGAGGAGCAGAGTTTCTCTATCGATTAACTTGGTTAACATTCTGTTGACAAAGGTTATTTGGATAATTCTAGCAAACATCTTCTCAGAATCGGTACAAGCCCCGCATTTACTTGGTTCACCGTTTTCTGCAGCTCGATTGGCAGTATGCCGTCAAGGCTGGCCGATTTATACAGCAGAGGAGGTGGCAATAGACCAAGAAGTTTCTGTATGTGTAGTATTTCAATTTCATTCCAAGATGAGTGTTGCGCATCTTGATGGACACCAGCGCAACTGTCTAGGTGGCTGGAAACGTCCAACTGATTTTGCATCCACAGAACAGCTGCTGCAGATGTCAAATAGCGAATTCTCAAAACCACATTGCAAAAGCAAATCTAAAAATCCTTTTTTTTTTGTTTGACATTTGCGCATCAGATGTGACAGCTTTGGGGAAAGGGACGTCCCGTTTTTGTCTGCCCTGTCTAACAGAGTTCTCATGAAATTGATTCATCTTTAAACAACCAATTCTTTTTGCAACAAAACTTATGCTTTTCCCAATTAAATTGGTTTACTTTCGTATTTCTATTGTTTGGTTCGCGAATTTTTCAGTTTTTGACAGCCATTGACATTTCAAAACTTCAGAAAATGTCAAAATCAACACCTTTCTGTTTCCCCTTTAAACGTCAGTCCATCAGAGGGTCTTTTGCGTAAAAAAGTGATGCCAAGGTTGTATTTCTACTCCAGTGCCGGCTAGTAGAAGTTGATCAAATACCCATTTAAACCCATCCACCGTATATAATTCAGTAATCTTCTCACTTATACATGCACTCCCAGGGCCATTCCATTCTCTATTTGTTCATGAATAAATCTTCCAATGGCCACAAGTGATTGCCATGGTCTACGCATAAATTTGACTGCAAGTTTTGAAGTGCATGTCCTCACAAAAAGTTCCTGAAAGAATACGCAGGAGTACGACAGACATCTCAATTTGGATGAATGTCATGTTTTGCTGGAAAATCGAATTTTCAGAAAACTTTGCAAAGTAATCTGTGTACCTTAACTGCAGTCTTTGTGCAAATATTTCTTTTTCGATTCTGGATTGCCTAGGAATTCTGGTTTTACCAATTAAAAACTCGTACAGCAGACTAAAAAGTAAATTGAACTAACCGAAGTCCTGTAACCAAGTTAAAGTCTACAAAAAGAGGGGAAAAATTCATTCAAGCCATTCGATTTTGAATAAATGTGCAAATACGTTTGCTTATAAATAAATATATGTTTTCCAATGAGTTCGATCAAACTTGGTGCAGTTCAAATGGCAGGATTGCTCCGCAACCGTAACCGAATGGCCAGCGTTGAATTTTGGTATAATATACAATGTGGTCCCTAAATTATACATTATATGTGGTTTTAAATGCCACGATCTGTTAAGTTACTGTCGTTAAGTTCAAAACCTATAAAGGAAGGTGTTTCAAAACCTATAAAGGAAGGTGTGCTTAACTGCAATCAGATGGGAACAAAGTGTGTTACACGACGCTGCAGTAATTATAGGTCCTTTATTGCGCAGTAAAGGATTCGTATATACTTACAATGCAATAAATGGTGGTTATGTGGTCATTTTGGTAGAAAGAGAGTGGATTTTCCAGGTTATCATAGGAGATATTCAACCAGATATCCAAGAGGACGAATTTTCTCTGTAAGAAGTTATTGCTTATATTGGGGCCACAGCCACCTTGACTTTTGTGACTTTCCAGTAAATTTGACAGCGGTTTGTACGTTTTTCCAAAGCCCGTCAGGAGAATGACACTCCTTAGATCTAGGTCGTGTTTCGATTGGGAGGCTGCAGCAAGTGTAACCACACTTAGGCCAGAGTAAGCCTATTGTGATAAATCTATCCGTTGAACCAGTAGGAGCTTTATATGTAGGTAAAGCTGCTAATTCTTATGTCAGCGAACTCGGAGACGTATTCTCCTAGAAATAGCTTTCTTTGAGTTGAGGGACTTAAGCAGGTGCGCAGGATGTAAAAAATACTCCTTTCCTCTTCCTTATCCATGCAGCTTCTGCTAAAAGCGTTTGTCGGAAAAACAATCCCTCAGGATGCCTCCCGATAACACAGTGTCCCATAATGAGACGCACGATTCTGCTGATGACGGATCTCTTTAGTTTAAGTAGACTATTGGAGAGTCTGAGATCGAGCCTGGGGTAGAACTAGTTACGATTAGTTCGTTTATGGCATTTTGATTAGACAAGAGTTGGTCGGCTATGTAATTCTCTGGAAATGTTTCTATGGCCCCTATAGTTAAACTAGGCAAGTCTTTAAATGTTCCGTCATCCAAAATTTGAATTGACTCCGATTTTACTGTCAATTAAGGGCAGTTTTGAGATTGAAGGTGACAGAGTATTGGGATTTCATCGCATTGCTCCCTAGTTACGACAAGGCCATCTGAATCGCCATAATTTCCGCTTGGAACTGCAGTGATTGGGAAGGCGGAAGGAAATCATATATCTAAGATCTTCGGAGAAAATGCCTTCCCATTTCAGTTTCTGTTTTGAATCCGTATAGAACCACCACGAGACACTGTACCACCCTCTCACACAGTTCTGGAGTGAAAATATGTATATTTTTAAATTTTTATTGAATAGGAGCTGGAAGAGGGTGTAATCAGTGCCTTTTGGGATGCGTTCTAATTTATTCAGAAAAGGTGAGTGGTCGGGTTGTGGTCCACAGGAGGATACCTTTCATGTGGTTTGGTGCCACTTATTTGCAATAAATGTCAAGCAAATGATATGTCTATAGCCGTTGTTGGAATGCTCCACAGGGCTCTCCATATAAATAGTTTATTCCTCTCAGCTTCCGTTATTTACTTAATTAAGTGGTATTACATCTGAGGATGAACTAGTTTCTTGACC
Source organism: Xylota segnis (assembly GCA_963583995.1). Taxonomy (NCBI): domain Eukaryota; kingdom Metazoa; phylum Arthropoda; class Insecta; order Diptera; family Syrphidae; genus Xylota; species Xylota segnis. The sequence continues at coordinate 60,432,422 of OY757237.1, forward strand.
AGTAAACTACTCCAATTACCCTAATGGAACCAGTTACTTCAGTTGGTCCTTCGAGTTAGATTCAATGACTCTGCGCAGATTCTCGCTCTAAAGCGCAGTTTTTTTTTAATAACTCGATGTTCTGCTTGTATAGTTTGTTGTTAAATCTCCTCCTCCATAGCACATCTAGAATTTCCAAACAAGTGGACAATTGCCTTTTCAGCCGAAAGAAACACCGACAGTCAAGAGACAGTCTCTGTTTAATTCTGTTAAGCTGTTGTTGTCAGAATTGATAGTTTCTTGAAGTTACTTACTACTTCAAAGCCATTTCTGTCAACTGTGACTTTTCTTATTCCTCAATGTTGTTAGTTTTCTCTTGTTGACGGCATATCGGCATATCGGTGAACATTTGGCTACTAGCGAACGCATCCACTAGTAATTCCACGAATTTTTGAAAGATTGCTCTACCTGTGTCAACATTCGCCCAATTCTTTCCAGTATGATGTTGAAGACAACACATGACAGCACGTCACCTTGTTTAAATCAGTTTTTAAGAGGTTTCGGTAAGGTCGTTATCGACCTTGAAGGAGCATCAACATTCTACACACCGACTAGTTTGGCAGGGATCTTAAAAAACATTGTTGTCGATTTGGACTTGAATTTCCTCCAGAATTTACCAAAGTGTGAATATTTGACTCTCCCGCTCTGAAAGGACACTGCTAGAGGCAATTCCAATTGCAATTGCGAGGTCCTTTTTTCTCATGCATTGGCCATACAGCGCTGGGATTTCATTCATCAGGCATACACTCGTCTGACCAAATCTCTAAAATGAGTTTGTGCAATACTTTCTATCAAGTCATTTCCAGCAGCTTTACAAATACAAGTATCTGGCGCAGCAGGTCCATAGCGACACAGGGCCTAGCTTCTCAAATCCATTCGTGTTGTGCCCATTATATTTTTTACTCGAATGGAAAGTGCCTACTATTTGAAGCCGTATCCGAAGGACACGCTTTTCAGGTCAGTTGGACTCTCGGGTATTTGTCAGACGCATGCGAGAGGTATTACACTTTCAGATGTTATTCGGGGATCGGTAGTTCAACATACTAACCACTTGAGTCACAAAACCGACTTTTTTTGGACTTTACTGGACGGAAGTCTTAGCTATTTTCCTCTAGGTTAAATGGTATCTTCTGTCTGACAGCTGGACGTTGGTTTTCCTCACTATCATACAGTCTGCACAAGAAATTATAACATAGTGTCACCATCGACTTCATCTCTGTGAATACTTTCTCCATGTATTCCTGTCTCTTTTCCTCATAGAACTCACTAGCAGCCCTTCTCGTCTTTTGGCCTTCCGTTGCCTTCCTGAATTGGCTCAGAGTTCTCCCCATAAGTCCTTCTATATGTATGTTTGCTACATATGTCCTTGTTAGTAGTCTCTGTGTGCACAAGTGCATTAATAGGGGTAAAAGTAAGTTAATCACAGGATTACCTCTGTTCATATGCATATGTATGCTGTCAAGTTTCACAGTGATTATAGAATTTTCTTGTCTACCAGAATATACCTCTAATCCCACTGAGTAGAATAACTTATGGAAATCAATTCAGAAATTGCCGGACGAATTAAGCCACAGCTGTTGAAAACCACATCCATAGACAGTATCTGGTTGAATATTAAACAAAAGGATGTCGTAATGTAAAAGTTAACTCAGCTGCAGTGTAGGCAGTCCTAAGATGATTTCCTAGACAATGACAGCACCACCATTATTCTAACTTTACTCCATGACATGAATACAAATGTATCTATCCATCTCTAGTGGCAAATTCTGTGGAAAATCAATACCATTTAACCATTGCCATGTATACCTACCTTCAACCAATCCGGCTTTGATTCTTTATTTTGTTGCCAACCATCCGCATCGAATTGATGTAGTTATTATTTATGGAGCAAAAATCTAATTAATTATTTAGGCCCCGCTCTCTCTCTCGACTAATTAATATTTTTAATCCAAATAGTGATATTTTTTCCCCCCGTTTACCACATAGTTCGTTTAATAGGCTTTTACATTTCAATTAGTATCAGCACAGATCATTAAGCTATCGATGTGATACCACATTCGGTTCGTCAAAAGACGGGCTAATAAACTCTTGTTTTATGTAAAACTATTAAAAGCTTTAATTATGTCAACGAAAATGGTATTCTAGCCTCTTCTGGAATTTTAGCGCCGCCTCGTAGAATGAGACATTTAACTTGCCTCCGACACGGTGACAGCGGTGGCGACAGTTGGAGAGAAGAAAAGTTTTGTTTTCAGATACACAAACAGAAATCTGTTTGGTTGTGAAGTTGTACCGAAACTAATTGTGCTTACGTGTGGAAAATGGGGGAAATGCGGAAGATAGGGAGGATACGCCACACCTGGACAGGAGGGGGAACTTGTAAAATTGAGGTAGTTAATTTGGAAGACACTTGTACAAGTTAGAGTTTTTAACCGAACAAGTTTTAGTTTTGATTTCAACGAGCCTTGTATGAACTTAACAACTTCCTCCTTTATGAGGTAAATGTGACGAAATTGTTTTTGAAAGTTTTTTGTTTTTTTTTTTTTTATTAAATGTCCTCCCTATTCAGACTAGGGTACTTAAATGAATGCCTCGAAGTGGATTTAACTTTTTGACGGCTTGCAACAGGTGCGGGCTAAATTCATTAAGCCACTGGCTGGGGGCTGTTGATAGTGCGAGCTAAAAAAAAGTACCTGCAGGGGCGGTTATAGGCGAATTGTTTTGTTTGGAGAATTGGAATGGAATTTGTGACGAAAATTGAAAATAAAAGTTTACTCTTATATTATCGGTATTGTCTCATTTAAAGTACTCTTCATTGATTGAAACCTACTTATGGCAGCGCTAGATCCAATCCTCGGAACTTTTTTTATAATCGGATTCGGAACACGTTCCCCAGAGCAGTTTCTTGAGTCGATCGCAAGGAAGATCGAGTAAGAAATCGCAAGGAGCTAAATTCAATTGCTGTAGGATGGTATTCGTGCTGTTCTTGGTCAAAAACCTACGAATAAGGATGTGACGGTGCGGACTTTTTTTGGCGAATTGTTTCAGCCAAACCAGTACCAGTTTTGCAGTGAAATGCCTGAGGCTCAAACCTTTAACCGAAATTTTTCGAAAGGATTCAAAGGAAGTGTTTAAGTTTATTTGCATTGTGCAGGGATATCAGTTGAAAAAAAGTCAATATTTCGAAGTGGCTGTGAGTTTAAATTTTAGGATTGAACACGAGCGGAATCATCCTGAATTACAGGATTTAGGATGTAACAGGATAACTTCTTCTTAGTTCTTCTTTCTGCTGCTTGGTTTCCGTCAGGTACACTCAAATTTAATTGGGAATTGCCAGTAGCTATGATTATTTTGTCCAATCATTGGTAATCCTTTCCCGGTGGTAAGAGAATCTGTCCTATTTTGTAGGTCTATGTGCTTGGAGATCCACTCTGAAGATCTAGCTGGCGTGAACACTCCTCGTGCTGATGTTACAAAACATTTCTTTCACCCATCGGGATGGTTTTGGATATGATTCCGAACATAGCCTTAGTTTCGTCCAGACCATACCTCTTAGATATATGAAATTGTCAACTTTCTCGACTGACTCGCTTCACTTTGTTTGTCTCAGCTTCTAGATTACGAGCCATCAGCCATTATCCGATGTGAAAGCGGACAAACAACGATGTCATAGTCTAACGAATTCCTTCTGCCTATGCTACACAGAAAATATCGCTGATAACTACCTGAAACAATAGTGGTGACAGTACGCACCCTTGATGTACTCCACTTTAATAAGCACCTTACGATGCAGGAGGATCAATTGCAAAGGTCCCGATATATTCGGTGACCAACCAGTTCAGTTCTAGTTCAGCAGGAATGATATCTCAACACACAAAGCTTTATTTTCTCTAAGTGGCTTCAACGCTATAATAACTAGGATTTTGCAGGGAGGTAAAGTACGGATTTCTGGGTACCCTTTAGACTCTACACTAAGTGTCGTCTGGAGTTTCGGCCACCTATTAGCTCCTTGGTGATACTATAAATAGTCATGATGTCGTAACGTCCGTTGTAACGTCTCACACTATTCTGCAAATCCTTTTTTTTCGAACAATTTTAGGCTTCTACCTTGATGCACTTTACTACTGGGGCCGTTGCATTTCGAACCTTCCCTATTGTACGCTGGTCGATCCTTCTCCAGGTGTCTGCCGGAAGGGATGTGTGATGCTGCTTCTGTCTATTACCGACGAAGATACGTGTTCGTGATAAGTGATAGTCCACATTTTTCTGCATTGAGGTTTCTGCTTCTTGATTCCTTGCCAACCGATTTTATTTATTTATTTATTTATTTATTTATTTATTTATTGCTTCCAGATTTACTTCAAACCTCATGTCTGTTGGATGTGGGTTTACACCTCGAGATCGGAATTTTATTTATTTATTTTTCATTTATTTATTTATTGATTTTTATACGCTACCGGATTTACTTCAAACTTCATATCTGGGTTTACACCTAGAAAGCAGATTTTTTTTTTATTGGCTAACGGATTTACATACTTCAAATTTCATATCTGTAGTATGTGGGTTTACACCTCGAAATCGGAATTTTATTTATTTATTTATTTAATTATTTATTTATTTTTCTTTTATTTATTTATTTACTTATTTATTTATTTATTTATTTATTTATTTATTTATTTATGTATTTATTTATTTATTTATTTACTTATTTATTTATTTATTTATTTATTTATTTATTTATTTATTTATTTATTTATTTATTTATTTATTTATTTATTGATTTATTTATTGATTTATTTATTTATTTATTTATTTATTTATTTATTTATTTATTTATTTATTTATTTATTTATTTATTTATTTATTTATTTATTTATTTATTTATTTATTTATTTATTTATTTATTTATTTATTTATTTATTTATTTATTTATTTATTTATTTATTTATTTATTTATTTATTTATTTATTTATTTATTTATTTATTTATTTATTTATTTATTTATTTATTTGTTTATTTATTTATTTATTTATTTTTTATTGGATTTAACGGATTTACATACTTCAAACTTCATATCTGTAGTATGTGGGTTTACACCTAGAAATCGGAATTTTATTTCGAACCGATTTTTCAGAGACAAGCGTCCTAAACTCAGGTCTTGCTGTTCCACTTTGTATCTTCTTACTGTTCGTCGAGCCCAATTCCTTCAAACATCGTCTCATAGTGTTTTGGTGGAATCCCACAATATTTGAAAAATGTTTACCATGAAAAGCGAGAGTGCGTCCTTTGCTTCTTTCACTCAAAATCATTGTAACATTCACGGTCTAGAGATCTAAAGGGGTATAAAGTACTTAGGCGTGTGTTTTTTTGAAAAATCAAAAATCATAAACAGTTCACAAAAAACTGCACTCGTACATAGATATGTATGCATGTCTTAAAATTTTTCGCGTAACATGCAGGGAAGTCAAAAAAGTCGTTGGCACAGGGTGTACTAAATACATTTAATTATTTAAATTAATATTAAGATACAAAAATGAACTCACCAGTTGCGGATATACAGTGTGATTTGGGTGCCCTCTGGCACCCACATAGTCCGGGATGATGATCACGCTGTTTTTCACTTTTCGCAGATGGAAAACACATTGAAGGACTTGTTGGATTCTTGACGCTGCCAACAAATGTAGACAATTGAATTGGCGTTGTCTTCTTATTCATAATCTGTCACTCCTTGCAGATAGACGTGTGTCACTATTTTGAGAATTAATCCAACGCGTGCTTACCATCAATCTCGTTGGCAAGATCGTAGCGCATACGTGAAATTGAGTTTCCCTCTAAATCAATTCCGCTACGTAACATAGCATGTCGGCTTTGAACGACCTCTCCTTTCTAATTTCCTTTAACACACCCGTCCATGTGCGTCGCTGTTGGATAAGTATGCGGAAGCGGTGGAGGAGCGGTGGTGGAGTGCCGCCAATAGATAGAGAAACCCCGTGGGTGGTGCTGCTGCTCCTGTCACAATGAACGAGATTTGATATTTAATCTTTGTCTCGTTTCCTTTCGTTGCTCGCTCTCGGTTAACAGCCGTTACTACAGCTTGATTTGCCTCCTCAATAGTGTATTTCCACTCACTCACTCAGTCGCTGGCTGGATGGCGTTCATTTCGATTTAAATTTTCCTATTTCGGGGTAAATAATTTATAATTTCCATTCGACATTCGACGACCATAATTGAATTCGCATTGACGCTATTCGCTGCGCTATTCGCCTGCTGGTGGAAGCGGAAGTGTGCTGTTTGAAGCATCCGATGGAAATTACAGGAAACACTGAAAATGAAAACGACAGAGAGCAAAAGAGAAGGCGTTACAATCACTGAATGAATATTAACGGAAATATATATTTTTTTTTTCTTATTTTTTTTTATATTTATGTGTATGAGTGGAAGGGAATCGAAATAAAAATTCAAAGTGCAGAAAATTCATTTGGTCTTCATTAGATGGAAGACTAGGGGCGACGGTGAGGGTGAGGGTGAGGGTGAGAGTATTCCTATCTCTGTGTTTTATGGTCTATGTGGGTCCTTTTGAATCCTGCATAAATAACTCTCTTGATTTGAATTCAAAGTTTTATTGCTTGACTCATCTTCGAGACTCCTGCGGGGCGCAGAGCAACCTGCCAAATAGTTTTTCCTCTAAACGTTCTGTGCGCCCGCCCAGGGATAAGGAAAACATCCATACGAACCAACCAACCAAGCAACCAACCAGCAGGATAATGTGTAATATGAAAGTTTAATCAAAATAACGGATAAGGAATCCTTGCATTAAAAATTCAATATAAAATGTGGGGCGATTGCTGTTGTGTGGTATATTGCTGCACCCTAGTGGAATATCAATTGAAGGAGGTTAGACATACATACACACATATGTACGTACAAACATATAGAGACTTCGATTCAATCGGGTCCCCTACACTCTTGGCTACTGACACGTAAGATATCGTATCGTGCTTTCGTTCGTTTTGCTCAAGACCCGGGTAGATACTACAAATCTTAAGCAAATGCGGTAAACACTCAGTACACAAGAACGTGTGCGCCATATTGATAAAGACAAGAAAACCCCGACAGAAAAAAACCCACAAATAGGGGAAAAAAGGGGACGAAATCTAAACCTCAATTCAATCCAAAGGATCTGTTTCAATTTAGGTTTTTTTTTTCTGCGCCTGAAAGTTTAAACTTGTACATATGAGAGTAGTGTGTGTATTGCCACCTTTTGGTTTGGTTGCCGTACGTCAACCTTGTGACGAGGACGACGACGACGAGGCCGCCACCTGCTTAAGGATTCATCGGCGAAGGGATATCTAATCAGATAAACATTTTCGCATTTAACCTGAATTTAGATAAGGAATTTCACAGAATGCCCGAAATACGAATAAGATACGAGTATCAAGGTAGGCAGTGGGCAGTCAGTATGTTCTAACATTATGTCGTTTGTAATTGAAATGTAAACTGCGTCGGGCGGTTTTGAACTTAATTGAATTTAAGTCTGAGCGAGAGGAGGAGGAGGAACAAAAAGGATCATCTTAAAAAAAAAAAAAAAACAGAAAAAAGGGCAACCTTATCTTATTATTATTTTTTCTTAAGTGTTAAGTAAGTGGCAGTACTCAAGTGTTATAGTGTTGTCGATTGTGAGAGGGCAAGTTATTTGAATATTTTAGTCGAAATTTAGGGTAATAGTAGCCGGAGTCGTGCTCTCTTCCTTAGTTGATTCTGGGAAGGCTTTTACGCCGGTGGTGGTGGTTGTCTATGTCGATTTCCCTTTCGCACTAATACACGGGATGGTTTTGGTAATTTAATATATATATTTTTTTTTCTGTTTTGTTTTTTGTTTTTCGAAGAAAGTGAAGGATAGGATAGACTTGACAAGGAGAACCTTTTTCTTGATACCTGCATTCGTGGATAAACAATATTATCATCAACCCATTGCCATGTGAACGGCTCAAAATTTCCATAAAAAAACGAAGTAGAAAGGTTTGAAATGCTTATTCGAAATAGATCATATGAATAAAGTACTTTCAATCCTTGCGACCCACATGCGTTGGTGAGGTATTCACAGAACCTGTCTGGAGTTTAAAGGCCTTCGAAAAGTGCCGAGTTTAACGAGTATCTTGTATCAATTAGATACAAGTCGGTATTCTTGTACACTATCTAACCTGAACGACTTCCTTTTTATGCTTACCAATACCACGAACCGTACTTTCAAAGTAATCTACTATCTTCTGCATAATGGCTCTTGGTTTCAGAGTGGTGTTTAGAAGACTTTGCAATTAGGGCTGTCTGTCCTTCGATGATCAACAACTCGAAGACTAGGTTACATACTATAAGTTCACTACTAATCTGTCTTCTTCTTAAAATTTTTTACTTAAAATTGATTTTTCTTGAGATAGCTATGGTTAGGATCAGATTAAGGTTTTCCCACAAAATAGAACTTGTCCACTTTACGAGGACCCTCCGACCCTCAACTTTCCTACGGTAAATGGTTCCAGTATTTCCTTTAAAGATAATGTTTGGTCTCAATTGAACTGAAAAGACATTCATCAGCGATGCCTTGAGATTTTCTGCCACCTGCCCCTCTTGGCAAGAAACTACTAATGCGGATATCCGACTCAAAGCTTCCTTAGAGTGGACTAGCTATCCTCGATCATTCATCTCCCCAATTTCACCGTAGAATGTATCGAATATCCCACGCCCATTATAGTATTTGACAAAAACTTCTAGACGAGCATCTCTGACCGTAGTGAATTGCTCTCTTTCCTGAGCACAGTTCAGTCCAGTATGGACGCCTTTAAAACTGATTAAGGGATGGGTTGCGGTGTTTTCACCGACAAGCTTAATCTGAGCATCTCCTTCCGCCTTATTCTGGTCCAAATTTAATGTAATGTAGGGCATGTGTATTAGCATTTTTACTGACAGTCAAGCGTCAATCAAATCACTGGAATCGTGCTCTTTAACTAGAAAAGCGGCCTGGAGGAAATTGCAAGGCTGTCAAGCTCGCCAGACTGGGTACGATCCACAAGATTCTGGCTGATCCTGGGTATGCCCCTCGCAAATTCGTGCTGAGGTTAAACGCTTTTAGTAGTATCAACCTTGTATAAGACAATCTCTCTACTTGGAACATTTCAAGACAGATCTGGTCTTCGCTGGATCTGAAATGTGGTGGGGATCGATCCCGGATCAGCCACATTATTTTTCGAAGAATTTTTCTCTCGAAGCGACCGAGGTTGCTTTCGTCCACTTCAGATTGAGTCCAAGTTTTGGCGCCACTAAGTAGGACTGAGATAAACAAGGTTTTGTACTCAGTTGTCTTCTTACTCCAAAAGACTAGCGGTATACTCTAGTAAGTCGTTGTACAGACTTTAGAAGCTTTGTGCCTCCCACTTGTGAGTTTCGCACAATCGAGCGCGTCACCTTGTCTAAGTCCTTTTTAGACTTTAAAGGTCTCAGTGAGTTCGTTACCGACCTTAATGCAGCAGCGAGCTCTCTCTATCATCATCGTGCACAGACGAATGAGTTTGACATGGATGTCAAAGCCAGACATGATTCTCTGTACATGACGCCTTGAAATCGATGAAAAGGTTGTGGGCATCGATTTGAATTTATTGAGTATTTTCCATGATCTGTCACAGTGTTAATATTTGGCCTGAGACCGCAGTTATGGAGGCCGATCAGTGTTGATGAAGGGTTTCAACCGTTCACACAATACGGACAATACGGACTGACACGACCTTGCATGCAAGAGATTAATGCTTCTTGGCAAACTATGCTGAGATTCCATTCAATAGGACGAGCATTTGTTTGGCAAAATTTTAAAGATGAGTTGGTGTACTATATGCTCTCTACCAAGTCATCTGCAGATGCTTTTCTAGTAGATCCAAGTAATGGGTTAGAAGGACTTAACCACTTTACGATAGATCTGTAATAGATCTCACATACAATGCTACATTCTACGAAATACGAAATAATTCCAGAGTGCGGATTCTCTAAACTTCAACCGCGATGACTTAGCTTTTGTTGTTCATTGAATATTGGTCTTCCAGCAAGCTCGTCTAGATCTTCGAGACTTTTTTCTGGTTACTTGGAAAAGTATTCAATATGTGGTTCAAATCATCAGTGCCACACCTCCCTTATTAGTAACGAGTTATAAATAAGGGATCCGATTCGAAAGGTCGACCTTTTAATCAGGCACTGTTAAAAGCAACCTCAATATAAATGCTAATGTGTCCTCTCTTGAACGTTGTACAAACGCCTTGCCTTCAGCTATTTTCTTAGACAAAGTTGACACACAGTTCTTTTGTTGTATCATCTTCCGCCATAATCTGGGTGTCATGTCAACGAAGGCAAATTAGAATATTCAACTCAACACCCACCAACTCGAGGGTGTGTCATTCGTTTAGCCCTAGAGAGTGCTCAGTCCCACTAATGCGGTCGTTTGGGGAATTGAAACTAAAGATCATCCATTTCCACCTTTCAAAAAGTTTTTGTTTTTGTTTTTTTTTTTTTTTGTTATTTTCCAAGTATAGCACAAGTACATTGAAGTAAACAGAATTTGAAATTTCCTCGAAATCAATCCTCAAAAATGGCGCAGAGCATGCAAATGAAATGAATACCGCTACATACCTACTTAGTTTGTAATTCTTTACGCACTCTGGATTTTGACATATTTCCAAATTCCCATGTGTGAGTGTGAGTGTGTGTGTCTGTCAAACGTCTTACCTTTCATCATAGCTGCTTAAACTTTTATTTATTCAAAACGTAAACACAAAATTAAACCACACACCGCATTTTCAAACAAAGCGTAGAAACGCAGGAGCAAAAGTTATTCCTTGTGCTAAAAAGGACTCCCTTTTTGGTGTTTTTTTTTTTTTGCTGGTTATTTCATTCACTGTTAGGTAGTCAATGTGTGTCTGTATGTGCATTAACTAAAAATTCATTGTGTTCCGCCTTCTACACTTAGTCGTCGTCGGGCCTGTGCTGCCTGTTTCTACACACACAGCGGAGCTTAGTGTGGGAAACCAAACCCATTGGCCCGCATTTCGCCTGTCTCTTCTTTCTTAAAACGTTCCCATTTGAAGTTTGATAAATTTCATTATGCGAAATATTGTTTCCCCATTCTTTTTTATTTTTTTTGGTTCCCTTCTCCATAATAAATCTAATTTTGACTTTTCACAGGAACGCAAAACGAGCAACAACAGAGCAAAACAAGGAAACAGAAAGAAAAAAAAAATTGGAGAAGAAAATTTGTAAATTCAAATGGCTCCAAGGTTGGTTCTGAGAAAATATTCCCATGCAGCATATTTTTTTTTTTTTTTCATGGTCTGTAGAGCAGGCTTTATCTGAGCTGCTGCTGATAACATTAAAAGGACATTTTTTTGCGCAAAGGCTGTACATATGTGTAAGTGTAGGAGCACGTATGTATGGGTGTGTATTCATACGTAAACCACTTCATGAATATTGGGGTGTTATCTCCATTATGATAATCTTGTTTCGTCCTGTTTGTCAACTCCGCACTGGGAGAACAAAAGAGGCAAAGCCAGGCCATGAGGAAGTGAGTTAGCCTTTTTTTTTCTTTGTTCTCCTCTCCACTATCAGATACGGGTGGTCTGTCTGTGTGAGTGTGTGTGCTCATATGGGACTTAGCCACTCTCGGGAGTGGATAAAATTAAATTGAGAAAAATGAAAATTTAACTTAATATGACATGTCATTCTCGTCCTTTCTGTGTTGGCACCCGCGGCAGCAGCGTCAAGGAAGGAAGGACGGATGGAAGAACTACTTTTTGCTTGTAGGAGTATGTGTGTAAGGAATGGATTCACATTCGACATGCAAATAATTATAGAAATGTCCGCAAGGATGGAGGAAGGAAGAAATGTCTTCAGAAATACTATACGTTTATGGAATTGCATCTGTCCCTATGACTGCCTGCGTCTGGTGCACTAGCATGTGACAAAGATGGAACATTAAAGACCTACCCTGCCACTGCCACTGCCATCATGCACAGTACACAGTACGAATACAAGAAGAATGCGAGAAAATACGAATTGGAATTCCAAGTTCTTGCAAGGAAAACGAATGAGGATAAGGATGCAAATGAACGGCAGGAGTGCATTTGTCCACTTAATGATTACCCATTTGCATTCACAACTCGTGCTTGTCATTTGTCATTAAAATTGAAATTCAGACCCCAGTCTCTGACTTTTCCCCAAATTCGGGAGCTAGAACGACGACGACGACGACGATGATGATGGTGTGTGCTAAAGAATAAGTTCTTCCGCCAACTACTACTACTAGTAGGTACAGTGAAACGTGTTGGATTCCATATCGCCCATTTTTGGGTGCAGAAGATGTGAAAATAATGCATTTGCGTTCTGTTTGTTTGTTTGTCTTTGGATTGCATTCGTAAAAATTGCTGCTGTCGAGAACATAAATGCCAAGTTAGGTTTTTTTTATTGACCCATTGAAATTTATCGCCGTCGTCTTCTTTGGTCTTATTGCAATTAATTTGGCGCCTGCAATTGAAATGTAATGGCCAGAGAGTGGATTTTAAGTGGAAATTGTTTTTGATGGTGCATTTAGGATATTTTTTCGTCCTTTCTGTCTGTACGGTCCTGGTAGTGGCACAAATGGACATGTGGGTGACACTGGTTAAGTGCCGTAATAAAGAGCTCAGGGCTATGTTTCCGAATAGATACAAAGTAATGTACATCTGTAGGTTTGCTTGACAAACCAAACCAAACCAAACCAATAAAAAAAAAACAATTTCACTAGTGCAGAGAGATTTTGCAGAAAATGTGCAAAGGACGACAGACACAGATTGATATGACCTTTTCAAGTACTACGAGTGTGCTCGTACTCCATGGTGTGCGATGTTGCTTTTGTATTCAACGGAACGAATGAATTTCCCTTCCATTTGCTGTTGTCTATTGATTAATTAAACTCTACTCTGTGCACAGACACACAGATACCATACGTATACTTAAAATATTGATATGTTAAGGGCTCTGTTCAAAGAGACTGCCCATTTATTCTTGTATATCCCATTTGAACAGATCGTTTCTTTCAAAAAAAATAAATAAAATAAAACACAAAAATGTTACGTATACGACACCAGAGGAAATTGCTGAACAGTGTTAAATTCCAAGTAAATATTTTATTGGCTTTCACTGTAACCGAATCAATTTGCTATGGTACAATGAGATTTATTTATTCCATACATTCATACATATGTGGGTCCCATGAACTAACATCAAAAATGGATAGCAATCCATTTAGTAGGCCCACCTACCTACTTCATACTCGTACGCCTTTTGACACAAAATATGTTTCCATCCATCCACAGAACAAGTCGATGTCAATAATTAACAAACATTTATTGATAATTCCATTTGAATCTATCTAAGAGTGTAGCCTTTGTGTGCGAAACCCTTTCGGCTATCGACAAAATTTTACGCCCAGAGATTACTTTGCATATCGTCGTCACAGGATATTATTGTTCGAAGAGAATGCTAATTCTCGACACTGGCATTAAACTTGTGCAAAATTATTTTTGGGAAGCAAATACCAGGCCAGGCAAGTCGGGGCCCATCCAGATCGTAATCGATATTGAAAACAAAATACAATGAAAGGTAGCTGGGATGTAGCTGCGTTCCAAGAGGACGAGATTAAATTTTATATACAGAAATTGTATTCATAACCTTTTGCCAGTTTGATTGAGGTCAACGTGATTGAAATGTCGGCTTTGTCGTCGGTTGGATATTGAAGTTTTGTAATTCTGCTAGTTTACTCGGTTATAGGACTCCGTTTCAAATGAAATATGTAGGCATTGGTCTGTGCTGTGATTTGAATTTTCTATACAAGTTTTGCTAATATTGCTTTGTTGAATTATTTGAGTAAACATGCGCTACACTGTGCAAATGTACATATGTGTGTACAGAGTGTGGCTTTATTTTTTGTTCCATACTCGTACATAGAAAGGAAATTTAGTATTGCTCATTTGGCAAACATCGCCGGTTGAATCGATTTTCATTCGAATGGAAATTTGGCAAACATTCCGCTCGCTTCAGACAAGTTGATGTCAGTTTTTAGTCCATCTTCGTTTTTATTTGCGTATGTACATGTGTGCGTGTTTTTTTCTTTAAAATATAAAATATTTGGGGTGATAGTCCTTGATGTGGCCTATCTGGTGGAACGATTATTACTACTGAAAATTGGAAAAAGAGTTGCTACCACCGATTCATAATTTCGATAGTAAATTGTAATAATTTCCAAAGTTAGCTTGTTTGTGAACTTCATTATGATAAAAATGTGAATTTTGACGGACGTTTTGACATTGACAGATCATGAAAAAATTTTGTAGGTGCATTTCTATTAATATTCGAAATTGTTATGTTCCCATTGAAACACCCTTTGTATGTTTTCAGACAATAGTCAGATCTGTCAGTAATGTCAAGTCTACGAACATGCTGACATTTACTGCAAATGATAAACTATTTTGCAACGTTAAACTATCACTTTACACGGTTGCTAGATTTTGTTCCATTTTCTAGATGACTGATCTTACAATTATCTGACAGGGTGCACGACTGTGTCTCACCTACACCTATGAATAGGATCAAGATGCAAACCTTAATCTTGTCAAGTTTTACTTTTCTAACATAGCAGGCCAAATAAAGTGGGTGTGGCATTCTGGAGTTTTGTTAGAATTTTATTGATAACAGTGTACTAATGCTATGTGAAGATTTCAAACATTTTCTTTTGTTTTTTTTAAAAGCCCTCTCAAAAGTGGGCGTAACCAGGCCCTCAGCTGAATTATAGGAAACTTTAAGGTCTATAAATGTTGGCTTTCGATTTCTAGTAAAAAATGGACTCTGGACGTGACGCGTTCTGTCAACCGTTTAGGCTGCAATCTTAGTGCAGAAAGACGAGCTTAAAATGTTTTTGAAAACTAATACATGCTCTGTGCAAGTAGAAATCAGCAGTCCACACGCTTGGTAGAGTTTTGTTTAGAAACAATTTCATAGCCAGATGTTCTCAGACTCATAGGATTCCACAGAACTTTTTCCTTCTTGTCGTATTGAATTGAAAACTCTAAAAATGTGAGACATTTTTGGAACAAAACACTTGTGAAAATTTTTGCCACGAACGTATCGAAAAACAACGAAGACGACGCGCTTTGGAGGAATGATTGGATAACCCACCGCCAGATAATCAAATTCTTCTTTCAGCCAGCTAGAAAGGTCTTAGAATCATACGAATCACAAGTAGACGACTCGGTCCTATTGTCCATTGGACAAGCACGTCAATGACATCAATATAACAAAAAAAGGACTTGAAAACTTTAGGGTATTCCCACAAGGCACAACTCAATGGTGGCCCACTTTTGAAGAATGAGAATCAGTACCTAAGATTTGCAGAAGACTCTTCACATTTCTTTTGTGACTGCACAAGGCTCACCGGACCGACCGCACGCTGATTGCATTTTTTATTGTTTTAGACATTAGTGGTTTAGATACAGGGTTACAGGAGTTAGTCAGTCGCTGAAACCTATCAAACTTCCGAGTTTAAACCTTAATAACTCGATTATTTAACCTGCAGTTCTGGTATAAGGTGCGGCCTTTTTGAACATGGTCCGGTAACGATTCTCTTTGACTGTGTTGCCAGTATCATGCGTGGATTTAATGGCATGTTTTGAATAGTTTCTTGGTCAAATGGGACATTTTCAATATAACTAAGTCGTTTACTCAGAAATGAGCGACATCCCTGATATTTTGACATGAAAACTGACAAGGGCTGAATGGATTCCGCTAGGATTCTGTCGAAGGAACACCCCAACTTCTGGTTCATCAAAATTGAAAATGAGACATAGACAGATTCTTCTGGAGAATACTTGAAGCTTTTAACGAATACCCACTTTCCAGGATGTGAAATGCGCAACTCTAGTCTTGGAATGAGATCTCAGTATAAATAAATTGGACTTCCCTGACGACATCATAGTGGAAAAATGCTGGAGCATGTGAATCTGTGATTTGTATCGATTTTTAGAAGCCGCTTCCCCTCGAGCTGAGTCCCGTCATAAGGTTTTTATTCCGAAAGTTGGGAACCGTAGACATAAAAACGAAAAACTCCGAAAGATCATCTCTGTTCATTTTCACAAAATCAAACTCAAGATGAAGCAGCAAGACAGCAAAAATACGAATGACGCGTCCAAAATACATGACAGAAAGAGCAACAAAAACATCGTAAAACAAAATAATTGTTATCAGATGTCATAAGCTTCGCATACCTATCTAACAATTTGCAATGAGTCTGCAAATGTTCTTAACGTCGGACAATGACACAAAAGAGAGTACGTTTGTCAGGTACCTGATAAATTCCTTGTCAGATGGTGGTCTGCCAATGGTTTCACAATGGTTTTCTTACAATATTCTCAGACAGAAACTGGTAGTTCACGCTATTGTTAGACATTTGAGACAAATTTTTCATTTGTCAACCTGACAACATTGACATACATAGCTTTAGGATTGTTTGAACTGCGGAGAAGGTGACATCAATAGGGTGGGAACAATCTTTAAGTTCATGTTTGATTCTAGTTCAAGCAATTGGGGGACATTTACATACATCTGAGGCGGTATTTGAGAGAGTATTGATCAGTTAGGAAGTCCTTTATTCAAAAATTGTTACACTTCTTGTTATGACCTAGGCCAGCTTGTGGTTTGTGATAAGTAGGGCTAGGGGTCTGGAATGTTCGTTTTTACCTTTATTAGGGAGCTTACGGATCCATGTTAATGTGATTTGTCTGTTTGACGGGAGCTCCAAAGCGCTGCTTTGCTATCTGATAAAATATTTATGTGTTCTCTTTGGAGCTTTCTTCAAAAAAGAAGTAGAGTGTCCTAATGAAACAAAGAGTTCTGACTCCTCCCCACCCCACGTTTGAGATTTTTGGACCGTCAGTGTCAATTAAGAGCCTGAATGTCCGCATAATTGGGATGTGGAATGCCAACTTTGAAGGGAGGAAATCTGAGGTGCCCTGTATTTTTTGAAGGGCCTTCATATGTATGTCCAACTAGATTGGCGGTTTTGGCATTCCCAAACAGGCCAAGATTCGGGCGGTTGCCGCCGCAGGGTGAAATGTCCAGGAATACTTTAGGGGCAACAGTCGGACAAGTCCGTAGCAGAAGGAGAATTGATTGGCCTTTTCCCATGAGTAGGATGATGAGTAGGCTATTGGTATGAAAAGTCTAGAGCAGGCTTTAGTCGCCTGAAGGCCTTAGTCGCCTTTTGAATCGTTCTGTCTAGATGAGACATTTTGTTTCACATTCTGTAGTGCAGGGGTTTGGACGTTAAATGTTCCTATTTTGGTGAATGATAAGAAGGCTGTTTTGCTTAGGTTACTCCGTAGCACTAGCCAATAGTTTTCTTAAGGACGTTTCTTTTGTATGGGAATCTTCTCTGTTCATTATTGAGTTCAATTGAAAAGCTCAGGGTAGTGGTGGTATTCTTTTGCTGGTTTCCCATGGATAGTATGTGTAAATCCTAAACCAGTTGGGTATCTTAACTTTTGAATTCGAATATTTGTGACTTAATCGGTATAGTGCTTATAATTCAACTTTGTCAAAATGCAATCGGGACTGACAAACAAGGAAACGGGTTTCAAGGTTATTTTCATTCGCCTTTGACAACTTACTTGTCTTTGCGCTCTACACGACTGGAATTTATATAAAGTCTCCTCCGGTCTTTGTACCTACCATATGTACATATGTCATTTCCTTTCTCAGGATTGCAACGTTCTGACGTTCTGTCAATATTTTTGAGTGTCATATCTTGTTACGAACATGTACACGTATATTTGTAACCCTCCTTCCTATCTTTTTCCTTTTTCCTCGTTTTTGTGTCGATACTTGGGAACGCATCTGTGACAGTTCGATGGAACACATTTTGAAAAATTGTGTCTGTAGTATTGAATTGTAAGCAAGTGTCCCACAGCCCTGAATAAATCACATGGCAGTGCGTGATATTGTCTAAATCCGTTTTTGACATCGAAACTTCTAAGGTTGCCACAAAGTTTTCTTAATTGTTTTGGACGTGAGTCGCTTAAGTAAGGGTTAAAGCCAACGTTTCGTTTTGCTTAATCGTAAATTTTCTTGGAATAAAAGTTAAATAAAGTGACTTGCACCTTGATGTCAAATGTTCACAACAAAGAACTCCTGAGTTTTAAAAAATTAGATTTTCTTCGATACAGTATATGGCATA
The DNA here is from genome assembly GCA_963583995.1 of Xylota segnis. Classification (NCBI taxonomy): domain Eukaryota; kingdom Metazoa; phylum Arthropoda; class Insecta; order Diptera; family Syrphidae; genus Xylota; species Xylota segnis. The sequence goes on from OY757237.1 coordinate 60,450,750, forward strand.
AGACCTTAGAATGTCCTCCCATTTTAAGTCAGCCATATTGATTATCCTCTCGAGAATAAGCCTCTTAATCGCCCAGATTGGCGGGCTTACTCCTATGACTACATTGCTTTGTGGAAGCTCTGGTCCTTGTATGGGCAGTTCGTCGGTCCCTTCGTTCCCCTTTATATCGCACGATTCAGGTTTTATGATGATGGATTCTGATGCCTTAAGCACAGCCTGACTACTAATGTAAATAGCGATATTCTTTCTAGATTTTGATCCTATCTCTCGCAGTTGCGCAGATTTGGAAAACACCTGCATATGTCCTCATTGGTTTTAGATCCATCTGTGTATATTGCAATATCGTTTTGTAGAAAGACAACTTTCTTCTGCCAACCCTTCCTTTCCATGCATAATAGTATAATACTTGGTATGGTGTATCGAAGTAAGGTACCGTGGATGTCTTTCGATTCATCAGGAATGTCGGGAAGTTTCGGCATTTTGAAGGGTGTAGCCGTATATTTTCTGCTGAAGAGAACCAGATCTGTTTCGTCCGGATTGACGTAAAGTTCACAAACTTTACCCCATTTTCCAAGACAAGAGTTGATACCCTCATTTCACTTACTGTGTCCAGGAATTTTCCCTGACCTTTGTCATTAGTATACTCCCTAAGTGTAGGGACAGATTTCCTGCATAATTGAACTATATCCGAGAGTGGAATTGCTGTTTCTTGGGAGAAGCATTTTGTAAATCCAGTCTAAGACAGCAGCTGGTACAAGTTCCTTGTTATGAAAGCTAATTCGAATTTTCCCTACCACCTCATGCAATGTAGTTTTCACCGCATTATCCTTATGATATTTAAGTTGAGCTTTGCATAAACTAACGAAGCCACACTTGCAACTAATACCTAAAAGCCTCTCTCCATGGTCTTCTTTTGCTTGGGTGTGACTTAATATACCTGGTTTAGATATGAAGATGACCCTCACTTCCCTCCACGGTGCAGATATGTACCCCAATCCTAAATATTTGTAAAAGATTTCCATGGGCTTGATCCTGGTCTTTGCTGAGTCTTTTTGGCGAAATATGTACTATCAGACCTGGACCTGTAACGAAGTGTACTATCTCCTTCTCTATCCACAAACTAGTATTATCCGAGTACTCATTCGTTAGAGAAGCCACTGGAGTAGTACTTCCTGGAAAGTGATTTCGGCTGGCGTTTCTGAGACAGCATCAGATTTCTTGATAAAGCTGCCAATTGCCAAGTCTTTGACTAGTATATTCCAAAATCTGTAAGTCTCACTGATATTCGCGATCGACATGAAGGATTGTTTCTTACTCTCTAAGTACTTATCCCACCTAACCTCATCCCCTACTCATTTTTGCCATATTGTAAACCACCATGGGGCTTGGTATCTTTTGGACACTGTCTCGCATGTGTCACGTTCATTGCCTTACAAAGATTGTCTACTGCTCGTCTATGTCTTGGTGTTGTCGTTGGGGATGTCCTTTTCCTAGGATGTTGGCTTCTTATTACTTTTTTATATCTGGCCCAGTCCGCTTGTCTAGGGTTCTTGTAAGTATTACTCGGCTTAAAACCTGACGTGAAAGTGTAAGATGACTGTTTGAATAGTGTTTGCAGACAAAAAACTTCAACAGATATGCTGAAGTAGGGTAATACAGCTCCTCTACCTGTCTAAGCCAAAGTTGACCAAACAAGATCTTTTGAGAAATGAATTTGTTCTTTTTGTGCTAAAGAAAAACTCACAAAGAGGATTCCAATTGCAATCTCTTCGTCAAGTGGATTTTCTTTTTCTGTTTTTTTTTTCTCACTAAATCTCTTAAGGTGCATCAATCACTTTTATTAAATCAACCATTTATCAAAGACGATTTCGAGCAATAAATCATTCCTCATGTGCTATCTTGAAGCATAAATAATTTGTTTCCTGATCTGGAAACTTCTGTTGAATGGGTAGATTTGCATGCGAAAGAATTGCAATCTCGATTTCTGCATACATTTTGGTTTACGTAATCCAAAAGCAGCTTGACAAGTCCGAGTGCTAAATAGAATTAATGAACTGAACACAGGACACAAACCTTGTTCCATGCAGCAGAATGAAATTCTGAAATGAAGTGAGAAATTCTGTGAAACAAGCACGATTAACTCCTAACTACATTCATGGATGCAACCAGAGAATGAATTCGAAAAATTATATCAATTTCATATATTTTTCTTTACTTTATCTATTGCAATTTGTATGCCATACATATCAAAAAGTTTTGCCATTCAAAATGAGTTCATCCGGGGGAGGACTTTCAAATGCATCGACTAATCCTGTGAGTATCATTGAACCATATTTTTCGTTTTGGTGCTCTTTTACGGATCCCGGAAGAACCCTGAACTAAACTCTGAACTGAAATTCAAACTCAAAACACCAATAAAAGATTCCTTGGATGATCTGAAATCTCACATATACGATACGATATGCATAAGTCGAATTCAAATTCGAAAGTTTCCTCAAAAAACTTCCCCAACAACTGTGTCCTGTGATGGTACGAGAGAGAGATGGGTCCTCTCTTTACCGGGGGTACTCCCAATCCTCGGGGACTCTTCAGCGCAAGTTTTTTTTTTTCAAAATTTAAATTATACGCTCGTGTTGGAATTGGAATATGTGAACGAATTTAAAAAAAAAAAAAACCTTGGCTGGAGTAAGAGAAGTTTATTTACTCAAGGAGACCTAGGGTCGGTCAAATGCCAAGACATCCAAAAGAAATCATCTCATAATTCGAATCCATCCTTCAACGAAACGAAAAGAAATACCTAGGAAAAAAAACCTCAACTCAAAATGATTGATGTATCCTATAATTTGGCCACTTAACCTAAGTGAAGGCCACAATTATAAATCAAAATTTATATACCGTCACGTTATATCCCCCGTCCCGCCTTATTGCGACCAAAAAAGAAAACACAAGCCGCACACAAACCTAACAAAGGGAAAACGAATAAAAGAACGAGAGCACATTTGATACGCCAAAAGCATTTGTGTGTCTCTGCACGAGAGATGAGAAGAGAATTCATCGAATTTCAACAAATCAACCTAAAGTGGCCATGAGAAGAAACATCACCGCATCCCCGGCATTTTCGTACAATCCCAGCCTGCCTCCCTCCCACCTAGCCTCCTAACTACCAAATCGATTTGTGTGGCGGCAATAAAAGAGCCTAATTTAACACCCTCATCCCTCGCTGGATGAATTTTGGCAAATTTCTCCGCCACCCACTGTGTGGTGCTGCTGGTGGTGGGGTGGTGATGGTGGAACGATGTCTTGACGGTGGCCATGGCGACCATCCACACTACCAGTGTAATGGAATGAAAACTTTTAATTTGCAGATCTACAAAGTGGCTATTAATATTTTCGTCGATAAAACGATTCTACGCGCCTACTAGCCAGCTAGCTAGCTGGCATAGTAGGGCGACAATGACGACTCGGGATCGGGACTGCGCGGATTGAATAAATAAATAAAACTGTGTTAATTGTTTGTAGTCGCGCACTTGCACAGGGTGGTGGTGCTTTTGGTCCTGGTGGTCCTCGAAATTTAAGTGCTATATACAATGGTCGACTGTCGAAAAAAAACAACAACCTCAGCAGGATACTACGTGTAGAGCGCGTGGACAACAACGCGCGGAAGCGACGCAGTAATAATTGTTCATTTCTGTTTTGTTATCCTTTAATTATATTTACCCATTGTCGCTGTAAGTGGTGGTAGTGCTATAATTAGTTAGAGGAACGCGCATTGGACGGACCGACCCCCTATCCCGATATAGTAGGCAGGAATAAAACTTGATTAGATATTGGCCTTTTTATGCAGACCTACACACAGTCGTACACAAACAAAGAAACAAAGACTTCTCCTTTCAATAATAATAATCATTGAATGTTGATATCTCGCACAATTTATGACAGTTGTGGGACCAACGATTTTACTGCCATCTATCGGCGTGTGCGTGCACTGGTGTTCCGGTTCTCATTTGGTACACCATTTTATATTTATTTATGTGCAGCTCTCTGTAGGTAGGTGGGTAGATATATATATTTTTATTTTACATCATTTCCTTAACTTCACTTAAATATTGAGTTAAATATGGCACATAACACATATACACGTAGAGCATAGGAATTGTGATTGACTTTGGTTATTGGGGGAGTGGGGAGAGATTGTTCGAGTGGGGACAGATAAAATGAACGGAATAATTTCCGTTTTTATCCCCTACCCCCTTTGGAACCAGTCGAGGTGAGACGACCGGGGCCCGGGAGCAGGACAGAAGAAAAACACCCATAAAACGGGTGTATATGTGTGGAATGGTTTCCTTAATGATTGGGTCCTTAAAATTGTGTAATAAAAATCGAATTGCATTTCCAATGAGTTATTGATAGGAATTTATTAGATGGACTCTGGTTTCGAAGGGTAAAAGTGGGTGGATGGCACACTGGTGGTGGATATCTTTAGATTACGTAAGACTTGATTAGAGGGTGGATTTTGTTTATTACATTCTACACACACACATACATGGGGGGTATAAGCTGGTGTTCAAAGGGGGTAATCTTTGCTTAAATAATAAAAAGGGATATGACGACCTTGTGTGTGGATTGATAACGTCCTTAGGCGAATAAAATGAGGGATTTTAAGTTGTCCATCGGGATTTGTTTTGGCAAATCTGGGACTCGGTTGTATACTATGTAAACATATGTATGTACATACATATACATATATGGGAGTTATGTTAAGTAGGTTGTTTTGTGTTTTTGTGTTACTAGGGGTATGGTGTCAAGAGATGATACATAGTGGCTCCTTAACAAGTTCATTTAAATTAATTTCACTTAACCCATCTGTGATGGAAATTGCTTAGTCCTTTGTTCAAGGCAGCAGCCAGTTGGGTAATATTCGCTTTCTTGTGGGTCCTTTTAGTTTAAGAGAATGATTGAATTTTGTGTAGGAATGGAAAACTCAAACAAGTTGCTTCTCACTTGATACATGCTTACACATGTAAATACTTGAGTTTATCAAAGATTTGAAGTACAGGCTGGGAATTGTTGTAACTTTGTTTGTAGACGGAGTTTTTAAGAAGAACTTACTGACTTAGGTTGCGCTACAGTTCGGGGTGAACCTGGGCCTAAAAAGAACTAAAGTGTGGAAAGCTATTCATCATACAAAACTGTCTATTGGAACCAGGGACTAGGTTGTATAGTCGTGATCAGCTTCAAAAAGAAAGTTGAGTGAGCCGTGTCCTTACGGCCGTCTGTCTACTTGTTCGTGTGGAACCATTTCTTTAAAATTCCATATCTTCTGAGAAAAAGATGTGGTACACGTGCTCAAGGTGTTTGAAATCCATTCACAGCCACGCCCACTTTTCTAAAAGTTCTAAAGACCATACAAGGCAACCCGCCCACGGCTAGTTCTTTTCACGTGCGAAGAAAAGAATACAGTAGACTATGTCCATCTTATTAGGGTCCCACGAGTCTGCACTAGTTGGTGGAAATCATTGGAGAACAACGATTTGATTCCCTTCCTTGTTATTGGAGGAGGTTTCAACTGGCTAAGGGTAAGTGTTGATCTTGGAGATTAATAAATCCAAGACTGAACTAGTATTGTTCACATGAAGGCATAAGTCACCATACATATGTAGATAGCTTCTCGAACGTTGAAGGGTATCGAATTGCAGACCACGCCAGATACTTGGGGATTATTGACTCAGTTGAAAACTGAATATTCAACACTGAGTTAGGAAGGCCTCAATTGTTCTTTATTCATATAGGAAGGCTGTAGGCCCATACTATGGTTTCCAGTTTCCAGCACCGTCGTATTCATATATGAAGTTGTAGTCTGGTGGGCGGCACAGGGTCGTGAAGATTAGACCCTGTAAGCATCCTAAATACCCATAACACTATTCATTTAAATCCGATCTGTATTATCCTCTACTTGGACTATTTGGCGCGACAGGTCGATGAGGCCCAGGGGCTAGCTTCTCACAAACATTAGTGTTGTGCGTGATATATTCTTTAAACTAACGGAAGGGGCTTACCATATCCAAAGGGCAGTTTCTTATTTTGAGAACCTTTCTCATGACATTTGTACTCTCGGAGATTTGTCAGACGCTCGCGAGAGGTGGGAGCGCGAAAGAAACTTTAGGTGCTGTCTAGGGATTGAACCTGGAACTTCTTGCTCCATAGTTCAACACAGTAACCATTTAAGACACGGCGGCACATATAGTGCTTGGGATTTGGAAGAAATTTTAATCGAATGTAGGACAGGTTGCACTGCCAGACCACATAAAAGTCACAGCACTCTGTGAAATCGCGACATGACTTTTGATTAACTCGACAAACTGTCTAAAACGGATGTACACCAGAGCCTTCCTGACAATATTAAATGGATTAAGTTCCAATTAGATATTCCAGCAATTAGAATATTGTCTCTCTGCCAAATAAATATGCCCAGAGCTGAATTGTAGGAAAACCAGTGGAACAAATCTAAGAAAGACAGTTGGGGTACTGCCGGTACACTGTCTGGTAGGCAAATAAGGCAGAAGACTTGGTCCTCCGTTCAACGATTTCTGTATATTCTGTAGAGATAAGAAAGAGGACTAAACCATGCCACATTTTCTGTGTATCTGTCCTACTATTTAAGTTTTTAGAAGGAACAACATATAGGTCAGTATTTCTTCGAAGATATTAACTATCTAATTAGAATTGACTTCAGCAAAATAAAAAACTTCGTCACCGTGTTAAACCCAAATGGCGAACCATACTTCTTCTGACCAATGTTGGATTTTTTTTTGACCAATAGGCATCAATTGGTGCTGGTTTATCAGCATAAGCCAATTATGCCTTCAATTGTGATTTCAATAAATAAATAGCTTGGTATTGCTATTCTCTTGAAACCATATCTCGCCCAGTTCTGAGAAATGTCCACATTTTTGGAGCATAAAAATACTATACTCTCACAAGCGGGTAAACCACACCAATCAGTGCATTTTTGGAAGTAATGAGGTCTGTAGAGTCTCTGATCAACTATTTATTGATTATTGAACTTAATTCCACAAAAGTATCTTTTGTTGTTTTTCATAGAAAATTGCACTTCAATAAACCCTCGCAGATGAACAGGATTTTCCAAAAAATCAAGCAAATGACGATTATGTGGTTTTTATTCTTCCAATAGTTGGAAGCCATGATCGTTGGCAACATTTCGCGAATCAGTGACCAATTTTAAAAGCAAATTTCGGTTAATTAGTCGATGAATGTGTAGACGAAAATAGACTACATTGACTGCAGACTATACTGCGAAATTTATAGAGGCATCTGTGGCTCTGTGGTTAGGGCGTTGCACTACTGAGTGGGAGGTCGACTTTCGATTTCCAGGCCACAGAAAATGTTCTTTATTTTCCATGATTGCACTACTCGCTAGGTGTCAGACAGACATTGGATTCTATAATTTTCGGACTTCCATTCACAGCTCGAATGGTTATTCCTTACCGATCCTTCGACTCAAACATGTATGTGTGTTTGCGTTTTTTGAATAACTTTGAGCTCAATTGTCTGATCGCAGTTTCAAGTTGAACTGTCTACCCTTTCAACTATCTGTACTAACTACTGTTCTCTACAAAGTAGCACTGTCTAAATTCATTTCTTATTTCAGGAAACCGTAAAGTTTTAACACTCCGATACCTCTACGCCATAACAGCAACATTTGCGAATGATATCAGCTCGAATAACATCCTACCGAAGCTAGTCATCATCATTATCCAGTACAGGAAATTAATCCAGGAGCTTACACCACGATAGTCAAGACGTGGAGCATTATCCTGCATTGACCTCTTAACTCTGCGTAAGGTAAGTGATTGTTTCTTTTTTGTTAATAACATGAACACTGGGTATAGTGAAGACACAATATAATATTGTATCTTGAAGATTGAATTGCACATTCTGTAGGTATTTTCGATTCACATTTTGATGAATTTGACTTCAAGGAGTCCTCGGCGTTCGATTTTTATTAGTTCACTACATCGAGCGTTTAGTCTATTGAACGCCTTTAATCAACTTACCCATACCCCTAAGAAACCTTACAATATATGCGTAACTACTCGGGGAACTTTTCCAAACAAACAAATGTTCAAAACCCATTATTATATCCTGTACGCTGTATTACTCCTCAAGCACATGAAACTCCAGATATCAGCAGATTTAGCTGTCTTTCATATAAACATACGAACGGCCCTGTAGTCAAAACTTTATGGAATATTATAGATAATAAACTTCAGTGTTATTTCTTCTCCCGCCTGGACCCGGGTAAATCGGCTCCTGCAACACGAGGTTGTTTAATCCACGAGCATTTTCCCAGAACACTATGCACCCAGAAATTCTTGGAAAACAAAAGTGCCTTTGGATATCGATAATCCTATCCTTGTATCTCCTTAAATGGAAGTTGAAGGATGCCAACTTGAATGATCGATATTCTGAAACATAACTTAGATTCTATTCAGAAAGACTCCTGTTTTCCAACAATTTCTGAAATATTTTCCAAGCGAGTGAATAGATTTTGTAGCCGTTTTTAAGCGGTTTAGGTTAAGTAAAGGAGTGCCCTTGTTGACGGGAATTGTCAACGGCTTACTTGAACCAACTGAGAGTCCATAGTGCCCAATGTTAAGTCTCCTGAGATCCTGATTTCAATCTTCGAAAGCTGAACTTAACCTAGATGCATATATAAATCTCAAGAGTTTGTTCAGCCCAGTGTTTCCTAGATCGTCCAATTCCGCAAGGAAAAAGCTCCGAGAGGGTATTTTTTTATGGTTAGTCTTGGACAATCAAATAGCCAGCAATGAATGGATCCTATATACTTACTCTTTGCTCTTGCAGTTTCTCCAGAAGTCGTTATGGGGTAGTCCTTGCCGTAGGTACTGCATGATTGCCTATTACACAGTGTCCTGTCCAGACACGTACTTAGTTTCATGAGATTTGTAGATCTGCTTTTATCATTGACTGGCCATAACGATTGGGCTGTAGCACATGTATACAGTGGATGCTATCCCCATTTCCTTGTTCAGAGTGTTTAGCAGTGTATTCGGCTCTGCAAGGGGCCTTCGAATAGCTTAGATGTAACCCTTCCCTGGCTAAATCTTTCGCTTTTTCGTTATCTGGGATATCCATGTGATCCGGTACTCAACAGAGTACCTTATAGTCTACTGAGATACTACTGAATGCACATAACTGCTTGCATTTTTGCAGTAATTCTGGATCTAAAAACGCTGCAATCGTGTTTGCTCATTTTTGAAAACAGGGTGACAGTAAATAAATCCAACTGAATGAAATGCGACATGAAACGATATTCTCCACTTAACTAAGAGTGTGCGATTTTATTCAGTATCTTCTCAGGACAGGGCAGTATCTTTTGAATACAGGGTGGTGTGCACTCTTTTTTATGTACATAGACTGGCGACTGTTATTTTGGCTGTCACACTGACCGACTAGTGACAGTAAATTAGGATCAACTTTTAACAAAATCTACTCCAGGATGTCTGTATTTTCTTTAATTTTATTTTGATGAAGTTAATCTGAGCATATGAGGATGTTCTCATTAATATAGGCAACACTGGGGCTTTCTAAATGGCAGCATGTCTAAGGTTGCTCGACTGCCGACAATAATGATTCTGTTAGTCGTTCATTAGTTGGTATCTCACTCTAGTTTTTGAGCATTTGGATTGGTTATTAATGACTAACAAGTTCTTGTGAGTAAGTGACAAAAAAAATGTAAATATTTCTGTTTTATTCGATCAGGTGTATGATTCCTTTGTCTCTGAAAGAGCGTGCTCCATTTCATTTTAATTGGCGCCCAACATTTAGAACTAGGTATTTAGGAGTCATAGTCGTAAAATCAAATTTAACATCTGCCTGACATGCAATAGATGTCGCTACGTATTGATATTTTACTGAAAGTTTATTTGAAAAATTGGTATTGTCTACACAGGGTGGAATAGACAGCATATTGACAGCATGATTACAATGGAAATGATGGAGGACTTTTCCGTACATACATACAACAAAGAATAATAAATCTACTCCATTCGGATTATTCTTCCTTACAAAACATTTTCTGCAATCCGACTGCGCCAGCTGACGTACATCTCTCTCTCTGCCATAGAATCACTAGAAATGCTTTATTTTGAAATAATATTTCTGGCATTGAAAAAGAATGAAAAATCACCTCCCCCACAGTTTGGCGCTGTCACAACCACCATTTGCTAATCTGTTTCATCCATGAGAAGACAGGGGATATTTGGGATTACATACTTAATATCTCCTGAGAGCAAGAGTTGTGCATGAAAGCATTTTCGTAGATTATATGACTTGGAAAAGATTTGTTGACTTTCTGTGGCAGAAAAAAGAAAAAAACTGCCATGTCACTAAAACCGAAAACTCTCAAAGAAAGGGGGTCCTTGTTGCGTAAAACCTCCTCTATTCCCATGGCTACCGGAAGGGGGTTGCCATTAATACAAAATACGTTTTAAAATACACAGAATTATCACGTCAATAGATGCTAAAAACATGATCCGACATTAACAGAAACGGCAAAACGACCAACCATGACCCTTCAGAACTGGCACCCTGAAAAGGATTATATCTGCCAGCATATGGTGAAAAGTGGCCGTCGAATACAGCCCAACCGAAAATATACATACTTACACCCTCCGAGAGGAACCCACGCATAAACCGAACACTTTATGCCCGCGTGAAACACATTCTCGACGCATTGTTGCCAGTTATGTATAGTATAGGAGCTTAACGCTTGCTTTTCTCTCTAATTCTCATTATCCAATTTGCTAAAACCCTTAAGCGACATCTATAAATTACCCGAGAATATTATGTCCTCGAAAAAGAGCGACCATCTCACACTCATTGAAGTAAAATTCACACAAAATATCCTTCGACTCTACCATTTCTCTTACCAGGTTTTGTTGTTTTTTCTTCCAAAATTGTAGTTAAATTCAATTAACATCCATTAGTTGTCGGTGCCAGGACGACAACGACAACGGCAACGACGACGACGACGGATAATAATGGCAGACAAGACTTTTGCATTGTCCCCTAATATTGGCCGATGACTATGATTGCGACAATGAAGTAGATCCCAGTTAGCAAGCAAGCATTTAATAATCCGAAATGTGAAGTAAATAATTAGAACACCATTAGTAGATTAGAAAACCTGTGACCACTAGCACTACACACGATGGAGGAAGACAAGAGCAACACAAAAAAAAAACACAGGACTGTTTCCACTACATAAATGTAAACACACACACACACATACGGTGAAACACAGTTTATGTATGAATTGTACGATTTTAATTTAACTGCGGTTTTCGCTTGACACGGTTAGTAAATTTCTGACTTTCAATGAATTTCACTGAACACACTCGGTTCACTTTGGGTTTTCACATTGGAAAAACACCCGAACGGAAACAAAATATGTCATTGTGCAACTAAATTCGGAGAATTTTCCCATTTGTCGCAAGTTTCTGTATCCGTTTTCAGCAAGGACTGGGGTGGTGTTCGCAGAAGGATGTCACTTTTTGCAGAACATTTTTTTCATTCTTCTCCTTTTTTTGGTCACTTAATAGGCTAAAGGGGAGTTCTGTTTTTTTTTTTTTTGTTTAAACTAAAAGAAGGAGGTTTTTGTAGAATTTTTTTTATTTATTTTTTATTTTTTTTGGTTTTTTTCTGGTCACCGGGTAAAGCTACACTTTAGACTAAAAAAACAGAATGTGGTCCAACGGATGTGAATGGAAGTACAAAACTGGGTTGAAAACGCGTAATGTGGATCTCTCTCTCCGCAGACGATTGTAGGAATGTCACCGTAACGTCAGACTATTATCGAGGAGTGGATAGAGCTGCTTGAGTGTTTATTGTCTGCACAGAGCGCCTGTGTTTTTTGGTACTCCAAGTTTCTCTCACGGGAATATGTGCTCATGTCTTCTCTATTCCATTCCAGTGTTGTGTTGTAGTAGGTAGTCATTATCAAATGGTCCTTCTCGTGTCATCAATTTGTATGCAAAAAATTGCGCAGGCGTTTTTCCTGCGACAGCACTCCTTGTTCGTTATTTAATTTTTTTTTTCTATTTTTTCTCTCGCAAAATCAAGCAAGGAATCTTGCATTAGTGTTTAGGTAAAAGGAGATTTTGATTTCTTCAAAACAAGGTAGACTTAGCCATATAACTATGTGCATACATACATATAACTTAGGATGAATGAACACAGTTGCCTGGAGTAGAGAGTGCTTAGTTCAAATGGGGTCAGAGTTGCAAAAAGAAAAATCCTCTCAAAAGGATGCGCCATGTTACATATTCGCATATGGGAAATTGCTATTTCTACTCTTGGAATTTGTCAGGCTACGTACAAAGTCATCAGTTCCACGGAAGAGAGAAAAGAAATGTCAACTTGACATGTAATGACGCTAATGACATCGGTAAACAGAAAAAGTTGTTGCCACTGGTCGTCGTATACTATACCACGTAGCTATGCAAAACATTTTTATTTCGAGCATCGCGAATTGAAATTAGCGAGGGGGTAAGTTTTTTTTGACGTTTCACACGTTAAATGTGCTTTTAGTTTGATGGAGGTGCTAAGATTGACAGGTTGTGATAAGGGTTAGGCATTACCATTGATCGGTATTAGCAGAGAGTCAGCAAAATTAGGCGCAACAGCTTGTTTTGTCTGTTAGAGACGTTATGACAATTTTTTTTTGTTCAAGGGCTTGACATTCTTTTGAACATACATACTTATGTATGTACATGTCTAGACTCAACGTTAATTAATTAAATTATTTGGTGAGAACAAACAATTGTGTCAGACATCAGCGTCGATACCTACTTTTTGTGTTGCAAGTTAGTTAGTTGTTTGTGCCTTAATGGTTAACGGCCGTCAACCAGATTGACACTGACATTGTAATTAACAAAAATATGACAGTACGACTGAACGATTTCCAAATATTTCGCTAGAAAATTGGGGATTTGCAGGGATTGGTGAAGCTGCATAGTAGATCCTCAGTCTTGTTCACTATTTAGTATATCTACTCAGTGTCTGCTCCATCTCGAGTAAGTACGAACCAGCGTGATTATAGCTAATTTCCTTAAGAATGGGAGATATACTACCTCAAGAGACCGCCTAAAACTGGGAGCCCCAAGGAGTGCGTTCTTTGAGACGAGTACAGTCTCACGCGGATCTCGACAATTTCATTGTGTTCCCGGAAAGCAGAAGCCAAGAATTAGTTCAACAGATAAGTCAATGGCAGGAGCGGCCCTCCGGAACCAGTCCTTTTTCGTTACGAATTTTAAGGTAGTTGTGGGTAGCATGTTAGCTAGTACGCTGAGGTCGCTGAAAGATAGTTTTCCGAGGGTTGAGTATGTAGTTCTGCTAAGGCTTGGACATTCACAGAAGAAGTGTGTTGTTTTTTTTTCTACCTCAGTTTTGCCACAGCCTCTGCTTAGGTCTGTCCTGCTGATTCTCATTCTTCTGAAGTGGGATGCTATTAGGTTGTGAGGACACCTATGATGAGAGTCAGCTGTGGTCTATAAAGCGAGAGGAGTTTTCTGGTCCTTTTATTGTTGTATTGAACCCAAAGTAGCCTTTAACCATGGCACGAGGAAAGTGCACTCCACCCATGCCATGTCCGAGGAGATTTTGGAAGCGAAGGGTCTAATGGGTGGTTGGACCGAGTGATCCATTGATAGGACGTTTGATTCTAGAAAACTCTTTTATTTCCATGTGACTTGGATTACAGTGTAGAGTGATACTGTGCCTTCATCTGAGGGATATGAGTTCCTCTTTACATCTTTTGACCATTTTAGAAAATGGCTGCGACGGAAGTAGTGATTTTGATGGCTGCTTGCGTATTGATGAGTATGTACAGGATATTATTCTTCGTAGTGCAGCCTTCGGTGCTACCATATATTTCCGCTTGGAAGACACACGCGTTTAAGTTTTGTATAATTGGTCTCATTGAGAAATTTTGGCACACGAGTGCCTTGCTAAATCGAAATGTGATCAGTTTGATTGTTCGTTCCATGATCAGAAGAATGTCAAGTCTCGATGTACAGCTTACTAGCAGTCCTACAAAGATGTCCTAAATTCCTTTTTTTGAAATCCGCTAAAAATGATATTCGTTGCCCGACATACGATTTTGCATGATGTTGCAGGGTCGGTTCAGGTTTTGTGCAATTTCGTGTGTTCAAAATTTGTCCCCCTTTCGAAATTCGAAGTTTTACCATTGTATAAATAATTAATTATGGAATTAACAAAAAGTAATGAAATTGAATTTAATTTTTAATTTGAAATTAACTCCTGCATTATCGACGCCCTACAATATCGACCAAATTCGTTTCTCACTGTTGCCAACAATACACGACTCGAATTGGTTTATCTGTCATTCACTCTATTTGACAGAATACGTGGCCTCCTCGAAATCACCGAACGACATATTTATAAAACAACTTCCTTCGCGAAATTCGTGTAAAGTTTCTCATAAAAATGAATACCTCCTCGTATATTACATTATGTAGCGTGTTATTTATGCAATTACTCAACTGGAGTAGTGGGTTCTTAATCACAGTGGATGCACATAACGAGGAATGTTTCTTTGAGCGTGCCGAAAGCGGCACCAAGTTGGGTATGATTTCAATTTTCAATACGTTGTTCGGGGAATCATATTCGTTTGCCTTTGCCCACAGGTCTTACATTTGAAGTAGTCGAAGGTGGATTCTTGGATGTTGATATCAAAATTACTGGTCCCGATCAGAAAGTCATACACCAGAGTGAAAAGGAATCTTCCGCCAAACTAACGTTCGGTGCCCACACAACTGGTGTGTACACAGTTTGCTTCAATAATGAAAAGTCTAGCATGACACCAAAGGTTGTGATGTTCTCAATTGACGTGGGTGAGCCATCGCAGAGGACGCCTGGTGCACCTGGTGAGGATGAGGCTGGGCACACCAAGTTAGAGGACATGATTCGGGAGTTGTCCGGCACCCTCACCAGTGTGAAACACGAGCAGGAGTATATGCATGTGAGTTTCGGCTGAAATTTAACTTTACCGATGTTATAGTAGACTGCGACGGGGTCAATCGTGGAAAGATTTCTTGGCTTGCTTTCTAGAAGAGAGTAATCCATCTCCCCAACATGATGTGGAATGTTGTGAGGATTGGTTGCGCCTTGTGGAAAGCAAACAGAAAGCACGTTTGACACACTGCAGCTGTTTTATCAGAGCAAACAGAAAGAACTGTTTGGTAAAGTGAGATTCAGTCGACTTTCGTCCACTTCTAGTGCAATTAATGAGAATTATGGATTTTCTAGGTTCGTGACAAAATTCATCGTGCCGTGAATGAGAGCACTAATTCCCGTGTTGTTCTGTGGTCGACGTTCGAGGCGCTCGTTTTGGTGCTGATGACCGTGGGGCAGGTGTACTATTTGAAACGTTTCTTCGAAGTGAAACGTGTGGTGTAGATCTTGTGTTTCTCATATTCGTAATATTTTTTTTTCATTTTAAACAAAAACATAATCGGATTGTAATTGGCTTCAAATAAAGGTCCAAATTGAATGCGAAACTGGTTTTCTAATTGTTTTGATGCGGGTTCAATGGATAGAGTGTTTAATTTAAAAGCTGTGAGTCGGATATACGAGTATATTCGTAGTAGTCATTGTTTGTTTCTTTTGTTACCCATTGTATGTTAGCTATGATCCTTCTAAAGTGTTCCTTTCACGGGGGAGTGATCTGTCGGCATGGAAAAATAGGAAACTACTTTTTTTTTCAAGAAAAATACCACTGTGATCGTTAACGAGTTTGTTATGTCCTGTGGCTAGTCGAAATGCACTTTGTTCATTCTGTTCAAGATCTGTTTCTTTGATACTAATTCAGTGAACGTTCCAAGTACACTTTCGCACGTAGAACCTAGGATGTTGGATGAAAGAATAAAATGTCTACGTCGTCCTAGTTGTCCCATAAGTTCATGAAAGACACGATTGCAAAGGATGATCTTTAAGGTTCTTCGGAATAATGGTCGATCTTTCGCTAACAGTCTAATGTGTCAAAACAAGTCAGTTAATGGATTTTGTCCAAATCTGCGAGTAAATTCGTATCGGTTGTTCGTATTTTTTCAAAGAATGCTCTGCAGTCTTGTTTTCCAGAAGCTGGACGTGTCCTCGACCGCTGCGAGTGCCCGTGAATGTCAAAGAATCAATTTCTTTCTACCATTCCATGTAAAGTTCAGCTTCTAAATTGTACCACACCTACTTTCCCTCGATCAATTCTGTATAATTCCCAGCAGCCCGAGATAAACTCATCAACTTCATTCAAAATTTCATCTATTTTTCGAAAAAATTATGCATTAAGCAAGTTTTTTCTTGTTCGTGCCTTTTTGTTACCTACTTTTGGTTCCAAATTCTAGATGTCGCTTGTAACCAACCAGACTCGAATGCACGGCTACCAATTGAAGCGCACTAAACCTCAAATCTGACGTTTACAAAACAGCATATTGCAAGAACTTCTGCAAAAAAAAAAGAGGAAAATCGCTTTTGCTGTTGTTGGGGCTTCTGCTGCTGGAGGTTACGAAGAAAAGTTAAAAATGGCAGCTACACGAAGGCTTAAAAAAGTGAGTCGAACATAAAAAAAATTTATATCCATAATTGGAAGAAAATCCTGTGCAATTGCATGGAGTTCAATACTCTTCGCCAAAGTGCAGCAATGTGATACACAACGGGATAAATTTTGCCATTTTGTTTTTCCCTTTGTTTCTCATCCAATTGGAGAAAATTTTCATTGATTTCGGTGAATTTTTACAGGAACTAACAGATCTCCAAGCCTCAGGGCTGAAATCATTTAGAGAAGTACTCATAGAGGATCAAAATCTATTACGTTGGACTGGTCTGATTGTGCCCGTGAGTATGCTTAATTCCAGAAAAGTCTCACGAAACATGAATCATCGTAGGGACTGTTCTGTGTGTGTTTTTTTTCCAACGAAATCCTAATGCCGGGATTTTTCTTTGTGGTTTTAGGAAAATCCACCGTACAACAAGGGAGCATTTCGAATTGAAATTAATTTCCCAGCTGAGTATCCCTTTAAGCCGCCAAAAATTAATTTCAAAACAAAAATATATCATCCCAATATCGATGAGAAAGGACAAGTGTGTCTGCCAATTATTAGTACTGAAAATTGGAAGCCTGCAACAAGAACAGATCAAGGTGAGTTGAGATGCTAGAAGTTACATGCACATTCATTCGGCAACACCGTCACCGTCAAAAGATAGGGCAAAGGTCTACCATTGATTGTGTAGCACACTGGATTTTAGTCATTTAATCGTACATTGCAAGTTGAATTAATGCCTAAATTCGTTTCATTACTCGGGCAGGCAGGAGAAATTTTAGTTTTTTATTAAACGCGAGAGACACCGCACTCTTATAAAGAATTATAAATTTACACACATCATTCTGTTCGTACACATTTCGAATTTATGACAGAACTTGCCAACTACCCACGCACAGCATATTTTGGTGCAAACTTGTGTAATATCCTCGGGGGTGGCTTTTGCTTTAGAAATTACGAATGATCTCCTACAGATCATGCATGGTTGATTTTCTAAATAAATTCTTGGGAGCAACAGGTCTAAAGTATTACTTCCCGCAACTAGTGTTTAGGTGTCTAAAGGTCTGATCTACTAAATATACAGAGACAGTCGTTAAATATTGAAATAGTATGTACAATGCACTTGGTCTTATATGTATATGGTCGTATAAGCTTTTTCTTATCTTATAAACTCTCGAAAATGACATGAACTGTTCCACCTTTGTGCTTTCGGGTAGAATTCAACTATTTTCTGGCTGAACTAAACGTAATAATGTGCCATACATACAGATTTAAGTACGAACTCAATGTTTTTTGTACATGCTCAGGGGGATACTTGTGTCGCAAGCAAAATCGGTACTCACTTTTCCTGGAAGCGGTAATTTCTTGGAAGGCGCTTCAGAAATCCTACAAATCTAGTAAAATGGTTCAGATATCGAAAAAGAGCATAATGCGTCTGGTCAATATGGTTGTTATATTGGTTTGCAATAAGTTTTTGAATCTGTTTAATCATCAATTCGAAGGAAAAGTGCACTTGTCTTGTGCTTTATAAGTATGTTCGGGGGTAAAGGATCCAGTTTTCGTCTTGCTACGATTCTATTCAAAAAGCTTTTGTTTTTAACAAGTGAAATAGATTACACTTCCAATCAACGTGGCTCGTTACACGATTCGATAATTCGTGTGGATCTAATTTATCAAGTTTTTGTTTTCGTCGATAAGTTATAGATTGCAGTTGTTGAAAAGTGGATAACTAGCTTCAATATGATATCATTTACACTTCGACGGATATTACAGTTCACTTAAGTTTTCACTTCGTCAATGACACGTTTAACAAAGTACTTCCACGTATCCTCGCAGGATCAGTAGTATGAAATTCGATGGAAGCCTTCTGAAAGTTTGTGTTTTTATCGAAAGTAGTTGGCTTATGGGACTACCTAAACTAAATATACTCAAGATTCGCTTAAGAACCGTCTATTGCAGACTTGTTTTATCTTGTAAACGGTGTACAAGTGTTCGACTTAATCAATTATTCCAATCATTCCATTCAATCTATAATAATTCTAGCAAAGAAGGTAATTCCTTTCCGGTTTTTCTAACGTTTCGGTAGGATAATTCGCTCTAATGAGGCAGTTTTTGAAACATAGACACTTTGGTGATCTATATTTGTGGCATAGGAATCCAAAGAGTAGCTCTTAACATAGGGAACTAGAAATGTCCAGTTGACATATGTATATAGTGGAATTCCTATATTTTGTCTGGTTATTCGCAAAACCTCTATCTACTTATAGTCGCCACTTTTTATACATATAAATATACATATACACTTCTAAGATAAGATAAGACTCGATCTGTTCATAAACAAAAATCAGACAAACCGGGAATTAGAAAACGAGAAAATAATTTTTTTATAGAGTTTTTAGTATATAGTAAGTACATCCTTATCATCCTATTAGTAAAGGACAAAGTAACGAAGTCCGTTAAAGTCATCCAAGTCATATACGTATTTAAAGTTCAGTGTTCAGTGCAAAGCTTAATAAAGAATATCATCCAATCAAAATCATACACCATCAACAATTCCTGTTTAAAAATACAAAACAAAACAAAAAAAATAAGTGGCAACATATGTATGTTCTTTTTTTTTAGTCATCCAAGCGCTAATAGCACTTGTCAATGACCCCGAGCCAGAGCATCCACTGCGAGCCGATGTAGCCGAGGAGTTTCTCAAGGATCGTAAGAAGTTCATAAAAAATGCCGAAGAGTACACAAGAAAAAATAGCGAGAAAAGACCGACAGATTAGTGGCACTTTTCGAAAAATATCTAATTTTACTTTTTTTTTGTTTTTTTAAATTTTACTGTAATTTCCTTTTCGTTTTTCTCATCCTAAATTTAAATATCTAACAAATTATTGCATTATATATTTTCTGAAAGAATCCTGCTTTATATGTGAAAAAAAAGAAACCTAAGACCGCATTAAACCAGAAGCTCATTAGACGTGTGGAAAGGAGAGACGTTTTTTTTTGTAAGTGTATCTTAAACTGGTTTAAGACGGCAAAGGAGAAGAAGCAACTGCTCATAGTAAACTCTAAAATAATCAATTAGCAGATATTATATATGTCACGTAGGCGTATATAAAACAACAAAGAAATAATAAACATAAATTGTGAACTATTTAAGGAGAAAGAAAAAGAAAAACAAAATATCAACAAAAATTAAATAAATTGTGTGAAATTCAATTTTTTTTATATGAGTTTATGTTTTTTAAATAATTTTAGATGAAATTGTGATAAACAAAAAAATGAAATCCAAAATTTTCCAAACTAATGGTAAGGATCTGCGTAACCGAGTTAAAAAAGTACATATGTGCTTCAATATTTTAACCAAACTGATCAAAGGAGTTCTTGTTTCATTGTCTGTTCTGTACAACTGCGAAAAAATCTTCAAGAAATATGAAGAAGTCTTGGTAATAACCTAGATTGTCCAAATCTTCGCTTAGATTCTGGTCAATGGAGAAAGTTTTAAGTGACTCCCGTTACCAAATTAAAGGAGAATGTGGATTGATAACTTGAATACATCGAATACATTAGTGTGCATATATCTTCAAGCAATTTAACTTTGGATTTGTAGAAGGTCCCATGGATCGGAGGAATATCAGTCAAGAACCATAAAGTTTTGCACCCGAATTAACCACTCTTCTATAATACAAGCAAAATAAAAATGCTATCTTACTTACTTAAAACAAGCCATTACTCCCAAAATACTTGAATATGTAGATGAATACGGACCTCAGCCATCGAACACCAGATCGAGAGCTATCGCCTTTGATATATGTACGTACATATAATAGAGTTTAGTACTGATTAAATCGAGTGATTTGAAATAATGTGTAGATGATAGCAACGGTTGGTTGAAACAAAGCATGACAGGAAATATTACGGATTCGGCACGAAGAAAACGTCTACTGCTTTTATTTCGGTGAAGCTTATATTGTACAATCCTATACATAGCACACATTGTATCGGTATTTGAATATAAGGAATTTGACCTAGTCATCTGTCATCTATATCACACCTTACTGTGTTAGACCTAGTCATCTGTCATCTATATCACACCTTACTGTGTTAGAGAAGACTCTTGCCTATACTATAGATAATTCCATTGGAAAATCTTGGCAAACCATTAATGTTTTCATCCCAAGAAATACGTGGACGTAAAACGCATTACACTTCCCTCGAATGAAATACAATTTCGTAGGGTCTGGGAGGACAGAAAGAAAGTTAACCATTATGCAGCTGCAATTGCCGAATAAGGATCAGGCAGAGCAAACTAAGAGTACCTCTCCTTGTGCAGAAGAGACTGATGTAGCTAACAAAAGCTGAATTTTTTGATGCCTGCTGAAACTTACCTATTTATCTGAATGAATACAGTGAACCATCAACTAAGCGTAGACAAACAATATCATGCGTGGTGTCCGGAGTGACAGGACTATGTGCGTTGTTCATCATCTGTTAACATGGTTTTAAAGTTTAATTTTTGACTGACCTACTTTAGGTGTTTGTATTTTGACTTACCTTATGTAGATTTTAGACACACATTTATGCTTACCAGCCAAATCCACGATTTTAAGATCGGAACTCACACTCTTTTTTTTTATCGACGTTAAGGCTAGTTACAGTACAAGGGATAATATATTGTACACTATGCAGGTACCGTCCATAGGAAGTGTTCCAGATATGCATGTACCAGCAAGGAGCAAGTAACCTTTTGATGATTTGATGAATCTAAATACGTTTATAAAGCTCATACGACTGCTGCTAATTTAAGTAATTGGCGAAGTAGAAAACCCGAATTTCGAAAAACATAATAAAAGAATGATAGAAAAAGGCTCCTGTAAATGGATAATCAAAAAATAGGTGGAGTACGAGTATTAACATCGGGATCAACCAGGCTCGATAGAGAATAACGAGGTATCAACTGTATATGTCTTTAAGAGCTGCGGAACAGCAACCTGTGTGGAGGGAATACGTGAGCTTGACTATCGAAGACATTCAACTTCCATCTTTGTACAGAGATGTGTGTATATTTTTCTTGCGGTTCGAACCGTGAATAGTTTCCCGAATTTAAAAATTATTAATCTAAATGCAGCACTATCTACAAGTGTGTACGAAACTTAATGTGAAGGAGAGAAAGCAGTTTTTTCAGGCGGAGACTCTGATAGATACGGAGTCTGATAAGTAAGTAAATAAAGTTTAGTTTATTTCTTACATTTAGTTGTTCACAGGCCAGTGTAGTATAGGCATCCTTGGTCTTATGAGCCCATGAATATTTGATATAATATTAGTAAATTAAAATAAAATAAACCTGCGAACCCGGCTGCTGTTTCATATGTAAATGAGAATAACTTACATTCTGCGCTGGTACATCTTATACAAAACTCTGCAGTTCATTCTAGTTTGCGTCTCTTTTTAATAAGAATCTTAAAATTCATATAACGTTTCAAAAAATCACTCACCCCACCAAACTGGGAATATTTCACAATCAAATCCGAATTGTTATCCAACTCTGTGATGAAAATTCGACTCCACACCAATTATGTACCTTTTTTGGAAGTAAATCACTCGACGACAACTCACCTACAGGCGTCAGTCCGAATATAAAGTTGTAATAAGCCACTTACGGGTACACATCGCATTATTCAAAAGAAATGGAACATCCAGATGGTGCCAGCAGCGGCACCAAAATAAAGACCGACACAGTGGTGCATTCATTGTTTGGGGACTTGCACCGGATCTCCTCTCTGTTGTGGTGTCGAGGAGTAAAACTTGAACTTGCCATATCCATAACTGTTGTACTAAGTGCAACTAAATTGACTCCATAGCTTACAGACTGTGAGTTTGCGCACAGTGCGTGTGGGTACTTTTGTTGTTTGCACAAAAGATGCGTCACAAATAATTGATCGCAATTATTGGCGACACAACAAATTGTTGTTGACTACGAAATCAATTAAGGCGTCGTCATTCGAGGGGAAAGTATTAACAGTCGTAACAGTGAAAAAGGATTAAGAAAAAAAATTGTGATTTGAATAAGGCAATGCACTGGAGTTTAGATATATGTAGTTCGGTTCGCCCTGTGTATGCACAGAACCGAGTTGCTTCTACTCCTAGTACTTACTTAGCTTTGAAGTCAGCAACAGACTTCCTTGTTCTTCTAAGTAGAGTGCAGCTGCCAATCCGTGCTTTGAGTAGTGCTTTTCACGTTGTTCCAGTGCTTTAGGAACGTTTGATTGTGTTTTATCTGTTACGACGCTTGGGGATGTGAGATCCTGTCGGTATTATACCGGGATGTCCTTAGCAAAGGGAAGACATATAGTAGCTACCATTGAATAATGATGCCTCTCTATTCCGATGTTTCGATGCTCCACGTCTGTAACGAACGTCTTGGACGCAATTTTTAAATCGTCGGTTTGTGGTAAGGTGATCGATTTTGTGACTGCTTTTGTGGTCAAACAGGTTGACACTATTACAGGGAGTTGATGTTACGTAAGGGTTTCTTTCAAATTCCAAGAAGTTCTCAGAAAATGTTTAGTTGCCGTAGTTCTTCACATCATTAAGCGAACGACTATCTACATATGTAGTTCTATGTGACTTGATAGCCATTCCCATCAGTTGCGGTGACCATGACCATTTTTTTTTCAAGCGATGAGAAACACCTCCTGCCCAAGGTCATGTTACATTGCGATTGCACAAAGATAATCCAGCAAAAGTGAAAGAAAGAGGAAACCGGGATTTAACGAGAAAAAACGATCGACACTTCAGATGATGTCAAAAATGCATTACGATCCATACTACACCTCCATTATCTGGTTTATGGCATACTGCGCCTATCGCACATCACCATCTCATCCACCCATTCAGCCGGTACCTACTCAGGCGCTTAATTGTCTGTCATTGGAGTTGATACCATCCAGCGGGGCGTCTTTTCATCTCTCACCATATGTGCACTTTCGCTTTCCGCCATTGAAGGTGGTCAGCGATCAGCGATCAGAGTGGCTCGTGCGTTTTCTTGTCTGCAGCTAAGCTAGGGCACGCGATGCACTCCACCTAAAAGCTAAATGTCAAAGCTAACCCTCCGGGCAAAAATGTACCTACCGTGACAAGCGATGATAACGTGTGTCTTACACATTGTGGTTGTGGTTTATGCCCATCGGCGAAATTCTGTCAAGTGCGTGGTCACTTTGAAGTGGTACCCGCCGCGGCTAGTGTGAACACATAAATCACTGTGTGCTCTTAAAAATAAAACCATAATTAAATCCTAGTTAACGCCACCATCTCCACCGACGCCATATCGTGTCTGTGGATCTTCCTTCCGTTCCGGACGACTATACATACATATATGGAGGTGGCTAGGCGACGCGACGCGCGTATTCGTGATATAGTGGACCTTAGTTGGATTTTATAGCGATCGTACGATGTCGATATCGTGGGGATGGTATTTTTCGCTTTGTGCCCAGTAATGGTATGCAAAAATAGAAGTCAACGCGATCGAGCTTATATTCGCGCTTGCGCACACACTACTTGTCGGATATGTCGACGTGGATGGATGGCGTGACATACGGATGGATGGATGGACACCTCCTTCTTTGCTGGTCAGAAGGAGGTTTATTGTCTGGTTTTGCGAATAAAATGTGGAGTCGTGCGAAAATGCCAAATGGGCAAATAGTCTATTAGCGGTTGAGACAGAGATTGAGGACGTGTGACATGGCCGTGACTATGTAGTGGGGTGACACGGAGATTGATTTAATGAATTCGTGTGATCAATTGTCTTTGTCTGGAATCCTTGACAGAGAATGACAGAGAATGTATGGACTCGTATAAAGCGTATAAAGTCCACTATTGAATATTTCTGGTTTACCAAGTCCGTGGGCTCGTTTCCAATAGTATGGTCAGACTTTCTACGCATTTCCCACGAACTTTTCTCAGACGAATGGATTTTACCCCAGAGACAGACTGAAACTCCAACATCTCCCCAATGATTTGCCAGCACCTCATAAACTAATAATCGCAATTAAATGCCTCATTTGGCAAGAGTCAACAACTGAACGCGACCGACCAACAAACTGGTTTCCTCCTTGTAACAACAGCTCCGCCAACGGCTCCCCCTATCGTATCGACTATTTCATGGCAAAATACAATATTACTGAACTTGAGATCGATAGAGTTAGTTCTCCTCCACCTTCGGAGCCACTGACTAATTAACACAACTCTCAGCCGCGTGAGTAACAATTGCAATGCATTACGAGCGTTTAATTGTGCATTCGGATCGAATTGGATCGGAGGAACTATGAAGTATCGATCGGTTGTTGATCGTGCGCGCGGCCTAAGATCTAAGGCGACAATTAAGGGGAAATCAGAAATCAAGTGTCGATATGTCAGGGTGAATGTTTTCTTCCAAAAATGGTAGTCTAATAATAATAATTGATCCAAGCTGCTGGTGTGAATCATTAGTGTTTCATCATTAGCGTCCTTGTTAGGAGATTTTAGTTTTTTTTTTTTTAGTTTATGCTCTGCTGTGGATGAATTTGTTAGAAAAATGGGAAATTTCAGCGATCAGCTGTTAGGTTAGAAGCGGATTCTAGTATGACCAAGCGAACGTAAACAGAACATGTTGGGTTGGAAAGTGTGTTGGCGGAGTGGGTTGCTTTGCAACATTTTTGTTGTATTTTGGGAAATTTTCTGTACCAAATGAAGTTGGACGGAGGGAAATTTTAGCAGTTGTTGTACACGAAGGCTGTTAATACACGTAGAAATTAAAAAAAAAAACTATGATCAGTATTAACAGCCGAGTTTGATTTAGTTCTGTACGTTCGTATGTTACCACTGCTGATTCGGTCGGGTTGTAAATTTTTTGTATGATTTTCTGGGCTCCCAAATCTCTCACGAGAAACATAGATGTCATCATAAGCGGATAGAAATATCCTTGGTTATTTCGAAGACAACGTTTTTGAATATTTTTTCAAATCTGTTTGCGTCAACGACACATGAAAAAACACATGTTTGTAGTAGTTTTAAGTATGGAATTTGATTTCGTTCATATGACCATCGCGGGAATGTTTCCAGAGATCGATTCTTTGGAGCCAATTTTTAACCGCTCCTCCAGACATATCGGAATGAACTTTGGCAGTTTCGCGTTCGATATGATTCCTGAGCGTCTGTGATGTTGGCTTGCTGGCATAAACTAACGACTTAACGTTACCTACATAAAAGAAATCCGAGCTCCCCGTTCGATCGGGCCATTTCTCGAGATCGCACGAACTTTGTTCAGTCGATCAATTGTTTGACCAGCTGTGTAGCATGTGGCATCATCTTGTTCGTACCATAAATCACTGACAGGATGTCTTGATGACCTAAGTCCAGGTCCAGGTCTAAGTCCATGCTCGCTTGTATACATATATTCAAATGCATTTGATTCTCTCTTTCGGAAAGGCTGCCAAAAGTGAGAAAAAACAATATTGTTCCCTCTCGCTTCGAGGGAATCGATCAGCAAGGAAACGAGATGTGACTTGAGGGGATAGTCAGTCTACCACAAACCAGAGTCTTTAGGTGTTTGCAAGTTTGATATCAACCTTTCAAACTTTTCAGGTTCTGTGTGACGTGGTACATTTTTGTACCAAAAATATGTAGAAAATTTCAGTTAAGGCAGGGATGTATGGTTTCTACTAAATTATGTAGGCTAATGAACGCTGTTAAGAATAAAATTCCGTAGACGGTCAGTCTGAACAAGCCTTCAGAAGTACATGCCACCTACTAACAGAGCTGGCGAATGTTTAAAGTGGGGCTTTCTAACGATATGTACCCCTAACCGAGGAGCCTATGTCTGTGGTATTCCAAGTGCGAGTTTCATTTTGTTTTTCTTAATGTAACGTGAATAACAGAATTATTTTTAGGTTTCCTCTTTTTATTGTAATTTTTTCAAATAAATTTCATTAATTTTTTTCATTTTCTTTTCAGCTTGCTTACCGTCGCGTTCGCGTTTCGTCAGTGCGGGTCGTCGTATATGAGAAGTCCTTCGAGTAAGGCGATTACAATAGTTACCTGTCCCTCGCGAAAAAAAAAATATGACTTATACAAGTCTATCTTCTCTTGTCTCAGTGTTTGTGTAGTGTGCTTCCTTTGGTTTTACCTGTATTCGAAAAAAATACGGGTAAAGTGTTTTCCTAGTATTCCGGTCGAATCGTGTCCTATTTCTGAAAACGGAGTACCCTTCGCGAATATGTCTTTAGTGCGGTTTGTAGTGTGTCTTATGTTTTGTTTTCCGATCAAATGGCGTTCTCCTCGATTATGTGTTTTTTTTTTTTTTTTTAAGTGTAACGTAGTTCTTAGTTTCCGCGTTAAAGTCTGTTCTGTGTGCATCGGTGCGCATCAGATTCAATGTTTTCAACTCAAGTAGAGGACTTCAAAGGATGGATTCCAAAAATGTGAGTAAACTTGCAAAATTATTTTTATTATAAGCTAAATTAGTTTTGTTAATAATATGCCCTATTCCGCTCTGTATATGATATACTCTACTCTATCCTTTCTGGAACTTAACATTATTAAATATTCTATCGAGGAAGTCCAAGACCTTCTTAGGTTTGTCAGTTTTATTGTTCTGTAGAGCGTCAACTTCGTCCTTCGTGTTAAGAGTTTTGAACCCAAATCGAATCAGGAGGTCAGGACAGGCTCCGTCCTACTTGACAGTGCTTTCAACTTTTTCGGTAGTGGCACGTGCAGGTGTGTTGTAGAATGTAGCCTTGATATTGATCACAGTATGGTGATCGCTGTTGGGCTTGGAGTCAACTACGTTTGACCGCAGCACTTGTAGAGAAGTGCAGCCTGCGGCAACTATAATTAAAAACCATAACTTTGTTTTGTTTGAGGCTTCGTTGTTGTTTAAAAGTAAGAAAACTTCCCTTAGTTGGATTATCCTTTTCCACAACCCTTCTCTATTGTTTGCTACCACCAAAATCTTCCGAAGGAGTAAGAATCTAAGCTTCAGTTTGTTGGTAGGCAGGTCCTGTGGAATATAAGTCCACAACCGAATTAAGGACTTATGTCGCACCTATTCGGTCATAAGTTCATCAAAACAGCCTAAGCAGCCTAGTTCGAGTTCTGCAGAAATTTCAACACCAGTCCTGCGCCATGATTACTAAGGGCGATTCACTCTTCTATCAGATTGTGTAATTGGATTCCATTCCAGTGCTTCTCTGATCGTCGCCAATCCCAGAAAACTTCAACAATATTGAGTTTCTTGAACCCCTTCCTTAAGGGAGAACAAAAAGCTGCCGGTGATACCCTCACGATGTTGTCAGTTTTGACATTAGCATGTACCCCAATGTCGCTTATGCCCGCAACCAGGAGGGGGCAGAAGAGTTTAAAAAATGTTTCAACTAGATTTAAGCTCCCAAACGTATTTATTTTAAAATGCACAGAGTTTGTAATACAAAATAAAAAATTCTCACCAACCATCCCCTAAATAACATAACCATCTCCATTCCAAGCTTCCAAGTACATACCATACACCTATTCGACCCGAGAACCCAAACACAACACGTTGCAATCGAACCGAGGAAATTTCCCTTTCCATGCCAAACCCGTTCATACTCGCTTCGCAGTCTATTATCCACACAACACGACAATTTTAGTTTATAACAGCAGCGGTGGACTGGAGTGAGATTCAGTATTTTGTGAGTTTTCAAGTCGTATGTGAGTGTCGTGCGTTTTTTTTCTCAATTTTATCCCTCAAAACGGTCAATGTGTCACTTTATCTGCAAAAGTCTCTTCCATAATTGTTTATTTTTATGGTATTCATGCTGCTATCAGTTTTCCGAGTTTTAAAATCAATCACACACTAGAATGTAACAAAGTGAACAAGGTACCTGCTGTTACATATTTTCTATGTAAAAAAAATTAATATAAATTGTGTGCCAGTGAAGTTTGTGGTTTTCCCGTTTTGAACGGTTGTTCTCTTGTTTTTTTCTATTTTGTTTTTATTTTATGAATGACTACTTAGCGTGCGATAGTAAAGAATCTTATCAAGAACGCTGGCTGTTGGGATATAAGGATTAATATCATCTTCATCAAATTAATCAAGGTTCGTAAAAAAATGTGTTTGGTATTTTTAAAAAGTTTTCGTTCCTAGATTGGAACTTCTTGTTATTTTCAGTGTTAGAAAGGTTTTACTTCCTCAATTAAAATTTGTTTTCAAGACTTCTTTGAAAATCTGCACTAAATTCTAAAAAAAAAATATTTGTCTAAATATATTTGAATATGTATTTATTTATTTATTAAAATTACACATTTTTGAATCAAAAAACTTTAAACTCAGAGTATGAAACTCTAACAAGGACTAACAAAAATTCCGACTGTTTTCTAAAAGAAAATAAAAGTCTGACTTTGGTATTTGTTTTGATTTTTTTTGCATCGGAATTTTCGATCAAATTTTGTCAAAATTCAACATTAGTCCTAAGCGGGCTATGTATGCCTTAGGGTCTGTTTTTCGCAGTGTCATACGTCGCATTGGTAGTGGTTTTGAAAAGTTTTCTTCTGAGATAAATTTTTTGAATTTTGTCAGTTTTTTTTCGAATGGTCAGGTACTAGCTCCATATCTTCTGGGACTTCTGGCACAATCAGTGGGAAAAATGTATAGTAAGACTTGCTTACTTACTTTTTAAAAATTTTTCCTGGACTTCTACTCATGGAGCAAGTATTGATAGATGGAATTTTTTTTTAACCTCAGATTTAAGGACCTCAGACTTGAACGGCTCTAATGATTTTCATAAAGTAACATATTCTAGTTAGGTCTAGGATTAGGCTTAAAATTATAATTTTAGAAATATGGGGCATTTTAAAAAAGTCACGTTGACTTTTTTCAATATCTTCGTATTTTGAATAGAAATTGGAAAAAATTAATAATAATAAATCCAGGAGTGTTTTGTGTTCAATGAAAATTAAAAGGTACCAGGACAGTGCCCCTAAAATCGCTAATGCCACGCCTACTTTACTAGGAGTAAGTGCAGGGCTTTTTTTTTTATGTTCCAGGTCGATGTTTTTTTTTAATAACTTTTAAATGACAGACAATTTTATATTTTATTGTTGAATATATTGTCCTTAGGATTATATAGGGAATATGGGCGACGATGGGCGTGGACACAAAGGCGAGTTTTTTAAACGATTTTTTTCATAAAAATATCCCAGACTTTCGGTTGTATTTCAGGGGTCTCATCAAGTATCAAGTAGCTTCTTAGACAATCGTTCATCCAAATTTCATTTCATATGTTGTCCATAAGCATTATGAATGTACCCGCATAGGAAAAAATCGAGAGAGGTCAAATATGTATGTGAATCGCAGAGGCCAGTCTACATATATTACAACTTTTTGACATTCGGCCGAAAAAAAATGTCTCGTAAAATTTGTATCGTAGTTGTGTGAGATATGGCACCGTCTTTTTGAAACCACTTGCTTTTTAGGCTAAATTGAACCCATTTGGGCACACGAAAGGTTTGCAACTACCCTACAAGGGTATAGTGGTCCTTGGAGTATCAAGTGAAGCTTTTCGCACATTAAGTAGGTAACTCCTATATTTAAATGAGTGTTAAATAATTTAAAGTAACATAAATTAGTTTTGCTCTTATTTCTCAACTTAGTTTTGCAACTGCGTGCCATTGAATCCACTTGTTCATGGGCCAGTCGGTTCAGTACTTTATACCAATTTTGTTTGGCGCTTTGCCACAACTCCAATTTATTTTCTAGCCTTGGGCTAGTCCTGGGATCTTTCTTTACATATTTCCAAAGGTTTTCAATAAGCGTCAAGTCTCGGGACTGCGCTAGCCGTTGAAGAAATTATAATTTTTAGACTCTGTATTGTCGTAGAAAAGCTGCCCACAATGAAAAAGAAAATCGAATCAGTTTCGTAAGTTTCCAAATATGTTTTCTTCCTCAGAGTGTCCTGTATCCAATAAAATAATCCAACAAGATAATAGGAAACATGTCCCCAGACCATGCTAATTTTGTATCAAGTTCTTTCTTGGTATCAGGTCCAAATAAATTGATTTTGCTTTGATCTCGCCTTGAAATGTAACCTCATTTGTCTGGTAATGTAGTCGAGTTCTAACCAATCTAACCAACCAGGAAGGTATCGTTGTTTTTGTTTGCATAAACCTGATGAATGTATTTTTTTTTTATACACCCTACTTCATCTATTACCATTTTAACACAACTCTTGCGTTTCCGGCACCAAGTTTCTTATTTTTTAAGGCATTCCTTACCATTTCTATTGGACATGAGATTGTTTTAGCAATAGCTCTCAAAAATGTTCCAACCTTTCTCATATTTTTAAGGGTTTCTCCTAATCAACAGTGCTTGTTTGGACCCATTATTTCACCGTATTATTGAATCTAACTTTGCTATAACTTGTAGCAGCATTTAGTCAGTAGATAGGTACTTGCTCCATCAGTAGTAACAAATAGCAGATTCTTGGTACAATACGATCGGAAATAGAGTAAATTGCACTTTTTGATTGCTCAAGTTTTAGTTCATTATAAAAGCACTTCCGTTTGCTAAACGTGTAAAAAAATTTCAATCTTCCAAGACACCCCAAAATCAAACGCAGTTGTTCCGAACTAAGGTTTTCTCCAGAATTTATTCTCCTTTCTTCCCTAACTGCTGCTGCTGTCAACCATACTATACCTCGAACTTGTTTTTATCGAATTCATAAATACATACCGATTGACTTAAATTCTCAATCCGCACCACACACGAAGCCATCCAATATATACATAAATCCACCGAAGAAGTTTTTAACACTCAATAAAAATAAACTTAAATTTGTCTCCAATTCGACACCATAAACTGGGAAAGTATCGGATTCCGGTCGTGTAAGGCGTTGAACAACATTTAGTTTTACGAGTTTTCCCTAATTTTAATATTTTCATATTAAAACCCAAACCACCAACCAACGAACACGAAACTACACCTAAGCTTCAAAGTCTAAAACTAATAAAAATTAATCCGAACAGGAAGAAGAAAAATGCGAGAATTTCCTGAGACTCGTTTAGAGTTACTGCCAAGTAAGTTCTTGTCGTCCACTCGAGTCGCAATTATAATCCCTCCTTCAAGACATATTATAGCTGAGGATTTTCTAAACCAAACCAATTATTCCAAGAACTGCATCACTCAAAAGTAATTACAACTACCACCACCCTACCAGTTTCATTCCTTTTTCTGTTCTTGTCAATTATTTTCTCTTCGCATCAACTACAACTTTCTATGTACATTCTATTTTTGCATTCATGCAGGATTCGCTTAAAGAAAAAATATTCAGGAAAATGAGAAAAATCTCCAAATGCCCAAAACAACCCTCTTCCTTTTATGGAATTTCACTTTCCCTCTAAAAGCCTCTCACACACCACACTCACGGATTATGCGCAGTTGATCCTCTGGCATCCCTTTGACAGGACAACGACTGCTAGACTGCAACCTGTCAAAAGTGGAAAGAAAAAAACAGAAGAACCATGAAAACTCCACCACTACACCACACGGCAACAAAAGAGGAAAATCAGTTTTTTTTGTTGTTGTTGTTGTAAAGATAGACTCGGAAGAAAACTCTCAGTGCACACCGGAGTTTGCGATTTGTTTTCCTCGCGAGTGGACTCACTTGGTTTTTTGTGCAGAAAAGAAGAATTTTTCCAAATAACCGAGTAGTTTTCTAAACTTATTTTTCCAACGGAAAATCCATAACAAAAAGTTCCAAGTATCGGCCTCGACTACAATAGTTTCTTTCTACCGATAACGACCGTCGTAAACAGAGTTTTAATCTATCCAACGACCCACACTCCAGAGTTTAATATATTTAATAATCAAATCAAACAACATATCGTTGTGTGTGATCTCTCGAACGAACACTGCCTATGTTTATCAACTTAGTTTTACACTTACATACAGTTTGGTGTGCACGAAGGAAAGTGGGTGAAAATAAAATACCGAGTACCAGTGAATACATAGAAGCATAATCGTCAAAAGTCTGCTCTTATCAGGGAGTATAGTTTCGAGACGAAATAACAACAAAATGTATCGAGAACCAATTGGGAAATGTTGGTAAAAATCGCTCCACCCTATCCAAGTGGGGTAAGTGTCAAAAGCGGCTTAGGAACATCACCTAAATTTTTTTTTTTTTTTTGTTTTAAATAGAAAAGTGACTCATAGTCTTGTAAACGTTAGTTTCCTCGTTCAAGCAGCAGCAGCAAAACACACACCACAGCAGACCACAGCATTACGTAGGCACTTGAAAATTAAATTCGAACAAAAAAAAAAAAAGTTAGTTTATCGAGGCTATGTGTAAGTACTACGCCTATTTAAGGTGCCCGAAGAGTTTGTATGGGAGTATCGTCGAAGTAAAAGAGAGAGAGAGAGAGAGTGCCTGACAAGAGGGTGAAGGTTTTTTCTTAAGTGAGACTGACTAGGAACGAAGGTGACCGGAGCGCACCACAACAAAAGTCGGACAATAAAAGTGTAGAACACTGCGTGAGGTCCTTAGCAATTAGGGGTTTCTACTTTTATGGATACGGTCAGTCAGTCGTGTGATAGTTGGTTCGATTAGTGGGCTGGAAATGGCATTGAGTTTTATTTTTGGCTTTTACGACACTCCTCGAGAATGTCCTCGTCTTCTGAGTCATAAAATTTGTCAAACATTCGGTATCCTGATAGTGTGTCATGTTCATATTTGGAATTCGTTAAAGGACATGGCTATACGTACCATCTTTGAAAATCATCGCTAAATCGTCTGGTCTAGATAAACAAACCACACAAATGAGGTCGTTGGAGAGAATACGTGAAGAAATTTCCTCTTGAAGGGGCTAATGGTACTCGGATCCACTTATGATACGATATGACATGATTCTGGACCATAAAGCATAATAGGTCATAATGTAGATCATGTTGAGTATCGCTTGGTCGTACACGCCACCAGGGGTTTATTAGTTTAAAGAAAGGGGATGGTAGTTGGTCGTAATTTGTATTTTTTGTTTCCTTGGGAAGGATGTCTTAGACTTGGTAGTGATGGTGTAAGGAAGTAGTTGGGTTGAATTGTGTCAACGGGTACTATGCGTGGAAGTTTGAGGTCATTTTGAACAAGACTGAAACAATGGTACTTAGTCTGGGTTTGACATACATATCAACATCAACTCGGTGCCTTCTCTTTGACTATTTAATGCATTAAATGTGAAAGCTGCTATTATTTGAAAAACGGTGTGCTGCACTGCGATCTTTTGAGCTATTGTGACTCTCTATCAGTGCCTTGGAGAGGTTGATACGTATCCTCGTTATAGTCGCCCTTTCATGGGATTCCTTTCCAAATGATTTAAAGGGTCATACACTCTAACTACGCCTTAATTACTTTACTTAGGTGGCGCTACAGTTCGGGGTGAACCAGGGCCTCAACCAACAAGCCTCCCCAGTTAGCTCTGTCCATAGCTAACTGCCTCCAGCTGCGCACTCCAAGTCGATTGATGTCCCCTTCTACTTGTGCCTACTTGGGCCGGAGCATTGGTATCCATTCGCTCTACATCGATGATATCGCTGTACAGCTCGTATAGTTCGTTGTGGAATCTTCTCCTCCAAAGCCTGTCAACGCAAACGGGGCCGAAAATTACTACGCCTTGGCAGAAGAAATATGTCCTAGAACACTATGTCTAATCCAATTTCTTTCCTTTCTCATCTGATAATTCTCCAAAAAGTTCAGTCTTCTGTGGGTCAGTACCGTACAAGATATCAGCACATGTTCTGGGTTTTTACTGGACTCATTGCAAAAGCTGCAGAGATCTTGTTTGGATATACCTTATTTCCTTTTTATTTTCTCGTTGTCTTGACATAGACGTTTCTTGTTTTGCCTCTAGCCCTGTTTTCTAGATTTCTGAATATTTCTTTGAGCGAATGATCCCCTATTTCGCAGTTTATCTTAGAACTTATTAAGGCTCATTACCCTCAATTCGCACATGACCAGCTGGCATGGTTTCTGTCAGGATTGATAGATTTCCTCCTTCGACAGTTCTTGATCAATCTGTGTATAACTTTGTTGTGTGATTTCTCAGTTTGTAGATTGTGGATTCAGTAGCCCTATATATTGCTGAACTTGGTAACAAAATTCTTTGGGAAGTTGAATTTTCTAATAATGCCAGAAGTGCTAGGATTTTGAGTAGTCGAATCGCTGCGATGTAATGGACTCTTTTCTTTCTATTCTTTTTTTGTTTATAGAGCTATTTTTCTTGCAGATTCTTTAATCACAAGGTGCAGAGGAGCTAGTTCTAGTAGTGTCTCCATGGATGCAGATGTGTAAGTTCTAATGGTCCTCTGTAATATAGAGGCATGTTAGTCTTTGCAACTTATTGAGTGCCTACCTCGTGGTGACTATGCAAGTGTTCTATGTGTTATCAGTGGTCTCACATCCATTTGAGGATGCTCGGACACTAGCATCAGACTCTAGTCTCCAGGAGATCATTGAGGTCGAATCGGTTTCTACTACTCTTCATGTTTATTCCCACAGTTCTCTGACTGGTGTTAGTATTGTAAAGATATTCTTATCGGCTCCATTGGTTCAAGCTTTCTTTTCCGCATGAAGAGTACTACTGCCCTTTTTGTCCAATTTAGGCTTAGCCCAGTCGTCAAGCAGCATTCCTTTCTGGCTGTCGATGAAAAAGGTGATATCCTCACGAAGGTTTGTCACTACTCTCCTTGGAAAACGCTGGTATAATTCGGGAGTCTGACTGATTACGATATGTCGAGCCCGTCATAGAATATACTTGCTCCTACCCATCAGTGTAAACCTGTGACTTCCAGACCTTTCTCTGTTTTCTTTTATTTCTATCTATTTAGATAGAGGGTCGTAAAGGTCTTACGAAGTTAAGTTAGGACTTCGTGTACTATATTGTTGATAAGCTCCTTACATACTCCTGAAGGATCTTACCTTGGCCAGATGTGTTCGAACTCCAGCTTATGTAAAACATTTTTTTTTCGGTGCATTGTGCAGATTATACACGTTATACCATCGGGTGTACGTTTTTTTATTAATATTTCATTCTATTTCGACATCTTTTGGTATTTTCGGTGACTATTGTCATTAGTTAAGGTGTTTCGCCAACTCTTACTCTATATCTTAAGCATCTGGGAACAAAGACGTCAACAGGTCTGGTACTAGCCAAAGCTCGAGCACTTCAGTAATACAAATGTAGCGTGTGCGTTAAATATGCAAATCTCTGTTGAATGAATATTTTCAGTGTAAATTTCTCCAGCATATGTCATCAGCATAATCGTTCCAATGGGAGGAGAAATTTGACAACAGGCGTTGACAGTAATGTAAAGCACAACACCTTCGTATTAGACGTGTCTTAAATAATTTGCTACTTACATGTATAAATGGACGACGGTTTTGTTACCTGATTTGGTTGACTTTTGACTACGAAAAGAAGAACTATGGACACTGGTCACACAGAACTGATAGACTTTTTTTTTTTTTGACATTTGTGTGTACAAATTGTTGACATCAATGAAATTGGTTTGCTTTTCAACAACAAATTCTTTTTAAAACAAATCCTTCGTGTTTCTATTGTCTACTTAGTGAATTTCTTAGTTTTTGAATTTTTTTTTCCACCCTTTTGTCGAGTGACAGCGATTTACATTTCGAAACGTCAAAAACTGCAGTCCATCAGTCATGTGTGAACAGAGTCATTGTCAGCTCTGATACATCCCTGACTTACACGTCTTTCTATCTCATTTGTCAGATCGTTGTTCATAGTCCTTTTTTTGTCAATTCTACAAGTAAGTCTAAGGATAAAACTTTGTTTGAGTTTTAATAACTTCTGAGCTATTTTCTCAATACTTTTTCTAAATATACACATTTCTTACTGTTATGGTCAGCCATAAAATACATTTAGAATGGTACTTGTGGAATACAAAAATCGTTAGTAAACTCTGCTCCGCAAGAGACCAGATGCTTTTCTGTCAGTAAATGTAAGCTTCCTGCACCAAAGGAAATAATTTTTCTCAAATCTAACTTGAAAGAATGTCCAAGCTTCCCTCTATGACTTTTGTCAGTCATAACTCTTCACGCTGTAAGCTCCACAAATGGATTCCAAAACAGTTCGGCCAAAACAATTGACAACTTCCGTTCAAAGGCCGCTAACCCACCGATCACCCTCCACGAGCAGCGTCTATTTTCGCAAAGAAGAAAAATTGTCTAATTCCGCTTAAAACCGAATTCAACAAACCAATTTGACCAAAGAACCCCTACACACATAGCGCGGCGCGCGTCCAAAAAAGGTCAACAACTCGACTCAAGTCGAAAACTCAGAAAATACCATTGCCATACCCATACCATACCCACCTGCAAAGCAGTTTGAATATTTTTCTTCTTTTTTTTTTTTTTTTATTAATTATTTCCAAACGTTTGGGTGTTCAGAGCAGAGCACTTGATTGAGAAAAAAGTCAAGAAAATAAAGAAAAAAAACGAACAAAACTAGTTTACCCGATACAGATACGCATCTAAACGCAAATCAATAGTCTTGCTTCTCTCGACACACGCCCAATGTCTGGCGGCCATGACGCTCGCAGCCTTCGTAATTGTTGTTACCACAACTATTATCATCCCTCGTAAGGTGGGTGGGTGGTGGTGGTGGTGCTGGAACGTACAGCAAAAATGTGATTTTCACTTTCCCTCTGTTGCACAGAACTATCGATTAACATCTATTCCCATCGCCACCCCCATCCACGGCCGACACCCGACGTTACGACAGACATATCCTGCAACATGCCATGACTGTTTTTTTGTTTTATAATATACCGTCAGAGGTTTTATTATCCTAAAATAAAAGGAATTTGCTTTCATTCTTTCGGAGGAGACTCATGGCATGAATGAGTGTGCCCGCAACAAAGTTAGTCCCCTGTGTCATGGGGAGCCGAATGAGTCATGAGTCAGTTCTGTGAATATTAATAAAACTCCACGTTCGTCGTGGAAAACTGTTTTCATTGATTTTCCCCAACAAAAGTTTTCTGTTGCCAACTTGGCCCAAACGAATAGCGGCACACAGCGCTGAGAGATTCCTTTGTCGATGTAATGTAGGTATGTCGCGGGCGGTTTTAAATTACTTCCCTCTCCCTGGTTCGGTTGAGGGCGCCACTACCCAATTTGACCAGGCAAGTTCTTGACCTATGCGACTGTGGTTCTACGTGCGGCGAAAATTTCGGTTTCTCGCGTTTGTGTTTCTTGATCTGATGAATTCGCTCGCCAGACTGAATTGGCGTGTTCAAATAGTATCTGACGCGAGGCGGGATGAGACAATTTAATTCCGAAAAGTGCTGTGGAGTCACGCGTTTGTTTTGGTCGCTGTCACTCGTATTGTTTAGATGATTCATTAGGAGGCGTGCGATAGTGTCATACATAGATTTTTTCCTCGCCATTTTATTTACTACATGTAAGCTGGTTTGCGTTGTTATGTTATTTTCAAATAGTTGCTAATTTGTTAAGTCAACAAGTACATGGGCTTAAAATAAAAAACTGATAAGCGGGAATTCGGTTGCCTTCCGGCAGTTCATATGGTTGTTTGGTGGGAATGTGGTTGAGATTGAGTGGAGAATTGTGTTTGAAATGATTAATTTATTGAAGAGAGTGTAAGTAAGGCAGGAAGTTTGAATCTTATCGAGGTGAACATGCTTTTATTGCAACAATTTAAATATGCAAGATACAAGCCCCACCAAGTCACTTAGAATTTTTGGGACCCAAACGTACAATTGGCGCGTGTTAAGTAGAATTGGTAACAACTCTGACTCTGACTTACTCTACCTCTGTAGGGTAGGTAAGTTTTCTTGACAGGCCGCAATAGTAGCCACACTTAGTCCAATCAAGATTACTACATAAATCTGAAATCCTCCATATTATACTTCAACCACTACATAGCTTCCTTGATCTCCTTGACTTTCGCCGGAAAGGCGCTACAATCCGTTTGTTATGCTTATGCTTCAAATATGAATCCGGTTTTTTGTAGTAAAAAATTGCTCTCTCCATCAATCCCTGATGGAACCCATATATTTTCCATCGGTTTTTAGCAGCAGTACAGGCCTAAGTTTCTTAGGCTACTACACATAGTTTTGAAGGATCAAACTGCGGATTTTTGTATTTTCTAGTGAAGAGGACAAGTTTTGTGTTTGAGTGTTGACACTGAGCCCACATCTCTTACTCCATTCGGAGGGTCTAGATTTCTGACCGTCTACGGTGGCAATTACATTACCGCTTTCACCTTCAAGGAGTAGAAGTAGCCTTGGGGAGTGCGCTACTTACGAACTTTTGAACTCTGACGTCGACCAGCATTGAGGTGGTCAATCAAGGCAACTCCAAGGATCGCAAGTGCTCGTGTCTTAGCCCTAGGTTCAATGTTGTTCGAAGCTCCTATGATGGCGAGAAGTGCAATCGAGTGCAGGGCCGTTTCCACCGATTACCCTTTTGCTATACGCATGCTGAGGGGCTGACAATTAATTTGTTTCTTCAGAAGAAGTAATGATAAACTTATGGATCTGTGTTCTTTGATAAAAAGAGAATCCATTAACAGCTCAAGAGATTCGAAACAGAAAGGGCTCCATGAGCCATTAGTTTTTTTTTTTTCAGACGACTAGGGGACTAGGCGTTTTTGAGGCTTGAAACCTCAGAGACCTCTTTATCTAGGAGCTTTTTTCTTCTTGAGTACTTGACCAACGCTGGCATTATCCACTCTCTTAGTTTTCCATTCGGTACCCATACAGATTCTTGCCCATTGAGTCTAAGCCTATGTTCAAACGATTATCAGATCTATAACTGTACTGTCAATTGCTGATCAAATGAACTGTCAATGACAAACTATTTTGCGACGTTAAATTGACAGTTCCCGCTGTTATTAGATTTGCCTGTTTCTGGCATTGTCAGATAACTGATCTGACAGTTGTCTGACAATAATTTTCATATAATATTGTTAGATATAAACTTTTATTCCACACGATTGTCAGATTTTGGGACAGTTTGTTTATAGTCTGAACATTCCTTAAGAACCCTTCAACGGTTCTATGCAGACTATGACTGGCATAACCTAATCAACTGTACGTCAGTGCCAAACTTCACTACAAACCATGTTCTCCCTAAAAATTAAAACGCAACAGGATACATTTGATTTCCCCCGAAATGTTGACACATAATAAGCAATTAATTAACTACTGTATCGCTTCTGAAATTCTCAAGCCCCTCGCCCCCCACAAAACGTTTTTCTAATTAAAACGAACAAAACAATAAAATCGTTCAAATCTTGTTTTCTTCGAACGACGAGCAGCAAATACCATTCGCCGCTTATCACTGAACACATTCGATTGTCAATGCCATTCGGCACATCGTTCATTATCGAAATTTCGAACTAAATTAAAAACTGTCAAACATAGACTTCCGAAAACGGCAAACCTCAAATAGAATTACATATATGTATCTCCCGCTGACATTGTGTGGTCTATGGCATTAGTTTTGGGTGTCATTGAAATCGAAAGCTGGTGGTGGTGACGGCGGCGGCGGACTAATTGAAATGTGTTAACATGTGCGCATGCGGTTTCGACAACAAAGCCGAATCGATAACAAGTTTATTTTTGTCTCCCTTTTACACTTTTATTTACCTCTTCTTGTGGTCGCGTTAAATCCATTGTTTAAGGTAATTCGTTGCGGCACTGTTTTTCTTGTTTGCTATACGCCTTCCCATGTAAAAAAAAAAAATGCCTTTTCGACTTCTCCACTGTCTTTGGCGCTTGGCCCCATTAATTGATTTCTGACCTTTGGTTAGGTAGTTTTCTCACCTGTGGCTTAATTTCATGAGATGATCTCTTAATTTGGTCGTACGACCTTGCCAGATCTTCGTGATGTGATGTTTCTTGAATTTCCCCATAGCTGTAAACAATGGGGCGCCACAATCCGCCCACGTGCATTGAAATTCAGCGGATAAGTGCAATAATATATCAAGCGCACACAAAAGACTCCCTTTTTTCCATTTACTCAGCTCTTAGGGATGAAGATGTGTATGCGGGGTGCCACCGCGCATTCTTCAGATACGAAAAGGGGGACACGA
Source organism: Xylota segnis (assembly GCA_963583995.1). Classification (NCBI taxonomy): domain Eukaryota; kingdom Metazoa; phylum Arthropoda; class Insecta; order Diptera; family Syrphidae; genus Xylota; species Xylota segnis. The sequence continues at coordinate 60,491,537 of OY757237.1, forward strand.
AAATAAATTCCATTTTGTGGTTTTTTTTTTCTTCGGTTTCGTGGGCTGCATCAATTCATCTGCGGGTGTTACAAGAGCGAGAGCGTTAATTTCTGGGAATAGGCGACTTTCATTTTCTCTGATCTTTATTTTTGTTCATTCACCCCGATGACGATGATGATGATGTTGCTGCCACTGGCTGTGTGTGTGTGGTTTTCGTCCCGAACAATGATTCCTTTAAATCCGTTAATCTAAAAATAGCATTTCAATTGAATCAGAGAGAGATTCTTCTTCGGTCTAGTTATGGAAAGAGTTGCGGGACGTGAGTAAATTTTGAAATTTCATAAATTTTAGTTGATTTCCGAATTTGGCAACAGAATTGAAGGCACCCATCGCTGGGTGGAATATTAATTCGCCGATTAAAGTGAGGACTTGACGTTGTGGGGCTGTTTTAAGACACGAAATGACGTTGAATTGACATTTAAACACACTTTCGAGTTAAAAGATGATCGGAAGCTGACGTAAGTTGAGGTTTTTCCTGTCATTCTGGTTTAATGAATGAACGGAATTTAATTGTCGCTTATGGCTGGTTACTGTGAACTAATATAAAGTATGACTTTATATCTGTATCTTTCTAAATTTGAGAAGTGCGTATCGTGTGGGAGTCAAGGTCTTAGTTCTAGAAAAGAAAGAGGTGTTTTTTTCTAAAAATAATACAATTGTCATGAGACTACGTCGTACCACTGTACAACACGAAAGCTAGATCTTGAAACCTACATGGGTCTGTTGATCGTAAATATTTATGTATTTAGGAAAGGAGTTTCCAAAAAGGGCGAACGATTTTTGGCGACTTTGGCTGCCACTTCTAGTCAAATAAAAATATTGGCTGAACGGCATACTCCTAAATGTGCTGCGAGAAGTGTGAAGGAAGTAGGTTGCGTCTTTATGGATTTCTTCGCCTTTAAGATTTCTGCAGTTTTTGAACCTTTAGGTTTTCTTTTTACCCATTTATTTCTTTTACCCTGCTTAAAGCCTTCTCGATCCATGATGCGTCTTCAGGACCAGAAATTCAGACGAAGGTATCCACGGTTTTCAGTGTGCCCTCAAGTTGCTTGAGAATTTAATTTACACCTCAAACCGCTGTCAAGCTCTGGGAAGTAATTCGATAAACATTCTTCTCTTCACTAAGATGAGAGTTGAACCTTTCTTTCTAAACTCCAGGATCAAGATCAGATTCAGAACAAAACGAGAAGATTCAATGATTCAATGGTGAATCTGCCTTTCGTCTTGGAGTATGTGAGTGCCCTGTCCTCGGGAATAGAAAAAATCACTCAGTATCCATTTACTGGTTCATTACAGAATTTTAAGTTTCCCTTTGATATGTCTCCAATTAAACTCTAAAAAGGGCTGCTTTCAAATCTCAACCAAAATGCGTATTGTGACGTTTACGCTGTTCCATTGTGAATCATGACGTTTTGATTGATAAGTTAAGATAAGTTGTTACTTAAATGCATAGTTCATCATTTGCTAATCAATTGTGGTGCAGCTTCGAACCGAATATTGTGAAAAATGTTTGAAAAATAAAACAAAAACTGGATCAATTTGAGTCACAAATGTCATTTGCATTGAGCTAGTTCACGATATGTGGAGATAATGTGGAGTGTACTCGTTCACAATGGATTTAGGAATGCTTGCTGATTTCAATGCATACTATTGTTCATCTATAAATAGTTTAATGATTTCTTTTCTAAGATTTTGTCAATGTCCATGAAAATGCAGTAAAAATATCCACCAATCGTTTCACCATCGTTTGCATTTTCAAGTCCATCACTAAATGCGTGTGCACGCGCCAAAGTAGCTTTTTTTTTTCTTCTTCCAAATACCTAATCTCATCCTCATCACGCCGCAAAGTAATTAATCCTCTTGGTTCCCCAAATCCGGACAAACGAAAATATATCGTGCATTTGGTTTCCGTTCAAAGATGATGTTACCTCTTCTCGAAGACGACACAACGATGACAGTCAACTAATGCTCGGCTCCATGCGTTCAGAAATCTCTCCTTCTTTTGGTTGTGTCTTCTCTTTTAATTTAAATTTCTTTCTGCTTCATTTCACTCGGGTATTTATTGTATGTATGTAGTTGTTGTTGGTTTGGGTAAGACATTGAAATATTTGTCGCCATTTCACGCACACACACACACAGGGTGTGTTCCTAAAATATCTGGATCGTGCATACTCGTTTAGACATTTCAGTAACTTTGTGTGAAGGCAACAAATGTCAAGGGCTGGGTGAATTTTGCGTTCTACTGGAAAGAGCTAGACAGACTTTGGTTTATCTGTCATTCTTTGACAGGTGCCAGGTACCCATAGGTGATGGCAATGTCAGAGCTATTAAAGCTTGTCTCCATTAAGACAGAGAAATCAAGTAACCCTGCAATTATCTTAAAGTTCATTGAACTGACAAATATCCTTTAATCTCCCCAAAAACGAAAAAGAACACGCCGACAACAATACTACACCACTTAATCCGAACTCAGTGCAGAAGTGGGTAAGAAAAAGAAACAAATTCGCGTGATGATCCATCACCAAGTCATGGACTTCCTTTTTTCTTAATCCCAAAGCCAAATTAGATTGCATGTTTGCTAAGGAGTATAATTACACTTTGGTTCAATCGTCGTCGTCGTCGTCGTTGTAGTCTGCCATACACACCAACAAAAAAAAGGAGAAAAAAAAGCAAATTTCAGACGATGGACGGCAGCCCGACCACATGGGGTGGACATGAACCAGAATCCCAGACATACACGCTAACGTAGGTCCACACAAGAGTAACGCCAACGTTAAGAGCGAAAAACTCTAGTGAATGAATTGCCTCAAATGACTGAATGAATGAATGAATCAATGAGTGATGTTGATGACGATGTTACTTATAGATTCTTGTTACCAAGATGACGATGACGATGACAACGTAGAAAGCAGAAGGCTGAAAATGTAACGAAACGACGCTCTGGCCAATTTGCTTTTCTGGAGTTTCTTCACCGCCTATTTAACATTCGCGTGGCCAAAGTGATTGCAGCTTAAATGATTGGCGCAAATTAAATGCCGGATATCGTCATTTTGTCTGGCAATGTTCTTGATGTTCTGTGGGCCGTTTGCTGTTTGCTATTTGCTTTGGCACACGCACTTGTGATGGTCGTCCATCCATACTAGAAGAAGAAACTAGGTTAGATGTGTTCTCACACACAACAACTGTTGGAATTTGTAATTCGATATCTTGTCGCCTGGTGTACTCTTGCACTCGTAACGATTGATTTATTAGGTGGCGCTATCATCGTTAGCACAGCTTACTCTCTAATCGAACCATCATCATTGATTTACAGCGAATCAATTACCACTTTTAATTCGATAACAACATTGCATTGAACCGCTTGTAATCGACTCTTAACACTATCCTCTGTCACATGTGTCAAGTGATGGCGTCTATGTTTTTTTTTTTTCTCGTTTCTCTAAAAGGTTACACTCAACTGGCATACCTGTCATGGGTTGAAAAAGGTCGACCCACTTGATTTATGGCTGAAATTTGTAAGAATCTGTTGAACACTGTTCGAAACACGATAAGAGTGGAAACAAATGATATTAGAATGGAAACCCAAGGCAATGTTGCGTCTGTTTTGACATTAGGAAATATGACATGACCCTCTCACATGTAGGAGAGCCTGAACGAATCAATTCTTTGCGAAAGACCACCTCCATGCCCGATTTCGACATTTTCCGAACGTAATTGTGCACTTTTCGATATCGCATTCGAATTTGCAGTGTCACGCCTGTCACTTTCCTTCACCAACTTCGATTCAACAAAACCATACCTACTCATATGTATAAGCCATCTGAATTGCCAGTTATTACCTTAAATAGCCCTGACAATTACTTAATTTTCTCAGTCAAACCAATAAACGAGTGGGTGGCCCGAGTGGTGGCCCGCAGACTACGTCTGTATCCTACATAAGCTGCCCCAGAAACCTTGCCATAAAGAGAGATATCGACAGTCTACGTCGATTTTAATTGTTTGGCACTGGTGGTGCGTTGGTCGCTATACCCTCAGAATCTATCCTGTGGACACGGTACAGACAGTCTCCCAATGGCATTTGTTGCGCAAGAGATTCCCCTTACGGAGCTGTGCGCGCACGTGCCCACTTAATAGGTTAGGTAGACGCAAGAACACAATTATTTTATCGATTCGATTACATAATTGCTTTCATAGAATGACACAAATGAGAAAAGGGCCGACCTTCTTCGAATATGATGAAAATTCTCCATTCCCACAGAGAGTCAGAAGTCAGAACCGCAGAGAGACAGAGCGAGAATGAGACAACAAAACGAAAACTCTCGATTTCTTTAACCCAGACCTTAAAAACGCCATAAAACTCATCAGTCATTTGTGACGCGCTCGACGCGCGGAAAAAGCGACAAGAGAAGACGATTCAGAAGACGGACGTAACGCGTTGGTTTATGGTGTGCTACACAGGAAGCATTACAATGTTTGTGCGCGCGTACGCGATCATAATTTAATTTTGTGCAACGTTTTGTGCCCGTGGATGTGTGTGTGTGGCATGGCCGCAGTAAGAGGAAGCTTGAGAAGATCGCATGTCGCAAGCTGATAACTTTAACCAATTCGAATTATTATGTGCGTGGTTAATAAAAGGAAAAATTACACGATAGTGGCTATAAAAATATTCTTCAAATTTAACTGACAAGCTGGACGGATGAATGAATCACTTCAGCTTTTGGCGCTGCGAAACAATTGACATTCATGTGACAGACGGAGGGCTACATGGTTTGGATTAAAGTGTCAATTAAATGGCTTGGCATTTTAAACTGGGGAGACAGTTTTTAAATCGGGTCGTTCTGTCATTAAATAGAGCATATATATGTCTATTTCTGTCATTCAACACCCAGTTCATAATCAGTTAGGCATCGAGCAAAATTTCCATATAAAAACGATCGTAGTGTCATAAATATATAGACCTCCCCTTCATCTGTCAAACGGCATCGGAATGTTTGTCAATAGCAATATTTTTTTATCACAACAACATTGAGATCGCATGCTGTGCGAGTCTAATTAAATGACACATTAATGGCATGTAAGCTGTTTTCGCTACATTAACACAGGTGGTGTTACGGTGTGCGCAATTCCACTTACCCATATGTTCATACAAAAGCGCGGCCGCCCCTTTCAAGCCCACTACTGTCATGATGACAATTGGCATCGGAATTTTCCAATGCTGAACGTAGAGCAGGTAAAACTATTAAAACTACTTGTTGGAGGATTTTTGATTAGAAGTATTTAAAAGAAATGGCTTTATGCACGCACCTGTGTTTTCCTTATCGTTCCGTCAATTTGTGACTTTTCTGTTAGCCCACGATAGTGAAAATTCTGTAAAATTCGTCTCAGTGGCGTGCCATAGGGCTGATTGAATGGTCCACTGTTGTACAAGATTATGTTCATCCATACCCCTGGTATGACTGGTTTCGCAATGCCTGTGTCCTGTGCCTTTCTACTTCGTGTAGGAATGTTTTGTAGATTCTTGGTCCGTTCTCGCCGTGCTCAAGGTGATTCTTAAACATTTGCTTACGAAGACTTGCAGCTTTCTTAAGATAGTGGTGTCAACATTACAAGTGAAACAGTAGTAGTTTGATTCTTAAACTGATTGCGGACGCAACTTTAGCCTTCTCAATTCTGCTTTACACATCCATTTAGGTGGCGCCGAGCAGAGACCACAGTTCCTTGATACAGAAAGTTGTCAACTTTCTCGACTGTCTCGCGGGAAATGTTAAGTTAAAACTGCTGAGGGTCTTTGTGCAGAGCAGACAAAAATCGTCAGAAAAAATAGTATGCAACCTTGACGTACTCCACTTTAGGTCACATAGTTCTCCGAAATCTTACCATCATGGATGAAGGCCAAAAAGAATTGGATTTCCTTCAACACAAGCAATTTGATGTAGTCCCTGTAACTCCTGGTGTACAGACTACTTATTTATTTGGCCCTACAGTTCTTGGTGAACCTGGGCCTCCACTAACTAGCCAAGTTCTAAGCTAACTCCCTTTTACCTGCACATGCCACCCAAGACGAAGTCTTCCTCTGCGACGGAGCATTTGTATCTGTCGATTCTTCAAGTCCTAGCCATCTCAGAAGAACTGAACTGACTTTTCTGGCCTGAAACTGCACAGAGTGTAAACGAAGGGTTTCAGACGTTCATACAGTATGACAGATAAGATCATGTACGCGATGTTCAAGAGACTAACGGTCTTGTAATTGGCCCAATTCAGGGAATCTCTCCTGGCGAAAAAAAGCGAGTTTCCAAAAACCTTGTTTCATGGCCCGGACATCAACCTCTAGAGATTTCTTTTTGATGAAATGTTTGGGCTTGCAAGTTTGAGTACGTTATGAACATATACTATATACGAGTATGATGTAAACTTGCAGGGCACTAGAAGCGCTCTAGGCAAAGAAGTACCTTATGGCGTTTCTGGTCCTTTTAATTAAAAAGCGGTACGACAAGGAGCAACAACGCCTATACAAAGATCCTTGCCCTAGCCATCGTCATTTCATAAAGTCCAACTACTGCATACCACTGCAAACCACCGCCACCCATCACGCTGACATTTCGCTTTGCCTAACAATGTATAGCTAGTAGTAGCAGGGAGTTCGTCATCATCCTTCGCTGTCATTCGTCGACTAGTCGACTCGATGTTTGCTTATTACGCTGGAATACCTTCAGCTTCAGCGACGTCTGTTTCCTTTATTCTTTCCGTTCCGTTTGCGTTCCCAAACAGGAAATTGTAAATCGTTCTCGTTGTCGTTTTTTCCCTTGCGACTATGATGTGTGCGAGTACGAGTACGAGTACATACTGCAAAACACATTAACAAGTAGTAAACCACGTGCCATGAGTTGGTCTGCATGACCATAGACACAACATACCTCCATCCGCGAAAGTGAAGACTATAACGCGCAAAAAAAAGTCGTAGGGCGGACCGGCCGACCGACCAGCGGAGTGGGATTGATTTTATTTGTGTATCACACAGTCTTAAGCGTCTCTCCTACGTGACAAACATTTTCATTTCATTTATAAATCTCTGGTTTGACAGTCAAATTGGAGGCATGAACTAGATTTCGATTCGGCATAGGTACGAGTACTCGCTCGTATTATAAACTTAACCCCAGCGATCTCGGAGTGGACCACAACTACTGCTCAAGAAATATAATTGCAGCTTGCAACTGGAATTGATTTCCGGTAGTGTGGTGTGTTCAGATAAGGAAATGGTTTTGGCTTTGTTGCATTCAGTCACAGATTGTTCGGTTTAAAACTGATTTTAGATTATTTTTATTGTTATTTTTTTATTTTTTAAGAGAGCGAAGCTAATTGAAAAAGTAATAATAAATTCCAATTTTTCTTTTTTATTTCATTTTAGGTGAGTGTACGTGGCAAGCGTCCAAGTAAACCGTGAGTAAGTCCATAAAACTTTTCAGTTCTACTTCATTAATTTTTAATCACGATGAGTGTGTTTTTTTTTCTTCTGTCTGTTTGTTGTAATGCTGCAGGATAGCCGCTTCGAATGAGGACATTATGTCCTTTTTGGGGGGAAATGCATTTTTTGGCAGACGTCCTAATGGAAAATATCCTTCAAATTGAATTGAATTCTATTGAAATTGGTTTGATGGGAGTTTTTAGTTGTTTTTTGACAGAATTGTGTCAAAAGGACATTCACCTTCACCGAGGTGGGGGAGGGGGGTTCACCTTTTTATGATTTTCACCTGTCAAGTAGTATACTTGTAGGAGTTCACATGTACTTATGGTCGCGCGGCGGCTATCAATTCTCAGCATGATTTGCCTATTTGTTAGGCTTTCATGAACCACCCCTGTGCGCATAAGGGTAGCTGATTGATGGCTGAAGGAAGAGGGTATTTATGGATATGCAAGTCTGACACTTGACCTGGAAATGGTTTTTCTTTTCTCTGTGTTTAGCAGAAAAGCAAATGGAAACATGTCCAAGTACAGGGGTGATGCTATTAAGGGTGAGGTGAACGGAGAGGTCGAAAACGTAACGACAGCTATTAGGATTATAAATGCATACAAGTTGGTTTGAAACTGGATACTTGTGCACTTCTGTTCCGGAATTTACGATTGATGGGGCAGAGGTTGTCGCAGATTGTCTGTGAACTGAAGGGATTGAGACGTACTTAGTCGAAGTTTATGGTTTCAAGAGTTCCTTGTGAATCTGAGCGAATAAGGTCTGTTGTTGTCTTTTGAATACAAGCAAAAGGGACCAAAAGAAACATAATTTTGGTCCGCTTGATGGGTGTATTCTGTCCTCACCGGTGGTGCCAACTTGGGGTGTTCTCAGCTGAAGTAGTGTAACCTAGTTTTAAGTAGTTACTAATGTCTTTATGAAGTCGCTTTGCCTTTTCTGCTGGTTTTGAAGATTCATGTTTTTGTCAAACGACAAAATCCCTTTGGCATCCATTCCAGGCTTTGTCTTTGACAAATTGGCCCAGGTTTAGTATATGAAGTTCGGGATCGGCTACTCTTCAATCACCTCAAAACGGGTAGTTTGAGTTTCGGAAACAGGAAACAAATTAGGAGGGAATCTCAGGAACACGGTGCTTGTTCATATTAGTAGCGTTTTTGGTTAACAAGTTGCTCACAAGAATGGATTTGTGAGATGATGCATTATCCTGATGGAAATGCAAAGAGTTGTTTTGCTGAAATCCCCGTCTTTTTCGGCAAATTCTCTCCCTTAACTTGACCCACAGAAAAAATTCTAAGAATATCGAAGAAAATGAGCAACACCACGACTTTAGAGAGACTCTGACGAGTTTTTTCGGTCTTGGCATGATCAATCTAAGTCTCATCATGATGATGCGTTTCATGAATGTACTTCAACTCTAATAGCCTCCTGTTCCTCTTCGTCCCAAGGGAATCAGGGAATGCCTAATTTTTGAACATGTCTCCTTGTAGCACAGTGTCTTGTGGGGATATTAGCTATCTTGTGTTTTAGAAGTCCGGACATTTAGGGTCGGTCAGAGCAGACTGACAGTGTTTGTCGAGTTGATGCCATTGATGACTGGTCTCACTCACCACGTCGGTGAAAAGGTATTTAGCATAAGACGTTGGCGCCTCAATGTCGGTAACATTTATACTTTCTAAACCAAGGAAGCCTCTTTTAACCAGTCGTCAGCCAATTCCCTGGAATGCTACAAATTACTTATTGCTTGCCCATGCCTTTGAGCGTTTATTGTTCCACAGTACATACAAACTGTCTTTGAGGAAACTTCATTGCTTCATATCACACATCCCCAATCAACCTACTTCCAGTCTTGATACTCTATCGGCCACTTCAAAAAAGTTAGGGAAACCTTTCCCGTAGTTGTCTTCCAAACAAACCTACCTACCGTAGCTACCTTTTAAAGCGATCTTTGATGGTTGAATGATAGCGTCCTATTTTAACCACAATTTGTCTAGATGATAGCCCTGAATATGAAGCCGAATTCCGCAGTGAGAAATACTGTCCTTAATTATTGGAAAAACCATTACACTTTGGTGTAGTTGCCCATTTTCTAAGAACTCATTATGTGGTGTGCTTTTAACGACCGCAAGTGTGTACATTCAAGACTGAATTTAAAGACTACAATGAGTGAATACTTGAACCCATGAGATGGTGTCTGAGGATGATATTATTTGGCTTGTTTTAGGGTATCTGACTTAGTTCAACAAAAAGCCAAAGTCTGGCTAAGTATGACGCAAATTTTTCATCTCAACCTTTCCACCAAAACTATTCACACTGCGAAAACACAGAAAACAAGTTTCAGATGTTTTCAATTGCCTAATTGTGTACCCATTAACTAAAATCATGTAAAGCGCCGAAATTAATTCTTTATTGACTCTGTTCTTAAATTTTATGCAAATACCACTTCCGTATGTTTGATTAACTAATAACGAATAAATCCAAATAAACCGACTTTCATCATCATTCACGGCGGCCTTGACTCTACCCTCTCAACAATATTGTCGCCAAAAGAGGTACAAATCAATAAAAACCTCACGAAACGTTAGTACGTTTATTGTTTTTGCCAAAAAGCACACCTAAGTACCTCTGGTCTTGCCTCCGACCACCGATTCAATGGCAAATGTGTACAAATACTTTTCCACGAGATGAAAAATCGATAAGAGCCATTTAATGGAATTAAACAGAACGATTTTTTGAACACAGATACACACACATAGCTATACAATGAAAGGAGTCTAGACAGCATCCTTCCAAACAGGAAGACGCACGATGTCGCCTGGGTGGTGATGATAGGGTGGTGAAATAGTGTCTGATATAACTTTCACACGGAATTGTCCTTGAGCAATGGAATCTTTTGGATGGTTGGAGGTGGAGTGATGCAAGTCTCAGATGGAAGTCTCAGTCCAAGGTCTCTCCTTTCAGTTTCGATATTCAAAATTCTCCTTTCACTCAGCCTCTGCAGTTTTTGTGCAATCATTTCAAACACATTTCCCTTCTCTCTCTCTCTCTCTGTACAGGGGGTTGCTTGTGCAGCAGAGATGAAAATAACTACGCCTGCGATTTTTCATTTCATCCATCAAGTTGTCATAGTGGATTGTTGTCTCTCAGGTGATAGTTTGCCGGGAAAAATCAATAGCGACAGAGAGACAGAGTTTCGTGCAAACTTTGGAGGGAGTTTTAATGGAACTTTGGCTGAAAATGGGTAGTTTAGGTTGACCATCTAGAAGTTCTTTGTTAATCTAGTCGAACTAATGTCGGTCAGTTGGTTATATTAGTTCCGGGTTACTAAATGGTGCGATCCACTGCATCACAATGGCCTTTTCGGACCTACTGACAGCCCAGCCTATACCTAAACCTAATCTAGCAAAATTCATCAAAACAAACTGTGTCCGGTTAGTCATTGACTGATCTCACTTAAACCGTCATTCGTGATCTTGCCTCTCCATCAACAATTCGAAAAGAAATTGAATTCAATTTCCCGACAGTTCCAATGCTTGACCGAATCCTTCATAGCCTAGTTCAAAGGCAACAGCTGATACTTATCTAACTAAATGCAGTACTGACACCCCCAAGTTCGCATTCGCAACAACCTGAATGTGGCCATGATCTTGCTACCTGATAAAAGGTACACACCTCCAATCGCAAAAAATAGAAAAAAAAAACCTTCGAAGCATAATTAACCACTTGATGATCTCTATCTTAGCCACCACAGTGAGCCATTATCTCACACAAAAGGTCTGCGGCAAATCTCCATATCGGAGAGTACTTACCAAACTATTTCCGGCTGGAGTCCATTAACCAAGACAGACACAAACAAAAATCGATATTCGACCAAAGGCTAAAAATAACCGTCAAGTGTAGACAGAAAAAAAATTCCCCATGAGACTTAACCTCTACAGACCTCAGCAGATAGTATGACGAATCCAGTTCCCTGAATTGAACTTTTTCTGTCATGCTATCATCATTCAGTTCGCAAATAATCATATCTGTCACCCTGTCCCAAACCGATCCGTCAACAAGGAAGACTCGCACGCTCGAACAAAGACCCAATTAGAAATAGAACCGGGCAACAGTGCGCGCCTTTGATCTGGCCACATTTGTCTGCAAATATTTGCATCTCAATGTTTACCGTGTTTATGGTGACAGAAACCATGTCATGTCACCACTTGGGCCCTCCCGAATGACATCAGCACTACTTCCAGCTCCATTTTGCAGAGCACCGCCGCCGCCGTGCCGAGAGAGTACTCTGCTATAGTCTGCAGAGTATCCGAATCGAATTTGGATTTCTTCGGAATTAATTTTTCCAAAATATAAACTGGAAATGAGTTATGAGAGTTTGGTCGTGAATCGTGAATTGAAGTTAATTAAATGTGAATTAGAAGGACGTTTCGTACGGCCGGCGTTGTTGTATGGTCGCAGTGCCTCGAGGGCTTTATTCTGGTGGTGATCGCGCGCTGAAGAGGTTTGTTTCTAGGAATTGTTTAGAACGATGATGTCATGACAACAACGGAACACGAGAGCTAAATGTTTGACAAATTTATGTATTCTTTGCGTTGGAGTCTGAAAAATGGATTTATGTATTTATGGCGGAATATAAATATGTTGGTCAGAGGCAATAAAGAGAGAAGGTTGCTGGAATTTGGGCGGGTGTCGTATATAATTCGGTTGAAAATTTCTCATTTGAATGCAAGGTCAGCTAAATATCTATATCTGGAGTTTACGACTCTCTTCTAATGGTGTCGTATTTTTTATGGCGAATTGGATATTCCGTTGGGAACTATTGGTAGAAACAAGTTAAAACTCCTTCTGGTGTTGATGGCTATAACTTTCTTTCTGTCTTTACTTTTGCTGATACCATGGACTAGAGTTTTGGTAAAAATTCACTTCACACTCAAAAATTCATTCATGTACGTGGTACATGGCGTTGTAGCCAAATGCAGGGCTGACGAGCTCGTCAGAGTGGATACGGCCACAGGATATGGCGGAGCCTCTCTACACGCGAACTCTTGCTAAGGGTGGAGGGTTTTCAGAGTACCAACTGTTGATGGGGAAATTTCCCTTTTTTGCAAGATTTCAAGACATATCTGGTCTAGGTTTGATCTGCAACGTAAAGCGGATTTTCACATAACCGGTTTTATCACTCGACACAGTCTGTTAGCCCATCATGCCAGAAAGTTGAGCCTCTTTCCACATTGCAGGAGCTGTATGGATGAGGAGAAGGAAGAAGCCGTTTTCCACCTCCTATGCACTTGCCCTGCTCACAAATTGACGTTGGTCAGTTGGTTTAATTAGTCCCTGGTAGCAAAATGGTGCGATCCACGGCATCACAATGAACCTTTATTGGTCTAGGTGTGTCTGCAGACCTGTGTAGACAGTAGACAGTGTAAACACAAACCTATGTGGTGAAGGTGAAGGGATCGTGAAAGAAGCTGAAGGGAAGGGTGAAGGGATCGTGAAAATGAGAACATTTTAACCGGCGGACGCTTTATCCAACAACGTTGTATCCGACAGAAGGATGGCTTAAAATATAATGAAACGTTATGGTCGTTATAAGCCATATCTCCTGTAGTTAGAAGAATGTCCTGGGTAGGCTGTCAATGACTTACATATTTGTTTACGGGTTTTATAGTGTGGGAGTTCTCAAGCCCTAGGGTATCACAATGGTTCTACAATCCCTTTTGTCCTGTCAACCCATTACCCTAAGTAGGCTTTGGGATCATATTTGGTCTAGGTTAGACTTGTCTATTCTAGCTAAGTTGAAAGCTGTTAAACCGTTTCTTTCCTTGCTTTCGTTTCCAAGCAATTGAACGCATTCATGACTATTAAGCCTTCTAGACACCCGAACGGCATCAACAAGCAAATCTTGTCTTCCGTGATGCTACTGAAAATTTCAAACAAAAAGAGAAACAAAAGTAGAGCATCGGGGCAACCGCAATTATGTAGTACTCTCGTACCTAGGTGGAGTAGAAATTCATAACAGAAAGGATCATCTTTTGTGTAATTAATGCCTGGAGGTGATGATTCACTGAGCCACTAAGTTTGTTTGTTCAGCCCCACCATAGTAGCCTCATTCTATTGTTTCGGTTCCCATCCGGAACATGTGTACCTATACGAGTCCGACTATGGTAATCATATCGCATCGCATGGTCATATGGTAGTTTCAGGTGATGGCGTCGCATTGTTCTTGACAATTCCTTACATGGAATCGTCGTCTACCCGAGTACTTCTTGATGATGCGCTTTCCCGGAGGCACTGTTTCTCTTGTCTTAATCTTTGATGCCCTCCATTCAGTCTCCATTGCCTCCCTGATGAACAGAGCGCGCAAATCAGCATCCGTGCGGCGGCGGCGGCGGCGGTGGCAGTGGAAAGCGTGCTGCCTATTGTTCGACTATGAGATCTCACCTTAAGTATCTGTTTTGTGTTTATGTTTTTTTTTTTTTTGTCTTCTTCTTCTTAAATACTTCACGAGTCGCAGATACAGAGGCACGCGGCACTGTGAGATATGATTTTTCTCAGTGCGCAGCAGAAAGAGGGAAAATAATAATTATTACCTTCGTGTGGTGCATGTGATATGATATGGAAGTGAATAATGAGAAAAAGAAGACACAAGTTCAAGGTCAAGTTGGTGGATTTTTTTTTTGTTCGTTGTTGGCTTTGCTGGTCCCCCGCACATGGAGAAAGATAAACAGCTTCCAGCTATAGACCGAGTGCTTAGGGGAAAACTAGACGCTGAAGAAGGTATTTCTTGAGCTGGTTCCGGTTATGCATGTGTGTTGTACATCGTGCGCAACTAATGTGCCCACCTACGTAGATAGATGGTGATGGTTCCAGGTATCAATAGGTACATCTTCTGCTTGTGCTGTAATTTTGAATTCCAAAAAAAGGGACTGTAAATGTGACGTTATCGTCGATCGCTGGATGAATGATGAAACACAATAAATTCCTTAGGGGTGTGCGTGGTTCATAAAGGATTCGTATTTGTCATCCTTTTGTCAAGAGAGTCCTCTTTACAAAATTACAAATTTTCCCACAAAGGGTGAGTTATTTGTTGGAATTGTGCTTCGTGATTGTTGCAAAGGCTGATGTGTTAAGGACAAAGAAGAAAATTGGGTCGTCTTTGAATCGATTCTGTTAAATTTTCAAAACCTGTCGATAAGCACTCGAAAAAGGTAAAATAGTTCGTAAGGCACTGCTAAATCCAATGAAGTTTCCGACGTTTGAAGTGTTGAAAGTGTATGAGGGCTTCAAAACTTCTTGAGCCAAGAATTTGTTTACCAAATTTTCCGAAAAGTCTTACCCCACAAACTTTGATGGAAAAATTAATGAAGTTACTTCAAACTTTACACAATCTGCCGTAGAAAGCCGAAGTGTTTGTTCCTGGGATTTAAACCTTTTTATAAAATTGTATGCACAGTCAGAGCCTCTGTCTCTATTGTCATCCAATCAAAGCGTTTTTAGACCTCTTCCCGGATTGCCAGATTCTCTCAGTTTTATCTTTCATTAATTTTAAATTATTTGACAGATCATTCTGCAATGGCACTTGTATTTGGTATTTCAAGACATCCTCGAAGCCATGATATATTATTTTTCAAAAACCTAATCTTTTTTTCTGATCGCTTCTGTCTATTTTTGCTTCAAGTCAAACGAAAGCAATGCGACTTTAGCCTTATAAAAATAAGTTACACCTCTGGACAAGAAGTAGTTTTTCTGATACAGTAGAAGTCGCTTATACCGATAGTGAAGGGGCCTTGAAAACGAAGACATTATAACCGGTGGTCGTTATATCTGACTACGTTGTATCCGACGTAGAATTGCTTAAAATATAATGAAACGAAAGTGGACGTTATAGACGACTGGTCGTAATAAGCGGGGTCGTTATAAGCGACTTCCACTGTAGTTCATTTGGTTTGTCATATCTTCTCCACCATTCTCTTCTGCTAAATCATGCAATATGGCTTTAACGTCGAATTTCTTTAACTACGTAGTACACTACATAGGCATGTTTCAGCCTACAAAATTTCGAATCGGAAATAGTTGCAGCTACTTCCTTTTGTGTTCAGTTTATCCAATAGCTCCCAAAACTACTGAAAATTCATTAAAGAATGGAAACCGCAAAATAAAATAAAAACAATTATGGTACATTGCCCTATAAACATTTAAAATCCGTTGTCTTAAACTTTTACTCGCTTTTTTTGGTTTCTTGAAAATTGACTTTTGGCAAATACTCGACTGTGCGACGCCGCAGGGATGTTAGTTCAGTGGAACATTTGCGTTATGATCTTCCATTGAGTTACAGACTTATCCCTTCGGGTCTACAGTTTTTGGGGAGATAATTACCCAAAATTACTTCAGCGCTTCACTACTTAACGATCGTCATAGGTGCCTAGGTGGGGCATAAAGGCACACACAGTGAACTTGTCCCCCACAAACAGGCACATAAGTTCATTATTAAATTCGATCTTACTGGCTTGGTGTAAGGTTACTTATGAGTCAGTGTTAAAAGTCTGGTAAATGTTTGTAGGTTTACCTGACAGTTAAAGATAAATGCTTGTTGTCTGCCAGGCGCCTCTGTCTTAACAGAAGTAGAGGGTCCACTTTGAAAAGTTTTTACATTATGGTCATCTCTTTGACTCATACATCGGAGGTCTTGTGCCTTGTAAGGTATTCTAGAGGTGGTACCATTCGAGCCTTTTACATTCAAGATTTTACTCGTCATGATCCCTCAGAAAACTGCTTATTATCTGTATACTGCCGCATGAAATAGATCATGTCTTCGAGTGGAACTCCATTCTCCACGATAATACGACATATCATTAGTTTACATTGTCCTTATAAAAAGGCGAATTTACCCCGATGTAATCTACATGTCCATATACGAGTATGTCTCTCTTTGTATATCGGTGGATAGTTGGGAGAAACCAGGCCTTGAGTTTGTTTTTTTCTTTTCCATTTAGAATAGAAGACGTCTCAGAGAATGCTGAATAGGTCCGATCTAAGAAAATTACTGTAGCAGGGCCTATTTTGCAGGAGCCACACTGTCCAAGTTGTTGGATTGGAGGGTCGATTAGATTTGCTCTTGGCATTAATGTCTTGAAATTGTTGCTATCCTAAAATCGGTGTCAATAGCGAGAGTATGGTCTAAAATTTCTAAAGAATCTAAAAATAGAATAGAATTTCATATATGTATATGTACATTGATTATGGTAGCAGCGGTGGATAGAAATTTTCAAATTGTAAGTCGGCTTCCTGAAAGTTTAGGTCAGACTGAGTCAGCGCTGTCGTGTCCTGATGCTGAGTTCCACGAACCCTAAACTCGTTTCGGTAGTCAACCACACTGCCCCAAGTTTCGTTTTGAGTAAGACATCGCTGTTATTGCCTCAGAGTTGGAATATGTGCTCATCGACCTTTCATGGGGACATTTTGTTACTGCTAGGGCCTTCGTTTGAAACTCTGGCTTATTTGGATATGTATGTACAATCAATGTCCACTCGAAACCGTTTTGGTGTTATGCCTCTAGAGAAATCTAGTGAAATTATCGGGATAGACCCTATACAGCAAATATGGCTATGTCCGTTCACCACTTTTTGGGCCTTCAATTTTGAGTACAGAGTTAAGTGTAAAGAGTTTTGAAATTCTCCAATGCCCCTTCTATTTTATATGAAATCGAAAAAAATGCTTAAGTCCCTATATTTAGATAACCAAACTGTCTACAATTCGTTCATACATTATATATGTCCACGCCCACTTTCATGGTGCGTTTTTATCCAAAAACATGTGAAATTATTGTGATTATTTAAAAAAATATTGCGGTATGACACACCCATTTTATAAGGGCTGCATAGGAATGAGTAATGATCCGTTTCAAAGGGATATATTTTAGTTTAGGTATATATGTAGTTTTAAAAGGTTCAAATGAAGTGCTGCGTAGTCAGTTGTCACTACTCTGTGAAGGATATGTCTGAAGGATTGTAGTTTGGACTATCAGACTGACTGATTGAATGATTTAAAATAGTCGTCGATTCGAAAATCATCTGACATCCGATTAGGATGGTCTCGAGGCCTCCCATTGGTGTGCTTCTTATTATAGGTAGCTTTCCAATGCAGGCTAGCCTTTCGATCTTCGTCATAAGTTGTTTGATCCTTTCAGTTGCTCTGTACAATAGCTTCGATGTAACGTTTTCGAATTTATTGTCTTGTAGAACACTAGTCTCAGATATTTGAGCGATATTATCCAGAATCCTGAACAGTCGTAGAATGCATCCATTGATGTCTGTATAAATGCCTCTAACCGGATGTTAGATGTTCATATAATACTAAAAAGGCTTTGGGAACTTGTCTACTACGACTCCATTGAAAGTGAAGGTTTTCTAAATCCAATTGTTCGTTCATAAACTTTTTAATCAAAATTGCTTAACCTATCGAAAGGCTGTGACACATTCAACTTAATTCGTTTCTTACTTTGATGGCTCAACAAAACATTCAATTTAAATGCATACCGCGCCACCGGAACGAATCGGATCAATCATTTAGACTTACACTCTCAAGTGGACCGCAGTTTTCAATAAATTTTCACGCCTCTTTGGAGATATTATGTTCGCGACCTCTGCGCGCACTTAAGTCGAGTAAATAGGCTCCCGTCGAATGAAAGAAGTGGAAAGTCGACATTTTTTTTCACCGCCACGCCGCCGTATTGTTCGATCTAACAAATCCATAAATGATTGGATGCGGCTCGTTTTTTCTTCCCACTTCTGCTCCATGGGGCGCGTAATGAATTCGACAGGCAGGCATTCAGTCGACTGGCACCTGGTACCCGGAATGATATCACTTTAGTTTTTGGCCGCGGGTGGTTGATTCTTTCTTTTTTTTGCGAGGCCTTTGAATGTGAAAATATGCCGCACGCTAAAGTTCATCAACCTACCATAAGGGCGGGTAGCCTCTTAAATCGATTGCAGGGTGGAGGACAAAAGGCAAAGGTGTGGAAGTAGATTTTCTAAAACGCAAATGTACATACAATGGCCAAATGGCATTGCAAAATTATGTCACTGTCAGTGGTTAGCTTTGAACCCAATTCTTCATCGGCCACCAGTTGGCCTTCCTCGACACTTCCAATCAGCCACCGGAGTTCCATTTTTGTTTTCTCTTTGATATTTCTCCTCCAAAATCAATTGAATTGTTATTTGTTTACTTAAATTGATTGATCTTCAATTGAAGTGCGTTTTGGGAGAGAAATTCAAGTATCTGTGTTCGAATGAGAGTATCTGTAGATAAAAGCATGTGTCTATCGGTGGGATAAAAACGAATTCAAGTTGAGAATGTTGCGTAACTAGCTGATAATTCCTTGGATTTAATTGGGAGCAACATCGGAAACTGATGGGGCCGTGGTTTTATTTTTGGGTTTATTGGGTTTTCTCTTCCGTTTCCCTTCAATATCTGGTCTGCTTTTCTGTCTATCGTTCAGCAGTAGCCTCTGTAAAGTGGAACTAGCAGGATCAATGTTTTGTAAAGTATGCTTTTCGTCTTCCAAGATAGGAGTTTTGAACTCATTTGTTTCGTCAAACCAAAGTAGCAGCTCGTTTCATCTGTTCGCGTGATAGGAACGACCTATGTTGTCTGCTTATCCCCGTAGTTGGACAGATTTGTCGACGATAGTATTTTTCGTGTTCATACCTGCCCAACGCACTATCTTTTCGAGCACATGATTGATAGATAGATAGAGTACCTTGGATAGGTTTACTTTATCTAGGTACTTGACGACCATTAAGTAGCTATTAAGTCAGCTTCTAGGTGCAGAAGTCTAAAATCGTGTAGTTACACATTTCATGTATAATAGGCTTAAAGTCGAAAAAACTGATCTGCCTTCAAGAAGGATATTCTGTATTGCCCAAAAACAATAGTCCCTTCGAATGGGAATTTTGCTAGTTCACGGATGCCAAACATTTGTTCTGTGGCTTTTCATAATATTCGAAGCTGATATAGAGCTAGAACCGTTATTTTCCTTTTGTATCCTGGTCCGAGATCAAGACATTACCATTCTTCGATCTAGTTTAAAACAAAGTCTGTTACTTACAAACCTTTTCGAACTCGTTTCTTCAAACGAACCATCGTGTCTCACAAATGCTATTTCCTTAGTCCGTGGTTATTAGTACAACAAGAGTCGGTCGTCTTGTTCTTCGAATGTGGCTACAAATCCTTTGCACTGGTTCTACATATGTCCACAAAATGATTTCCTTTCATCGGAAAATTCATTTTTCAAAAAAATGCAGCAACCACAATCCCAAATCAGGCAAAAACGATAAGTGGTTGACAGCGATTTCTAGTCAAAAGGTAGACACGCTATATAAACCTATTTTTAAAAAGACATGTTTACTTTGGAACGCATCATCTTCCAAATGTAATATAATTGTTCGGTCAAAATGCAATAAATTGATATTTTTGAGATGTTTCGTTCCAATTCCATTATTTTAATTAAGTTTTTGACTGATCGCACAGGTTTGAAGGAATCTCCGATGATCACGGATTTTAGTTGGCCAACTTGTCGTTCATTATTTATCTTCTCATGACCATTTTCAGCCCGCCAATGTACTCTGTCATGGGATAAACAATCATCACCTTAAACTAAGTTTCTCATTCGAAACGTTTCGGTTAAAGTTTCACCAAGTTTTGCACAGATGACACGTACTGTCACGTCACACGAAATAATTCCGCTTCTATTTTGACAGTACATCAGTGAAGGAAATGCCAATAGATGGCGTAGCAATATCTATTTTTAAAAAGTCCTGTTCACTTTGAACAGCTTCTTGTAAGCCTTTAAGATGTGTCGTTCCATTTGGCTAACACCTCTGTACACCAACAAAACCTTATCCCAAACCATTCGTCTAAATGTCATAAAATTTTGACAGTACATCAGTGAAGGAATAGATGATCTTTGCGATGTGTCATCCGTCTTGGCTGACATCTCTGTACATAATCAAAACGACATACGTTTTCTCTTTCTCTCTTTCTATGTGAAAACCCCCAACTGTCATTTATTTCGACAGCTTATGTCAAAACATCCGGTACAGGCGTTTATAAAACAATCACCTTAGCTGTTTTTCTTAAGTGAATACAAATATTTCTATCCCGTCAATGTGTCATAGAATTCAAATAATCCACATATAGGGTACGACAGGGTACGACAGATAGACAGTTTAGCATTTTAATCAGAGAACAGACAGTCAAGGACAAGCCCGACATGTGGCGAACTTTTATTCGCTTTCACGGTCAAATGTTTGGTTCTCATCCGGCAATCGGAAATCGGTATCTACTAATAGTATATCAAATTCCGTTCCATACCAAAGGGATCCGATGTCGTTGCGTGACAAATACACATGTCGAACCGAATGAAAAAAAACCGTAATAATCAATCATTCAATCCCTAGGGTGGTAATAGAATTGATTTCTTCTCATGTCGTGTAAAATGTAGGCTATTGGTACTCGCACTCGTATGAAAAACCGTGTGACTGACAAAGTCAATACCGCCGCCGCGTAGGCCGCAAAATTGTCGGCGGCGCAGAGTGTGTTTAAGGCTCTACCATCTGTGTGCGCCAAGAATCAGGTTCATACCTATCGCAGATATTATTTTATTTTTTGATTCGGTGCTGAATAATCTGAATTCAATTAGCATATGGTGGTATGGAAAGGCAACGTTGGCGGCTAGCGGCGGCGTTCCGCATGTGAGGCTTTAACTTCGATATGTCAAATGTGAGCGAGAGAGCTCAAGCTTCGATCGGAATTGCAAAGTTTCCGCGACTAAAAATTAGAATATCATAGTCTTGGCTGCGAGTTGCACGCGCAAGAGATACAGCCGCAATCGTGGGCAAACGAGCTGCAAAAGCCGGCTTATGGCGGTCATTGGTGTCGGGGAGATGATTTTCTGTTTTATTCAGCACCTACAATTTTTTTTTTGCTTTTTATTATTATGGCCAAACCACTAAGAACTATTATTCACTTAAAAGAACGACTTCACAGATGGTGACAGCCGTTATTTGTTTGGAGCATTCCTTAAGTCAAGCACATAATGTGTTGTGTGTATACGTTCGAGATGACTTGGACCATTTTTGGCCACAGAATGTATGGCTATGGCTATGGCTAATTCAATAAACGTGCCTTGATGTGGGTTCAGTTCGGTGTTTGAGTTCAGTAACCCCTTTGGCAGAACTATCGGCGGGACGATCAAGGTTAAGCGCAATATTTTCCCTGCGAAGTGATTTAGCCAGTGACAAGAAAATGTACTCTCGAGATAATTACTTCGTTATTTGATGACCAGCAGACAGCCAGCCTCTCTGCTGTGAGGTGTCGATGTGGGGATTTAGTGACTTGGAAAGGTTAATAACAGTCTTCTTCTGGGGCCATTAGCGAGAGTGCTTTTCCCATGGTGAATCATTTGTTTGTTTGTGCTTTTTTTTCCTGACTCGTGCAAATCTAAAAAGGGTCTTGAACTTTACGGCTTAATTGGTGTGCGTTTTTTGTTTTTTATTTGCTCGTTCTAGATGTAGGGACGACGTGCTCAATGACTCTTTATTGATCCTGATACTTTGGTTTTTTGTATAATAATTGCGACTTAATAGCTCTGTGGAGTCGGTGTGAGGTCGTTTCGAGAACAATGACCTGTCTAGAGGGGTGATCTTCAGATTTCAATTTTGAAAAGTGTAGCTGTGCGAGTAACACTTTTAATTGTTGTACTGCGATACGTATGTATCTCATACTCATAGGTGTGGATAAGTTGATTTATAGTGCTACTCACTTAGTAGGCACTGCATCATTCAAAATGTAGCCTACAGAGGTAGCCTTAATGAAGCTAGGCTTATAATATGTGTCACACTACCGTATAGTATAATATGTTGATGATCATTTGGGCTCTTTTTAACGCATTTTCAATCGTTTTGGCGAAAACTTCGCGCAATAAGTTGTCGCACTCTTGTCGGATATTCTCGTTGACAGCTTCCAGAGCCTATGGCTTGTTCTTATAGAGCGATCTTGCCGGCCAGTGGAAATAGTCAAAACGTCACATTAGGCGACGCAGAAACCAATCCTTCAAAATGTCCAATGTCGCGCAAGCTGTGTGGGTAGTTGCACATTTCTGTTTGAAACACATGACCTCCAGTTCCAATTTATCAATATACACTCGTTTATCATGGGTCTCAACTGCTCACCAGTCACAGTTACCGTGTTATCTAAGGAGTCCAAGGACAGCGGCGATATTCTCGTCAGAACAAGCACTTCTGTCACGTGTTGTTCCAGTCTTTGTGGAGCTTGTGGACGGCCATAGGACACTGGCAGATCCCGGCTTTTGCAAAAACTGTAGCATCTTTCGATAATGTAATGCATTATTGGCCACCTTGTCCAAAAGCACTTTGATTACAAATTGCTACTTCAGCCTTGCAAATCACGACCAATTATTCAAATTCGAATATCCTCATAATTTTTTCATAAATTTAAGGAATTTACATACATTTTTAAGACATTAACCGTGAACAGTTAGCAGTTCGAGGTGATAAATGGGACAACTTGACTCAATACTCCAAGGAGTTACTGAAATGGCCGTGGGTACAGCGTACCCTTCCTAGAACTATCCATTCAAACTGTACCCCAGCTACCTTTGAAGTGCCCAGCCAACGTATTAAGTCTCATACTAGGATATATGGCTCACGCTTTGATACCTTAACCAGAAAAATCCATAACCAACATCGTATGTTACGAAAGCTTCAAATTCCTACCAATATTCGGTATGTCGACGTTGCGAAGTGTAAGCACTTCAAAGTAAACACAGACCTGTCTTAATAGTCTCTAGCCTCTATCAGAGGAATAAGTTTTTGGAAAGCAAAGCTTGATCATATTTGATCGACCATTTGGATGGAGCATCACTTCAGGAGGATTTATTCCTTCTTCATCCCAAATGCCGATCCTCTTGAATGCCTGTTCAGACCTTCCGCTTTCAAAATTTAAATGCTTTCTGCTAGACTGGCAAACTTGACAGGATTTCACATATATTTTTGTTTCCTTAAGAGTTGAGTTATAATAGTTCACCGACATGGACCAAGGTTATTGACTTCGGCATCAAAGACCAATGACTGTCAAGGGAAATCTATCCACATACCTCTCTGATTTATACAAAACACACGCCATTATCACCTCTGCTGGAGTAACCATCCACAGATTATTGACTTCTTGTACAAATAATCGACAAAATGCGGAACACTTCGTTCTGGTTATATAAGACCTACACCATTCAAAGTCTTCTTCCATTTGTTACATCACACACCAACAAGTATTGGAAATCTTCGAGACCACCAAGGGATTAAACTTCCAGCAATCCGCCATTCGCACTTCATTCTATGTGCACCCCTTTATATCACCATTTATCCGCACTACAAGCCTCTAATGTATGCGCATTGCTCGCGCGCGTGAAAATTCCCCCTGAGGCAGGGCGGCCGACTGAGCTGCCAGGCAGTTTAGTTTCCAAGTCGCGCCGCAATCAAGAGTCGCATAAATTTTCCATCCACAAGTGAAGACGAATGAAACCTACCCGATGCATACACACAACAATTATCATAAATTGCCTAGCTGCTCAGCGACCATGAAAACACACTGTGCCGCGTTTTCCTTTTACAATCGATGATGGGTGCTGCTGTTGCGGGTGCCGAACGCGGAAAAATCGAACGATGGAAGCCTAATTTTCCTGGCCATCAAGGAGAAACAAAACAGCATCGTCGGCGCACTACTCGTAAAAGTCGCAACTCCTTGCGAGTACCTAATCAGGTCGTGTTAAAAGGAAGTTGACATGTTGCAATCGCAGCAATTAATTCAATTAACCTAACGAAAGACTCCTTTGGCGCGATTCGTTAATTGTTTCGATTTTTGCACGGAACCAGCACGGCTGCCATGGCTATCTGATGCAATCGACTTGAGGTTGCGTGCGTTTCAGTTCGTGGCTTTTAATTGCTCTCTTCTGCGGCAGCTACTCGTGTTACATAACAGTAGCGTATTGTATAAATAAATTTAAAATTTTTATCTCATTTCTGCAACATTGAACGAGAGGATAATTTATTGACTGTAAATAACTTAATCGTTGGGCTTGTTGTGGGTGAAGCTGGTGGCTGTCGTCGTGGTCGAATGGTGGTGCTGCGCCGCGCTAGCGATTATCTGGTTGTAGATACATATGTATGCAGGTGTAGGTACATGCAAATGGTAGCTGTTCTCTCCTTCTAGGTGGTATCTTTAATTACTGCCAAATGGTGAAGTTAATAAAAGGCATAGTGGGGTAGTCTAATGGATGTATTGGCATTAGGAGAACGTACATACATAAGTTAGTGTCTAGTAAAAATTGGGAAGCCTCTCAAACACTACTCTTAGAAATGTCAGTATCGAACGTCACAGAACATGTGTCAGAGGTGTCATCATCATTATCATGTAGTCTGCTTTCTCCAAAGTTGGTCTCTTCTAAATATTTCCACTCTGTCCTGTCTTATGGTGTGCTTATCTAGTTTTCTGCTGCTTCTTTCTTTATGTCGTCACTCCAACGCGATGGTTGTCCACTGAGCGCATCGCTCTTCAGGATATTTTTCATTTTTCCAAAGGCTGTCCAGCCTAGGCCGATACGATGTTGAATTTCCCTGGTTTGGTTGTCTCTCGATATATTCGAACACTTGCTTGGTCTCCATTCCGTCTGTTGTTTCCAGATTCCCACTGGTTAGCAGGTTGGTCATGAATTTTGTTTTCCCTAACTTGATACTCTGTTCACAAAAAGTTTTGTCTGTATTCAAGGTTCTAGAAATGAAATCTATATCCAATGGTTTGTCGGTAGTTATACGATGGTTTACTTGCACGTCAGGCGCTTCGAAATTCCAGTGTGAAGTGGGCATGTCGTCTAACGTATGACAAACCCTTGAGGGAAGAAAGTCTACAATTTATGTATACCATGATGCATGATGACTTTATCGTAAAATGCTTTTGACTCGTTCAAAACTGCTCCCTGTTTTTGTACCTACGTTTCGAAATCGTAAAAATCATATTGAATATGAGGAAGGTCGTACGTGTCTCTTCAAAAAGGAGGGTTGCGTCACATCTTGAAGGTGTAGGACTGGCTAAGTACAAGGCCCTTCTTGATTCACTCAAAGTTAAATTCAATTCCGATTGAATCTCACATTTTCCCCTTTTGGTTTTTATTTTACCGACAAAATCATTATTTATCCATACGTACGTAGCTATGGTTGAAAAACACCCTTTTGAACTTTTTATCACATCACATCGGTATGGTCATTCGAGAATGCTTCAGTGCTCTGCTCGATGGCGCATAGAACCAAAACCTTTTCCACATTTAATGTGAACAAAATAAATGAAGCAATGCAACGATTTCTTCCCTATTTGATGTATTTTTGTGCTTTTTTTTTCCCAAGAAATGGGCGCGGAGATGTTCAAAAAGCGGGCCTTCCCTTTCGAAAATCAAATTAGTATTACAACTCACGTCTTTTCCCGTGTCTCAGGGCGAAACACTTTTGCTGAAACCAAAATCTTCGTATCATGTTCCACATTTCGGGTGTCAGAAGAGATTTTGGCTTTTTTAAGGATTATCCACACTGACATCGTTTCCTTTCATCTGCATTTTTTCAAGTGGAAATTTATAACACACAGACACATATATTTTTACTTATTTCTTCTTTTTTTTGTGTCCTTTCCACAGATATCAGCATTTTCAATGACACTCCACCAGCTAACCGAATCGAAGGGTGGAAAAATGTGCCTCTATCTTCAGTCGTCTTAATTACTTCTACACGAGAAAAACAAAAAAAATCTACGAAACACGTGAAATAAAACAAAAAAATCGATATTTTTAATTACGGGAAATATATATTCGACGTCGTCGTGTAATTGCAGCCACGAAAAGGGGGACACATTACCGCAATGAGCTCCTTAACATTACAAAAGTCTACAAAATAATCAGAACATAAATTCAAGGCACAACGTCAGGAAGTCAAAAAAAAAAAAAAAATTAAAATCCTAAACAAGAAAGAGCGGCAGAAAGAGAGAGGACCGTAGAGCGAAAGCTTTTATTTTTTATTTTTGGTTTTGACACTGCATAAGAGGAATCCCTGCTATAAAACAACGACAAGATGACATCCATTCTACTTGAGGCAAGGCCATACAGGCCATTTAAATCCAGCGAGGAATACCTTGAAGCAATGAAGGAGGATTTAGCCGAATGGCTGAGCACGATGTATCCAGAGTTGCTGATTAATGCTGAGAATTTCATGGACAGATTGGACACAGGAGTAGCACTTTGCAAGGTGAGTTATTTTTTAAATTATTTTTATTTTGTAAAAGAATGTGATTGTGTTTTTCTATTGAAATGTTTTTGGGTGTAGAACTTGGTTGTTGGGAATTTTCATAATAGTTCTACCGAAATCTATTCCAGTACTCCTGTACTTCAAGTCCCTTAACTAAAATCCGTATCTGGTCGTGTCTGCGATCAAAATTTCTTTTATCTTAACGAAAACACCCTTTAAAAGTGGGCGTGGCTGAAGGCAATATATTGGTGAATTGTTGAGAGTTGCAATATCAAAATATTTAGTCTTTAGGATTGTTCAAGATTGAATCCTTCTAGGGTCCTTACCATGAATGGATTCATATCGTTTCTGGATCGAACTTACAAAACACTCCACTTTGAAACTTTTCCAAAAAATGCTGGGCTAAACGTACACGAGCCTGTTTTTGCTCTTCCTTCAGAATTCGTGAAACTGATGTCTTCAAATACTTCAGGTGATCCCATTCCTATAGTAGTGACATAACTATGGTATTCAAGACCAGTTCATCAGATATCATTTCCTGTGCCGTTCTTCGGTAAGTTTGGCTTGAGGATTTACGATGGCCTTCCGAAGAATCGTTCCCATGCTAGAATGCTAGTCTGTGAAATTATTTTGAAATAGAAATGAGAAATTGTGCATCAACCACAAACCTGGTTCAATTTGTATCCTTTGCCCTTTCATCTTACAAAATGGCAATCAAGTCGCTATTATGGCAACCAGTTTTTGTAAAGCTTTTGACAAGCTATTTTCGTACGTACTTGGAAGACCGTTTTTCAAGTTCGTCCTCTCGGGTCGTTTTTGAACCACCTCCGGTGTTCCTTAGGACAGTCATATAGGTCCCTTCTTATTCATTATAATTTCTAACTATAATCGAACTTGAGTGAGTCAAACACTACTACGTCGTCCTCTAGGTTGATGAAATCAAATTTACACAATTTCACCTCACTTCTTCACCTCAAATCTCTAGGGGCCCTTACTGAGACCGCGATAGTGCCAATCTATCTTGTGCCTCAAAAATTGGTTAGAGCTCAACTTCGCCAAGTGATAGTTCATAGTTCATTGTCTTCTCGACCTAAGCATATTGTGCGGCAGGGCAATCGATTTCCAAACTTCTCAAAACAGGCCTCAAAGAGTAGACCCCTTCCATTCGTGGAAAGAATATAACACACGCAACACAAATGGTTGTGAGAAGCTAGGCCCTGGCTCCCATACAGCTGTCGCGCCAAAGATTTATTTTTTTTATCACTTAGTTGTGTCAAACGTTGAGATTCACTGCAAGCTTTGGAAGAGAATTGCATGTCTCTGTATTTCAGGTGCCATGTGAACCTGCCCTATGGGATCATTAGAAGCTTGCATCATTGTGCTTGCAGTCCTACAAATCGACGACTAAATATGCTACTACCCACTCTAGAACCTATCCTCCTTCTTCAGGGAGTTGGTAGGTCTTGTAGAATAAATCCTTCCCTTAAGATACAATAGATCTTTTCAGATCTTCAGGGGGAAGGTCCAAGATCTTCAAAAATTCTCTTGAGTATTGCAGAGACGTATCACTTCATTCTCTTTATACATCGCGTACTCTTATGTTCTGGGAAATGTGTGTCCCTTTACAGGTCCCATTCTATTTTCATCTATTCTTACTGTCTTAGTATAAGATGCTCTTGACTTTTCTATTTATCGGTGTGGTTCTTACAGTTCCTTTCCTCTCCGTTTTCGAATCCTTCTCCATTTTCTTTGCCCCTATTAAGTCGTAATCCCTAATTCTAGGTGTAAGCTCCGACCTTTCTTAGGCATAACTACGCCTCAAATTGAGAACGACCCTTTCCATATACCTACTCGTATGCAGCTTGAACCAAAACTAGGTGTCTCTAGAAACCTCTTCGTTCCTGAAGATTTCAGAACCTTTACCCTCCTAAGCCGTGTGCTCCATTTTATTTAACCACATTAGCATCCACTCACATCGAAGCCTACCAGTGCGCATTTGCATGCCAAATGCAAACACAACTTGTCGCAACCCAAGAAGCCATGTATTCATTAATGAGAGTCGTGCTACTTTTACCATCGGCATATAGGGGCGCTAAAAAAGGTATTTCACTCTTATGTTCTTGCCGATTGTGTGTGTCCTCTGCTCTGCTCTGCTCTGCTCTGCTGCAGAAAAGCAATTCATTTAGCAGGACAAGAGAAATATTTTGCCCTGCAGAGTCATAAGGTACTTAAAATTCTCTCGCTTCGTTTTGTTTACCTACACAACATCGCAGAGATTGTTGCACGCCACCACTGACACCAAGTTGCGAGAAACAAAGGATAAGAAACAAAAAACACAAAAAAAAAAATCTGCAAACTGCAAACAGCCCCTGGAAATTCCACGCCCAGGTACGTGTCCTTGTGTTGTACACCAACCAACCATGCCAGTGAATGAATTATAGCAGCCGAGGAGGCGGTGGTCCATGCAGGGTGTGGGAACTTCATTAAATCAAACGAAATAAAACATCCTTGGCATAATGCCACACATGAGCATGCACTACACACAACAGTGCAAGGACACATGGCTTTCTGGTAATGGGATGTCATTTGGTGTACTCTGTGTACTCTGTGGCTTCTCATTAGTTGTGTTCCGGTTTTTGTTCTTTAATTCGAGGCGCAGGAGCACCCATACGGCATGTCGCTTCCATCAACGAATGCAATTCAGTCACCACGGTTCTGTCTGTCAACATTCGCGTAATGGCATTCTCTTCAAAAAGATAATATTTATGTTCTGGCCATGGTCCTCTTGCCTATACTTGGAGTTCTGTGCCCTCTGACAGTGCAGTTGCCAGCATATGGATGCCATATTCTCATTTGGATATTTGCCATTTGCCGTGGTCTCGAAAAGCAATCCTTTTACGCATTCTGTGCGCACATTGCATGACGATGAGTGAGCGTGCAAAGTTTAAAGACACACGCGGAATTGTTTATTTGCCGAAGCCGCAGCCGCAGCCACAGCCACAGCCGAACCAGCACACGCATTCCGCGGATGTTTTCCCATTTTACTTTTCAGGATGTCACGATGCTAATGTGTGGCTATTTTTACTTGAAAAATGTCGTTTGTCGGTTTGGATCTTTCTAATTTCCCGATTAGCAAGGCTTTTCAAATATAAATAGCATCGAATGGGATTATTTTTAGGGCAACACTAACGACGGAGAAGGAATGTTCGCGTCCCAATCAAACACAGTCACTTGCCATATTGAATTACCTACCCGTTGAGGGTCAACAATTACACTCAAACAAAAAACCTACCCCAAGTGGAAACAGAACAGAAAATTAACTTCATCGATGAATGTCATAATTGAAGTCCTTGACAAGGAGACGATGTTTGCCATCAACTCCGTGTCAGAACAGAACACACCCTCTCTCTGTCAGCCACTCCACGGGGCGATGAGGGTTCAGTGTTCTTATTAACAATCCAGCCCAGTCCCAGCCAGTTATGAACCCTTATCGTTGATCCAATTCATATTTATTTATATTCACGCCAGACAAGGGTTAGGCAGCAGGACCCCTATGCAACTTGTTATCAATAAATTTCGATGGGAATATTTAAGCCCATAAAGATAATGATTTTTCATAAATCTCTGGAGGCACTGTCTACTACAACGAGCCGACTTCTGTGACGGCGCACAATAAAAAAATCTGTTTACATTTGTGTGCCAGCATCCTTGGGCACGAGTAGAATGTATGTCCTTCGAATTCGAATTCCACTTGTATGCAATTGATGTGGTGTTGTAGATTTCTGAACAAGGGTTCTGGCTTAACGCGGGTGGGGTTGGCAATGGCTTTCGTAACATATGGATGGTATCGCTGCTCTGGGGAATTCTTAATGGTGTTAGCTAAGAGTTTTAAAGAAAAGGATTTTGGCTTTGAGTGGTTATGATAAGGAAGTTGTTGTGGGAATTCATAGTAAGTTCTACTAGTGAGTGGGATTTTGTAAGTTGTCCTTAACCCATAGATGAAGTGCTATGACAAGTTTTTTTGTTTTTACTTGTTGGGCACCCACTTGCCCGACATTGTAGGCCGAATCTCGAGGTCAATGTTAGTCGAAACGGAGTGTTTGTCAGAAATGATTCACAATCGAGACAACAAGGACGATGTGGGAGAGAGAAAGTGGATCTAATTGCCTGGGTGTTTTAAGGCTGGGAGTGAGGCTCCAGCTCATCACCAGCCAGTGGGTGATTTAGTCCCAATGGCTTTTTCCTAGTTATTTTCTTACTGCCTCGTTGGCAATGGAGTCTCGTCCTCATAAATCTGAATATATCGAAAAATGGGATATTAAATGGTTCGTAGGGTATTTGTAGTGTCCTGTCCTTCAATTGACATAAGTTTGAGCAGTGACACAGGTAGTAGGATGTATCCTCGTGAAAGTCTTTGTCACCACATCCTCTGCATATATTGTCATCGTTCAGTTTGAGTGTGGTTCCATAGAAGATTATGGCCAGTGAGTGCATCCTATTAACATTGATAGCGGTTTCCTATCATTTTGTTGGCGTTTATCGCTTCTGGTTTTGTCGTATTGTGGCCAGATTTCCACCTTATATTGACTACTATTAGATTCTTATGTTGGATTCGCTTCCTGAGGTTGGAAAGTGGGTACAGGCTTAATGTGTTGAAGTCACCTCATTACCGGATAAATCCTTCTGACCAGGGACTGAGCAGATATTTATAGTGCACTGTGAGCTAAGAACATTAAGTCGGACTAGTTTCGACTTGAGATTCGTAGCAAAATTGCTTTGACGGCCGCCTGACTGGTTGCCTTTGCCGATGCTAGAATTTCCACTTTTTTTGGACAATATTCCATTGTACTACCTGGAAGCAAGTATTACCCATTTTGCTGGAATGTTTTTAACTTTCGAAGAAAGTCGAGAATGCAGTTCAGTGATGTATGTGGTATCATTAGTAGTAAATGTCTCCTAAGTCTAGCACAGTAAGGTGCTCGGCAAAAATAAATAGCCTCTTAAGAACATCAGAATTGCCGCTGATTTACAGACGTTTAAGAGTATTCGGTGGGTCTATTTGCATCCTAGAGTGCCCTACCACACATAATTATATTTCTTAATAGAGACCTTGACGAAGAACGTCCCAAAGCTTGCGTAACAATCTCATCGGAGATATCATTTTCCCACAATTCCAGTGTAATCTGGTACTTAGACAAGAGTCAAGAATTCCTGCGACTAAATTCAAAAAAGCTCTTGCCTTCTCGCACTATTTTGAAACGTGTTTCCATATTGAGCAGAGCCTTAAGCGTAGGAACTATAGTTACAGACGAAGATATAGTCGACAGCCGTTAAGATAGCATAGATCTCCACTAAAAACTGAGGCATACATGGCTGATGAGTACTGAAGTCTAGTGTTATTGGTCTCCACGAAGACATCACCACCTGATTTTTGACTAATTTTTGAGCCATGAGCAGAAAACTGAGAGCACACTGGATGTCTTCGACTTGATATTGACAAGCTTTGCCTAGAGCAGTTTCTTATCCAGGATAGCTCTCAAATATTTCGTTTCATCGGAGGTCTGGACATTGACGCTTTTTGGCATTGTCTGTGGTTGAGTCAGTTCGGTCATAAACCTCCTTCTCGTGACGAAATTAAGCTCAGTCCACTCCTAGTACACCATTCATCGATAAAGTCTAAGGCAAACTGCACAGACAGCTTGTAGGTATCGGCAGAGTGTATGTCTGAGCATCGACGCTTGAACTATTGATAGTATCCAACAGAGAATCTACTACCATCGGGAACCTATGTCTGTATGTCCAACCAAAGTCCTACTCATTAGGATTGGACTGATCCACACCACCAATGTCTCCTCCTCCAAATGCCAACT
Source organism: Xylota segnis (assembly GCA_963583995.1). Lineage (NCBI taxonomy): Eukaryota > Metazoa > Arthropoda > Insecta > Diptera > Syrphidae > Xylota > Xylota segnis. The sequence goes on from OY757237.1 coordinate 60,524,272, forward strand.
CCTACATTAGATTCTGTCTTAAATCCATTACCCAGGACTCTCTAGGTAATACGTCGGCTATCCGAGATATTATCAGTCCTTCCACGGTTTTTTTTTTTTTTTTGGTTGCGCCAACGGATGTGTAATCTTCTAAAGATACCAGTAACCCGGGCTACTGGCATGCACGATTCGCAAACCTGAATACTCGATGCCAGGAATACGCCTACGTACTAACCCACACCCTACACACTTCAACCACTCTCCCCGCGGAACTACCGTTAAGTATTACTTCGCGGGGCTGGTTAGCACTTTATGCTCTTCTTGACCTGTTCGACGTTTCTTGTTCTGAGGGGGCTTCCATTTGGGTTTGGTTGCTCTGCCTGAGCCTTTCCAGCCGCCGAAGTTCCTTTATGATCACCGCTGCTGTTTGTTTCACAGTATTCCATACTGCGTTCGATGTCAACATATGGTTTACGATGTTCTCCGGAGTTGGTATTTCTCCAATTATTTCCTCAAGACCTCTGCGTTCCAAGCGAAAATGTGGGCACTGAAAGAGCACATGCTCTGCATCCTCTCTGGCCTCTCCACAGTTTGAGCAGTTTGGAGATTCATCAAGCCCAAACCTGTTTAGATAAGCTCTGAAGCAGCCGTGTCCGGTTAAGAACTGGGTGAGATAAAAATCCACTTCTCCGTGATGCCGGTCCATCCATTTATCTATATCAGGTATAAGTCGATGGGTCCATCTTCCCTTCGTTGACTGATTCCATCTTTCCTGCCATGTTCTCATGCTTCGCTGTCTTTCTGCCAGCTTAATATCTTTGACTGGAGCAAGGGGTTCCTGGATTTTGGCGTCATAGGTCCTCTGTAGCTCAATAGCCAAGATATCCGCTGGTAGCATTCCCGCAATAACACATATAGCGTCGTCGGATACCGTCCGAAAAGCGCAACACACTCTCAGCGCGCACAGTCTATTGACGGAATTAACTCTTCTTGAGTGGGACTTAATTCTCACTGCCTTTGCCCATATTGGTGCCGCATACATTATTATTGACTGCGCCACTCTTGACAAAATTAGTCTCCTTGGTTGTCTGGGTCCTCCTAGGTTTGTCATAATTCTGGATAAGGCAGTACACACCCGAGCAGCTTTGTCGCACGTTATTTCAAGGTGTTCCTTGTAAGCTAGCCTAGCGTCAATCATCACACCTAGGTATCTGATCACCGGTTTTGACGTTATATTTTGGTTGCCTACCCTGATGGTGATTGCTTCTCTTTTCTTGCGGCTGCTTACTAGTACTGCTTTCGTTTTATGTTCAGCAAATTCTAAACCGACTGCTGCCATCCACCGTCTCACTTTTCGGATACATTCGTTTCCAATGTCCTCTATTTCTTCCAGGTGTTTTGCTGTCACTACGATTGCGATGTCATCGGCAAAGCCTATGATTTTTGCCTCGTTGGGGATTTCAAGCCTCAGCACCTTATCATACATAAGGTTCCACAAGATAGGACCTAGTACCGATCCTTGTGGTACTCCGCCAGATATGTGGTACTGTTTTACCCCATCGACGGTATCGTAAAACAGGTACCGTTTCTCGAAATAATTTAATATTATTTTGATGAGGAACCCTGGCACCATCATTTCTCTAAGTGAGCACAAAATATGCCCCCAATTTGCAGAATTGAACGCATTTTTGACGTCTAGTGTTATTACAGCACCGTATTTCTTTGCGCCTCCTCTCCATCTTCTGCCCTGGATAGCATCTTCCAGGATTGTGATTACCCTCCGTATAGCATCGATTGTAGAACGGGCTTGTCTAAATCCAAGTCCTTCCACGGTGGTGTAGTCAAAGTGTTGGCGTGGCTTTGGTTGTCGTTTCTCACATTGTCTTCCAGCGTCGTCCTCTTCATATATTACTCGAGCATTTGACATGATACCTCTCCTAGAGCTGCTCTTTGTCATAGTCGAATTCTTCTTCGACAAGCTTCTTCCTCCCTTCAACACTATTCACCCACAGAAGTGAGATTATTTAATTTCACGTCCCATCGCCACTCGACAACCGGATGATGCATTTTATCGCCACCATTCAGCATTCAGGGTTCAAAACTGCAAGTCGTGGACTCACTTAACTATAGAGTCAATAAAAAAATACATATGTACAATAATAATGCCCCCTCGTTGCAGCACAGTCATTCCATTCATAGTTCCCCCCGCTCCCAGCCAATATAAGGTCATCTGCCACAGACGGCGCGCGAAAGATTAGAGCCACCACCAATTACTGCGCCCAAAGAAAGAAGACTCAAAGATCATTACTAAGGGCATATTGCTCAGCTGTCAGATTACACATGGTGGCCATACGTTGAACTCCCCCTGCTAAGTGCTTGGTTCCAGCGATCCTTTCTCGTCATCCGGGGGGGAAGCAACAAAAAAAAAATTACTTTAATTTTTATGGCGGAACTTTAATCACGCACGCACTTGGGAAAGGGAGACATCCATGAGCAGCATCAGTGGTGCACAGTAGCGCATGTTCATCAAGTGTTCCTTTTTGTTTCGTTGTATGGAAACAAGATTTTTTTAATGTTCATCGTCTAAACAAATAAAAAGTAAAATACAAAATAATCTAAAAGAAAATGGAAAAACAATTTCCATTGAGTGTGGAGTAGAGTGTACTGTAGCTGGTGCGATGCACTAAATGAGTACACAACTGCATTGCACCAAGTGGCGGAGGAGGAGGAGTAGGGTGGTGGGAAAGAACTCTGGGAAACTATTTCGTTGATCCAGGAGGGAACAATAAAAGACAAAAAGTTTTTGTTTCATGTTTACTTTTTGTCACGACGTAGGAGTGTGAATGGAATTTCAGCTGCAGACAGACAGACATTGACGTCTGTGTTGCTGGCCTAATCGCTTTTGGATTCCACCTATACATCGAGATTTGTTTGCTTTTGTTTGGTTGAATAAATAACAAATATCTGTAAACGGGAAACTAAAATTCTAGCAACATAGCACAGCAGCATCTGTCAAGCTTATGTGTTTGTTTTATTTGAGAGAATAATTGTTTTAGATGGAAAGATTGTTGTTGAGGGTGTTAATCAACACGCTGCATTGTTGGCGAGTGAACCTCAAACAAGATTTTACATTTTTAGGGGTCTGTTCGAAAAGTGTAATGGGAATGATCTCAGGCTAGGCGGGCACATGTTTTGTCGCGGCGTTGACACGTTGAGGTATGACCATCGCTTACAAGAACATGTCCGATGTAATCCTGTTCTGCACTTCTGTTGGGAATGTGTTTGGCCCTTAAATGACAAGTGTGCCTGTTAACCTAAGTTGGTTCCAGTCTTCTTCTACTTCTTCTACTTCTTCTACAGAGATTACTGCTTAGCGCAACGTCTAGTTTATGAAAAATGCAATTTGTTCAAAATATGCCGTCTAAGTAATTTTTCTGGAATTGCACAGAAAGGCGAGTGGGTTCTTCAATGATGAAGAAATACACTGTCCCAAGTCACTACTTTGCACAAAAATCTGGGAAAGGCATAACAATCACCGAAGATACTTTCTGAGCTGTTGTTACCCCATGCGTTGCATACTGTAGTGTCACTTAGCAAAAGTGGAGTGTTCACCATTTCTACTGGTGGCCTGAATCCTCTCAGTTTGGCAACCAAATTCATAGACTGTTCCAATAATTTACAAGATATACTTCACTGTAACTTGCGACTTAAAAAATATGGGACGTGCTCCATTTTCCTGTCTTTCTAATGGAGAGAACCGGATATAATAAATAAATAAATAGGTGGGGCCGTGTAAAACTTTGTAGGTGTTCCCCGACAAGGATTTGAACCTCGAAGCCCTTGCTCCATAGTCCAACGCACTAACCACTGAGCCACCGGATATGGTCAAAGAAAATGTTCTGCCATGCCACCTATTCTATCGAATGACAGATATTCAATTTTCTGAAAACATTTGGTGGATAAGGGCGTTTTTTATACCGTTTCCGTTCAACATTTTGTTTTGTTGTTCGGTGTTTTGTGGAACACCAATTTTCTTACTTATGTGACAGTTCGGGTGAACATGGGCTTACACCCTTAGCTTACTGCCTCGAGTTGCAAATCGGGTGAGATACACTTCTACCTGTACGGGTCACCCAAGGCTCTACTGTGTTGTGCCTCTTGATTCGATTCGAAGACTTTGCGGGTCGGAGAGCTGGTGTCCTATCGCTTTAACATGCCATTTCAGACGGCCAAATACAGATCGTTGACTGACAATGCTGGTTGTAAGCCACTAATTCCAGAAACTTGAATTTTGGTGTCCTTAATTCAATTCCGTCATTGTTCCTGGAGTATAGTCTTAATTTTCCATCACCCTAGGAGCCGAGTGAAGCCCAGTACATCAGTTGGGGCACTTCTGACAGCATGTTGGTCATCGACACTCGTTAAGCGATTTGAAGATTTGTACGCACGTGTTCTGTGACGATTCGTCAAGTTATTTGCATTGTTCGTGGGTACGAGTTAGGAGATTCTACTTGCGGAATGTTTTATGAATAGTTTACAGGGGGCATTTTCCATAAGTCCTCACAGTTTAATAGTTCGCTTTCGCTTTTCTTTCTTCTGCCTCCATGATAACTCTCTTATCCTGTACGGAGTTCGTCAGACCATCTGCGGGTGAGAACAATACGTGTGACCACTACGACATAGTATCTCTAGTACTCCAAGGTTCAGCTCTGAATTTATTATTCTTGGCCTCGATATTAAATAAACCTCCAGAAATGACATCATTTTCTATTTATCATGGTATTCTGAAAAAGTTGTGATAGATTACACAATCAAGTCTGATTTGCTTATTACATGTAAAACGAACATCCTTCAAACCATTTGGAATACTGATGACTCTTTTGTGACGTTTAATGAAAATCCTAATCCTAATTACTTGACATTGCTGTCACTTTGCTGTCGCTGGTTGGCTCCCCTCCTCTAGTTGCACAAAGCACCGCGCTTGTCACATAATGAAAAGAAAAAGTCCCTGAACGCACCCCTCTTAAGTAAACGCTTTGATTGTCATTCAAAAATGTCAACCGGGCTTAAAGGAAAGCCTTCCTTTCAATCTAAATATGTAAAATCAATAAATAATGGATAGAGTGTAACCAAGTTTAAACACTATCCAGTGCAGGCTCTTGCACAACAAAGTGTCTCACGTTTATGCAAGCCATGCCTCTAATTAAAAACTGTCAACTGCGTTGTAATCTCTAATTAATTTATGACTGCGGAAATATCTGTGTAAACAATTTTGTTTCTGTTTTTTTTTTGTTTTTAAAGTGAGTGGTATTTTAATTATAATTTATTTTCAACCATAGATACCATTCGGATTGTCGCAATTTCCTATTTATCTAAAAAATGTATTTTAATTTGAATTTAAGGTTAGACGACATTTTTCTATTAAAGTGCTCGATTAATTTATTTGACAGTTAATTTAAAATTTGTTGTTGTTTTCAATCACCGATTCGCGTCGGAGGAACTTTAATCAAACGAAGGGGGAAGCACAACCAGTCAGGCACTTCTTGTTGTGTTCTTTTCCTCAGGGAACTTCTGAGATCCATGTCAAGAAAAAAAAAGTTGTGAACATGGTTGTTGAAACTTGTGAATTATTAATTCCCGTCTAATTATACCGTTTGCCAGGGTTAAGATAAGAATATTTTATCTGTAAAATTGAATTAATTGGCACCCCCGAAAGGGTAGTTGGCCAAACCACTATTTGCATCTACCTGCAAGCTGAGAGATGACGGCAATTAAATTGACCAAAGTGGCAAAGAAACGAAAACCAAGTCATCATCTAAGACGCCGAAAGAACCAGTCAGCGAGAGAGAGAGAGTCAAGGTTGAGCACTTTTGTGTTTTGACCGAACTTGAACTCGAAGTTTGTTGGAGTCTCGGTTGTTACCTTTGTTTATGTTTTTTTTTTTTTGGGGACCTCTACCATAAATTATTCAAAAGGACCAACGCGCAAAGAGTTGTGTTTAAATGGTGGTCCACACTTTGGTCCTAAAAGGCGCTGGCTGGGTTCTTCCTCTGTTTTTTATTAACTGCGACCAGGACACGTCGCAGTTTGTATACTAAGTCCTCTTCGTAGATGACATTCAACGCGCGTGATAAATCTTTGAAGTTTCTTCCGTTTTTTTTGTGTTCGTCTGATTTTTGTCTGACACGCAAAGGCTGGTCTGGTCTGATGCTGTGCACTTGATGTTTTAACCCTCAGACTTATAAGAGAAAACAGGAACATCTTTGCATTTAATTTACGCAAATAGATTCGCTGTTTTCCTTTTTAAGCTTTCACCCCTCAGTTTATTTTTTTCTTTCTCACAAAATAGGGTTGGAATTAGATGCCACACACGCACAAGAAATAAGTTTTTTTTTAAAGGGCGTTTCATCGGCGGAATAAGTAATAAATTTCAATCCTGGAAAGGACGTTCAAGTGCCTTTATTGCGTCTGTTGGTTGGTGGTTGTGAATTACGTTTTCAAAAAGACGTAAAATAAGTGAAAAGATTTAAAATGGGGTTGCAACTTCATTCTGGTAATGACAACAAGATTCAATACCTCACCCCGGGTTCAATGAACATTGTGTCTCCGCCGGGTAGATGCCATATGTGTCACAACTGTAATCCTAGCGATAGATCTTTCCACTGATCATCTCAGTTCGCGTTCCATGTGATCTCTCGTCAACAAGAACTATATCTATTTTAAAATTTTAATTTCTCTCCGACGACGAATGAATTATGCACATAATCATGATGTATTTATGCCTTTGAATTGAAACCATATTTTGGCGCCATTCAGTTGGTAGACACAGCCCCATAGGTAGAAGGAGAAATCTGCAGATGTTCCACGCTCTGCAGCGCTGGTTGGAATGCCTCACGGTGGGCATATACTATGTACAACATATTTTTGTAAGTCTTTTTTAGGGAATTGTAAAAACAGGAAAAGACTCCACGCATGTAGTTCTATATTTCGTCAGTGATAGATCAAAGAATGCTAGAATGTTGCTGGCCCCTTACCACCAGGTCCATGGTGGCAACGGTGTGTTGCAAAGACGCACGTGTGCCTTTTGCCAGTGCATGCCGGAAACGTAATTGTGTGATGGGGAAAAGTAAAATTTAACAGCAAAGCATCGTCGGGAAGATAATCTGGAATGGATGTTTTCATTAGCTGCCCAGCAGCGTTGGGGGATTGATGACCAGGAAGGCGAGTAATGACTTGTTTTTGTTTGAAGTATAATACAAGGTGGCGTTGTATTTGGCGGTGTATAGCCTAGCGATGCATATTTCGAGTCATGTGGTTCGGTTTTTTCCAAGAAAGTTTCAAGCAAGCCTGACTCAAGTTTCAACAGATTCATTGTGTTCATCGGTGTGGGATACCCAAACCAGAAAGAATACTACATTCAGTTCTAAAATCAATTAAAGGCTGGAATGGCTCTGCTGAACCATTTAGTTCTAGGTCGCTAGAATTGTTGACATCTACTTTTCCAAGGGTTGGGCATTTAGTCCTGTTGTGGGTTCAGCATACGCAAAGGAAATAACTCATTTCTTCCTCTGTCTCATTATCATTTTTTTAAGATGAGCTGCCATTGGGTTATAGCCTTTAAGAATAACTATAAGGAAAGTCAGTTTAGCGATATAGGTTCTCTGATCCTTCTGTTCTACCATAAGGTGAAATCGCATCACTCTGCGTTAACCACGTTGTGAAAGTCAGAATAAATTTTGGATTTGAGAAAACTGTAGGCATTAGAACCAACTAGTGTCCTTGTAGTTCATTTGATTCTGAACCTTTCTTGATCGGCCATTTCATTCCCGTGGAGGTACAAATGTGTGTGCCGGAATCGAACAGAGCGCTATTCTGTGCCTCGAGGTTAGGATTTTGAGTTCCTCTTGACATCTGCTGATCAGTATTGACTTGCTTGTAATGAAAGTGATTGTTGTGATGAGCTACGTGGATAGCTTCCCATAGGGGATCCAGGTCCCAGCTTCTCGCGAACACTAATCGCGTTTGTTATATTCCTCATATGAATGGAATGGGGTCTGCTGGTCAGTGCTACGTGTCGAGAGGGCTTCTGTTATATTGCTGTCTCCCTATCGACTTGAATTTCTTCGTTACGGGTTTCCTAGTCTTCTCAAGTCCCTACTGGTAGGTACACCTCATTCTGTATAACAATTTCCACTTTTCCATTTGGTTGAGTCCCAGAAGGTTGTCACCATCAGACCATGCGGTATATTACCAACTATTTCACGCATAAATCCTCTTCCGATTACGAAATTTTCCGCCCAGCATGTTCAAGGTCGTCTCGAACAAAACCTCTTACCTTACATTTTTCACGCTTGAGCACTAATGATCTTCCTTTTGCGACATAAGTGCCCCATCAATCTCCATTACCCGGTCTCAAGTGCCTTAGTCTAACGAAAAAAAAAAAAATGTTATGAAAGGTTCAACTATCTCATTGACTGCCTAACGAACTGAAGCCATGTGTCAAGTCGTGTCATCAACTTGAAAATCGTCTTCCACTGCACTGCACTGCAGAGCGAGGTGACCCAATCGCAGGTGTGGGCTCTGTTTGCAGCATGTGTGTACTCCCAACTCCGAGTCAAGACTCATGGAAATATTTTATAATGGCGAATAAATGTCTTCCAGCCCACACATTGGCAATCATCTTAGATGGCATCCACCACATCGTATGGGGAATGGTGTCACCAGTGTTGTTGAGCACAACAATGGGTCAAGATGAGGCTCTCTCGCCGCCGTTCTCAGCTTCCACGGTCTTATTTTATGCGAGGAGACCGTTAATGTTCGCGCGATGTATCCCCACCGAGAGAGCAGATCATCGTGCACTGCGTGTGTGCCATGTATCAATTAGCATTTTCCATGTCAGGTATCCAGCACTGCCACCAGAGCCACCAGAGCAACCACCATCTGGGAAAAGGTAGCGATTCGTATGTGTAGTGAAAAATCACTGAAGTAGAAAATTATTTCACCGTAAATTGGTTTCGTACTCAGATTTCGGGATGAGATACCGCCGCTGACAGTTTAGGTGACCACCCGTCTACCCATCAGTATCTGGGTGATTAGATTTTCGATTTACGCCCAGGCAGTGGTGGCACTGGAGTAAAAGTCGGAGCCATGAGAGATTAAATAGGAGTGGTGTTGGTGGTGGTGGTGGCGGTGGTCTAGTGCGGCTGACTGCCTGGTTGCCTGCCTCTGGTAGACCGATGATTTTCGACTGATAAGAGTGACTTGGCGCGCGAGCAATGAGACTTGTGCTAATTTGCCAACGAGCTAGAGCTGATAATTTTCCTTTTTTTTTGGTTTTCTTTTTTGAATTTATTTTATTTTCCTGTCGATGTGAGTCGATTGGAGTTTTTTAATTGAGCTGTGGATAGCTAATTAGTTTCAGTGGCGGAGAGACTGTGTGTGAAAGAAGCTGATAACCAGTTTATTGTGGTTTTTCTTATTTATTGTGGAAAGATTACAGTGGGAGTAGCTAGAGGTGTGATTCTGACTATCCCCGATGTCAGATTGGGTAAATGTTTGATATGCGGTCGCAGATAAGCGTCCAGATGTGGGGTCTGGAGGAGTTTGGAGTTGAAAAACTGACTGCAATGCAGGTTGGGTGAAGAAATTTGAGGCTAATTGATGGAATGGCTTGTCAATGACGGCTAGACGGTTGTTACGCTAGGTAGGTCAAGTGAATTTTATCTTTGAGATTTGAGATTGTGTAAATTGCTTTTCAAATTGTTTACATTCTTATCTGGTTTAACTTTTGGAGTAGAATAGTTCCCCGCGGAGGAAAACTCTACAGCCAGGACTAATATTACGTACTGGTGGGTAGATGTGTTCTTTCGTTGATATTACCTATAGTAGCAGTGGTATTGGATACCCACTCACAAAATTCACTTCCCAAACGGATTCTGGACAGATTGACACTTTGGAACTCCTCTTAGGAGGAGGTACTAAATTCTAAAATCAAATACTGTAGCAAGATCTTATAATAGAGCAGCCAGTATGAGCCGCCTCCTGATCAACCAGATTGTAGACAAAAAGAACATCAACCGGGCAATCGAATTCTTTCTGACGATATCTTCTCAATGGCACTGATATACTCAGTTCACGACAAGCAGATGGGTTTCTATTATAAAGTAATTTTTATACTCAAAGTGGGTAAACCATTACACACGACCCTAAAAGACTTTAGGACGATTATCTTAACCTCATTCCAACTAAAGACATTTAAACGATTTACACATTCGGTTAACACTAAGCCCTAAGACTTGTCCCAGGCCAACACGCCAATACTAAAGGCCAAGACAGCCCTGCACGAGGTGGTAACGAAGACCGAAAAGAATTTGAAGAAACTGCATTGGACCGACAAAACTTAGGCTTAACTTAACACGCGGCACATTAACTCAGAACGGAAAGGCTGCCAAGTGCCCACCGCAAGGTTCGGTCTTATTCCCTCTACTTGTTCCGAATGCGATCTTAAAGAAATTAGATGATGACTGGTCGTCACCTCTGTTCTACTGTCTCTAGCACTAACATAGAATTGGCATTCGCTTGATTCGTCAAAAACAGAAAACTCTGGATGACGAATTGAGAACCAAGCAAATTTCAGCCACTTTATAGAAAGAACTTAATGCACTTCACTGGGATCATTACCGGCTGGAATGCTACTAAGCCTATGGCGCTACAGACCCAGAAGAAAGTGCATCACAAGTGCTTAAGTCTGTGCAGATCTAGGAAATCAGCCTTGAGTGAATATTACATCGGAGATCTTGGCAACCCGTCAGAAATTTCGTGCTAGTTCTACCAAAGCTACAAGCAGACTTTTGTCTTCCTTGAGGGCTAGTCCTCGACATAGGTTTTCGTTGTTTTAGTTCAATTATCGAAGATTAGCTTCGATTTCGACATAAATCAGTAGAGTTAGCATCGCATCAAGCCGTGGATCATACCAAAATTACCCTTTCAAAATGTTAAGCCTAGTCTTCACAAAAACTGGGTTTAACAGACTGGCGACTTGTCAAAGTGGAAAAAGATCCCATCTGTCATTACATGGCTCTCACACCATTCATTTGTAAACATTCTATTCTATCTGTGACGTTTGAGAACTCAGAGCTTAAAACGACGCCTTATGGTGACACATTTGAAACAGCCTCCAATCCAGAGAGGCAAGCTAGCACACTTAAAAAAACATTTATAAGCAAATACTACCACCGCTAAGGATAGCATTTTTAATTATTGCCATATTGAGACCTCGCGTCGAGAGCTGCCGTCATGGTCATTGCCAATTGTGGCAGTTGCGCAATAGAAAACCAAATCAAGATTGCATTTGGCTAAAACGTAAACGAAGACCACCCGCAGACACAATTGTTCCACCTTTCTGTACTGTGCAGAAGTCATAACTGCCTCTCATAAATGATTCTTATCGGGGATATAATTTTAGTGCCCTACAGACGGGGGCATGGGGCGCGCGCACCCAAATCCTTTGCGAATGCTAATGCTGCCAACGAACACAAGTCGTTGAGAGAGTAGAACAAACAACCAGAAACACCCGTAAACATACATAATTCGACTCTGGACTTCTTGAATCGGGTGAAATTCTAAGAAACCACCGTGAGCTATAAAAAGTGTTCCGAGGTCACCCTCCCGAAAAAAAGAAGCAAGACGCGAACGCAAAAGATGCAAATGGAACGGAGGATGCAAGGAGAACACAAGGCGGACTTGACTCTCTAATGGACCAACAATGGGTTATAGGTAGTCTTCTGGCGAAACTGAAGAAACCAATGCGGTTCCTTTTTGCCAGTCGTTTTGCCCGCGCTGATGTGCCTCCTTAATGGCGGGGTGGAGAAATCTTTCTATGGAAGGAAGTACCTATAGACCACTTTATATGAGATCGCCAAGGGCTGTGTTTGTGTGGTTGTTTGGCTAAATGGTTAAAAAGAAAATCGTTTTTTTTTTTTCTTGTTTTGTGCTTTTGCTTTTGTGCCTCGAAAGAGGAAGAGGAAGGGAACGTAAAAGACTAAGAAAAAGCGATTCTCGTACACTACAGACGGAGCTCAGAATGGGATGTCATATTCGGTATTAATGCTTCTGGTTTTAACAAATGTGCTTCGCACTACTTTTGGCTTATACGAGTGGTTCGCGTTCGAAAGGTTTAAAACTCCTACCAAGTTCGACAACTTATTTCTTAAATCGACTTTAATATGTATGAATCTCAGAAGTTTGTCCAGCTTAGTGTTTCCCAGTTTATCTAGTTCCACAAGGAAATAGCTCCCAAGGCTGTCTTTCCTTTTGGTGACTAAAGTTGAATTATTTCCTTTTCGTTCATGTAATCTGTATAGAAGTCTGTGTAGTGAACTACGGATCTCTTTCTGTCATAGACCTGACTGATAGATAGGATGGGCCCAGCCAGCCAAAAAGCTAGTTTATCTCCTTTTTCGTTATCTGCGATATCCATGTAACCCGGTACCCAACAGAAGGTCGCGTTGTTGGCCACTGATGTATTTTACAATTTCTGTGTTTTTGGACCTTGACACAATAGTGTCCTCTTTTTGCCATCACGGTCATCACAAATTAGTTAGGCGGTGTAGTCCTATTGATCAGATAGACATGGATGGATCACGTCGTCTATTTCTTCTTCGCTCATTGCATTGACTTGGGAGGTTTTAGAACTATGTCTTCTGCAAGCTTTGTACCAGTGTTGGAACTACTGCTATTGTTTTCGATTTCTAAAATTTGATCACTTTCAACTTGCAATCCAATTCTTAAACTAGTAAGCCACTGGCAATGGTCTCCAACAGTTAAAATGTTGTGAAGGGGCTATTCAAAATTCTGAGTACTTGTAACATAATTTTATAGATACAGCCTTAGAGGCTAAGTAGTTTTTTCTAAGCTATGTGTGCATGTACATATATATAAATTGTATGGTTTAAGTATTTTATCCTGATTTTTTATGAATTAATAGTAATAGTATCTTTCTTTTTATCTTTTCAGGTGAGTGACTTAAACTTATTGGTAAGAAATATATTTTTGTATTTGGTAGATGTTGACTGTCTTCTTCTTTTCTTGTTCTACTTTTTAATGTTGCTTTGATTTTGTTTACTTACTCGAAGCTTTAGGTTATACCCCTGTGTTCAGTTTTTGCCGTACGATGCCCTTTCATCTTTTCTACTTGCACTTATACCTATTTGCCCAATTATTGGTTTCCTGAAAAAAATCGAACTCGAGATTTTACTCAGAGTTCACATTACTGAAGTCCAAAACAGTGTGTTCGCCAATTCCGTCCGACTGTCTCTCTGTCAGAAGAAGCCACAGTTACTACTTTCATGCATTACGGTCAGAGGAAGGTTCTTCGTATTTATTTCAAGCTATCAAACAACGTTCATCTGACCCGAAAATGTTGTGCACGTGTGTTAGGATTTTCAGACAGAGCTCTGATGATGATTCTCTTCTCTAAGAGTTTTTCTCGACTGTTTTGTAACACGTTGCACAGATGATCTCTATTTTAACAATTTCGGATACTTCAACTAGAGATTTGATTTGTTCTATGAAATGTGCGATGCGCGTCTTCAGGGCTTTAAAACCACAAGGAACCCATTTTCAACAAAAACTACTTTTTTTAAGAGTTTTATAAGAGGCAATATTTTCGCCACGCCCACTTTGGTAATTTTTTGAAGAAATAAAACTTTAGTGAATTTTTTCGACAATATCTGATAAAAGAAAAGGGATCGCAGTGGTGAGCTCAAAAATTCGAAATACCTCGCCCACTTTACTTGACCTCATGTGTAAAGAAACGGCTACCTATCGTTTGAAGCTCTTGACTTTTTCACTCGACCGTAAATCTTGAATAATTTCTAAACTTTCAGCATAAAGCTACAAGTACGTAGTATCTAGTCGTGCACTTAACTTTTCCATGTTAAGTATTTCTTAAACCTCCTCCTTTCTATTTGGTTTCTTCATCCTTTTTTTTGACAAAAGTGGGAGTTAGGATGAATCTTGAGAAATGATTTTAGACAGTTTATGTGTGTTCTTTGTGTTTTTTTGTAAAACCTTTTTTATTAGTTCAGTTTCAAACCATTTGTTAATATTTTTAACCTCTTCCTGAACTTTTTTGTTATATTTAAAATTATGCCGCTCTAAGTCTTATAATTGGACTATAGTGCAAGGGGTTAAAGGTTCGAATCCCGTCCAAAATTCTTAAAAGTTTTTCACTGCCCCACCTCTCATGCCATTAAGCAGTAGGTTGTGAGAAGCTAAGCCCTGGGTCCCATAGACCTGTGGCGCCAAAAATTTGTTTTTTTTGACCAAACACATTCAAGCTTAGTTTCCTGTCGCAAGTCGCAAATATTTTATACACTTTGACAAAGATCAATGATCGACGCTTCTAGTTCCACCGGTAGGTTGAAGTTCATATTGCCGTTTCTATTCTGTGGTGTCAAAGGAACTACTTTGTTTAAAAACTTTATTAAAAGGTAGTCTCTCAGTTGTTCTTTAAGTAAAGATATTTCTTAAATTAAGTATTTATTTGGAAAAAATCAAACAGAATTCGAGAAGGTCCTACAACTTCTCTTTTCACTTTCTTTAACGTCCTGATAGTATAGGCAATAGATCTGTTTTTTATAGGACAACACACTAATCTAGGATCTTTCATCTCTTAATATTGTTCAATTTGTGTAGAGAAGGCATAAAGACGTGAGTTTTAAACAAGAGGAGATTTTTCAATTTGTAGTCTAGCTAATTCGTTGTGCCTTTTGACTTTCTTTGCTCTAAACAGGGAATTCACCCTAATCGACACAGATCTATCGAAGTTCGGTATGTTGGCCTGTCATTTTCAGCTCGAGGATTCATTGTATCCTTAAGTTTGATTGTTTTGTCATCGATTTCAAGTTTGGCTCAAGATTTTTTCTAGATGTTTTCCCGTTGTTGGGAACTCTGTGTACTGTCATTTGAGCAAGTACAAATCTTGTTATAATCGTGCACAGGAATTCTTCTTGCCCATGACCCAAATTGTGACTGTACGTATAAGTCCAGCTCAAGCGTAATTGTCTTCGCTGTGGCAAAAACCTCATCTTGTTCACCACACACACACACACATTTCTTAATCAAATAATCCAATCTTAATTGGTGATTATGAACGTGATAAGCTTCAGCATCAGCCACACCGCACACCATAACCCCGCAATTAATCTTAAATTTTACATCAATGACTTCACCTTCCACACCGCTTAATAACTATTTATTTCCAATTCAAAAATCCATCTAATATGATTAAAAATGCATTTAATAATCAAAGGAGGAAAAAACCTAGCGTGAATCTTTTATATACATAAGTATATAGCTCGGAGGTCGAAGCTCTTGTAAATCAAAACAACACTGAAGCATATTAGCTTACTATATTATTCATCATTATGGTTATTTATTTGCTTCGAACAATGATCTCATCGTTGTTTAACATTGAAACTGGAATTGATGGCGATTTTTTGATTTTTTGCGACTGCCGATATTCGTAGATTAAAACAACACAAGCGGAAGGGTGCAAAAGACAGACGATGAAAGACAGTCTACTCACAAGGCTGGCCAGTGATAGATTGGGATAATATTTGTTAATAGGGTGCGGTAAATTATAAACAATGTCTAAAATTAACAAACGTAATGGTATCTGCTTTGGGGTTTAGTAAGAATGGATTTGTCGAAGGTCATGGGAAATGTTTGATGATGTTCACATCAACTCAGTAGTATGGCAACAGATTTTCGAAATGTGCCCGGCATGTGCCACTAAATCCTTATCCCGTCAATCCTGGCAAATTCTGCTGCTGTTTCGGTTGAATTGAAATATTGGAACTCGGCGGACGCGAACTATAGTCCTTTTGTTAGCTTGGTTTCAGTGTTTTTTTTTTGTGTTCGCTCTCTTTATTCTGAGAAACCTCTTCTTCACATGTAGTTCGTCACGTATCTGTACACTGTGGGGAGTATCTCGTTGCATACTTTGTGATATTTCAAAGTTTATTGATTGTTTCTTCTGCTCTCAGACAGGGGCTCTCAATCTTGGAATAAATTTTCTGTGAAAAGCTCTTTTCTTTTCGATTAGTTTTCCCAGAAACTAATTTTCATATCAAAACTAGGATACACACACCTCTCACATGTTTGGTTGAACTTCTGTTGCCAGTTGTGTGGCATACGGATGGATCTCATCTTCCACTCGAAGACTCGTATCTAGGGCCAATTAATGGGACCTAAATAAATATTTTCCCTTCGATTTTCCACGTTTAGTGTCATTAGAAAATAATTCAAAAAAAAAAAAAAAAAAAGAAGAACGCTGCCCTAAAACAGAAACTGATTGGATTTTCAGCGATGGGTGCAACGTGGGTCAAGTAGCTTATTGACGAGAAGTGATCTAAGAGTAAACATACTTGACACTTGTTGGACCCTTCGTCTAGGTTTTTGCTTTTTGGAACGTGTGTTGTAGTAGAGAGCATTTCTGTTTGTTCAGGTGAAAAGTGAATTTTCTTTTTTTTATCTTTTTGTTCAGGGTGAAGTGCAGAGTTTGAACCTTTTTTATTTTTATGGTTTTGACTGAAGTGGAGGCAAGTGGAGGGCGTGCAGCTGAAGGGATTTCTGAGCGATTGATATTCAATCGGTTTTGTTTGCGAAATGGAATGATGTTGGAGTGGTGGGGTTTCGAAAAGGTGATGCTGAAATTGAGATAAATTGGAAGCCAGTTGTTGCATAATCGTGGTGAGACATATGGGGTGATATGTGGGTTAATATATACAGAGTATGAAAGCCAGCATCAGGCTGAACAAAAGCAATAAAGATATTAAAATCTGTTCAGTGGCAGAGCACATGGCTATGAATTCACTGTTTGCCTATAAATGGCTAAGTAACCACACTTTGCACGGTTTGACGGTGATTCTTCATATCATGGGCTGGTCCATTTCTGTCCTTAATCTGTGCAGTATCTCCTAGTGTAGGTACTTTGGGACTCGTTTTTAAAGTATCAGCTCCATTCATTTTCATGGAGTGTTTGCTTCTTTAGACGAGAGACCAGACAAGATTTACTGGCCTTTGGACAGTGCTGTATATTTTTGTTGCACTCGTAGGAAATTTGCATGCTTTTGGATTGAATTGCAGTCGTTTCTAGTCTGTTTGTTGGTGGTTTGGTATACTTATTCGGCAGGCTTTCCATATAACGAGACAGAACTAGTCGGGTATACATGGAAATGTCTAGGGAATCAGGGAAGATCTGCGGTTCTACCCAACAATCAATAATATAATCTTTCCTTAAGGCAGGCCACCAGACTAGTGATCAAAGAGTTTCACTAATTAACTAAATGAAACGTTTCTTTTGCTCCGCACATTCCGTCTTACGAGTATCTCTTCAGAAAACACTAAATGCTAGACAATTGCCTAAATTAGATTCCACTCAAAACTGAACCCAATCAGTCTTGGACTCTGCTCTCTCTCTATCTCTGATTGCCCCCTGCTTTTAATCTTTAGCATCAATTCTATCAAACACTAAGCCCGCATCGGAGTTAACAACGTAGTTTATGTGTACTACACTCGTAGACCCCTTCGAAATCTCCGTCCACATAATTCATAATGAAATGATAGCGAACGGCTTCGAGCCGCAAAGAGTCTCCTCAAACGTTCTGCTGTGCGGATACATACATCTTCTTTATTCCCATTAGTGTATGTGCATCATAAAAATCTAAATAAATTATTTAAGACAACGCATGTCATGTAGTCGCAACAATAACAATAAACATTTATGTCCGAGCTTTTAAATAACTCGAAAGTTTTGTTTTTGTTTTCTTCTCAAATAATAAAGCAACCATTTGGCGTTTTGGTTTTTTTTTTTGGTTTTAAACGCGTGCCTCTTATAGGTAGTAGTGTTCATGTTCGATTCCGAACAACTTTAGAATACAACACGATTTTTAAGAAGCTCCAGTATTCACGATCAGTGTTAAATGTCACCGACTTCTTTCTCCAAAAAAAAAAAAAAAAACTTTTGTCTTTCACGAATTCCATGTTTTCTAATTGATGTGCGTTTTGATTGCCATTCGTGAGCTGCTTCTTTGAAGAGGCCATCAGGTAGTACCGTCAACAGACGACTGCGATGACAATAAATTTCGATTTCCAAATCATCATGATCATCATCGTCATCATATCCCCATCATCGCCCCTACGAACTTGTTCAGAGACGCCTTCTGTTGGTGGTGCTGTCGTTGTAGCTAAATTAGAGTACACGTCACGTGCTATAAGCTTTGAAACAAAAAAAAAACAAAAAACAAAAACACACAAAAACGAAAAAAAAGATCGTGATTTTCGGGCCGAGTTTGAAAACTATTACAAGCCATCGATCGAGGCACTAACTAACGAACTTTTTGTTTTTGTTTTTCTCTTTTTTAAAGTCTTTTAGTCGTTTGTGGTGCGATCTTAGACAGCGATAAGGTTTGTTCGAACATGGGCGACAGCCAACCGGCGAAATATGACATAATGTGTGCTATTCTGAGATTCGGTTGAATGGTTAACAAATTGTATTGGCAATAAATTTGTTGCCTAGGCTAGAGATGGAGCGAAAATGAGTCGACTCTTAGATTTGCAGATACTAATCGATATGAAGATTGCGACACTTCAAGGTGGTGTTAGTCATGATGCCGATTGTGGGGCTGGTGATGAATCATTGGGTGGCCTTTGGAAGCTAAACACAAAAGTGGTAGTGCGGTAACGCTCGTGTATAGGAAATTCAGTTTTTATGACTGCTTTGGCATTTCTTTTATTTGAGTTCTTGTTTTGGCTGGGAGAGTGCCTTTGACAATCAAAGGTTGAGCTCTGCTCCTTGTAAATGGTGACTGACCGACAAGCTTTTCGGAAAATTCAAAGTCAGTTCCATACTACTATGAAAGAGTTTTTCAATAAGGACATAACAATTTCGTATTTCGTTCTTGAGCTCATTTAACGTTGTCGACTTGTTGGCATAAATTACATTGATTCGCGAGATTACACGATTACCGAACGCACCCTTGTATAGATCAACTGTTTGAGCACCAGTGTGGAATCATCTTCTTAAAACCACATGTCGATCCGATTTTGTCCAAAATTGATTTTCCAACAAGGCATGATAGCATTCACTAGCTTTTTGTATGCAATGGAGTCTCTGGGTTTGTTTTTGTCCTATAACGCATTTTTTGCTTATTGCCAAAGCAATTGAGCCAAAAATGACCGTCATCTCTTGCAGAGCGTAATCGGAAAAATGTTGGGACTCAAATGATCAACAGTCTTTACTTTTGGGTTAATGTGATCTTGTGAGGGTATAGGCCAAGATCTTAAAAAAAAAAAAATAAATACCTGGCGCTACAGGTCGATGGGACCAAGGCCTAGCTTCTCACAACCATTCGTGTTGTGCGTGTTATATTCTTTACACGAATGGAAGGGGCCTACTGTTTAATGCCGTGTCCGAAGGGCAATTTATTATTTGAGAAGCTTTCTCAGGACAGTTGTACTCTTCGGATGTTTGTCAGACGCTCGCGAGAGGTGGAGCCGTGAAAAACTTTTAGGTGTTCCCCGACTGGGATTCGATCTCGAACCCTTTGCTCGCACTAACCACTGAGCCACGGCGCCCACGGCCAAGATCTTTACACGAAATTATTTTACTGGTGAGTAAGTCAGCTTCTACTAGCATCTTCGGGGCTTCTGCACCAGGAAGTTAAGAATTTTAAGGTTTTTACATTCGGACTGAATTTTTATGGCAAACCTTTTTTTTGGGGAAGCAAATATGACTTCTTTTACAATTTTAGCAGATTCCATCTGTCTAGCCAGAGTACTCTAGAGTAGGATGACCAAGCTTTTTAGTGTGGCTAGAACTAGAAAATCAGACTAAAGTTATAAGCCGTTCACTATGCTTTAGGACAGCTTAATCATTTTCTTAAAGAATTAGATAGTACGTGCGGTAGTAGGCTCTTTAGGACAATTGGTCTCTTTAGTCAAATATTTTTTTCAATGATCATTGTAAAATTTGGAAGTGTGATTTCTTCATCTTCTGGTAGATCACTTATAAATGATATGTACTGGACCTAATACACTGCCTTTTGGTACACCAGCTTTATTTTCTCTTAATGGTGACTGCTTTGTTTCGTTTTCAATTCTAAAAAATCTCGGTAATAAATGCTACTCTAGTGACTCTTTCAAGAAATCCCTTTGAAATTTTTTTTTTTTTAATTTTTGTATCAGTTCCTTGGACCAGGCCTTATCGAGAAATGTAGTAGAGCATACCTTCTCCTATTATCAAGAGAGGATATACCCTTACAGACTCCACATTCCCATGTGATGGTCAAACACTAACTGGCTTTATTGAGAAAATCGTTTTGCAGGCCTGCCCATGACCACAAGGTTTATATGGCTGTCAGCTAGGATGCTATTAAAGATTTAATTAGTTAACAATTGTACAAAGGTCCTAAATCTAAGGTTTTGAGATGATTCTTTTAGGTATGAAATAGCCAGTTGACACAAATTTCAGTGGCGTGTACTGGTGTGAAAGAATCTAGACCTACAAACTTACAGTATTAGGTCAACATACTGTACTAATCATACGGATTCATGAACTAAATCAGAATATCTCCAACCACCAGCTGCGTCGGCGGTCTCTTTTAAAATCAAAATCGCCTTTCATTCACTTTCAAAGCCAAAAATCTCCACTGACAAGTATTTAGGCGAATAAATACCCAAACGTCATTCACTCCCAGCACTAAATAACCCACTCAACATCTCTTACGAAACTCCGAAACCAACCACTTCAGGTTAATTTCAACTCAATACATCCGCCCGCCTGGCGTGCGTAATGTATAACAGTGTTAATTCGCAAAACCACCGAATTGTTAACAGCAAGCCAAAAACAGCAACTTCCAACCCTGCAGTCACTTCAATTAACGTTGACAAGCAGCCGCCACTATACTAAACCATGCCTCACTTCAGTTCGGTTCAGTTCAGTGATGGAATAAAAAAAAACCGAAATCCTTTTCTCAATTAAAAATCCTAAATCACTGCACCGGATCAATTGGAATTCTTGCGCAAAACCACACATAACCCCTCAACTTCTTGAAACGCCAGCCGCCGCGCCGTACTTCGTGCTAAATATTTTAGTTTTTTCGATAAAAAAAAACTTTTCAGTTTCCAAGCCATTACACAACGGCAACGCGGCTTTTGTCATTTTAATAGTGTTTGCCGTGTTTATCTCTTTGGGTCTCTTCAGCACGGCCGTGCCCGAGTTGACATGCCACTGTTTGGAGACCACCATTAATCCTGATTTAATAGGTCCCCGCGCTGAAGGACCGAAATTGAAATGTTTACTGCTGGAGTGAGCGCTGTCGGTTGGAATTTTTGAAATTCTATTCCAGGCCCGCTGTCGTTGTAGTAGTAGTAGTTCGTCCAGCAGTACTAATAATTTTGACAGATTTATAATGCAACCGCGCGTAGTCGTAAATTACCGGTACACACTGCAGCAACGACACACGGCCACAAAACGGAGGTAGTAGCGCGATGCAGTGCACATAAAGCACGTTTGCCAGAGAATGCTACGAGTGTACGAATGCGCGATGTGAGTAACAACTCCTGAGGGTGAGTGTCGTTAGTCGAAGTGGAAAATGCAACCGAGGTGAGGTGCAACATGGCATATGGGATGAGGAATTAGGTTGGCCAACACACTATTTCTTCGAAGAGGTGTGGCTCTGTGTCACACTGTTGCAATATTGTGTTTTCTCCACTCATTAAAACAAAAAAAAAAAAATGTAAACTATTGCATTTTTTTTGTTCGCGACTGTATGACAGTTGCGAGATGTCTCAATAAATGTAAAACCCTGAACCATTTTTGCATTTTATTGACCTGCTACTTAAGCCATCAAGTAGCGATCACACCCAATCACCGCACCTGTCTTCCAGTCATGTCGTGTCGTTACCTTGCTACGAATGTCCCATCATGCATAATCGGTAATTTTCGGGAGAAATTTTAAGTAGGCCTGCGGTGGTGGGTTCCCATGAGCAATCATCATCTCCACACCCAAGGTGCGTGGCGAGGGCGTTCGATCGTGTCGAATCCGAATGCCAATTCGATCAGTAAATCACGTTCGAACCGATTCATATCTTTAACGGACTTGCGTGTGCCCTATGTGATGTGAATAAACGTCTAGAGCGGGTCGTAAACACACAAAAATCCGCGCATACGCGGGAACACAGCCATAAAAATGCCGGTGACAAGAGTGATGATATTTTTCCGCCATCGACTGACGCTTCTCAGAACCGTCTTTGTGTTCGGGTTTGCATATTTCCATGTTTCGGTCTATTGTCAAAGCGGCTGAGGCAGAGATTAATTGCAGTCGCTTTATTAATGGGCAGCGATTATTTGTGGAATTCTTTGCTGTTTGTGGAAATAGTGTCAAGTTCATTTGTTCGTAGCAGATGGACATTTTCAAAAAAGACACTGAGAGACTCGTACTCAGTTTGTGAGAATTTCATGCACAGAAAGTACTTTATTTTCTGTATCCTCGTTGGAGCACTCTTGCCAATTGTTGAACTACTCTTACTTTATGCCATGACAGCACATGCTTCATTATCTCCTTCGCACTTCAAAACAAATCTCTTTCAATGGAAATCGGTGTGCTGCCCATCTCAGAGGAAACATATATAATTCATATATGTATTTGCCTGAGCTAATCTAGCAAGGCTCGGGAGTTTGCACTTTCTCAGTTCATGCCCTCATCGTTGTAATAGGGATTTGTCCAAGACTTTACAGAGACTTCGGTGAGTAGTTGTAACTTCAAAGCATCATTATATGCGTTACATTGGACAAGAGTGGACCTAGTTCCGAACCGTGTGGAACTCCTTCATTTGGTAAATGAATATGAGGTCATCCATATGAAGTTCAGCAAAAGAATGGTGTTTTGCTTGGTCTGGGGTAAAACTAACCTAAAACTTTATGCAAAATGCGGGTTAAAGTGTTTGCAGACAGACCCAATTCCTGTGATCGCCTCAAAATGTGTTTTGTCGGAGTTTTCTGTTACTCTCTCAGCTGCTGCGGTGATATTTGCTAACATGTCCAATATGTTCGAATTTATGATGATGAACCATAGTGGTATCACAATGGATCTTCCTTTGGTCTAAGTCCGTCCCTGCTGAGCGGGAACAACCACGCAATCCAACCCAACCCCAAGAGGGATATTTTCCCCGATTCTGTAGTGAATTTTCAATATTTTAACACCTTGTGCGGTGGTGTGTCCGGTACACCTTTTAGTTTTTACTTGTCAAAAGTAAACGGAATGCCAGTTGAATGTTGACAGTTCATTAATGGCGCGAAATTTAAATGACACCTCTTGGTGGATGACCTTTTGTATATTTGGTTATTCTGTAGGTTGTATGGTTTTCAAATACACTGCACCTCCATCGTCATGTCACTTTCATAATGGTTTATGTACAATATGTATGTCTATTTAACAACTGCAAGGGCTAAGCCCCCTCTTCGTCAGAGTGTAATGCCATCCAATGTGTAGTCTTAGTCGATGGCATTTAATGTGTAAATTTCATTCGTCCTTGGTGCACATTTCTCAATCATTCAGTTTAGTCCATTCAAGATACTTCAGTTCAAAAATATCCAACCATGTAAACATTGGTTACCCGAAACGGGGCCAAACCCCTAACAACTTGATATCAAAGGTCAGTAACATTCCTCCATTCCTCAAATGCTATCCATCGCATTCGAATACTCCTCAAATTGGGTAACCTAATTAATTTCGTAATGCGCTTCTCTCGAATCGAAACACAGTGTGTTTACAAAATTTTGTGAATTCAAATTACATAAACATGCAGTCACCTATTTTGAAGGTGCAATTGTAGAACATATTCGCTGACAGATTTACCACCATCTATCCGGGCAAGCAACTTCAACTTCAACTGGCAACTTGCTTTCAGCTGTGCTGTACAACACTCGTTCGTCCGAGAAGTACCATTGCTAGAGCTACAAGTTGTTGTGATGTTGGTTTTGTTGAGTGTTGAGAGCCCATTTAATTTCCCTCTTGAAATAACAAGAAAAGTTCATAAAAATTTTTCGTACGATACACAACATGCAGTACGTGGATGTTGGGATCATTGTTTATATAGTTTTGGAATTAAATTTTTTTTCTTTCATTTATTGAGGTATACCTTGTCCATTGTGTGTACATACATGTGTATGTCTCGAGTGGTTGGGTATTTTTTTTTTACGAAAAGTGAAAATATTCGTATTTTGGGGGAAGAGTTCACTTTTACTTTTAAAAGAAAAAATACAAAAGACCTATCCATAGGTGAACTGAGGCATGGTGCCGTCAATTTATTTCTAATAATGTACAATATCAATATGTTGTCCATCCAACATACCCTCTCATTAATAATACTTTTACTCGAATCTCTCTACCTTCATACTTGACCTTCGATTTCCTGACCTACAGGAAATTTTCACGGGTGAAAACTAAACCTATTCACCCTGGAGTCGATTTTATTCAAAGATCCAACATCCTCCATATTGCTGACGAAGTGTTTCCGGGCAATGGCTTGACATTCGCAGACTAGTTGAGTAATATCCTCTGCTCCATGTAGATCGTCATCATCATAGTGTAATTCCTCAGAAAGTAATGTAATGTAAATCAGAGGGTATCCCTGCCGTCTTTGCAGTTCTGTGTCCTTTTAAGTTTGACCATCTTAAGTTAGCCGTATTGATGTTTATACCAAGAATAATACTCTTAGTCATGGCTATTCGTGGTCTTATGCTTTTTATTATATCATTTTGTGGGAGGTGTGCACCTTTTTTTGACCAGTACGTCCACTTGCATTACCATCTATAGCATAGTGTTTAGGTATCCAACACAAGTCGCCACTGTACTCCTCACTAGCTCAGCTTTCATGATGTATGACACAGGTACGCTCAGGTACCTTGTCTGAAACACACTGTATGTATCTACATGTGGATTAATATCTCTCGAGCATGTGTTTGCCTGAACCAGTATCCTCACTAAATGTGGAACTATCGGTGGCAGGCGGAATTCAGGCTCCACGTGTATCCCATTTGTATCTTCTTGCAAATGAAAAGGATATTGTGAGCCTTATAACCGCTTTCTTAAACTTTATATTTCCAATTTAACTTTCTATCTAATACCGTACCTTGTATTTCCTGGTGAAGAGTACCAGTTCTGTTTTAACCGGGTGAACATGAAGTCTTGTCGAGGGCTCATTCCATCATTTTGCTCAATGTATCTAAGAATTTTGGCATCTGAACCTCCTTCTCTTTGTGAGAATTGCTAGTATGTCCTAGGCTTTGCAAGAATTGTGAGTTCTAAACAGATGACGAAGTACCAGCAACGGAAATCCATATGGAAACTTCCTAAGTGAAACAGGAAGTAGGCTATTCCCAAGAAATATGGTTCCCCGTTTAAGCATTAAATCAGTTTGACCCGGTGACGAAGCAAAAAAGTACTCTCCTAGGAATCTCCTTCTCAAAACCGATAACGCAGTATAGGTACACCGAAGATGTGTTATGATTTCGCCCTCTTCAATGTAAAGTGACATTTTTTATTTATTTCTCGTTCTAACGTATTTTCAAGGTCTTCAGGTCTAGCTCAAGGTTACAGAGTTGAGTGCTTTGACAGCAGCTTGTCTGTTTACTGATTTAAGACTAAATCTGCCTTATTTTGCAACTATTTGCTTCTACCTATCGAAAGTTGTGTGGCAGAGTTCATGGGTTCTTTTTTTTCCGTTCATTACTTGAAGGAATGACTAATTCCTTTCGAAGTCTTATGGAATGCGAAATCCAGTCATGGATGTAGAAGTTGATCTAAGCCATTCAAATTTAGCAGAAACAAATGGGAATGACACACTTTAACCTTCTTTACGTTCGGTACTTGACCATTTTTTATGACAATCCTTTGCACATGCATATGCTGGTAGGAAGCAAATTCCTTTAGTTATTCTAGAAACTAGAATATGTGAGACTTGTTGCGCTTTATAGTCAGTTTGTAAAGTTATTACCGGCCCTGGTCTAGAATCCGTGCCCATTCCAACGCATTGACGTGCAAAGAACTTTTCCAGTTAAGAGTAAGTACTTGACTCATTATTATTTACTGCATGAGTTATAAAACTGTGTGACTAAAGTCATAATGGCAAGAATTTGTCAACGACAGCAACATTCATTCATTTCTCAGACACAATCAGTCTTTTGAAGATAACTAATAGCGTCATAAAGTTATTCTTGACAAACCTTAGATAGACCTACTTCCTCTAGTCAGAAAAGAAAGGTGTTTCCATTTAAAGGGGGAAAAACTGTGACGATCAGTGTTTGTTTTCTCTGGACACATGTGTAAACTTGAGGCAAATCGCATTTGCCTTCGCCTCTGGATTGACTAAGTCAATATTTAAGGTTTACCTTGTCACCCAACAGAGACTGCGGAAAGCGTTCTTATTCTGGTCAATAAACTCTCTCTCGTACTCGAAGTTATCGCTTATGTTCATTCCGATAACACTGAGCAAACAAGAACTTATTTTAAAGCAAAGCTCCATAAAACCGATCCAAAAAGATACACAATTCGATTCGCAAAAGATCAACTCGATAGATTTGCTGCAACAAAGTCGAAACCAGCCAGCACACACCACCGGCATCTCAATGACCTAATAGCTCGTTTTATCTCATTTTGGACAATTGATGGTGAGCGGTGTTGGCTCTGGCTGGTGAGCATTCTGTTTTGGTCTTGATCGCGAATACAAGTTCACCTACACACAGCACGGTTTTGGCGGACCAATTTAAAATGGATTGGCGGCACACAAGAGCAAATTTTCGCATTTGGAGTTTAATTAATGCGATTGTGTTTGATTTTAAAAATGGATTTACATCGCAGATTAATAAACAACTTTGTAGTTTGACATGGATTTGGTTTTAGAACGTCGCGCAGGAGGGCGGTCGCGCAAAACACGGAGATTAAAATCGCCCGCAATCTGCAGAGCTTGAAAAATGTGGTTTTGGTTTACACAGAAGGTTGGCTGGAAGAATTCTTGGTAATCGAGGATTTAATTTTTGAGAGTGCCAATCGAGTGGCGGTGGTGTGCTTTAGTGTGTCACGTGAAGATCGGATTTGATTTTGATCCAATATGAGCCGGAAACGTCGAAGTGCTCGTAGTTGTGTTACGTTTTGATGGGTTTCTTTGATGTGGTCGATGGAAAGATTTCGTAGCCGGAAGAGGAGTGCTCGCTTAGAGTGGTATATGGAAATAGGAAGACTATCATGGGCATTCATCAAAACGGTGTCGATGTGACATAGTTATCTTGTGTCTTGTGCGCGCATCATGGTTAGTTTCACTGTTATGACTTTTTTTGAACAAAAAATATAAAAAAAAATAAAAATAATTAATAAGCAGGAATCCAAAAGTAAAAGTTACATTTTATTGCCTATTACGTTGGTTGGTGGCATCCTCCGCCATAAACCAATGATGACCCTGCCGAATTCATGTAATTTTCTTTTGCATACAGTGTCACACAAAAGTCTGCGTACAGTTGTTAAGGAAATCGGAAAGAAGAATTGAACTGAATTGAGTTCCATTAATTTGTTGTTCTAGATATTTATCTATTTTACTACTTCTTCTGTAGACGAACTTCTTCTGAGTCTGGTATTAAAACTGTCTTATGTATTCGAATCTTGCGTTTCAGTTCATCGCACAATTGCTCAATTAGATTCAGCGCTGGACTCGGTAGGGCATTCGTAGCATTTGACCATAAGAGCATGGAGGCAGAATGGAAATATGCTAGCGTCAGACCTCCACCATTATATTTCACTGTCTTGATGGTACATATGGGACTTAGTGGACCGTTCTGACGCCGCTAGATCCACAAACGACTTTTCGAGCCAAAATGTTTAATTTTGACTTTGGTATCCGTGAACACACTCTTGCGCCAAAAGACTGCAGGTTTCCTCGCGGCACTCTTCTGTGAACATGACTTGTGGTCCACAATCCGCTCGATGATCGACTTATCCCTCAGAGTGGACCTCGAGGGTCTCCCAATTCTTGTCCTTTTGATCTTCGAACGGGTTCTTGAAGTTAATTCGGATTTAATGTGGGTCCAATATTTCCGCTGTTTTATTTAGAAACTAAGAACTAACTGCCTGTCAATCACATTTAATACTTTTTTGTCATTTTGTGCATTGATCTCGACCTAATGTCAAATAAAACCTTCAGGCAAGGACCACTTCCTGGTGTACGCAGACTTTTGGAAATGGAATTCAATTACTTTTTCATTTGAAATGGAAGCGTCGTTGCTTGTTCTCCTGAAACACACCCATTACAGGGATGTAATCGTTCTTCTTGTAAATACCGCGCCGGCATTTCAGGATTCCATCGCTGTACACAGACTTTTGTCCAACACTGTACATGGTTTCAATTCATTAGCACTTTCGAAAACTGCCTAATAACGCTACGCGTATCATCTTCTGCCTACAGACCAAAACGTAAGACGTTTTCGAAAAATTCCCATCGCGTGGTGGTCTATTTGTCGATCTTATTAGACCAATTGACTATAAGGCGGCGCGGCGCGTTGTTTCTTCTTCGTCTTCTTCTCCTTCTGCACTTTATCCGATTATGTGAAATGAAAACATCAACGTGAAACGTAAATCCGATTATTGTTACCTACTTCTTGTGTTTTCGGTGATTTTTGCTTCCGTGCATATTATCTTTGATTTTGCTGTTCGGTTCAGCGCCTGAACTGAACACCACACGCATGCTACTGGCAATGGTTTTCGCGTAAATTCTTCCTGAAACATAAGCACCAGCACGAGCGCAATGAGGGTGCCCTAGGAAAAGAAAATACATTTTCCTTGTAGTTTTTTTTTTTTTTAATATTTTTCACATCTATTGGATGGAAAGGGGGTCTTGTAGCTTCCTACTGCGGCGCTTAACAATGCGCTGCCTCGTTCTGAATGGAATGCTCCGATAATTGCCGTCGTAATCGTAAGACACCAAAGAATGCAAACACAATGCAATGGAATTTCCATTACTGTATGGTGTTTACAGAAAAGAAAAGAAAAAACAAAAAAATTAATATCTGTTGCAATGCAATTATGAGCAGCATGAGCGCGAGGTTTGCCACTGCGGCGAATGGGTTGGGTTCTCGCTGCGGATAATGCATTTGCATTTAGTCGAAAGCAATTAAGCGGCGTTGACGGAATAGAAATGAAATTTTAATATTTTTTTGTTTATATCAATTATGGGCAATTATGAAAGTGCAGTTTCCTTTAAATAAGTTGTCGCTGGCTGTACTCGTATATTTGTCGTTTGAGAGTCGTCTGAACGCGCTGTCGTTTTTTGTGAACCACTTCAACGCAAAGAAAAAGTGTCCAGACGTTTATACCATTTATTATACCATTAGGGTCTCTTTATCTTCTGTCAAAATTAGACATAATTATTTACAGGAGAATTCTAACAAATTTTTATTTGAAATTTCAAAGTCAGGGACAATACCAGTTTTTATTTGTGAAGATGGCTTTTATAGAGAATAAGTTCAGGGTTGCTTATGATGGTGGCAACTTCCCTAAGCCTTACGAGTAGGTTTCAATATCGACTTGGTAATGATGTAAATATTTTGTAGATTTTCGAGCTCAATGACTGCAATGTTGAGAAACGTTTGTAAAATTGATAGACTGGTCGAAAGATGTTTTAAGAGGGATGAGAGCTTAAGGACAGGAATTGTAAAAATTCCCTTCCAACTAAGTTCGAACAAATTTTGAGCTTAATTTTGATGAAAATTTCATGCGGAACAGTCCTGCTCTCCTAAACTCACACTGACCTTGACCGAGCTCGGAAGGCGGGCGTTTCTGTATGATAATGGGAACCAAACCATTGCTCTAGATCCAAGTAGTTTCCGATACACTGTTACGTTGATGGAAAACTCCGAAGCCGTGCTTTTGAAGCTTGGAAGATATGGAGGCCGTATTTGCAGATGCTTGTTAAGGGTTTTTTTGGGTGGTTTCATTTACAACTACATACATATAAAGAGGCAATAAGAAATTTCTCACGAGTAACTATTATATTTGAGATCCGGATTTTATGAAACTGTGTTAGAAATTTTAACCTTGTCTTGGGTGTATGGGGTTGGCAACACCCTTCTCCACTGCACTTCCTGAATTATAAAGGAGCTGAGAGGCTTTACCTCTTCCTGACTTAAGGAAATGTACGTTGATGGGTGTTTTGAGACCCTTCTTTACAGCCAGACTCTCAACATATTTCCCCACAACTGCGACACTCTTGTGAGTCGAAGTTAGGGATTCTGGCGTCCGTCTGAGTACTCATTGAACACAATTGTCGTGCGTTTATATTACTTACTTCGTACATAATTGACACATGAGTTTCAAATTTGTTTGAAGGTTTACCCACTCGAACATTCGCCTTTGTGCAATAGAAAGTCCCCCAAGGACATACACTGCCCACCAGTGTGGTCCCTAGAAGACGTTTAAAAATGTATTCAAAGGACATTTAGTACCTTTTCGCCTTCCACCCTCATCAACATGGAACCAAATTGTATGTTAAAAAGTCCTTTAAATGTTCTGGGGGCTACCGAACATTGACGTTTTTGACGTTTTCGCTAAGAAATTTTGTCTTCTTTAACCCTACATGGAGCGGTTTTTGAAAAACTCTTGGACTGGACTAGTAGGACATTTCATATATTCTTTGTTTACTTACTACAAACTTTCACTAAAGCCTTCCATCGCAGTAATAATTTTCTCACACTACTCGTAGCTCAAGCCGACAACTGCTTAAACTGTCAAAAGTGAATCTTTCGATTCGAGTTACACTTTGTTTATCATGTTAAGTCGCAGAATGCAAAAACATTTGTGCCGCAAATTTATGAGTAGGTACCGAACAATTATCATAAAAATTAAAAGCAATCATGTCAAGTGTTGAATAACACACTCGAAGCCTTCAGAGCTCGAATGGAAATCAAGTCTGCGATCACTGACAGATACATTTCTCAACACCGGGCGAATTCAGTAAATTCAATCGAATTGAATTTAACGGTAGTACTATATGTAATGCATGTGGAAGAGACCACACGCGATATAGTAATTTTGTGTAAATCTCTTAAAACATTTACATAACTGTTTTTTTTTTTTGTTTGTGTTTAATTGGCCAAAATGTACTGGGCACGTGTGAGTGTGTATATTAATTTTGGTAATTTGTGCAAAATGGTAAATAAATTGCAATAAACATTGTGAAACCAGTAATAAATATAATTTTTTGTATCCACATTCTCTCAGATCAGTAGCCAGTTGATTGGTTTGAAAATGTCTTGAGATGCTCTCATGTGGAGGACAAGTAATTTTTCATATCATAATTATTCAAGTAAAACCAGGCATCTCTTGGGGGCAACTTTTGAGTCCGAGTGTTGGATAACATAATTGATCGCCCAAATGCAGGCTGTTGCCAATTAGCTGGCGTGCGAAATGTAGTTGTTCAGTGAATTTAGCTTGTCACATCGTCATAAATTGGCAATGTTTAATGCATGCATTTTCAAAATTGAAATAACATGACATTTTAATATGTACTGTGCTCAGCGACATAATAGGGAATTCGCATTAAAATGTCATCCACTAAACGCACTCACTTCACTTAAGCCTGTCATAAGGATTAGTGCTTCGCCATAAATTGTGGTTCTTTGTGTTCCTTTACTATCTTTGTTGTCATGGCTGTGTGTTGTAAATTAATGCAATCTCATCTGTAGCCCAGAGGTGAAGTGAATGCTCCTGGATAGTTATTTTATTTATTAAACATGGTTTGGCAGAACAGGGATGATATCAGAAGACAAATCTATTGAACTGTCTAGCAAAGTGGTTGGCGAAAGCAACCTTTCATCTAATTACTTAATTTCTTCCTATTTTCCCCTCATTATTCAGATTCAATTATCCGCCCAAATGTGTTTTCATGTCGCCAATTTGTCGACGGCTTTCAAGCTCTGTTCGCACTCCATACCTACCACACTCCACAAAAACTATAGATATACATATATTTATTTATTTAAAATACTTTATTCGTTTTTCTTGCGCGCCGCTCACAAGACAATGGATAACAAAACCGTGTTCCATGACCATGTGCAGTGGCCTGGTGTGTGGCTGTCGTAAACTTGCTCCTATGACGTTTCAATTTGACAGAGCAGTTCTGGATTTCTGCACCACATCGCGCGAATCGATTGTTTTATGCAAATTTTTGCCTGTGGCTTAACAAATTTTCATTATCTATTTTTCATAATTTTTTTTCCACTATTATGGACTCTACCGTTGGCGGCGGCTTACAGACGTCAAACCATTTAGTTGTTGGGCGGTCTCGCTGTATGCTTTATGACTAAGGAAATGATTTATAAATGGGTTTTAGTTACTACTCGAGTCCAGTAGTTCGTTTCAATTATAACAAAATGCAAATTCACGGTAAGAAGCATGACTGTCAAAGTGACATTACGTCAATGTGGTCGATTTGATGCATTTTGGTTTTCTCTCCGTAATTTGAAACTCTGCCATGCAGCTTAAGATGATTTGTTTAGCCATAATTTCTTCGTCACAATAAAATACATAATTCACATTTCCCTTCAACGCATCTGACAGTACGTCCATTGTCACTGTCATTAATAAACATCCCATAAAACTATTGACAGACAAGTAAATCAATCTCTGAGAGATCTCAAAACTGAATTCAGCAAACAAAAGAAATGTGTGACGTTGTCAAACGCAACACACAGTCTACTACTGCAAAACAGAAACATTCAGACTCCCATAAAGTGTTTTAGATTTTATTTTTATTCTCTATAATATATTTTTGAAGTATCACACACAAGGTAGGCAGGCATTCTTTGAATTGAATCTATTTTAGCATTCTGTTCCCCTCGTTAATGTATGAATGCACGTTCCTTAAGCTTCGTGAAGGATTTTATGACCTTTTGATTTAGTTTGGATTTTTTTTTGTGTTTTTTTTTAGTGCGCAATCGTTTATGTGAGAGCTAAGGCGAGGAGATTCAATTTGTCTTGTTTGTTAACACCTTCGAGAAGAAGAAATCATAGTGATCATAGGAAAATAGATAAAATAATTCCGTAAAGATGAAATGTAGAATTTTATTGGTGCAGCTTTAGGGTGACAATCTAGAGAAGGATTTAAAGAATGTTCGGTTTTGCCAGGGCCAGTTAGAAACAAGGTGAAATTCGGTCATTCGCACGGAGAAGACAATGTGACGTTTCGAGACAATATTTTGTGCCAGGTGTTGTACATAGTAATTCTTCTTAATAATTAGAAACCATGATTTCTTCTTCTGTTGATGCTTTTCGATTCTGCATCGTCTTGTCCAAGCCTATAGATTTACGCTCTGAAGGAGCAAAACCTTTTGTGTGTCTATCTGCCAAGCTTTGCATAAGTACGTCTCCTAGGTATCATCTGTCAAAATGTAAATCGGCATCATTAGGTCTATAACCCAATCTGCATCGTACGAGGTTGTCCAAGAGCTACGGATTGCGCTCAGTTCGGTGCTCTTGTATTGCGCATACTTCTTGCTTATGAATCTAACTGTCATTGCTCGAAGCCTGATCCCAATGAAACCTTTGTGTTCAGTTTCAAAACGTTCAAATGGACACAAGATATAGTTTGTTCAATATTTTCTTAGGGACAACTCTCACGACTCATCAAGGAACCCAAAATCAGATCCTTACTTTGGAGAGCCACCAACTAGGAAGTGAAGGTAACCGCGTGCAGAGCCTTATATAAAAACAAAAATCCATTTGAGGCCTCTGGTTTTGTTTAATTAATGTCATGTATGTAAGCAGTTACACTGCCTAACTTCTATTACGTATTTCCGTGACTGCATTTCGAAAACATTAAACACGGTTCGATTGCTTTCGGCTTAAAAGTCTTTCCATGGCTATAAAGTTTCTGTGATTTATGTTTGAAAACGGCTAAAACCCACGAGCCTAAGCATCAGTTGCCCAATATTTTTCCTCTCTTTAGCTGTTCACGTTTACTTCATTCGTAGTTTAAGTCAGAAATGTGTCATCTATATTTCAATAAATTTTATAGCTAATCCATGGTCTTCATGAGGCCATATGCGTCATAATTCAATTCTCTCGATTTTACATTCGAAACTTTGCTTTGGAACTCTCCACATTACGAATCTTGTACCCTTCTAATTTGGGCGTTATGTCAAACACCTGCATTTTTCGTTACTTTTGTACATCGCCTGCATATCACTTGCATTTTCAATTATCATAAATTTTCATGTGTGTATAAATTTTTCTGACATTCGATTTGAATAACATGAATATCAATATTGTTATGATAATTCCGAAGTATGATGTCACACGGTATTACTTACTTACCCTTCATTGATTGTGCAGGCAGCTTAAGTGCTTATATTTCTTAATACATACGTCCATTGATAAAATAGGCATATCGAAAAGTTTTATTTATGTTTATTTTTGTTGTATAACTTGTGTACTTTTCGTTTTGCATATTTTGGCAAGCGTCTGTCAAAACATCTCTTTCCAGATGTCACAAGCGAAAAATCAACAACCCATACACTGTTCATAAATGCCATTTTAGGGGTTGACATATCATAACCTGTCAACTACTGAGGACAATGTCACATATTTTTTTTACAGCATACTTGTCGTGGGCTGTTTAAGCATCGATTTTCTGCTTTCATAATAATTGACTACGAATCAGGCAATAAAGATTTTTATACTTTTATTGTGTGCCAAAAAATAAAATAAATAAAACAATTTGCATTTTTCACTGGCAGGGGGCGTTCTGAATACTAACATATCAAGCTCTTATAATGGAGCCATTGTTCTCCTTTTTATAAAATGACTGTCTTATAAGGAAGTCTGTAATAAGGTGTCAACGATTGCGAGACGTAAGTGATGTAATGAAAATGAAACGAGTGAAATAATTTGGACATCATTTACAAAACAACAAAAAAAAAAGCGAAGAAAATTTATTACACATCCAAACTGTCAAAGTGAGGAGAATAAAATCCGCAATCAAGAGAACAGACCATCGCAATTCACTTATAAATTATTCATTTGTTTGGCCGTAAACACACCTGTCATATGAACGTACGAACGAACGAAAAAACTGAGCAAATACTCAACTCAATTGCAATTGACATTAATTGACATTTTGTAGTTTCATTTTGTTCAACTTGATCCATATTAACGCACAGTCATTGATCACACACAGTCTTAATGAAGTGTAGGTAATTGGCTCCTATGCAAGACAACAAGTTCATCTGTTAGCAGGAGGGGAGGGGATGGGAGCGCACCATTGGAGACATCGCAGCAAATCATTATTCGCCCAGAATGGAAGTGAATGGGAAAGCTTCGTCTCCTTGTATGGTAAAGAATTGGCGTGCATTTTGTGGGTGAATGTGGTTGAATTGAAGATTATGACATGAAATATCAGACAATTTTTGACATATGCACGCCATGTCACTCTCATAACTGAGTCACGATTTTCATTAGCATAATTCTTTGTGTTTTTTGCTTTTTCAACAATTAAAATTCATGATAAAAAAAAATGTTGGAAAACACTGCGCAATGAGGCCGATCAAATGTCAACGTGAGCCGTCACTATGCTCACTAGGTTGACATTTTAAGTTCGTAGACACTGTCGCTGGGAAATCATGGCGCCAAAATATTCATATTTGTTGCTAGAATGCTCTAATAACACACTTCTACGGGGGAGTCTACAAAATTTACTGAATGCTCTATCAATTTTCTTGATTTAGATCTTTGCACCAAATGATGGCGGCTAGCAGATGGGGTAACCTAAATATTTGATGTGCGAATTTTCTCTTTTTCGTACTTGTGGCGAAAATTGTCATAGGGATGCCGCTCGGTCGTGTGAGATGTTTTTGCTAGACGAATTATGAGCTGTTGCGTGAAAAGCAGGACATATCTTTGAACTGTGTGGATGTAGTTTTGCCAGGCTAATGGGAATTTTTTGACACGTCTATAATTTAATGGAAAGTAATTTCTGGTATGCGTTGCGTTAATAATTAGATTCGAAGGCAGTGGAATTTACTATGTTCATGGATGTGCATTCCGGCTGTGTCATTGTGATATCAAGGACAAAGAGAACACGTCAAATACTTTAAGTCTTCTTCAAATCTTACTTCAAAATATCAGACGAACTCTCTAAACCCATCGCTATACTTGCACTCACCTGCAGGGCCTCTGTTGACGATTAGGTTTTTTCACATACAGCGGACCAGAATTGGAACTTTGGTATTTATATTGAATTTTCATTAGCATTACTTTCATTCAATGGTCGAAATTGTTACTGAAGCTGACAAATCTTTTCATGAGGGATGATACTGCGAAACACTTCATCTGCAATTGCATTGATAGTCCCTACTCGCCTGTCTAGATATGAGTAACTCACAATAGATAGTAGTAATTACAATAGACAAGGTAAAGGCTTTCTTAAGCTTCTTTGTCTTCTTGATTTTTCAAAACTCTTACTGGATACTTTTTTGGAAATTTAACCATCTGTTTGATAGTTACAAAAATTGTAAATGGGAATGATTCTTCATCCCTGAATCGTATTAAGCAAGATGTCCCTTAGGGTTCCATTTTGGGGCCAATTCTTTTTTGCATATTTAATACATGTCTGACCTGATTTTTGTATGCAAATTCACTTTACTGCATCTGTATGCTGACGATGTCCAGCTGTACATAACGTGTCCTATAGAAAGCATGACTGAGCTCATTCCTCTGTTAAATAAGAACCTTCAGAAAACTATCATACAGAGATACATATGTCCACAAAAAATTGCTACATCTTATATCAACAACACAATGATTATCGTTTTTTTAAATACAAACTCATAAATCCATCTCATCCACTTACAGCATCAAGCAAATGTCACTGCCTACCGCTTAAAAGCTCACATAATGACCCAACTAGATAAAATCCCTAAAAATAAATCCATCACACATTCCGTTCTAGATTCCTTTTACTCTCAAAAAAAAAAGTACTATACCATAGAAAATGCACTTCATTTGTTGTTGGTTAAATATTTTAAATGTCTTACCACCCAAAAAGTTAGAGAACGTGTTTATAAAAAAATCCTTTTTCTCTTTTTTTTAGCATGCCAACAATGTCCGCCAAGCTGCCGAGGACTATTTAGTAAGACGACAGGCACGCAACAAATCGATGACACGCTCTATGACTTCCGGATTGGCTGGTCCAATTCTAGCTATGGGCAATGTACACTATCTACCAGCAGCAAAGAGTGGCACGTTCTTCGCTCGAGATAATGTGTCTAATTTCATTACGTGGTGCAGGTGAGTTATTTTTTTATTTTTTACAAATCATTCGAAGGTTTTTTGAAAATGATTAACGTGGCGTTAAAGGGGCAATAATAATTTGAAGTTTATGTGCTTTGATATATAATGACCTTGCTAATGAGGGAGCAAAAGCGGAGCAAAGCGGTGCAATGAAAAATGAGTCAGCATTAACTTCTAGGTGCGTTCTACAGTGAATAGGATTTTTTTTGGAAATCCAAATTATTTTATCATAAAAGGTCCCTTCGAACTCATTATAGCTATTTTCTCCGTCTAAATGTGTATCGAATGAGTATCGGGCGGTATGTCTTTCAGAATGTTGGTAGAAACCTTTTGGGTAACTTCCACATCCACAACCTTTTCTTTTCATCGGCAAAAGCGTTTTCCGAAAAGATAATGTCTCATGCTATTAACTCAGGGGAGTGATTGATAGCCTCACTAGGAATACCTATTTTTAAAAAGGCTTCTTTAATTTGGAAGGCATAGTGCACACACTTTTCGTTAGCTCAAAAGTTCTGTGATAAATTTATGTTTTTGAAATGGTCAGTTCTAATTCTAGGAATTTCAATCAAGATTTTGACTGATCTGTGATAAATTCACACAATTTTCTCGGGATCTGCGGTGATCACGATTTTCGGGTCATTTCTAATCATTTACCAAGTTTAACACCATACTTAATACAAGCTCTTTGTTTGATGCTCATTTTTGTACCGATCCTCATGACAGAACCATACTGTCACCTCAGATGCAATAACTCTGTTTTTCAAATGTCATGAAATTTTGACAGTCCATCAGCGACGGATCTACCGACCAATGAATTAAAAGATAGGCGTCTTACTAGAAATGCCTAGTTTTTAAAAAGTCCTGTTTACTTTAGACCACGCCTGAGGGTGAAAATTTATTGCGAACCAAGTTTTGAAAACACCACGCCCACAAAAAATCAAATTTTAAATGTTTTTAAAAAACAAACAGTAATTCCACAAAAAATGCATAATGTCTTGCCCACTTTTCTAGACCTCTTGTCTAGGAAGATCAAGACTTGAATTTCAAAGCTTATACATTGTAAGCCTTAAGCCGCAAGTACGTACAACGCAGTCGTGCCCTTTACTGGAAATAAAATTGTGTCTAAACATATCGCACAGCATCAGAGTCGTTAATGTGGGCCACATTGATTTGCTTGATTGCTTTAAGTTGCAGGTCAATCTGTATGACAAACGAGTACACGAATGGTTGATGTAGGCTTTGGGCCAATTTAGGGCTGAACCAAGAATTATCATCAATTAGTAAACATTTTATGCAATTCTACTGTTCTCGTGCATGCAAATTTGTGCGTTTTCTTCCAGAAAACCGAAGACAGCAGCAGTAAGATTCGAAATATGTGACAAGTGCTGCATTTGCATGCGCAATTAGTAGGCTGCTGCACATGCAGATTACATTTGAAGTCCGGAGTGTACTCTGTCAATTGCGAATGCGGCGCATAAATTAGCCTAAGATGCGCCACTTGTTTTTCAATTATCTAGTCTATGTGGTTGACAATTAGTAAGAGGGGGCGCCTTCTGTTTGCTGATGGATGTTTGAATATTTGACTGCAATGCAACCTTAGGGCCACCCTCGTGCTGAGCACTATTAATCACATAACCTTCCGATAAAGAGTTAATCAGTAAAATAGCTTTGACGGTGGCACTCCTTGAACAATCTGTTTATAGAATATATTGCTCTCGACATATGTACATTTGTTGTGGCAATAAAAATAATATTTATGACGCGAACTACATCAAAATGAAATGACAACATACACAGACATTGTATTAATTAGTGTTCAAATGGATTAATTAAGTCAAATACTCATAATTCTTATAATTTTGCAATTAACAAAGACAAAGGAAAACCGTATACTTAGCAGTTGAAACTAATACTTTGTTACAGGTGTTACCGCCCGGCAATTTAACACCGTTCAGTGTGAATTATCATAAGAAATTAATCACTCCGCCTCATTTGCATTAATTAATTTAGACGTGTGCTTGTGTTAAAGGCAGAGAGGGAGATTGGTATCTTTAGGGCGATGACATACCTTTATCTTGCAGTTACGCAATTCTGGGCCAACAAATTTGCATTGTCAATGAGAGGTGGCCAGAGTGTTTATGGTGATTAATTGCTCCTTTAGCCCTTTTTTTTTAGTGAAGGTCGTGTGGTTATTTTTTCATTTCCGACCTTTTTCTTAATTTTTATGTTTTTGGTTTTTTTTTCGATTTGTTTACAGAAAAAGCCTTAAAATATTCGAGTGCCTATTGTTCGAAACTGACGACCTAATTATGAGGAAAAACGAAAAACATGTGATACTATGCCTTTTGGAAGTTGCTCGACGTGGAGCAAAATTTGGTGAGTTCATCGTAGTGGTTAACTGCGTATTTTTGACACTTTTTTCTGATCACTCAACAGGAATGCTCGCACCAATGTTGGTCCAAATGGAACGACAAATTGATCGGGAAATTGCCGCTGATAATAAGGCCAACGGCATTGGATGCGGAACACAAACGGAAACTATTGGATGTGATACAAATAATATGGCAACAGAAACTGAAATGTTCGATTCGGATTCGGAGGAGGAGGAGGACGATC
This sequence comes from Xylota segnis, assembly GCA_963583995.1. Lineage (NCBI taxonomy): Eukaryota > Metazoa > Arthropoda > Insecta > Diptera > Syrphidae > Xylota > Xylota segnis. The sequence continues at coordinate 60,564,264 of OY757237.1, forward strand.
AGGGACCGACGTTGGTCTATGGCCCACAACCGCAAATTGTAACCAACGACTTGAAGAGTCTGGATGAGATGGTGAGTGCTAGGATAATAAGATAGGTTATAAGTTCTGCCATAATGTGTGGGGCCTAATCCTCTTTCTGTATGTATTGAACAAGTGTAAGACAAAATCTCGAAATCCTTCTTCGCAGTGTTCTCCTACTCAAGTATGATGAGCTTAGACAGCGACGCAGATAGTGAGATATAATCTCATGAACGTTTTCGTCTTCGCAGCCTCTGCATATATGGTCAGGGTTAAGTTTTATATTGTGGTTCTTTAGGAGATTATGGTCATTGAGTGCACCTACATTTGACAATCATAGCTATTTTCTTCTCTGATGTATTGAAGTGTTTAATTTTAGTTCATTGCTGAGTCGTTTTTTGCAAGTTTATCAGCTATTTCATTTCCGTTTACATCCTTCCAAACCAAGAGCCTTAAGTTGTTCAGGACATTGTACCATAGCTTAGCCCCATATTTGCTGTAAGTGTGTTTGGAAGCAAGGCGACAAAGGAAACCCACTCGCAAAGTGGGATTGCCCATATTTTTCCGTTTTGATTTTTCCATTCTTTTTTTTGGCAAATTATTCTTCACAGGGGGATTTTTTTGGGTTCGCCTAGGGTAATCTGCTAAAAAACATCTCTGATATTCGCAAACAAACCATTTTCTCAATTAATTCTGCTGCATGTGTTCAATGTGACTTAATCACGTACCATTCCAATATGGAGAACAAACGAGTGGTTCCACTATATCTCTCTAATAAAACGAATCTTCTTCTGTTGGCCTCTAAATTTTCGAGGACAATCCACGGTCTTTCCTTCTTCTGTACCAGTTGTTCATAGGATGATCTAGCAAACTATATAAGACCTCATAGAATGAGTAAATACTAAAAAATACTTGGCGCAACAGGTCGTTGGGACCCAGGGCCTAGCTTCTCACAACCATTCGTGTTGTGCTTGTTTTACTCTTTGTCCGAAGGGCAGTTTGTTATGAGAAGCTTTCTCAGGACAGTTGTACTCTCGGATGTTTGTCAGACGCTCGCGAGAGGTGGGGCCGTGAAAAACTGTTAAATTTTCCAGACTGGGATTCGAACCTCGAACCCCTTGCCCCATAGTCCAATGCACTAACCACTGAGCCACGGCGCCCACTCATAGAATCAGGTATATAGTGGAAAATTACCCCATCCACAATGTTCAATAGTTTTGCTATATTCATTCAAAACCAGGAATGCCTAGCTATAGGTAGAGTATTGTCTAAGAAACTTCATATCCACAGTTCATAACTTGTGCAAATATTTCCTGTATACCCGACTTCCATTCGTCTGAGACGTCGTCGCTATAAATATTTCCCTTCTACACACCAAGTTGATAGATGCTACTTAGCACGTCACTTAGCTATTTCCATACGTCAAGCCCCTCAAGTAAGGGGGGCCTCTCTCTCTACAGAAAACATGAATCAACCCAGCTTTCACATAAACCATGACAAACCCGACAAAATATCCTCACGTTCTAATAACTTTATGCTCAGAACAGTGACAGAATTTATTGGAAAAAAAACAAAAATGCATAAACAGCAATAATATTCAACTACACCATTATTGGTGTGAACTAATCGCCCATTTATCACCTAAGACAAATCATTGTAAATATTTTTACGACTTCTCTCGTACCTGCCATAAAACTTCTACCACTCCTTGATTCGGTTTCGGTTTTGTATAGCACCGTATGCACAAATGTGCATATTAATAAGATTTTTTTTTAGTTTTTGGTTTATTCATAAAGAAAAACAAATTTCCATTTAGCCAAACAAGTGTTTAAACCCATTTAGACGTAACTATTTGTTTTTTTTTTCTGTTCAAGAAATTTACATGTAAACAAATAAAGAAACAAACGTCATGTCGGGTGGTAAAATTGACAAATAAGTACCTATGTTGGGGTTTTTTTTTTATTATTTTCTTAAATGGTCTTTGCAACACTTCACGCGCCTGGTATTAGCTAGTCAAGGTCTTAAATGAAATGCAAATCGCAAATCGCAATTCGCAACCAGCAAGTGACCGGTAGACCTCGATACTTAGTGCTGTCGATATCTATCAATTTGCATTTAAGCGGCTTTATTTCTGTAAATGTCAGGTTTTGAAACTAAATTTATTACCAATCATTAGGATCATGTTTGTAGTTAGAGGATTATTAATATATTTTGTTTGGGGCTTTGCTTGTTGTCAGTGTGCGCAAGTGTCAGAGGTTGGAGCTCTAGGATTTCGTAGGTAATAAAGTGGTCAGCAAGTTAAGTTGGCATTGCTTTTAGTCATATTTAACCTTTAATCTCTGTAATCACTTTCCAAAAAACCTCGACTCGTCTCGACTGTTTCGAATCATGTTTGTTTAGGGCGATCCATCTGTTGGTGCAACTAAGTTGCCGTCGTACTTCATGATTTGACCCCTTGTTCTTTCTTTGTTGTCTATAGGTTGTTGACCTAGTTAAACTGGTTAAATTTTTACGCACCTTCCAAAAACCAGTATTTATCCTAAAAGAATTTCTGAAATTAGTTTGAAACACGATTATGTCCCAAAAATAGCTCCTCGTCCATTACACAAAATTCTATGTTTCTGGTCCCTGAACGATTGAATTTATTTTTTGGAGAACCTTAGTTTATAACTATCGACATGGTTTTGTAACAAACCTGATGCTTTGTACAAACTTTATTGTTTCAAAAATACATACATGCAAGTAAATCAAGGTGATGTCAGGTTTTCCAACCTATTTCTTGTAGTATCTTCATTTCTTCGAGATAAACACCAAATTGTATATTTTAGAAATACAACTTGTGGTGTCCCGCAAGGAAGCGACAATGGTCCTCTCCTGTTTATCCATTGTGTTTACAATGTACATAACTACCTGCGTACATAAACGTAATATTTTAATGTTTGATGAAAGGGGTTTTTCAAATTTACTCTTAGAGAACTTACCACAGTTGACACCCAACAACTTACCCGCCTACCAATCCAGACTTAGAATCCATTACAATCTACCAATTTTTGTCCATCACTATTGTAAGGAAAGCATTGTCAGACTTTGGACCAGATTCCCATCTGACAATGAATTTGCAAGTATCTGTCAATCGCTTGAAAACATTTGTCAGACATTTATGACATTCGCACTCTGAAAGAAATTGTCACATGTTCGAAGCTCATGACATTTTACGCGTGCTACTATTTTCGTTTTCCTTCGTCAAAACCCTTTCGTCCAAACATCCGTGACCACTGACAATTGTGAGACTATCATCTGACAGTAAATTGTTAGGAATTGCGACAAAACAGTTTGTGATTGTCAGCTCATTCGCACCAACTGTCATTACATTTACACCCCTGACAAGATTTGACTGATTCTGACAATAGTCTGAGCATAGCTTAAAAAAGTCTTGAACTTTGAAAATCTCCCACATATGGTTTGTGTAACGTTCTGATAACCTCATGAGTCGAAGTTTCTCCAAACATAGAAGCCGTGTCATGTCTTACCAAACAAGTGAGCATCATGTGCTGGCTGTCAGTTTCTCAGCCTCGCTTAACACGCTTGTTAAAGTTACGAAATTTCCAAACTCAGATTTTATTGTTCTCACTTTTCCTCCCGTGTTTGTGTTTTTCAACATGTAAATTTCCGCGCCCGCAAAAACCATGAGCATAATCGTGCCACTATCGATCGTGTTCTCCGTGGATTTTCCCAGGCATTAGCTGCATCAGCAACAGCAGGAGCAGCAGCACTGCCTACTTATTGTTTATTTACCAAATAAAATTGTTATTAAACTTCAGACAATGACGTTAAATGTGGATCAATGTTCGCATGATCAAATAGTAGACATTGTTGTATTATTGTCTATTCCACCCTTAAGGACAGCGGCGGCGACGGCGGCGCTGAACAGCCACACCGTGGCGACGTTGCTTGTTGCACACAGCATCTCGAGTCACGTTTTCCAGGTTGTGCAGCAGCAGCAGCAGCAGCAGCAGCAGCACCGAAAACAAAATCTGGTGCACAACAACGGTATGGGTTTCTCTGTTTTGTACGACGACGACGACCCAAAGGCGTTATGTGTCGATCGTCAACGATCTATTTAAAATGTAAACAAATGGGAGAAATGAAGGAAAAAATTTCACTACCTTTACTCGGGAAGTATCAATTAAGGATTACTCTGTGATTCAGGTTCAGGCCGTACTCTGGCGTAAATGCAAATCATGTAAAGCTTACGGCGTAGTTTTTCCAGAGCTACAACGAAAAAAATAAGTTCTTGGTGAGAAAATTGGTTGGATTGGGATGTGATCAAGATCACGACTGTGGTTGCTTTGGAACTGGAGTTGGCTAGGAACTGGAGTGAGGATGTAAGAGAGGGATTGAGATGTTTTGAAATTTATTTTCTTTTCGAAAAAATTGCGGTTCTGTAGGACAGTACTTTGTTTTCCGTTGTGAGAAATGGCCTGAGGTAGGTGGATTCTGTTACCAAGTTTGAATTGATGACGAACATCTGTAGCAGGCGCAAAGAGGTTCATGCTGGTCATTGACAAAAGATTTTAGCTCATCAAAGGAGCCTGAAACTCATAAACTTTATCACCACCACTCAGTAGCCATATTGAAAAATTTGGTCGGAGACCCAAGGCGATATCCCTTATTTACTTTTGACAAAGTCAAACCTTATTTATGGCCTCAAGGTTACACACTTATGCTTGCTATAAGGTTGTCAGATTGCGTAGGTCAAAGTCAAGGAATGTCTCAAGCTGCACAAGAAAGACGTTTATTTTCAAAAGTCATAGCGAAAACTGGGTGGGAATTCGAAATTCGGGTTTTAGAGAACATGAAAGTTTATTCCACCAAGGGTCTGGCAAACATCTGAGAGTACGTAGTTAGGAAAAACAGGTGCAGCTAGCACTTGGACCATTATGACTCCAGTCGTGGAGTAACATAAAGTGAAGACAAAACTTGGTCTACAGCTAAACGACCTCCCTCAATCGAACTGGGATTGTTATAAATTTCCCCCAGGTCCTCGAAGTGGTCTTTGTCGAGGGTCGCTTCCTTAGTTCTCCACAGACTTGGGCGTTCACTATTCTACATCCGTCTCGTTACAGCCACTGCAAAAATCATCTGTGTCTAGTCGGATTCTTCTTACATATGCTGGCAGATGGTTGTGGTAATATGTTGGGTGCACTACGTTGGGTCTGATAAGCGCTAGAATTTCATTGCTTGTGAGATTGTTTTTTGAAGTCTTGGCATGTTTCTCGTATCTTGTGTTCTATATTGAATTTAAGTCGAACGATGATGGAATATAGGTAGTCTCTCTCGGTTCCCCACTTTGTCAATCACGTAATACTCGTAGCGCGGCGGTCCGTTTCGTCCTCTTTTCGGAGATTGGATGGCAGTCTTTGCAGCTATTTCCTTTAAATAGAAGTTGTATGGAGTTAGTGCCAGCATAGTCTCAAGGCCACCCGAGAGTGTAAAGGCTTCTAAGTAAAATTTCGCTTCACCATGGTTGTGGGATACCAAAAACCCAAAGTCTGTAGTTACTTCACAATTAGGCTTCATGACGTCCTCATTGAGATTGTGGTCATGGTAGACAGACTGCCCTTTATTTTGTCCTGATTGAGACGTTTTATCAACTTTCACGCAAGTGCTACTAACTTCAATATCGTTGACACATGCGAATTGGTCATAACCCTTTGACAGATAGTGTCACTCTGTTGGACTTCAAAAGAAAATGTACCACTAATTGCCAACAATATATGAATTGTTCCTTTCTTTACATCACAAAGCTATTTCCAAGTAAAAAAAAAGCCAAACTAATCAAGAAAATGGCGCCAATAACTTGTGCACAAATTTGTCAGGCATCTTCACGACTGCTACAGCGGCGGCGGCGGCGGCGCTCTCCTTCATTGCACAACTCCATGATTATAAATGACAATTTTAAACTGATTAATTGGTAGCGCGACGCAAGCCACTCTCGTCGGGACAATTTAATTACCAACGATAATGGCTGGCATACGCCAGTGCTACACCATGGCGAAAAAGCAAAACCACAGATCTTGAAATTGAACACATAAATTCACACAATTAATGTCATTACATAGTAATGCGAGTTAGCCAGACCAGAAGCCGGGCCATTAAAAGGATTAACGTGAACAATAAATTGCGCAACTGCCAATTGACGTGCGTCCAATATCCTTCAATTAACCACACCACCGCACTACACTTGACTTGTGTGACTCGTGGTCGGAACGTCTTAATTTTTCTCTGAACGAACGAACGCTGTCGTCTTCCTGTGCCGCCTGCTCATGTCGAAGCAGGTGGATGTGGATGGGAATATATGCGATTGCTGTGTGCAAATTGCTAGCAATTAATGTTAAATTGGTCTGATAGAGGAAACGGAGAGAGAATGCTTATAATTTACACACTTGGCGCGACACAGATCAGGTGAACATCAGCGATGATCCCCGGCGATCGCGTTTCAGGTAATCATGTGTAATCAATCTAGCGATCTGTGTTTAGTGGTTTAGGTAAATCCGTCCAATGGAAATTGAAATTAATTCGTATAAGTGTGGCATGTTAATGTTGGTACACAATAATTCGCCTCAAAGCCAAGGCACCCCGAGACTGCGAGCAGGTTTTCGGAGAGACACAAACTCAGTGCCTTGGGGATACGAATTGATACACAATTATACGGTCGAATGAATGTTTGTAGTTAATGGACACTTTAGAGCGATTGATGGTTGGGTGTAAAAAGTTATTATGATGAGGGAGTTTTATGCATTAAGTCGTATTTCATTGAATTCAATTTGTAACTCAATTTTGGGTACTGGGTTCGGAGGGGTTTTGAGAAATCAGAAAAACAAACAGGCAAGTCGGTCGTTAAGACTAATGAATTGCTAAACAATGGCATACGAAATCACCGATTCCATCATAGATAATAGAGCATAAATACGAAATTTCTTAATACGTATGTTTTTTCTGTCCTATATAGGGAGCACCGTCCGAAGGTGCTGTAGAAGGCCACCAGAAACAAAATCATTCTCTTTTCTACGTTCTTTTCCTATATTCTTACATACATATGTAAAGGGTCTTTCGAAAGTCGACCAAACCCATTATGGTGGGAAGGGAAGAAAAGAACGCAACATCTTTCGACTTGGATTTAAAAGGATGTATTCAGCAACATTCAATGTTAGGAGTCCGGGCACCTTCACACAGTACTTTGAAACAATTGTACTGGAACTTGGTTTCTGTTTATTCTTAAATAGTTCCAATACCCATATTTAGCCTCAGTGAAGAAATTGAATGCGATATTATCGAGTTCCGGCAGTGGAAAGCAAGTGATCCTTCAAGTGAGCAGAACTTATTCGATCTTTGACCATCTTACTCTCAGACCATTTTGATTTGCTTATACCTTTCATTAGCATTAGCGTTCTGGTTTTTAAGGCTCCTTTTCCCTTGACTTACTTCAGGATAGTTTAGTTTTTGTTCTTGAGTGCCTCGGTGTTCCTCTACACTGGAGTCCAGGGAAACCAAGTCATCGGAAGGTGCTCTTCTGCATTTCCGCTTCAAAGAAATAGGTTATGGTTTTTATTAGATATCGAGGATGTGTTCGATAATACTGACTACTATTTGTTAGCAAGACCAATTGGTAGAAGAGGTTCGACTAAATGGTTAAGGGTCAGGTTGGAAAGTCGAATAATTATTTCCTCCTTCGGTAGAGTATCGGTCTCTGACCGCTGTTTATATTCCAAGGTTTTTTCTCTCTCCCCCTAGAGTAGTTTACATTGGCATTAGTTTTGCTGATCACTTGGCGATCATTATCGGTGATCCGTACGATCCTTTCTTGTGTAGAGGACAAATCATATGTATGAACATATTCCTGGGAATGTCTTGTACTATGCTTAAGACGTGTCTTCTAAAAATAGAGGTAAAAACTGGAGATATTCTAAGTATCCAGTACATAAGTCTTGTGACTGACTACTGGCACGAATCCAAAAACTAGTCTTTCCTTCTGCATACCACCAGTTAGTCTACTAACTAGTTGGCAGATCGTCTACAGCAGGCTTAAGGATTTATGGTACATTTTGCAAAAAGTTTCGAACTTGTTTTGGCTTACCTAATTCAAATGCCCCAAACTCTGCTTCCATAGTCAGGCTATATACCAAAAATGTGATCATCAAAAATGCTCATACATCACTCTGCATTATTCAAAACCGATTAAATTTCATCCAAATCCGCATAAATTAACAGCATTCTACCAGCTACTATATGCAAAACATGAAGATAGGCCACACACACTACATTGTCTTGTGAATTAATTAACTAAATCCGGATTTGAATAGAAATAGTCTTCACTCGAATGACCTAAACCCATCACATCACTAGCGGCTCATCTGTGCAGCAATATTCAACATTCACTAAGCTTAGTCAGCAAACAAATCTCGCATTCATATTGCAAAAATCATGTCATCCATCGCAATTCCACTACAAAGTCAAAGATCACAAATTATACGGCAAAGTCGCATCATAAATTCTCCTAAAGTTACACTCAGAAGGCAACAGTAGCTGATAGTCGTCGTCAGTTAGCTTCTCGGCAGCAGCAGCAGCTTCCACTTTGTACACCGGGCTGAAGAGTCAAAAGGTCCATACAATATCAAATCATTTTGTACACGATGTGACGTTTAGTTATTGCGATCTGCGATTGTCCTCCTTCTCCGTCTTTTCTATCCTTTTCTTGGCACATTGATGCTGGAGACACGGAGTGTAGGCAAATGAGCTGACAGTGCTGTGGTGGCTCTAACGTCTTGGACAAATAATGGTCCGTCGTCAACTTAAGATGTGTAAACATTGCAGACGATGCCATTACTTCTGATGTGAATTGTGTTGTGCAGATGGGGAAATAGTTAGGTTTTGTAACTAACTATGTGGTATTGGATTGTTTTGATAAGAAGTTGAGTGGCGGTGCAAGTTGACACCCCAAGAATGGAAATGTTTGCATCATTCAAGCTCACAGAGATCAGGCCTTTCCCAAAACTTATCTTGTTAGGACAATTCGTGTTGAGAAATCACATTTTTTGCACTATTAGAAAGGATCAGTAATTTAATGGCCATGTCAGCCAAGACAATACCAAACATTTTTTCACGATGCCTCCTCTCGCGAACATCTGACAAACATTCGAGAGTATCACTGCCATTAAAAGCTTCTCTTATAAAATTACCCTTCGGACATCAGACATAGTTTAGAGCTCAACATCGCCAAATGCCAATAAATTTTTCATTTATTTTTCATATATGTATATTTCAAGTCCAACCAGTCCAACATCGTTTACTCCGTTATGCACTTGGAGGTCTATCCTGGAACAACTCTTTTATCTTACCTCCCTGAGACCGGCTCAACCTCATTAACTTAAAAGCTCACATCCTCTTAGGTTACTCTTAGGCTACTCTTCGTCGATTAGAATACGTCTTACTTTTTAAATTTAAGGAAGCAATATCTCGCCATATCCCCGAGCCTTTGAAGTTTTTAGGCCCTCAGTGTCTTAAGGGTAAACTGTACACAGGTTTGCCTGGAATTTCTTATTATTATGAACTCTAGTCCCTTCTGAAGATACAGCGACATGTCTACACAGCAAAATATAGTCAAATTGGACTACTTACCGGAACTTATCCCGGTCGCTATAGGTCACAAAACTTGTAAATAGCGTCAAGACCCGTACCAGAACATTTTCCATGTCCAACCTGCGAGGTCTTGTCAAGAGACATGCCCAAGTATCTGCTCATGTCTATGCGATTATGTGAAATCAACACAAACCTCTCCACTTATGCGCATTTACAAAGTGAGAGTGATCCTCCGTCAAAGTAAAAGCAATTCAAACGATTTTTCCTCCCACCCAGCTCCTCAAGAGTGCGCGAGCGCGACTTTTCACTCTTCATGCAGCCGCCTAACTCCATTGAAAGTGCACTTCTCACCCAAGCCGCTTGGGTAACAACAGCAGTGGCGGCTCTATCCTTGCATGCATGCAGTACATCACTCCGACACAGAGCAAAGGAGACGCGCGTTCGCGCAGCTGAATTATAGACATGCGCGCTTCACTGTGAGAAGCACCAAAGTTTATCGCTGCGATTATTCAGCATAATTTATGGTTATTTTATGGGAAATTCCCTTATATTCCGCCAAGATATGAGTGAATTCCGGCTACCGAGCTCAGCGTACATGTCAGATGTCAGATGATATGTGATCTAAACAAATCTGTGCACGAGTTTCCGTTTTTGGCGGCTGGATTGGATATGATTTCTCGCCCAAAATTGGTAACATTTCTGTGTATAGGTCTCACGATTTTTTTCTCACATCGGGTAGTTCGATGGTAGTTTCTCATCTCGCCCGCTGGGCTTTGCGCGGATCTCAACGACCACTAACGGCTGCATGATTGTTGGCCATAATCAATTTAAATTATGCACTTAGAGTCATGCAGAGTTCAGAATCAAATATCAATAAATATCCGGAGTTCCTATGACTTAATTTGGCAGAAGAAAACGGTGTATGTAGGGATGCTGGTTTGGGCTTTCTGGAATTTAATGTTGGTAATTATAATATTTCATGGTTTGATCTTTCGGAGGAGGCCTCTGGGGGTGGTGTTTATGATTTCGTGATTGGGTTTTCGCATGTTGCAAGATTTGGTGTTATTTGGCGGTATTGTGTGATGGTAGGTATTTCAGGAGAAATAGTTGGCGTATTTCATAATGTGAGGCTTAGGAAATGTTTGATTTGGTCAAGAGATTGGATTGTGGTTAAGAGACTGAATAGTTTAAGTTTTTTGTCTTTCGGCTGGTGTATGGAATCCAATGCTTTTTACATCCTACCACAATAGAGATTGTGCATATATGCAGTAATTGTCAAATGTATAACACATATTAAAATTGTCAGCACTTTTTGTCATTATTCGATGATTTTGCAAAGAATTTTCATTTGGGTCAATCAAAACCATACTTGGCTGGGATAGTTCGGTACCCAAGCCAGTCCAATTTCTGACTGATGCATGGTGATTCGTGTATCGTCATGATATGTACTTATTTACTTATAAACTGTATAACTTTGTAGATCTTAGGGACTCAACTACTTCTAAGCATCATCGTAAACGGCCCTTAACAAAGAGTTCCAAATCTCTTCGACATAGGTGTGGCTGTTAATTTGACACCGCGCTACTAGCATGATGGTGAAAGACTTACCTTGGCTTAATCCCCTTTTGACACAAAGTCGCTGCCGACTTGTTTCGCAAAGTCTCTACCGACTCGCATACTACCTCAGTGATTTCAAGTAAACATCAGACCAAATCTTACATATGGGATTGAGGAGATGCCTTTGATTGAAAAATATCTCTCGACGGCCGCTCTCGCTCTCTATACATTGTGTCTACCATTCCTTGTCCCCGCATGCTTTATATTCTTGGCATACACACGACCAAGGGGTTATAAATTTAATTCCCAAAGAACACCAAAAAACTTTCACGGCCACACCTCTCGCGAGCGTTTGACAAACATCCGAGGGTTCAGTAAGTCCCTCCAACTATTTATTTTTTAGTCTTAGATCAGACCAACTTCACTTGCACTTTCATACATTTATCTTCTTGCCATTCCTTCAACATTTACTTCAACACTAACGCCATAGCACTTCCGGCTATGACAACAAAGTTGCAGCAAATGTTATAGCCAGTTGACTTTTAGGTCCAAATCTCACATCTTTCGCTAACGACCGCATTGGCAAACATAATCCTCTCATTTAGAGGTAAGGACATCACTGCACTTGGTGGTAACTCCCAGTTGTCGAGACCACTATATATCACCATGTGTAGCCCAACGTCTATACCAACATATGCCACACATATATCATTTTATATTTGTAAGCCAACGACAAAGGAGTATTACGCAATTTTATCCCGAGTCACGATTTCTGTCGAAGCATCGTTGACTTCGGCGCATACCACGTCTCATAGTACATAGATCTCTATTTCTCCCCCCGAAAGGTATTAAACTCATCACCAAATCTAGGTGCAAACCCCTCCGGTGTGCTTTTCGGTCAAATCGGCAACACAGTGTTGTGCAACAACCTATGCTTGCACATGGGTATTACATTTTGTTACTTATTTAGAAAACCTAGCTTCGGAGATGATAATGATGGCTTCAATCTTTGTAACTGATAAGACTAGACAAGGAGTAGCGAATGGACTTGTGTACCGAGTTACTCGTACAATGTGTCATCCAGTTGGTTGTGGTGGAATTTCTTGCGATAATTGACGTGGAAAATTTGCAAGTGAATCGAGAGCGCTAGTCACGTTGTGAAATTACGCTAATAGATGTCACTGTAAGATTATTATACAATGTCTGGAGTGGATGGAGAGGAGTTAGGTGTGGAATGATATAATTTATAAGTGAGTGGTAGGCTGTCAATCGGTAGGCTTAAGTTGTCAAGGAAGCCAGTGTGGCTGGCGGAATTAGATTGAATCACTTGTGTTTGAAACACCGCTTTTCAGAGTGGCTTTAATCCACGGTTTAATTTCTGTACTGTCAGATAGCCTTCTGATGCACGGATGTGTCACTAATCACTCACGAGCAGTGTCATAAAGTGGATGCAAAGTGAAGCCAACTTTTGTTACAACAAACCTTGTACGGGTCGGTCTTGGATTAAGCAGTCGCTTTATGGGGTTCTGAAATATTAAACTGTTTACTTTTTGATTTTTATGACTCGCAGGAGTTTTATATGTATGTTGCCTCATCTTCCACTACTTTTTGAAAATAATATCGGTCAAGTGGGCTGTTTTTATCGCATTTTCAATCGTTTTGGCGAGAACTTCAGGTGATAAGCTCTTCCACTCTATCAAAAACTCTCTATGATAGCTTTCAGAGCTTGTTTGGAGCGGTCATATGGGTCCTTTTCGCCGCCCAATGCGAATCACCAAAACGAGACATAAGTTGACATGAAAAAGCATTCTTCAAAATGCTCATTGACCCGAGAGTTGTGCGGTTAGTGTTTGACTAGTTGGAGTGGGACAACTGAGATGTCTACGACGAAATTAACGTTGTTGTGGGCACCTTATACATTTGTTTTTGGAAATTTAAATTTTTGATTGTGATTTTAGTATGGTTAGAGGCTACTCTTCGTTTACTATAGGATACGGTTGGGCCAATGTAGATCCATATAGACCCCGTCGTGGATGTTATCAAATTCCTACTGGATAGTGAATAAAACTTGTTACCTACTTAGAGGATAATGTAGTAGCTTACATTAAGTGTATCCTTGCGGAAGGAACGTATCCTTACACTTCTTATGAATCCGCAAAATTTGATCTGTTACTAACTTAACAGCTTGGTGTCATTAAAGAAGTTGGTGCCTTCAGACGGTAGCGATTGTTCACAGTGTTGTGTCATATAAAGATTACTCTGATCACAAGGTTTCCAGAGTAGTGGGGACAGAATTATACCCTGCGCGGGTTCCTGCAGGGCCACAGCATGTGGATGGCTGCTGGCTAATTCAGAATTTGTGTTTCTATGACTTGTTGAGCATGCATACTATCCAATTTGCTAAGATAGGGTTCACGTTCGTCTTGTCTAGCCCGGGCGTTCGGACAGATTTCAGGTTCACATTGTTGGAGACCCGTCCAATCTTCTTGAATGCTACTTGTGTATAGGTATATTCTTGTATAGGTATAGGTGGAGTGATTGTTTGAGCACTGACAGTATCTCATTTAGGTTTGTTGGGCTATTCGGTGAGACGTTAGTTTGGAGCCACTTAAATATCACATATTGCTTTAGATTTCAGTTGATTGGCACAGGTCTATGCATTGACTCAATCTAGGCACAGAGAATATGGTGTATTTTTCCTTTCGTGGAACGACGTGCGCGTTAAGCAAACCGAGTCCCAACCTATGCCTGTTTCCAAAATAGGAAGTAACTCTCAATCTCATGCTGCCATACTTTTTTGGCATTCCATCTTTCAAAATATTTTCACGGGCATGTGTATAATTTGTCAAAGTCATCTCCCCATTCATTTGGCGATAATTTAGTTCCGCTGGATGCTTCAAATGCCAGCACATCCATAAATCCTTTTAGTCAAGACAATATCACACACCAACCATAAATGGCCAGAGCCAGACAAGAGCCATCAGCGCCAAGCATCATCCTTTGCCTTCACTCCTTCAGTCAAACAAAAGTGAAAATGTGATAATAACGATAATCATCAGCAGACGCGAAGAGACTATCATCCGTTGGATTGCTGCCTGCAAGAAAAAATTTTCACCGATACCTTCTTCCTTCTGCCTGCGTCCCCCCTTCCATGCCCTGAGCTAGCTTCTCAGTGCAATTTCCCACATTTTCCGCAGGAAAATGCCTGTCTCACGCTGAAAGTAGATATTTCACGCCGTCAACAATAAACATCCATTTATTACCGTACCAACAGCGGTGTATAAAGTGCTTTAAGTGTGTACACTACTGGTAAACAGACGGACGTCTGTTCAGATGGACACACGGACGATCGGACGGGTCAAGTCAAAATCTGATTTTCCTTGGTAACACGAATTAATGGTCCGCTCGCAGCTGAGATCGTTTGCCAACGATACTGTTTTCTGTGTGGCAGAATTCCTGCGTCACAACTGACGGAAACACTGCATGTTTGGCAAATCAATCACCACCATATGATTGCGTCGCCGCGCCGTCGTTGTGTCGTGTAATAACGATAATCATAAACTGCATCTCGTCGCGCAGATGGATAGAAAGTAAAAGTGTCCTGGCCACTGACATGCCCTTACATTCAGTCAACGTCAGCTAAAATCGTGATCTAGTTGTGCCTATCTAACTAACCTCGTCGATCGATCAACACGCAGCACATATGAGCATCTCCTAATGAATCCTGGAGCATTGAAAAGCGTGCCCAAGAAGTCATTACATTTTTACAAAAAAAAAATCTCCCTTTGTCGTGATCTGGGTCAGCTTGGGATTTTCCTGGAAATTCGAAAAGCCTCGGATGCATTTCTCCAACTGATGCCTCCATGTACATACAATTACCAACTCGAAGTGACTGCACGACGCGATCGCTGCATACACACTCCACGTTCAGTGTCAATCCGGCGTCAAGTTAAAGGCACTCCATGTCCATGATACTGTTGCAACATGCAAGAGCGCCAGAGCCTTGTAATTGCTCCTCACCGAGATCAAAAGTGTGTTTATTACTATTTTGTACAACATTTCTAAATTAAATGAAAATGATGTCAATTCACGACTATTTAGCGGGAACGCGATCTCCAATAGTGTAGACATGTGTTTCGGGTCGCGCCAGTGATGTTGGCATTAGAGTTTCTGGTGGAACTGTCAAGTTTGCTAATTGCTAGTACACCACCTCGTTTGACATTTGATCGCCATGAAGTTGGTGATGGTTAGTGGGATGGTTTGCATTCAATTTAAAACTTTCTATCGACAGTTCGTGCACGTAACAGCCCTCATTAAGTATGTATCCTTATTTGATTGAGAGATATTCCCACGATCGATCTTGCCAGCGAGGCGTCATAAAACTTGTTAAATCCATCACAATCTATCTTTCTGTGCGGTGGATTCGCGTTCTCGTCATTGTCCGTTGATTGAATGGCTTCAACAAACCGTGTAATGGTCTGTCATCGCTTCGTCGTAGCCCAGCATACATATCATCAGCATGATCGCATACACAAAACGCGGTCTTCTCGCGGATCGCTCTGCTGTTGCCTATCGGTCTCTGGATCAAGTTGCGCATCGCGCAGGCTAGTATAAAACAGTTTGCGCTGTGCCACAAGATCGCTATCGTATTTCAGTTTTTGTTTTTTTTTTTTTTTGTTTTTGATTAATGGCACACCGATCCGCATGCATGAGTGCATAAGCCTCTTCACTGTCTCTGTGCATCATAGATGGCACTGGCGAGGGTAATTGCTGTGCGCGCTCATAGGATAATTTGTAGAATGCAAACAATGGGCTAAAGAGTCACTCGCATGGTCCACACATCTACAGAAAAGGAAGTCGAGCTGGGAGATTGCTGTTGATTAATGGCCTTCAGAGTCGTAGAGTCGTAGCGTCGTCGTAGCGCAGAAGAGAGGTCAAAACGCTGGAGAGATCCGACGCGTCACAACCATGGTGGTGGTGGTGGTGGTGGTGGTTGTTATAGCGATGATGATAGATCGGCAAATAATTGATGCTGTTTACTTTTGTTGGCTGCTGTAAATGTACTGTTGCTGCCGTTTGCTCGGCTGCCTGGTCGGGATCAGGAAATGCAATTTGTAGAAGAGATTTGTTAGGTCAATATGTGAGGTTTCGTACGCGGCCAGCAGATAAAGCTCCGATCGAAGAGGTTTGGTCGGTTGGATGGTTGGATGGTTGGTGAGCACTGTGGTCTCTCGCTCTCGTCTTGCACGCCGATATCGTGTGCGGTATTTAATTGAATAGATTATTGGTGAAGTGTTTTATTTCGTTGATGGATGGTTTCAGAAATTGAAAGTGTACGCTTAAGTGTATACAAGTTATATCAATTAGATATTAATTTGTTGACTTCGGTGGGTTTTATGATGGTGGCGCGATCGGTTGCTGCAGCTTTCCACGGGGGTCAATTGTAGCTATTCACTTGGAAAATTGATGTAATCGCTGGGTTTTGACCTATGGGAATGGAAGTTTAACCTTCTTCTGCGTGGCCAGTAACATTTGCGTGTTTTGTGTGTAGGCATTTGCTTGTAAGAAATGTGTACTTATCCTCAAGGTTCTTTTTCACTCAGAGATTCATACGTTACAAGATTTTATTTAATGACAGCTTCGGTATTCTATTGCCATACATACAGTGGCGACAAAATAAATAGCACAGTTGCAGGGTAACTAATAATTATGGTTTAAATCTGCAGCTTAATAGATTAAACATAAAATAGTTTTAGTTTATATAAAGTGTAACTTCCCTATTAACTAAAGGTACATGTTACTTCTTAAATCATCCTTGGTTTTTGAAATTAAATGACATTTTGTAAAGGCTGGTAGATATAGTGTGGACAATTTAAATAGCACACCTTTTGTTTATTACAATTAATTTGTCACTTTCAAATCTAATTCTTGATACTATTAAGGTAAGTAATAATAAAGAGTTTCTTTTGCAAGAAATTTAAAGATTTAAAGAATTTGGTATATCAACAACAGTATGGGACGAGGAATTCATTCCACGGAGGATTTCAGACGGTGTGTTCTTGCCTATAAGAATAAAGAAAGCTCGAATTCGGACATAGCGCGAAAATTGAAGTGGTCACGAAAAAAGGTAATTAATACCCTTCAACATTACCAAGAAATGGGCTCGATCCAAAACAAACTGCGTAAGGATCGGTCGCGTAAGACCACCTCTAGGACCGACTCGACCATTGTTCGTTTGAGCAAACTCGATCCATTTTTGTCAGCTCCTAAAATAAAATTAAAAATTGAAAGGGAGGTGAACGTGGATGTTTCTGTTAGCACGAATAAAAATCGCCTTCGAGAAAAAAAATTGTTCGGATGGATTGCCAGACAGAAACCATTGGTATAAAATCGGAATAAGTCACGTCATTTGGAGTTTGACCGTAACCATGTTAATGAAAATCCAAATTGGTGGGAGAATATTATGTGGACCATTATAAGACGGAAAACAATATGTAAGACGCGGGATCAACCAAGAATTCAACCCTAAATACGTCATAAAAATAGTAAAGCACGGTTGAAGCAATGTTCTTGTATGGGGGTGTTGTTCTTCGCGTGGTGTTGGTCCGATTTAGCGGATTGAGGGCATTCTGGAGCAAATGAAATACGAGGACATTTTGAGCAATGTTACGCTTTTTTATGCTGAGAAGGAAATGCCACTGATATGGACATTTTAGCACGATAATGACCCGAAGGATACAGCCAAATCTGTAAAGCAGTAGTTAGTGAGCCAGAAAATTGACGATTTAAGTTGGCCAGCTCAGTCCCCTGATCTAAATCCAATTGAGAACTTGTGGAGGGATGTCAACACATCAATAGACAGAACGGCGGCCACAAATTTTAATCAACTTTGTATAGACATTCTACGTGCTTGGAGTGCCATACGTTGGAGAGAGGTGTAAGGCCCTGGTATCATCAATGTGCCGTCGATGTACTAAAGTTATAAAAGTAAATACTACCCGACTAAATATTGATGAGATCTCCATATTTACTTTTTTTCTTTTCTTCACTGTTCTATTAAATTTAATGAATTTCGTAAAGTGTGCTATTTATTTTGACTGCAAGAAATTAGAAGGAAGAATATTTTTAGCCTTTTTTTTAAAAAATATGAATGAAATGTTTCAGGTTTTTATTTTTTTAAATGAACTGTCCCTAATTTTATTTTATTACATAAGTAGTATCTTTTTTTACTGAAGATAAATACAAAAATTTTAAGTTTGAAAAAATGAGATCAAAGTGTGCTATTTATTTTGTCGCCACTGTATGTACTTATTGTGGGAAAATGTTCGTGATAAAGTCGACCTAAGAGTGTTGTAACAATTGGTCTGTTGTCTAGTAGATAGTGTGAATGCTAGTGACTTGAACTACGCAGGTGCACTACGTCTGAGTAGGATTTGTAAGATGTTTTGTAAAAAAAAAGACCTGTGGATCTGAAGACCACATGGATCTGAAACCAGCAGTACCTTAAAGTAATGCCTTATGGTTATTAATGTTGCCAATAGTCGGTTCATCTGGGTTGGCGAAACAATGTTTTCGTTCCTTTCTCGTTCAGCTCAGCATAATGGCGCCCCTATAGTGTCCCCCAACAGGAGATGACAGTTTTTTAATTAAATGTGAAAGATTCCAAAGATTTGATAGCGGCTTTAGTATCCGCACAACCAGGTTGGAGAAGTCACCTGCTGCTACTTCTGATTCTGTTTCTGATCCGTACATGTGAAACCATATGGATCTCGGTTGTTATATCCATAGAACCTCCTTCCAATCCCACACAGTATTTGTGGAAGTACGTAGTCGTTGTCTTGCGATAGGGATTCAAGATTAGACAGAGTAGCACCCTGTCCTAGACTAAACCACTGAGGTATAGGCTTAAAACAAGTAGCTGTGCGTCTATTATCCAAAACCTGCAAGTGAAACAGCATGTAAAATCATAAGTGTGTTAGATTTCAGCGGGGATTCTATGATCTGGTCCTGCCGACGTAAAAGGCTTGGAGCTAGGTATTGCCCATAGAATTTTGCTCTTAGTGATGAGATTCTTTGAGAGGCATGTCGGAATTTATACCCATTTTTGGATATTTTGTTGACTAAATTTGTTCGTGATTTTTAAAAATATCCAATTACTTATCTCTTTTTTTCTTTCTTTCATTACAGGTACGAGATCTTGTTGAGAAGTGTACATGTCCGTCACAATTCCCCATGGTGCGTGTATCGGAGGGTAAATACCGCATTGGAGACACCAAAGTGCTGATATTTGTTCGGGTATGTCTTTGCTACATATTTTTTTCTTTTTTTAAATTTAATGTAAGTTAGCTAG
The DNA here is from genome assembly GCA_963583995.1 of Xylota segnis. Lineage (NCBI taxonomy): Eukaryota > Metazoa > Arthropoda > Insecta > Diptera > Syrphidae > Xylota > Xylota segnis. The sequence continues at coordinate 60,583,828 of OY757237.1, forward strand.
TAAGCGGATACAAAAGTCCATTCATAACTAAATAATTTATTGCACGCATTCACATGCCATCAAACCATTCGAAGAATGTTTCAGCAATTTGCAAGGGCATTCAGCCAACCTTACCAATAAATCTCAGATTAGCAGACAAGTTCTCCAATGACACTACGGTCTGCGCTCAAACCTCAGCTCGTAGGCCTGTAATTTTCTACCAAATTCCATTGCCAACTGCCATACGCGATCAATTTACTATCAATAATCCCGATTAGAGATTAAAATGTAATTTATCAAATTTAACTGGCAATAGCGGGCGTGTGTGCTGTGCACAATCCCACTACTCTGGCTCTGGTGCAAGAATCAGTACAACGTGCGATCAGCGTCTGTCCTTGGCATAGTCAAACCGATCACAAACTTCAATCTTTCTAATTTCAAATGTTTATCTCTGCGATTCCATCGGGATTTTTGGGTTGATACACGATAGTGATATGTGTGCACAAAAAAAGGAAAAAATTATTAATTGCACACGACAACTGTCAGTCGAATTGCAATCAAATTGAGGTCAGCTTTTGTTCAATCGAATGCGTTCGCAGTGCGAAATGCATTCAGTTGAGGTTCTTATACAGATGGAAGGTGGGATTATTGTTAGAGTTATGACAGAGGGGTTCATTTGTTGAGAATGCGTTTGCTCACTGTTTCATCAAAGATAGAATTGTACCTGTCAAAAGCTTTATTTTTCGGACTTTGATGGTTTTCAGATTACGATTCATGTGCAATTTGACAGTCATTGTCGCCAACTTCATTTTGATAGGTGAGAGTATCAATTTGTCCCAGATGTCTTTACATTCGACACTCTAAGTTCTACAACTGTTTAGGGTATCGTCACAAATTACAAACTCACTATCAAAAATTCGAGACGAACAGTTTTCCTGAGAACTTAGTTCATATTTGTGTGACATTTTTTACATACAGAATTAGATATTTTGAACTTCCACACGGAATGAAGTCGACAGCTATTGTCAAACGAATTTATTTCCGATTTTAGTGTTAACCTCAATTATTGAGTTACGTAGTACCGATTCTAAATGAATGCTTCTCGTTCTTTCGTCTCTGAAAGGAGATGATGGTGTTACCAAACAAAGAATTTATGTAAATAAATTTGTGGGGATATGGCATCCCTATTTTTTATAAAATATGAATTGAATCAATTCAAATTTATTTGACTGTGTTCAGTGTCAAATATTTAGATTGATCGGTGATCATTCGTATTGCTTGTTGTACATCTCCGACAAATTGGTTACCATGAACTCCTCTTCTCCTGCTTTAGTAATCATTTGTGAGAACTTTTTTTTAACCTCAATTCGATTTGAAAATGTCCTAACTCCTTTGACAGCGTTGACAGCATTATATGTTAAATGGACATGTTCCTGTTTAACCATCGCAGGTCCTTCTACATTCCGTAGAGATTCTCCAGTCTTTAGAGACCCTTACTTCTTAATCGTTTTCTCAGTCTAAACAAGCTTAGTTTTAGAAAAGTTATTCTTCATTTCTGCGCTAGTATCGGTAGACGAACCAGCAGAATCTAGCTAGACGAAGATTAATTGTAGCTACGTGACGCTTTGACCCACATCCGACTCAATACAGCGGTTTGCACGGTCTACATCATAGAGATCGTTTGGCAGGATGTCCTTCACGATGGTCGTTCAATGTGTCTTTCTAAAACACCTCCAATAGATATGAAGAGAACCCAAAACTTCAAACGCAGACTCGGTCGCAAAAAATAGACACACTCAACCAGCGCAAAAATATTTCCTGATTTTCCTTGCATTGCATTGGATTCCGTAAATAGATGGCACAAGCAGTCTTTGTTTTCTATGACTAGATTCCATTAACGCCAGGGGCTTTTCGCTCGTTTTTACTGCCAGATTACGAAAAAATACATCTTGACAAGGAAATCCATAGCTTCCAGCCGATGTGGCCAATAGTTTTATTAGTTTCATCACTCATCACTCTTCAAAATCATATGTTAATATGTTATGCCAAGATACTCCTTAGGCTAATAGCCTGCACCTTTAGCGTAAGCAAAAAAAAAAACCCACTCAGCCTCCCATAAACAACTACTTAACTCTGTGCAAAATCCCCATCAAGTATGTATCATTTTTGCGCAATATACAAGTATTAACCATAAATTTGAAAACGACATTGACACGTCAACACTCCATGCGGTGCATTTTTGTGGCGATGGCGTTCACAGCAGGAGCAAACAATATCGCCTTTTTTTGCTTTTTGGTTTCTCTTTTACAACCACAAGAGCTTGTTGGGAAAAATAATACACCACAACAAGACTCACTGTCATGTACGGCATTCCTGTATACATTCCAAAAACGTCAAATTGCTGGAAAATATAGTTAAACCTATCTACGGCCTGGGGTAATTACAATCAAAAGAGGCAGCACACAACACGGCCATAGAAATATAAATTATGTTCGATTAGACAATTTAATTGACACTAAATGCGCCGAGATTTATTATTATCGGTATCTCGGGTCTTTGCAGATTATGATTAGGGGCGTAGTTGGGAGGGGTGGGTGTATGACATTCCATCTTTTTCATGCCAACACTGACATTCAGTGATTATTATTTGAAGGCACTTCCATCACGATCGATTAACCTATTTATCGTGACGTTAAGATAAGCAACCAATAAAAAGAAACTGCCAAAAGTTGCAAGATAGTGATGGTAGTTTCACGATGGTTTTGGATGAGTATCAGTTCGGAGGTCACGATGTTTTGCACGTTTTGTACTCCAAATTTTATGAAATGCAAAAAAACGTTCGAGAGTTATAGTAAACAGTATCAAGTGCTTGTAACGTCTGTACGAACTTTTGTGAAAAAATGAGAATCAAGAAGTAGACCGCAAACAGTGAGTTGCTTATAAAGGTCTCTGATCTCGAGAGTTATGCCACGTGGCGTTTCATCACATTATTTGTTAGCGAAAATGAAATTCAGGAGATAAACTGAATTCTACTCAGAAATATTGCAAATTTAGGAAACTTTCAGACTGTACTGGGTGCCTTTTGTAAGTCTGTAGCAATTCTAATTGTCTGTCTGGAAGCGGTAGTTGCTTTGTGTGAGCTCTAAGCTAAGGTGCACAGTAAATAAATCAGTTGAGCTAGACATTGACTTGTACAATTGATTCTGTTGATTTGGTATATTTCTATGCATTTCGTATACTTTGGCATTTGACAAGGGCTTAGGACCCCTATGTCCTCCTAAACTAAACCATTTTGGTTTTACTCCTCTAACATAGTCTGGCACAGTTCTGTGCACATAATGCTATTAGCGAGCGTTAGGAAGTGATTCTCTAGCTATGTCATACATTGTTGGTCTTGAGAAGTGAGTTGGTCTACGTAAGTTAGCCGCATGTTGTTTGTCTGTCAATTGGTAACAGAGGCTCATAGAGTGCAGTGTACTCTCTATTATCGTGGTTTTCCACCTTACAAGAGTCACACATGTAAGGATCGTCATATAGGGGTCATTTTTTCCCCGGCTCTGTACTCTTGTAGATGAAGGGGGGCTCTAAGCCTTGCGTACTTCGGCGATCCGAAAGAGTCTGCTCCACCATATCCAGTTTCGGTATTTTGAAGGGAGGTATCTGCTGAAGAGTACCATACCTGTTTTGTCCGGGTTGACGTAAAGTCCACAATCTTTAGCCCATTTCTCAAGGCTGTTAAGAGCTGCTTCTATCATTTCTCTTAATGAGTCTACTTCTACTACTTGATCTCCATAAACAGTGACACCCACTCGTGTGTTCTTTTCATATAGTGTCAATGCCTATTAGAACCAAGAGAAGCGGGGATATAACACCTCCCTGAGGGGTTTCTCTCGTGAATATACCCGAAAGTGAAATTAATATTTCTTGAGATGAGCATTTTGCAAATCCCGTATCATAGTCTTATTTTATTTGGATTGACCGCGGTTTCAAGACGGGAGCTACAGCTCTATGGCGCTTACCCACCTCATTGTTTGATCTGTGAAATGGTGATTTTTTTTTCTGTCCTTCTAGCAAATTAGGCTAAATCTCCGGCAATTGTTTCTTTCGAAAGCAACCTTGTTAGCTTACCGTCCAACACTTGTTGCAGAAGAATCATTCTTTAGATGGTTTCGCTGAATTCTGTGTAGAATTTGATCCTACATATGAATGTTTACTTTTAACCCTGCAACGCGTTCATTGTCAATTTGACAAGTAAAGTCAATTAGCAAGATCCTCGTTCTCAATTATTGTACCACCCATAAAGTACCAAAAACCAAATGTTCCACACAAGCCACGATCAGTCTACTAGAGAACTACGTTTGATGCCACATACTACGTGCGTACATACATTCTCTGCATTTGTCTATCACCCATCTATCCCGCGAAATCAACTCTCCAAAAGAAATCGGTTAACTACAAGCGCCTTATGGCCAAAATCAAATCAACAACTGGTACCGGCCTCAAACTCAGTCATCATCAGTGTCGCAGTCGTAGTCGTCGTCGTTGTTGTCGTCGTTGTCCGCTCCAGCTCTAACAACTGTCTGCTCTAGGCGAGTCGCACATAAATAACCCAACGCAATTGGCCATCGTCATCACCGTCTTAGTCGTCGTCGTCGTCGTCGTCGTAAAAGAACACGCATGTTGTTTAGACAAATCTCTTCGCTGTCATGGTTCATGTTGCACCACGGATGTGCTATGCGCGCGCACAGCACACTACGGTGTTCCCCTCGGGCGTCCAAATTGGGTGATCGGTGTCATTTCGCCGCCGCTGTTGCAACAACATTCCATTAGAGGGAGAGACACACTCGTATTAGGCAAGTAATACCCCCGCCGGTGAGGCATGATCATTTGTAGCCCCGCTAATAGCCTGAATACCTGAATACGTGCAAACCACGAACCGTGATCCTGATTCATTTTCATATACACACATGTATACATACATACAATGGGAAACTTTCACTCTCTTTCCCAATCCACCATCCACCATCCCCCATAATGTATTCACATGTAACTCTGATTAGATTTGTCAGGAGGATGTCAAAACACTTAGCCGATAAATGAGATCAATGTGGCGCCGCTCAGTTTGGTTGGAAATCGAATCTACCTGCCAGCCAGCCAAAGATCGCTGTTGGTTTTCGATCTTGAATCGTATCGGTTTCACATGTCAATTTTGTTGATCTGCTGATGAAAGCACAACACTTATTCGAGAGACAAATTGAAGTTGACATAATTTGTATCCCATGGTACTGTGCGGCTAATTATTTGAATACGCGACTGAGTCTGTTTTGGTTTCGACATGGTCTGGTCAATGCTTCATTGGGTTTGTGAATGCCTTAATTTGGTATTATTCGTGATTTGTTGCATAAGCCGGCTTAGCTTAATCCTTTCGCAGCGCTTGTGGAGTACATCACATTATGTAAGCCATGTTGGTCAGGATGAATGTGCGTATTATATTCTGTCCAAAGCTTCTTCCAAATATCCAACTGCAACCTCTAGAAAATGTCTGCAAACTCGAATTAAATTTCCACTTATCACCGTTCATCTACCGTGCGTAGTCCCGTAGTAATCTATGCGCACATATGCCTATCAACATCAGTGGCAGCTCTCTCAATTAGCGTAGTAAAATTACAGGCAATTAAACAGGTGATAAGTGGTCAATATCTCTCGCGGGTAGTTATTGCAATGCGTTGGGGTTTTTTTCTGTTTCGTCTTGTAATGCTGCTCTCTATTCGAAAACCGCAATCTTACATGGTAAATCGCACGTCTGACGACGGCCGATAGAGGAAACCCAAGACTTTGGGTGCTAGTACGAAATGCGGTGCGAAATTTAGACGCCAGTGGAAATTTGCTGGATTGTGTGAGACGCTAGCTATAAATTAATTATGCAATGTGTGATCCATTTAGTTTATTATGGGAATTCTATTTGTTTGTTTGCTTTTATTTTGCAGATTCTTCGTTCGCACGTAATGGTACGCGTTGGAGGTGGCTGGGATACGTTGTCGCATTATTTGGACAAACATGATCCTTGCCGTTGCAAGGCTCAGCATAGGTCATCGGTTGCTGCACGCTTGATACCTCGTACTAGTAGTGGAACCAATGGCATTGAACTGCACAAAGCTCAGGTGATATTCGAAAGGTAAGTGAAAATCTCTTTTATTACCAAAGTTATTATGTAAGAGAATATCTAATGAACATAGGTAAAGTTCTACTCCATTTGATCTCAGAGCCAGTTCGTAATTTAGAATTAAGTACTGTTCATGTGATTTGAAAGAACATTTTATTTTAAGCGAGGAAGAGTTCTTATTTGCTCCATCTGAAACCATTGCACTGTTCAAATGTCCCACCCTAATTTTTCGAACTTTCATTTTGTTGTTCTACAAAGTCCTTGTTATTTCTTAGGAGGATGCAAACTTGTTCTGTTGAATTAGGGCCCGAATTTTGTTTTTCTAGTAATCGTTTCAATAGAACCAATTCTGTACGTTTGAGGCGAAAACCGCACTAATCCATGGATTTGATTGCTTGACAGTTAGTGAAAGTGCGAGTATCCTTGACAGATATTCCATTACATTTAAGGTTTCCCGGATCCCCTGAAAAACGCTACAATAATCTGAGATTCGAAGAGAGATACTTGGCAAAAAAACACTGCAACCAACTCCTTTTTGGAACTTTCCTCTGGACACATTCAGTCAGTGTCTTCTAAGGTGAAATTGAGATCAATAATCTATGAGTAGCCTTCATGATACCTAGACCAATGTTAGGTGGCCTAAGGAGAGCTGGTGCTAAATAATGTTCAGCGCCACTGAAGGAGAAGTTATCTGTGCACCACTGATCCACATACACGCAGATCTTTGCACATTAGTTAGAAGTGTGATCACGATCACTCCATACAGTAGTACAGGCCTAGTTCCTCGTAAAGAAGGGAAGTTCTTTTTTGAGCGGATTAACTCCCTGTCCGCAATTTGAAGCCCCTCTATTGCGTGGGCGCCGTGGCTCTGTGGTTAGTGCGTTGGACTATGGAGCACCTAGAACACCTAAAAAGTTTTTCACGGCCCCACCTCTTGCGAGCGTCTGAGAAACATCCGAGAGTACAGCTGTCTCGAGAAAGCTTCTCAAATAACAAATTGCCCTTCGGACACGGCATTAAACAGTAGGCCCCTTCCATTCGTGTAAAGAATATAACACGCACAACACGAATAGTTGTGAGAAGCTAGGCCTTGGGTCCCATCGGCCTGTTGCGCCAAGTATTTTTTTCTAGTGCGTGGAAGGGGATTTCTTTGAGAATATTAAGGTGTTTTCTGGAGGCAGCGATAGCATTGTCATCAATATCGGCTTTTTCTATGTCCAATTGCAATCCATTAATGTAATGATAATCCTGCGTATGATCAGTACTTCGAGCAAAGAATCAGCTTTCAGGCTTGCAAGTGCATGGAAATTTGCCTCAGATTTGACATTGTTAACAAAGACATACTCTGCCTTATACCAGAACCTTTTCCTGAAAATAATTCTCTACACAGCACGTAGACGACGCATTCTCTACGTGACAATTTATGTCTCCATGCCCATGTCCGACTCGGACGGTTGGACGGTTGGACGGTTGGACGGCTGGACGGCTGGACGGCTGGACGGCTGGACGGCTTTCCTCGGACATTTTAAGTAAAACTATTCGCGCGTCATTAGCATTTGTCGTCTCGTCGCGGTCGCGGTCGCCAACAATGTGTAGTATAACTTGTCACTAAGATTATAGCCAATTTCATAACTCAATTGGAATTGCTAATTATTATTATTATTTCAATTGCGTCTCATCTCAGCCTAACCCCTCTGCTCGATTTGTGCTGCAAATAAATTATGATCTAATGCCGGTGTGGAGGCATTTATCAATCAAACCATGGCTATAAATCATTGCCTTGCAAATCGACAAGATATCAATATTTTTTTTATTTTTTAAGGAATCGCCTCTCCATTGACACACAAAAGACGGATGAGGAAAATGGCAAAGTGACAGTCCAGTACTTGTATTTACTTAAGATTAGCATTTTTGTAATTTGTTTAGTTAATTAGCTGTTGTGCGATTGTGTCAAAGGAGAGTCTCGTGTGCGCAAATCCTGCTGTGGACCGGTTTTTCCTCTTTCCAAATGGGTAATACCGGCTGTTGCATTTCTAAGGCACAAAGAAAAGTTCTCGGCTTTGCATATTTAGCGCGATTGCACAGACAATTAATTAAGTTTAATTACATGCGAAGAGGTTTGACATGATCGAGTGCTGCAGTGGAACAAAGATCATAAAGCAATTTGTTTGTCACTGGACTATGTTGGAGGACATGTGTCAATGAATGCTAGGTGTTGGGTAATATTGCTGCTGGTAGCACAAAATTTTGATAAATGGCCGACCAAAGGTATGACGGGTTAGCCGACATTCGTGCCGGTGATAATTATGATCGCTTTTGGTGTGTTGATTTATTTGTCTTGTATAGGCTACTATTTGGCCAATATTTGTTCGCTAAATTTGCATAATTCGATGTAATTACCCGCACAAGAATTGGGTAACACTGGATTTCTGCGCGAATGGCGTTGAAGGTTAATCTGTCGTATAGATCAAATTTGAAATCACAGCATGAGCTTCTGACAGCTGCTGCTTGACCGCTTGCAGCACGAAACGCGAGTCTAATTGCTTATTTCGTCATTAATAATCGCAGTTATGGATTAGCTGAGACTGAGGCTGAGGCTGGTGTTGGAAATCTGTTAAACAACAAAGTAATAGCTGTTCGATGGCGTTTTAGTCGGTGCTTATCGTTCTCCATGATGAAACCATCTCTATTACACCTTTTCGACCAACATTTTCCAATTCTGCATTCTGGCATAAAGTCACTCTCAGCTTCGACGGTTCTTAACGATTCGTTATTTGATGACTAATATCTTGCTCAGTGTCTTCGGTATTCAAGTGCAATAAAAAAAAATAAATACTTGACGCAACAGGTTGATGGGACCCAGGGCCTAGCTTCTCGCAACCATTCGTACTGTGCGTGTTATATTCTTTACTCGATTGGAAGGGGCCTACTGTTTAATGCCGTATCCGAAGGGAGAGTTATTTGAGAAGCTTTCTCAGGACATTTGTACTCTTGGATGTTTACCAGACGCTCGCGAGATGTGGGGCCTTGAAAAACTTTTATGTGTTCCCCGACTGGGATTCGAACCTCGAACCCCTTCCTCCATAGTCCAACGCACCCACCCGTGCAATGCTGCGTTTATAATACACGTTTCCACAAGTCATACATAACGCAGTCTTTGACGAAAACCACACTAGATGCTGTAAGTTGGGGACCTATTTACTCAAACTAAGACCTTACTTTTTCTTTTACTGAATCTGAAGCTTTTATGTAAGCCTTTGACTTTGAAAGTCACCATTGTATCATGTAGTTTCAATGCAGATATACAGCTTCATGTGTGTCTATATTAAAGTTACGAAAAGAATGAAAATTGCGAGGAAAATTGAACAAAGAGTAGTGGCCTTCGTTCAATTCGCCTGCTGCCAATAACGAATGCAACTGCCTGGCACCAATCAAACGACTGTGATCACTCAACACAAATACCATATGCCCAACCATCTGTGACTAATATGGAGAGAACTCATACTACCGTGGCCAGTTGCCGTTTAGAGCATTTGTTTAACACATATCGACTTTGACATGCATTAGATAAAAAGCCTGGTGTCAAAATCACATTAACGACTTAATTAATCGGCACAGGAAACTGGTTAATCCACTATGACTGGACACGAAATGAAATTCTATACCCTCTAACGTTTTTCTCTTCATTTTACTTTGTCATTTCAGATCACCGCCTTCGGCCAGAAAAGTTATCTCAACATTCAACAATTCATCAAATCATTCATCTTCTATGAACGGTGGCAGTAGCTTGTCACCAAGTGCTGCTGGGAAAACCAGAAGTCGCAGTCCTACCCCACAGCGAAAGTATCTAAATCAGCTAAATCATAACAATAGCATTGAGAATGGCAATGTAGGTTTCTTATTTCAACCAAAAACGATTGTTTTAGTCACGTTTTTAATTTCAGGATAAACTCCATCCACCATCACAAATTGCAACACCCAGCCTGGCCCGGCGTTCGATGTCACCAAGCCCCAGACGACTAATCGATATGAGAAAAAAGCAAACATCTCTGGATTCGTCTAGTGGGCCGAAATCTTTGCCCACGAATGTGGTAGATGTGTCCGGTAACCATGTGCAATTTGAAAGCTTAAATTTAGTACAAAGCGAGGGCGTAAGTCCACCCAGTAGCAACGGAACTCTCAGCAATGAAACCTCTAGCAGTACCAAATTCGAAAACATCAGCGACAATGGTAGTGAAATTAGCGATGAGGGCTATCGCAGCTTGGGTGTGATTCAGTCAAACGCACAAAAACGGGAGTCTCTGCATAGTCAAACGTCGATTGATGACGCTGATAATAATGGTAAGTGCACATTAAAGAATTTCGACTACCTGGTGCTAATGCATATCTTTACAGCGCGTCAAGACCAGACTTCAAGTGACTCTCAGCTATCTCCAGTAGATGATGGTTCGCAATCATCAAAAACCCCAGCAATTCTCGAGACCGATCCCAATATCGATCCGAATACAACATTATCCGAGCAACCCGATTCAATTGTGACAATCACTCCACCAGCAGAGGACGAGGTGAACAAGTTCGAACAATCAGGCGTTTTCATAACCGAGGATGAAATCACTGTGGACATAGCTAATGCAACCGGCCTCCGTAAGACAGGATTCTCCACAAAAATCTACGGCGAGGAAGAAGTGAAGCCTACCACTATGGTTAAGAGTAAAATTCCCCGCTCACCGGTTCCACAAAGACGGCGCAGTTTGGACAACAGTAGCTGCAATGGCAGCATGGCCGATATGCGTCAATCTCCGGACTTGGGATCCCGAACTGGTTTACCAGTATTCAACAGAAAAAAACCTGTCTACAGATCAGTTCGAAAGCCAAGCGAGCTAGCCAATGAGGCACGTAAAACTCCAGGCAAAGACGTCACCAATACTTGGAGCGGTCGAGTACCACCAACTGGTAAGAAACGACCTACTATGTCTGCTGATACGTTTAGTCCTAGTGCAGCATTTGATCGCAACTCCAAAACTCGTTCGTCTCAAATTCTATACGACAGCAACGGCCGTCGAGTCAAAGGTGGCGCCTCGCTAACAACATCACCGGTTAAAAATCACGCCTCCTCACCACTAGCTCAACAGCTTCTGGAGGCTGCCAGCAGTGCAAAGAACGACGCGCAAATACTTGAAAAAATGAAGGCTCTCTTATCAAGGTATTCGACCAGCAACCTGGGCACTCCCAAACATGCAAACATGAAAAAACCAATGTACGACGACTTTACGACTGCCTGGGTAAACAGCAATGGACACTTGGAGCGTTCCAGTAGTTGTTCACCACCCACTAAGGGTCAATCAAAGCGAAGCTCAGCCGCTTCTTCAACCGAGAGCACTCATAGTAGAGACATGTCAGTGATTGTATCGCCCCGACGAGACCGAGGCTTGTCCAGAATTCCAATGCCGACAAGACAAAATACGGAGCTCTATTGAGATACACTGAGAAGTAACGCAAAAGCTTTTTTATATGAACGTAGCGGTTAAGGGTTCTGCAGAAACGCTTCGCTTGCATATGCGGACTGAACCAACAAAGGTAGTTGAATATATTTTGTAGTAGTTTTTATACTAAAAAAACAAAAACAAAAAATCAAGAGTAGAAAAGACAAAAACAGTAGGTAACCGAGACGTAGAGAACTTTTTCTATTCGAAACCAAAAATATTTGAAATAAAATAAACTTCTTTGGCCAAGTTTTGTTGGCCATATCTCACAAAATTCTAAGACAGATCCACTACACAAATCCAAAAACAAAAAACACATTAGCTTCCGAGCAAACAGGACACAAAAAGGAATGGCAGTTGACAAGATAGAATAAATTTTAGTTTGTCAATTAAGAATTTACTTAGGCTAGAAAGATTGCAGTAGAAAATATTGAAGGCGATGGCGCAAACATGTATACTCGTACGTAGCTTTGGTAGAGTTTCTTTTTAAGTTATAGATATAATATATACACCGCATGTATTTTTATACATTACTTAGAATTACTCCACTTTTCTACAATATAATCTTCCTAAACATCTGCGCAAAGGCATCCTAAACAAAAATGCAAAGAATGCAAATTGAAAGAGTGAAAGTAATCGATCTAGTGTTGTTTGTTTATCCCATTGGTGCTGTATATCTGAGTTAGGCAATTTGTAATCCCCCAAATGTAGGTTAGTTTCCATAATTTAGATACTATAATCAAAACACAATCTCCCACTATAACCACTCCAATATAATCTCAATTTGTTTCCCCCCTCTATTCTACACACGTCTGTGTATTCCTTTAAAAGAAACAAATGTAAACAGAAGGTCACACAAGTAAAACACATTGTATTTCGGCAGAATTAATTATGACCAGTAATTTTTTTTTTTTTTACTTTTCATTATTATTTCTTAGGTATAACAAAATAACGATTATTGTTTTTATTTTTCGTATTAAGTGTAGCTTTTAGCCAACGAGTTGACAATGTATTTATAATTAAAGAAATTATTTTATATGTCTAGGTATAAATATAATGAAATTATAACACAAAAAAAAAAAAAAAACCGAAACCAATAAGTTCCCAAATATCACAATAAAATTGTTAATAATTCTTATATTATTATTTTTTTTTCCTTAATGATTGATGTTTATGCAATGTTTTTTGATTTCGTTTTTTTTTATTATTTCGGTAACGAACATATTATTTTAAGCAAGAGAGAGCATATATTAAAATGTATTCTAAATACATATAAAAAACAAACACTTATTAAAAATTTTAAATAAATATTATGCGACACTTACATATTACAGAAAACTAAAAAAAAAAAACAAAAATCAAATAAAAACAATAAAAAACCTACAAAGCATGTGTTTTCATTTGGGTTGCAGATGTAAAGTACCTAGCAAAAGTAAGTAAAAAGGTTGCGAAAAATTCAGCGAATTCACACAAATTTCCAGAAAACACCAGGCCACCAGAATCTCTCAGAAAGCAGTAGGACACCTAAAACGACAAAATCCATCAACAAACAAAAAAGATATACGATATTTTGTACCAAAGTTTGGGTGGTTCTGGAGGGTCTGTATACCTACTGCTTTCTGAGAAATTCTGGTGGCCTGGTGTTTTTCGGAAATTTGTGGTATTTTGTGGAATTTTTCGGAGCGTATATTTTTGGTTGCAGATGACCTAGCGACATGCAACGAAGACCAAAATGTAAGTTAAGGGGTGTGGTGGGTGGAGGAAAGTAAATTCCCCCCCACTCATATCTCGGGTCTGCGATGGCTTAACAAAATGAAACAAAGACTCATATTTCTGTGGAAAGGGTTTAGTTTATTTTGAGTATGATATAGCATTTTTAGGTTTCAGTTAAATTCAGTCTTTAGCGTTTCTTGATTGAATTGTTGTTATTGGCGTGGAGAGAATCAGGAAAGATTTGTGGTTTGGGTTGGACTGGAGTAGTAGGGGCACCACGATAAGCGTGTTGTTCTTACTGTTTGGTCTGCTGATCCTGTGAAGATAGGAAAAGTTAAAACAAAGAAATTGGTATCGTTTAACTGAAATTACATCAGCTTACAGATTTGAAGGCCTCTCTATCTACGTCTCATGCGGCAATATCATACTAAACGGCTTGAAGCTGTCATGTATTAACCGAGTTTGCCTAGACTTCAACTGCGTTAGCATAATTCTGACAGTTAAGGTTAAGATTTGATGTGTAGAAAAAAACTTGAACCATGAAAACAAAACTTTGGCCAATTTACGGAAATATCAACTTTTTCTTACTATTCCATTCCTTGACACAGTCCCTTTGGTGCGTACTCCAGGTCACACAACATTTGGTCTTTCTTTATTCCTAATAACCAACCTCCTCAGATGGCGATCAAAAAAAACTATTTTTTTCGAACAAAAATTTTATTTTTCCACCAGGCGCCCAGGAATATCAGCCGGTATATTGGTTTTCTGTTTTAAGTTTAGTGCTGAATGCTACCCTCAGAGAAACAACCGCTGTAAAACGTCAAACTGACAGTTCGGTTGTGGGAATTGACATTTCAAAAGGCAAGGAGGATTTCCTTCAAAATAAAATTTAGCAAATTCTAGGGATTTGTCCCAGTTCAAGAATAAAATAGAAATGGCAAGTCCAATTCGAAGAGACATTGCTCCGTTCTTGCAAAGAGTGCGTGCTTTCCTGCTCGGCGTAAGTCTATACACCTAGTTTTGCTAAGTTTTGTTATGTAAGTCAGAATCTTTTTTGCACAGAGAGAACACACCGTAGCTCTACGCTTCGAAGATGGAGTAGCAGATCGGACCCAGCCTCCACCAGATGTACCCGGTGGACCAGCACACATACTTTCGGCCAACTACTATTGCAGACGTGATCCTAGGCGTGAAGTAGCTCCACCAATCGACGTTGTCAAACAAGCGTTGATTGCTAGTGAATCTGGAAGCAAGGCCGGAAAGTTGCCTACTCCTGGCCCAGTATATAAGTGGGATTAGAGCGAGAGATATGTTTATGATTAAATACTGCTAAATTAAAGCTATTTTCAGTGAAAAGAACTTGATGGTATTTATTTTCTCAATCGGAAGCCCATTTGCCAGCCTGTTTTGGATTTTAGTACCACGCTGATTGTGGGTTCAACGGGTGCTCCTAGCGGCAATAGTTCATAGTGTCGCAGTATCTTTGTTATTATTGCTTTCATCTCAAGCATGGCAAACCTCTGGCCTATACAGTTTCGCGGACCCGCACTGAATGGGACAAATGAAAAGGGATTCTCGTGGGTATGTCGTTCAGGATGAAAACTCTCTGGGTCTGGAAATACGTTGGGGTCGTTCATGAGTGTGATAAGCGCCATTAGAATACTGGTGCCCTTGGGAATGAATTTTTCGTCTACAGAGGATAAAAACAAAAACAATTACATTGGCATGGTGAGATTGGATTTGTCTTACTTATGATGCAATCTTCAACGGTTTGTCTTCCGATGAATGGTACAGGAGGATACATACGCAGACCTTCCTTAATGACCTTTTCTGTGTATTTCAACTCTATTAGGTCTCGGTGTGTGATTTCTTTGTTGCAGTCAGTGCCCATGACTTCGTAGATCTCCTGCACTATCCTGTTCTGTACTTCAGGGTGTCTTGATATGCAGTAGAGCGTGAATCCTAGGCCCGACTTAGTGGTATCATGGCCTTCAAACATGAATGTGTCAACCTCTTCCCGGATATCGGCATTGGAAAGTGGTTTTCCCTCAACAGTTGCCAGCAACAACACATCGAGAAACGCCATGCGCTGCTTGATACCAAATTCTAAGCAAAACCCCATATAAAATTCGTTTAATATATGTATGTATAGGAGATATGTACCATTTTCCTTAGTTTCGAGTCCGGTACGCAGCCTTTCCAGTTCTTCTCTTCGTTTTTCTATAATATCATCAGTAAATGCATGAAGCTCATGCACGACTTTTTCATGCTCTCTCTTCAGCCGTGGAGCGAATAATCCAAATAACGTGTCATTGCGGTAAAGAACCGTCACGAAGCGCTTCACAAAGATATCCGTCATCCTAAAAACAAACATTTAGCATTGTTTTCTGATTCGTCCATTTCTCTTGCTACTTACTTGTTCAACAACTTAACGTATTTGCAGTTCTCATCTGTTTGTGCGTTAATTGTTGTCCCCATGGCTGATTCAGAAATTACGTCCAGAGTCGCCAGTCCAATACAGTCATGAATATCCAGAACAGTTTTCCCATCAGCATGCGGCTCCAACTTTTTTACCAAAATAGAACTCTGGCGGTCAAAAATCTCAATGAATTGTTCCAGGATTTTAAAGTGGAAAGTTGGTGTTATAATCTTTCTGCGGGTGTGCCATTTCGGGCCGGAACTAACCAGCAATCCTTCACCCAGCCACAAATGAAGTAGTGAATACATTTTGTTCTTTTTGATTTGTACTTGACTGCTAAGAATTTCCTGTATATCCTTGAGATCCGAGGTATAAATGGCAAGAATGTGGAAGACCCACGACCTGAAGGTGGTACCATACTTCTTTGGGCATTCTTTCGCCATCTCCAGAAGATCTGCATATATATGTACATATGTATCAGTTAAAATTCTTCAAGTATGTTTGTAAATACTAACCATCAGGTTTCTTCCCAATATACACCCAAATGGTTCCAATTAGAGGCAAGGAGAATGGACTGGAAATGTTTTTCATTCTTGCAACGCGTTTCATTTTCCATAATACGTCCAGGAGGCATACCACTATGAAGCTAACCACGATGGTAATAAGCATTTTGGATTCTGAAAAGAGATTTGAAATTCGTATTAGAAATTACAAAGTGAACACGGTTTATTCTAGTTATAAGGAATGACAATGTACAAGTAACACAACTTCAGACGAGTGTTTTTCTTAGCGCGTGGTTATTTAAGTTAAATTATAAATAGTATACTGAAACTGACGAAAAGGCATGGGTATCTAACCAACAGTTTAGAAAATTTTCTTGTAGTGCGGCAAAATTTATAAGGCCATCCTAAGTTTAGCGTTGGTTTTGATTATAGCTTCAAAGAACTGCCATTCTTGCATATGAATTTTCAGAACTAGGCATATGGTCAGAATATCAACTATTTGAATCATGGACTATACTATCAAAGGAATCTATCATTTAGATGACAAGAATTATGGTATTATTGGTACTACAGGATTTTTGACGACATTACACGATACTGGATATGCTGCCTGACGCAAAGACAATTGAACTTTGAGCATTCAGAACTGGGTTGGAGCAGATTCTGAACCAATTATAGAGTATAGTCGAATTGGTATGGATATGACCAAAC
Source organism: Xylota segnis (assembly GCA_963583995.1). Lineage (NCBI taxonomy): Eukaryota > Metazoa > Arthropoda > Insecta > Diptera > Syrphidae > Xylota > Xylota segnis. Next base: position 60,600,799 of record OY757237.1, read on the forward strand.
AAGTCAAGGTGAGGAGTTCGCAGTTCATCAGGCAAGTATGCTTCCGACTTTTGAACCAGAGCGTTCAGACCAGATGCTTCTATTAGTAAAATGAGCAGAAGAGTCGAAATGAAAGTATAAGTCTCTGTAGTTATAGCTGAGCTTTGCTTAAGGCTTAGTCTCAAGGCTTATACTTATTAAACATATTGTCTTGGCTTGTATGGAACGATGGAAACGAAAGTGGGCCGTTGCATGAATGAGGTTAAAACAAAGCAACTTTTTGGACGTAAAAGTTTCTGTCGAGACAGGCTCATATAGAACCCAGAGCCTAGAAATAGATAATACAAAATGTAGATTTGTTGCTCAACGAGACAACGTCACTGCACTTTTAATATGCTTTTAACAAGTTTGTCTTATAGCCAAAATATTGTGTCCCGGATTTAACTAATCCAGTCTGGCAAATGCTAGTCCAATGTATTCTATGAATAAAACTGCTCAGAGTTTTAAACAAAGGGGAAGAGCCCCCGCAATCAAGAGAAGATTATGTGTGCTAATGATGATCTTTTGGTTAATTTGAGCTACAAACACACGATACCCGACTGAAACTTGTGAAAATATTGCGAGGCGTGCTACAATAGGCCAAACTATTCATGAATAGCTTGAAGATATTCGAGGGAATCGAGGCCAATGATTTTCCAAAAGAAGTAAATTAGAACGACACTAGCGTGTTGTGGCGTGCAATAGGGTGTGTTGTGGCGGCTACCGTGCACACATTTGTGGTGTACAGACACGGCATGATAGCGTTATTCTGGCTTTATCATTTAGTTTCCAGAGTCACTGGCTTAGCTTTCAAGTCGTAACTGAAACACGTCAGCTATGATATAACTTTCGCTAAATCATATTACACGAGTAGAACTCAACTTCGTTAGCTAAACATATCTAAAAATATAGAAGAACAACCTCCGGATGTTTCTTCGAAAAGCCAACCAACGGGTGCAGATTTTAAACCCGGAATGTCGACTTTAGAAACACAGAAGAAAACTTAGTCACTGGAGTTAAAGAGCTACTTAATAGGCATCAGGTAGAGAGGGTGGTAAGAAGCCTCCTCCCAGTTATGAGGAAATGAGCTCTCAAAAAGCAACAAACATTAAAGCCGTCAAAGCCGATTCTGGTAAGTAGGATGCATGTATCAAATCATCAATCCAGTATGGGTGGATGAATTCATACCCGATGACTGGACTACCAACTCTTTATTACTCATCTTCAAGAAAAGCTATCCAATGTCTTGTAAGAACAATCGAGGCATTTCTCTATAGGATCCTGTGTCTGAACTCTCTCTGCAACACACTAATGGGAAAGTGACTTCTGACCCGCCAGATCGATTTTCGACCAAATTTTCACACTAGACAAATCCTGGAAAGGACGAACGAATTTCAAGTCGAATCTCACCATCTTTTTATTGAAAGTCGCATATGATAGCATTCATCGTCTTAAGCGATGGCCGAATTTTTGATCACAGCGTGATGTTGGAAAACAGGCGATGCAATGTCCAATTCGTTCGAACCATTCCAAAGACGTACCGGGTTTCGGCAAACAGATGCATAATCATGTGATTTCTTCAAGCTTGTGTCCGCAGGGCAAATGCGAACACGGAAAGCATTATCTTCAACACATCTGTCCAGGGGTACGCAAACGATATCATCGGTCGCTTCCAGCACGCTGTCATAGAAGCGGCAATTGAAGAATAGGCGAAATGAATTGGTTATGATTTAAATGAAGACTAACAAAGAAAGATCTGTCCATCACATAGGATAAAACGTTACTGTTGGCAACAGTACATACCTTCAAAGTGGTTAAGGAGTTTACCTGCGTCGGTGTTCAAAACTCCCAACAACGAAATGCAACCTCAGTTATACTATATGGAGACGAGTTGGTACCAGGAAACAGAGTAGATTTTGAGCATTTTTGAGAGGAAATTTTTTTTCGAAATTTTTTTTCGAATTTTCGGTTCCGTATGCAAGAAGGGCAAATGAAGGAGAAGATAAAGCAGCGATCTCTGCGAGTTGTATTAAGATGTACAAAACACCACAATATGTCGACTACACTGACTCAGTCACATCAATCCAACGGACAATAAGGCTTGAGCAAAAAAAATCAGGCTATCAAGGACGCCAGAGCGCAACCGGTACTGGAAGCAGCGTCCCCGGGATCCAAGGGAGTGGAAAACTCCCGTGTCTCAGGTAGAGACCGTTCGTAGAGTAGGTTCACCTCACAAACCCTCGAAAAGATTTTTAAAAAAATGTAAGTATGTTAGGTTCACCTCTTAACCGACGATTTAGCTTTACAAGTTACGCCCACCTCAGAAGTCGCCCCCTTTTTAGCTTCTCGTCGAAGTACACAGGTTTAATCGAACCGAGTTTTTACAAACAAATAAAGATATCCCTTTTAATCTAAACTCACAGAAATAAACAAAACAAAAACAATCAAACAACACAAACCGATTAACTGAATCGAAAGCGCACCGGAAAGATTGTGTCTGATTCTGCACTGCGATCTCTTATCTTATTCCTCATTTTTTGCCAATTAAACCAACTAAACAATCAAATCATTCTAATTAGTACACAAATATTACCTTCGCCGTCCGCACAAGGTCAATAGGCAAATACCTTCCCAGTGACACAATTCGCAGGAATACTATACTATCATCAATAGTTGGACCTTGCTGCAATAATTAGCAACTATAAAATTAGAAAATATCGTAAATCGACTTTTTAGCAACTCACACAAAATGACCTTCTTTGTTTGTTTTGAAAAAAAAAAAAAAAAAACGGGTAACAAAGCTCCGTCTCTGATTTGCAGCAATTTAAGCTGGAAACTGAGTTCTCGATCCGCGATCGCGTCGCGCTAATCTTCGAATGAGGCATCTGTTATCATCAATGATTCGTAGAAGTGTATCGCACCGTGCCTGAAGCTTTCCGCCCCAGTGTTATTGGCAATTAAATTAAATTGCATTTAGGGGTATTCTCACATCTAGCCTAATAGTTCTTATAGTATTATTTGTTTAAGAACGCGGCAGCAGAATGTAAACAATCGAATTTGAATTATTAAGTTTTTGTTTACCCGTCCCAGTGTGTTTGGGTATTTCAAACGTCGCGCGTTGGCTGGTTTTGTTTGGCCGAGTTATTTCAGTCAGGTGCCAGTCAAGTGAGAGGGAAAGGGATCTCACAAGTTGAGGAAGGTATCTGGCTGCTCGTATGTCTTTGGGAAATATTTCACGTGTGATATGTTACACACTACATGACATACTAATGAAGCAATAAAAAATCAGTACAAAACCAATATTTATAGAACAGCGGTGATGTGGTTTCGGAGTGATATTCAATTGCAGGTTCCTAGCTTTCAATTAGCTTGTAACGACTGACTGAACAGTGAACGGTTGACAAGATTGCATGCAGTCTTCATAATGTTTGACCACATAGTGCAAGTTTACGTAAAGGTTTAGTGTGATTAGTGTGATCAGTGTGGATTCCCATTGGGCATTTCTTACGTCTTCCGATTAAGTTCTTAACGGTCGGTAGTACTTTATTAGATTCATTTAGTTAAGCGGAGTCTCTTTTTACTAAAATCACATCCCAGCGTGAAGTCAAACAAAAATCAAGTCAGTTAGATATAAAAAATGTTTTTTTCACTACGCCTAGACGTTGAAATGTCAGCACCCAATCGATTCATAAAACTCGGGTTCAACTGGTTGTGGAAGAGTTTATTTAGCAACTGAATAGTGATTAGTGAATCATTCAACCTACCCTTGCTAATAGCAGTTCCAACCTACATACATACATTGTGCCTCAAGAGAATCTTTTCTTCTTTGGCTTATGCTTATGAACAAAATCCTGCGCAGATTTGACGAAAATGGAGTCAAATGCGGATAATGTGGTAATACTGGTATCAGGATTGTTCCTCAGTAATTAATGAAATTAAGAAAACTCCTTTGAACAAGACTAGCAAACTAGGCGCACTGTATGTATATTTAACGATTCAGCGATGCTTTTTATAACTTAAACCAAAATTCGGACCTTCACGCCTCCACGGCTAAACAACCAGTTGCTCTCCCTATCCTCCAGTGCCAAGTACTTTGGAGTAGTAGTTGATCCAAAACTTAGCTGGGAACTCAACATGGATTGCTTGCAGGAAAACCTTTGGTAAGAAGCATGAACTTCGCCCCAAGATGGTCTTATGGTGGTGCACCCTATACATTCCTATGGATCCCTAGTTTGGTGGTTTGCTTTAAGAATAGATCACAACATCAAGGCGCAAAGAACCGCGGCTCTAGACGCGACGGGGTATTTGAGAAGATTTAGGCTGTGTTCACGCTCAAGCAAATTCGCGTCGCGTGACAGCCTTGAAAGTAAAATTCGATATTCCATATTCCTAGATTAAGTGAAAGTAAGGTACTAAGGGTAGTTTATGGTCACAACAGCATCCTGTCTCTGTTACCACGGGATCTAGTGGCCAATCCAACCTAATTTATAAATTTCAGAAATGTCGTCACGTTCAGGTTCCCAACCAGGGCAGAGTGGGAAATAGGCAGGGCGAGCTTGAAATAACAATATTCACCGACTATTGAAAAATTAACTGTGTCGTAGGAGGTCAACATTTCCATGTCTTACCGGTTTCCTGACTCATGCAGTAAATATTTAAGTCCTGCCCATATTTGCAGAGTTTTTGACAAAACGTGTTGCTGAGTGAACAGCAAAAATAACACCCATTAAAGTTCGCTGCAGAGCGTACAGTTCCAGAGACGATTCAGGCATTCAAGAGCAATATTGAGAAAGCTATTCGTGAAATAAGGCTTATCGAACCATCGATTATGTTGACAGAAAAATTGGGTTGACAGAATGGCCTACTTTCAAAATATCCGAGGCGGTCATTTGAGTGAAATATTATTTCATAATTAATCCCATGGTTTACTCTATTCAATTGAGCGACAATCATTGTAAAATATTGAAAGAAACTAAGAGATGGCCCGCCCTTTACTTCCATCTTTCGTGTCATATTTTGTTGAAATCTTGAGAAACATCGAGAAGACGTATTTTTCCCTTTATTAGGATTTCATCAATAATTTCTATAAACTACCAATTATTACATGAGTTTTGTTTATAACAATTCAAAAAGGTAACAAGCACATAGCCCACCCTTTAGACTAAACCAAAATTGTCCTGAGGGCTCTACTAATATTCTGGATCATAGGTGATAATTATCAAACTCTATTTCTGATTTAAAAAAAAAGACTTCTTATAAAAGTTTGTTCTATAGGACAGCTAATGGGTAAAAACTTCAATGTCATTCCTTAGACTTAAGCACTAAACAATGCGCATTCGTCCTACTTTGTAAACCATCTAAACATCTTAAAATTTACAAAATAATAATATTATTCCAATGCAACTCAAACGAACTTGCAAACATACATGTATACATACGTACGTTCATCTAGATAGATGTAAGCTGTGAAAACTGCGAAAATAAAAATACAAATTTTTGGCACAACAGGTCTATAGGACCCAGGGCCTACCTTTCGTGTTCTGCATGTTATATTCTTTACACAAATGGAAGGGGCCTACTATTTAATGCCGTTTTCGAAGGCCAATTTGTTATTCAAGAAGCTTTTTCACGACAATTAAACTCTCGGATGCTTGTAAGACGCTAGCGAGAGATGGAGTCGTAAAAAACTTTTAGGTGTTTCGGCTGGGGATTCGAACATACAACCACTTGCTCCGTATTCCAATGCACTAACCATTGTAAATTGCAAATGAAAAGTCATATTTCTTTGCCCTTAAAAAGCAAATTATTACAGAAAGGTAGTTAAAATGCAAAGCGAATCGAATTCTCAACTTCCTGGTGAGGCAACCTAGTCGGTTCTCGTAGAATTTTGTCATCCACCAATAAAATACAACAGAAAAAAGATTGAAATAAGTTTAGAAGTACAAAACCATTATATGTACATATAGATGTTTAACAAGTCGGGTTTTCAAAACCAAAATTCTATTTTCCCACATTATTATATTTTAACTAAAATCTTAAGTTTTCCAGGCATAATATCTATTTAGTAGGGTTACAAACCTTGGCCACGTTTTGGTGGTTCCTACCTCACTGTGACAACAAATTAACCAACTTAAACTGAACTACCACTCGCAAGATTCTATAATATTAGCAATCGTACTTATAGAATCTACCGATAAAATAAAATGACAAGGCACCAACCAATCTACACAATAACAATTATTCATGCCATTTATCACGTTCCTAAATAATTACCGAACACTTTTGACCCAACAATGAAATGAGAATCAGTTTAACGATCGCAAATAAATACTACTAACAATTAAATTAATGATACTACTGGTGCGGAAAATATAGCGAAAAATAAAATACGAGTTTGTACCGATTTAGAGGGAGCAGGCGTTCGGTGATACTGAATCGATTGTGTCTGGGTTGAGTGTTGGGTATGAGTAAGTGTTCATCTGAATAAGACAAAGTCTCGAAAAAAAATCTAGAACTAAGACGTACTCCGGTGCAGTTGAGACAGATTATTCTTAGAAGTGTAATACTTCCGCGGAAAACCCCGCCGATTTCTCAGTGGTCTCACTGATAACTGCGAACACAACAAACAGACCCTTAGACTAGATAAGTTGTTTTTATACAGACTCACGCGTAGGAACATATGTACATGCTTTCATGGGAGCTTGGTATGATAACGAGCACTGGCTGAGTTAAACCAGTCTCCAAGCAAAGATCGCATTATCAAGGTCGCCCTCATTGTGCATGCATTCGTCGGACCATGCTCTAGATATAAACCAGTACCAAATTGAGTTGTCCATCGTAGGACTGAACTGAACTTACAACGAAATCTTGAGCACCATCCCAGTTTAACAGTCCGACAAGTAACACTTCAGCACTGACTGGTTAACTAATACTATGGTTCATACACGTTCATGTAAAAATATCTAACGCAACAGACCCGTACAGCTGGGTGATGCTGGGAATATAAGATTTCTCGAGTGATAGATAAGGTCTGTTGTGAATATAACCCTTTATCGATCAGCTCATGAAGGTTGTGGTTTCTGGTAGAGCTATTAATAATGTTCTCTTTTCTTATCCTTGCTTTAAAGTTGTGGTGGGCGATCTTAAATTTGCTTTTTGAGCTGTGTATTCCAACTTAAAGGCCGGAAAAGGACAGTTCGCGGTAAAGAAACTCATTCTTTTGGTTAAAGAATTTCACAATTCATGTAATACATATGTACATATAATTATGACATGACTCCGTACTTATAAGCTCAACGTCGCTGTACGGGTGTTGTAGTTTGAATTATATTATAGTAGTGCGTTGGGCTATGGAGCAAGGGGTTCGAGGTTTGATTCCCAGTCGGAACACCTAAAAGTTTTTCACGGCCCCACCTCTCGCGACCGTCTGACAAACATCCGAGAGTATAACTGTCCTGAGAACGCTACTAAAATAACAAACTGCCCTTCGGACACGGCATTAAACAGAAGGCCCCTTCCATTCGTGTAAACAATATAACACTCACAACACGAATGGTTGTGAGGAGCTAGGCCCTGGGTCCCATCGACCTGTTGCGCCAAGTATAAAAGTGTTGTTAAATTTTTTTTTGAAATGGAAGCAAATCCGAAAATGAATTTAGAATTTTCGTAATAATTAGCATCTAGAGCAACTGTCTAGATCAAAACCGAGCCATGAAAGCACAGTCCATGTATACTAGTTATAGATACATTTTCGTCACCACAGTCTTACACATATTTATCCACCAAAACCTCATTAGGCTGCAAATAAGTATAGTATTTCAAATTGTACGACGAGGTTTTAGGCCGTGTTTAATCAACGGACATAGTTTTCAAAATAAAAGAAACATCATTTAGGGCTGATATGCATTAAAATATCACATTGCATTGCATTGCATTGAATTGCGAGTTTCTATTATTCAATAAAGTCACTGTTAACTTTATGAATGCTAGTGCAAACTGTCTATGAGACCGATAAACAAATAATATTTCCATAGAACGAAAGAAATCATAATTTTATTTTTAGTTTTATCAGAAACGAAGGCCACTTGATATCACAGTGCCCTAATGAACAGAAATCGCTTATATACCACAATTGCGAGCAACTATATTTAGTATCGAAGCTTATATTCACATATGTACAGGTACACATTTGACTTATCAGTCGTTGATATTAAAGAGTTTGAACGTTCGATTTTGGACTGAATGAATGACTGAAGCAAAATACACAGACTGATACAGATAGATATACATATGTATACTAGGGTATACAAAAAACAACAACGTGCATGGTATGAATGAGATGATACCCTATTCCTATCAAGGGTATGGAACTGCAACTTCAATGGCGGCAGATGCTTGGTGGTTATTTTCGATAAAAACTCAGTTGGAAACTCAATATTCATGACCGTGCTAGGAAGGACTCGATTGTCCGCTATTCATCTTAGATCCCTATAGGCCCAAACTGGGGTTTCCATCCTTGGATGTTTCAGTGTCGTCAGACCCATTTTTATGTACGGAGTAGCAGTCTGCTGAATAGCTCTGGGCAAGAACAGCAACATTGGAGTACTTGAGAAGGTTCAAAGGTTACCCTGCGTCTATATAAGGAGCACCTTTAGAACCACTTTCACTGGAAACTATGCCTCATCTTCTTCCTGTTAATATCTGTTGAAAGCTGATCTCGACTAAATCAGCAATCAGGCTTGCTACTGGCTCATGGAGATTTTGGGCTAGTCAACCATCCTAAACTGCCATAACACTATTCCCAGTAACTAGGATTTTATCTAGTAGGAAGATATCCATCTTCTGTGATCCTGTCCATCCATATCGGTTTCGAAAGGGAGAACCCTAGCCGAGTACTTCTTCGAAGATCTTATGGTTAAACTGTAGAAATTAGAAAGCAAAAAGAAACCAAGAAACTACCTTTGAAAACCCTTGGCTATTACTACTTCAAAGACTTTAGTGATCTAGTCAAACTCGACCTAAGCAACATTCAAAGTTATGCCTCTGAGTCAATTTGGTTTCATTTCTAAGCGGCAAATCATCTTATGGCATGGGTTCATGGGTGATTGCTGATCTAAGTCTAAATATGTCCAACCTAACCCCCTAAGGCCTTATAGAAAGTCCCTAAATAAAATAATTCCGGGTAAAAGATATTTATCGGGAATGCATACATATAGCGAACCAAATCGATGTCAAAACAAATATCTTATATACAAAGGAAATACCAAAGTAGACTATACACTACGAGTATTTGTTTTAGGCAATCTGTTCAAGATTGTCATTTTCAATGTATCAGTTCTATTATTCCAAAACTCGAAGTTATCCAAAATTCCTAAAATACCCAATTCATTATCCCTACCTTGGGAATAACGAAACCTGTTTGCACATTTTCATCTCTCATGCATCCATTCCAGGAAAATTCATGAACTTTTTTAGCGTGGATCCGTTGTATCAGTCCATTTATAGCTTCACAGTATCATTTCAGTAAAACTCATGGCCCACAACTATACAGTATCAGTAGACTATACACAATCAGTTTTTTTTAACTTCATTACAAAATCTGAGATACACTCTTTTACTTATAGGAGGTTAGCCGAAACTGGTAGTATGTTGCCTACTTAAGGATTTTCAAAAGAGATATCCACCAAAGTATCTAGCACACGGAAGTTTAGTCCTTTAACCTCTACAAGTATGTTATGAAACAGACACGTTTAATTCACACACAATAATCATTAACATATGCGATTTTAGGGGTTTAGGTTTTATTTTTTTACTTCTCTATGTTACAAGCTGTGCCATAAATTTAGTATACCCTAACAAAAAGAAAATATAAACAAAATGCGTACACATGCAGTTGTACTGTTTTGTAAACAGAATTTTTCTTGGCTTAAATATTTGCAATCACACTTCATGTCGTTTTTATGACCCACAGGACCATAATGTAATGTAATTAATGTAATTAAACAAATTGAAAATAAAAAAAACGTTTCTCCTTAATATGTTAATTGACTGCTTTAAAAGCGTTTGTTTTAATAAGCTAAATAATTGCTTAAGCTTTGGCAGTGCTTAGACATATCCCCACTTGAAAGATTAAAATATTCTTATCTAGCAGTTTTTTTTTTTTTAATAATGATGATAACAATCTCCTTCTTATCAAAGAAACTATATACAAGTACTGGCATAGTTGTCTATACGGCTTAACTTAACTTTTTGCTGTGTATATTTATCTCAGTGCAATTTACATCACCAGTCGGCAAGACGAACCAATCAAGTTAACCTGTCCAACCAGTTCCCAGAAGGTATTCGTTTACAAATGTATAAACAACTATTAGATCTGACTACAAACTTTGAACCTCGTAAACATTAAACAGTGTTTTGGTTATTTACTGACTCACGCGGTACGGCTGCAGAGCTTAGTATTTCATATTTTAATCAGAAAAGTTATTTTCGTAAAAATGCAAAATCATTTCGGCTTTTAACTGATGGATTACTGTTTCTGAAGAAATGGCAGAACAAAAATTACTGTCAATCGGACAACCAGGTTGTGGCCACCCAATCATAGTATAAATACAAATTTTGGAAGAAGTGAACTTATTTTTTTCTTGACTTGTAAGTCGCATACATACAGTGGTAACTTGTTCTAAATTTCACCTAACTAAACATAATAGCGCTATTTTTGTATCTAATTTGTTTGTTGCTCATTTATTCTACCTTATTCTGTTCCTTTATGTACATATGTACATATTTAACTATAAATCTTCAAGAATTTTAATAGTAAAACTTTTTTAAAGGTGATTTTTAATTGTTTTGCTTCTTAATGTGAGTTAAAAGTGTGTGAATAGATACAATTTGAAAACAGTGTACCACTGCGTCGTACTACTGTGATAGTGAGTTAACACCTACATACATGATTTCAAAGGTAACATCGAGTTTATTCAATTTATTCAAATTTTGGATATAAGTAAGTGCCAGTAAATTAAAGGAAAAAGGAAAAAGGAAATACTATCGAGAAATTAGTCATTTTGTGATTTGATTTGAACAAAAATGGTCAACAAATTTGATAGACTTAAACGGGTCTTAGTCCTTCTAAGAAAGCTTACTGAAACAGAAGCAAGCCGAATTGCGACTGAAGTTAGAAAAAATCGTAGTTTAAATACACATAAATTTCACATAAATTGTGAAAAACATATCAATACCATCGGAAAAAGAAACAATGTGTCCAAATATTGTACGGCGTTTATAAAGTAGAAGTTTTAAAAGGAAGCTTTGAAATGCGATCGAGCGAAGCGATCCTAAGTATAGGTATACCTCGTCAGTCGTTAAGGAAGGGTTGCTTTATGGAAGGGTTGCAAAACAGCTGTATCGCTTCCCAAATTACCAGAACTAAATATTGAAGGATGCTCTCAAATATCCTTTGATGTTACGAATAAACATGACATGACCACGTAGTCTTAAAGTCTTAAGCATTTTAATGAATTCCTTAGATAGGTTGTTAATGTTCACTTACTTTTGACACATAAAATTTGGAATTCGATTCTTCGAAATTCTTTTTAAATCTTCATTTGTTTATTGCTTTCGTTTGGTATTATTGAAATATAATTTATTTTTAAGTGTAGGTTTTAACCCACTTCTGACGCTCATAATGTATACATGTATTCAAAGCATTTAAAAACTATTCTGCATTTTTAAAAGAACAATAACTTTCTATGTTTAGATGTGTTATTGAGAATGGACGTACTGCCACACAGTCTTAGTTCTTATTCATCAAATTCGATAATTTCAACATACCAAAACATACTTGTTTCATAGTAACATCTACATATCTAAATATGTACATATGTAAGCACCTACAAATGAACATATGAACATAAATAAGTCTTAGAAACTAATTAAATTTTTATTAACTAGTGGCTACAACCGCGAAATATTCGCGATAATCGTTTCCCGATTAGTAAGTCTGCAGTATACATACATACATACATATGTACATGGCCTTGATTGCAATGAATTTGTTTTTGTCTCTGCCATATAATCTTAAGCTATGTCCAGACGATTGCCAGACCTGCAAATATGGTCAGGTCTGCAAAAAACTACCAATTTGTGTCCCTTTTTGTACCTGGCAGCACTGTTTCAATTCTCGATTTGCGAGTGGACGTGTACTCCGATTAGAGTAATCTTGGATATTGTGGTCAACAGGAAATATTGCCTTTCTGGCAAAGTTCATGAACTTGATTTTTGTATTATTTACTGTCCGAACACAATGGTGTAGCAGCAGAGCAGTACCAGTTGCCAAAAGTAAGGATATACACAAACTCAATGTTGCGAGTCGTTCCATTTGTTAGGCTTTACCTCAAAAAGTAGTGCCTAGAAATCGGAACGCGGCCAATGACTTTTTTGACAATTTTTACTGCAGCGACTTTATCTGGTGCAGGGATTTCCCATTGTGTTCAGGCAGTTAATATTTATTGTAACATTCTGAAATTTTTCACTGGCAACCCCAAGCATGCTGTCTACAAAATGCTACATTCATTTAAATATGTGCAGATTTAGCGGTTCAATTATATAGATTCAGAGGTATTTTAATTCAGCTCGACCAGATCAACCTGTCTCGGTTGGTTGTAATTAACAAGATACGAATCAACTTGAGGTCAAGTATTTTTTTTCTAAGGTTTTACATTGTAGAACAACGTACATATGGGTAAGACTTTGCTTTGAATGTAAGGTCACCGCAATCAGTGTGGTCAATTATAAACTTTTTTTATAAATTAGAATTAACTTTTTTTAAATGTTTACGTTGATAATTAAGTCTTACCGAGGCCATCTAGAAGTTGGTCATTTTCACTATCTTCTAAACAAAGTCGTCCACAATTTTATCTCCGCTTTTTAAGTCCTAAATTAGAAGATGGGGGATAGGCAATCTTTATTTTTATAGATCCATTGGCTAAACGACTGACACTGTGACCTGAAAGATATATTGTATCGAAGGTGAACTTTGGTATGTTCGTATTCCCAGCTTTTTAATTCAACTGATGAACGTACATACATAATTCTTTACGGCTATGCGCCTTCGTACAGAATAGACAAACAAATTTGGTCGGATTATTCCAGCACTTTCAGACAAACCACTCGGTCTCACTCGAATATTTATTTTATTTAACGCAGAATATGAATTGTTTATGTACACATTGTATTTAATTGTCTTACTAAGATAGAAAGTGATTCTTGAGCAAGCATACATATATGTAGAACAGGGATTTGGTTAAACCAGTGATTCACAGAACGAAGAAGGCCAGAGAGTAACAATTAAGTATGTTACATTCAAATGAAAGGATGAAGACACTTTTCCAAAGTCCTATACCACTGAATAAGTATAATGTGTTCAAAGCCTATCCTAAAATTCATTTAGATTCATGTTACCAGTTAAATTGGCTCCGTCACCGTTCACCGTTCCCAGTAAAGCAAAGTATCAAAGAATGTAACTAAAAGTGTTTTTGTTTTACAGATATTACCACCATGTTCCTGGAATTGGTGATACTTCTCTTCACCGTGGCACTGGTGTACGACTATCTCAGCAAGAAGAGACGCAATGACATCCTGTCATATCTACCAGGGCCCAAGCCCCTTCCAATAGTTGGCAACGTTTTAATGTACAATGGCAAAAAGCCCGAGAGTAAGGCATTAACACAATTAAATTGCCAGCACTTAGCTTTCTTATACTCATATTACAGATATTTTCGACCTAATCCTTGCAAATCGTAAAAAGTATGGTTCCATGTACCGCGTATGGTTATTTAATCGAGTCGCAGTATTCTCCGCAGACCCCAAAGACATTGAAGTAATCCTCAACAGCTCCAAGCACATAACAAAGAACTCATTGTATGACATGCTTATCGAATGGCTAGGAACGGGGCTGCTTATTAGTACCGGTCAGAAGTGGCACTCACGGCGAAAGGTCATAACGCCAACTTTTCACTTTAAAATCCTGGAACAATTCGTAGAGGTCTTCGATCAACAGAGCCTCGAATTGGTATCAACAATCAAGGACAAAGCTGACGGAAAGACTGCATTCGATATTTACCCTTACATCTGTCGGATGGCACTGGACATTATTGCAGGTAGGCTATAAGCCAAATACACATATTTAAGACTCTTCAAATAATTGGGACTTTAGAAACCTCGATGGGAACTAAGATAAACGCCCAGAAGAATCCCAACTTTGGATACGTACAAGCGGTCACTGAGTAAAGCATTTTCTAAACATTGTGTCTGCACTTTCTAACCTCTTATTGCTACTACACAGCATAACATCAATTTTGTCCAAGCGCTTCATCAAGGTGTGGCATCGGGTGGACCTCACCTTTCGTCTAACTGCGCCTAGCATTTACAAGAAGCAAAAAGAAACCATAAAAACGATGCATGAGTTTACCGAAAACGTTATCCGGGAACGACGAGATGCCTTGGAAAGCCAACTATCTAGTGACACTTTCAAACCAGGTACGTATGAGTGTTAGGTTCTTAGCATATCATCTCATTAGTCTACGTTTCATAGACGAAATGACAGACGAAATCGGTAGCAAGAGGAAAATGGCACTCCTAGACGTGCTGCTGCAATCGAAAATAAATGGAAAACCTCTATCCAACGCCGACATTCGAGAAGAAGTCGACACCTTTATGTTTGAAGGACATGACACCACAACCAGTGGAATCACTTTCACGCTGTATCTGCTGTCGCGACATCCCGAAGTTCAAACGAAAGCATTCGAGGAGATTCGTAAAGTGCTTGGAGACGATCCAAACACATCGATAACATTGCACGACTTGAACAATTTGCGGTACCTGGAGTATGTTATTAAGGAAGGCTTGCGTTTGTACCCACCAGTGCCGTTGATAGGACGTCGATTTGCCGAAGATGTCGTTATAAGTAAGTACCTTCAACTCTAGAGATTCTCTAGGGTATCAATGAAACCGTATTTTGTAGATGGAAAGAAGATTCCTGCTGGCAGTGATTTCACTATTGGACTCTATGTAATCATGAGAGATGCAGAATATTTCCCCAAACCAGATGAGTTCATTCCGGAGCGACACACTGCGGAGAATACTTCGGAGAAGACAAATCCCTATGCTTACATCCCCTTCAGCGCAGGGCCCCGGAATTGCATAGGACAGAAGTTCGCCATTTTAGAAATGAAGAGCACAATAAGTAAGCTTCTAAGGAACTTTGAACTCCTTCCACTGGGGCCGGAGATCAGACCCATGATGAACTTAGTTACGAGGTCAGCCAATGGAGTACATTTGGGATTGAAGCAAAGATTGTATTAGGAATTTTGTAAATTTTGTAAGAATAAACTTAAGCTTTTGGTAATCCATACATACATATACATTTATGATTACAAAGAGACAATGAAGGGCAGCACGATAAGTATACTGAATGGCACAAGTGTGAAGTGCTAACGTATTGCTTTTGAATCTTAAAGTGCGAAAGATGTTTGAAAATCATTGTTATTCCAAAAAACTATGATGAATCTCCGAAGAGTCAAAATTTAGTTTTTATTTCCTTATGGAACGTGTGTTCAAAGCCATCTCACAATTAGGCAGGAAACTCTCAAAAAAAAGAGTATTGTCACATTCAGGTTAGCTTTAGTACGAATGTACCAGGCTAGACATCTCTCGTTGGTCTGATTAGTATTACCGTCGATTTCTGATGTCTAGCAAGATGACCTGAGTGGAGTCATTTTCTCAATGGAATCAACACAACCGACCATAAAGTTCGCAATTGAAAAGAGAGAGATGCTATTGCAGAGGGATTCAAAAATGATACCAAAACGGAAGCCTGTAGGGACGTAAAGTAGTAGTAGATTGCTTCTGTAGACTGTAGTTATACTACTGGGAGGCAAAGTGAGCCAGAAGAACCTGGGATGCCTTGTAAAGGAGCATCTGCAAAGGTCCCATCTGCATTGAGGGTGAGTAAAGATAAAGATACAGCGACACCGACATGGTCAGAAGGCTGGATCATGCGCCTAAGGCGGTCTCCTTAATCGACAAAATTATGAACTTACTTTCCGCTCCAGAATTTATTAAAAAAGACTTGGTGGTCTTATCGGTCCTGACCGAGAGAGGAACACAAAACATAGAATTCTCGCATAAGGAAATTCAGGTACATATTCGTTACTCTCAGGACACCAACTTTCACTACATCAATTGTTTTGCTAATGCGTACCACCCGGTATGAGGCACCAGTGTTACCAATAGAAAAAGTGACTGCCTTTTGAAATGACCTGTAGTAGTCATGTATGTAGATGTGTTTTTTTGATATGATTTCTTGTATTAACCCAAGAAGTACGAACTAGCTGATCAGCGGATCGAAGATAGCATCTGGAGTTAAAGCTAGCGTCTTTGAATAACATCAAGGTCTGGGTTAGAATTGATGTCATTGTCTTAGGTTAAACCTTAGAACACGTATCACGCGCAGGAGAATAAGTATCTTCTCAGATAGTCAGGGTGCCCAGAGGACTATCGTTCACTTCAATGGACCCTATGTCAACTACATGTTCTTACCATGTTACCTTACCTCATCTTGGTAAGGTAAAACTTGGTGAAGTGAAGGCAACAATTCTGCAGGTATTGTTTATTATATTATGAGTGTAACACCATTTAAGGTAATAGTTACGAATGGGGCATAGCATTGATGTACTTAGCCATAAAAAATAGCCCTAAACACATACGAGTACACCTGGTTTTAACAATCAGTATACTTGGTCGTAACAGTGCCAAAAAGAAAGCACTGACCACTTCAACTTAACATTGCCGGACAGGTGGTTGAGAAGGTGAAAGGCTTTCTATCTAGGAAGTGTGATTCCGACTAACTGCGGCTCCGAACTGAATGTGCGCAGTAGAACCGGGAAAGCTAAAGCTGCATTCAGAATACTTTTCCAAATCTGGAGAAGCAGTGTTATGAGCTTAGGGACCAATCGTCTCTCGAACAACCCATTTTATCGGAAAACGAGTCAAAATCCTACACGTAACTACACAAGGAGAAAGTAGGAGTAGATCGGACATAGCCTACGGCGCGAAGACAGCTCCATTGCTAGAAATGCGCCATTCAGTGGAGTCACTTCCTTCAAGCAGACAGAACAGCGCGATGCCCTAGGCAAACGTGGCGCAGAACATTTGAGGAGGAATCGAGCTCTCTAGAAATGAGCTAAAAGCAACTCAAAGGCGCACAAATCCGAACAAGATGGTGTGCAGACGTTGTTAACGCTCTATGGCCCCCGAGGGGTTAAAAGGCTTAACTAAGGTAAAGCGAAAATGGTCTTGCGTCTTCTTGACATAAGCAGTAAATCTAAGTGTAAGGAAAGTCGATCCATCCTACGGTATGCAGTAATAAAATATTTTTTATTTAATATTTCGGTTCTAAATAAAATCCTTAATGACCGTTGAATATGTTTTTTGCACAGACCTGGCCGACAACTAGAACATTTCTAGTCGACCACTAAAATTTGACGGCCGTCCAGTAAAGCAAAACTACTTTTCATTGACTTGGTTGCAAGCAATTCGTCTTAAATGAAAAGTATGATTTTTTAACAATTAACATTTGTTTTAAGATTCATTATAAAAAACTTAATTTTTTTTCGCAAAATACTTTACAAACTAGATAAGAGCAAAGTAAAAAAAGGTTATTTGGGCATTGAACTAATATGTAAACAATATTGTTCCTCAGTGTGTAGCTTGTATTTAGGAAAGGTACCCCGATACAATGAGCCTTAAGTGAACTTTTACGAATGGAATTAAACTCAAAAACGTGTACGAACAGAATTGACAACCTATAACGTGGTTTCCACTTGAAAGCACCCCAGCAGAAAGTGCTCCCTTATTTCACAATTGCATTTTATATAAAATACCGCACACCAGGCAGTACAATTTAAAATCATTAACTCAATCGAAAGCTCGCGATAGGTACCCGTATGTAGGTTCTAACTTCTCTTGAATCTCAATTCAACTACCTACCAGTTCCACCATTCAGTTTCTCACTTCTGCCGTGAACAATGGAAGTGCTTGTGTCGGTTTGTTTTTAAAAATATCTTAAGACAACTTCTAAGTAGAAATAAAAAGAAAAAAAAATACTAAACTAAATCACTAAATGGTCCCAAGGAAAGAATGTAGTAAATAGATTCAAACAATTTCGTAGTTCGCCCATGATTCTGTTGATTAATCGATTTGTGCTTTTGTCAGAATCGGAAAATGCGATTTTTAATTAAATTAATTACGTGCAGTTATAAGATCGCAGTAATCTGATTGAGAGTCCAATGCTTGAAGAATAATTGTGTAACTGGTTGCCTGGTTGGAAGTGAGTCGCTTGATTTCCCAAAGACTATATAGTGCATGAGTGTTGACACAAATTAAACGTACTATTCGATGTTATTTATAGAGCAAAAAGCTCTCTTAGATTGTAAACAATCAACACTTTAATCAGCTGGTTGGCAGCTTTTATTTTGTTTATATCTAAGTTTTATCATTGCAGGAATGATACAACCCTAATGATGCAAACCTAATTTTAAAAATTAGATGTTTACCCTTTTGAATATTATACTTAAATACTGGAAAGCGATGATATTAAAATACACATGAGTAAGAAGAAAATATAATAAACACTTTACATTAGATGCTCGATATAGTGAACTAGTAAAAAACATGAACCTGCGTAAACTTTTTGAAGCATATTCCATCAAAATGTGTATGTTTTACATACAATGCCGGCTGAGGTTTCCAATATTAGGAAATCGACTTTGCACTTAAAATTATATTTTTGACTTAAAATGGTATATTCCAAGATATACTGTGTAAAAATTTTAGAGAGGAAATTTGCTTTTATATTTTAAAATTTTTTTTTTAGTTTTTGGAATGCATGTTTTTTTTTTAACACAACTAGTCTTAAAGTGCTAAGTACACAATTTAACATAAAGATACTTGGAACGATTCTTAATTTTTTCTTTACAAGATGTTAAAAAAAAATTTTAGTTTTAACGGTGCGACGAAGTCGCGTGAGCATCTAAACCTCTTCGGGAAGCGGAGTTTAAATAAATGAATAGCACGAAGCGAGCCACTTAGTCACTGTTTACCAGCCTAAAACTGTTCTGGAATAGACTTAGCACTAGGCGCCTGCCTGGCAGTTGTTGACATACCCTTAGCGGAGCGACGAAGTTGCGTGAGCATCTAAACCACTCCGTGGTAATTTATCTTGTTTTTTATTTTGCTTATAGCTATTAAAAACTAGCAATACAAAGGAATGGAAAAAAAGGATAGGATTTCGAAAATAAAATGTTTATAGTATTATTAATTTCTTCTTTTGCGAATTTTCTGTATTGGAAACCCGCCCCTTAATACCTACAGAATGTTCAATTCACTTTTTGTATATAGAACTGAATTAGTCACTATAACTCTATTCGAACTCTATCGAACGTCCACTGTGCTTAGAAATTAAATAAAAGATTCATGTGAAACGGAAAGATCAGCTGTTTTCGGTGACAAAATTTATTTCGTCAATCATTATCCGAATTTATTGAGAACAAATTTGTTTGTCTCGCAGTAGTTGTTTTGCAAAAGGATTTTGTAGTCCGCAACAATCTGTCCTTTTGAGAGAATTCGATATAATTCCCGATTTTATAAATTAAATGAAAATTTTAAAAAAGACACAAGAACGTACAAGTGTTCATTTTAACTAGCACATTTGCACCGAAAGGGCTAGTATTGTTTTCGTGAAAAATTTCAAATTCGAGATTTTAATCAAACTTGACATTACTACCATAGAGAAGTTAAAAAAAGTGGGTCTGCCAATACCGTCTGCCTATCTTTCTACCTATCTGTCTATGTGCAGAAGGTATGAAGCTTGAACGATACTTTTCTTAAGGACAATTTTACAAAATGGCGATATTCTAGGAAACGTCTTTAACGATTTTCTTTATAATATAAATTAGGAGTAATTATTTTAAAATCCTACAAGGTAGCATATTACGTTTTGCGGCAAAGGCCTTGGAATTTCAATTGAAATTTTTTTTGATTTATTTATTTCATTGCCTGTCTTCTTTAAGATTATTGAGGTTAAGGAATAAGGAACAGACCTAACAGATTTTTTCAATGCGCCTGTAATATGCAGTACTAAGGATTCATCCACGGTTTTCAAAAGAGAACACATTAGTAAAAAGTAGCTAAATAATATATGAAAACATGTCCTTGCTGTACTTTTTCTGTTCCAAATTCTAAACAAAGCTTATACATATCTCATCTAACTAAATTTTCCAAATTCTTTCAATGTGTAATAAAATAACAAGAAATTCGTATGTTCTTACGTAAAAAATAAATACTTGGCGCAACAGGTCAATGGAACCCAAGGCGTAGCTTCTCGCAACCTTTCGTGTTGTGCGTGTTATATTCATTACTCGTACACGAATGGAATGGACCTACGGTTTAATGCCGTATCCAAAGGGATATTTGTTATTTGCGAAGCTTTCTCAGAACAGTTGTAATCTCGGATGTTTGTCAGACGGTCGCGAGAGGTGGGGCGGTGAAAAACTTTTAGGTGTTCCGACTGGGATTCGAACCTCGAACCCCTTGCTCCATAGAACCACGGGCCCCAGTTTGTTCTTACGTACTCAAATGTATTATTCTGATATGGTTTTGGACTCCTACTGCTAACCTCTTACAGAGATTTGTTGGTCATGTTAATGTTACCTTTTGCATATAGCATAGAGAAAGAGAATGAAAAAATTAAATAATTTTTGACAATTTTGACAAAATCTACATCCATTTTTGGGGCGTTTGTAACAAAAATATTTGTTGGCCAACTTTAGTTGCATATTTATGAATATATAGCATAAATGTGAAAAGTTAATTGTTATTAATGAGTTTCAAAACAGAATGCTCTAATTATTTTTGGCAATGAAATATACATAATTTGAAAGTTAAAACAATTTACGATTTTGAGAAAATAGTTATAACAACAACGAATAAGCGAAAGAGTTGTACAAAGCTTACTGAGTATGCCCGCAGAACATACATATTTGACCGATGCGAAGATCTAAGCTACCTTTTGTGAACATGTGTTCACTGTAATAAGTGTTACGGATAGTGGGTCAACTTACAATAAAGAAAATGTAATATAGATTGGGACTTACATTCGCATTAGCTCCGGTGTTTCGATCCAGTTTTTCTTCAT
Source organism: Xylota segnis (assembly GCA_963583995.1). Lineage (NCBI taxonomy): Eukaryota > Metazoa > Arthropoda > Insecta > Diptera > Syrphidae > Xylota > Xylota segnis. Next base: position 60,622,064 of record OY757237.1, read on the forward strand.
GTTGCTATTCATGTAGATTCGATAGTATAACCGAGAGGTGTATGGTATAACTCAAACATATCCAGTTTCTTGATACGGTGCTTGATGTCAGCTTCTGTAAATTGAAATATTTTGTTTTAGATAAGTGTGTATTAATTAATAATTAGTTTAACTAAGGAGAAAACCATTAAAATGCATTGGTGTTGCTCCTTAGTGTTTTTGATTCATAATTTGCGGATTTCAAGTCAAAGGTATCCGGGATTTTACATTTATCAGATTTAAACGGTCATTGAGTGGAACTAGCATAAGACAAAGCCTAATAAGCTACGATTTTGTAGCCCTACGACTAAGGCAGTAACTAAGACCCATCTTTTCTAGAACAGATCATTTGATATTAGATATTCTTTCCTCGCGTCATCTCTTATATGTATGTATGTACAATGTTTTTGCATTTAGAAAGAATGTTCATTTCGAACCTATGAACCAACCATCCATATAAGGTTTTTAATAACAACGTTCCTAAAAAGTAGTTCAGTTCTAGTTCTTTGTTTTTATTCCACTTTCCACTCAATTTTGAGAAAGTTGGTAGCATAGCCTGTCGAGAAAGTGTTCACCTACTGGTAGCATTCGAAATTAGGTTACACGACTTTACAACAGCGGTCAACACGAGGTAAGGCATGATAAAGTGATAAACTTGCAATCCTTATCCAGAAGTTAGTGATGAACTGATCCAAATTCTGTGTTTGTAAATAGATGATCTCAAATTTATTTTCTCGAAAAAGCACTAAGCGGCAAGGGGCACAGCGGCAGAGCGGTAAAAATTGTGAAATTTCAAGGAGTGGGGGTAAAATTCTCCCAGAGAGAGCCAAACAATTTTCACAAGTATCTGACAGATTTGATAGATTTTGTAAATCAGTGCAAAGGAATTTCCTGCACTAAAATTCGTTGAATGGGGACATTTTTTACTCTCTCATGAGCACTCTCTTCTACTAAAAACTACGAAACTTTTGCGTACTCGAACAGGATTTGGTGACTTTTCGTAGTTTTTCGTGAAAATTCGTTGTTTTGGGAGAGTACGCGAACAGACCTAAAGGTGTGTCCACACCAAAGAAACATTTCAGGAAACATTGTTTCCTGTTTTTGAAATGTTTCACATTTGTTTAAAAACTTTTCAAAAATATTGAAATCGAAATGCGAAACACATTACTTAAACACTTCAAAAATGTTTCGCGAAGCGTCTAGATCTAAATTAACTTCTTGAAACATTTGAAAAACATTTCATTAAAAAAAATTCAGAAACATTTCATAAACAAAAAAACATTTCTGAAATATTTCAAACCTTAATGATTGCAATAACATTTCATACATATTTCGATTAGTGTGGCCATACACTATCTTGATTGCGTACCATGTTTTTCGATTTAGAAGAGTAAGGCGTAACAAGTTTTACGATTAGAACCGGAACTTTTACTTTCTAAGAAGTTGACCTCTTTTAATGTGCGTATCACTTATCGCTTAACTGCTTAACCAAATTTATAGGCCTGTAATGTCTCTATAATTCATTTTAACATTATATGAGCCCACTAAAACTTTTTACGGGTATTTTACATAATGTAGAATGGAGAATACTACAATTTTTTATAGTTCCGACCTAAAATTGTTTGTACAAACAGTTTGTACAAGTATAGCACAGAGGCACAAGTATGATCCTGTCATAATTTATTTAACTTTCCTACCATAGTAATTTGCAGTTTCATTAAAAATTGTAGGTTGACGTACATATTTCAGTAAGTTTTAAAAATATCAAGGCAACCCTTGCCGACTTGTATCGAAACATGTCAGTACTTGCAGTCCAAAATACTAAAGTAGAACGCAAACAACCTTAAATTTTTAATGGATTTGCCTATATCGATTATGCTTGAGTATTTTATTTTAGTTTAGGGCGCTCAGTTCAAATCTGTTTTCTAAACTAGTTTGTTCTTTTAGTTTAGGTTAGTTCACTCCTGAGGAAACTACCGAAAAGCTTATTCAGCAACTGAACTAAATGGATTAGTGACTAAATTAAGTTGACATTGGGAACTAGTTTACTTGTTAGAGTCTGTTTCGACCTAGTTCGTTCGTGAACTACACGAGCCTAGTTGCGATATCCACTCTCGTTCACCAGTTAAAAAAAAACGAATGGGCTAATGAGCTTTCTACTTCTTCTTAGATAATATGTTTTAAACTAAAATTAGTAGCAGCTCTTGAGAGGTCTCACCTAAGTATAAAAGATTCTGCATATATTCTAAAAGTTACTATTGAGGCACTTGGACATTGTACTGACAAATTTCCAGTAAGTGAGTCCTCAATTCAAAGAATTCGTACAAATAAACAGAAGTCAGATAAGTTGATTATCAAAACGAATTACCAGACGTTATGACTGTTCACTGTGATAGAAAACAGTTTCCGGCTTTAGATGCTCGGAAATCAAAAAAAAAAAAAAAACGTCTTCCGATAGTTATTTCAAATGGAAATCAAGAATAATATTTTCTAAAAACTCAATATTAAATAGGTATGTGTATAATTTTGCCGTACATATTCGTGTCTTATTTGCTGGGGCTAAGTTCTGAAATCCTTAGATATTGACTTAGTTTTCATGTCTTATGTTTGGCATCTACCTAGTCGGCTCAGTACAGTTTATCCTTATACAATCGCAATAATAGTTCTGTTCGCGTACTCTCCCAAAACCAAGAAATTTTCATGAAAATCTACGAAAATTCATAAAATCCTGTTCGAGTACGCAAAGGTTTCGTAGTTTTTCGTAAAAGAGACCGCTCACAAGAGAGTAAGAAATTTCCTCATGCTACGAATTTTAGTGCAGCAAATTTCTTCGCACTGATTTATGAAATCTGTCATATTTGTCAAATACATGTACGAAATTTGTTGTTGTTTGTGTGTTTGTGTACATGTTGCGTAAAATGTTTAAAAAGTGGGCAAATGTTTCGTAGCTTTCGCGTTCGTTTACTTTTTTGTGATTTGACCTCTCTCTGAAAGAATTTTACTTCCACTCCTTAAAATTTCATAATCTACAAATTTTAGTGCAGAAAGTACCTAATATTTATTTTTTGAGTTTTAAAGGTCAAATAGAAAAAATAGAAGGTATGCGTATCTGATTTCGTAAAAAAACACATACAAACATTTGTAGGTGCAAATAGAAATAAACTCATAATTGAAAGATAACAATATTGTGGTAGTTGTCATACAAATCTTTAAACAACGTAAGGAGGTTTGTTGGCCCCTAAACAATGCAAAATTGCTACGGTCAATCGCGATATTGATTATGCAATCATGTCAACCGAATCTTGCAAAAAGTTTATAAACAAAAATGTTATCTCAAACGTGCGCTCAGTCTATTTATGTATATTGGCAATCGATATAGCTGGCTTATATCATTTCTATTCTATTACCTGGTTTAATATTATTTGCAGCGGAGCCCTACAAACGTCAGAACTCTTATCAGTGTCTAAACTGTACAGTTGCCAGTTGCCATATCATCGAAGTAGATTTACAGGTGTGTCTGTGACAACGTAAAATGTCACTTCAATTAGCTTTAATTTTTCAAAAAAAGAAAACTTTAAAAACGTACTTTTGAAACAAATTTTGTATACACTACATGTATAAACCGCTCTATTTACAATTCAGAATGAAAACATAAATAAACTAATAACCAATACTTTCAGCAAAGCTTATCTCTGCAAGAATTCAGTGCAACCAAATCTAATCTACATACAAGCACTTGATCATCTGGAAATTTGGAAGTAAATAACGTAAACAAAGCTCTGATCAGCAAATCTTTACAACCAATGGTCGCAACCAATTAGTGTCCTTAAAGGCGACAACGACTGCGTGTTAACTTAATTCTTTATGATGTTCTTGGCACTATTACTTCTCGTTGGTTTTCTTTGCCTCGTCGATTACGTGGTGAAGAAACCGAGGAATGAAATGATGGAGAACATACCAACTGTGAGTAACTTGCCGCTTATAGGAGGCGCCATGGAAATGTCATCCTTCAACTCGGAAAGTGTGTTTAAGTAAGCTTAAAGGTTTTTTGAAAAAAGAACTTAAAAGGTTTCCATCTTTATAGATTTAGCTGACAAGTTTAGAACGTATGCCCAGATGTACGGCAAAACTTACAAATGTTGGATAGCACATATGTTGTTTGTGATCACTTCAGACCCCAAGCATGTGGAGACGATTCTTACCAGCCAAAAGCACATCTCTAAGCATGTATTGTACAATTTACTCAGGGAGTGGCTGGGACAAGGTCTGCTTCTCAGTAGCGGACCTAGATGGCAGACTAAGAGAAAGATCATAACGCCAACGTTTCACTTTAAAATCTTGGAGCAATTTGTGGAAGTTTTCGATCATCAAAGTACGATTTTGGTCGAGAAATTGAAGCCGAAAGCTGATGGAGAAACGGTTGTAGATATTTATCCGCTGATTTGCTTAACAGCTTTAGACATTATCGCTGAGACTGCAATGGGAACGCAGCTAAAGGCGCAAGATGATGCCAATTCGAGATACGTAAGAGCTGTCAGGGAGTAAGTATGGAGTTATTAGATTCCAACATCCCATGTAACTCATTTTCGTTTTTCAGTGTGACCAACATTCTTGCAATGCGGTTCATGAAACCCCACCTTGCAGTGAAATCGATTTTCAAGTTTCTTTTACCAAAACTCTACAACAAGCAGTTGGAAGGAGTTCTCTACATGCATCTCTTTACCAACCGGATTATAGAGGAGCGTCGTAAGGCTCTGAATGAATTCAATGCCCATAGCGACACTGACGATGAAAACAACGTTTTGGGCATTAAGAAACGTATGGCATTTCTAGACGTCCTCTTGCAGTCAACGACATCTAACGGAGCGCCTTTGAGTGACGATGACATTCGGGAGGAAGTTGACACTTTCATGTTCGAAGGACACGACACTACGACATCCGCTATTTCCTTTGCATTGCGTGCTATTGCTTGTCATCCGGAAGTCCAACAGAAGCTCTTTGAAGAGATCAGAGAACTCTATGGAGATGATTTGCAGGACCCGATAACGTACCGGGATTTGCAAGAAATGAAGTACATGAGTTGTGTGATAAAGGAGTCGTTAAGATTATATCCTCCTATTCCTGCGATCGGGAGGTGCATAAAGGAAGATCTTATGTTATGTGAGTTGAATGAAATATGAGATTCTCTATTTTTATTTTTATATTCTTTGCCATAGATAATTGTACACTACCCGCTGGAACGAATATCGTTATTGTCTTGTGGGAGCTTTTACGCGATCCAACTTTTTTCGAAGATCCGCTTGTCTTCCGGCCCGAAAGACATCTGATAGAAACTCCAAGTGCTAAGTCCTTTGGGTACATCCCATTCAGTGCGGGGCCCAGGAACTGTATTGGACAAAAGTTTGCCCTACTCGAAATGAAATGTGTATTGACTAAGATATTGCGACACTTTGAACTGCTTCCATTGGGCGAGGATGTGCAACCTTCCATAAAGATCGTTCTAAGATCTAAGACAGGTGTTAATTTAGGCTTGAGACCGAGATTGTATTAAATCTTGTTTGTGTGATAAAAAGAGATTAGAGTCGTAAGTTTAAATTTAAGTACATATGTTGTCATTAGCTATTTGTATATGAATAAACGGGGTGAAGAATGTGATTTGAATATTTTTACATACATACATATATCGCAGAGGACATTGTCGTCGTAAGATTGAATATAATGAATAAGAAGTACCAGCCTAGGTTTTTTCGTCTCAAAACCGATGGAGGAGGAAAGGTACCAGATTACTTGATTGTGAAATTTTAAGGAGTGGGGATAAAGTTCTCTCAGAGAGTGGTAAAAATACGTCGCTTTTAGACGTCAAAAGCAAAAATATAAAAATACACAAACAACAACAAATTTCGCGCAGATACCTGACAGATTTCATAAACCAGTGCAAAGAAATTTTCTGCACTAAAATTCGTAGCATAAGGAAATTTCTTATTCTCTCGTGGGCGCTCTCTTTTACGAAAAACTACGAAACTTTTGCGTACTCGAACAGGATTTCGTGATTTTTCGTAGATTTTCGTTGTTTCGAGACGAAACATAAGGAAACAGACCTAATGGTGTTAGGAAATCGTCACTATAGTGTGAGAAAACTTTCACAAGAACTATCCCTCTCTCACGAATCAGTTCGCCACATATGAGATGATGCTTTGTATCACAGCACGTCTGATTCCAAAAGAGCTGAAATTTCATCTATCCTTCTGAGCGAATTTTTAACCAAGAACACTACCAATATGAACGAGTAAGCACTGTCTTCTCCAGATTGGCACCGCTTGATTTTTTCCTATTTCCGAAACTTAAATTACCACCTTATGGGACCCGTTTTGAGTCACTTAAAGGCGATACCAGAATATGGCTACACAAAATGCATGGATGAGTTACACCCTCTTATATTTTGACTGAATGTACATTGAACCGGATACAGTAAAGGTGGTGGTAAGAATATATTTGACAAGGTGGAGATCGCAGCGAACTTACATAGTCAGTGATAATTTAATCACTGTGGACAAGAGCTGGTATGGACGATAAGGGCCTTTTGTCTTTAGGACATAGAGGTATTTTTTGACTCACTTTTTGATTTCGAAGACATTTCTCTTTAAAGGCGAGTTGCAGTCATTTCAAGCTTGTTTGTGCAGACTTCAGTTTTGTCTCTCCATTCTATCTTAACTGGAGCAAAAATTTAACAGCAGAAGTTACGTGCTGCATAGGCATAGGTTTGACATTCAAATTGGTGTCCAAAAGAAATATTTATATCACAGCTCCACTTAAAATCTGTGATGAATATCGAGAGGGCACATAATTTGTGGGGTTCAGTGGAGTTTTGGGAACATGTTTAGATATCTCAAATACCTCGACTGATAATGCTTATTTTCTATATCACCAAGTAAAGAAACTTGAAACATTAGTTCATCTGAGGTAAACATAAGGATTTAAATCCTCAGCAACACAACCGATATACATATGTATGTATCTAGGTCGATAGAGTAGGTACAAGACTTTGAATGTTTTAGGAGAATAATGTCGATCGCTGAATACAAGCGACTTCAAGCGACGTAAACAAATGTCAAAGCACGAAAAAAACTAGGCGAAACCGCTTTATTAGAAACACTCAATGGCTTGCGATTTTGCTTGAAATCACGCGAAAAATATCAGAAATGATAGTAAACCGTCCTCATAAGGACAATAACATACCTGATAAGTCCTTAATAAGACAAGATACAGTATCTGAGATACGACGAAAATTTCACTTCATCTAACCACACACCCTTGTGAATAATTTCCACAACACAGCCGTCCAAACTGTTTAATTTTTCCCACAACCCCTCAATTCGAAACTAAAAACAAAAAATTCCTCCATTCAAGAAGCAAGTCCATCTCGCTCGCACCCCAGCAAAACAAATCGCTCTATTTTGCTTTCGCACTTCCTTTTAACAAACATCCCATTTTTACACAATCGCGCGTCCTCTTCTACAAATCTCATAGTAGAGCAAAGCGATATAGACAAAAATCCTTTCAGTTTCATTTCGGCTGTGAGAAAAACTTATTTTTACTAACTTTCCGCAGGAGTGAAAAGTTCACATGCACTTTCTTTGCAAACAAAAAAAAGTATTCTTCTCAATCAATTATATTACAAAAGTGTTGTGAATTATAAAACGGAAACCGATAGAAAAATTAAATTTATTCTTTCGAGTTTACATTCTCATCCCCTTTGCCCATTCGTTATTGCTATAGCCATTCACGTGTATTGCCGAGTGTGAAGTACATAAAAGTTTTTTTTTTCAAATCAAAAATAATAATTTCCTAGTGGGTGTTAATTAAAAAATAAAAATTGTTCTATAATCCCTTAATGTTGCTTATAAAATTTAATATAATTGTTCTATTTCCTCTATAACTTCCTCGCTTTGCATTGTCCTTCTCTTTGAATTTTTATTTTACTACAAAAGTATTAGCAAAACGAAAGAAATTCAGTAAAAAAAAAAAACAACGCATGCACTCAAAAAAGTTAAAACGAACAGAACCAAACACCATCGCTTCGGTTGAAGTTTGGCAGGCGAAGAATTTTTGCTGCTGCCGTCGTCGTCGTCGAACTCGTCGTCGTTGTCGCCGATAGTGCTCTCTTGTGCTGTTTTGTTTTAATTTTTTTTTGATATATTTTGCTGATTTTCTCTCAGTTTGTCTTTGCAAATATATTGAAAAAATAAAATCAGCGAATAATTCTGTTTCGTAGATTTACGTTTTCGTTTACACACTAATTACATTGGATTCGTTTTCAAAAAACAAAATACAAAATGTATGGTAACAATATGAATGGCTATGCGCCATACGGTTACAACGGGTACAGACAGAGGTAATTTTATTTTTTTTCCTTTTTGTTAATTTTGTTAATTCTCTCCTTATCGCTCTGTATTTATTGCTAGAATTTTATTTGATTTTATTTTCTTCGCTTGTAAATCTGATAAAGTTTCACGGAAAAACTTGCGAAAATTGTAATCAGATGGGGGGGAGGGCAAACTTTTGTGGTGTTTTTCGCGGAAACCATGAATTAGATCTCTCGATGATGGTGGAGGAGTACCTATACATTTTCTCCGTGCAACGTTTGTTGTGAATGCAAAATATTGATTTTTTTTCTTCTATTTTACGATAATAAAATAATCTTTGCCTGGTTAAGGGGGAAGAGGAGGCAAAATAATAACATAACCTAGCTACCTACATACCTAGCCACTTGAGGCGAATGGGAAATGCGAACGAAAAACAAATGTAGCCGAGGCGGGAGTTTTTTTTTTGTCGATGGTGGAATGGTGTGCCGCGTCTTTTCACAATTTTTTTTTTGATAGTTCTTTCGTACTATAAGTATGTGTGGTAAAGCAACTTAATTATATTTGTGATAATTTTGGCAAACGTTTGTGGGGAATTTACGTCTGGGATTCAGGTGCGGAAATGTGTGGCTACTTAGCTTACTGCCTGGGATTAACTTTGGCACAGTCAATCCTTTTATAGACGCGGTAGAAGTGCACTTTCGGCAAAGTTCTTTTACATTCAGTCATGTTTAATTACTGATTCTTCCTTCGTACTGATTGCCACTAGGAGTGTTCAAAGACTGCACACACACCAATATCATAATCTAGCGCTAGAACCGCGATGGTGTGAATTTTGCGGAGCTCATAATTTCCTCTTTCTCCAATACTTTGGATATACTCCTGACAATTGTATCATACCCCGAAAAAAATCCAATTTGCAAGACAATTTAGACTCTTTAGGGACTCATAAACTTAGTATTCTGATTAAGTTTCTAATTATGAGCCATAGACAGAAAAATCAATTTGTTTTTCATGAAACCCAAAATGTACTCTTCTGTCTAAACACTATGAGCAGAATCCTGAAATTCTTATCTATGAAGGAAAGATTGAGCACAGATCTTTTATATGAGTGGCAGATTCATCGATGATTCACGCTTATCAAACTCTAAAACATTGAAATAGCTTCTAAACTAATAAAATAAAATTCTTATTCGATTAATAATGATCAATTAACAACACAGCCTCGAGCTCCATTTGTTTTCTATTTTGTTTCATTATTACTTTACCTTCTGTCAAATATTCAAATTAACCGTGCTTGTGATTTTCGAAGGATGCTGAGATTCCCTGAACGAAAAAACAATCACGCATTGGGTAATTTGAACTAAACACAAGGTCAGGCTCTAAGCTAGAGAAGCTAGTAGATTTATTAAATCACCCTCAACATATCACTGTTTTGATAAAATATATTTAAAGACATTATATGTATGCACATACTATGTACATCCTATATCTCAGACCACCAAAACGACTCCAGTTACGAAAAGAGAGGATAATACACCGTCTTTGCACTGTCTCTAGATGTTATCATGGACATACTTTACTGCATGGATATGTAACTCTACTTGAATAGCATTGAATCAGTTGATATACTGAACTTCATGTTCAACTCTCCGTAACAGCTCTCAGAAGGGCTGACCTCAGCAATGCACGACAACCGAATATGTACACTATTTCGATTTCCAAGTACTAACAATACTCGTATGGAGTCAATAGCTTAAACAAAAAGAAGAAGAATGTCAGCGAAAAAGTTTCTCCAGGAATTTAAGAACCTGTAAGTCTGTTGTTTTAAATTCCTTTAGTTAACACAGTTACTGTGTTCTTACAAGAACATTGGTATATCCTATAGGATATGCACACAAGCAGAGCTCTCAAATATTGCAAAGGAAATTTTGGTGATATCCATCAATTTGTTCATATACTAATGGAATGCAGAGTTGAATCTAGACTCAAAAAAATTGAGAAAGTATGCATAAAGTACCTATGTATGTATGTACCTAAGTCGAGGAGACGAGTTCACATATTGTCATTGTTTGGATATTTATTGATTTTGCAGACGAATAACTATTTTTTGTTTGCGTGCGGTTGGTGGTGGATTGTGTGATACGTTTTTGAGGAGTAATGTTGTTTTATTCAGTTAAATATTTCCACTGAGAATCAATGGCAGTTCAACTACATTTCAAATAGCAAACTAGTCTTGTCGAATTGGTAACTGATAGGAATACATCCCTTTTCAATCTTGCATCTATACGGATAAAAACTATCCAAATTTGAAATCCTTTCCTAAATCAAAGAAGGAGCTGACAATCAGAATTAAGAAGGCGGGCGGATCTTGTCCACGTAATGGAAATGTATTTAACACATCCGAACAATGTTTCTCTCAGCAATCCTGTGAAAGACTTTAGCAGAGTAGTTATAATGAAAGTAACAAAAGCTCAACACGAACAATTTTGTAGTTCGAATATTATTTGCAACGCATTTTAATTACTACTGTTATCAATCCAGTCTCAAGAACAGTAAAAGTAACTGCGTAATAGGGATGGTTTAAAAAGAGCAAAAAGAACGAAAGTAAATTAAGACGTACACCAAGCGCTCTATGAAACTTGATTTTGATAAGGTTCTTGACACAAATTTCTAAACAGTCTTTCCTACCAACCTCCTATGCAGAGATCTGCATGCTCAAAACAAGATATGCCAGTCACCTTTTTGAAATAACCATAAACAAATGCACTAAAGAATTGAATGTTGAATGAACCGAATAATTGGCACCGAATTTTATGAAATTAGTCCTTATTAGACACCTTACAAGCGCAAGGTAGTTAAGTTGCATCTCACATTATTGTATATGTTCTGGGCACTGCGAAACGAAATATTTTAGAAAATAAAGAAAATACACCCGCTATTTATTGACGGTCACGCTGCGCGTAAAGCGTTAGAATCTCACTTCATCACAATACTCAGGGCATTTGTACGCAGAATGGTGTTAAATTATGCTAAGCACCTTAAATTCATTAAATCTGAAATAATCAGGAATGGCTCACAACACTCAGAGCATGTGGCGAAGGAGATTATTCTCGATAGGATCATCAATATGAGTAATCTAAAATGGTCCAATTTAGTAGACCAGCGAAATCCCAGAACATGTTCTAGGATCTTGTGGGAGATTAGAGAGAATACTGTAAGACGGATTCATTCAGCCGAGGCGATGTAAGAGTACACAACTCTCAAAATGATTCCGTGAGGAGGAATCTTACGCGAGATAACTCTAACGAGGGCATGTACTACATACCTCTCCAAGGTGTTAGTAGCGGGCACAATAGATCGATAAGGTCGCAATGCAAAATACCCCTCATTCAAATAATAATAGCAAATTGTGTCTAAGGACCTGTGGCCTACGTTAGATCGCAGAAAATCTGGGGAAATAAATAAACTAAACAGATCGGTATTAGGAATAGTGGTAGAGAATCTCTCTGGCCATTAAGGAGGCACGCCATGAGCCTAGGATTATCAAATACAGACATGCAGATACTGCAGTTACCTTCACGGCACTAACAAACAATAAAAACCACAATTTTAACACAAGATTAATGCACTTAACCGATGCAGAATTTGATCTGATCTCTTCGATCTGTCAAAAGTCAATTGGGCAGGTTCACAATTGCGAAAATTTAAAAGTGAATCACAATAACTTATCCTGACTGCAATCGCTGTAAAGTTTATGTTCACTAATATATTGCAGATTGACAAAAAAACAAAACGTATCCTTCTGTACCTCATGCACTAACTTATAATATTTTTAATATCTACCTTTTTGGTCCAGTTTAGTGGTCAATACAAACAGTATCTGGGGTTTGAAATGCCTTGATTTTTTTCTCCAACAAATAAATGGTTTATGTTTGATGCTTAAAACTATTTATCCTGTTCGAATCCTTCTGAAAATATGTAGTACCTTAATAGTAGAAAGCAAACTTCAGGTTCCGTTTCGTTATACTTCAATGGAATACCATACATAGTTTGCAAATACTTTTCGAATTTATGTACTACGTTTGTATATTAGAATCTTTGTTTTAAGATTGTACAAACAGAGTATCAACAAGTGGGCAAAATCTTGACCAACATATACGTACATATGTATGTAGATACATTTCAAATAAACATTTCACCATCAGAAAGTACCTAGTGGAGTCCGATAATAATTAGAAAACCAAAAAAGAGTGATAGACCTCGTTTAGTAAACATGATTGGGTAAACTCATCTGACAATCATCGTGGGATATTGGAAATATTAAAATTTAATGCCACACCCACCAACTTAATCAATAATAAAATATTGCGGAGAATAAGCCTTATGAACACCATTCTGCACTTTGGATCCTGTAAACACTTTTGTTTCCTTTCAGCAGTTGGATATTTCACAGTTGATGTCTTTTAAAGTATTACTTCCGAAACAACCATCTGATAACAGACCCATCGACCCATGGTCTCAACGGCTAATAGAGCAACGAATGCGATATTTGCCGTAGTTTCAAGTACAAGGGCAAAACTATGAACTGATACTGCTGGATATTTCTCCAAAGAATTTTGCGGCTCTACCAATTTGACAATTTTAATTAAAAATGTAAAAAAGTTTTGTAGAACCTATAGTGTACGATGTGCACAATGTTGTAAAACTTAAATAAAATTCTTCTTGAAACTCATTGATCAGGTTCTCAAGACTTTAAATGTTGCTAATAACTTAAAATCCCCAAAAAAAGATCCTTCTTTGAAAGAATTTAGCAAACAAATTAGCAAAAATTATAAAAACTGTAAATCATTTGAACTTCTTTGTATTCATTTAGTTTAAATTTTTGAACGATCTTAAATAACTGGGTGTTTAAATATGTCTATGATTTGATTAAATATCAACTTGGTGTCAATGCAGTAACTCTTTTAAACAACCACTTAAAGGCTTGGTATCACACCATGACTAAATTTTGCATCAAAAGCTAAATTACCTCACCGCCCACTACGCTTTGTTGCTTCTTAACGATCGTCGTAAACGATCGTCGTAAGGATTTTTTTCTTTATTCAGGGAATATTTTTAAAATTCGAAGCATTTTTTAAGGGTTTTTTTGGAAAATTCTATGTAGATGGGAGCTTTTCGAAAAGGATATTAAAAATGTCCAATAAGGGTTCTTGGAAAAGGAGATATCGCAGGGATTCCGTAAAATTCTCTTCATAAAAGCTATGTACAGTGGCGACAAAATAAATAGCACACTTTGATCTTATTTTTTCAAACTTAAAATTTTTGTATTTATCTACAGTAAAAAAAGATACTACTTATGTAATAAAATAAAATTAAGTACAGTTCACTTAAAAAACTAAAAACCTGAAACATTTCATTCATATTTACAAAAAAAAGCTAAAAAGTATTCTTCGTTCTAATTTCTTGCAGTCAAAATAAATAGCACACTTTACGAAATTCATTAAATTTAATAGAACAGTGAAGAAAAGAAATAAAGTAAATATGGAGATCTCATCAATATTTAGTCGGGTTCTATTAACTTTTATAATTTAGTACATCGACAGCACATTGATGATACCAGGGCCTTACACCTCTCTCCAACGTATGGCACTCCAAGCACGTAGAATCTCTACACAAAGTTGATCTAAATTTGTGGCCGCCGTTCTGTCTATTGATGTGTCGACATCCCTCTACAAGTTCTCAATTGGATTTAGATCAGGGGACTGAGCTGGCCAACCTAAATTGTCAATTTTCTGGCTCAATAACCACTGCTTTACAGATTTAGCTGTATTCTTCGGGTCATTATCGTGCTAAAATTTCCGTATCAGTCGCATTTCCTTATTCAGCATAAGGAAGCATAACATTGCTCAAAATGTCCTTGTATTTCATTTGCTTCAGAATGCCCTCAATCCGCTAAATCGGACCAACACCACGCGAAGAAAAACACCCCCATACAAGAACGTTGCCTCAACCATGCTTTACCATTTTTATGACGTATTTAGGGTTGAATTCTTGGTTGATCCCGCGTCTTACATATTGTTTCCCGTCTTATAATGGTCCACATAATATTCTCCCACCAATTTGAATTTTTATTAACATGGTTACGGTCAAACTCCAAATGACGTGACATATTCCGATTTTATACCAATGGTTTCTGTCTGGTAATCCGTCCGAACAATTTTTTTTCTCGAAGGCGATTTTTATGTGTGCTAACAGAAACATCCACGTTCACCTTCCTTTCAATTTTTAATTTTATTTTAGGAGCTGACAAAAATGGATCGAGTTTGCTCGAACGAACACTGGTTGAGTCGGTCCTAGAGGTGGTCTTACGCGACCGATCCTTACGCAGTTTGTTTTGGATCGAGCCCATTTCTTGGTAATGTTGAAGGGTATTAATTACCTTTTTTCGTGACCACTTCAATTTTCGCGCTATGTCCAAATTCGAGCTTTATTTATTCTTATAGGCAAGAACACACCGTCTGAAATCCTCCGTGGAATGAATTCCTCGTCTCATACTGTTGTTGATATACCAAATTCTTTAAATCTTTAAATTTCTTGCAAAAGAAACTCTTTATTATCACTTACTTTAATAATATCAAGAATTAGATTTGAAAGTGACAAATTAATTGTAATAAACAAAAGTTGTGCTATTTAAATTGTCCGCACTATATCTACCAGCCTTTACAAAATGTTATTTAATTTCAAAAGCCAAGGATGATTTAAGAAGTAACATGTACCGTTAGTTAATAGGGAAGTTACACTTTATATAAACTAAAACTATTTTATGTTTAATCGATTAAGCTCCAGATTTAGACCATTATTATTAGTTACCATGTAACTGTGCTATTTATTTTGTCGCCACTGTAGGTAACGAAGTCGTTTCAGAATAAAGAAACTTTTTTTGACTATGAATAACGTAAGGCGATAGTTTGATGATTAAATCCATTAAAAACATACATGCATATGTATTATTATTTAGTACACAGGCCTTACTTGATGTTGAATGTAAATACTGTATTAGGAAAAAAGATTCGTCATCATGGGAAAATGCAATGAATAATAAAAATATCGATCCACTCAGACTGCCAAAAAATACGACTTAGCACAAAGAGAAACATGCACGCTTATCTTATATACACATAATTGCATGACTACCACACTATGCACTTTTTAATCCCCTTATATAAGCATAAACAAATTTGATATTTTTTTATTACTCATATTCCCTAAGTCACCTCACCCAGATCAACTCGATACAATCGGCTAAACGGTCAAATTGTAATAGCGGCATAAAACAAAAGAGAACTACCAGCATCCAGCATATAAATTGTGCAAAAAGAAAAAAACAATCGAGTCGATATGAGTCACGCGACTTAGAAAATAGGGATGAATATATATTTGTTTGCATGATATACTCGCATTTTTATGTCTTTCCCTGGCACAAATTATATATTTTATATCTCCTAACTGATTCCATAAAATTCCTTGATCCTTTAGTGTTCAGTGAATCTCAGTGAAAATTTTTGTTAAATAAGTGTCTGTGATTATAAACTTTGTGTTATTCGTGCAACACATCTAACCGAGTATCCAATTTAAACAGTTAACAAACAAAGACCAAAAATAACAACATGTACCGGTAAATTATTGTCAACTTTTAGTTAATTTAAATAACTGAAACGCATAAAGAATCATCAAAATCACTTCCCGTACTACCAATCATTAAAATTTCATTTTGCATGTAAAAAAATAGTTTCCTATTTTTTCTATCCTCTTTCTATTTGCCCTCAATATAGACCGGAGAAGAAGAAAATATGCTCTTGTAAACTATAGCCGGAAATGTTCTGAGATACAATTTGAAATGGAGCTGGGGATAATTTAACCAGTGTGCTCACTGAGTGTTTTGCAAATAACCATATCAAAAGTGCAGCGTGCCACAGATAAATAGGATATCCTCTTTGTTGTCGCCTTGCCAAAGGATACACACAGAAAGACTAACTTCTTTAAGGATACAGTATATTTAGTATGTATATACGACTGGGATGTCGGAAAGAGATAGTAATGTTTCTGTTCCTTTGCCTTGTTGACTCACATTGGTTTTCATTTTTGACGATGTGCTGTGTGCTGGGGTCATGGAGTCATGGATAGTGGCAACAGTAAAATTAACGAGCGTCGGGTAGTAGCCAAATAAAACCCTTTCACAAAAGCTAAAAACATTCAACCTAATTTAATAATCAAGAACACGCATAATAATTTTGAACAAAAAACGTAAGCTAATGCAAATAAAGTTGTAATATTTTATTTCTTAACCTCTGGCTCACCGGTGATGTTTTGTCGCCAGTTCAGGATATGGCCTATACATGTACATAAGTAGTTATAAAGCAAAGTGAAGCTTCATCCCTTTTATCTTCCTTGTGTTGCTTGTGTATAATTTATTAACTTGGCCCTTGTTTGGCTTTTATTTTCAACTACTGCAGCATCAAAATTTGAAATTTATACATTTTACTTCGTCACCCAATTTTACAGACTCCCCGTGCTATATAGGACACCCCATCATAACGTCGGGAGCACAATTCTGTACAAGTAATAGTAATACTTGAATCCCCATTGAGAGTTGATTTCTTTTTTGTAAGCAGCAAGCGCTTTAATAAATCAAATATGATGCGTATCATGGGGATGTTTATCTTGTTTTTTTATAAATGAATAAATCATATTTGGAGTTTCTTTTCTCCCTAAAGTAATCGTTGGTATGCGGAAGTTGAAACTGGAAAATTTTCAATTTTAGGATTTCGTAGTTTGTTTATTAATGATGGGTTATATTTAAAAGCTTGAACTGGGCTAAGCTGTTCAAGTATTAATATGAAAGGAACCATGTTACGTTGCGGTAGGTTTTTTGGTACGCATTTGGGACTGAGTTCAAGAGTGGTGGACTATAAACTGGTTTTTCCCTTTAAAAACTTTAATTACAAGTCCCTCTATAAAGATATTCCAATGATAGATGCTTCCTATCAATGAAGAATTCGAAATCAACAGTTTTCACGTCGATTACCGAACTCGAGGAATGTACGCTTCATCTGAATATACTCAATCAAATTCGATAATAAGTGATCAAAATTTCAAATCGGTAGGTCTAAGCAGAAGGTCAAGCAATACTAGTAAATACCAATAATATTTAGAGCGAATAGAACTTACTATGTTTAGAAGTTGCAGGGACACCGACTCAAAGAAAGAAATCTTTCACATCTTGTGGTAGTCTTAAAAAATATCACGAGCCTGCTTTTAAGTTCTGTATCACGGATATACGGATAAATGCAAACAATATAGTGCCTAGTACCTAAGAATAAGTTACTCATCAAGCTTTATGGGCTCAGAAAACAAACATCCATGAAAACATATAATGACACAAAACTATGGTAATCCTTTGAAAATTGATTATGTTTTGCGACTACAGAATTATTTTACAATTTCAGTTACGACAAACCGAAGTTCCAACTATGCATAGATACGAAATCAATCACAGCATTATTAAGAAGAAAAAAAAATAATCCACCATGAAACAATTTACTGCATAAACCGGAGTTAATGGTCAATTTCCTCAACGAATGGATAAACTTCAGTAGTACCTCGACCAACTGTACCGAAAGTTTAACTCAGTTTCTTAAGCTTTCAAACATATTTAGTAGCGTCAATCTAAAGCAGACGCCAAACTTCTTCTTCCAATGTTCTGTTGATGACAATCATGACCCTTAGCCTTAATAGTTCTCGACAGTATACTTACAAAAAAAAAAGAAGAAAACTATTTAACTTTCTTCTTTTTCTTTCTTTCTCGTTGAGGTCCTTGTAATCCCAGTAAATAGAGATGTTAATACATCAACTGAATTTTGTGAAATAGTCCAGAAGTACTCCAATTGTGTGCAATTTGTGAAATTTAACATTGCCACGATGGTATATGCTAGTAGTTCGATTTTTTTTCAGTGTGTAGATGTTTTTTTTTTTCTTTTTTCATTTCGGTAGTGTATCGAGGTGTAGTATAAAAACCATGTCACGGCCTTGACACACTCTTCTCGTAGTTGCCTATGTCTCAGAGTTTCTGTTTTGCTTCTCTCTCTTGCTCTCTCTTGCTCTCAATGTTTGGCTATAACATACACACAATCGTAAAATTGCCGTGGTTCACATCCAGTCAGAGAGTTGTGAGAATTGTTAGGTCGTTCATTTTTTTTTTGTCATCTTTTGTTTGTTGTTATACCCTTGAAAGCCTTGGTGTGGCTGGTTGGTTTTATTTTAATTATTTGTATAAATGAAAGGGGATCCAACAGAAAAAAGCCCTACTAAAGCGATAGCACCTAAAGAGATAGAGACACCCCTCAAACTCAAACTCGACCACAAATCCATTCCATTCAACTTGTTGTGCAAATATTTCTTCTTCTTTTTTTTTAAGTATTTTGTGTGCCATTCGCCTACCACAATTTTTGCAAAGCGCAAGGAGATTTTTTGACCAAAGAAATCCCAACCAAAGGATACAAATCTGCTGTTCGGTTGAAGACATTTATCAGATTTCTCTTACCCATTAAGAGTACAAAAATTTAGTATTTAGGGCAAATGGTGGACGACTACGAGGAGGACGACTCATGGATAAATGGCAAATTCACATACGAATATTTATTTTGCGACGCAATGGCGACTATTGGTCTGGTCCCTTTTTTTTGTGTGTGTATTTCTTTTTTTATACGGAGTCTATGCCGCATAAGCGTTTTGGCTTTGGAATATTCTGTATACCTCACATTCAATGGCGACATTATAAACCATCCAGATGATGGTGGTTCTAGGTCGAAGTTAATTAATGGAATGGTTAAGAAATTTGGTTGTTGTTTGCCTTTGGAACAGGCACACACAATGGGGTGGTTGAACTTTAAAAGATCGATACTAGTTTTCATCCCATTGGGTATGTCACAAAGAGGGACATCACACCCATTTTAACTCCTTAACAACTAACGGGAACGCGTAGGTTGTGAGTAAGTGCCATCTTCCTTAAACAAACGAAAAAGAAAGTGGCGCAATCGATTCCTAACGAATCTTTAGAGTGTGTAAGTGTAGATTTCTTAATTTTCTTTACATATCTCGAAACGTTTACAAGACTACATAGAACGAATGTTACTACCGATATGTATATAATGTAAAAGAGGGAAATTTCGAAGGATGGCCTGTCAGAAAGTGACATTGAAGACGAACATCGTTATTTCCAGTCGTATCTGCTTGGGATTGTCTTTACTAGTTTTTAGGAAGGGATACCTGGTCTTTGTGGAATTATACTGCTTGTAATTTGGGGTCAGTGGGACAGTGATTACGCCGCCAAGACCTAGTTCCTTTCTGTGGAAATCAATAAGAATTTGTTGGACTTAACTTATATTCTTGGAAAAGAATAAGTAAACTGATACGCACTTCATTTCTTTAAATGGACTGAAGGATTTTTTCTCAGCTTCCTAGCCATCAAAATACATTTATGTATATGTTTGCGTGCGTATACGTACAGCCCACATTCTGTGGTCTTCTTAGAAAGTTAAGAAGACAAATTTTATTTCACTTTTACCCGCAATCAAATTACGAACATCATATTTCTTTAATAAGACACTCGTATTGTCAATTCCTTTAGGGACTGTATCAGCATCATGACAAGTTCGTCTTAAATTTGTATACAAATTCACAATCAATACTTTGAACGAAACCCCTTCGCCGATCATAGCAAGGCAACTAGGATACAATTGTTCACTTGCCAGGCATTCTTCTTTGATTTCCTATTCTTCGTCTTACAAATTTCATCGATTGTTCTATTTTATTTATTCGAGATGTGTAAACATGTTTAACTTCTTATACGAGCATCCGTGTATACAAAGGATTCGTATCAGTCGCTTTGATATTAATGTACACTCCTACACATATCCCTGACATTCCTTCTTTGTCATTAATATTTTATTTTTGGAGTATAAGTAAGGGTGGTGCGTGGGGATTTTTGTTTTGTCTGTTGACACTCTTGTGGATGCTGTTTTAATGTCCTTAAGTTGTATGTTGACAGGAAGGATGACAGGTGACACAATTGTTTGCGTTTTTATGTGATCTTAAATGCTACAGGGGTATTTCGGTTTTTTTTTGATACCATGGAGAATGTTTTTAAACTGTGTAGTCTTAATTCATTGGAGGAAATGTGATCAGAAAAAATTATAAATTTTGAAATACACGTTCTTATATAGAGAGCACTTGTTCACTTGTTTAGTGGTAGACATTCCCCGGTGTTCTATAATATTATTTCAATAAGTAAGCTATGCACTTTAGTATTAACAGCAACACTAGGAAACTACCCTACTTTGGTATTTTAGTTTCAGTGACCGTTCATAAAAAACCAGTCATCAGACTGATTTTAGGAGCAATTAAAAAAAAAGGCAATTTTTTTTCCTCAGGGTAGGTCATTTGTCCTCATATCGTAACTAAATAGCTTTTGAAAACATAGACTACACTGTTACGAAGAACAGTGAAAAAATCGTACGGGTAACCATTCCTTCTAGGACATTCAGGAAGGAAGTGGTGTTCCTGGAAGACAAGTCGATCCACTTTTATAAGAACGACTGAAAAACTAACTGGAAGTAGGATGGGGTGTTTCCTCTAATAGGCGTAATTTCATTCTCCTTCCGTCTGCCTAATCATTGTGGCGTGTTCCAGGAGAAATTAATGACAGTTAAAGAAGTCCTATGTTGGCTAAAGAAGAACGAGATATCCACTACAGACATCCGCATCTTTTTAGATAACCAAGGAATTATCAAATCCTTGAAACCCTTCTGTAATAATTCGAAAATGGTTCTCGACTGCTGTTCGTCTTTATTTGAGATGGCAGTGCAGTTATATATTTATCTTTTTTGGGTGCCAGGGCATAAGGATGTTCCAGGGAATTGTATTGTAGGACCGATGATCTTCGCAGACATGGAACTACTGTATCTATCTTATCAGGTAAAGATGCCTTAAGTATTCCAATCGCGACATGGAAACTTAGATTAAAGTTGCATTGTATTGAAAGATCAAATCTCAGGTGGACAAGTGGCATAACGTGTCAAGCAAACTTGGTCTAAGCTGGATCTGAAGCGGTCTAGGATTTTGATTTCTGAGCATATCGGATGTCTGCACCATAATAAGTGTCACCACTGCCTTGGTCGATCTCACAAAAGAAAATTTCATTTAGGAACCTTCTTTTTTAATGATATTGGTAATCATAATCATATTAACACCAACATCAGGAGTCCTACTACGCTTCATTAGAAGCTCAACTTGGTTTCACTATTAGATAAGGTTTTGGGAAAGAGGAGGTGACACTCCTATGATAACGACAAGCACATAATAATCAAGCATTGACCGGGATAGACAGACGGCTATTAAAACCCAATCCTGTAGAACAATGTAAGAAAATGAACAAATAAAATTTTTTTTCGCGAATAAAGTTAACGTTTTCTTGAAAACTATCTAGGTACAAGTTCTCCTACATTTTGTGCCAAAGATTAATGACAGAAAAGTTTGAAGCACTTATAGAACATATACATAGAATGGTTACCTTCAATCCGAGTAACTTAAACTCTCTGTTTAAGAATACAAAAGGCAAAGGTATAGAAGATTCGCCAAACTTAAGAAGTCTTTTCAAGAAGAATTTAATGTAAAAACATTCAGCAAACTTGAACAAATAAGTTCTGAAATCTTGATTTAAGGCAAAATGTATATGTAAATGATAAAACTCACCGTAATTTGATCTCGATCTACCCCAATAGAACTCTATAGACATATCCACATCTTTTGAGCCAAAGAATACGCAAATCCCACTTGACAATGGCATTTTCACTCCTAATCGCCAGCGTTGACGCTCATTAAAAGGTCCCTGGTCGGTCTGGCTTATCGCTCAATCGACGACCAGTTCGTGGCCTCAGACACAGCAGTAGGTTCGAGGTGTAATTTTCAGACAGCACCAATATATTTTCGTGATCCAATCTAATTCCAGCGGCTGTCGAACATCTGAAAGTATTAAAAAAAATTATAATAACGTGAAGAATATATGTATGTATGTAAGTAACAACACAACATGCATAGTTGTGAGACGCTACGTCCCGACTCCCTCTCAACATAAGCCAAGGAAGCAAGAGAAAATGTTTTTGTTTTAATATGAGTGGCTTCAAAAAATATGGTTTCTAAATTCGGAACTTAAGCTCACATACGGGAATGTCTCCGATAAACTTGTGTGATACCCTTACGCACTTCTGAACTACTCGCCTAGAAATAAAATAGGGAAAATGGAGCAAACCTGGATCTTTCACGACAAAGAAGTTCGGTTTTCATATCCCAGAAGCTAGAAATCGGTCGATTAGTTTAGAAGTTATTTAAGAAAACGATTTTATGCAAAGCTGTAGGTTAAAAAGTCTTGATTGTTAATGATTATCAAGCAATTCAGAGCTGTTTCTTATAACTTTGTTATAATATTTTTAAGATATTGAAATTTGTATGCCAAAAAGTGAAGACAACTTAGAAAGGGGAAGATGTAATACGTGCGCGTATATAACAAAAGAACATCTGATTACAATTTATTCATGCTCATTCTTCCCAGTTTGAATTCTTGAATTGCTAAAATAGTGTATATGTACGTATATTATATTTATAAGATTCAACGACGCTCAGAGTTTAATAAGAAAGCGAAACAACGTCCTATCCTTTATCATATTATATTCACACAATACAGGACGAAGATCCCTATCCACAATTCCTTTTTCATTCAATCATAAATATCATAGCACAGTCAAAAAAAAATCAATTTTTTTATTTTAAAATAAATGTATGTACATATGTATGTATCTATATATCTAAATGTATTTTCTATCCATGTACTATTTATTTCTCTGGTTTATTTGTTTCATTTTTTTCTTTTCTTTCATCTTTTAGCGGTGGCCGAATATGGGGGATGTCCCATTCACTGCCGTCCGGAATGGTTTGTATTTTATTGCTTAGATATTTTTGGTTTGCATCTGTCTTGTTTTTTTTTTTATTTTTTATTGATAATTCTTTCGTCTGTTCACATATTCCTTGCAAATTCTTTGTTCGTGTTACTGATTTCCTTTTAAGAAAATCATCGAATGAAAGACAGGAAATGAATTATTATTTTTGTTTTTTTTGTTTTTATCTGGGGCACACGCTTTTCTATATATATATGTAATAAATTACATTCATTTTGAGATTTTTGCAACACACATGAACAAAACATTTACATAATAACAACAAAAGAAAAAAACAGTACACACAAAAGAGTTGATTTCAATCAAGAGGAATAAAATAAAACACAAACGGAAATAATACGCTTTGAAATTAAATAGGGGTAGTTAGTATTAAATGAATGGAGGTACTACCACAACCTGGTTTTTTTATTTACTGTGACCATTCTATGCAAAATAGACAGCAACAAGCGAGCACCAAGACAAATTGTGGGTTTTTCGTTTCACAGCCCTGCTAACCTGAACGACACAGTGCACCATGGAGGTATGTACTCAATGAGGTGGTCATGTTTGGTCATTCGTTTCGCGCCTAATTAAAGTTGATGTGATAAAAATGCTGAATGAGTTTGTGGAGAGTGGTAGGTAGAGAAATTAATTTGATTCGTCGTTAGAAAAACTTTGTGAAAATGTGAGCTCCAAGTAAGCTGATTCAGAAGAAAAAAACCTTTCGAACAAAGGTATATAAATGATAGTGCGATGTCCCCTAAGAGCATACACCAAAAACTGTAGTCATTACAGAAAAAATGACCATCGAAAGCAAAGTACTTTTGGGAAGAGCCAGGACACCTCTGTATCTACATATGTACATAGATTTCAAGACATCATTGAGGTCGGAAAATAAAGAGCGAATACAGAAATAAAGATCGGTCAACTACTCTGAGCAAGAAAGCATAGATTTTTGCATGCCTCTTATAATCTTGTTGTAAAGATGAAAGCAGAAGCCGAAAAGCACAGTACTGGTTCACATATTTGTAAAGGTTGGAATATTTCAAAAATATTGTGTAACCTTTGTATGTGTTCCCAAAAAGAATTCCAAACATTTACGTTCTACACTCTATTTGTGGTCTATTACATATACTCTATGAAGAAACAAGTTGTATTATCTTCTTGTGGTCTCATCACATTTTTTCTAACACAACCAACAATTAAAGCGCACAACTCATAACTGCTATAAGCTAAAAACGTTGACCCAATCACAAAAAAGGCTCTAATTAGTACAATACTAAAAGAATTTCCTAATTTTACAACAGGGTTTTCCATTTTTAACACACAAAGAATACCCGTTTGACAGTGTCTGAGAGAAAGTAAAAACAATCTACATCTACTTCCTTCACAATTATCTTTAGAGTGTACTTTTCCCTTATAGACCAACAACCAATTTATACAAGTGCTCAGTATCCATATCTAAATCCCTTGACTACGACATCTCATGAGACATCACAGTATATGAAGTAGAGAATTCGTCCTATTTCACACTTTGGGCTGCTGCTGAATATAATGACTCTATGTACAAGAGGGTTGGTATCTTCCTTTTGATATACTAGAACGTGAATAACAACACTACGGACAGAATAGTTCTTTGCTCAAGAGTGGACCATTTATTTCTTGTAGGTGGAACACTAATTAGTATTTGGTTGTGTAGTTTACAAGAAAATTTATAACTCTCTTTTCTGTGGCAACAACATATGTTTGTAGTTTATTCAAGTAATACTGGATTATACAAAGTTTTGATGATAGAATTCTTTAGGGGGCCAATTAATCAATACATTTACAGAAGTATGAATATGTACAAGTTTAGGATTTATTTAAGTCAGGGTCATACACAAATAGGAAAAATCTCCAAGTACCGAAACATTAAAGAGTAAAAGAACATCCTTAAACGCAGTTTAATAAAAATGAGTTAATAGCAACCCACAGAATAGGCAATATTAAAAATAGCAGAGGGAAGGGTCGAACGCAAATTTAAACTAATAAAAACTTATAAACTTATAAAACACTACAAGAGAACTTACCTTAATGTAACATTTATGATACATACATATGTCTTCCTGAAACACAGTATACAGTCCTTAAAACATACATACAACACTTGTCCAGTCCAAAACAACAACAGAACACAAATCAACTTTTTTGTGTGCCCCTTATGTTTGCTGTCAGAATGTTAACTTGTTATAACAAAAGAATGACATTTTATTTATAAACATATCTCTTTCAACCTCTCTCTCTCACTCTCTATGTATGTCCTGTGCTGTGAATGTTTGTTAATTCCAAAGGTTTTGTTCGTTCAGTGTTTTGAGTGTGTATTGTTTTTTTTTTTTTTGTTGTTTACGTTTTTTTTTTGATAATTGTGTTATTTTCACTGAAAACCGATTCGACTTCTGGCTATATATGAAAAGCAAACGCCGCCATAGTTGAAAAATTCTTTGAAAATTTTCAGTCACGTTATGCGTTTTCACCGCAGGACACAGATTTCACATCCTCATACCCAACATCGTCGTCACTTAATTCACGTCGTATGTATGGTGATTTTCCAACAAGCAACAGTGCCATGGGCTCTGTTGGCAATATGGCAGCGATGAGTACGAATTCCCTAAGTGGCGGTCCTTCGTTAAACAACAGCGGAACTAATCTTATTGTAAACTATTTGCCACAAGATATGACAGACCGAGAATTGTATGCGTTATTTAGGTCGATCGGTCCTATAAACACTTGCAGAATAATGAGAGACTTTAAGGTAAGGGTAAGAAAAAAGATATCGTTCAATTGAGAAATAGAATAGTATAGCGCCGTTCTGTTTACTCAGAAAATAAGTGGGTACGATGTAAATTGATTTTGAATTTAAAATTTTCAGACTGGATACAGTTTCGGTTATGGTTTTGTTGACTTTGCATCGGAGGCAGATTCACAGAGGGCGATAAAGACCTTGAATGGCGTTCAAGTGCGGAATAAGCGACTAAAGGTAAGTAAAATTAATTTATTGACGAGGCGAGGCAGAAACATTACTAATTTGGGAAAGGGGGACTAACTGCTGTGCACACTATCTGTTTGCTATTATTCGTTAAACAGTATTCAAGTTCCTTTAAAAAGAATACACATACAGTTCTTAATTTTTAAAAAATAGTAACTTTCATTACCGAGAATAATTTGAAAAACCAAAAAAACTATTCAACTAGAATATGTTTGTGTGTACATATGTACAAACTTTAAACTACTTTAACAATGTGTACGTAATTTCCTTCCGACATATGTACATACTTATGTATGTACCACTCCATCTGTGATTCGTAGAAAATCGCTCCTAGAAAATATTCTCCCCCCATTCATTTGTTTATGGCTCGGTTGCCTTAAAACTGAGTCCAGTGCCAGGTTGGCAAGAGAAAAAGGAAATCAAATAATTGGAAAAGCACCGGTTCAACACCGAATTCTCTTATCCATTAATTATTTCAATAAGATTGTGGATTCCTTCCAATAATACACTGAAATGGAAAGTAGATTTGCCCGGCAATAGTGTTCTGTTTTACCATCTCTCATTTTATTTTTCATCAAACGAACAAAAATGCTGCAGGTGAGAGAAGAAGGGATAAGGAGAAGAAATTGATTTTCTGTACTCAACGTGCCAATTATTTTAATAACTTATAACGTTATGAAAAAGATAAGAGTATTCAGTTACCCCAGAAATAGTTCTAGGGTCTATTCAAGTGATGATGAAATTCTCCTAATTATGAAGTGATATGTTTTCCACTAGTACAACATTGGAAGTCTCGAAAACAAACAAGAAAGAAGTACTTGACCTCTGCAAAAAGCGAAATCAAGGAAACTAATATAATTTTTGTTTTGTTTTCCCTTAAAAAAGACAGAAAAATAAATATAAAAACTTTTCATTTGTTCTCTTTTCAAATATAAGTGAAAGAAATTCAAGTTCATCTCCACCTTTTTTTTTTAAGTTTGTATGTACGACTATATACCGGATACAATTTACCTTAAAGGTATACTCTGCCATTACCACAGCAGATACACAAAAAAAAAAAAAAAGAAGAGAAGAAACTCGAGGACACAATGAGAAAGATACAAAAATAATGTTTAAAATAAACTATAAAAGGAAGTGAAAAGGACACACACAGTATAGTCGGTATGGTATGATTATTGTGCGGATTAACAGAATCCATCGCAACAATGCTTTCTGCTGCTGCTGCTGCTCTGGAAATAAAGAAATCCTTGCAGACACTCGCTACATAACATGACACCACCAACCATATGCCAGGGTATCCCCAACTCTTGGTAGTTAGCACATTGTCATCGCATCTACACACACATAGTAGTAGCCCCAGTAGTATACTAAACCTATGTCACCTACCTACCTCCCCGTCTCTTACGTATTGCTATTCCTGTGTGCTTTTGTGGTGAGATTTGTATCATAGTAGCGGGTGGTAGTATCGTATATCTACCAACCACCCACTTTTTTACTTCTTCCAAGGGGACGACAATTAGAATGGTGTCGACGACGGCTGAAGATGGTCCTCTCTACAGTTTTAATATAGATTTGTATATACCGATATGTATGTATATTCTTTTATAACAGGTTGACATAGAAGAAGTTATTCTTTGCTTTTTTCATATACTCAAACGAAACATTTGTATATTTACGCTTCTCGGCTAGTGCATCTTTTATGCATCTCTATCATCGTGTGCAGAAGAGTGAAGATGCAGAGTCTCGACTTTTTGCAAATATAGAACAAAACAAAAAGACAACTCAACTCTAACTTGTATGATACATGCACATACAGTTGAAGACACTAACATAGAATATTTCACCCAAGGCATTTTAATTCGAAAACTAATATACAAAGAAAGTTGGTTACTCTTCTGAATAGCAATGATTTGACATCTTGTTCTAATCTCTTTGTTTTGTTTTTCAATAATGAATTAAATTTATTTTACAGGTTTCATTAGCACGACCAGGGGGTGAACAAATTAAAGATACAAATTTATATGTCACGAATCTTCCACGAACCATAACCGAAGATCAATTAGATGTCATATTCGGTAAATATGGGCAAATTGTACAAAAGAATATTCTGCGGGATAAGCTAACCGGCAAACCACGAGGTGTCGCTTTTGTAAGGTAAGGCGTTATTTAAAGGAAAATAAAACTACTACATCTCTTTGAGTTGGGGTTTGACTTACATATGTCTATACAAAGTTCCATCTAATAATTTTGTTTTTTTCCCTTTCTCTAATAAGATTCAATAAACGTGAAGAAGCCCAAGAAGCAATCTCAGCCCTTAACAACGTTATACCCGAGGGTGGATCACAGCCATTATCCGTACGCATTGCAGAAGAGCATGGCAAGGCGAAAGCACACAGCTTTATGACTCCAACCCCAGGGGCAGTGAACATGAACATGAATGCCTACAATACGATGGTGCACAGAGGTAGACAAAAAACACGTTTCCAAAAAGTACATCCATATCAGAATCCAAATTTTTTCTAAAATGCTATAAAGCAAAAGTAAAAAAATAATTCATCATCAGAAGATCATGCAAAAAGAAGTTTTGAGTAAATATTGAGAAAAGATTAAGTAGGGATATGATAGTTTTTTTCTTCTTATACAAAGTAGGAAACAGTTTTTTTTTCACGCGGTATAACTTTAAAAAAAAAAACCCTTTAAATTCTTTTGACAAAGAATACATTCAATCTTCTTTTTTTTTTTTTGTTTTTTTGTTTTTATTTAATTTTTTTTGGTAATGGAAAATGCATCCAGAATTCTCACCCATTTTTTTTTTTTTTTGTTTTTGTTTTTTTTTTTTTTTTTAATTTTATTCAATGAGAGGTTAGGCAGGCATTTAACTGGCTAGGCTGGCACAAATCGTGTTTTGTCGCGCGTTCATTTCATTTTTTTTAACGCGTCCTCAATATAAGAAACGAAAAAAGAACGTGACAGCATAAAAGAAATAAAAAAATACATATATGTATATTTTTTGTCCACAAAATCGTAAAATTAAATGCTCGAGGGAATACTACATGTATTGAATTAACAATAATTATATTGTTTTTGTTTTGTGTGCGTAGTTAAATAGTTATTCCACCATAGAGTTAGTTTCTTCATTAAAAAAAAAATAAATAAGATTTGTAGTTGCAAAAACTATCTACAAATGCATATTGTAATAAAAAGAAAAAAATACATTTTGTGAGTAAAGATCAATTAGAGAATGAATATTACGTAGGGTTCTTTTTAGAGAGAGAAACAAAAAATATAACTTATTTCATATACTACTAATATTCACAACTACTAATTACAATATATGTGCTTTAACATTTATAAAAAATATATTTCAAAACGTGGAATTACAAATAAAGTTTCATAATATGTGGATATTTTTTTTTTTTTTTTTTTGTTTTTTTTTTATAGATAAATTTTAATGGACAACTGGATTTGAAAAATCCGATGGTAAAATAGAAGTAATTTGTGTAAAATATTATTATTTGAATTGGAGAAAACTATTGTCTTGAGTCGTGACCTAGGCTGAGCGAGAGTAAAAATGTACTGATGCCATAAATTTTCAAATATAATGATAAAATGATTATGGTTTCGCAAAGTCAAATGTGTGCATTTAGTTGACTAAGGCTAACTATTTTCGTCAGAAACTCTTTCTTATAAATAGTTGAAGGTTACTATTTACTTCAGCCAATATTTAAACTTAAGAAAATGAGAAATGATCGACAGAAGACAAATATTCTCAAATCATCAACATGAAATTTATATCATTTTTTCAAATACTTCTATAAGAAATTTTCGTATATAGCTAAAATGGTAAATTTATCGAAGATTAATCGCTTTGAGTAACCCTATTTCATATCCATTTCAAGGCAAAGAATAAAAAATAGAAACAATTAAATAATATGGCACAATCAGAATCTACTGTATACAAACGTATTAAACGAACTCGAATTCAATGCCACAATAAACCACGTCGTTTTCAGTGCAATTATTAAGGCATAAACAGTCCCACTAGAAGTAAAATTGGTTATGATGAAGCTAGTGGTGTCGTCCGTAAAATATTGAATGCTTTCTAACAAATTGAATTCGTTAAATTAAAAGTTAAAGCCCAAAAGTTGGCTAAACATTATAATCCAACGTTTATACGTCGTCGTAAAATATCACTTCTACTCCGGGTCGAATATTTTTTTTTTGTATTTTTTTTTTCTAGGGGACGCATAACAAATGTAATTAACAAAATAAGTGTCCAAAGATTTCTTTACTTTGCTGTGTGTAGATAGATGTTATGCGGAGGTTTTGTGATAATATTTTTTTTTTCAAATCTAAATGGTGCGGTACCAAACAATTTTTATGTAAAATTAAAATCTATTTAGGTATACATACATATTCAGTAATAAAATATAACAAATATAAAATACCGTCAAGAAATCGAAACTAATTGAATATAACGTCAGTACTTTAAGAATAACAATAACATGTAGGAAACAAAAAAGTTGCATAACATCTGTCGTAAAAACTTTAGCAAAGTAAAAAAATAATCGACCAATAAAACAAGAAAAGCCTGGATGAAGGTGAGATTTTTTTTAATTTTTTTTTATGTATGTATATATATAAAACCTATTAGGCTAAGCTAATATGTATGTACACTACGAGCTTTCCTCTTATTTTTTTTTACCATTTTTTTAAACAAAATAGAAAATCGAGTAAAAGAAGCAATTATATTTCTTCTTCTATTTTTTTTCCTAGTTATGGCTATTATTTATAAATGAATGCATTTCAAAAAAAAAAATACACTGCATTTATGTACACTTTAATAAAATTCAGGTTGATTTTTTTCTTAACACGATGTTAAACAAAACGTAAATCTTCTATTCGGTGGACATTTGTTGTAAAAATATTTATTTAAGTTTTTGTCTCTTTCAAGGAATAAATTAACTAATTTAATTGTTGTATTATTCTTTTTTTTTATTTCATGAACAATTTAACTGAACTCCATGGCGAATATCTGATGGGAGCAGTCTTTAACCATTCCGGACTCATTGATGGACTGTATAGGAAAAAATCCTATCATTATCCTTACTTATAATTTACATAAACAAGTGTTAAAAACAAAATATAGGTTTAATATACAAAAACAAAAAAAAAAAGGAACGAGAAATATTAGGCCGATAGATCGTAATTAGTACGATCTCCAAATAGCTATTTTGTAGGAAAATGTTAGACAGAACTAATTTTGTTTGATTGTTTATGCTCTGAAATACTTTTGTTAATTTAGTTTCTTTTTAAAATAAGTGTAAAAAAATGTGTTATATTGCAACGGTAGATCTCGAATAAATTGTACCTTAAATTATGTATTACGACTGAATTGTTAATTTTATTTGATTTTACTTTATCGATTTGCACAACGAATGAAATTAAGCTTTAATTTAATTGTTATGTGTTTTAATTCTTTTCATTAATTTTTTTTCTTTCTGTGCAATAAATAGATATTTTTTTGGTTGTTGAATTGAGATTGTTTATTTTTTTATATAAATATATATTATTGTTGTAAGTATAGAAAAAGATTATTGTTCAAATATAAATAAAATAATAAACAGACTTCCATAGCGCTTAACTTAGATAGTATTGTAAGAAAAAATCAAAAAAAAAAAAAAACAAACAAATCCAACAATAATATTATTAAAATGGGGAAATTATTATAAAAAAAGAAAATCATATAAAAATAACAAATCACTATTCAAATAAACATTAACTGCCCGAAAAGATTTACAACTATTAGAGTTTTAGAGTTATAGGATTTTCACCAAGAAAAACTTATTTAAAAAATAGTTAAAGAAATGTGACTAAGAAAGAAAAACAAAAAAAAATATATAAACCGAACTAGAAACAAAATTCTAGAAAAAAACAAGAGTTATTCATATTTTAATGATATAGGTACTTGGTTTAAACTTTGGGTGATCATGTCAAGGAACCTACCAAAAGCAATACAAATCTAACTTATAGTCCAACAGTTTGTTTTTACATCAAAAAAACGTTTTGGAAACTTCAAAAATATTGGTTCGCCAGCATTATGCGTGCAGCACATGGGTATGGGTGCACAAATATGCAATTTATGCATAAAGTTCAATTACATATGTTGATAGAAGATACAAGGGATTGTTTAAGCTATAGTTAAATATAGTGTACTTTTACATTTACTTACATTGAGTCACAATCGGTGTTCCCGCGAAGAGGCCGTATTAATGTGCTTTACTAATTGTCAGTTTAGTGGTAGTATCAAAATAAGCCCTTTATGTGATATCAGATGTACAAAGTTTGTTAACTGTTTGATGCTTTGTCTTTCCTACTTCAATTTCAGGTCCTCAATGGAACTATTTGTCACAATCTGCGTTAAAAAAGAAAGAACAATAACATATATATATGTACATACAATGTATGTGTTTCAAAATATAATTGCGTGTGAAGAGAAAAAACATCTTATTTTGTTTTGGTAAAAGAACGATTTTGATGGCAGTGCCCTAAAAATGTAAAATACGAATTAACACCTAAAACTTGCCCGTTTTTTTTTTCTAAAATTTAACCTGATGAAAAATTAAACCCATGGATGCGAAAAATTTACAGAAAAAGAGCTTAACGAATAAAGAAAACAGCAAATTATAATACTCCTTCTCAGGAGTTGTTTTAAGTATCCTGAGTAGTTAGGATTCTTTTTTAGTCGACCATTTACATCTTTTAAGGTTCTATAGTCATTTTTGAAAAAACTCCTTTTCATAATATGTTTGATATATGTTTTTAATACATTTTTCAAAGAAGTATTTAGAGACATCAACATCTCGGTATGGGCATTTGTTTATTAAATATGATTCTTTAATTGACATGATCAGCTTTTTAACCAATATTTGATTTGATTTAAAAACTATAGAGTACTCGAATGAATACCCTATTTTCCTATTCACCCAAAAACCTTAAAAGTTCGCCTTAAAAAAACCCTCTAGTAAAGAAAAAATTCTTAGAAAGAAATAAAATAAATGTTTCAAGTTCCTCTCCTTATTTTTAAACTCAAATCTCAACAAAAAAAAAGTAAATAAAAATCTCTTAAACAAGTACCTTCCGATTTCATAAAAATAAAATCTATATATATTTTTTAGTAAATTAAATTAATTAACCATAACGACTTCGAGAATGTAAAAAGAATAAAACCTGTAAACTAAAATAAATACCACTAAGTAAGCTCTGTTGTTATATGATACTACTAAATATATATATATATTATATATATATAAATGAATTTGACAATTTAATAAAACAGCGAACAAAATTTTAAAATAATTATAGTTTAAAAGAAAAAAACAACCGACGTTAGAAATTATAAAATAAGTAGGTCAATGAATGATGTAATATATTATATAAGGAAGTATTAAAGATCAATTTTGTTTTTCATTTTGTTCCCCAAATTTTACCTCTTGAAAGTGATAAAGAAAGTAAAGTCTTGTTCAATTATTCGTTAAATATAAAAAAAAATTTAATAGCAACCCAAAGTGCATAGTCGAGTTTGAAAATTTTCAATTATTAAAAAAATAAAAAATAAAAACGAAACCGAATCACACAAAATTATTATATATTGACCCTTGTATATTATATATCGAAAGTAAAACAAAAAAAAATATTTATATATTTAAAAATGAAGAAAATTGATCTTTTTATTGAAAACATACAAATTAAAAACGTGAAATGAAATGAGAACCTTGTACTTATTGTATTATTGCGTTTCAATTTTTTTCTAAAAGAATTATATACATATATATATATATTTGAACTATTATTACAAAATGAAAACAAACAAACAAAAAATACAAAACCGAAGTGAATAAAAGTAATATAGAACTTAAATATCTCCTCTTCTTTTTGTTAATGTGAAATATCGATTACAACCTACAGAGAGCAGTATTTTTTGTTTCGAAAAATCGTTCGTCTTGAACTGTGGTGGTTAAAAACTAACTTCCTTTTGAATTCTTATCGAAGTTTTGCTTAATTGAGTGAAACATGATAACTTGTTTCTTGCCTCTACCCACGATTCAAATTTTTGCGTTTTCAGCTATGTTTCCTGTACGCTTTGAATTAAAAAAGTCAATAAAACGATTCAAATTAAACACAGAACTATTTCCACTTCACTAACTTTAATAATTCACCCAATTCATGGACCAAGAGAATTTTTTTTCAATTGTCAGGATGATAGTCTACATGAAAGTAGTACATATTTGAAAAAAATGTGCAATCAACTCAATGGGAGTATAGCCCACAAAATACTGATGGTATTAATATGATACGCAACAGTAATATAGTTCCGAAATGATATGAAAGTCTTAAAACCAGGTGTAAGATATATTCCACTTCTTCGCCATATGTATTTAGAGGGAAGGAAATACCATATGAAAAAAAATTAGTTTCCTAGAGTATGCTTTCAAGCGATTACACTGCCACAGCAAGGGACTTGTAGATGGTCAATATTTAACCCACCTTCACTTCGCTGATGATGTAAGAGCAGCCTGCAATCTGAACAATTCATGAGTAATACTAGAAAAATTGAAATCAACTTCGCGTCGATTGGAGACGGAGATGAAAATGATCTGAGTCCGCGAAATCTTGCCAATCATTCAGCTCGACTGAACAATCTTTCGAAAACCGAAGCACACATGCAAAAGTAACATCTCCATGTAACTAACAAAGAAAGTCTATCACCAATCCGTGTTATCAGGAACAACTTACGATGCGAAAACTTAAACCCTTATGAGACATACGAACAACAATATGTTTCTGAAGCAACATCATTTTCATTCATCATTGTATCATTCACTTCTAATTATTACTCCTTTACTCCTATAAATCCCGATTATTTGAGAAAACAAGTCGTGGGACCTTAGAAAATAAACCAAATCCCATACATTTAATTCTTGTCTTGCTTTCGCTCCACTTGCGTAACGCTAATTAGCAAGTATTTCTTGAACAAGAAGAATCGACATATGTATGTAGATCTTCTAAAACAAAAATACATACTATTTATGTGATGAATTGAGAATTATAGTTAAAAACTCCTTACCATTGGTGGGTGGATGTTCTAACTGAAACAATCAATTTTTTAACAAATCAAACGCACAAGCGTTTGGTTCCTTAGTAAGTAAGGAGTTGGAAAAACGATTTCAAGGCTGACTTTCTCTACTTTCACCAACAAAAGCTGATCAATATGTTTTCTCTTCCATTGACACAAAATCCTCAAAATCTTATTTTCGATTTCTCAACAAATAACCTTCACCGATTGCTTAACCCATCTGTCGTATTTTTGTTCCGGATGTGCACTATACCGTTATTAATTAGAAAAGAATAAATAATTTTCAGTGATGCATTCCTTTCTCTGACCAGAAATAGAAATCATCATCGTTCTCTCAAGCAATCACACTCATCATAAAAAAATATAAATATAACGTAGTGTTTTGGTTTGTTTCTTCAACGGACGTCCGATTGACCGAGAACGACCAAGTGCAATAAATCTCTGCCTTGTCTCTGAGATATATCCATTCAACCGAAAATGAATATTTTCACAACAGTCAATCTTTTGATCTTTGGAATTTGCATGGCAATGGAATGCGTCAGGTTCCGGTTATTTTTGGACGCAAATTCAATTTGAATGCAAGTAATTACAAGTACATATGTAAAAGCGTAATCATCCTTATAGTCGTCAATAATGAGTAAAATTCATTAGTCACTCGAGGAATACCCACGCGAAAATTGACAAGCAACCTTGTGACGCTAAAATGCGGCGTCAAATAGTTGCTAAAGAATTTCTGCTGCAGATTCTTATTTTTAAGTCTTTTTTCTTTTTTGTGCTTTTGGGCACGCATTTTTGTTACTCGCCTTGAATGACAAAGTTTAACTAAATGCTGTCTGCAGGACGTGTAATTAATTGTTTAGCAAATGGTCGTTTTGATAAATGGTGCGACACTAAAATTGTTACATTGCTGAAGTTGAGCCAATTAAAATGGCTATTTAGGATGCTTGCACTTAGAAACTTAAACAATTTATGGCGTCTATTCCGAAATTTGATGGTTGGAGCACGTTTGAGGCATTTACGATTCTCAGACTTTTAAGGATCGCACCCACATATTGACTAATTTAATGACCTGGGCGAAGTAATGCATTTTTCAATTGTCTGCGTAGTTTCAGGAAAAAAAATATTTCGTAGTTCCACATCACTTGTCCTGAGTTCACCTCAAATGATTTCATTCATCATTTTATATGGATTGTGTTTACAAATTTTGTGAAAATGTCTCATATTTGTAAAGGTTCAGGTTAGGACTACTGCTTAGACCAATAAAGGCGCATAGTAATGCCGTGGATCAAATCATTTGGCTATACGGGCTTGCTAAACCAGCCATAGATCTTTATAAAAAGAAAGAGACTCGTGACTTAAGGTCGCCTAGGTTGTAAAAAAAAGGAGCTGCAAGATGGGGTAGTGTTTTATGAAATAGAGCTGGGCAGGCGCATAAGAGGTGGAGAACGGATTCTTCCTCCTGCTCATCCAAAGAGTTTCTGTAGAAGTCATGTAAAAAGATGCCCAGCCTTTTGGCATGTTGACCTATTAGGCAGTGTCCAGTAAGAATATCTATAGCGTGACTGTTCTGTGATCGCTTCAATAAAACCCACTCCGCACTCCATTTCAAATCAAGCCTAAATCAGATATGTGCGAGAATGTTGCAAGTAGGGACAGTTTCTATCCTTGCTGCGAGGGGCATACCCAGACTTCACCATTTCGGATGGGTCGTGACCAGTCTGACGAACTCATTAGCCTTGGAATTTCCTGTAATGTCTCTGGCACCCAACGAGGTGAATGTTTAATTGCTCAGACATATCCAGGAGGAACAACCGACTGTTTAAAGTGGCCTTTGAAGTAAAATCGAGCGATTTTAGGGATTTGATTGACGTTTGGCTGTCAGTGAAAATATTGACATAAACCATTTATTTTAACAAAAGATAAACAAAAATGAGTTCAAATTTGTTATCCAATCTAATTACATACATACATGTGTATCTAATTACGAGTGCATAACCTAACAAATCAGAAAGGTTGTTATCTATACTTTGTTGATCTATGAACTTCAATAACTACTGATTAAACAAACATGTATGCAATGTCAATGCCAATTTTAATTCGTATACCTATTTATGATAATTAATAAAAATTGGCCGAGTACTGTACTAATAACCATGTCGGCCTTATAGTAAATAAAGTTAATCGTGCTTTAGTCATATTCATATTCCATAGTGGAATGACTATTACTCTCAACTGTTTAATCAATCGAAAATGATTACTGTTGAGTGTGATTTTAAAACTATTGGAGTAATTAATCCTACCAGACACATTAAACAATAAATAGACGGTGCTTTAGTCGTATTATACATATTTTCCTCATTTATTGTACTCTTCAAGGGTTAAAGTTTAGAAAATATCTTTTTTTGTTTACAATAAATATTAGAAATTTCAGTTCTGCCCGTATATGATAACCCAGTAGCTGAGATAAGCAAATCTTCATCATAAATGGACAAGCAAATGTTCCATACATGTAGTAAATGGGTTATTGTTTAAAATTCAGATTAGGGCTATGTTTATTAGCTTATTTCGAACCGATAATCGAGGTAGTTTTATGGCACATACATAAATAAAAAAAAAAACAATATTTTAGAGAGTATTTTATAATTTTGAAGAGATGTTCTTCTGCGCTGGCAAAACCACTGTGTAAGCTTTTTCATTTCTACTGCTCTATTGGATTCATACTTATGTATCTCATCGAAAAGTGGAACCACTCTTTGCATCATTCTAATGAAGGTAAGATTATTGACCCGGATATTTTAAGGGGCATTTCACAGAGATCCGAAAGTATATAGGCATCACAGGATCGTTGACGTCCTGTCCTATAGATGCTCTAAGTGTGATCCTACACTTGATCCCCCTGCTAAAACACTGAACTACATGCAGCGCTGTTCGACTCAGAGAATCTGAGTGCTGAACTGCTAAGCATATGATCTTGAAAACGATTTCAAAAGAATTCGTTTCGTTTTCAACTGATTAAATGTTACCAACCTTCACCCTTACGAAATCTTTTCGTTAAACTACCTTCCAGAGAAGAAAGGGAGCGTTTTCAGCGACAATGATGAACTCCGGAGTCAGAGCATCCATCTTCTCTCACCAACTAAATATATCGAAGTCTTTTCCTCTCCCAGACTCTGCTAGTGTTTTGCAAACGGAACTTCTTGGGATTCGGGATGCCTGCCGTTTATTGAACGATCTCCTTACATTCAATCATAACGTCGCTTTATTTTCAAACTGCCAAGCTGCTATCAAAGCCATTGATGCGTTCGCCATATATGGTTGAGCAATGTCGACTCGATTCTCCAGCTTGCCAATCACGAGTGAAACAGCCTGACTAGTTGTTCCATAAAGAAAGACTTGGCCTGACTACAACAAACCTACGTCAAACGAGCTACTTGGTAAATCAAAACCTGATATTGTCACAATTGTAGCCATTATCATAGGTCACTGGCCAATCGGGAACCATGTACCCAAGCTCGGCATCCAACATCATATCTTTTGTACAATACTCATCACTCTTTGAGTCATCAGTTTAACCTACAGCCTATCTTCGTTCCTAAACCTACTGTGGAAGCTCTATTTTTTCGTTATATTATAATTACAAACATTTGAAACAATCGTCCATCGTTGGTCTTATTTTCTCTTGGTCTAATTTCCCTTAAGCCAGTACTGTGTCTTAACTTAGTTAACATTCAGTTTAGCCTTTACCATTTATTTTCAAAATTTTAAACTTAAGGGTAATCCTAAGAGAACATAAAGGGTCATTCATTTTTGGGTTTCGAAAGTAAAGCTAAATAAAACAAGCACAGCGATACATTTTTTAAGAAAATTTTAATTCATTGTAAAGTATGGACCACTTTTAAAGTATTTAACCAATTTTTTGCATATTTTGAGCGGTATCTCACAGATGTCAAATCACATGATCTTGGTGGCCAATTGACGTCGCCAAAACGTAGAATTACGTGACCAGGAAACTTCTCCCGCAATAAAGCCATAACTGGGTCGTGTTGTGAGGCTTGTTGCCCCGTCTTGTTGCAACCACATATCGTCAAAGTCATGATCTTTAATAACCGGCCAATAGCCTTTGTACGACACGTTTAACTGCTGCAAACACCGGGAAATGGATAAATTCGGATCATCAGCAACACTTGCACTTACAGCAGCAATATTTTCGACTGGGGGTGCATTACGATGATGCACAGGCCTTACGACATCAGTAACGCTTCCACCGATTACCAGTTGATTGCGTAGTCGGTCGATTATGACGACCATAATCATCGCGTAATGCGCGAAAAGTGGATACGTTTGAATCATCACTTTTGTAGTAAGTTGTTCCATTATCATAAATGGCAAATACCCAATACTCAAATGACAGCTGAGTTTGGTAGGTGTCAAATGCCAGCGCTACCAACTTGAAACCACGAAATGAAGGACCCATACGATATACGAGTGTATTTCAAGGAAAGGGTCGAAAAGAAAATACTACCCGAATCCGCTATTACTTGTTAAAGACTCATAACCATTTTGTTTTTGAAATCAATACCATATTATTACAAGGGGTTCATCAGTGCAGATCGATCAGCACTGAGCGGTACGCGATCAAGTTTCAGTTAAAATCACGAATGACGAACCTTGCTCCTCAACTGAACATATTGCCACCAATTAATCAGTGAGAAGAAAATTGGGTCAATTTGCTGACACAATCTCATACACTAAGTACTAGTCGATCATTAGGCAGCCGACGAGCTCAAGGAAAAATCAAGATCATTGTAAAAATAGACATTACTTGAACTTGATAGTTTATAAACGGGGTAAGCCATGCATGCAGCAAAGCTGTAACATGTACGTTAGTCACTCATTTCAATACTTAAAGTTGAAGCTGATTCAGCTAAAATAACATCAAACTCCCCCAGATCAGTGTATGAATTGACCAAGTTCCATTCGGTTACCAGCACGGAACACTCCGTTCTTAAAAGACTAGGAGATAAGAAAAGAACGGGTTGTGCTTTATTTTGATTTAGTGTCTTTCGGACAATCGAAGAACAACCATGGTCCTCGTCCTTTTTGCTTTGACTGTGATACTATTCACCTTGATATGGTTTCAAATGAGATATAGTCGAATTAAAACTCTGGGAAATCGCATTCCTGGACCCAAAAATGTTCCGATTCTGGGTAATGCACATAATTTCATCAACGTGCCGGCGGAGAATAATATGAAAATTTTGTACGAATGGTACCTGCAATATGGTGAAACGTATCGCGTGTGGATCGGAAACGAGTTGAATGTGTTCTTTGTAAATCGAAAGGACTTGGAAGTGATCATGAGTGGGATGAGTTTTGTGGATAAAGCCAGTGTTTATGATTTAATGCAACCGTGGCTAAATGAAGGCTTACTGGTGAGCAAAGGTAGAGGACGCATTTTTCTTGTCTTTGCCTGTGAATAACTTGTGCATTTGTTTTAGGCAGAAAATGGCACACTCGCAGGAAGATTATAACACCGGCGTTCCATTTTAAGATTCTGGAAGAGTATCTTCATGTTTTTGAAAAACAAGGTCGAATATTCTGTAAAATCCTGGAGACACAAATCGGTGTGAAACTCTGCAATTTACATGAGTTTGTTAGTCGATACACATTGGATGTCATTTCTGGTATGTTTTTCTTTTAAGTTATTTTAACTTTAGACTTGTTCATATGTGCGTTGCTCTATGCGATGGTTTTTCGCACAAACGACTGAATATTTTAGGTTTCAACAATAGTAAGTAGAGCGAAAAGCGCGCCAAAATTAGGCGCTCAATCATGGAGCCACCATATGGATCGCGTCTCGCCGTCGCAAAAAATATCATAAAAAATTCCACAAACACAGATTACGATGCACAAGGTCAAGAAACCTGTCCAGTCGCATAATGCACTTTTCGCTAAACACCCCAGATCACCTATGTATGTATGTACATATGTTCGCATGTAATCGATCAAGAAACCTGTCCAGTCGCATAATGCACTTTTCGCTAAACACCCCAGATCACCTATGTATGTATGTACATATGTTCGCATGTAATCGATCACTAGAAGCGAATCGCATAGTGTGACGCGATGCGAATATAAGATCAGCCATAAACATAGAACACTAAATATAAGCATACACATATCTAAGATATAAAAACAGTTTCAATTGACTTAGATAAGCCTCAACAAGTTTTGGAAAACCTGAAACACCTTTGCATAGTAATTGTTCGAAATAAAAATATATATGCTATAGTTTGTACACATTTTGATGTTGTTATCAGTCGACAAGGTCAAGGGAACAACAATCGTATAATATGAACGACATCTAAGATGAGGCTGGTTATGCGGGAGCCACAGAAGGAATGTTTACTTATTTTGATCTCTCATAGAATACCAATGATACTGATCGTGATCGGTCACATTCCTGGAGTGGAATCCTCTGATAGTTGATTGCTGTAGATCACAATATTCCCTTTTCCACTTTAGGGTGATCATTACATTTTTGCTATCGTTTTTCTGTGATACATTTGATGATTACACACTGTTAGCTCTCCATAAAACGATCACGAAGAAATATTCAAAAACGATCACAAAAATCACGCTGATGGTAACGTTGTGATAGCCAACAACTACAACTCTCACCTTAGAGGATTCCACTCCTGGATTCTACTTCCAGGCAATGCAATGTTCACTAAAGTGCAGGTGGAGAATACTGGTAATATATACTTTTTGGTAGAGTTTTACATGCAACATGGTCAAACATTTTGTGTATGGTTCGAAAATAAAGTTTAAAAGATAGGTGATGTTGCATGGAATGCCAGATGGGTTGAGAAAAAGTTGCTTGTAAGCGTGTGTTTTTTGGTTAATACA
Organism: Xylota segnis; assembly: GCA_963583995.1. Lineage (NCBI taxonomy): Eukaryota > Metazoa > Arthropoda > Insecta > Diptera > Syrphidae > Xylota > Xylota segnis. The sequence continues at coordinate 60,664,562 of OY757237.1, forward strand.
TTGTGCGTTTATTTCCTGGAAAAAGATTATAACACCTTGCTTCCATCTTATTTTTTCTCCTGGTATGAGAATAAGCATGTTGCGTATTCTAGGAACTAAGTAGTCAAACGTTTCTGATTCGTAAAGACATCGAAATTTGACAGAAAAATAAGGTATTTTCTTTTTTTTGATAGACCTTGTTCACACATGACGGATGGACTAGATTATTTCTTTTGACATTCACGTGTTCAGAATTATAGTCCTGTTGAATACTTTTTACAGATCTTAGTAGTTGGAGGCAAATGAAATTAAAAATCATTTTCAAGGCAATTAAATTGGTTTACCGTCGTATTTCTATTGTGTACGTCATGACTTTCTCAGTTTTTAGATTGTTTCTACCTTTTGTCGAGTAACAGCGATTGACATTTCCAAAGGTCAAAAAATCTAAAAATCAGGACTGCCAGTAAACGTAAAACAAATCCAGTGTAACAATGCTGTGTGAACAGGCTCATTTACATAGTGAAGTTGCATACATTTTTTTGTTTAAGAAAGTTTGCAGAATGTATTTTTGTGGACTTGTCCCACTTTGAGTGTGACTGACTGTACATATGTTTGTATGTAGTTTAAATCTCGTTTTTTCAATGTTGTAAACATTTAGTTCCGATTTTATCTCCGAAACTATTATGTCACGAGCTTTTTGTGTAACCCATCTATATAAAGTTAAAAATTCAACGTGCGAGATTTGTCTTTGCAGACATTTTTGTAAAGAAGGTAAAATTTAGCGTTAATAGGACACAAGACTTCAATAGCTTAATCAGCTACAATTTATTCAGTAATAGAAATTAAATACATAGACCTAGACATATTCTGCTGAATTGTTTTGCTATATATGTAGATATATGTAGCTTTACAACCTTTCTAAAGTTTTATAGGTTTTTTGTGGGTTAAAATAGCTACTTCTGTACGTCGCACACAATGATCGTTTCTGAATTTGAAACCCTCATTATTTATGACGTTAAATATTGTGTGCACACGGATATGAATTTTAAATGGATTTTTTAAAGGCATATATTATATAATATTTCCTGTAGGTTAAGTATTTTTCTTTAAGATAACTGACAAACCAAATATACCATTTTCGGGAATATTTCTCGAGCGGATAAACAAACTTAAGAAACTAACCTCTTATACTGAATTATTACCAATTATTGTAACATCAATACTCTAAACATGTACATTTGAAAAATTAATTTAAACATTTCGGATTACCCCGGTTTGTATAATTGAACATTGTTCTTGCTTCGGCGGAACATATACAACTTTGAGGTAGTAAGGGATTTCGTCTACCTCGGCTCTGCTATAACCTCGGAAAACAACACATCAGCAGAAATAAGACAAAGAATAACTCTCGCCAATCGCTGTTTCTTTGGGCTAAGAAGGCAATTGAGTACCAGAGCCCTAACTCGAAGAACTAAGAAGACTCTGTATAAGACCCTGATCATCCCAGTCCTACTTTATGGCGCTGAAGCATGGACTCTGTCTAAAGCGAGAGAAAGATTCTTCGTATAATTTTCGGTCCTGTTTGCGTTGACGGGTTTTGGAGGAGAAGATTCAACGACGAACTATACGAGCTATACAGTGACATCAACCTAGTCAGAAAAATCAAAAGAACAAACTTTTTTAAAAGTGGGTGTGGCAGTAGGCTGATTTTAGAATTATTGGCACTGATTCTTATTCTCAAAATACCTCAAAGGTAAAGGTCATAAAAGTGGTGAGATATAGACGGACTAACAAAGGGACATGGCTCAATCGGCTCGATTATTAATATTCCTTAACGTTATAGCTGTTGACTGTGATATTCTGTTCAGTTCGTTGAGGTTTCGTTTTGCCCTCATTTATCGCTAAAACCAATTTGGCAGTGTCTGAGTTCTGCCCGTTTAGTTCTGCTAACTCACTTTGTTAGTTGCACATACTTAGAAATACTGTGCAGACAAATCCTTTCGACTTCAAAGAACTGAGCGCTCTCCATCGTCACTTGGACAAGTTTGACAGGAATGTCAAAAATAGACAAAATTTTGTATTTTCCGTCACTATAAATCTTGTCATATGCAGATTTAAAATCGTTAAATCGTCAAGAAGATGGCGATTATTAATTTTGGCTTCTTCAGTTTTCTGCAGGATCTGCAGAAAATGTCTGAAAATTTGATCAACTGTGGAATTTCTTGCTCCCCAGCTGCTTTGAATATCTCGCATGGTAAGCAGTCAGATCTCGGAACTTAAGCTTGGATATTGCTATCCTCAGATCGTTTTTTTTAGATGGATGGAAGTTTCAGCTATCGTCAACTTATTGTGTCTGACAAAACAACACCGAATGTGACTCTACCACAAGGATTCCTTCTTCATCTCTGAACGGGTCTTGTTGCCTTGATACATATGTTGTTTTTAATTTTTCTTTGTAAAAAGTTCACGAACAGCCACCGTGTTCTTTGGACAATTGTATACACCCTAGTCTACTGAAGAACTAGCTATCATTTCAGTCGTCACGATTGCCCTTTCTTCAGTTAAAAACTGAAAAGTGACAAACTGCATTTCTGAATTAGCTGCTTTGACGAGACAACGAGCCAACGAGCCAACGAGCCAGTTTTGATTTAATGCACATGTTATGAGGTCGAAGATATCAGAATAAAAACTGCCCTATTGGGTCGTAAACCATACGATAACATCTATGTACATGTGTTCATTTGGCAATTAAACTTGTTTTTTTTTTTGTTCGCAATTAAAACGAGGCAAATTAGAATACACATACCTAAACCTTCAAAGTTCAACTCCATTCTTAACCGATCGAAGAAGGTAGACACTAGACAAACGTGAGTCTAGATTCATATTGATTTAGTGCGATTCAAACGTCCAAAGAAGAACAATGATCCTAGTCGGTTTTGTCCTCACTGTTACCCTGCTCACATGGATATGGTTCCAAATAAAGTACGGTCGGTACCATAAGCTCGGCAATCTCCTTCCAGGGCCTGCAAATTGGCCCATACTAGGAAATGCACATTATTGCATCAACTTGCCGGCGGAAAATATTTTGCGTCTTATAGAGCAGTTTTATCAAGAATATGGTGAAACGTATCGCGTGTGGATGGGAAATGAGTTGAATGTGTTCTTTAGGAATCGAAAGGACTTGGAAGTGATCATGAGTGGAATGGCGTATGTGAACAAAGCAAATGTCTATGAATTTATGCAACCGTGGCTAAATGAAGGATTGCTTTTGAGCAAAGGTAGAAGGAAGCCTTCGCATTTTTGTGGTGTGTTGTGAATAAAGTGTCTGTTTTGTTTTAGGAAAAAAATGGCACACTCGTAGAAAAATTATTACACCTGCGTTCCATTTTAAGATCCTGGAAGAGTATCTTCAGGTTTTCGAGAAGCAAAGCAGTTTATTTTGCAAAGTCCTGGAGAAGCAGATCGGTGTGGAGTCCTTCGAATTGCATGAGTTTGTTAGTCGGTATACTTTGGATGTGATTTCTGGTAATTTTTTAAATGTTCACATATTTTAAATGATTTTATTTAACAAATTCGTGCGCCTATGGTATTGGGGTGATTATTTATTTTTAAGCTGTAGTGATTATTCGATAAAGATATAACATCTAAGTTGCCAGTGTAAAAGAAACACAAAACATTTTGAATGTTGTTTGGTTTGTTTGCTAAGTGGTTCAAACGAATGCACTCTGTTGATAATTGTATTCACATAATTTTTATTCCCAGAAGTTGGAAGTAAACCTTCTATACGACTAGTTTGTTATAATCGTTCTATTAGCAGTCTGGCTTGAAAGTTTATTTTGATCAGTACAAGGACCGTTTTATATTGCTCTTCTTTAAAATTATAACTTCTTAAAGTTTGGGTAAGCATTTGCCGGTACGGTATGTCAATTCATTATAATCACTCGTAGGAATACTCTTTGTACCTATATGCCAAAGTATTGCAAAGATTTTTATGTAAATCACTTTCTAACCCAGTTCTGAAAAAAACCATTGCAAAACGAATAGCCAAAGAAGTATACATACTTCTTGTGAACAAAGCGAAAGCATAGTTCGAAAGAAAAGTGTCCTCAAGAATATACAAAAAAAAAGGCGGAGAATTGTTCTTCCAAAGCAATAGTGTAATTATGTACACTGTTGACTAAGTCGATCGAATTATCATACCTTATGCTCGTAATATCCACTCTAAGTCGACCAAAGGTACATATATTCGTCTAGATCTGTCGATTCACTATAAAACTATAGAAAGGACCAAGAAATCATTCTCAACTAGAAAAGAGAACCTAAAAACTTAGTAGACATTCTCCGATTTATAATCATTCAACCTAAACAAGGTCGCAACTTGTGCACATAGTTTCAAACCATCGCGAACACTTGTCGCGCTAAAAATGTTTTTTTTAGATTTCAGGAGAACTGAATTGAAATGCCTCTGGTCACAGTCCTGTTAATCTCAAAATATTCTAATCGTATCACTTTATATCGGGATTTTTAAGCTGTAAGTTATTGGGGTAAACACAAGGAAACCTTCTAAGGGTAAATCTGAAAAGCCTATTTTGAATGACTTGAATTTTAGAAATATAATTTCAGAAAATAGAAATGTTGTAGGGACATTCACTGGCACAACGCTCGTATCGTTCTCCATGCTCTATTAGCTTTATTTGAAATAAATTTAATGCGACAACTTTGTGTCCAGAAAAACACCAACATATTTTATCATAGATACACGAGGCATGACGTTATTGTCAAGGATCCAGAGAAGAATGGTCACAGCGTTTATTACAGGCAAAGTTCTGTACATTTATGTTTAGTATTTCAAAACTCTGAGTGTCCCTGTCAGATGCTAAAATGTTAAAGTCATCCGCAAATATCGTTTACAAAAAGTTTAAAGAGAATAAGCCTAATGTGGCTTTTTGGCGGGACGCGAGATGATACATTAATATTTTATTTGAAATTGAATTTTTTTAATTTATAAATGGGTTTCTATTTCAATGATATGAAGATAGCCAATGCAAGAAAGAAGTTGGAAGACCTAATGTAGTTTACACGGTCAAAACAACAAAGTTTGTAAAAATGTTACACTCGAACGCTATTTCCCAAAACCAAGGTGATCAATATGAATCCAAAATAAGCTTAATTGTGACAAATCCAGTGACAAATTTATCAAATAATTTGCAGTTGTTTGCATATATCTCGGTAATTTTGAATTTAGCTTCTCCTACTGGACTTGAAAATAGGTAGAAAGCCCGAAAAAAGCAGCTCGTCAATACTGTAAGTCTCAGAATGAATGCAGGATGGACGCGCCTTCATGATCTACTTTCAAGCTAAACGTCTGTAGGAAATATATTCTACCTTCCACAAAGACTAATAAAATAGACAACAGACAGACAAAACCTGGTTCATTGAGGTTATTGAAAAAAGAGCCCCTATATGAAGCTGTCATCTTTGGGATAGATGCATATAAAAGGTTAAGGATGAGTTTTCTATTCTCTTCGACTCCACAACTCCTAATAATTTGAAAAGAAGTTGTTTGAAATTTTTTGTTTTAAAATAATTAGGGTGATGGCCTGTGAAAAAGCCTCAGGAACCACTATGAACTCATAGAAAGTTTTTGATGTTCCGTGCTTTGCCAGCCTGTTTGAATGAAGATCATAAATAAAGCTTAGGATTGTTTAAGCTGAGGAGAAAGTGACATCAGAGAAGTCAAGGTAATGCTTTTGTAAAAGTTTTTGAATCAACTTCGGTCAATGGTGGGACATTCACGTTAAATATGATCGCTAGTTTCAGTATCCTAGAGATGGCTAACAACAATTTTCTTGAGTTGAAAGAGCAACGTAATCTGTTAGGATATTTATATCTGGTCATCACTAAAATTACTTTGGTTTTTTTTTTTGGAAGATGATCATTTGTTTGGTATAACTTAGCTTAGTTTTTAAATTCCAACTCTATCTGTTCAACTCTTTCTTTATCTGGTTAATAGGTAAACCACAGAAGGGTTAAGGCCCAATAAATCCAGATTAGACACCGGATTTGGGAAGTTCGTCGGCATTCTTATGGCTGCGTATAAGTATGTCCTGCAATCCATGTTAATGCAATATTATTGTACAGCTAGTTGTAGAAGGGATTGAAGGCAGTTTCAAATCAACTTAGTTGCAATGTAAACTTAATACTATGACAAACTAATCTGTGATCGCTTAAGCATAAGAAACCCAACACAACGTTTCTAAGTAAACCAGCCGAGTTATTTTCTCACTTTTATGAAGAAAGGCGTACGTCAAGGAGCTTCTATATGACCACCATTCTAAAGATAAACAGCATTAATATATAGAAACAGCATCCCCGGGGAATCGTGCTGGCCTTGAGAGAATCGGACAACATTCAGACAATGTTCAATTAACTCCAAAGCTATGAACTTCATATCAACCAGTTCAAAACAACAAACCATAAAACATTACATACAAACGTCTCAATCTGTCTGAAATGAACAGTCATTTTCTTTGCCTTTCTATCAGCACTGATGAAGTGGGCGTGGTGGGTTATATTTTTCAATTGTGAATATTTTCAATACCCACATTTTAGACTTGATTAGTCTGCCTATAATGGTATATGCTATTCAAACCTTAAGACCACCTCGTGGGAAGGGAACTTTCTAAATATCTATATAACCTAAACATTTTCACTTATTCGATTGAAATGTTATGCATATCGTGAAAAATCTGTCATCTGTCTGTCTGTTTGTGCAGGAAACAAAAATATATATATTTTTTTTGTACATAGTTTATTTCCAAGCAGCACAAGACGCAGCAATAGACGCAAACTAAACAAAGGAAATGAGTCACGAAAAAAAAAAGGAACAAAATTTCTATTTTCAAAAGTCACACTGTGTCGAGGCATTTTTTCGAACTAATTTTGGCAATTAATTACATATGCACTGACCTCATTAAGGTATTATTTTAAGTGGCTTAATTATCTGACGAATGCATTTGTAAATTGCTTGTTAAAATATTTACAACGGAAATTTCATCTTACGTCATTCAATCTAATCAAAATGATTCTAAATTGCACTACCAACCTCATTAAAGAGTCATTTTATAATTATTCTATTTACATGTTAGGCTCATGTAAATTTCTTTAAAATGCTAATTTTTGACATCTAATGATGGATTGGAATTAAATCTTATGAACCTAAGACAGATGTCAGATACCTGACAGCTTTGGTTAAGAAAATGACTGACGCACTCAATGACTTTCGATATAATTTCTTTTATAAGGCCATTAGATGTCTCTTAAAACATGAATGCAGGCAAAATATGCAAGATATGGATATTCTGTCTTAGTCTTGAGGTGGAAATTTACCAAAAATTGCTATTTAGACGAACAGGGCCTAGACTTGGGTAAACCCTTTCAATTTTTTTTTTTTTTTTTGTTTTCAAAAATTAGTAATGGTTTCTGCTCTCTTTATATTTCTGTTGCACTTTAAACCCAGAACCGCCGTCGTAATTTTATTGAAGAAATATGTATAAAAATATACTTAATGCGAATTTTTGTCGTAACAGCCTGTATATAGTAAATCGAAGGGCGAACTGTATTCTAAGCCACGATCTGTGTTAAAAGTGTGCAAACCAAGATTTTCTGGATGTTTGGAGAGAATTAAACGGTGTGGACTATTGAAACGGATCATATACTGTGCTCCCATATCCTTTCTGATTCATATTAACCCTAAAGTGGGCGTGGCATACTATGTCTTTGACTGAAGACTAGCGTCTCTTTTTCGCTATTGAGGATTTTGAAAGAAGTTGGGTATGCAGAGGTCAAGACTGAAAAAACCTCTTTATAGACTTCAAGTGCAAAATCGTCACATATCTCCACTAACTCGATCCAACCCATAAGCAATGTGGGGGACCACAGCGAAAGATGGTCAAAGTCGATTGGTCCACTTCAAATACAATGTCGTCTCCTATCTCCTCTTATTTAGTGTTTTGAGTCAAATGGATGAAATTCAACAAAAAACTTAACCAAAAAACGTTTAAAGGATGACTTAGACTTTGGTGCACTCAGTTGCTCGCTATTGAGGATTTTGAAAGAAGTTGGGTATGCCAACCCATAAGCAATGTGGGGGACCACATTGAAAGATGGTCAAAGTTTCCCGATCCAATTCATAAGCAATGAAGGGGACCACAGCGAAAGATGGTCAAAGTCGATTGGTCCACTTCAAATACAATGTCGTCTCCTATCTCCTCTTCCTTAGTGTTTTGAGTCAAATGGATGAAATTCAACAAAAAACTTAACCAAAAAACGTTTAAAGGATGACTTAGACTTTGGTGCACTCAGTTGCTCGCTATTGAGGATTTTGAAAGAAGTTGGGTATGCCAACCCATAAGCAATGTGGGGGACCACATTGAAAGATGGTCAAAGTTTCCCGATCCAATTCATAAGCAATGAAGGGGACCACAGTGAGAGATGGTCAAAGTCGATTGGTCCACTTCAAATGCAATATCGTCTCCTATCTCCTCTTAATTAGTGTTTTGAGTCAAATGGATGAAATTCAACAAAAAACTTAACCAAAAAACGTTTAAAGTATGACTTAGACTTTGGTGCACTCAGTTGCTCGCTATTGAGGATTTTGAAAGAAGTTGGGTATGTCAACCCATAAGCAATGTGGGGGACCACAGAAAATGGCCAAATTCTCTCGATCCAACTCATTAGCAATGTGGGGAACCACAGTGATAGATGGCCAAAGTTTCCCGATCCAATTCATAAGCAATGAGGGGACCACAGTGAAAGATGGTGAAAGTCGATTGGTCCACTTCAAATGCAATATCGTCTCCTATCTCCTCTTAATTAGTGTTTTGAGTCAAATGGATGAAATTCAACAAAAAACTTAACAAATAAAGTTTAAAGGATGACTTAGACTTTGGTGCACTCAGTTGCTCGCTATTGAGGATTTTGAAAAAAGTTGGGTATGCAGATGTCAAGACTGAAAAAACCTCTTTATAGACTTCAAGTGCAAAATCGTCACATATCTCAACTAACTCGATCCAACCCATAAGCAATGTGGGGGACCACAGCGAAAGATGGTCAAAGTCGATTGGTCCACTTCAAACGCAATATCGTCTCCTATCTCCTCTTCCTTAGCGTTTTGAGTCAAATGGATGAAATTCAATAAAAAACGTAACAAAAAAACGTTTGAAGGATGACTTAGACTTTGGTGCACTCAGTTGCTCGCTATTGAGGATTTTGAAAGAAGTTGGGTATGCCAACCCATAAGCAATGTGGGGGACCACAGAAAATGGCCAAATTCTCTCGATCCAACTCATTAGCAATGTGGGGAACCACAGTGATAGATGGCCAAAGTTTCCCGATCCAATTCATAAGCAATGAGGGGACCACAGTGAAAGATGGTGAAAGTCGATTGGTCCACTTCAAATGCAATATCGTCTCCTATCTCCTCTTCCTTAGCGTTTTGAGTCAAATGGATGAAATTCAACAAAAAACTTAACCGAAAAACGTTTAAAGGATGACTTAGACTTTGGTGCACTCAGTTGCTCGCTATTGAGGATTTTGAAAGAAGTTGGGTATGCCAACCCATAAGCAATGTGGGGGACCACAGAAAATGGCCAAATTCTCTCGATCCAACTCATTAGCAATGTGGGGAACCACAGTGATAGATGGCCAAACTCTCCCGATCCAATTCATAAGCAATGAAGGGGACCACAGTGAAAGATGGTCAAAGTCGATTGGTCCACTTCAAATGCAATATCGTCTCCTATCTCCTCTTAATTAGTGTTTTGAGTCAAATGGATGAAATTCAACAAAAAACTTAACCAAAAAACGTTTAAAGGATAACTTAGACTTTGGTGCACTCAGTTGCTCGCTATTGAGGATTTTGAAAAAAGTTGGGTATGCAGATGTCAAGACTGAAAAAACCTCTTTATAGACTTCAAGTGCAAAATCGTCACATATCTCAACTAACTCGATCCAACCCATAAGCAATGTGGGGGACCACAGCGAAAGATGGTCAAAGTCGATTGGTCCACTTCAAACGCAATATCGTCTCCTATCTCCTCTTCCTTAGCGTTTTGAGTCAAATGGATGAAATTCAACAAAAAACTTAACAAAAAAACGTTTGAAGGATGACTTAGACTTTGGTGCACTCAGTTGCTCGCTATTGAGGATTTTGAAAGAAGTTGGGTATGCCAACCCATAAGCAATGTGGGGGACCACAGAAAATGGCCAAATTCTCTCGATCCAACTCATTAGCAATGTGGGGAACCACAGTGATAGATGGCCAAAGTTTCCCGATCCAATTCATAAGCAATGAGGGGACCACAGTGAAAGATGGTGAAAGTCGATTGGTCCACTTCAAATGCAATATCGTCTCCTATCTCCTCTTAATTAGTGTTTTGAGTCAAATGGATGAAATTCAACAAAAAACTTAACAAATAAAGTTTAAAGGATGACTTAGACTTTGGTGCACTCAGTTGCTCGCTATTGAGGATTTTGAAAGAAGTTTGTTTATGCAGAGGTCAAGACTGAAAAAACCTCTTTATAGACTTCAAGTGCAAAGTCGTCACATATCTCCACTAACTCGATCCAACCCATAAGCAATGTGGGGGACCACAGCGAAAGATGGTCAAAGTCGATTGGTCCACTTCAAATACAATGTCGTCTCCTATCTCCTCTTCCTTAGTGTTTTGAGTCAAATGGATGAAATTCAACAAAAAACTTAACCGAAAAACGTTTAAAGGATGACTTAGACTTTGGTGCACTCAGTTGCTCGCTATTGAGGATTTTGAAAAAAGTTGGGTATGCAGATGTCAAGACTGAAAAAACCTCTTTATAGACTTCAAGTGCAAAATCGTCACATATCTCAACTAACTCGATCCAACCCATAAGCAATGAAGGGGACCACAGTGAAAGATGGTCAAAGTCGATTAGTCCACTTAAAATACAATATCGTCTCCTATCTCCTCTTCCTTAGTGTTTTGAGTCAAATGGATGAAATTCAACAAAAAACTTAACCAAAAAACGTTTAAAGGATGACTTAGACTTTGGTGCACTCAGTTGCTCGCTATTTCCTTATTCGTTCTAAAAAAGTTCAAAAATTGACTGTGAAGTATATAACACCACAGGCATTTGCATTGTCAGCCAAACACCTATCAAGGCTATTATCTCGGTCTCTACATCCTCGTAACTAGTAGAAGAGTGCAAAGAAAGAAGAAAGACTAATTTAAAATCAATCGTTTAGGTGCCGGGTCACAATAATATCGAGGGAAACGAACAAGTGGATGAACTAGCAAGTCAGGGATACCCCTCGTATGGCTCCCTTGCTGAGATGGTGAACGTCCAAGTGGGGGTCCTTAAGGTTAGAATCTTTGCGCACTATCTTTTACAAGCCCAAAATTGAGGGGGAAACTGGGCTATATTCAGGCAGTTGTGGCCTATATAATACTGGAATAGAACATACGAAGTATTAAATAGAAACAAGACGGATATTGCTAGAGTTCAGGCAATTAGTACTGGACACTGGCAATCCATTTAATGTAGACTGTCGCATCTGCAATATCCCACCAAACGAAAGAGAAACACTTTCCTCGCAAGTGTCTAGCCCTAGGCAGGGCCAGACAGCGACCACTTGGTTAACCCTTTTTTCACAACCTAACGGAGTTAAAGGGAGTTAGTATTAGACATACGAGTATTTTTAGTTTTTTCAATTTCACCGGGTGGCTTTGAACAACAGTAGGTTATTGACACAACCATCTCTACCTACCTACCATATACCTTATCTCAATTACGATACTCATATAGACTTAGAACAGATCAACAAAGTAACAAGTGTAAGGGAAATAGATCGGCTTAGTAAATCCTACCGATAAGCAGACGTTAAGGTGCAAAACCTTACATAAGTTAGTCACAACTCACAATGATATGTGCATATTTTGCATGAGAATTATCTATATCAGTGAACGGTGTGGCTAATACAAGTAATAAATTATTATTATCAAGTAGTCATGACCAAAAATAATCTCAATTCAAATGAGTCTTTAGTAGAAAAAAGGGCGTTATACCTAGGGTTGCCATATTTTCTCGAGACCTCGTACGAAATTTTTTGGCAGAAATTGGCACTGTTCAAATATTTAACACTTTATGCGCAGCCCCATCTTTCACGAACATCTGACAAGCCTATGAGAGTATAACTAACATGTGAGGAACACCTATTGCCTCTTGCTCAGAAAATGTGTGCATAAAGTGAATCAAGACGAAGTGATACTCCAGTTCGTACATACTTATGTAAGTACTTCATCAAATCACCTCACCGTGTTTTATTAGTTATGTCCGGTTGGAACAGAAATGTGTCACGACATTTTAAAGCTCATCTGGATGTGGGAACACGGCTGTTAATGACTATGACGTGTCCCGATGTATCAGGACGAATGGCAACCCTAATTACACACTACTACGAGATAACTTAAGTGCTTAAGTTTAAGTACAAAGATTATTTGTCAAGTGGCTTTAAAAACGAAAGCACAACCTGAAATATCTGATAACTGTGATATTGCGAATAATAATCGACTTCAGCTTAACGAATATAATAAGTTTGATAAGATATCCAGTTCACAAAAGTAGCGATTGCATATTCAAACCGCGGGTAAATGGTTTTTGCCAAATTCTCGGCCAAGCAGTTCATTCAAAATGTTCATAGTGATCGTATTAGTTAACCTTCTCGCCATATTTGGGGCATATTTGTATAAAAAGTACGCCCGCACTCTACAGCTAGCCAAGGCATTTGCTGGTCCTCCGAGCTTACCAATCGTTGGTCATGGCCACTACTTTATTGGCAAACCTCCTGAGGAGTATATCGACCTCATACTGGGTTTCTTTGAGAAATATGGCACTACAATAAAGATTTGGTTTGGACCGGAACTTAACCTTATGATAGGAGATATAAAGGATGTTGAAGCCGTTTTGGGAACAACAAAGTTCAATGACAAAGCCGACGAATACAAGACCATGGAACCATGGCTGCATGAAGGCCTACTTGTCAGCCGAGGTTTGCTTCATTCAAAGTGCTCCATCGATTTGGTATATTATTTGGATTTTGTCTTTAAGGCAGGAAGTGGTTCCAACGCAGAAAGATCATTACGCCGGCATTTCACTTTAAAATCCTGGAAGAGTACATCGAAGTGTTTAACAAACAAGGTGGTAATTTAGTGAAGAATTTCAAGTCTCAAATGGACAAGGAATCGTTTGACTTATATTTCTATGTGAACTTGTGCACATTGGATACAATATGTGGTAAATATTTGTGTGATTGCATTTCTCATACTTGTAGTTCTATAGACAGGTGTTTGTTGATAATAGGATATTTTTTCGGGTATCTTATCAGGGGAACGCGAATCACGAATGAACGTAAACAAAATATTTGATGTTTATCATGTCTGTGATTACGAGGAATAATTGGTCAAAGTCGAATGAGTAAGATAAGATCCGGCATTTGACAGTGAAACTACTGAATGGGGCATTTGTCATAGCATAATGGTATGGTAAAGCAAATTTCCAAAAAAAAACTGTCTGATGAAATACCGACAAATTTCCAATATAAGCCATACAATAGCTTTCAAAAATATGGACAGTAAAGTTGACGTCTTTTACTCAGTTATGGATCAGGTAAAAGATTTCCTTTAAACCTTCCGAAAACTTGCATCATTTTCATTCATGATATACAAAAGAACTTAGGTCGCTGCGAAACAAAAGCAAAAGGCTATCTAAAGCGGAAATCAATAAATATATAAAGTTCTTCGGAGATTTCAAAATAGTGTTTCCCAGTTTACGATTTATGTGAAATGGAGTTACCTATGTAACCCGACACTAAAAGTTTTTAGAGATTGAAGAAATTGTATTTTTATTTTTATGTTAATCATCAATATTTCAAATATCTTCAAAACAGTGCTCAAATTTTTTAAACGCTATTTCCTTGGACTTGATATTTTTTTCTAAATTCGTATCTTGTTTAAATGAAAGAAAAAAATTAAATGCACGACGAAATTTAATTCTCTCTCTTCTTACACATGAGGTCCACCAAACTGGGCGTGGCATTCTATCATCCTGATGCCATTTAGGAGCTTTCAAGGCCTATAAGAACCTAGCCTTTCTGGATATGATTGTGATATATTGTGCCCAGTGGGCCACTTTTGGCAATGGCGCTGTTGTATGAACCAAACGTAATGTTATGGTGCCCAAGAAGAGAAGAAGAGAAACAGGAAACATAAATTTTATCAAAATCGTTAGAGCCGTTTTCGAGAAAATCCATTTAAAACTAAAATCGGCTTTAAGTAATGTACCCTTAATTGTAAGGTTAAAATAAAAATAAATTCCGACTTCGTCTCGAATCGTGCCCCAACAGAATCAAAATATGAAGTTTGAAGCAAATCCTTCCAACGTTTGAACTATAGTCTAGTACAGACAGAAAGACAGAATTGGCGGCCCCCCTAATGCCCAGTTTGATAAAAATATCGAGTTCGAAATTTTTCAAGAAGGCAATACTTGCTCTGTAAATATACGTATAGTCAGAACCTTTATAAGTTTAATGCATAACTGTTCCACTGCACTAAACAATGGTCAAGAAGTTTATTGTATAGACATAGATTTGTTGAAGAATTTGGACCAACTATACCACAATGTAATTTTATTTAAACTAAAAGTGTTTATGAGTGTTCACACACTCTTACCTCAGTATGACATATTACTAAATTAAATTTAGAGGCATGTTTTCGAACTGTTTTACAGCTCGTTTTGGTGTTCCGCAGGGAAGTCACTCAGGGTCTATCCTATTATACTTGACATGATGTCATAACAATCCTGAATCATAGTGACATTTGTATTTTCCGGACGATATGAAAATTTGCAGAAGAATAAAAAAAATCAGAACGATCGGATCCTTCTGCAATCCGATATCAAAGGCTTTACCACATGGTGTGTTGAAACCGGCTTATTTGAAACCCTCTAAAGCGTTAAAATTTAACATTTTCTAAACACAAACCACTGTCCCTTTGTGTTTGTCTTGTGAATAGTTTCAAGGACATTGTCAAAAAATTTTGACTTTAGACTGGATTTCAATTGAGTTAGAATTAACTGCTATTAGGGCTAACTGTAGGACCTGGATCGTGATAGCTGCTGTAATTTAACAAACTTGCTAGCTGGTTAAAAGCTGCCAGAAAATGCTTACAAAAATACCTGCATTTGTACCTGATGAGTAAAGGACAAGTAAAGATCAATACAGGGTCGTACGTAGGTACTTGAACTTTTCAGTATTTAACTTCAAAATTAGATTTTCTAGGTGCGGCATTCTACATTTTTCGAAAAACGTGTTGTACCATCTAATGGCGGTTGTTTAAACTAACCCAAATATGAAAGTTTACCAAAAACTAAAGATCCAATTTCGAGAAAATCAATTCTACTTCGGAATGGCGTCAACGGAAAAGAGGTCAAAAATTCTATGAAAAATCTTATCATTGAAGTTTCAACAGAATCCTTTAAGGTACGTGGTTGAAAAAATCACTTGATGTCACCTTGTGCTTTTTTGACATCAATAGTCTCGGTGACTTCGTTGCCGACCATGATGGGGTAGCGAGTGTTCACCATCATCATCCTGCATAAGCGAACGAGTTTGACGGGGATGTCAAAGCTAGACAGAGTCTGTATAACTTGTTTCTACAGATCCTGTCATATGCCTCTTTGAAATCAATAAAAAGGTGTCGCAGTGTAATATTTTCATAGATATGGACTTTCCTGGCCGGAAACCACACTGATAGTGACCGATCACACAGCATGACATATAAGATCTTGTATGGGATATTCAAGACATTAATACCATTCTTTGTTGACATTAGCCTCAAGACATGTTCCTTTACGACAGCAAACGAACCAATTTAAAATTCATTTTGATAAAAATGCTTTTTTTTTGTGGACAACCTACCAATTCCAAAACAGACTAAAATTGATCCGCCATCTTTCATTTCAGAGAGCGCAATGGGTGTGTCCGTGAATGCCCAGACAAACACCGACTCAGAGTATGTCCAAGCTGTCAAAACGTAAGTCATTCCAAAGAAATTTAGTCCCAAATACTAGCAAATCTTTACATTTTCTAGGATATCAACAGTTCTTCACAAAAGAATGTTTGACATCTTATACCGCTTCGACTTGACCTACAAATTCACCAAACTTGCCCGTGAAGAGAAGAAAGCCCTACGAGTTCTACATGGATTCACAGAGAAAATAATCCTTCAGCGGCGAGATGAAATCCTTCGTGCTAAGGAGAACAAAACCGAAAAAGAGACCACAAATGAAGTCGGCGCCAAGCGTAAAATGGCATTCCTTGACATACTTCTTCAATCGGAAATCGATGGAAAGCCCCTTTCCAACCTTGACATTCGAGAAGAAGTCGACACATTTGTGTTCGAAGGTCATGACACCACCTCATCAGCCATCACATTCTTCTTTTATAACATCGCACTCTATCCAGAGGAACAAAAGAAGTGTTTTCAAGAAGTCTATAACATCTTTGGCAAGGACAAATCCAAGGCTGCCACTTACGAAGATCTCAATAAGTTGCATTACATTGAACTGTGTATAAAGGAGTCACTGAGGCTGTTCCCTTCGGTACCGCTTCTGGGTAGAAAAGTTACAAAGGAGTGTGAAATTAGTAAGTTTTTTTCGAAACAAGCCTAAAACATCTATAAATATATAAACATATTATTCTAGATGGAAAACTGATTCCCGCTGGAACGAATATTGGCATTTCGCCGCTTCATCTGGGTCGCATGGAAGAGATATTCCCAAAGGCAAATGAATTCATACCGGAACGCTTCAATGTTGTTACCAATACGGAGAAGATGAACCCCTATGCCTACATTCCATTCTCTGCGGGTCCGAGGAATTGTATTGGCCAGAAATTCGCCATGTTGGAAATCAAGAGTGTAGTGTCTAACGTGTTGAGGAATTTCGAAGTGGAATACGTTGGAACTGCGTCGGGAGAACCCTTGTTGATTGCTGAATTGATTCTTCGTACTCGTGATCCATTGATGTTTAAGTTAAAGCCGAGGGTTTATACTTAGGTAGGCAATTTAAGATATTTGTTGTTTTTTTTTAAATTGTTTTATAGTATTTTTTATATGAGATATGTTTATGTAATAAAAAGATGGGAAAGTATTTTTTAAAAATAATTAAAGCAGAGTACAGTCTAAGGATGTTATTCAGGTGGAAGTAGTAGCTTACTGCTTCAGTTAGGGCGAACTACTTAGAGGCCTTCATCTCCTTTAAAATATTTACAGCTCAATTCCGAGAGCACCAGAGTTTACGGAGAATCGAACAGTTGTGGATGAGTGTTTACTGAATTGATTCGTCGTCACTATTACCAAATTCTAAGATAAGGTGAAGTGATTCACTTAGACCAACTGAGAGTCCATTGTGCACAACAATACGACTCCTGAGAACCTAATTTCAGCCGTCGACTGTATGACACTCAGAAGTTTGCTCAGCGCAATATCTCTAGATCGTCCAGTTCCACAGAGAAATAGGTACTGACAGCGTCTTTCCTTTTGGTGGCTAATGGTGGACAATTGCATAGCAAGTCACGAATAGACCGTAGATTTTTGCTTTATCATAGACTAGGAGATAGTAGATTGACTCTGTCCTGGCTAGTTTATCTGCCATACCCATGTAACCCATCAGAGAGTCACCTTGTTGACTGCATACCTCTTTTAAACCACTAATATTCGAATGACCCCTACAATTATATACTTTTAGTTTGGTCAATCGCCTTCACAATTCACAACGATTGGCGTAGAACTTACTGGGACAAATACGGTCAAAACTCTTTGGCTAATCTCTACTGTTAGCTGGATTTATCCAAACTTGATAGTGTTCCAAACTTCGGGATTCACTCAAAGTTTACTCAACCTTAATCAACATTCAGAAGAAAAGTAAGCGTCCCATTGGAGGAGTGGACGCCTTGAGTTACGGCAGTGCTACTTTTACTGCGGCGCTGTACATACAAGAAGTAGCTCTGAGAGAGGTTTGCAAAAGGTGAACAGCCAGACAGCTCCTGCAACCTGCAGTAGCGATGTGAGAAGACATCACAATAAATTGCGATCGCTGCAAGAAAATATTTATTTCGTTGAAAGGTTTGCAGCGGATGCATTGCAACACCCTTGAAACTTTTTTAAAAAAAAGTAGCTGCTACCCGGCTGGCCATTGCAAAAGTAGCTCGGTGCTTAAGCTATATGTGAACAGGCTGGCAATATTTGCTATTGCAACCCGAAAACAAAATATTTTACACTGTCAGACTATCAAGAATTTAAAAGACCTGAATTAAGGAGCTTTTTTGGAAGTCATAGATCTTGGTGCAACTATCGTTAGAGTAAGCAGACTTGTGCTTTCATACTGGTTTCTTGGCAGAATTTTTCGGGTAATATGTATAGCCAGCTACAGATCTTGCTGATCTCTACCGACCAGATGACTGAATCTCTACATCGCTATCCAAGTCACAACAAGCAAGTCAAAAAATCAGATGTTTTCAGACAGCCTTACACGACATTATTCTGAAAGCATTGCCAAAACAAGAGGTACAGTCTTCAAAAAGTCTGCGCAGTCGCATAAAGTTCTCACTAAAAAAGGGTGTTGAATGAACTTGGCGTGCGAAACGATCAAGGTGCGCAGTGAGTTGCAAGTCACAACACAAGTCACAGGACTCGTGAGTCACAAAGACTAATTTCTGATCAGTCACACAAAGTTGTGGTATTTCTTCGAACGAAATGTTGGCAATTAATCACACATTCACTGACCTCGTTAGGGTATTCTTTAGATTCTTTAAAATTACCTTACGAGAGCAATTGTAAGACAATTAAAACAAAAATCAAGATAAAATCTATAAACGACTTGTTAAACTGTCACTTATTCATCAACAAAAATCTGATTGCAATCTCAAGCTAATTAAAAAATTTTTTATTCGACAATTGCTTATATGAGAACAATTATTTAAGCTTAGTAGTGATGTAATTTGCGGCACTTAATTGTAGTTTGCTGTGATATTTATGGCAAATATTTTTAAAATATCTCTATTAAACGGAAAGACGGTTGATTTTAATTGAGAAACGACAGTTATACCCTCGGATGTTTGTCAAACGCTTTGTTATATATTCATACATATATCCGTAGTTCGTCGATCCACTTTTCACGTCCGCTTAGGGGTTTATTACTACCATTTTAATGTTAAGGTATAGTGCAGGAGTTAGAGAAATTGGGGAGAGAAGATAGAACCAACGATGAACGTTGGTTTTTAATGTTTGTGGACTATATTATCAGAGCGGTCTAAGACAAACGATACTACGACGGTTCCTGAAAAAGAAACCCAAGAAGTTCAGATCGATACCCACTTTATTTTATCAATTTTAAGGCCATACATTACATCACTTATAGAAACGAGACATACAGGGCCATTTCTAGTTTTGGCATTCCTGCCAAACTTGTTAGAATGTGCAGGATGACGATGGAGAAAGCTAGTTGTTCCATTAAGGTCGGAACTTTGAAGTCAAAAGAGGTGATGTGCTTGAGAAAATTGTGCACAAGTCAACACCTTTCCAGAATTTTGCAATAGACAGGTAAAACTTCGTCTACCTCGTCTTTGTCTGACAATAAAATAACTTCAGAGATTAAACGAAGAGTTAAGTTGGTCATACACGATCACTCATAAATGTCACTCCGGGCGCGCACTCATGAGTGCCGGTGGATGGCATTGCGTGTCATTCCTTCGTTGTCATTGTGCATTTCACTGTCAACGTGAGCAGACAGAACGGGAAAACGAAGACAAATGTCATGAGCAGCTATGTATCTCCGCTGCTGAAGCAAAACTGAGGAACGACATTCAAGAGTGATCAACGAAGACGGATGGAGATATCCTTGGGTGTTTTAAACGCAAAATTCTTCGCATGATGAGCAGATTTAACAGCGAAGCCTACGAGGTGTATAGTGAGTGAGATCAACCTGGTCAAAAAAGTACGCATCAGTCACCTTGCATGGCTACGACACGTATAGCGAATGGACACCAACGCTCCAGGCCAAACAGTTTTCGATTCCAATCCAGGGGGATAATATATTTAAAGAAAGAACAAGAGACTGGTTACACTTTTCGGTGGGACCTTTTGGTTGGTCATGGACAGTCTGTTCGCGGTTCAAAATATTTCGTAAGCTGACTGTTTATAAGGGTTTCCATGAAAGAAAGGAACTAAGTGAAATGGGTCAATAGTTGGAGAGAGAAGAAGATTCGCGTTTTTCACGGACGAGCAGAACAAATGCTCTACTCGGAAAGAGTCCAGAAGAGTAGGACGGATTAAAAAGCTTGCGCAGTTATTTTGGTGGCGTGGAAGAACACTTCTTCAGAATTGTGGGTGAGATATCATCTGAATCAGCGAATTTATCTAAGTTAAGATACTAAGTACTGCTACTGGACAAGTACAAGGGATTCAACATCTTCAACAAATCTCTCTAGCTGCTGAGATACCCAGACGACATGTACATCAACCAACATGCCGTAAAAAAAGCCTTGATGGAAATTGAAGACCAAACGAGTTGATCTTTGCAGTAAAGAGGAAAAAACTAAGTACCGGTTGTGAACAAACAAAGGCGTATTCGTTCACCGCCTAAGACAACACTCCGACAGTAATTTCGAGGTAGTTAATGAGTACCTATCTCGCAGTAAATATTCAACCGGTTTGGAGAAACAAACGAGTTCTAAACTCCTAGCTCGGACAAAATGTGTGCTCTACAACACATTGATCCTGCCAGTTCTGGGATAGGAAGCCAAGTGCTGGACGATAAGCATGAAAGCAAACCAGATTTTGTGGACTTTCGACAGAAAAACTCTTCGTCGAAAGGTCGAATGGAGGAGAAGATATAACCGCGAACCAAAAGGTCCAAAAAGCCAAAATAAGTCGAATACACAGACTTGCCCACATTGAGCGAATGGACAATTATATTCCAGCAACGAGAATCTTCGAATCATAGCCCCCAGGTTCAAGACGACAAGTAACATCGAACAGGATCAACCTATCACAGATGCCAGAGCGCTTGGTCTGCACAACCAGAATCAAAGTGCCCGGGATCGAACGGAGCGGAAGCCTGCCGCGTTTCAGGCAGAGACTCTTCGCGCCCGTTAAGTAAGTAAGTAACTGAATTGGTGTTCGAGCGTGTAAGTGGATTTATTCTGAGGTATACTTAACTCGCTCAAGTATAGGGGAAGGCAGAAAAGTATGGTGTGGACGAATGTATTTCTGACGAATGACTTTTGGGACGTTGTAGGATTGTTTGGCTCAATCTGTAGGACATCTTCTGACAATGGCGTCTCATGAGAATGCTATTTTATAAACAAGTCACAGCACATGTAGAAAGGAAATCAATTTTGAAATGTTTCTAAGTGTTAAAAGGATATAGTAATTCATTAGCCCCCACTTTGACTGCATTTTCTATCCGCTACAGATGGCCTAATGGACAATTCTTAGAGAAAATACTGTATTACCTTGAACTAGTAATATTCCCCCAAATAGAAATACAAAGCTCATCCGTCAATATATGTATAATACTTATTCTAAAAATAATTGATGTTTCAACATTAAATTTTACTCATCCGTTCCATCTGTTATTCATACGCCCTACGCAGAGTAAGTCCACAGTAGCAAAACAAATCGTTAAATACGTCACTAACTACGTGCTCCTCCATCATCCGCGTCTGATCTAAACAAATCAATTGAAGTCATAGGTACACATCCACCAAAAAAAAAAACATAAAATAAAATCCATTAGTCTGATTCTACGTGAGAATTTTTATGCGTAAAAGTTCAATGTTACACGGGATCAGAGAACCTTCGGAATTCCTCCGATCCCAATCTACACCCATACGTACAAGTACAAGACAGGAAATTCCTTGATCATGACTCACTTGCGCTTTATTGTGAGGAGGTCGAACCGACTCATTCAAAATGTTTTCAAAAATTTATTTTTAGATTCTGTACACTTTCATGCGATGATTTTTAGAGAAATGACTGAAAGCCCACACGCTTACAATTAAATCCACCGGAAGGCCATTTGATCAATCGCCATTTTGCGGAAACTATTCAAACTGTCCCTACACACTCAAACACGCGCAAATAAACAAACATCTTCCCTTGTATGTTGTTTTGTTTGGTTGTTTTGAATCTCTAAATTTCCAAAACAACGACCTTGATTTGAGGGAAAATTTCGAAAATTTATTACAAAAAGTCTGAACGAGACCACTGAGCTATGGCGCCATAAGTATTCACGTGCATTGTTCCCAAAGAAGAAGCGATCTCCATTGCGTTGTTTTTGTTTATTTGCGTCAAGCGCGGACTGTCAGTGTAGGGTGGCAAATAAGAGTTTGTTCCAAAAATGGAATAGAACATACATTCATAAAAACGCTTTTGAAAATATTTGTTTTGAGTCTAAGTGCAGGGAGTGTGGCGGCGACGGCGGCGGCGGCGGCGACACTGTGTGCGTTTGTAGCCAGAAAATAATATTTTTCCCAAAAATTCTATGACGTGGGTTACGATACGACCGACGGATAGTTTATGCAAAGTTCCTAAAAATAGAATTCGAAAATTCTTGTTTGTTATGCGAAATTTTAACGGCAGAGTGGAGGAAGTGATCTTTGATTGTGATTAAATGCTCTTGACTCGGTCTTTCAGAAATGAATGCGAAGAAAAAAAAAAAAAATAAATACTTGGCGCAACAGGTCGATGGGACCCAGGGCCCAGCTTCTCACAACCATTCGTGTTGTGCGTGTTATATTCTTTACACGAATGGAAGGGGCCTACTGTTTCTCAGGACAGTTGTACTCTTGAATGTTTGTCAGACGCTCGCGAGAGGTGGGGCCGTGAAAAACTTTTAGGTGTTTCGACTGGGATTCGAACCTTGAACCCCTATGACTATGGAGTGCAACGCACTAACCACTGAGCCACGGCGCCCAAGAAGTGAAATAAATTAGAATTTTTATGAATCTGGTGGAGGCAAACCGCGCGCCATTAGACAAATGCATATTCCCATTATGAGACCGATGATCACCTATTGGGTGGCGAAAACAGACAAGCTAGTTGCTATGAGAAAGACAGTCAATAAAGTGCATTGATTGGCTTGTAAGTACATACATATATATGTATATGCATAATTGGGGAAATGAGAAACTCAGCTTTGGAGGTGGTTCTGGAAATAACTCTCTTAGACCTTGTGGTTGACGAAAAGGGAAGCAAAACGATCCTAAGGACTGCAAAATAGGGCAATTCGACGATGTTTTTTTTTTTAAATGAGTAATTCTAGCTATTCCTAGTGACGACAACATCAAGAATGCCAATTTTATAAAGAATTTCCTGGCAAAGCTTAGCAATAAGAAAGACATGGCTCATGTATCTTCAACATATTAAGACTAAACAGATGATACATAAACGGCAAAAAGCAAAAAGCAAAAAGTGACAAAGAAACACTTCGAATCCAGGAGCAAAAGTACCAGTATCTTCCAGACAGAAATGTATGCCATTGACAGATTAATCTTCACACAAAATATTTTAGTTGGGAAGTAGTAGTAATGTGCCATCAAAGCTCTCACCGGTCATTATATTTGGTATGATGTACATAAGTACATATATCAAATAAAGCTTAGATAATCATTTCAACAAAATCTTTAACTATTCTTGAAAAATAGATGATGCCGGACACCGAACATGAAGATATTGATTGAACAAAAATACCGTCATCATGGACCCTCCACTAACACAATTTCTGCAGAGTTGTTATGTTGCAAGATAGTACATGATAATCAGTAGTTCTGCACAGCAGATCTATACTAATAGGTCTAAAACAGGCGAGATCGTGGGTGCTGGGCTGTTTTTAATCCCTCCTACTGGGGTCGTGTCTTTTACACTACCGGACTCTGGCAGGGTATTCCCAGTACACTAATCGGACTACTGACGGCTAATTGTATATTAGGTATGCACTTCTTGAAATTTGGAAGTCCGGTTAAAGACTTGGCTATATGAATAAAGAAGAGGAAGAACTACCTTTGTGTCGTTTTCACAGCTGGCATGCACTATCCTTTTTAGGAAAACCGATTTTGGGAGAAAGAAAATATTGCCAATTCAGACATTAAGAAGTTTTAAAATTCATCCAAAATCGATCTGGTTCCACGAATAACGGAAGCGAGTAGCTCCTGTGATAGCACAGTAGATCTTCTCTAGTTTAAGTGTATCCTACCATGAACAGAGAATAGCCACCTAACCTAAAACCTACAGGTTCTTGGAACACAGCACAAGGTTGCCCTCTGCTGGGTCCCTGGACAGGAAGGTATTCCAGGTAATGAGAAGGCACACGAATTGCCAAGAAGATGCTCTGAATCTACATCGCAACAAGTAGACACCTCGGTGTTCATCCCGCCTTGCACATTGAAGCAAAAGGCTTGGAAGTGGCAGAAGTGAGGCCAAGAGTAGATGGATCTCCCTGGATACCTGTGTGGTCACTAGAAGCCTATGGCCTTGCTTTGACAAGAATAGGACCATCCGAATTATGCTAAAGGATAGGAAATCCCTTCATGTTCTTATAGGAATTATCACGGGGCATAACTCTCTTCGGTACCACATGAGAAAGCTAAGACTCACGCATGAAGATTTATGACGGGGATATGGAGACGAGGAAGCTAATGAGGATACAACCCACTTTCTCTGTCACTGCCCTGGGCTTATCCACCTTAGATTCAAATTTTTGGGGCGACACTTTTTCTGTGATCTTGAAGAATTATCAAATAGACCAATCAGTGAAATCTTTAAATTCATCAAATCCACAGGATGGTTTGGTGATTCACAAGATTCAAATTAGTACCAATGGGCAAGGGACTTTTTCCCCTATGGGTATCACAATGGGTCTGTACTGACCTGAGTGTGGCGATGTAATAATTTACTCTAGTTGCCTACCCACATATATGATGGTGTACGACGTTTTAAAGGTGTGAAAGGCTCATGTTTTTCAAATCAATTTGAAGTCTGCATTTGAAACTTGAAAATAGTACGAGTAAGATTATTTTGAAAAAAACGTGCTCTGAAAGGATGACTCAAATTTCAATATGTTCGATTCTAATTCGACCTGCAAAAAAAGAACTAGATCCCGAGCATACCATTTAAACTACTAAACATGGCAAAGGAAGTGTATTCATTTTTTAGCAGGACAATGATTCCATATACCACTGATGGATTTTAGTTCACCAGCACAAAGTTCTGGCCTTAATCCTGTTGGGGCCAATTTTGAGAGAAATCATAATTTCAAAAAAGGAACTAATCAAGCCAAACTTTCATAAATATCGTGGAAGCACGGTCCAATATTCCGAAATATGAAAAGCAATTGCTTAAGATATTTTGAAAAGGCACCTAAATATTCCAAAAGAACTTTTACAAAAAAAAATTGAGTCCGGGGCATAGTGACATTCTCAGGGATCGATTAACTCGTCAGAATATGAAAAACTTTGCCTGATAAAGGCACCTTAGGGCAAGGTAAAACCAATTTGGGCAAAGCTGAATTTAAGACACTGTAAAAATTTGGTCCCCCTCAATAGACTCCAGATCGGTATTAAAATACATAGGTGTCATCACAGGACACTGTCGTATAAGCAGATCTGCCCAGATCTCTACCGTAGTATGAAGTTTCACTTATCTGTTTGGTTATGGTTTAATATATATGTATGCATATACAGAGGAATTTTCAGTTATGATCCACGAGATATCACAATGTATCTATTGCTGGTCTAAGTGTGTTGCCGCACTGTATTGGCACCCACTTTAAGCAAGCGATTCTAGAACTGACTGCCAGTCTTCAAGACAAATATTTTGACTAACAAAATCATTTTCTTCTAATGAGCTTTCGACCACCGATTGCACTTCCCAGAAAAGTAAGAAACAGTCAGTACGTCTTAGCCCCAAAACTTATGCCTTATTTGAATAAAATAAATGGCTTTCAACAGTCAACATTATTTTATTACAAAAGGCAACCAACCGTGTGTACCGTGTGTACCACCATACCATATACGAGTATGTATAACACTATGGCTTGCGGCCACTCAGGCGTATGCGTACCATTTAAGAGAGAAAAAAATTGTAATTCTTTCCAAAACTACCTCAATGCAACTAATTGCCAACAAATTTCTGAAAAAAAAGAAAGAAAATAGCTGTCCCCCTTCCAATAAAAAGTCCCAAAAATAATGCCAAATTAAAGAAATTTATTTACCGTTGGCCACACGTTCATTGTTTTATTGTATTAATTTCTCAGTTGAATGATTTATTCTCATTTTCTCAGCGGGCATTCATAATGAATAAAATCGGTTTATTACGCAGTTTGCGGCCATATCGCTGACAGCAGCCATGAAGAGATACATAAACATGAAAATACAAATGAGATGAAGCGTGCGAGTAATTATTTTAAAAGCTTATTGGTTTCATTTTCTTAAAAGGAAACGACAATTTGACGTTATTCTCTTCTTGTGACAAGAACAATACCTTACGTAGTATCATACAACAAGGTCAGAAATGGTAAATATTTGACGGTCAAGATGAAGTCGATGCCAGCTGGGGTACCAAGGTAAGGGACCTGATAATTTTATACAGAGAACCGGTTCGGGTAAGTGCACTGCAAATTATCGAACGGAATGTATCTTTATGGAATAATACCATTTTATTTGCTAGTCAACTGTTTGCAACGCCTATAAAGAAATGACGATCGCTTTTTGCCATAGATGCTTGAATTCCACAGACATTACCATCCCAGTTCCGAACCATATTCGAAGAACACTTCGAAAGAATGAATTAATTCGGAAACTGTTCAAAGTAAAAATGCAGAGTTTGGTATCACTTTTTGTGCATAACGTTCATTCGTTCGCTCGCAAAGTTGCTACATCTGATACGCAAATGTCATTAAAAAAAACCATCATTACATTGATGCGACACGAATCTATGAATTTCAGATCAGGCAGTCATTGGCATCTGGATCAGCTGTGTTGTACATCGGCATCGCAAAGAAACAGTGATACCAAAGCAAGGCGCCATTAGATTGACTTTTGTGAATGCTATCCTATCCTATCCTTCAAATGCTTACGTTTTCAAAAGAAATTATGCAATGTTCTTTCCAAAGCACGGACTTCACGTACTAACAATCAGAAACGGAGTAGATTCTCTAAAAATGCTAATACAAGTACAGCTGACTCTCTAACGTCAATGCCACATCAACGATCAACGTGTCAACGCATGAAGAGTTGACAATCACACGAATAAGAGGAAACGGTCAATGTTGCCCGGAAATCCGTTGACGTAATTTTTTTGCTTCGATGTCAACTCGTTGACACGCAAAAAGTTGACGAGCACATGACGTAACAATTTCCAAACACATTGACCGTTGACGATGCGTTGAGCCCCCATGGACAGGAGCGAAAATAGGTAATTTTTCACATAAACGACCACACACTTTGGGACAAGATTCTCACGTCGACAGAGAATCATTGGTGAGTAATTTCCTATAAAAGAATTTGTACAAAGTATTGGTTTATAATCCTTGGGCACTGTGTGCATCTTCTGGAAACAATCACAGCCTTCACTGTAATTGCGTCACTGAAGCAATCAGAGGTTCAAACCAAACTGGTTCATTGCCATTCTGGACCGAAGATCAGGCACCTGATGCGATCGAAGGCTGAACAATAACAAAGGAAATGATCCGGAGTATTGTCACTATCTGCATCCTGGAATGCCACACATTAAAAATTGTGTTCGTAAAAGAATCGTAAAAGTATCGAAGACCCTGCCGAGGACACTGGAAAGCCGAACGTAGGCTCAAGAGAAATCATCCTCCGAGCATTAAGTGGCAATCTCATCGGAGATCTCATTTCCCGCAATCCCAGCACCGAACCCTTGGCTTGTTTTAAAGTCATCTGTGAAGATTCGACTACAGTCTACTCCAGATTTAGTGTCTGACTGAAGCCAGTCCTGAACGCATGTAATATCGACTCTAAATGTTCACTGTCATTGTATTAGAGGTGGATATTTATACCCCATGGAACTAAGGTCACAGTATAAGACAGTACATTGCTTTTAACAGTACAGCTCATGATAAGAATATCACGTGTGAATCGAGAACATCATCTAGAGCCGAGCCCGATGTACTCGAGACAGTTTCCATCCAACAGAGTCTGTCCGTTCGTTGGAGTTTAGTGTAGAAGTCACATTCTAACACGAAACTCTTTCCACCATATAATGGCCGTTTTAAATGACCTTTTTCCAAAAATACCCTTACACTGCCAAAAAAATTAACAGCATCTCAGTTGTCTTAGACTTGGAATGTTTTGCCCAAAGAATTTCCATACGTAGGATCACTTCCAGACGCACTTTAGCACCGTCCATCCCGTAAGACGAACAACCTCAGTTTTCAGAGAATTGCCCATTCCTAGTACACCTAGTACAGACAGTCTGTAGGCACAATCCGACCGAACGTATAGCAACATCATCCGCATATGCCAGAGCGCAGACGTTTGAACTATTGAAAGTATGCAACTGAGAGCCAATTACAGTCCCCATCTACAACCAGAGTTCTATTCGTCACCGAATAGTAGTCTCTCCAAGCTTGTCAGCAAGGAGGAAGACATGCCTTTAATTTTGTATCTCTTAGCGAGAAAGTTGTCATCTCTTCCGATTCTTTGTATAAAAAACTATAACCTTACCCCAAGGTATAGGAATACACATATGCTAGTGCCAGACACGGAATAAAGATTCTCTTCAGAGTTGACAAGAACTGCCTTAGTTCCTGTTGCCGCAAACCTGGGTACATTCCATTGGTACCAGGCTATCAAAGAATGCTACAGCATATCTAATAGGCTCATCTGTTACCACGGCTGTTACCAGCTTGGTTAATATTTCTGCATGATTTCCACGTGCCCACCACTTAAGCAATAATTCAAAATTTAAATTTTTGAGTAGCTCTAGTTTGTGGTAAGAGTTTTTCCCCCCTTTTTTTTGTCAAAAGTCCAAGAATACGATTACTTTCAAAATGTAAACAAATTGTTCAGTCAAGTTCACTATGAAAGAATTTTACCCCAAAGTCATTATAGCCACAAATCACGCCGACATAGCCACGCGGCTACGTGCTCTCTGTATGCACGACTATAAAGGCAGCGTAGGGTAAGGTGCGACGGACGACTGGTGGCGTTATTTTAATCGTGAGCATAGCTGATGGTTAACAAATTTTTAATTAATGCAATTCAAATCTAATTTGAAGCCAAACAGAGTGATGCAGTCGGTACAGGGTGGCAGATGAATGAATTCCGATCGACAGTGCTGTCCACCTACAACTGAAAGTCTTCTGAGTGTGGGGCAGTTCGGAAATGAGTGATGAAATTCAATTGCAGCTGATTTAAAAATAAACTTAATTTTTAATGGTATTCTGGGATTTCCCATATTCGGCATTAGCTGTGGAAAAACTGATTTTTATATTTTTCTGTGAACGTTTTCATAAAGTGCGCAATAAAAAGAATTTTTTTTTTCAACAACTCAACGTAACGCTTGGGAGAAAACTTGGAACTTGGATTGCAGAGACTGATAGTAAACAAATGGCTATAACGCTAAAAACATATTGCAGTTTTTCTATTATTATTTTAAGAGTTCTGGATAAGTTTTTAAATGAAACTTTATTTGGAAACACAATTCGAAAGAAAAAGTTCAAAGCGAAATTACCAAAACATTCTAAAAAGTTGATGAAACACACTGCAGTACAATTCCTGCTGAAAGTTGTATGCATGAACCCTTTCCTTGACTTTTCCTTAATATACCTACGAGCTAAAAAGCTCGACTGTGTCATATATATTTGCATCTTCATGCTAAGGTTTCATAATTTATCCAATTTTGATGAAAAGAGGGAGGCAATCTGCACATTTAAGGATACTACCGAGATAACTCTTAACAGAACCTATCTGAAAAAAGTTTTGTTTTTGCAAAAAATCCCAACAAAAAGGGGCTGTGACTCTAGGTATACATTCAATCCAAATATGAGAGGCACTTTGCCATTCAAACGTTCTTGGTTTCTTAAAAAAATATTTGCTATGTCGGTACATGTGTCATCTTTTTGAGACTGAGTTTGAGCGAGATCTACCGACTTGCAACAAACATACGCATATGCAACAATTCCGTGTGCAATGTGTGCAAAATAAGACCTTTGAAGCGCTCTGGCGAGGTGTTGCAATCGGAATTTTGATGGGACACCAAAATTTGAGTGTTGACCTAATATTCCCAAAACTGACGTTTCTGTGTCATGTTTCGGGCGCCCTGGCAGGGTTTTGGATTGGCCAATCGCTCTGGCAATTACACTACACAATATGGTTTTCAATCCCGAATCATCATGCAAGGACTCAGAGGCGATATATTTATTGTTTTCAAGATTTTTTAAAACAGAATTTCACTTCATTGATGTATTTTCAAAAAAAAAAAACAAAAATTGATTTTAGTAAACACCTTTTATTTGGAGGTTGGAACGAAGATTTTTAAATTTACTTCGCGGCGTCACTCTACAGGCTTCAGATATGACGTTTCAAAAAAATCTGTTTAGTCGCTTAGGTTGCAATCTGAATGACAGAAAATCTATCGAATAGAAGGACCCACAAGTTTGATTGAAATTCCTGATTCGAAATTTTTCAAAAAACCATTACTTTCCCTATAGGTGTAGAGGCTAAAAAAGACATGGTAATGGGATAGTTTTCAAATGGTTAGTCATCAAAGCAACCAGATATTCAGTAAAAGTGATTCTGAATCTGAAATTTGAACGTTCAAACGGAAGGCCAGCATTGGGCAACTTTCGGATTCTAGGTCGACTTTCGACATAAAGACTAACACAAGACTAAACATAGGTTGCATTTCATGTGTCACTTTGTATAAAGCTTGGAATGTATCTTAGTGCTTTAGAAAAATCATGCCTTAAACGATTATGATCAGCTGTAATGTGATTTCCTGAAATCGTAGATCATTCTAATCCATTTGATTTCTACAGCATAGTTGAGTAGTAAATTGTACATAAATTACTAATTTTAGGGAGAATCTTACCACAAAACAGATCCTTCAAAATCTAGATTTCTCATCCATTGAGAAACGTTTGACTACTTAGTCCGTATAATACGAAACGTCCCCATTTATAAATTAACATGAATTTCTCTTACCATATTATTAGCATTAGAAAAAAATAAGAAATGGCAAAAAGCTACCAAAATATCAACCGTGATTGAAGCTGCTAATAAATGTTCCACTTTCTTTCCTTCATTTCCCGAACAAGACATATTCAGAATATTCATACATCTTCTTGCCTTAGAATGGAGAACTTGAATACCTAGAACCCTATAGATACCTTCATTCATAAATATGAACCAAATTTATAAATTTGGATGGCAGGCAGAGACCTTGGAAAAATAAAGGAAGTAAATGTGCACCGTGGTGTGAGGCGTTTAAAGCTCACCCGCATCAATGTCATCAAGTAGAAGAGTGGTCACACTCAACTAGTTTGAACAGTTGAGTAAATATCATTTCCACTATGGTATGTACCCTGTACGTTGACAAAATTGTGAAGAAGATCAAATGAACTTTTCGTTCTTGACATTGGAGGCGTATTCGATAACACCGGCTTCGACTTAATAGCAAGTGCAATTGGTAGTAGATGTATCGAGGATATGACCAACAACCAATGGGCTAGGGCTGAAGAAGTGTTAGCGTCAAGACCGCAGCTAAAGGTTGCCCCTAAGAAGGTGTCGTTTCTCAGCGACTTTCGTAGACGATTTTTCAAAGACTCGGGGACTAATGGATATAAAAAATGCTACATTGGATGCATAAAACCGTTTTGTGTAATTTTTAGTCATTAGGGTTTTTAACCTACAAATTTGCAACCGCTAAATGCCCTACTAAGCTGAAGCTAGAATGCAAGTATAAACCAGGTGGGACGTCTGAAAATTCTTGATTCAATTGAAAAAAGGAACATCACTCCAATATCATGGTCAGGGAATACTGGTAAATTATTTGAGCAAGAAATATTGGACAGGACAAACTGGTCTAGTTCTATTGTATGATGTCTTTGGATTCTACTTCAAGTCTCGATAACTATGAGAATGTTTTCCCACGGTTTTCCAGGCTGAACACCATGGTACTAAGATCTGTGCAAGAGTAAACCTTACTAAAGGTATTTAGGGCTCTAGGATCTATAGTTTTCCAGACAGCTAGGCAGCATTTAAAATGCTTTCGTCCTATTTAGTGGACTCTATATCAGTTAAATCCTACGAAGCACTACAACCTTTTGCCGGACATAACAGGGTGAAACTCGAATGAGTCACTTGGCATCAATGAATTACTAGCAAAATTTGGCTCAGAATCTGTCAACTGGGCAGCACCCAGAGTGGGACAGCGAAAATAATATAATATATACGAGATATGATCAATAAATTTGAACGAGCTATTAAGACCGTTGATCAGCAGAATTGATTGACTAGATTCAGATTTACACCATGTTGGTTGTTCGAAGGCTCTCAGCAGGGATAAGTCTGTGCTATAGATAGTACAATAGCAGACTCTTTAATAACTCTAAAGGACGATATCTAGTAACACTGCATTTGTATCAACTAACCTGCCAGACCCAATCACACATTTGGGTGAATATTATGCCATGGCAAGACAGTGTGTCACGTCTGTATTGACAGCGCAGTGCGGGGTCTGTGATTCAGGACCTAATGAATGAATTTGGACAAAATCCTGTTACAGTTTCAGATACACACATAGATTCCACACTCGCAAAGCCAAATACAGATTCAGGAAACAAAACGAACAAAAAAAACTAAATATCTGGTGTCACGATCAATTAAATCAGACTGTTGTCACTTCGACAAACAGCAGCTCTATACAATAACACACTTAAGACTCTTCATCTCTGCCAAAAAGACATGGGCATGCCCAATTGAAAATCCCGCTCTTCTTTGTACGAAAATAAATTTCAGCCGTGCACAAGACATTTCGGCCAAGCAAACTTGAGCATCAACCAACCAACACCCACCAGAGCGCGCAAAATCGATGAGCTTTTCCGCTTCACACACACACAGACCAAGAACCAAAAAAATCCACATTTTCATTCAGGAAAATGAGTAAAAATCAGGGGAAAACAAGTCACCACTACATGCACTGTATTGGCCGATATAAAAGCCCAAGACCGTCTGCACCGCAGCTCACTTTTGTCCAATCAACTCAAAGGAAAAGAAGTGAAGACCACACTAATATTTTTTTTTTCTTTCGTTTTAACCATTCATTTGCCCACACACTACTCGTATAGCACATAGTGAAACCCGGAAAACATTCAGACCAACAAAGACTCGTCAAAAGTGAAGAAAACGATCAGAAAGAAGAGTATACTATCCATACGTACATACGTGAAGTAGAAGAAAGTGAATGTAAAAAATAAACACGCAGAAGAAAAGAAAAAGAAAACAGAAAATCAATTTAAAAACAAACGGCAGTTATTTAACGGGGATTAGTGCGCAAAGTGTTATTTCGTTTCGAACGTGATTCAAAGCATAAAGAGGAAATCATTATTATCATCGCATCCTCCTAACATTTCTTCTCGTAATCGAGTAATCGAAACTCGAGTAATACATAAGTGTGATATAATTTAAGCATCTCTGTACAGTTCTTGTAACACCAGTTGTACTGTTTTATTTTTGTGAAAAGGATATTAACAAACGGTCAACAGTTAATTATCAAAAATGGCGGATGTATCCCATGAACTCGGTGCCCTGCGATTTGTTGTGGTAAGTAAAACAGTTCGAGTTGTTCAAGTGTTCACACTGAAAAGAACTGTGGTGAAAAGAATAGTAGTTACTGTGGCTAAAATTTGTAAATTTGAAAATTTGAAAAATCTGTAAGACTCGGTTTTTGTTAAAGAGTTCAGAACTATAGCTTGAGACAGTAGAACAGCATGATCATGATTTTCTTAGTTAATTTTTGCATCTCAGCAAATAGCTGGGATATGCATACCTATCCCACTGGGATAAGGCTCAGATGGAACATAAATCGTGCTTTGATTATGGCATCTAATCGTTCAGCTTATTAGCAATTCTTTTGTAAAGTTAAGAGACCTTCTTTTGCCGGTTACCCTTTTTCTTTTAACAAAATTATTAATCACTCCTTTCCTGTGATCTTGCTACGCACAAGTGCATGTAGTTTTTCTTTTTCGTTTTTTATGGTTCTAGTCTTCGGGAACATTGTCATTTCTAGTCATTTCTACATTGACGTAATATGCCAAAGTTATGCCTGTTAACTACTTCTTCATGTATATCCGTGGTTTTTATAAGCCATGGTACATCTACTATGCTCCTTGGTACTCTGCAATTCATAATCCTGATGATTCAGGACTAGTGATTTCTACTACTAGTGATAGGTACTACTGATATTGGTCGATATGATGTTACTTCGCTAGACTGTGTGTCACATCCTTGGTACTTTAACCTGAATGCATCATTTATAATCTGTGCCAATGTTTTTGCGTCTTTTTTGGAAATTGTGTTAGGATTTCCCTAGTAATCCCCATTACAGGATTATGTACTAAACTGCTCATTTGAAATTCAAAAAACAACTCATTAATTCATCAACGCTGAATATACATAGGTACATACAAATGTATAAAGGAAATTCAAACACCAGATCACCAATATTATCCAACAAGTCTGTCCTTCATATAAATTTAATATCGCACTTGAATATGGATAGTATAAACCCTAAGATTATAATCTAAAGTCATCAACCCTAATCCAAAACCTGTCATTGGAGAAAACTGGTCAAAAACTGATCTATTCAAAAATGTAATTTGATGACTAACATATCTGTCATTTATGTATATTATATTCTGACAGATGTACATATGTCTATACTCTGACTGCTGTGCAAAATAATAAACACATATATTTGATTTGACACTTTTTGTGGAGAAGTCTAGTAAAAGAACAATTTGTATTTACAAATGTAATTATTTTTGTTTTGAATGAATGAAAGAATAAGAATTAAAATATAAAAAAGGTAGTCCCACCTATATTTTTCAACATAACTTTCCACTTGCGTGGCATGGAATCTACCAGTTTACGGAAAAAAAGGTTTGATACATATTCCCAAAGGTTTTCAATAGAATTTAGGTCTCGTGACTGTGCTAGCCACTCCTGAAACCATTGAAACTGCCAAAACAATTGCGTATCCTCTTAAATTTCAAAATAGTTATGAAGTTTCTAAGTTTCCTTAGAGTGTTTTGTGTAAAATTGCTTAGTCCAACACTATAAGACGAAAAGTGTCCCCACACCGTGTTTTCCTGTTTAATCGTTTTAATAGTAAATTTTAGATCAAATCCTTTTCCAGTGGACGACCTCTATGTATATCTGTTTTGGTATCAAGTTCAAATAAATTGATTTTAGTCTCATCTGAACTTAAAATGTCATTTTTCGTTTGGCATATGTAGACGAGTAGTAAAAAATCTGATTCGATGTTTAAGAGTTTTTCTTTTTTTGAAAAAAGAGAACTTTTTTCAACATGATTTGCTTTTAACATGCCTTTTCTTAATCATGGACTTATTAATGTCAAAAATTAGGTTCGATTTTGTTTGCGTAGATTTGCTGAAGGTCGGTTATATTAAAAGTCGTGTGTTTTCTGCCTCGAGATTCGTCAAAATCTGTACCTTTTAAGCGATTCTCTACCATTTCTACTGGACAGACGATTATACTTTCCATCCCATCTCATATTTTTAAGAGTTTTCGAACCATTATTCTACATTATTCTATTTAACAAAATCAATTTTCCAATCAAACATTTCAATTGTTTTCTATCGTCATTAAGGAAACAATTAAAATAAAAACAAAGAAAATATATCAAATTCGTTCCTTTGCGTTCTATGCACACAAGCAAAAAGTATTTTTTATACTCAAGTTGTTTTCTCCTTTTATTTTAAACTTAAGAGTCCAAATAACCAAGTCCTTAATAGCGTGTTATAGACAAACTTTTACACAGCAGTGTACATGCACAGTATATGCATAAAAGTGCCAAGGTATTGTCTAAGAGATTTAAAAACTTTCAACTCATTCGAACGTATCTTATTGCCCAGCACGTAGCACGTGCATAACAATGACATTATTTTGCCAATAAGCTGTTTTTAATTACAACAAATTCCACACTGCATCAAGTGTATGATAAATCAAATTAAGAGATACAGTCTGATTGAAAAGATTCGATTCAGGAATATGTTTCCTTTTACAGTCATTGTACGTGTGACTATGCGGATATTTCCAATTTAAATTCCTTTTCTTCTCGCACTACACACAACAAAGTTAACTTACGATATAATATAGTTTTTTTCTTCTATAAATATCTCTTCCCATACCACTGTCCACTCACAACAAAATGGACAAGTGGCATCATACTGTCGCTTTGCTTTGGTATTTCAATCTGTTGCAAATAAATCACAAACTAAAAATCCCAAGAAAATACATTCGAAAGGAAACTTAAATTGTTTGCCATTTGGCAGAAAAACGTATTATTCGTATTTATGCGAATTTATAAACAATTTATACGCTCGTATACGTATCATGGCTGGTGGGAAAATTCTTGGCAATGACCATCAAGATTGTCGCCGTTTAAAGACCCAGAAGTGCCATCGCTGTCGAGTCCATTCATTCAAGCAAACAAGTGATTCGCATGCGACCGAAATAAATAAAATTCACAACAACAATAAGATTTGTTAAAGATTTTCTCTCGCTTTTGAAAACCAACATTTTTTTTTTTTTTTTTTTGAAAAAGAATAAACTTCCTCCGCCGTTGACAACGGTTTACGACGCGAATAACTAACACTTTCGAATTCATTGACGAAAAAAATCGTTCATGAGTGGGAGGTGTATTTTTAAGTCACCTTGAGATACATACATGTGTATGTATGTATGTATGTTTATCTGAAGAAATAACTTCCACAAAATGTATAATAAAAACAACACGTGATGAACCAATTTATTTTCCCCCATAAAGTTGCTAAAGATTCTTGTGTTTCATGGCACAGTACACTGGCCCATGCCAGCCTTATGAGTGAACCCAATTTGAGTCCAAATTCAAGGAGAAAATGTGTCTAGTAAATATAGAAACGATGAAGAAAAACAAACAACGCAAATGTGTGCCACTAGCGGCAACCATATGAACGAGGTGTTACCTTCAACTCTGCGAAATAGGTTTAACACCAATCTGCCAATAGTAGGGTACACAGTGTACGTCAAATTTTGACCAAATCAACGACACAGGTGGTATAGTTCGAGAAAAAATTCATTTGGTCTACATGCTTGTACTGAAAACACTCAGTATCCGAAATCCGAATTCAAACTATCAAAGTATTGTTGAAACCATAATGAAATCCGGGTTCTTCGGGAGTCACATCATAGAAAAGTTCAACTAAATTGACCGAATGACAGTACCAACCACTCTTCGCAGGTCGGATTTGAAAAGAAAACATGA
Source organism: Xylota segnis (assembly GCA_963583995.1). Lineage (NCBI taxonomy): Eukaryota > Metazoa > Arthropoda > Insecta > Diptera > Syrphidae > Xylota > Xylota segnis. The sequence goes on from OY757237.1 coordinate 60,702,202, forward strand.
GGATATAACAAGCGACTTTGGCCGAGTTATGAAAATAGTACACAGTCATCGAACCGAACCGATTTGATGAAAAATTTGATCCGTGAGAGCTCCCCCTATTGGCAATCTATGGGAACTTACAAATATCTATTAGATTGCAAGTACCTATATTCATCAAACCTCTTGCCTAAGAAAAATAATGCAAACAAAAGAAAGTACCTATTTCAACTGAAACCCCATTGCTGAAACAGGGGACACAAGTTCACACGATCTGTCTAGTCAGTCTAGGTCAAGTGCCACATGTGGCACACGAGTCTTATTGAATCAAACCCTATTCCCAATGCTAGAATATAGTGTTAACAGGTTAAAGCAACAAATTCGTGCTTTAATTGGCATTTTTCTTTTGTCACACTTGTTGATGTGGTTTCGCCCGTGCCAAGATCTTGTTTTATAGTATTTTTTAGTACTCAGTGTTCCCATATTTCTGGTTTACCATTACCATTTGGCATATTTGGACTTCTTTCATAAATACTCGTACACACATGTTGCACAAGTTTTTAAGTTACAAGGTATAGCACTGTCTCTTCAGAATGAGTAGAGAAATGCTGTCAGTATTCCTGTTTTATGCGTGCCTGTTCTATGCATGCGTGCCACACAAAAAAGCCCATTAAACGGCTAATGGAATTCAAACTGTTGTATACATTATGTGGTTGTGCCTCATCATTTGCCGGGGCTAAGGATAGTTATTATGTCCGCACATAATGTTGTGACTTTTATTTAATGAGAAACTGTATGATTTAGAGACAAGGTGTATAGAAAGAATGGTATCTCGCATTTATTTGTCGAAGTGCGTCATATGGAGCACAAAATAGAAAGCCACACATTTTTTTTTTCCAAGTTTTGCATAAATTTCTAACAAATTCAGTGGTGAGTTGTGCTATACTTCATTGTTTTAGTAACAATGGGAACAGAGACTTTTAAGACAGACATACAAGTCTTCATTGGATCTCTACAATATTGTATTGTATACAACCATCCTCAGTCGAACTCAGCTAAAGGTGCCTCCAGACATTAAAAGATGGAACTCGTGCATGGTATAGTCTGATTTAACTTTTAAAGTACTCAACTTCAACAAAGTTTAGCAACAAATTGATAAAATGTCATTTGATTTTTTTAAGCGGATGCTATGGTTAACCAGTATGAACGACTTCTGTCTGTGGAGACCATTCGCCCATTACTCAGCTTCAGGACAGCGCATAGGAATGATTTTGGCTATTAGACCCAATAAGCCATTATTGAGTTTGAACTGCATAATCGCCTTTTTGTCAAAATTCGAAATTATTTCCTCTTTTTCCCAATTAGACTATTAATTTCTGAAAATCCTTACTTTACTCGCATCAACAGACAACAAACTACAATCGTGAGTAGGTGAAATATAGAAAACTTCAAAGCCTGTAAATTTTGCTAAAAAATTTTTAGTAAAAAAGGTTTGAAAAAAGTTTCAGCACTTGGTACGTCATTACTATCCTTTTGTCTTAAATATTAATTGTAAGACCAATTGGTGAAGAACCGAGAAGAGCAAGACTTTGAAGCAAGTCCGTCCACCCATATATGTGGATTTAGCAGTCAAGTGTACAGGAAGACATGCAGAAAAGCAGACGGAATTGTAGGACCAATTTTTTTTGGAATTCTCCATCATAGTAATGTTTGATTAAAATCTCGAGTTTGAAAGTTAAAAGTTGGTGTGTGACATGTGAAACTATCTTGTTAGAACCACATGTCACTGATGTCAACTTCAACCTATTCTGTGCAAAAGGAGTCTTCCAACATGGCTCTAAAGCGAACTCCATTGACGGTAACATGGCCATAGTGAAGCATGAAGTCCACGCCACACGATCGTTTTTTGTGGATGCAATGGAGGAACCCAGCCAATAAGTTTCATTGCTAAAAATGATTTTTCGATGAAATTCAAGATTGTTGCTTCCTCTTATCCAGCACCCTATTGGAGAAGTGTCGGCACTTCAAATGATCAAGAAGCTTAAGTTCTGGAGTTGATATGATCTTGTAAGAATGTAGACCAAGATCTTTACTCAAAATTCGCTATAACGACCGAGAGACTGATATAGCTCATTTTGAACTAAATCACTTAAGACTGCGATATTTTCGGTATTTCGATCGGTGCATTGTCTCATTGGCACAGGTACATTCAATAGTGAATATCTTGAGCCGAATTTATCCACTTTAGCACGCACTGTGTGGTAGGAAGAGTATTACAACCGAAAAGTGGTGTAACCACCGTTGGCGGAAGAACTTGTCTTGGTCTGTGGGTTGTTTCATAGAGTCGTGACTTCAGAAACCCCAAAGAAAAAAGTCTGGACTTTTGCCGGCTAGTGCATTTCCCCAAACGGGACACTAGGTGACCCTAGAGACCCGAAAACGCATCTCTCAAAATGTTCATCGTCACCCGAGGTATGTGTGCGGTTGGATCGTTCTGTTGCAACTACATGTCATCCAGTCTAGCCTTTATTGGTAAAAGTATAAACCTTCACTGACATTGACAGATGGTATAAAATACAAAATTCTTATGTACCCATTAAAAACCCTGAGTATAAGTGGCAGTGCTGATGCGATGTCTTTGGAACATTGGCACTAGATTGGCACATTTATGGAAAAAGTTTCCAAAAACCTTTGGATGATGAAGTGGGAACAAAGACGAAGAAATCATGTGAAAGATATTGTATACATATGTACATTCAGCATATAATTAGGATTACCCTCATCAAATGTTGCATTTTCCACACTAACCCTTAGGTCAGGCTCTATCTCAAGGATCTAAGTCATTTATATCTGAATGTCACCTAAAAACACAGTTCCATCGCACTGTAATCTAATCTAATTAAGTATGTACTCGTATGTATTTATTACCTTTGCTGGAAACTATAACACATGTTTTTTTTTTCTCACCTATTGTTCGACAACTACCTGTTTCTTGAGTCTGGTTTGTTAAGTTATTTTTTTTCTTTCTTTTCGCTTCTCTTTTAAACATACTACACTCGTATCTGGGTTTCCCATTTATGATAGAATTATTTTTTTCAGTAGGAGATTAAAGTGGGAATCTTTTGAGATTTTAATTAGTCCAAGAGAGTCTCTCACTGACCTACAATGTAAAAATGCAAATTTTTAATTTATATGAGTTTTGAATCTCACTTTCCCTGAGTTTCTAATGAAAATGTAAATTTGTTTTTTTCTAAAATTCGCCTATCTCCGACATTGATCAATGATCTGTTTGAAATTGTGTTCCACTAGCAGATACATAACAATGGAATACATGCAGTTTTGGTATTCGTCATGATTGGAGAATGTTTGAATGTTTTGTGTGTGAAACAAATTTAGCGCAATTTTTTGTTTTTTTTTTTTAAATTCCCTGCAAGTGCAAACGTTATACACTCTCTTGATGATTGAATAATAAAAAGCCAATGGGTAGACATTCCTCGGCGAAGCTTTAGTGGCTTTGTAAATATTTATTTTTGCCGTTAATGTGGGGTAATAATTAACAATTTTATTTTGTATTATGACTAAGCGGGCACTTGAGATGTATCATTAAGATACGAGTAGTGTGGCGTGTAGATTTTGAACGCTAATTCGAAAATTACATTGTAAATTTGTTTTTAACAAGCACACATATTTAACACGTAATTATGAGAAAGAGAGATGAAGACAATTATAGGTTGGACGCAAATAAGAAGAAAATTCCAGAAACTAGTTCGTTAAGACGTTGGTGGACGTCCAAACGGTCGGATCTGACTTGATTTTATCTCGGAATTCCAAAGTGGATCAGAATCTGAATCCGAAAAATTCCAGATAAATCTTTAGAAATGGGCCTTAGGGTGGCCCAAAAATACGCAAAATGTTGTGATATATGTTTATTTGGATCTTTAAGTTCTTTTTCATTACCTTTGATAATGATATCAGAGAAGTGAATGCTGCCACTATTTATGACCATTTGGTATCCCTTCACCGCATTTTTAATAGTTTTCGCGAAAACTTCTCGGACTATTATCGAGAGCTTCCAGACTCTGCGACTTGTTTTCTTAGACCCGTGAACTTAAAAACAAACCCCAAAGAAAGAAGTCTGGAGCCAAAAGCGTCAAAACGAGACATTAGGTAACTCGCAAACGCATCCTTCAAAATATCACGCGAGTTATGTATGTAGTTAGTTGCACTACCCTTTTGGAACCACATGTTCGCCAGTATACATAGGATTGTGTAGTTCACGAACGAACTAATTCGTAAAAAAGAGCTTTAACAAGTCAGCTAGTAAACAAGTTCCCAATTCCATTTTACTTTAGTGCATTCCGTTCAGAAGCAGAATAGTTCATTTAGTTCATGGTTTAGGTACACTCTTCATACATGTAGTTCAGTAAGAACAACAGTTCAGGAAACACAACTGATTTAAATTGAACGATTTCTGCTTTGTGTGAAAATTGCGCAGATATGATAAAGGTTACGAGTTGGTCCATGTTGTAGGAATTTTACAACTGTACGTGCCCGAATTGCACAAGACTGAACTAAACTGAACTAAATGAACCAAATGAACGAACTAGTTCAGATTTGATCTAAACTGAGTGCTTCTCCAGTCCCACTCCATCAATTCTGTATCGTTCACCAGTCACAGTAATGACGCACCATGCAGTGGCTTTAAGTAGATCTAATGGCTCTTCCTTAATGATACGTCTAGTCTCAGTGCCCCAGAAAAGGCTGAACGTATCCATTTGATAGGAAGCGGACCACGTTGCTCATGATGAATTTCGACCGAAAATTTTCGACCGAAAATCGAGGTTCAGGAGAAGTGAACTATCTGCTTTTTTAAGCGAACTTCTTAAACTCTTTTACTAAAATGCACCGCAGAAACGAAAGTGTAACAGCGTAGTGTGGAAGACGTAGACGGCAACAATGGCCATATTCTCGTCGAGGCCTTCCGACGGCCCTTCTGTCACATGTTGTACCAGTTTTCACCAGTTTCACCAGTTAGCGTAAGACGGCCGGGAAATCTGGTCCAAAATTGACGTTGCGTCAAGACCACTGACGTAAAAAAATGGTCAAATAGAGTATTTCACGATTTTGAGAAGCATGGCGTTTTATGGCTTGACAAATATAAAAAAACTGACAGCTGCCGCCATTTGCGAAAGTTATAGCATGTGGCCCCACTTGCACTTCTGACGACACAAAGTGTGTAAAATTCCTTTACTCGTCATGATATACATATGTATGTATGTATGTACATGTTCCAAAAATATTTTCCGGAAATCTCCCTTTTTTTAAGAGAGCTAGAGAAAATTCCTTCATTGTAAAGAGAGTGAGTTTATTTTGAGTCAAAGCAGCTCCTCAACGGGGTGTATTCTAGTCACAGAGACGAGACTGGGGCAATCAGACAATTCGAACAAATAGAATGCAACCGAAAAGTAAGAAAAGTCTAGTGATGCTGAATTCATCCACAGAAAGAGATGAATGTAAATATGTATGTATGTACTACGTATCTTGTAAACATTTTCTTTATATTCATTTCACAAAGGAATGGCTTGTGCTTTCGGGGTATTTATATTTTTCTTTGTCACTTAAAGAAAATTCTAGATAAAACAAGAGGAGAAGACCAATAATTTCGTAAGGATTAGTTAGTTCCTCCCTAAGATAACCTACAAATACTCATACTATAAAGTCAAATAATTGCGAAACTAGTTCACTCGGGCATTAGACCGGACCAATTGCGAATCAGCGATCACGATCAATCAATAAGAAGTAAGAACCCATTCAAGTGTAACATATGTATGTAAATATTGTGCGAAAGTGAAATACATAACTTACACGATATTAGTGTAAAAGTGGTTCATTATTCATAAACCTATCAACCATATAGTTCTTAGAAACTAGAACGAATTTCAAACATTAGTCATCGAACATTGAAATTATATAATTACGAGTATTTCTCAACGAAAACGTTTCCGCATTTTCCGCCCAGTTTTGTTGGCCCACATAGGCAGACACACGGGCGATATAATATTTGAATTAAAGGTTAAAATTAATTAAATAAGAAACAGTCACATTAAACAAAAAAAAACAAAAACAAAAATGAAAATGCACAGACAAAAACTAAAACTAAAGAAAAATAAAATTCTGAAAATAAATATTCATGTTCACACGTGTGTGCTTGCAATTTCGAATTAATTAGCCGCAAAGTGACACAAAATTTTGGTAGTGATTTTGAAAATTAATTATTCTTAACATGGGGCACAAGTTTCTATCTACCGACACTTGAATGATGTTTTGATCATTTTATGATTTTGTGATTTTTCGAAAAAGTGTTGTTATGTCTGGCGAAACTGCGTTTGAATTGAAGTGAATTTTCGGACACAAAACTATCGCACTTGACGGAACAGAGATACATTAACTTAACTGATCGTGGGATCTGTTGAATACGCTTACTGACGAGTACTGTGGATCAGAAACTAATTACTTGACAGTGGGTCTGTGATTTATGATTTTTTAACTCAATTTTTGGTGACGAGAAGAGAAGAAGAAAATCTCGCTTCGACTAGGGAAGCGAGTACCTCTGAATTTCTAAAGATATCATCCCTAGATATCTATATCTATATTCCTAGACAGTGGAAACTACTATACGTATAATCCAAGGATCGTCTCCTCTGAAATGAGACTTCTTGTTAGTGAGTGCCGTGGTTGTGTTGAGTGAACTTTTGGAACAACCGGGGAATAGAGTATTTAAAACTAAATTCCTCACTGAGTGATTTCCTTCCAGTTCCCCGGATACATTTATTAACCATCAACAGTTTTTTTCGACAAACTGATGCTGGTTACAGAAAAGAGCTCGTCAAAGCTTTGTGAAAATCAATACTGTATAGTACAACTCTGTACAACCGTCTACTGTTTTTTTATAGACATAGACAGACATCATAACTCACTTAGACTAGTCGCCTAATCTAGGAACAAGCTTTAAGAAAAAAGGTGTCTAAAATTTAAAAAGCATCAGATAAAGGTTTCAATCTCAAAGAGAGCTTAGAACTGCATGCATGGCATTAGTTTCTCTTTCTCTTGGGCTTTTATTAACCAGGGTAGAAAAAAGGAACAGATTTCATTTCTAGTTTTTGGCATATGTATATCATGACTACACATGATACAGGTTTTGATTAGAATACCCAAGAGGAATCCTGCATTTTTTTCAGATATAGTAGAGTCCATAAAAAATGCAGTACGACCACGCCCACATTGTAAAGGCTACATAATAAGGAGGATTGTAGCTTTTCTATACTTTTCATTCTATTAAAGGTGTGGTATTGATATACCTACACATGTACCTAGGTATTCGTGATTTTCTTAGGTGGTTCCTTGAATTATTTTGTGAAGTATGTATATCTACTAAGCTTAAGTAATAATTTATGATGGAAAGTGACTGTAGACATTTAGAGAATGGTAATCATATTTTTTTCCAATTTTTAGAAAAAGTTTTTATTTTTGTATATTTTAATTCATCAGTAATTTTCCAAAACAAATCTTGATTTTTGCAATTTGCAAAAAAAAAATATAAAAATGAATGTATCTTGTGAGAAGTTAGGCCTCGAGTCCCATGGACCTGTCGTGCCAAATATTTGTATTTTTATAAATCTATGACTTTGACAGATAGCACACTGTCTAATAAGCAAATATGACAGAAGAACACCACCCAGTACCATGGACGAGAAGTAAATCAAATACGTACATATGCTCTACCTCCACGACGATCTGATGATCAGATAGCAGAAGCTTACTATAATTGTTCTAATGAGTGGAGAAATGATTTTGTTTTACTCAAAACTCTTATCATATCAGAATTGAATTATAATTGCTCGATATATGTACATAAGTCATTTCAGCCTACACCTCATATTTTGAGTAAGAGGAACAAAAAAGCACTGCAGTTGTCATAAAGTTAGTTAGTTACTCCTATTAAGCGTGGTCCTTAAGCGTTCACTGGTTTTGGTAAGAATTAAATCACTCAAAAAGAATGCAATAGTCAGTTCCTTAATTTTTTTTAACTTGACAGATAGAATCGTACGAAATACCAATTTCTAAGAAAATTCACAAAATTACGTTCGAGTACGCAAAAGTTTCGTAGTTTTTCGTAAAAAAAGAGTGTCCATGCTATGAATTTCAGCGGAAGAACTTTTTTTGCACTAATTTATGACATCTGTCAAACTTGTCAAATTTAAAAAGTGGGAAATCATTTAATTTTTTCTAATTCAACCTTTCTCTCTAAGGGGAAATTTTACTCCTTGAAATGTAAGCAGGATCGGAATTCAAAGCTATATTTCCAAGATTACAAAATCCGTAGCAATTTATGAAATATAAACATCTGACTCTTATTGTGGGTCATACATATGTACATATGTATGTACTGTACGTATTGGCAACAAAAATAAATTCGCCATTAGGTCACATTTTCCGACAGACATGCACCATACCAAGCCAAAATCAGATTACATAACCAAAAAAAAAACGTATTCGATTCTATTTATTCATTTACACGGGCAATTAGGGGACAAATGTTTCGAATATTGTTTAAATAAACATCTGAGATCTCAATGAGATCAAACAGACAGAAGAAAAAAACATTTCCTAAAACTATTCATCGATTCTAACTGCCAACAAATAACTCTGACGATTTGACAAATAGCCAATCTCGACTAAATTGTTCTACAGTTTGTAATAAATAATTTATTCACGATGACAGAAATAGCGAGACGCCGTAAAAATGTTTCATTTATAGATGCATATTTTGAATGAGACTGCAAGTGAATTATGGGACTCTATGACTATGACTTCTTGTCATAGAGAAGGGCTCCCCAAGATAGATCTATATGATATGTGCATACCTACGAGGTCTTTCAAAATCTATTTACTGTAGCCACTACTGCCGTAGATACTTCAAATAGACTTCAAACCAAGCAATACAAATTGTTCTCTGGCATTTTTTTTATCAGACCTTTAAAAATTCAAAATTTTTGCGTATCAAATATATAAAAATTGAACAATGTCAAAAGAACCAATAGATATGGATGCAGACTCATCCTCTCAAGATGTCCGAAGTCTGAAGTCACTAACCAATTTCCGTTTTCATATCTTTCTGTTTGCAGGACTCTCCACTTTCGTCTAAGGTAGCAATGTTCAATAACGCTGCTACAAAGCACAAGGAATCTCAGCATTTAAACCCCTTCTCTCAGACTGGAGGCCTACCCAAGCCCACCTTCCAGAAGGGTGAATATGGAAAGTGAGTTGATCAAAACAAACACGAATTCGATTTTCAAAAATCTACTTACTCTTTTCTTTGTGTATTACATAGACCACTAGCCGGCAGCTTAACAGAGATGCGTGGTCAAAAAGCCAACATACACGTGCTGAAGGAAATGCTGGAACTATGCCAAATCATTGACTCCGAAGGATATGTTGTTAAAGACGAACCCAGCATGAAAGTCATTCCATTCGGAGAACTTTTCAATGTAAGGACTTAGAGAATATTATTTGGTATACATATATTTATAATGAATTATTTTCTTAATAGATCTACACGTACATCTCTGACAAAGTCGTGGGTATTTTACTTCGAGCTCGCAAGCACAAACTGATTGAGTTTGAAGGTGAAGTTCTGTTCCAACGCCGCGACGATGACGTTCCCGTATTCCTGTTGAAACCGATCAAGGAGATACGTCAGATTTTGGAACAAAAACAAGAGGAGATTCGACGAAGTGTAAGCCCAGCACCCCAGGCTACTAGTATAATGATTGATCAACACAAGAGATGTACAAGTCTATCGCCGAGCGTCCTCAAGACAAAAACCACTAAATCCTCCGATACCAAGAAGAGCGAAAAACAGGCGGGGAATTCTACAGCACAGATTTTAAAGCCTATTGCACAAAAAGCTTCACCATCTGAGGCTCAGCAAGATGCAGCGAAAGTTGAAAATAAGCCCAAAGCCGAGGCTATACCTCAAGTAGTTATTGAACCAGCACCAATAGTCGAAGAGGCAGCACCACAAGTGTCGACAACAGCACAAGACCCAGTTAAAGTGCAAGAACCACCTAAAGCACAAGAACCACCTAAAGTCCAAGAACCAGCTAAAGCACAAGAACCAGCTAAAGCGCAAGAACCAGCACAATCACCAGAAGTGGCAGAACAAAAAGTTGAATTACCAGTGAAATCAGTAGATACACCAGCGAAACCAACACCCGTAGAGGCAGTAGTTCTAACACAATCAACACAAACCCCACCAAAGACAGCCGAAGTGATCTCACCCGCCCAAGCTCCACCACCAGAAACTGTAGTAACTCCACCAACACCCGAAACATTGTCTGCAGCTGACCTACCATCCTCAACTAATCAAACAAATCCCACAAATGCCGAAGAGAAAACCGACATCAACAACAATGAAGAAGCTCCAGCGATAATTGTGACCGCTGAAGCATCATCCAATACTGAAGCTGAGCCTCCAGCTGATGCAGCCGTAGTTACAGTACCCGACGTCGCATAGATTTTTTTTTTTTCTAAAATTTAAGTGCAAAACCGTCATCTACTAGATTTAAATACATACAATCCTAGTGTAGGTGTTACATATTGTTTTATTTTTCTTTTAATTCGGATCGAATCGATACAAAATGTACTTTCTTAACAAATTTGCTAAAAACTGACTAAGTGCAATACAAGCTGGCTAATTGCACTTTATCCTTAGGATATGTGAATAGAATTAGGTGCAGTATTATGTAATAGATTTTGATTTATTATTATTTTATTATTTGATTGGGAGGGTTGTAATCTAGAATAATACAACAGAGATAAATAAACTAATTGATCTGTACATATTTTTTAAAGATAAATGCGTTTGTTTATTTATTTATTTTAAAATGAAATATCCATCTCCCCAAGAAAGAATGTTAAACTGTCTCGAATTTCTTGAAAAATATTTTTTGAAGTGTGGAAAAGACTTGTAAACTTTGGACATTCTCTTAAAGACGCCAATTCTGACTACATACCACATACAATTTTATTAGTTACCCCCTTGCTCCAACCATCGCTAAGGGGCTTAGAAAAATACAGGAGGAAAGGTAAGACGAGTCGTTGTTTATTCAGAAAGTCACGTTAGCGTTAAAGAGCACAGGTCAGTCAGTTATCTCTGAGTTTTCTGTACCTTCACAGAAGAAAGAAATTACTACGATTCACACTACCATTACACACTTTCTGTTAAGGCCCATTTAGGGAGCCGGGTCTAGATTCTAACACGCAACAGTGTTGAGCTTGTTATGTCATGTTGCTGAATCTAACTTTTTTTTTTAACTATTATACTGTTTAATGTTTTTCGGACGTTTAGAGTGGTAGAAGCATGAAAAAGTTTTATGTCATCTGTAAATCGAGCATTAAGCTCTCGTTCGGTTGTCCCACTAACTACGGATGAAGAACAGCATTGTCATGAACCCGAACCAAGTTACTATAAGAAAAGGAACATTTCTATACTTTTATATATCCGGCTATGACTATTGTGAAAAACTGGAGAGCTGAGTGTATTCGTATTCAAAACAAATGTATGGCATCCGTGAGCAACAACAAAATCTAGTTCGTCGGGACTATCGTTGTGGGTAGTACACCATACCCTTCCTGAAGACAGTTAAGTTTCTTTTTCAGCGAAAACAAGTTGAATACATTTTGACTTTAATCCTATTACACAGGAAATGTGTAGCAACAATGTTTTAAATCTCTAAGAATATTTAGAGAAACGCAGACTGTTGACGAAAGATTGTACAACACGTGGTAACATGCAGATAGTGACTCCCGAATTTGTGTGTCGCAAGGACAATTTGAAAACAGCGAAACTTGGATTTTTCTAAGTTTTAAGCAGTAAAAGGGTCTAATGTAACTCATCATACGACAAGTAGTTATACCATACGATACCTAGGGACAACTGAACATGACATTCCATCAAAGTATTACAACACGGTAGGTTTATCCTTTAAAGATTCTAAAAAGACTACACACTATCAGTTATGAAACATAAGTTCTGCTCTGCTGAGTGTGCATCTTACTCTAGACAATCCGTGGTATAATATTGGATCTCCTTCGGAAGATGTCGAGAAAGTCTTCTCGAAAAATTCATGATCCAAACTGGAATAACAAAAGGTTGGATTTTCTTTAAATTTTTTTTCACTTGACTTATTGTGGTTACATGAAGGATATTCTTTAAATGTCAGCAGATGTAAACTGAATATATAGATATGTACATATGTAGATGTACATGTTCTAGGAAATTGAAACCTCGAAGCTGCACATAGCACTATTGATCCTACTGACGGACGGCATGCGAGTGAAAATTCGAAACCCTATGTATAATTTCGAATTAAACTTAATGAATTCAGAAATCTCAGTATGGCAGAATCCTGACCAGAACCGGTCCTAGATTATCGGCGCTCTAATACAGATTTAACCGACTAAGAGTTTGCAACCGAAAGCTGTTATATAAGAACCGGGCTACCCACCGTTCACCCCAAACTGTATGCATGTGCCTTCTCTAGAAGGCTATAATTTGAGTTCTATAATCAAACAAATTGACTCCATTTGGCTTGGGACCAGAGAGTTAGTTAAAAATAACAATTTAATGTGTGCATCTAGTTTGTGTAAACGTAACTTGCCCTGAAGGTTTCCCAACGAAATTTAGAACTTGGACACGCTAGACAATTTCAAATAGGTATGGTCAATGTCTGCATTGAAGACGTCCTATTCCCAAAACATTTATCGTTCGTCTAAACGGTGTAAAGACTAATCGATATGTCTACAAAATAGCTAGGTCCACGGAGGGTGCTCTACATTATTTCATCAAAACGATTAAAGGTGAAAAACTGACTTCTGAATCTTCCGAAACATCGAGGACCTACTTATGGATCAGGGTCAATAAGAACCTGCCGAAAAGTCGAATACGAGTGAATACCCGCTTCTTTCTCCAAGGAGACGTAGTCAGTACACGCAGTCAGTCAGGTTCTCTATGTACAACGTCTAGAATGCAAGAATAAGAGAGGTAAATTTTGTTGGGCTCCTGGAAAGACTTGATTCAATTCCATTTATTGAGCAAATTATTCAAAAATCGGTTAGGTTCAATGAATATTAAAGCCTTCCCACACCCATATGTACATAACTTCTACACTGATCCTAATTTTACCAAAATTATAAATATATAATAAATAATTCCTTACAAATCACTCACCGATGATAGCAGACAATTTTGAAATTTTGATTTGAAAATCCTTTTAACGAACTTCTTCCAACGATCAACGGGCACTAACACAAGCCAACAAACGAACAAAGAAATGTTTCTCACACAAAAAAATCACTTATTTACCGAGGAATTCACTACTTTATATACTTCACAATAAACGACTTGTTTTAATTTATAAGAAAACACTAAATTCTCATCGGAAAATCCAAAATTTCGATTGTTTTTTACAAATTCTTCACGAGAACGAAACGCACAAATGCAACCTGTCGCGCACACAAATTGTCACACAAACGAGAGAAATGTCATTGCGTATTGCATTGAGGGGTCATGGATTTTCCTAAGTTTGAGAAGCTTATGTTATTAGAGAAAATATTTTAAAAAGTGCATTTAATGGTTTTGTTGCAAAGAATCATTAGAATTTCGTTAAATGGGGATTTTTAAGCCGGAAGTAAAAGTGTGCTGTTAGCGAAAACATGAGACGTAGGACGTTGTGTGTCGTTGGTTTGGTGGAACCTTACTTCAAGTGATTGACTCGTGGGAAGAAGCTCCATAATCAACGATGAACTTTTAAACTAATATCCTCTTGATTCCAATGATATTATACTCAAAGCTCTGTTTTTTAGGTGAGCTAAGGACCCTTGGAGCTCTAGAGGCTACGGAAATGAGATTGCCAATCCTTTAGGAGATGCTATGCATCATCATCATCTCTGGCTGAGGAGGAGATTATATTAGCTGGGGTTGGTGAAAAATTTCCAAAAGTATTGATTTCAGTCAAAATCTTTGGACTATTATGTTGGTTGGTTTGGAGTGACCCTCGATTGAGTTCCACTTAGACAATTTATAGCTCCATTGTGGTACCACATAGATTAAAGATGAAAGTGTTTCTCTATCTACTCTGTAAGATCAGTTCGAAATTCTAATGAAGCGTAAGTGACTGCTAATGTCTATGTTTTAAGATCACTTAAGTCGTTAACTGCTCCTAGGTGTAGTTTTGTTGCTAGACTTGTTGATTCACTTGTCCACGTAAGATGGATGCTCTTGATAGCATCAAGCTTAAGTTTTAGTTTGCATATAGCTATTGATATCCCTAAGTTGACCTTATCCGGCGAAATGAGAAGGGTTGTTCCTAGTCTGGCGAGTTCATCGGCCTTACAATTCCCTGGAATGTCACTATGTCGTCAAAACAGGCAAATGTTGAATTGCTCAGCCGTCTCCATGAGAAGCGAACGAGGTCGATTCCAAGGATTTGATAGTAGCTTGGTTATCAGAGAAGATACGGATATTTTTAGCAAATGTTTTTCTTGTCTTGGTTAAGACTTCTTTAATCGCCATAATTTCCGTCTAAAAAAGCTCACCAACGCCGTCCTTGGTTTTTGGCCATCGTCAGTGTAAATAGAAGTAAATCGACTCGTCATCCTCTCTCCAGAGTGATCTGGTGACAGTGAAATTCTTACCAAAGTGTGAACATGGTTTGATGTAGTCCGTGTTTTCAGACGGGATTTAGAGTTTGTAAAATTCTTCATTTGACTACTTTAGAATAGCTTCAAAAAGAGCGGCTGCACTAGCTGGCATTCGCTTGCTAAATATATTTGAAGGGTATCAAGTGCAGCAAAATGTCCAGAGCCACGAAGGAATGATACATAAAAAAAAAATAATAATAATTTGCATAAAGGAAAACACAAAAATGTTAGTTAGAACGTTTGAGATATACCAAATGAGAATTCTCTGTCGCTTAGGACAAAATGTCCTTACGAATCATGTGTACATTTCCTGATTTTCCAATAAGTTTAAGTGACACTAAAAATTGGACTAATGGGCTTTTTCTTTTGAATCTTAAAAGTGTATCAAAAGTTGTTTCTCTGACTGACTATCTAAAAAGTACAAAGGAAGTATAATCTTCATACGAAATGACAAATAAAAGTCACTGCCATATACATATGTACATACGTATCTAGGTGGTTTAGTTCTGCGGTCAATGTCTAATATTGATTATCAGGGGTCTTCTCATAATTAGGCGCAATGGGTACTACACTTCATACACTCTGAGATTCAAAAACGAGTTACTGAGCGCGCTCGCACACACACGTACACACACTATGGCAAGAACAGTGACTGGTGCACCCTACTGGATCTACCGACTGATAACAAGTTGTTGGGATGATACTGCTTCAGGCATTGCTCAGTTTTGGAGCAATGCAGACGGATAATTTATACCTTAAATAAATCAAGGACGAATTTATTAGAAACATCTTGCTTTTCGTTTAGATCCCATAAGCCATTATTGAGCTAGGACTGTGCAATCATTATTAAATGACTGAAAATCCCGTATTACAGCCATTCCTCCCACTCAGACATCGAATTTCGGAAAATCCTTTCATACATATATCGCATTTACAGGCTATACAAAATTACTGTCGAAAATTTCAAGTCTTTACATTAAGGGGTTTAGAGGAAACTGTGATCGCAAGCGCTCTTGTGACCAGAATTAAAAAAAGAACGACCGTGCTCAGACAAGAATCGCTCTCGTCGCTCAGCAACGTTCAGTAATCCGTTCGTCGCGGAACCGGTCAGACATTGTGGGCATAGCCTGATAGGAATTTGTATCAATGTGCGTCCGGGTATGGTAGCAAAAGGTTGTCAACGATTTTTATCGTTCAGATGCATGTTGAACGTAAAGTGTATACGAATATGTGTATATTTGTTTTGAAAGGATATTTATTTTAAACAATGAAGGATGCTAGTCAACTTTATTCAGTTTATATTATAACATCACGATGAATCTCATTTTGTCATCCGTGAATCCATTACTATCTGGATCTGTCGCACTTACAGCCTCCTTTGTGCAGTTGCGTCGACCTTCTTTACGTTTTTTGCTATACTTTGTGGCGACACAATGAACATATTTTGGTAAAACAAATGTGGACATCAGAATGTAACCCGAGTAGGTAGACCACGAATTCTTGATTAGTACATACAGAGTGGGCCGAATACAAGTCTCTGGCCCACTAAAGAAACGGAATCGAGTACATGAATATATTTTTGATTTTTACTTGAAGAATTAAAAATTAAAATAAATTAATTTTTCAAATTTTTCGGGGCAGAGGATCGTTTTCTCGATTAAGATGGAAATACCCCTTTAAAAAATCGGAATCGAGTATATGAATATATTTTTTGATTTCTACTTGAAGAATTAAAAATTAAAATAAATTCATTTTCCAGATTTTTTTCGGAGCATAGGGTCGTTTTCTCGATTCAGGTGGAAATACCTAAAGAAACGGAATCGAGTATATGAATATGTTTTTTGATTTCTACTTGAAGAATTAAAAATTAAAATAAATTCATTTTTCAGATTTCTTCGGAGCAGAGGATCGCTTTCTCGATTCGGGTAATACCTTTAAAAAATCGGAATCGAGTATATGAATATATTTTTTGATTTCTACTTGAAGAATTAAAAATTAAAATAAATTCATTTTCCAGATTTTTTTCGGAGCATAGGGTCGTTTTCTCGATTCAGGTGGAAATACCTAAAGAAACGGAATCGAGTATATGAATATGTTTTTTGATTTCTACTTGAAGAATTAAAAATTAAAATAAATTCATTTTTCAGATTTCTTCGGAGCAGAGGATCGCTTTCTCGATTCGGGTAATACCTTTAAAAAATCGGAATCGAGTATATGAATATATTTTTTGATTTCTACTTGAAGAATTAAAAATTAAAATAAATTCATTTTTCAGATTTCTTCGGAGCAGAGGGTCGTTTTCTCGATTCGGGTAATACCTTTAAAAAATCGGAATCGAGTATATGAATACATTTTTTGATTTCTACTTGAAGAATTAAAAATTAAAATAAATTTATTTTTCAGATTTTTGCGAAGCAGTTCATCGGTGAACTAACTGGCGTAAAGGTCCTCGAGTAGTGTTAAGAAAATTATTAAAAAAATAAATGAAACACTCTGTATTATTAATATAATCATTTTACGACCTCTCTATATTTTGAAAAATTCATATAAAATTAGAGGTTTCTATTGTTTCAAGTTAGTTGCGAGTTCTTTGCCTCTCAGAGGTGTCATACTCACGTTACTCAATTCTTGCGCTGTCACTTACACTCGTACTCAGTCTTATACTCTATGTTATGCTGAGTGGGAGATCAGTCGTCAATGGGACTCCATCCTGAGCGGTTGCGGGTCTCTCCCACTCATAATCAGACCTGCACGGTATGCCATGGTGAGTGGCTGGTCAGTCGCCGATGGCGCTCCATCCTGAACGGTTGCAGGTCTCTCCTCCAGTCTCCCCCACTCATACTCAGTCGTGTACATTATGCCATGGTCAGTGGCTAATCACTCTTATACTGGATGCAATGCTAAGTGGGAGTCAGTCGTCAATGGCTCTCCATCCCGGGCTTTTGCGGGTCCTTCTTACAGCAGTCATTGAGTTAGTCCGTGATGACGTGGGCGGTCGGTGGTCGCTGGCTTCTGGACTCTTTTCCTCAATAGTAGTAGTTGATCCGTCGATGAGTCAGTCCATATCAGGGAATAGTCAGTCGTCAATGGTACTCCACCGTGATCAGTTGTGGTTCTCTCTTCTCAGTCACCGGTTACGTAGTTGATTTGTGGTGGCTGGTCGCTGGGTTCCCGACGCTCTTGCTAAATGCTAGTAGTTGATCCGTCGGTGAGTCGGTTCATATCATATCGTAAATGGTATTTCAGTTGCGGGGCTCTCTTCTCAGTCATAGTTAAGTTAGTCCTTGGTGAAGTTGATGCCCAGTGGGCTGTGGGTAATCATCGATTCTTTAGTTTGTCAGTTCATCTGTTAGTCAGTTATACTGTAGTACTACGTCGCGTGTTATGATGTGGTTCCTGCATGCTGAACATTTTGAATCTAGTCACAGCAGAATGCCAATTGGAGAACCAGGTACTGAACAGACCAAACAGACCATAAGGGAGTAAAGGTACATTATACATATATTCCTTTTCATTTTCTTCTCAGCCCTTTCAAAAATACATTATCCCTTCGTTTGAAATTCTAAAACTAAAGAGTAGTTAATTCAATACCCATTCCTTGCTTACCATCTTACAACAGCCAAAAGTATACTGGAATGGCCTGAGTATTTGTAGTTAGTTGAATTTTTTTTTAAATATTTCTGCTTGCATTGCAACTTGGAATTTTTATTTTGTTGTTGTATTAGTAATAGCATGTTTTCAGTAATAATTCCAAAAATATTAGTAGATCTTTCACTACTGGCATATATTAGTTTATCAACGAGAAACGCATTCAATTTTGTTGAGAACTCTCACTATACATTAATTATTCCATCTGATAATTCATTTCACTTTTGGCAATATAGTACACCAATAAATTAACTTTTATATTCGCATTTACCTTTACATTTACCGCGGCAACAGCAATGCAAAGCATATCCTACGAACTGTAGGAAGAGTTTTTTTTTTCTTATTCCCTGCCTACGAACTGTAGGGAGGCTTATAGGCATTTTTTATTCCCTGCCTACTAACTGTAGGGAGGCTTTTAGGCATTTTTTATTCCCTGCCTACGAACTGTAGGGAGGCTTTTAGGCATTTTTTATTCCCTGCCTACGAACTGTAGGGAGGCTTTTAGGCATTTTTTATTCCCTGCCTATGAACTGTAAGTCTATAAAACTATTGATTAATTCTATAAAACATAAGCAATTCGACGGCTACATTTGCTTCACCTCTGCATACTTACCGTATATCCGTATAAGGACGTCAACTTAAGTTGACTTTAATTTTCATATACATATCTGATATTAGGTGATAGATTACATACTTACTTCACTATAGTTTTTCCTTTACATAAACTGCAAGGGAATGTTGACAGGATATTAGGACCTTTGGTTTCTGTTTTTCTTTTCAGGTAACATTTATTCCCTTCCAGCGAATTGTTGGGAGGATTTTAGGTGTCTGTATTCCCTCCATGCAAACTGTAGGAAGGTTTTGTTTATCACAATCTAATTGGGTATGATCGCAGATGTGATCGCAGATTTTAGGAGTACATTCGCTACGCGATTGATAAGTATCGACAAAAGTTTAAATTGGCAGACGAAATTACATTGTGTCATATAAGGTATACGGTTCGTTACTCTTAGACAGTTAAAGCGATAGTTTAAATAGTTTAGATAGTTTCCTCAGGTGTACTCAGTTAGTTTCTTTGTCATTCAGTTTTGCAGCTCACATTCAACTTTCACAAGTCTTTTCCTATTCGGCTGCTGTATTATCTTAGTCGTGGTTTGTCTCTTTTGATCATAGTGGACTCCGTTTTTTAAAACACAATTTATATATATGCACCCTTTCTCAACTGTTGTGAAATTCTCGAGACTCTTTTTGTGAAACGTAAATTAGTTTCAATAAAAATGACATTGATTCTCTTGACAACATTCATTCGACTTGTTTAATTAAGATCTACTGTTCGATCAGTAATGAGATTACAAAACAACGTCTGTTTTCCCTTAATTTTGGCCAAAAATCAATTAACAAGCAGGGGTTTTGTTTCGTACTAATCCTTATCATTTTTGAATACTATATTGACAGTGATTTTCAGGTATGAGTTCGATATTCACATAAATTTGTATCGTCACCTGGCCATAAGGGGGCGTTTACGTTAGGACCGTGATGTGCAGTAAAATTGAAAACCAAAAAACATATGTACGTACTGAAATCTCCGCTGTTATTGAAGTTCTGACATAAATGGCTTATGTAAGTAGAGCGTTATTGCTTTCATCTGTGCTCCTATTGTTTATCACAGCTCCAATTTACCCACACCCTAAGAGTATACGTACAAACAGCTCAATTTCTTTAGAGACTTTAACATATTTTAATCGAAAGTTAAAGTAGTAACGCTCACAACTGTGTTACCCACGGGACGAGCACTACAAGGCCTTTTGTCACGTATTGTTGCGGGATTCTTAAGGCAAGCGGTTAATTGCCATAGTGTTTGACCAGTTGGTGTACGACGGAAAATTTACACCGAAATTCATGTTGCGCCAAAAATAACTGGGCTGAATTATTCCATATAAAAAAAAAGTGCGAACTTAAGAAGTATATCAAAACAAACCTAATAGCTACTCTCATATGCAAAAGTTATAGTGTCTTGTAAAATACAACAATAAATGAGAATATTTGCGTTTAATCACAAACCTCTAAAGTTTTATCTTTCAATGAAATGAAATGGAAATGTAAATTTTATAATAAAAGCCCACACGTAATTTGTTAGATAAAAAACTTTTCTTTTTATTCAACTCTTTTTACCATTCTTTTTTCTTTGCTGAGCACTTAAAAACGTACTCTCTTTTCCCTTGTTATCAAGTTAACAAGTCATCTGGAATAAAAAACGTTTGAACCAAAAAAAAATATTGGAACAAAAAAATCCGAAAAATAAATAAATAAATAAATAAAATGAAAAAATAAAATAAAAATAAATGTATAAGGAATGTTGCTAAAATCAAAATTCATACAAAAAATATTTAACCTATAAAAATGTAAAACTTATAAACAAATTAGAGACGCTCGAAGCGTCTCAATCAACATTCACACACTATTCACAATAATCAATTAATCAATAATAATAAATATATATAAATATATATATGTATATATATACATATATGGCAATGTAGAAATAGTAAAAAAATTGTTTTTAAATAGTACGAGGAAGAAATATCACATTTTGGTTGTTTGTTTTTGTAATTATCAGTAGTATATATATATTTTTTGTTTTCTTTTGTTTTTTTATTTGCATAATCTTATTATTAAATTTGTTTCATTTGAAATTTACTGAATTATATCTTTGTATTAATAATTATAATAGTCAAGTCGAAACTTTAGCATAAACAAAATTTTTGTGTTGTGGATGAAAAAAGAGAGAGAGAGACACGCACACACAAAATAAGAAACATACAAGTAATTCATTAAATTAATAATAAATATATAGATTTGTTTGTTTGCATAATTATTTATTATTATTTTGTTTTTTGTTTTTACTACAATTCAAATTGTATGGCTAACTTAAATTTAAAAAAAAAAAAAAAAAAACAAAAAAACAATATAATAAAATACGAAAAGTATTTTACTGAAGAAAGAAAAAATAAACTAATTAATGATATAGAAATATTAACAGTATACATATCTTTTCGCTGATTAGATTTAATATATGATTTGATTTCCAAAAATAGTTATATTTAAATATGTTTACAAATCACAAAGCAATTGGTTAAATTTAAGTGTGTATTAAATATTAGAATCAAATTTTTAATTTATGCATGGGGATATTATTTTGTTTTTCTTTTTTGTCTTAATTATGCGACTTGTAGTAAAGTTTTCTACATGGAAACATTTTTGTTTAAAGCTTATCTTTACATTGGCGAACGGAACTAAACAGTATTACATGGAAAAGATTTTTTTTTTTTTGTTTTAAAAAAAAAAAAGAGTATACATCATTGCAAGTCCTAAAACTTAGTGTTTTACATACAAACAAACGCAAACTGTATGCAGAAACGACAAAGGAATTTACATCTAACAGTCAAAGTAGAGTTTGTCCTAGAATATTGATTGAGCCTATTGTCTTGGGGAGTCAGTGTATATGTTATTTTTCTTACTTTTTCGGAACACACATGGAAATAGAATCTTTAGAAATGCAAATTTAATATGTATTTAACAAAATTTTAAACATGAATGGAAATATGCGCTCCCAAACTTGAGGGTATAGAGTTTCTTACTTGATTACTCGTAAATAGAAGCAAACTGAAGCTTTTAGGCAGTTGATTTAAAGTAAAAGAACTTTTGAGGAACCAGCACTTGCCAACGACAACTGCTTGCCTAGAGTGCTATAGAAATAGCTGTGAGATAGAATAAAATGATACATAAACACACAAACATTCATACGAACTGTAAATACCTCTTACAAAACAAACATACGTAAATTTTAAATAGTTTTTTTCATATACTTTCGTACTTCCACATGTGCCCCCTGTGTTAAAACAAAAATACTTAACTACTTTTCAACAAATACGTGATTACTGCTTTGACTTTAAGATCTATTTTTCGCCTATTATACCAAGTATTCTTTAATTATAATTAGTTCTCTCTTCTTTTATGTTTTATTTTAAGTAGCTAAAAATGCAGGTTCCATTTTCTTTTCTCTCTAGAGATCTCTATGGGTAAAGTGTACTGTTTGTGGCAAATTAATTTCTCACAAATATAATTAAAAAAAAATATATATATGTACGTATTAAATTGAACAATACAGACAATACACAAAAAAATATACAAATTTAATTCCACACAAGAATGTGTAAAATGTTTTTTTTTTTTTTTTTTTGGAAAAGAAAGACAAAGTGTTATACTGATAAATATAATAAAATATATATTTTTCAGTAAGTCAATTTTTTTGTTTTTTTGTTTTATTACTTTGTTATGGGTGGGGTGAACTGTTTGTCTTAATAACTAATTTCTAAAACTATAAAACTTACAAACTAAGAAAAATAACTAAAAAAAAATTGTCTGTCTGTATATAGTATAGCAATTGCGAAATAAAAATGAAATAAACATTTTTTTTTTGTAACAAACACGAAACATTTTCTCTCTTTGTCTGAATTTAATTTTTTTTTGTTTTTGTTATTCTTTTTTTCTTTTTTTTTTAATCTCAACTAGACACAATTTTTTTTAGTGGGAGGGGAAAGAAATAGAAAATAAAATGAAAAATAGAAAAAAAATAAACTTAAAAAAGGGAATTCATAAAAACGAAACACTATTTCATCGAACTTTTGTATTACACGTCTGGAAAAAGTGGGATTTGTCTTTAGTCAAGTGTACGTGGAATATTGGACCAGAAAAAAAAATTATAACAAATCTCTATCTATTTGTATGTAGAGCATTACAAACAATAATTGAAAAAGTCAAATTGTGTTCAAACATATACTAGTGCAAACAAATATTACACAAAATAGGCAAAAGAAATTATCAATGTCTTATCGTTAACAAAGAAATAAAAAAATGGAGAAAAAAAAATCAAATAGGATCCGGGTGGAAGGTTAAACTATATGTAAAGATATTAGCATTGTAGGAAGATACAATATAGATATATAGTATATGTGGGAGGAGAGTGTTAGTCTCGCCTCAGGATGAAAATAATAACAAACATAAAATTTATGTATGTAATGTAATCAAACCATTTGTTTACTTTTTCTTAGTCTCCGGATGCGTTCTTCATGACGATGCGTTGAATTCTCCGTTTGCCTGGTTCACTGACGCCAATCTTCCTGTCAAGCCGATCGAAAATGCCTTTTCGGTAGTTCTCATCGTTGGAGTCTTTGTTCCTGGATCTTCCGCGTCCTCCTCCTCCACGGCCTTCGTCAGACCTTCTTTCACCCGACGACGACGATGGTGATGCGGATGATAATGACGACTTCAGCACGACCCTCCTATTTGAAGAACTAAAGGCTTTAGAATTTTTAGTAACTGACGGCTTTGGTGACGGGGGACGAGGTGATGGCGGTGGAGATGGCGTATCGGCAAGTAGACGATCTTCTTCTAGCAACAATTCAACTTCATCATAATCAAGCTCATCTTCTGACGGCGTATCATGTAGCTTGGCTGGTTTTGCGACAATCTGTTGTGAGCTCGGCGTCGGTGGTTTCTTTACCACTGGTTTAATGATCGCCGTTGTAGTTGATGATGCATGGGTACTACTACTACCACTACCGTAACCAGCAGATATGTGATCAGAAAGTGTTCGTTTTGCTTCTGGTAGAATTTTTGCCGTTGGTATTGATTTAGATGAACTTCTGTTATTGTTACTGCTGCTGCTGCTACTATTGTTTCCATGACTGTGCGAGTCTGATCTTTTTGACGCGTCATTATCGGCTTGCTTTCTTTTCAATGATATTATTTTACTCTCCGTTACAATGATTGGCTTGAGTTTTTGCGGAGGTTCATCACTATGTGGCTTGTCCTGGAATATTCAATTTTATTTGGTTATGTTTACAAAGACTTTGTTTAATTGACAAACGCAACATAAATTGATGCTATTTGTTTTATTTGAGAAATATTTTATAATTTACATTTTAAAGTACATTTTGAATCTTACAACTAAATAACAAAATATATGTAAGAAGTATGTAAGGATAAATAGAATAAAAATAAATTAAGTGGATGTTTAGTCATACTAAACAATAAATAAATATTTACAATTCTTTCGGAATGCTTAAACGGAAGGTAAAGATGACCAAGTTTTCACAAATGCAATCATTCTTGAACACTTTTATTATTTTAGTCGTATTTACCTTCCGATTTTTGTTGCAACCATGAGTTTTGTCTTGAATTAGACTCGCTTATGATCAATAATTGAATAAACTAAACTCATATTCTTTTTAGTACATTTTTATAATTTAAATCTAAATATATGGGGTATGCTTACTTAGAGTTTAATAAATATCTATATATTTAATTACACATTCCAATAGCACTTACAAATTTAAAAAAAAGCATGAATTCTTTTATACACAAGCCCTGTACCGTATATCTACTTATTGAGGCTATTAAAGCAATAAAGTGCTTGGGAAACCTTGTTAAATGGCAACTATTAACAATGCCGAACCCAAAGGAAATCGTGAAATAAAGGTTGGTGTCATGACGATTTGACTGCCGAGCTATTCAAAGTACCGGGGGATGACTTTAAAGGAGGGTAGGCGTGGCTTCAAGTATGTTTTCTTACAAATGGGAAGTACAGAGAAAATTGTGATCATATTTGGAAAGAACAAACTAAACCAAAAATGTAGACGGGGTATGACTTGTTGGTTTACTCTTCTCCGAATTATTGTGGTAACTATACTAAGTTTAAAAATCCGGTTGTAAAAAAAAACTTGCTGCTATTTGGCAAAGGGCCTTAAAACCTTCCGACCAGTATTGCGACACAGTATTAACCACTGACCCGTGGCGCACACTCGGAAGACTGAATTTAAGGTGAACCGATAGCCGATTACACCTTAATGGTGTTGGTTATGGTGTCATGAAATCTGCTCAAAGCATATCATTTAAGAAAACTCTGTACTGCGAAAAATTTACAAGTATTACGAGTTCCATGACAGTTCATATCAAGGGCTTGTTTCAGAGGACGACACTCTGAGACAACTGGTTGAGACACCCCTCTGAACTCGGCCATTTCTCTATAGTTTTGTTTGTGATCATATTTGGAAAGAACAAACTAAACCAAAAATGTAGACGGGGTATGACTTGTTGGTTTACTCTTCTCCGAATTATTGTGGTAACTATACTAAGTTTAAAAATCCGGTTGTAAAAAAAAACTTGCTGCTATTTGGCAAAGTGCCTTAAAACCTTCCGACCAATATTGCGACACAGTATTAACCACTGACCCGTGGCGCACACTCGGAAGACTGAATTTAAGGTGAACCGATAGCCGATTACACCTTAATGGTGTTGGTTATGGTGTCATGAAATCTGCTCAAAGCATATCATTTAAGAAAACTCTGTACTGCGAAAAATTTACAAGTATTACGAGTGTTCCATGACAGTTCATATCAAGGGCTTGTTTCAGAGGACGACACTCTGAGACAACTGGTTGAGACACCCCTCTGAACTCGGCCATTTCTCTATAGTTTTGTTTCGTATTTCAATTTTCAATCCGCGTATCCAATTTCTAAGAAGATTTTAATCGCCATAAATCCTTTGTTTCCGCTTATATTCTTAGAATTTGCAATTTGTCACTAATTACCCGCGCCAAGTGGTTGAGACAGGATTGGGTTTTTTTTTTTTTTACATAAAAAGAAAATGTGGAATTATAGAACAATGTTTTTTTTTTTAGTAATGAGTACTTCCTCCCACATTACTTACAACCTCTAACATTCTTGCTGGAAGTGATTTAAAAAGTTATTTAACTCATTTTCGTCAGACTTTGCCCTATGTCTTAATGGGCTATTTATGTTCTCCTGATTTACTGAATTGTCGTCCGCCTTGCTAAACAGAGATGTGCCCATATATTCTCAATTATGTTGAGATCTGGAGATAATGCTGGCCGGTCCAGGACAGAAACATTGTTACGATCGAATTACTCATTTACCTTCCGGACAATCTACACATTGCTACTTTATCTTGTTGCAGGATGAAATTTTTCCCAAACTTTTCTTCGTAATGATGCACGATATCTTTATCTAAGATTTTATTCCTGCCCAAATAATGATTCCACCTCCGCCTTGTTGTCGTCGTCTTGAAAACAGCTATTCCTTCCTCAAATCATGAAAATAATGATGAAATCTGTCAAGTCTATCAAGGTAAAAGTGTTACTCATCGGCGAAGTTGACAGTTCTCCAAGTTATTTGTGCCAAAGGTGAAACAAGCGTTTCTCTTTGTAGGGGCTGGCGATGTGCTAGTGTAGAGCTATATTTTGGGTCCTTAAAAAAGTTTGAAACAACTATACGACTGCAGATCAAAAGTTTTGCAATTTTGTTGACAGAATACCCATCTAGGCTCATTTTGTTAATGTTTTGGATCTCCATTTGGTTTAATATCTTTCCAGACACAATTTTTAACCGTTTTATTTGAATACATATTTTTCTTTTTTAAATCAAATCACTGAAACTGACTAACAACTCACACTGCAAAAAATATGATTCATGGCGATTAGAATCATTCCAGAAATTGGTAATGATTACCTAACTATAATACTTGCAAAACATATCAGGGGGTGTCTCAACCAGCTGTCGCAGAGTGTAGTACACTTTCTCGTCCTTATAAACAATTATTATGTTCAATGCTTTCTCAATTCTCTACCTAAGTATAAGTAACTTGAACAACCCAAAACAAACCCCAACAAAAAACGCTAGTTAAAATCCGACATTTAGTTTTATTTTCTTGTATGCTAGTGCCAGACAGTTCAACAGTCAAACGCTGGGAAAAACCCAAGCAATATAAATTGATATTCACTATCTTTATCATCGACTCTAAGACCGAACAGTGAAAAACTATAACCTTTACACATTAAGGAACTTTCCGTTGGACTGCGAATGCAGTACTGTACTAAGATAGGGTCTCATACATACAACTGAAGAGATTCTAAATAAGACCCTACTCAACTCAGCCTCAGTGGTGAAGCAGAGACTCTACCGTTAGAAGGTGATAAAATCGATGACCACTTTGGAAGAATGTATTCATTCAAAAAGTATGTGAGCGTACAGCGATATCGATAAATGAAAACCTTCGCATTAGTCGATTGACATGCAAAGTAAATGTACACCAACGACGTGGCCCCAAGCGACCACGCTATTCAGGTAAACCTCATCTTAGATCATCTTAGTGCGCCCGAGTATGTAGTTATAAGTTAAGTAAGCAAACTGTTGCAATTCTTTAGTTCCCTCAGTAATTATGTACATATGTATATAATAAACGTAGTGCATACCCAAATCTATTTGAGTAGAAACTTGGGTAACTAGCCAACCAATGTTCTTATTATTAACACGGCCATAGAAAGGAACGTAAACAAAATATTCTATACATCAAACCATTAAAACAAACCACATAAACGATTGACAAGAATCAATACAAGAAAAATTTCATTAATTATGCTTTTGTCTGATTTGCAACTAGCTCGAGCTTGTTTTGACAATGTAACAAAGAGCTTCGTCCGTTTTATACTCCAAACACGAGTGATCGAAATTTTGATCTCTCAAATGAACGTTCTAAACGTCGTAAAATAAATTCTCGAATAAAGTTGTGACACTCTTAAAAAAATATTGTGTGCACCTGAGTATAATGAACACACAGGTCAACTTGAACGCGAAAAATGACTCACGCTTATTAGTTAGTCCATATTGTAAAAAAAGTAGGAAACATTCTCTGTTAAGTCATTCTCAATATAGCACCCTATACCTATCGTGTTCGTTGACTCATCGCGATACACCTTCATATCTCTTTTATCATATCATACTCATTATTGACCTAAGCAAGTGCATTGGCATTGGATTTTTTATCTATTACCTACTGTTATTCTACTCGAGTAAGATAAACAAAAAAAAAAAGACTCACCTCGTGGTGTTTTTCTTCTGCAGCTCTCCGCCGACGCATTTCTTTGTCTTTTAGAATTTTCTCCCTCAAGGCCTTTTGCTTCTCGATTTCCAGCCGATACGCTCTTGTCTCCTCGTCCTCGTCCATCTAAAAGAATGTTAATTTAATGTCTAATAATTTGCATACAAGGTTTTACACGACTTACATCATTTCTATCTCTATCACGCCTTCGCATTGGCGATGCACTTCTCCTCCGTTTGCCATAGTTTCTATTTTCATAATCTCTGCTGTTGGCGCGACGGAATCTTCCTCTGTTAAACGAATTGTATCTATCACGGCTGCCTGCCCGTCGATCACGATCCCTGTCGAGACCGCCTCCACCACCGCCACCTCCGCTTCCATTGTTGCTACGTTCTATATGCCTTTCACGTTTTGGTGGCGAATAACTACGCTCTCGACTGCGGCTCCTCTCTCGACTACGACTTCGCGGCCTCGGCGGTGGTGATCTCTCATTGCGACGCTTTTCAATGTGTTGCCGATTCTTATTGATGAATTCTTCCTGCTGTCGCAGTAGTTCTTCATCGCTCTGCAAATGCGAGACATGACTACTGATCGTATGCATGAATTGGGTCTCCTGAATGAATTTGCTTGTGGCCGCCTCGACGCCACCCTTGAAATTGGGATTAATCAACACCTTGCTCGGGCGAATAGATTGCTGTGATGTCGCCATTGGGGGTGCGGGAACTGCTGGCAACTGAGCTTGGGGTGGCATTTGTTGGCGTTGTATTCCCTGCGGCGGCACAGCGGCAGAATTAACATAGCTCGGGTTACCTTGCAATGGAATTCCTGGCGGTCGATGCAACGGCATGCGTGGTGGTCTGATACCTGGCATAGCAGATGGCAACTCTGGCCGAAACATTTGGCGCTGATGCTGATTGGGGGGGAACGAACCAACGTAGGGCAAACCATTTGAGGGCACTGCCCCACCAGAATACTCGTTGTGCGGAACCTGCCCATACATATTCGGATTGGGATGGCGGTAATTGCCTCCAGGCTGTCGGAAATCCATTCTCGGTCCAGGCACGGGATGCTGATTTGAGGGATATGTGTGTCGTATAGGTTTCTGATCGGGTACATAGGGATTTTGTGGGAATGGACCTGGAAGAGTTTGCGGATTTATATTCTCATTGGGATGAGGATATTGAGGGAACCCACCACCAGCGCCGCCTGGACCCATTACACCACCGTGGGGGGGATAACGCAACAACGGCCTTTGGCCGGGGTAAATCATTCCACCACGCATCATCGAAACACCTCCAACACCTCCACGGCCCCGCTTGGAATGCATAAAGCGGTTATGATGCCTGTCTGTAAAATTAAATGCGCGACTTTCTCGGAATTTCTTATAATTTTGTTTTTTACTCACCTGGGGAAGAATCAATCCCATCCTCCATGTCACGCTCACTAGCTTGTTTAATATTTGTTCGCTCCTCCCTCTCCTCCTCAGGATCTTCTCTGGGATCAGAGAATTCTGTACCGGCCAGACTGGAACTGTCCTGCGAACTTGGCAGCACAGATTCTGTATGACTATGTGCAGAGCTTACAACTGGGTTGTCTGTATGCGATTGGTCTTCGACATTGGTTGAGGTAACCACCTCTTCAGAACTAGTCGTTGTCGCTATTGTAGCTGCGTTCAAAGGTTGTTTGAAATCACACACAGCTGTTGTTTGTGGTTTTAAAGGAGATTCCTCACTGGTCGACACATCCGAGTCACTGGCCACCAGTTTTGTGTTCTCCTCTGTGTTTGCTTTGGCATTGGCCGAAGAAGACACTTCCTCGGATAACTTTGATGCACCCTCCGTGCCATTTGTCTGTTCAGTTATGTGCGTTTTAAGCCACTGTTCGGCTTCTTCTTTCAATTGTTGCTTTTCTTCTTTTGTTACGTCTTTTTCCAAATCTAAAAACGATTGTACCACTTAAACGATAGAAAAAACCCCCCAGTCTCGTTCTCAACTTACCATCGTCAGATAGGAGCAACTCGTCCTCATCAGCACCATACAATGCTTGGTCATCCAAATCATCGCCGAGTTCATAATTCAGTAGATCATCACTGCGAAAAAGCATATCCATGTTTTAATTATTGTTTGCTTAAATTTTTCACGAATTTTATTCGATTTTTTTTTTTAATTTGCATAAAAATTTCTTGTTGCCCCCCCTCATTCACACACGTACGCAACATACACACACGCAAGTTTCTCAACCCCCAACAAAGCAACTTTGATCTCGAAAATTGCACGCATTTCGTGAATTTTTCACACAAATAATTAGTACACAATGTTTTGCAACTATTGATTTATGATTTTATGATATTTTTTATGAACTATATACAATATTTATGGGAAAAAATGCGAATAATATTTGAGGAAAAAACTCTTACTTCAAGTCGGACATTTTGATATTTCTCGCTGGTAGTGCGAGAGAAAACGTATTTTTTTCTGAAGTTGGCAAATGGACTGGGGTTTTTAATGCATGCAGTTGTCATACTAAAGCACTGCGTTGCCGACCGAGTTAATTATGTTATGGGTGCGTTTGGCTAATGACTTGTGTGTTAAGCTTTAAACACAATAGAACATATGTACATATATTTAAATATTAAAATTGTAATGTAAATATTAAATTTTGAAAAACAGTGTGTAACATCAAATGAAGCTGACTATACAAAGTAAAAAATTTTTTAGATAATCAGTGTATGTTATAAAGCTTGGTTTGTTTTGATATGAAAAAAAAAAATTTTGTGTAGTTCAGTTTCAGATAACTAGCATAATGGCTAGCGTAACTGGCCTAGACAGTGCTGCCCCTAAATAATAAAACCAATGTGGTGTAAAGATCGGCAACTCGTGAAGGTTATCAGAATCGGTCAATAAAGTTCTCGTTTTAAAAAAATTCGTCTGCAGGTTTTTATAAATTTACCAACCTTGAAAGCTATAACCACTCCTTAAGCCCCTGATTAGATGGTGATTATTCACGTGGATGACCGTATAAATGAAAATGAAGCTTATGGTCTGCTCAGTACAAGCGAGCCCATCATTTTACCCTCACATGCCCTTAAAAACTTTCAGCAAAATAATCAGAATTTTTCGTTTAAACTTCAATGACTTGAACTCTTCGGGAGGCATAGGACGTCAACAAAGCCTGCGCGCCATTTTTGTTCGGATTTCGGCAACGCGTTTGAGTTGGTTCCAGTTCATTCCCAGAGAGCGCGATTCCTCCTCAACTGTTCTCCGCCATTTATTTACGAAGGTTTTTAGCTTACGGGTAGTAGTGGTGTCCACCTTCCAACAACTACACCCCTAAACCAGTACTGATTCTATCTTTGATCGGAACAGTCACAGCTTGGTTCTCAAACCTTTAAAATTTGGGATAACATTCCGAATGCAGATTTAGCTTTCCTGATTCTGCTGCACAAATCCAGTTCAGTTCCACAACGATAAGTCGAAACACACAAGTCGTTCACTTTCTCTACCAATCCTCAGATATCTCACCATTGTGTAAAACGTGACACTTACGACCTTCGTATGCAGCTCAAGGCCAACCAAATATCATCCTGATTCAAGAGGTCGATAAACAAAAGATATAGCGGAGACCTTCGAGTGTTGAATTATCATCGATTTCAAGAGCAACTTAAAATAGTTTTGAATTTAATGCTCTTCAGAGATTCCACACAAATACATTGAACAAGATCCTCAAAATTTCTGTTCATAAGGTACGAACTCTTACTTCTTTTAAGCGAAAGTAATTTCGTTTCTTCTTGAGAACATAACCGCAATGAAAAGCTGTTGGTTCTTAAATTAAAAAAAATATAAATTTATTCACCTAATCTTTATTATGTACAAGTTAATCTATTTCTTCTTTTTCGGTTTGAATCTGTCCAACGCTGTTGGTTTAGTTTCTTGAAGACGAATAAAGTTATTCGATTCATCTATTTTCGTCTCCGCAATTACTTCCTTCTTCTTCTTACGAATATCGTTAATAAATTCCTGAAAGAGAAAGATTTTTGAGAAATATCCAATAGGCAAGCACATTGAAACTTACTTTTCTAGCCATGTCCTTAACTATTTGTTTATTTTTGGCTGCATTAACTGAGCCACCACGTCCCTTCATCTTATTTCTGGATTTGAAGTCAATCTGTGGGGGTTTCAAGAAGAACAGTTCCTTCTTCGCCTCCACCTTTTCGTGTAGAGTTTGTGCATCTACTCCAGCGATTTCGTTAGGATTAAGTGCAATCAATTCGGCAGGAATCTTTTCCAGAAGAGCATGAACTTCATGCTCCTTTCGCTGGGTTTTTGTCTGGAATGGATTATCTTCACGGGCGTCATAATTTGGTTCTCCGGATCCGGGGACAATTATCGATTGGAATCCTTTGGCCGTTGAAATTCCAAGTATGTCCTCATAGGGACAGAAACGAAGTCCATGAATGAAGTCATCACAACGCTGTCGAAGATATGGTGTGGTATCTTGTCCAACTAACAGATTGTTGTACATACTGCAAAAATTTCCGGTGGCAAATCCAAGCACGCCTCTTTGAGAAACATCAAGTTGATTTGCAGGCATTCGCAGTTTGTATATAGCCATAGGCCCACTGAGTTCCCTGATGTCCCACACTTTTATCGTTCTATCTAGGCCGGCTGTTACTAGATGTTGACCTTTGGGGTCGACAGTAAGCGCTGACATTGGTGTTGAATGGCAAAGCATCTCTGCCAGCGGTTCGCGCACTTTAGGAGACCACATTGTTACTACCCCCTTTCCTCCACCCACACAGAGTACTCCATTCGCTGGGTTATTCCGCATTAGTCGAATGTCTCCGAGTTTTGTATTGAAATTTCCGACAAGCTCTCCAATCGATACATCCAACCATGAAGCATATCCCTGGCTACTGGTGCACGCTAGGAGGAAATGGTACGGCAGAAATTCCATTTTATTGACTCGATATAAGCGCTTAACACAGTGCAACTCAGTTCCTTGATTGTCATATATGTACACCCAGTTTTTCTGCGCGCACGCAAACATTGTTTCCACATGAAGCCACGAAACATCGGCGATCTCCTCCATTACGTTTATCTCACAATGGAGCCTTTTTGTAATCCAATCAAATGCTGCAACATGTCCCATACGACCACCTAAGAGTAAATGCCGGCCATTCTTTGTGTAACGCATGGAGTAGGGACCAAAGTCAAGGTTCAATTTGAATAGCTTTGATGCTGCTGTAATATCAACGTTTGCCGCTATTTCCGACTGTCGATAGTCCAGCGTTCGTTCGCCCTCATCCGGCACAATGAATCTGTATGTACAATTAATAGTGCAATAGTACGGATAACATCAATAAGATTTTCACTTACCCAGAATCCTCCTTCAGCAAGATCTCTGTCCTAGCGGCCTGCTCTGTGGCATACTCGTAATATATCTCCTTCCTCTTCACTTTCTCCTTAAAAAAGTTTGTTTTTACTCCACTCGCTTTAATCTTTGGGCCGCGGGAATGTTTTTCTAGCTGTTCCTTTGGTACTTTCGATATACGCGGCGCCAATGGCCCTTTTGCATATTTTAGAAATCTTCGAAGAGGTTTAGCTTTATTCTCGACATGAATAACTTCACCTTTGAATTTTCGTTCTTTTGCAGGTTTAAGCTTGATCTTCTTCACTTCGGTTTCATCGACAGTTGCATCGAAATATCGTACTACCTTAGATTTTTTCTTGGGTGCCTTTATAGGGCCGGTGTCAATTTCACCGTCACTCATTGCAAAAATATCTATTTTTCTTTAAAATAAATCTTTAAAGTTCAATTCAACTACAGAACGATTTTCGGGTAAAAACAACACAAAACGTGCTCCTAGGCTGTTTGACGTTTGACAGTCGGCATCACGGTGATCATATGGATTATAGAGTACGACACTGTTGTTTGGCGCTATAAATCTGCATTACCACATTATGATTGCAAATTTTATTATAATCTGTCTTATTTATTGCAATCTGTCTGATTGATCTTTAATTCAAATTTATCACTTGCTTACAGGTATGATAAAAATATGTACGATCTCATTGTTTCTAATAAAAGCATATGTTTGTGTAGAATATGGATTTTTAAGAGAAAATTCTTCACATTATGGACGTAACCAACCTAAACATCAGCACTAAATGGCATATCGTCATCCATATTCGAAATTTGGGAAAACTCAACGAAAACCAAACCCGAAGTCTTCCTAAAATTCCTAATCTCGAAAATTCCTGTACCGATGTGATATGACGTTTATCACAAGAATAGTAAGCAAATTCAGGTCTTAATATCAGAAAGAGCAAAAAAATCATTTACAAACATCAACTTGTGCTTTGCTTGTTTTTCCAATATCTTTTATGTCACATATCCTGAATACACCCATTTAATTATCATACTCAAAATATCCTCAAAATATCCTCAAAATTATCATTAAAAGTCGATACCACAGATTGTTTCAAAATCAAAAATGACACCTTCAGAACTACCCTATCAACTGAACCATGTTTTTCGACTACCGAGTGCAAACGCATTAGAAAAAGAAATTCAATAAGCGTGGCTGCGGCTGACCAAAGTGTTAAAAGGTGAGTCGGGTAATTTCGTCGAAAATTTCGTATTTCAAGTGAAAATATTCGAAAAATAGTAACCTCATAAGCTTCCTAACATAATTTATATCATATTTTATGATCTCCACAAGTCGTCTGACCATAAATTTGCCTACAACTAGTGAAATTTCCCTTCCGAAAAAACATTTTTTTTAAAAAAAAGAACATCGAAAAAAGAGAAGAAGAAGAGCGAAGAAAAAGTAAGTTCTACGGGAAAAGTGAGATAAATGAAATTTTGCGAGTGTAGGGAAAAATGGCGGCGAATCATATTTTTTTTCTCGTTATGATTGCTAGTTACAAAAATATAGTGCTGTAGTTTAATTTGTATTTTTTGTAATTTATAAACAACAAATTACTAACGAAAGGAATTTGTTCTATTTTATCGAAAGTCTGTTCAGCTTGATTTGCAGAAAAATGAGCAGCTCCGAGGAGGTATCCTGGGTTACATGGTTTTGTGGACTCCGTGGAAATGAGTTCTTCTGTGAGGTATGTTATAGATTTTAAAAGAGTGTTGATTGTTTTCGGAATAGTAATGATAAATATTTCAGGTGGATGAGGATTACATTCAAGATAAATTCAATTTAACTGGTTTAAATGAACAAGTTCCAAACTACAGACAAGCTCTCGATATGATTCTGGATTTAGAACCTGGTGGGTAGCAAAAAATTTCGTTTTTAAAGGTGTTCAGTGCTTAGTAAAATATACTCTTTTGATAAATTGCAGAGGATGAACTCGAGGACAATCCGCATCAATCCGATATGACTGAACAAGCAGCTGAGATGCTCTATGGTCTCATCCATTGTAGATACATTTTAACAAATCGTGGCATTGCTCAGATGATAGAAAAATATCAAACCGGAGACTTTGGCCATTGCCCCCGGGTTTACTGTGAAAGCCAACCGATGCTTCCGTTAGGTACAGTACATTTGTAATTTGTTTGATCTGAACTAATTTTTGAATTTTTGTTTTAGGCCTCTCTGATATTCCCGGCGAAGCAATGGTGAAAACATACTGTCCCAAATGTATTGATGTTTATACACCAAAGTCATCTCGTCACCATCACACAGATGGAGCATACTTTGGTACTGGTTTCCCACACATGCTTTTTATGGTTCATCCAGAGTATCGCCCCAAGCGACCCACCAATCAATTTGTTCCAAGGTAACACATCCACAGCACTTTAATTCTAACAACAACAATAACCCTGTGCCTTTTCCAGACTTTATGGATTCAAAATACATAGCTTAGCTTATCAAATTCAGCTGCAAGCAGCAGCTAACTTTAAAATGCCACTACGAGCGGTAAATTTGAAATGAAAACATTTAATATTAAATATATTTTTTATTTTCCTCACAAATTTATTGCATTTACATTTATATACATTAAAAACAAAACGAAAATTTCAATAATAACAACAATAAAGAGAAAAAATTATGTTAAAAGAAAACAGAAACAAAATGCCAAACTCAATTAAAACAAAAAGAAAAAACGAAACGAAACGAAATAACTTAACGATTAATTCGGAGAAATATACATTCACTTAGTTATAACATGAAAAAAAAGTAAAAAAAAAGAAACACGAGATAAATAACGAAAATCGCACTCTACTCTCATTGTTCGCATTTATTTTATGTTGGTTTTCCCTTTTACATACTATATTCCTTCTTTTCCATCAGTTTGTGTGTATTTTTAAAACACTAGATTGATTCTAGAAGGGTGCTCCCACTTCACTATAATTTCGTAGTTTGTGTATTACTTTGTAAACTTGGAAAGGAAATACTCAATTTAAACGACTGGTTATATATATCTGATCTATTTCGTGTCTCAGTGTGGTGAAATAAAATGAATATTAATTTAAAATCGATTAAGTATTATTACTGTTTGTGTTTAAATGTGTAAACAAAAAAATCAATTTGTATAGGATACAAGACTAGAGCTAGGAGATGGTCAATGTGATTGTACCCGTCACGTGGGGACGACGAATTTGACGAACCGGATCATTTTTATTAACCTTAGTTTGGTTAGGGTATTTTAGTTATATTATTTCTATGTACGTTAATATGTAACTTTGAAACAAAAATTTTGTTCTAAATTGCTTGAAACAAAAAGTAAGTCTTTATACACACATTTATGTAATGTAAATATTCCCTTCGTCATACAAAAAATGTATATAATAGTAACTTGTACAAAAATTGTTTCTAGCAGCTTGGTAGGTGGGTTTAGGGGGTGACTGCAGCCAAAGGAGTCTCACTCAGATCTCGACGAATCATTGGATTCGAAGATAGGAAGATAGAAAACAAGAATTAGTCCAATAGATTAATTTATGGCGGGAGCGGTTCTCGTAAACCAGCCCGTTTTCGATATGAATTCTAAGGTGGTTTAGCTAGTTCGGTGAAAGATATTTTTCCAAAGTTTAAGTATCTAGTTCTGTGGCTTGGGCATTCGCCTAGAGCCCACCTCTATCTCTGTGTTGGCGCAGCCTTCGCTGGCAGCTTTGCTTGTAACATTTTAAACTTAACTAAGTAAAGGTGTTTGATGAGACTGTTAAGCAAATGAATTGTTTTACCCACCCTTGGGATACAATACATACGACATGTAACTCATTATACATTTTGTACCATTTGTATGCACATGATTCGTTTGCAATAAATTAGTTACTTAAACCAGTAGGTTAAGATGAAATTCTTCCCTAATACAGGAAGGAAGATACTTGCAAATCGAAGGGCCTGGAACATCTTAATGATGACTTTCGGAACAGTTATTTCAATCATCAAATAAAGCATATTTATCATCAACCTTACATTGAATAGCTGGGGAAAAAAAAAATAATGAACAAAGCGTAATGCATTTCAAAATTTTGTACATCACAGGCTGCGTGTCAAGCATTTATTGAAAGCGTGACTGAATTTCGAATATCTTTTAGGCAAACAGCAGTTAAGAACGTTGTCTCTGAACATGTGGAATATACATACATACATAACTTTATCGTCAACACCACTGAAGAAGATAGATCTATAACTGAACTGATAGTTTACTCTATCGAAAGGGAAGACAGAGGACGGGCGTTGTTTTGGGCAAATTTCTTTGTTTTCTAGACAAAGCCAAAGAAACACATTCTTATTCTCCAAGTATTTAGTAATCTCTTATATTAGCATTCAATAGATTTAATATAGAATCGCTTTGTTGTGCATTTGAGTACGGAACTATAAATATGTAGTTTGTTTTAAATTTGTTTATTAATTATTCCGCTCTCGTAGGGCGGTAAGAGGGTTTCTTTTGGTTTTGATTATTATCATTTTATGTTTTTTTTTTGTAATTAAACTGCTTTGTAGAAATGCCAACAACAATGCATACACCTACATATTTGTCAATACATTTAGCGCTTTTAAGTGAGTAAGCTCATATCAGGTAGATAGACATATTCAATACTTTACTTACGTTTGTAATATGTAGTTTGTAAATTACTTCCTTGATTATATTATATTGTTCAGTCTTGTGAATGACTGAAATGGATTTGACCAACTCCTAGTCCTAGTAATAAGCTATCGAGTGTAATATTATGTTGCAGCGCACCTAGTAAACCATGTGTTGTGTGTACAGATAAAATTAGTTTTTTGGTACTCACTGCGGATTAAACTCAATTACTTTTCAGGACTACATTGCTCTATGTCAAGAAATCCTAAGCCGGCCAGAACCCGAGGCAGAGTAATTAATTGGCAGACCATACGGCACACGCAAGACTAATGCTTAAATCTGGAACACAATTTTTGTATCCCTTCTTCGACGAGTGGCATCATTTAACAAAGAGAGATACAGTTTATATCTATTTCTAAACATTGTGGTGCCCCCACCTTATCTGTTTTGTGATATGTTTAGTTTTAGATGATGTCGCTCCGCTTGCTTGCCACCTATCTTTCTACCTAGTATCCTCTCGTTATTAGAGGTGTATGTTTTGTCAAAAGTAGTCTCACAAACAAAACACCAATTTTTCACTTTGAAAATAATTTTTGTTGTGCATATTCTTTTTCTTTATTTATACTTCAATGGGTGTAGTCCTCTGTATACTTTCACGTGTCCTTAACGCTTGAGTCTCTGTCTTTTACCTCACCAACCAATGGACTTTTAAAAAAATATATATTTAAATAAATTTCTTAAGTAAAAACAGAATGCTAAAACAAAAAAAAAACAAGTGTTTGTTTCTTTCTTTTATGTTTTCGTATATTTGTTTATTGTGTGTTTTCTTTTTTTCTTTTCTTTTTCTTCCATTCACAGCGTGGTCCACAAAAGGACGAAGAAGGCGAGGCTCACGACCGTCCAAATCGCATATAGAAAGAATATTGTTATTAAGGTACACATATTGTATAGGGAAAAGATGAAGACCGTAGTAATTTTTGTATTGGCCACGCTTGGAAAATTTCTTGAGACAATTAATTTTTTTCTACTTTATGAGAAAGGCATTCTTATTCACATCACCCACTACTTTCGAGTTCAACTCATTTCATTTAGTTTCATTCATCTCCCTATTTTCCTAAATTGAGACAGTGTTGAACCACTAAGAAGAAATATTGGCTTTGAATCGTATTTTCTGCACTATTAAGATGAATACATTTGAGACCTGATCTTAATCGTTTAAAAAAGAAGGCGTTACATTAGACACTAGGTTGTGTAATGAGTTAGATTGTTCAAACACTCGAAAGGGCGTTTTTACATGAAATTAAATCGTTACGCAGGTTAGTGCTAAGAGAATTTATATTTTTATTTTCTTTTTACACTTGCTTACAACTTTCTGATCATATTCCATCATGACATAGACGGTTAAAACACGAAACCAACGACTGACTCACTTTTTGTCATTTTACCAATCGTAGTTTTTGCTTCCTCCATTTTTCTGTTCGTTGCTAAAGTTTTTTTTTTTTTTTTAATGTACACTGTCTCGAACTTCTTTTATTCGACGAATTAAAAAAAATCATTTTTCACTATCATCCCGTTTAGAAGAAAACTTTTTCATATTTTTTAAAAACTGTTGCATAAGAGTAAAAAACGAAACAATTGAAATATACCATAGTAATTCTAAGAAAATGCAGCAAACCATTAAGTTTAAGTAAATGTTAAGAAAAAAACTGTTAAAGGTACTTTCTTTTCGAGTTAAACTGAACATGATGAAACCTACTATATACATATACTAATTAAATAGAAACACGTTTGTAATAAATGCGCCTATAAGAAATATAGCATTTGGAATAAAAGAGAAAAAGATATCTTAAGATTAACTTTGTTGTTTTAGTTTAGTTCACACAAATTACGACGTAGGTACAGATGAGACAGTGCTTAATAGCATAATGTTACAAACATTTTGATGCAATCGACTCCAGACAATTATTGACTTGCACTGATATTCTTGATTGAGGAAATCAATTAAATCATAATTTCTGAGCACGCAGACATACTTACAAACATTATACAAACGGGATACATAGTAAATAAAAATGATGGCCCGATCTGGTTACAACTTAACCCATTTGTGTAGTACACACCCATCCATGACACACGTGAGTATAATAAATT
Source organism: Xylota segnis (assembly GCA_963583995.1). Taxonomy (NCBI): domain Eukaryota; kingdom Metazoa; phylum Arthropoda; class Insecta; order Diptera; family Syrphidae; genus Xylota; species Xylota segnis. The sequence goes on from OY757237.1 coordinate 60,742,740, forward strand.
TAGGAGTTTATGTAACCTAAGCTGCCTATGCAAGCATATCAATCGCAAATACACAGAGATGTACATACTCCTTAGGTTCTATTCTGTATTTCAATTCGATAGTCAAAGCGTCTTGGCTCAAACAATTAGTGCGTTGGACGGGAAGGGATTCCAGGTTCATTCCCGAGGCAACTCCTAAAATTTTTCTAAGCTTCCCAAATTACAAATTGCCCTTCGGATACGACATCAAACAGTCATGATTCGGAAGCAATGCGTCATTCAAATTGTGGTTAGCTGAAATTTTAAATTGAATTCCAATGATAAACTGTGCGCTGTATCTTTTTCTACTGAGTGGAACGATCCCAGAAAACACCAAAGTTTTTTCACGATTCCACCCTCGTGAGTGTTTGAAAATCATAGGAGAACATCACTCTTATGAAAAAGCTTTTCAATTAAAAATTGTTCTCCGGGCACGGTATTAAACAGTAGGTCGCTTTCATTCCCGAAACTTCGTCAAAATCAAATTTTCCAAAATTGTCAAAAAGTGAGGATGAAGAGATTACCCAAATATTTGGTCCTAATAATTTAGTTTTCTTTGATGTTGACAGTGAACAAATTTAAAAACATTCAAATCTTTTTTTATTCTCAAAAACAGATATAGTGACATACAGAGAGGCGAACCGACATGGTTCAACCGAGGTAGGTTTCGGTCCCTAATTATGGATATACTTTGGTTTCAGTTTTATGATAACGGAGAAGTTTCTATCTGTGTATTCCTTCCGACACTCTTATCGGAGGCATTTCTACATTCTCCAAAAGGCAATGAAGTTTAACCTAGCTCAACAGTTACCTGCATTTAATTTCTTTCTGGTAGTTGTTACGTCGCAATGTGCGGATAATTCTCATGAAATTATTCAGAAATTGTGTACATATACAAACAATCATAATTGTTTCCAAATAAAATAAAAGTGAAATCCTGTGTGAAATAATTTGTGTAAGAATTTGTAAAGGGAACAGAGTTGGACTAGAATTTGTACGAATTTGTATGATTTTTCAGGTAAAAGAACAGACCTATAGTATAAATTCAGAAACGTCAAACATTTGTTTAGTTTAGTGCTTTACTGGTAGAATATTTCGTTGTCTTAATCGTCATTTAATTACCAATAATTTCATTTTCACGGCGCTGAATTTGGACTTTATTGCACTTTTTTTTTTCTTTATAATTTGTTAGTTGGGAATAGAATAATTAATGTTGGATTTGAAAGAAATGGAAAGAAGTTGTGATAATTGGGAGTTGCGAGATTGCGCAATTTGGCTTGAACGGTGGTTGTATGGTAAGTGATTGGTCGAAACTGGAGAGGTGACACTGTGGGCGGGTGGTCTTACTAAATAGGTGTCCATGAATTAGAAGGATGTGACCTAATCGCAGTCGGATAAAGGCGTTGAACATGTTTTTTTTTATACATCCTTAGGGTAAAGAGCAGCTCTACCGTTAGGGTTAAATAGTTTGTAGTGAACCCAGTTTTGCCCAGATTTCTTTTTGTTTATCCTGTGCGTATGTTCGAATATGTTTTTTCGTGTCTTTTTTATTGAATGCAACCTGCAGAAAAAGAGGATCATAATTCGCATGCTTAGTTGCTGCGTCCGCGTCTTCGTTCCCCTTTATTCCTGCATGCCCAGGAACCCATAGGTGTCTTCTTCTTCTTCTTATGGCTCCACGCCGTTCCGGAGGTTGGAAATCATCGATGCAATCACTTGTTTGTTTGTCACTCCTCTGAATATTTCTGCTGTCGAAAATTTGAGTCATTCTCTCAAGTTTGATAACCAAGTTGACCTCTGCCCTCCGACGCTTCTTCTTCCTTCAATCCTTCGTTGTACTATTAGTCAGAGCAGTTGATACTTTCTGTTAAGTATTTCCCTTTTTTTCCTAACCCGTCTTAAAACTCCGCCATTTGTGATTCTGTCTACCCATTAAATACGCAGAATTCTTCTATATACCCACATCTGCTGAGAATACGGAAGCGGAAGCGAGAAGTAGTCCTTTGGATAGGGTATTGCCATTCTCATCAACAATGGCAAACGACACACCGGAAACGGATCCAACACGTCGGTGTGTATAAAAGCTATATATATATATATTGATATGTAAATTCTTACGACGATCATTCAAGAGCAGCGAAGCAATTCATTCACAAATAATTACATTATGTATATTTATGACGTTTGCATGCATGTAGAAACTCAGCTGAAATTCAAGGCTACCGAGCTTACATTACCATGTATGCTCTATTTATGAAATATGTACTTTGTAGGTTCCTTGGTCAATAACTTGTTCTGGTAAACGAACTAACCTCAATGAGGTGAAAGTGCGTGTGTTAAAGTCCCAAGGTGCGGATAAATTAATCTGCATGTTGAAAAGTGGGTGTGTGGTAAAAAAGTGAACCACATTTTCGTAATCAGTTCTTAACTTCGAGATAAAATCTTTGCAATTCAAAGCTGATTACGTTCGTCCAAAAGTTTACACAAGTTTTAGTGGTATGTAACGTCTCCAGGTAAGGAACTTTTGTTCTCAATAGAAAACAGTGAACTTTTGGATTTTTTTTATATTAAGTTTATTTTTTACAAAAAAAACTTATACTCGTACATCTACATTCTTCCTTTTTGAATTAAAAAAAAAATTACAATTTTCTCTCACGCATACCTTGTTTATAATTTAATTTATTTCCATTAGTAATTACTTAGGTATTTATTTTTAATTCGATTTTATTATTTAAAAGTTCAGTCAAAAAAATATACTTTTACACTGCGGCTGTGTATTGTTGTAAGAGCGAGAACGAGTTGGTTGTATAATAATGGGCACCTCATGTATACATACAAAGAGAAACTAAGAAAATGAAATTAAAAGAATCAACTCTATTGTTTTTAAATTATTTATCTTCCCCTTCGTAAAAATCGAAAGGGATCTTCTTTTATTTCGCGGGATCTTATTATGTTCTTTCTATTGACACAATTCTGTATTCTTCATTTATTTGACAATAAGTTGGATTTTTTTTCTTTAGATGGAATGAAGAAGGAAATAAGAGAAAAAGAAATAAATCTCTTAGACGTACATCAATAAATTAATTTAAATTAAAACTATAAAAACATAAGATCTTAGTTTTGTGTTTGAAATGCCTTAACTTAGTGGAGATATTTTGTTTTTTTTTTTTGTAATGAGCGCATCAAAGAAGTGCGTAGGGTTCCGTGTGTTTTGTTTTGACGCTTTCTCCCTATGTTTCTCCACTTCAATCTTCAATCTCTCCTGTCTCTCAATGCTCAGACACAGTCGGTTCTTACAGTTCATCCTTTAAGTCATCGCCCTCTTCTGTTGGTGGAGCGCCGCCTTGTCCTTGGTACAACTTTGCAATAATTGGTTGCACTATGCTTTCTAGTTCTTTCTTTTGTTTCTTGTATTCTTCTGGATCAGCATCAGCGTTTTGTTCCATCCATTTGATCTTCTCGTCGATTGCTTCCTCCATCTTTGTCTTCTCATCGTCAGATAATTTGGCACCGAGCTTGTCCTTATCGCCTATTTGGTTCTTTAAGCTGTAAGCGTATGATTCAAGTTCGTTTTTAGATTCCACACGCTCTTTGAGTTTCTTATCTTCGTCGGCGAATTTCTCGGCATCCTTGATCATACGGTCAATGTCGTCTGGGGTCAGACGATTCTGATCGTTGGTGATGACAATCTTTTCCTTGTTGCCTGTGCCCTTATCCTCGGCGCTCACTTGGAGAATACCGTTAGCATCGATTTCGAAGGATACTTCAATTTGTGGGATGCCTCGTGGTGCTGGTGGAATGCCCGTGAGATCGAATTTACCCAACAAGTGGTTGTCCTTTGTCATTGGCCGTTCACCTTCATACACTTGGATGGTTACAGTGTGTTGATTATCAGACGCAGTGGAGAAAATCTGAGATTTCTTTGTGGGGATAACTGTGTTACGTGGGATCAGTTTTGTCATGACACCTCCAACCGTTTCGATACCCATGGTTAATGGATTAACATCAAGGAGGACAATAGCGTCAGTATCTTGTTCACCGGAGAGGACACCAGCTTGGACAGCTGCACCGTATGCAACAGCTTCATCAGGGTTAATACCTCGAGATGGTTCCTTTCCGCCAAAGAAGTCCTTTACTAATTGCTGTACTTTAGGAATACGGGTTGATCCACCGACTAAAACAATTTCATGTACATCTTTCTTGTTCATATCAGCATCTTCCAACACCTTTTGAACGGGTTTCAATGTAGACCGGAACAGATCCATGTTCAGTTCTTCGAATTTGGCACGAGTCAAAGTCTCAGAGAAATCCTCACCCTCGAAGAATGACTCGATTTCAATTCTTACTTGATGACTTGATGAGAGTGCGCGCTTCGCTTTCTCAACTTCACGACGTAGCTTCTGAACGGCACGGTTGTCTTTGCGAATATCCTTTCCACGTTTCTTCTTGTACAATTTGATGAAGTGATCCATTACACGTTGATCGAAATCTTCACCACCCAAATGGGTATCGCCATTGGTAGCGACTACTTCAAACACACCGTTGTCAATAGTTAGAAGTGATACATCGAAAGTGCCACCGCCCAAATCGAAGACCAGAACGTTCTTTTCGCCTTCCTTCTTGTCCAAACCGTATGCAATGGCTGCTGCTGTGGGCTCGTTAATAATACGCATTACATTCAAACCAGCAATGACGCCGGCATCCTTGGTAGCTTGACGTTGAGCATCGTTAAAGTAAGCCGGTACAGTTACTACTGCGTGGGTGACTCTCTTGCCTAGATACGCTTCAGCGGTTTCCTTCATTTTACCCAAAACCATGGCGGAGATTTCCTCAGGCGCAAATACTTTGTTACCTTGCGATGTGGCTACACTAATATGTGGCTTCGAGTTCTTTTCCACTACTTTGAATGGGAAGAATTTGATATCATGTTGGACATTGGCATCTGTCCATTCACGTCCGATCAAACGCTTAGCATCAAACACAGTATTCTCTGGATTGGTGGTCAATTGATTCTTTGCAGCATCACCGATAAGACGTTCACCGTCAGCAGTGAAGGCAACATACGATGGTGTGATACGGTTACCCTGATCGTTGGCAATGATTTCAACGCGACCATTCTTGTAAACACCCACACTGTAAAATAAAAATCAAGGGATTTAGTTTTTAAGAAAAACTCCTGAGTAGATTTGTTTAAAATAATTCAAACATAACGTTAAACTCACCATGAATATGTGGTTCCCAGATCAATACCGATAACTGTTCCGATGTCCTTATCCTTTTCTTTCTTTTCCTCCCCAAGTGACAAGCCAACAAAGGCCACTACGGCTAGTAATATGCATAACCTCATTTTGAGCTATGTTTTCTGTAAAACAAAATAAGTAAAGAATTTCGTCAGAGGGAGCATCTAATTAAAATTTTAAACAAACACCGTTCCACTTCGTGGAATTCTTCTGACCTACTTTACACACTTGATGCATGGCTCAGAAAATCAAAAATTTAATCAAACTGTCGTAGGCCTTTTATGGGGTCGATGCCCACTTGTGTCGCAACTGTAAATTCGAGGAAACTGAATTGTTTAACTTTTACAAGGAGAACTTTTCGCATTTCACAAATGTGAAGAAGCCCAAACCCGAAAACACACAAGTTCTTTGACCGGCTAAAAAAGTCTACACACGTTCGACTTGAAAAAATCATCGTTAGAAAGAGAGAATAATAAAGCGTATGGGATATGAAGTTGTTCGGTAAACCGGTACCGGCCAATGACACGTTGATCGTGAATCGAGTTGTTAGCGTTGTGTAATCTGTATATACCTATAGTATTCTTCTCTTATTTTTCGAAATACAAATTTACCGCATTGGGAAGAGGTTTTATACAACAATACGCAAATTTGTATGCATCCATGTATGTATATAGGTATTCCATCACAAATTTAAGAAATGAATGGATAGCTTTTGTTTGCAGACGTAAATCATTTTAGAATTCTAATGCCATGGCGTATACGTATTAAAAAATGATCGGTTCTCATGCGGAACAGAATTTTATCTTTATTATACCTTGTGTATCAGGCCTTGCACATTAATGTAATAATGATATCAAAACATATGGTACAATCTGGGTACAAATAAGTATATGTACGCGTATTCACATTCCAGACATTTGCTTGTCCACTCATATAATATGTATGTATGTACGTATGTACATAATAAATTGTTCGCAAATGTAGCTCTAGGCAGTGCCAACGATATTAAAGGATGTGAAAAATCGCTGCCAGGTAAATATTTAAGAGAGAAAAATTAAATAGTTTTATTTGCAACAGGGTCTTTAAAAGTAATACCAAGAATTGAATAAAGAAATTTTGATTTCATTACCACGCAAGTCTAAAATAGACACAGCATTGTCAAATAGAAATGGGAAAACCATGACGTGTTCCCCACATTCATTTGTGTTAGAACGCTTTTAACCAGTTGGCTATGACGTGTCTTGCTTTACAACAATACACTTAAAATTTCAGTGCCAATCAGTAACATTCTGATTTAGTCAATGATTATGGGCTAAACGCCCACTGTTTCGTTCTGCTTTCTCGCTGTAAAAGAATATGCACACCCATGTCAAGATTACTACTCTGTAATATATGTACATACATACTGCATGTATTGTATTGATGGGTTTTCTTAAGCCACGTCAACTGTATTTGTTTAAGAACGGTACATTAAAATGTCCAATTAGCACTACTATACAACTTCATGCTGAGAAGAAAAAACGTAAGCAAGAAAGAGAGAGAACAGATAAAGTTAAGTAAAAAGACAGCTCTACAAATGGTGACGTCGCATCTCTCCACTTTTTTTTTATTTCCCAGTATCATATAGTAAAATGCGTTGCTATGTGAATTGATGGGACACTGTTCTAGAACTTTGAATATAATTTATTTTAATATTTCAAAAAGAGCCATATATCCACAATTAGATCTGCATAACCACTTTAAAAACAAAAAATATTCACTTTTATCCAATGGCCCACCCTTTTGTTCCATTTGCCAACATGGCTAATTCCTTTTCTTTCTAGGTATAACACACCAAAAACAAAAAATATGAGTTTTTCTTACTTACTTAGTTTTTTTCCCAGTTACACTTATGACTAAATTGTTTTTATCACTGTGTTTTGATTAATAAATGATTTATACTATTTTCTTTTGGATTATTTTATGTGAAAAATTCACTTGAATTGGGAATTCACACGAATCGTACTCCTTTCTTTTCAAATTGTTCTTTTCTCTCTGATGTATGAAATTCAACTGAATGCTCTCTTCAAGCCGGCTGCCTATTTTTACCCCTTAAAAATTTAGCGTGGTGCAATTTGATTGGTCGACGAACTGTCATTCTTGGTTGATTGCGATTGGCCCACGTTAAGAGAACTGAGAATTGGTGAAATTGTGCACTTTCTCTCTTCAAGATAAATGTACGTGAGTACTTCTATCGTGCTTACGGACATCTAGTGGTGGACTTCAGAAAATATTTAAAAACAGAAATGAGAGAGATATCTGACTCTGGAAATTGTTAAAAGTTACAAATATAACGTCCTAGTTATCCTTATACAGGTGCTGGGAGTGCAAAAATGTTGGAAAGAAAGTTAGTTAGTTGTCGCCAGGTTTAATGTCATTCGTATTAGGTATCCTTTTATCATCGCGTTTTCTCCTATCAAGGAATAGAAGAACTGAATCCAAACTGAGAGAGCGCAATGTCAGTTTTGTTTATGTCAGGATTTGTTTTTTGTTTTGCCGGATTCTTACTTTGTTTTTATTAAATTAAAATTAGTTAAAGGCATAATTTTCTGTAAATAAATAAGGTAAACGCTATGAGTGGGAGTAGAACATTACCGCAATCAAAGGAAGCACTTTTGAAGTCCTACAACACAAGGCTGAAGGAAGACGTCAAAAGTATGCTCGAAAATTTTGAAGGTAAGAAGAGGGTTTGCGTGGAATTCAATCAAAAGCGTGTAACACAGGTTACATGTGTATATTAGTTTTCATTGGACCACGTATTTAGTTCATCATTTGCATCACTTAATAAGTTGAGAGTCAATGACACATTTTAATCAAGGAATTTTGTCTTTTGAATTCTATTTGTTTTATTTTCAAAAATAATTGGCTTAGCGGATACTCGATAACATAATATGCAAATATTCTAAGCCTTCTAAAAGTCCGATTCCGGAATGAGCACAGGTTCCCTGTACATGCCACTGATGTTTACGGTCATGCATTCGCATCTCTACTGTCATTTGCGAAGGATTCAAAGTATCGGGTAGATCTTGTTTATTCGCGAACACCAGTATCACTGCCTCTCTAAGCTCGTCCCTGTCCAGCATAGCAGAGAACTCCGATTCTGCTTTATCAATCCTTTCCCGATCTGTGGAGTCTACAACATAAATCACTGCTGCACAATTTTGTAAATAGTGACGCCACAAGCCGCGGAAAAATGTTTGTCCACCAACATCCCAAACTGTGAACCGAATATTTTTATAATCTACTGTCTCCACATTGAAGCCAATTGTAGGTATTGATGTCACAACTTCACCGAGTTTTAATTTGTAGAGAATTGTCGTTTTCCCAGCTCCGTCAAGGCCGACCATTAAGATACGCAAATCCTTTTTAGGAAATAGGTATCATATACTGAAGAAAATACAAGACCCATTATTTGTTGTTATCTTAATATGTAATAACAACAAGTAACTTTTCGTTTGTGGTTGCTTTGTGCGTCTTTAAATGCTTTAATGTAATTGATACGAATGACATATTCGAGTGGTAGTCTTTAGGAAGATTAGATTGCTGAAACCGTGAAACTTCATTTCAGGATACGTGGAATTAAAACGATTGGAAGGGAAATTTCTTCTAACTACAGTTTGAAAAATATACATACATCAATTTGCTCCAACCGTATTTTGTCTTAAGCCCTTCCACGTAGAATGTACTGTGCATTACGTACTATGTAATAATAGAAGTTAACAATTTTGTTTTGTTTTTATTTTTTTTTCTGACAGCATTCTATGCAAATTTTCCAATCCTTCTAATAATCCACTTCCCGAATGAGCGCAGGTACCCTGTACATACCATTGATGCTTTCGTTCCTGCATTTGCATCTTCACAGCCAATTCCGATGCAGTGAATGCGTTCGTTAGGTCTTGTTTATTCGCTAACACTAGAATCACGGCATCCTTAAGATATTCGTTCTTTAATATTGTTGACATTTCTGATTCTGCTTTATCAATCCTTTCTCTGTCTGTGGAGTCGACTACGTATACCACGGCCGCACAATTGTAAAAAAAGCACTGCCAAATAGGACGCATAGTGGTTTCTCCGCCACAGTCATAAACTGTGAAACGGAGATTCCTAAATTCCACTAGCTCTACGTTGTAACCAATTGTGGGCTCTGTTGTCACATTTTTGCCACTTCTAAGTTTGTATAGAATTGTAGTCTTTCCAGCTGAATCGAGACCAACCATTAGAATACGTAGGTTTTCCTTTGAAAATAAACCCGTCCATAGAGATGAGATAGTCTGACCCATATTTTGTATGACTGACACCTCGTAAGATTTTTTTTCTCTCTAATTTATGAAATTAAAATGACATTAATAAAAATGACGTGTTAACAATAGTTAAGTGCCGCTGAAGCAGATTAGATTACAAATCCCCCGCATGTCGAAATATTAAAAATTCATTTATCTGGAATGAAAACGGTTGGAAAGGAAATCTTATTGAAACGGGTTTAAACAAAATCAGAATTTACAAACATCAATGTTTTGTACATAAAAAAAACCCAGTGTATAATCATAATAAAGATGATCTCATTATTGTTTCATTACTTATTTCATCACATTTATTAATTGTTCATTTCATTTTACTAATTAAAACTAACTATAACTATCAGAATTACATTTTCTTTGACAACATTGTATGTAAATGGTCAAGTCCTTCATATAGTCCACTTCCCGAATGTGCGCAGGTTCCTTGCACGTACCACGCGTGTTTTCTTTTGTGCATTTGCATCTTATCCGCCAATTGAGTTGGAGTTAATGCATTGGGTAGATCTTGTTTGTTGGCGAAAACTAAAACCACAGCATCTCTTAGCTCGTCACTATCCAAAATCGTTGACAACTCTGATTCTGCCTCATCAATCCTTCTGTGATCAGACGAGTCGACTACGTAAATAACAGCTGCGCAATTTTGAAAATAGTACCGCCACATGCCGCGGATAGTTGTTTGTCCACCAACATCCCATACAGTGAATCGAATATTCCTGTATTCCACTGTCTCCACATTGAATCCGATTGTAGGAATTGTTGACACAACTTCACCGATTTTAAGTTTGTAGAGAATCGTTGTCTTTCCAGCTGCGTCGAGTCCAACCATCAAGATACGCATATCTTGTTTCGGAAAGAAACGCGCCAGTAGAGAAGAAACTGTTAGGCCCATTGGTAATGTGCAGGTAAACAAGTATGACAGTTAATACGAAAGTTTTAGTTTATATCTTAACAAGTGACTGCGGTATGTGCTTGTTTTGTGGATTTTTATATGCTTAAATAAGATTCACAACAATGACGTGTTCAAGGGGGAATTTCGATGCAGAAATTGTATAACTTCATTTCAGGATACGTGGAATAAAAACGTTGGAAGGTGAATTTTATTCAAATATTGTCACAGTTTGAGAAGGTGTTTAAGTTTGTTAATATAATTAAAATAATGTTCGAAAAGTTAATTATGAGGTTATCGGATAACTCATTACATTTTGTATAGATCTTTTGAAAAAGAATATGTGTACATATGTACATATATGACCATGTGGGGCTATGTTATACAGATTAGTTACAGATTTGATTTATCAGGAGTTTTCTATCGAAGAAATTTTCGTTGGGTGGTGAACATACATATGTATGTACTTGTTTGTATTTGCATCTTAAACGCAGTTATCTTAATTTTTTGTGAGACTGGGGATTTGCATTAGCTTTAACTTTTTGAATAAACTAATAAGCCAGTCTTTAATACTATAAATTATTCCAATATTGTACTGTTTGATCTAGAGTAATTTTTAATTTTATTTCTACAGAAATAGTTAAACTTGCTAGGGGAGAGGGCGATTCTCATATATCAAAGACTACACAGTGCGAACAAGATACGTATGAGATGCAAGTTAGAGCAGCTAATATTGGTTTGTAAATTATGTCCCTATATATTCTACAAAATTTAACATTTATGTTTTACTTACAGTCCGTGCTGGTGAATCTTTAATGAAATTAGTTTCTGATATAAAGCAGTATTTAATTTTGAACGATTTTCATTCTGTAAATGAGGCAATCACATCAAATTCGCAGCTATTTCGAGCGACGCAAATTGAATGCGACAAGAAACTGATGAAGTTAAGAGATGAAATGGCGATGGATTTGTACGATCTGGAGGAAGAATACTACACAAGTATTAATAAGTAATAAATCATTAAAAAATAATTTGTAAATTTAAGTCAGTGTTTTATTATATGTATGTATTACAAACTTTCTTAGCCGGAGGTACAGTGCGGGGGGAGGTGGGTCTTAACCAACAAACCTCTCCACTTGCGAGGTCCTCTTCTACTTATGTATGTACATATGTGCGCCACCTAAGGCCGTCTACTCCCACTCCATTGTCCCTTCGGGTTGGAATCGAAGATTCTTCGGGCTGGAGCGTATTTCTATGTATGTAGAGACAAAATGTATACATGTACTTACTTTGGTATTTAGTAAATCCTGCAATGGAAGTGTTGGTTAGGTCACAATACATGTATTTGCATATTTTGGGTACCATTCATTAAGAAATTGTCTCACCATGTAATCTCTGAAAGTTTTAAACAAAATTGTCTATAGGGCCCTATTCCACACTGCAGCTCTATAAACTAACTCCGATCATATACATAAATAAAAAAGAAATACCGAGAGTTCGACGATTCATGCATAAATAAATTTATGCTGAAAATATCCTAGAAATGACAAATTTAAAATTTGCAACATCCTTTTTCAGAGCACTTTGGGGGGAAAGAAAACGTGTTTAAGTATCGCCACGAACACACCCTAACTCGGTTCAGCATTCAATTTCTGTTCAACCAGCCAACTTCGCAGTTCAAATTCGCTTCTGTTAACCAAAACAAAAAAAACAAGAAAATGATGATCTGTCAAAAAATTGTGTTGATTGAGAAATATATATCTTCGTAAAGGAAGTGCAGAAGTTTATGTTACAAAATGTCTACAATTATTTCACCGGACATTATTAAAATCCTGAACGATAGCGATAGTTTTGATACAAAACGTCGGATATCGAAAATAACTGCGGAAATCAAGAGGTATCAAGAAAAAATCAAAACCCACATCGAAACAAATCACGTCGAGTTTTTAGTAAACCTATCTAGCAATGAACTGTATTTGGAAGAAGGCGAAGCCCTCATTAAAGAAGTAAGTAAACGAACGACAACAACCCTGTAAAACATACATATGAATATTTCCAGGTGGAATACCTCCTTCAAAACATAGAAGGAGATACTCAAAATGTAATTTGCGAAGCAAACGAAGATCTTCAACAGTACATCGATGAATTGAAGGAGATATCTATTGGTCTAAAAGTGTCGTGTAAAATTCTTCGCATCGATGATCTGTTTCAAAGTTTGGAGGAGGCAAAAAGCAATAAAGACTACCTCATAGTAATGGACGTTGTTGGAAAACTGAAAAATTTAATCGATGATCCGACTGATAAAATCTTCAGTCGCTTGGAATGTTATCACATAATCAAAGTAAAGTGCCGAATAGAATCGGACATGCTGCTCCAAAATATGAAACAATGTTTCGATCGATTAGTTCAGTTTGCTGAAAAACAATTTCAAAATACAAAGTCGGTTACACTTAAAATCTCCAAGGATGAGAATCAATTACAAGATACTGTATTGGCTTTGTTTAATGCGCGCTATAACCCAAAAAAGATGTGTGAGTTTTTGCTGGACAACTGTTTTGAACCCATAGTAATGAAGCCAGTTTCTATGGAGTTCCAAGATGATGGTAGCCCAGATTTTGTACAGCTTTCATTGTCGTTCAGTTTGAAAGACTTGGGAGAGACTCTAAAACCCAATTATAAGGTCGTTTTAAAAAATATTGAAACGCTAATACTATGTCTTAGTCATATGAACATTCAGCTCTCTGACACACTGTATGTTTTCAATATATTTGGTGATCAAATGAAGGAGCGGCTTTTGTATTTGATTGTGGATGAGTGTCTACTGAACGCAATACCGGAAACAATGGATGAAATGCATGAGTCCACTCTTGTTAATGATGTATTGAATTTCCACAAATTTCTCGTTGACTCGCAATTAATCAACAATGAAAGTGATCTGGCCCTGGTCGATTTTACTGACAAAATAGATGTATTGTTCAGAAATCGCTTCTGCGGTAGTATTATGGACAGTGCTGTGGACATTATGCGAAATGATTTGCACGAAATGACACTTGTTAATGGACAAAACACTCCTGAGAATGTGACGGATAATCCATTTATTTTCCAGCGCTGTATGGTGTCAAAGAGTATTTTAGTGAGTTCAACTCTAATTTGTATTATAAGTCAAGAACAATAAATATAATTTTGTTTTTTTTCTTCAGGAATTTGTAGACCTAATGGAGAGAATCCTTCGTCAAGCAGGGTCTGTAGATGGTGAACTTAGTGAACAGTTGATTTCATTAATTCCTACCCTTGTCCATCGATATGCGGTAGAAGTGCCTAATCATCACGAGAAACTTTTGCAGAATATCCCCCAGCAGACTGCGTTGTTTTACAACAACACAATGTTCTTGGCCCACTGGATGACAAAAAACTCTGACAAGGGAATACCTACAATTGCTACTCTAGTCAAATCTCTTCAGGATCTTGCAATGGAACACCTTACTAATCAAATAAGAAACCAAAGGGCGGTGCTAATGGGAATTCTTCAGGAATTTGGTATGAAGGTGACTTCCTGAGAGAAGAACAATGATTAACGGATTTTTTTTCTCAGATCTTTCTGATGCTGTAACGGCACTAGGGGTAGCACCTCAGAAATTGGTGCGTCAGTGTCTTAGGCAATTAGATTTGCTAAAGAACGTATGGCAGAATATACTTCCAGATGAAGTATATAACAAAGCTACTTGCGGTCTAATCAATGATTTCTCTTCGGAAATAATTCGAAAAATAATTGTAATGGAGGATATATCTGCTAAAGTTGGTGATCAATTGGCCGAGTTGATTGGGGTTATCCTAGAAAAAGCGCCGACATTGTTTAAGGTTTATACTTGTTTAAAAAGTATCAATTCAAAACTCTTACACTCTCTTTGCAGGACAAACATAAAATAATTCACGTTAAATCGTGGATGAAGCTTGAGCAGTTGAAAATGATCCTTGGCGCTTCCCTGGTTCAAATTAAAGAACAATGGTGTGAAGGTCACGGTATTCTGACGGCAAATTATAAAGCCGAAGAAATAAAACACTTGATAAGAGCCCTATTTCAAAATACAGACCGCCGAGCGGAAGCATTGGCTTCAATTAAGTAGTATATACATAGTTAAGTTTTTTTTATAATAAAAATTTATGTCGAGAAGTGCGTTTGCACTTAATTCAAATACATAGCCATACATACATATGTGTGTGTGTATAATCACGTAAAGTATAAAGTAGTTAAACTTAATGCACGCACAAGATGAGGTGAGAACGTGTGTCAGGTTGTATTGTCAAAAAGCTAAGATACGTTTGGAAGTGATTGTAAACTTATTTGTTTTCTTTGCCTCGGACCTGGTAAAGTAGGCGTGGCATAATTAATTTTTATATTAAAGTGCAACGATAACTTCAAACGAATAAAGACGTTACATCCGCGTTCTAATGAAAACGCCCCCAGAAATTGGGCGTGGTCACATGTAATGTGTACAATTTGAATATCTAAATACATACATATGTATTTGGCTATTGGCTAAAGACGTTAGTTAATGCGATGGACAACGAAGCGAGCGTTTTTAGCTTCGATCCCAGCTATAACTATACATTTTTTCATAGCTCCTCCTCTCACGAGCCTCTGACAAACATTCGAGAGTATAACTGTCATGAAAAAGGTTCTGATGTGAATTGCTTTTTCGGATAAGTTTTGGCAAATTTTAAACGTTATGTCTTGCTTAGATGAGTTCATTTATTCATTCATTCAATTCAGCTGAATCATACAAATTGTGGATTAAAATTGGAAAAGAACTTATTTTATTATTTTTTTTTGTTTAAATTATGTTTTTCATATTTGAACCCAAGAAGACTACTACTATCCTCACTGGTCATATTCAAAAAACTGTTGTACTAGATTGACAATGTATTTGAATCTACTAATCTCGAGCGTAAAGTAACAGATCTGCATGAACTTTGTGTCCGTTAACCAAAACCAAACAACAACAATGTCAAAAAAATATTCCGCGAGAAATATTTCTAGGAGTTGCTTCCAAAGAATTTTGTGTACGAAATGTCTTCAATTCTTTTGCAGAACAGTATAAAAGTGCTTAATGATAGCGATAGCATCGATATCAAACGTCAAATATCAAGAATAACTGCGGAAATCAAAAGGTATCAGGAAAAAATTAAAATCTATGTCGAAACGAATTACGTTGAGTTTTTAGTAAACCTATCGAGCAATGAATTACATTTGGAAGAAGGTGAAGCACTTATTAAGGAAGTAAGTAAAAAAGGAAACAATTTAGTTAGATAAAGCAATAACATGGATATGTATATTGGTCATTTGCAGGTCGAAAGCATCCTTCAAAGTGTAGAAGGAGATGATCAAAGCGTGGTCTGTGAAACAAACGAAGAAATCCAGCAATATGTCGATGAACTCAAGGAGATAACTATCGGTCTAAAAAGCTCCCGTAAAATCCTTCTCATTGATGATCTATTCCAAAGCTTAGAGGAAGCGAAAAGCAACAAAGAATATCTCATAGTTATGGACATTGTTAAGAAACTTAAAAATTTGATCGACGATCCGACCGACAAGATCTTCACCCGCCAGGAATGCTATCCCATAATCCAAATAAAGTACCGCATTGAATCCGATTTGTTACTGCAAAATATGAAGCATTGTTTCGATCGCTTAGTTCAGTTTTCCGAAAAACCCTTTCAAAATACCAAGTCGGTAATAATTAAAATTTCAAAGGATGAGAATGAGTTGCATGACACCGTGCTAGGTTTGTTTAACAACGCACAATATAACCCAAAGAAGATGTGCGAATTTCTGCTGGACAACTGTTTTGAGCCAATAGTAATGAAGCCAGTTTCCATGGAATTTAGAGATGATGTTAATCCGGAATTTGTACAGCTCTCATTGTCGTATAACTTAAAAGATCCAACTGAGTCTTTAAGACCAAGCTATAAAGTGGTTTTCAAAAATATCGAAATGCTGGTACTTTGCTTGAGTCACATGAATATTCAGCTCTCCGATACATTGCATGTGTTCAATATTTTTAGTGATCAAATGAAGGAGACGCTACTGCAGTTGATTGTAAATGAGTGCCTATTGCATGCTATTCCTATAACAATGGATAAAATGCAAGGTTCCACTCTAGTTGATGATGTATTGAATTTTAACAAATTTCTCATTGATTCGCAATTAATCAACGAAGAGAGTGACCTTGCTCTTGTTGATTTTACAGATAAAATTGATACATTGTTTAAGAACCGCTTCTGCGGTAGTATTATGGAAAGTGCTGTAGACATCATGCGTAAAGATCTGCACGAAATGGTCTTGATCAATGAACAAAACACTCCTGAAAATGTGGCGGACAATCCGTTTCTTTTTCAGCGTTGTATGGTGTCAAAGAGTGTTTTAGTAAGCTCAACACTAAATTATATGTTGAATCAGTAAATAACTCGTCTTGCTTTGTAGGAATTTGTTCATTTATTGGAGAAAATAATTCGCCAGGTGGGGTCTGTTGATGGTGACCTTAGTGAACAATTGGTATCATTAATTCCTATCATTGTCCATCGATACATGGCCGAAGTACCTACGCATCATGAGGAACTATTGCAAAACCAGCCAGAGCAGTCTGCACTGTTCTACAATAATACAATGTTCTTGGCCCATTGGATGACAAAAAATTCGGACAAGGGCATATTCACATTTGCTACTCTAGTAAAGTCTCTGCAGGGTATTGCCGTGGAGCACTTCAATAATCAAATAGCGAAACAGCGAGCGTTGCTAATGGGAATACTTAAAGAGTTCGGTATGATGAACCGTTGAGGAAAAAAGAATCTTGATTAACTGATTAATATTTTTCAGATCTTTGTGAAGCTGTGTCTCTACTTGGTCTTGGACCACAGAAACTGGTACGTCAGTGCCTTAGACATTTGGATTTGCTAAAGAACACGTGGCAGCATATATTGCCAGATGAACGATATTACAAAACTACGTGTGGTATAATTAATGATTTCTGCTCCGAAATAATTAAAAAAATCATGGCTATGGAAAATATATCTCCTAAAGTGAGTGATCAGTTGGGCGAGCTGGTCGGGGTTATCTTGGAAAAGATACCGACATTGCTTAAGGTTTGTGCTTGCTTCCAATGTCTTACAGTATAGTCCTTATAGTTAATTTTTTGTAGGACAAACAGAAACTAATTCACGTTAAATCATGGGTAAAACTGAAGCAGTTAAAAATTATCCTCGGTGCTTCCTTAATTCAAATTACAGATCAATGGCGTGAAGGCCATGGCATTCTTACGGTAAACTTTAAAGCCGAAGAGATTAGGCAATTAATACGGGTTCTATTCCAAGATTCAGATCGTCGAGCAAACACATTGGCTTCAATAGTTTAAAAACTCAGTTCTTGTTTTGAATAAATATATCATATGCAAAAAGTTATCATACATTATCACGTAAAATAAATAAACAATCGATTTTTATGCACCATTCTGAGAGAGCTCGTAGTTAAGCTGCAGTGCAAGTGGAGCTAATTGATCTCGATACAAACTGTGATCGCGGCCATGTGTGATTTCAATAATCTTAAGACCTTCCGTTAAATTGTGCTGGGCTTCCTTAAGAAAACCATCGTACATTTGGAGTTTTGCAACTTTTACATATAGTAATCCAAGCAGAGGATTCCAGTTGCCGTAGTATTTCCTGAAAATCAAAGGAGCTCAAACACAACTTTATAATTTTAGGTAAGAATGCATACCTGAATCCTGGAATAAGTTGAATGCCAAATTCTAACACATCAGTCCATTTTTTGACAGCAAAGGCGCTTTCTACGGCTGCATCGAGCGTTTTTACATGCCACAAGTTCAGTGGGTGCAATACTCCTTTCTGCTTAGCCAGACACATTTTACAAATATCAAGATCTAATGGGAAATAAGTGACTTACAGTTTATTCAACAAAGAGTTCAACTTACAAGTTGTTTCCTTCATGTTTTCCAAGTGACATTTAGTTAGCATCATTGCTTCATTGTAAGCGTTTCTGTGTTTGGGACTAACACCAGCCCCACATTTGGGACAGTTGTTAAGCGACATGTCAACCATTTCACTGCAATTGCAATTAGGACACGTACCAGCATTCATTTCGACTGACTCCTGCGGATCAATACATTTAGAACAAATACACAAGAAAAAATAGTTATCCTTCAAGTCTTGACGTCTCTGTTCCGGTGTATTTAGAAGATCAATGTAACTTATGAATATCTGCATGAGATTCCAATGTAAGTAGAACAATTTTTAAAGTAATTCTACCAACCTTTGACCAGTCTAAGTATTCCATATCCTCCGTAACTTGAATGTGTAGTGTTGTTCCCTCAAATGTTGCCACAGCGTTTGGCTTACAACTGTGATCAGTCACAGAAACACCTAAGTAAATGCCCGTTGCAATGGCATTCATTTCAGGATCAAGAATGTTGAAGCCATTCGTTACCAGCTATAAAAAAAAAATTATAATGCCGACAAAACGGAACTATGTACCTGATGCCAAAATCTAGAAGCAACAACACGCTCTACTACCCGATGTGTACACATGTTTATTTTAGATAGACATCACACATGGCCCGGTGTGTTGTTGAAAAATTCCTTAGTGAGTGCAAAAATGCGTTTGGTGCACATGTATGCCCCCGCGTTGAATTTATTTCTGTTGGATTAAATAGCACTCAACGGTAAGTGTCGTGCCAAAAGGTGTGCTGGCGCCTAGCCAGGGATCGGGTGGTCTCAACATTTGGCGAAAGATCGCTTGCGATTGCCAAATAAATTTGTTTTATGCACTCAGGCAGAGGCATTGACGGGCAGAAGAAAAATTTTATTTGGTGCGCTCCCTTAAAAAAGATTGTGCACTTATTTTTGTTTTTTATACATGCATCTCCTAGTAACGTACAAGTTTTGAAAAAAATTCTAAGTCCACATCGAAATGGTTACATTATGATATCAGGTCTTGTTTGCTAAATAGGCACTCATTTGAATTTAAGAACATAAGAAACCCAATCAATGTGTTCAAGCGCACGCCACTGGCGTCACAGTATAAACGGGATAGTAGCAAGGTACAGCCAAATAGGTATTTAAATCCTCATTAATTAAATTATTACTCACCCGTCCGTAGATTCCCATTAATTCCGAGATATTTGGCACAAGTTTACCCTCCATTAGTTCGCATAAAACCGAATGCAGTGCTTCTAAATGCTCAACTCTTTTTGCATCATTCTTTAATTCAGCGTAATCTGATAAAGTCAAACATGATATACTGACATAGATTTATATTTCATACTTACGTGACATCAGATCTTTGAATTTACGGTAACAGGACTCTGTGTAGTACCCTCTTACCATATCACCGCCTTGCTCAAGTTTGATAATGATCTTAGACAGCACTCTAGCTGCATCAGGTACTATGCGTGGAGCTATTTTTTTAAGAAAGCCACATTCAACCTTATGTATTATCCAGGCTTGCATTTGGCACTCTCGATTACAATAAAACACATACTGGCAGTTTGAACACTTCAGGACTTTACCCCT
This sequence comes from Xylota segnis, assembly GCA_963583995.1. Taxonomy (NCBI): domain Eukaryota; kingdom Metazoa; phylum Arthropoda; class Insecta; order Diptera; family Syrphidae; genus Xylota; species Xylota segnis. The sequence continues at coordinate 60,762,800 of OY757237.1, forward strand.
GGAGAAATACACATGAAATTTATAATGATTTTTTAAAGTAATACGTTTTTACGTACGCAGCTAAACAATTGTCACATCTTTCTTTGCGATACTTTGAATGTAGGACATAAACGAAGGGTTTCTCCGTTAAAATACGATCACCACGTTTGATTAGTTTTTTCTTTTGCTTTGATTGCATATTTATTGAAATGTTTCCTTCTAGAATAAAAGCGAGAAGCGAACTGATACCACTTTTCCTCTTAAGAAATCGTTTCAGTCGGTGTTTTTTTTTATATTCTTTGGGGGTAAGTCCTTCACTGTAGTGACGTTCGTTTTATTTTTGAAATGAATTTCGTGTGTGACTACTTGTTTTGATTTAACTTTTGCGGCGGTAAATCATAACAAGAAATGGATGGTTATTTTTAGAAACGCACTTTGTTGATGTATGTATTTTAGGTGAAAGTGATGTTTTTGGGAGGTGTAAACAAAACGTCTGGCTCTTCCGACCACTTTCGACTATTCTGACAGGTGATTGAAAGTTGAACTGGGTTGAAACAGTGTCCGTAGCAAGAAAGGGTAGAAAATCTAGATAGATATAACTATTTTGTATACGTAATGTGCACTCTTGTTTGCTAAATATTTGGTGATTGAGGATCTTCTGATATACTATTGCTTTTGGAATGAACACATTCAGGTCTTCTTTGCTCTATTCTTATAGCATTATGAGATGTCTGAAAGTGCAGATTATTAAATTCTACTCTGTACTGTATTTAATCTGTGAATTTTATATGATGCGGAGTCTATGTCCTTGACATTTATTAATGCATATTAAACTTAAAAACAATTCATAATTAATCTTTATTAGATTTAGTTCAAAACTTAAAACAAATACAGTATTTAGCTCCACGCTTGTTTTTTGGTAATTACGTCGCATCCGCAAACTTCCTGTTCATGAGTTGCGTTAGTTTAGTTACGCCCATTTCAGAAAAAAAAAAAATGTATTACGACAATTTCTTATAATTACTTTGTAAGTCGCTCGGCCTAACCAAAGACTTTGAATTCCTTGTGAACTTGTTGTTCGCCATACATTTTTTTTTTTGCAGAAATGGGTATTTTCAAACTACGATAATCCGCGAATAGGAATGGTTTAACTATTGCGTGTGGAAACTAAACTGCATTTATGCCAAGTATATGCAATATTGTCTTAAAAGTATTCTTATCATCTACTAGATTTGTTATGAAAGCTTAGTTTGTCGTCACTTGCCGAATTGTTTTAAAAAGTGGACCTATTTTTATGCTGACCGTACAAGTGGAGTGTTGCATGCCTTAGGTTATAGATCCTCATTCATTAGGATAGTCACAAAAACGATCTAAACGTTCAAAATAGAAATCATAAATATTCACTTGTCAGTCTTTTTAATATTATATTTACCTTTTATTTCTTTCGGGACGTGCTTTCAGATCTTTTTATTTGATTCTAGGTGTGGCGCAAATAGCTCTCAATGTAGTATTGTTATAATTAAGACCGTTCAGTGCTTCAGCAGCATTTTCAGCTAATCTTCTTGATTTGAAATGTATATAAGCAATGCCGTTGAACTTGTTGGTTTTCTTATCTTTCGACAGGTACATTTCATTCATACCGGGGCATTTTCGAGCCAGGACTCTTAAGTCATTTTGATTCGCATTGGGGGGCAAATTTGAAATACGAATTGCTTTTGAATTATCACGCACATGGATCACCATTTGAACAGGCGCTGCCATGGTTATTAATATTTGAATGAAGGGTCAAAGTAGTCTAGAAAACTCCATGCTAAATTTGATATCATATTAAGTATAACAGGGCCTCATAAATTTTTTTTTTTCGATGCAGAAATACTTAAGACTAAGAAAACCGTGAAAAATTATGATTAAAATTAATAGCTAAATGTCGGTTGTATATATTTTTTCAAAGCTTACTGATCGGGATTTCAAAATTGAAGGATCCGATCACATATCTAACCTACATATGTACATATGTATGTTCATTTTTATTAAATTCGTTCTTATTATTTCGTTTTTATTAGTTCGTCCTGGAGTATTATAAAATGAAATTTCTAGGGAAATCGAATGAATCGAAGAATGCATCAACATGAACAAGAATAATCTACATAAGCTTAGATTGGCTATGTATGCCTCCTAAGTCTTGAAAGAAGCGTTCATGGTTGGATTTCGCGGCTTCACATGACTTTTGATAGTAGTTGAACCATGTATAGCCACATTTTTCTTATTTGCTACCACGATAGGACCACTGCCGGTAGGGAGCTTAGGCGCCGTACGACTTCCCGCTTTTAAGGAGTATCGTTTTCAATGCTACTAGTAGCGGAGAGGCAAAAGTTTCTCTGTAGAGATAAGGATTTTGAAAAAGGACGGCGTAGTAAAAATACACGATTCACCGTGAATTCAAAAGAAATCATAGCGTGCGTTCGTAGACCATAAGGTCGCTGACCGATATTTAATATGCACTTCTAAATAACGACACCAAATTACTTCATTTCAATTTTCTTTATTTGCTGTCTGCCTTTTAATTATTACAATAGACAAAATATCAAAAAAATTAATTGGTCTGAGGTTTTGACCATTCTACATTTAAAATCAAATGATCATAGCCATGTCCATTAAGAATCTCGATCGCCGCAGCTGCATCTTTCCTCTGCTTGAAGTGCACGTAGGCGAAACCTTTGCACAAACCAGTGTTTTTATCTCTAGCCAAGTACATCTTACTGTGTGGGCCAATTTTCTTAACAAGTTCCTCCAAATCGGCTTCTGTCATCGACTCGGATAAGTTGGAAATACGAATTGCAGCAGTATCATCACGTCCTCGCATGCCTGGGCCACCTTTCTGACTGTCCTTCATGAAAGGTGGTACATATTTGCCTGTTTTTGGTGCGTCAGATGTCGCAGGTACTGCTTTGTTTTCCATCAATTGAGTATCCATAGCAGTACCTTTGTACGGGCAATTCACCGACCAATGCTCACCATTGCAAATACGACATTTGGCAATGTTCTTTGATGGGTCCAATAAATTCTCGTTTGTCTTTTCTTCTTCCTTCGAATTAAGAAACTGCATGAATATCTCTTCAGATACCATTGTCGTCTGAGAATTAGGGCCAGGTTTGTCCTCTTTCGAATCGCCAAACTTAGCCCATGTTCGACGTTTTGCTACCGTCTTGGGGACAACTTGCTTCGTAATTTTGTACGTGCGAACCACCTTTATCTTTTTGTCGTCCTTATTATATTTATATTCAGTGACGTATTTGAGACCATTCTCGGTATTCTCTGTTGATGGTGGCAAGCCACCAAAATCAAGCTCAACCTCATCGGCCCATGATGATTTGATCGTATCCACTCCCGGCATCTATTTTAAGTGAAGAAAATTCCAAATAAGTAAAAAGTATATCGTGATAAATGTTTATAAATTAATATTTACAATTTATTGCTATTATTTGTAGAGAAAATGTGGAAAATATTTCGCCACGAGTTTGGCAGAATGAAATAAGTTTTACAAGAGAATGATTTCACCTCAGAAATGTCAATGAACATAAGTTTACAAATGGCCGCCGTGCGGGATGTGTTAAATAAACGTGTTTGAAATTGATATAAGAACACTTGTAATAAATCAACAAATTCTGAAGGGTGATGTAGAAGATTAAGTGTAGTGCGTGTACATAGTTCAAAAAGCTAATAACCAACGATTTTATTGACAGTTTCGTGCTGCTCAAAAGACTGAAATTACTTTAGCGTAGATTATGCGACAAATTTAATTTTAAGGCGTCTAACTTATGTAACCCCCGCTATGGGTGGCAACTGTCTAATTATGTGTTACCATACATTTTTTTAACTTTGAGTTCTACGAATAAAAGTGAACTGCAGCCATCCGATCACACGCTACTATTTAGTAGGTAAAAGAAGGAAAGAAAAGTGAGGTGTAAAAAGATGTGATGCCTTTATTGCCCACCAACTAGCGGCACAGCCTCACGAACTGTCATCATCTAATCTGAGTCTAAGGTATTTCCTGCTTAAAAGTTATAAAAAAAAAAACTAATTCACCACGCTCTTCATAAAAACAAAAACACAAGATTATTCATCCTACCGGACTTATCTCCCCACGAAGTACTTTGACGTCTGTGATAAATTCAACTTTGCAAAAACAAAATTCGTTTCAAAGAAACTTGTATTGGGCTTAAGACATTTAAATATAGCACTTGCGGCTACATTGAAATTTTGTTAATATGCCAAGTTTAAGTTACCTGCTTATTGCCACCTTATTTATTCAGTGCTGTAACGGTTTTGATCCTATAACAACATCAATAGGAGCAGGAATATTAGCTGGATTAGGATATAATTTTAATTTTATAAAGGATCATACCTATTGTAATTTTAAGGAATGCTGCAACGCTGATTATATACCCGGCGACATCAGCAGTGAGTAATAGAAAATACATGTAAAAAGAACTCATTCGATTTGAAACTTTGTAGAACTGGAGGAAAAATTAAAGTCAAATCTCTTTGGCCAACACATTGTGATACAACACCTAGTCCCCGCTCTTAAAGCACACTTCAGCAACGATGTAAAGTCTAAAAAGGCATTAGTTTTAAGTTTCCATGGTACGCCTGGCACAGGGAAAAACTATGTTACAGACTTCATAGCCAAATCACTGTACAAAAAAGGGTTGGAAAGCAAATTTGTGCATACGTATAAAGGCAGGTCCGACTTTTCGCTCCAATCCAAGACTATAAACTATCAGGTAAGAATTGATAATTTAAATCAGAATTAGTTCTAATTGTTTGACTGTAACTAGGCAAAGTTATGCGACGAAGTGAAAGCAGCAATTGCTGACTGTCCACGGTCTTTGTTCATCTTTGATGAAGTGGACAAAATGCCAGATGGTATATTGGAATCTCTGACATCGCTGGTGGATTACAATTCTCACATAAACGGGGCGGAGTACAGTAATGCGATCTTTGTGTTTCTTTCTAATACAGCTGGAGTGGATATTTCTTTGCGCTTGGGAGAACTCATGCGTTCAGGAACACTAAGAGAAGCGACAAAAATGAGAGATTTTGAGAAAATCCTTGAACGTGCAGCATATAATCTCGATGGGGGTTTGAAAAAAGCAAGTCTAATCGAAGCGCATGTAGTAGATCATTTCATTCCATTCCTGCCTTTGGAGAAAGCCCACGTTTATCAGTGCTTAGAGGCAGAATTTAAACGATGGAACAAGTATCCCGAACCTGAAGTTATTGAGTGAGTTTATGAGACTTGTTTCTTAGCTTTTTGACTAACCAATCGAATTTCAGGGGCATAATAAAGGACTCCATTTCTTTTGAAAAGAAGACTGGCTTATTTGCCACATCCGGATGCAAAACGCTTGAGAAAAAAGTCGCTGTGGAAGTAAAGTCATAATATTCGTTGGGAATAAACTGTTTTTTTATTGTTTTTCATTGAAACTGGTATTTAATTTACTACATAAGGTCGGTTACCAATTATTTAGCCATTTTAGTCGCGCATCTTTCTTCAACAGATCTGTGTCTAATCTTTTGGGATCGGCCTCAAATTTCTCTGTTGCGTCAAAACGCTCCTCAAGTTTTCCAATTTCCTTGGTCACAATGCATTCGCCGTTCTCTTTAAGTATAGTATGCTTGATATCATTTTCTGTTGGTTCACCATAAGTGAAGACAATTGGAGTGACTTTGATTAGGTGCTTGATTTTCCATAATCTTGCGTTGTTTTCTGGAATATTTTTCACTACTGTGAAATTTCCAGCTTTGCCGTCTAGTCCCAGGTCTTTGAGAATCCTCTTTTCCCAAAATGGATTGCCTTTAAAGGGCTTAATGCGTTGCACACGGAAAAGCTTGGCGGGTGTAATTGGAGGATCTTCTTGATTCGTTTTTCTGAGTGATAAAAACAAAATATTAGAATTGGTTGGTTAACACAGAAAACACTCACCGTGGGTAGTAGTATATTCCCTCGTATTTTATACCATCTTTATAAAGGTATTTTTTATTATGCTTGCCGTAAGAACGTACAGGTTGCAGTAAGAGTCTCAACCCTTGGAAAAGTTTAGATATTTCCATTTTAAGTAAAGTTTCTTTTAAATAAGTATTTGCTGTGGTATTTGCAAAAAGAAAACACGGCGAGGATGGTGCAGGTTATGAAACACCAACAGCTGATTTTGACGACTTACTGGTGAGTCGTATGAGGGGAATATCTTGCTGTCATATACTCGATAGTGTTCAGAAATATGTAGATTTTGGTAAAAAAAATGGACTGAAAAAAAAGATGTTTAATTGAGTGGATGTAGAGAATTTAGCATCTAAAAGTAAAAGAGTGCATTTAAATGTGAGAAGTTAAAATCCTAAAAATAAAAACAATAAGTCGACTTTTTTGTAGTATATATACATATATATACATATATAGTATCAAACGGATGAATGAGCACCATTCGTATGCTTAACGGGCGAAAAAAATGGATTTTCTATTAACAGCAGAAAAAAAACCAAATGATGAGTTTATTCGATTAGCGTCTCAGATATTCACGAATATTTTCGATTCGAGCCAGCAGGAGTGGTGTCTACTCAGGCTAAGATCTTATGTACTAATTTAACAATTTAAGAATTTTTTTGATATTAGCCCTTTGACAAATTTAAAAGCTAATAACTTGAATTGGTTTGTACTTGAAGCTGTAGCCCTAGGACAGGTATTGGTAACGCGAAACCTTAAGTCACTATGATGAAAAAAATAAAAAAAAACTTACTTAGTTATTACAAAAAACATAGCTTATGCTTATTCTGTCATGGACGATTCCGTCTACAACGATAACTATAGAACACATTCAAGGATTCATTCAAGGGCGTAGTCACACACGATCTGTAGATGAGTTGTATATATGTAGATAGTTTAGATATCTAAATATATAATCTTAATAAATTTTTTCCGATTTCATGGAAAACAGTGAAGTTATGAAAAAGTGAGCGTGACAGTGGGCTTATTTCAAAAATGTATGTGACATCGTTTTCGCTATTAAATAGCATGCATACATCCATACATACATATGTATGTACATATATTTAATGTGGTCTATATCGATACGGTTACGACCTATGTATGTATGTATGCATCTAAACGTCTAAACGGATTTGATTCAAACTGTATATCTGGAGTTCGTAGATTTAAAAATAGAGGGCAAATCGAAAACTTAGTTCTAATCCCAAATTTAAAAGTACTTTTTTTACTTTCAAGAGACAATGTAAGATGTACAAACTTCTCATATTTTACTAGAAATTAAATCAAAAAAGCATAAGGAATTATATATAAGGAGTTAAATGACTCCAGTATAAATCCAAAACGACATGCTTACTTTATAAGACTTATGGTTTAGAAGAGGATAAGAAATTGGCACTTTATTTTAACTGCATAACCTTGTAAATAACACTATTTCTTGAACCGGGTATAACAGGAAAACGGCGTAAAAAATTATCTGCACCTACTTTCAATTTTTTCGTTCTTGCTTTGATGTATGTACATACATATGTACATATGTACGTATATGTGTACATAAAATTTTGTCACAATTGTATCACAAATCACTTCAAATAGATGCAATAGCTCTAAGACATTTTCTAATAATGCAGTGTCACAAGAGCATATCCTGATTTAACTTTAGTAAAAGTTTTTTTGAGTTCTTAAAACATTTACAAAATTTCAATGGGGCTTTGTGAAAACATTTTATGTTTTTGTTTAATTTGGTTTACCTCATAGCATGTATAGTAAAAGTGGAGTAGAAGCTCGATTATTCGTGTTCCAATAATTCTAGTTTCTCGATAATCCGCGTGTATCATGCATTTTGCTCAATCTTCTAATTTGACGTCGACTATCCGGGTTGAGCACTTTAAGTCGGAGAAACCCTATACGAAATAAATAGTATCTGCTTTGATATTCGCTTAACCTAAACCTTAACCTAAAATAAACACGCTTTTGAACGTTTCTGCATTTAGCGATAGAAGCTCTATACCAACTTCTGAATGTAGTACAAAAGTTTTTGAATTTGAAATTCTTACGTTAGATGATGTGTGGAAATAACAAAATTCAATTCGAATATCGAAGAAATTCCTACAGACGATAACAGAATATCTGCTGAACATGCGTTAAGACAGCCAAATGATTTATTAAGTATCTTTATCAACAAAATCATGTTGACGACATTGACGTTCTTCATTTATTAAAAAATCGTACATATTTCCAACGTAGAGATGCCACAGGTTTTTTTTTTTTTTTAAATAATGTATTAAAACACGTACCGCTAATCTACATTTAAGTATGTGCGGAAATAATTTAAAATTTTATCATATTTTCCATGAATTTTCGATTTTCAATTGTTCGACAAGCTCTTCCACGTCATAGTACCGAATAATTGAGGTGGTACTGTAAATGTTTCGTGAAAAACCATCATAGATGGATTTATGTTATTAATGTAAAAGTTAAACTGATTAAAAGTTCATTTATATATATTTTAGTTATTCTTTTAAAGAAGTATTCAACATCGACTAAAGAGAACAACCGACTAACCCTATTAAAGTCATACCTTATTCCTCGGTTTTCCCTTTTATTGCAATAAGGCTGAAATAAGAAAATGGGCGGGACTTACATTTTTCCCTACAAAAGCATATAATGCTTATTGGATGCATCGGATGGTGTGGATTCACATCTATCGCTAAGGGATGAAAAACATCCTTTTGTGAGGGCGAAGAGGTGTGTATCGTGGAATATGGACCAACCACTATTCCGGGGACTATTTGTTTCTGTTCGAGATGGTATAAATAGATGCTCCAAGGTATTTTATCCGCAGTTCAAATTGGTTTCTCGTTTTGAATGTATCTACATATATATCTGTATAAAATAGTGCTAAACGAATAATACATATTTTAGGTGAAAACTTCTTGATTTTGAATAACATAACGTAAGGATTAATCTTGAGACTAATTAAAAAATAAGAGTACCTACTTAAAAGGCAAAATTGATAAATTTATTTAGTGTTCTCCCATAAAACCAAGTGGTCCTTTCAATTTTCTAACTAAAAACTCAAATTCTTTATAAAAGACAGTTTTACATTTTTACGAAGTTTATTGCATTGTTAATTGTTCTTTAAATACGAATAGAAAAAGGGATGCTACACCACCAAGGTAGAGTCCTACTGCTTTTTCAATTAATTTGGAACTGTGGTCTTCTAATATTATGAAAATTTGATTCGAGAGCCGACGGTACGCTCATTATTTGACGTATCTTTGTACTGTTATTCAATTTTTAAATACGTCGGGTGGTTTATTTAAAAGTCTTTTGCATCAGTACCTACTGCACAGAACTAAGACATGCTAAACTAACTAAATATTAACAATATCGTTTGTAAAACTCAAGTATATGTACATACATAATATATAGTAGGACAAGTAATTAATTCTTCTAAATTTCGCAAAATATCTATTTATCAAATGATCTCCATGGATAAATGTAACTTTTGTGTTACTATGTACATATGTATGTACAAGGGATGCTTTGTATAATTAAAAAAAAATATAATAACCGTTAAGAAGTTCAATCCCTTTCTAAATTTTTCTATAAATATTAAATTTTATTGATATTGAACCCGCTTTTATGTAATCAGATCAATAAGTCGAATATTTTCACACCCTTTGTGGGTCCTTTAACTTACCCTCTAGCATCGTACCCTTTCAGTACCAGTTATTGTTCTAGGTGTGAAAATATGCCACAAATAATATAATAAAAACTACAAATAAAAGGCATCTACAAGGATGTACGCAAGCAGTGTGTTTATTAAACAAACCAAGTATCCACCCCCTATACCACGCACGAAATCAGTAAACCCTCAAGGGTGTTGCAATTCTCTTCAAATTATAGTATTTAACAGTTGGAAAAACGTGTGTGGTTTGTTTATCATATTTAACTATGAAGGGGTTGACAAACATTCCATGCCTCATCTTTTGTGTTTTTTTTTCCTTTGAATTTTGCAGGACAAACATGGTATACGACATGACCCATTTGGTGCCGGCACAGAGCATTTCACTGGGACGGTACTATGTACCCGCACAACACGCAGTGATGCCGTGTGAGAATGTACCCCAAACCACACCGCATACACCCCGACGGCGAACTACGCCCATTACTAATTTGGATCCATCGGAACTGGTGGGGCTATCGCGGGAGGAACGTCGTCGACGTCGGCGGGCAACTTTAAAGTACAGGACGGCTCATGCAACGCGAGAAAGGATTCGAGTGGAGGCGTTCAATGTATCTTTTGCAGAACTTCGAAAGTTGCTTCCCACTCTACCGCCCGACAAGAAACTGTCCAAAATCGAGATACTTAAGCTGGCCATCTGCTATATTGCCTACTTAAATCACGTACTGGAGACGTAGATCGAAGCGAATTTTTGAAAATAAATTTAAATGTTAATTCCAACTTTGTGATAAATTATTTTAGTTTTTATTTATTTTTTCTTGTATATTCATTGTAAATTTAAGTTAATAAATAAGTACGCATCTGAAAATGAAATGAAGCCTTTTTTTGTCTTTAAATGTATCCCTCACGAATACAACAGGTCTTGTTGGTGGGGTTGGCATCAGTTGTTACTTCCATTTCGTAATTTTGAAAATAGGATTTCGCTCAATGTACCATCTGCGACTATATGGTTTGGAGAAGTTTTGTTTTTTTTTTTTGCTTGTGTAGTGAAACCAAATGAAAATTGGAGCATGGCTGCTGTGGATTCTGCGTGTAAACATTTGGTTTCTGCATCTCTCTCAAACAGAAATTCAATAGTAGAAATTACGTATGTACTAACCTAGAGATGTACCTATGTACAAACATATGTATGAGAATTCATATGTAATAGATACATACATGATCATATGCTTACGACTTACGTCCTATGGTCAGTTTTCTCCTTTCTTATAAAGGACGTCTAGTCGCTTTTATAATAACACATTTCTTTGTTCTTATATCTTGTTTCTAATATTTGTTGTTACATTTGCTTTTTTATTTTAAAACTTTTTTAAACTTATTGCAGACCATCATAAATTAGTTTTTTTTTTATAAATTAAACTGCATACAACACGAGGGGTGGACAATCTTTTAATTTGTATTTTATTTGTTTCGATCAGATATTTTACCACCCTGAAATGCGGCGGTCTGAACCAGCTTCTAACACATAAGAAGGCTCCTAACACATCAAAGTAGACTATTCCCAAACATGAAAGGACCTTCAACAAAAAGAAGTACGATCGAAGCATCTGCCAATAAAAGTGTCCGCGGAGCCTGGATAGAGAAGCGGCAGCGATCGAAGTGCAACTGCTAGACGCAAAATTGGTGAGTGGTTAAGACTAAGGCCTTTATCTAGCCAAGTATAAGAATTTATAAGGGAAGACACTGTTATAGAAACCGCCATTTTGCAATTTCACAAAAGATAAAAAGCTAACTGATAAAGTATAAGTTAAATATCTGTAAGACAGAGTAAGTGGGCGCCGCCGTGGCTCAGTGGTTAGTGCGTTGGACTATAGAGCAAGGGGTTCGAGGTTCGAATCTCAGTCGGGAACACCTAAAAAATTTTCACGGCTCCACCTCTCGAGCGTCTGACAAACATCCGAGAGTACAACTGTCCTGAGAAAGCTTCTCAAATAACAAACTGCCCTTCGGACACGGCATTAAACGGTAGGCCCTTTCCATTCGTGTAAAGGGTATAACACGCACAACACGAATGGTTGTGAGAAGCTAGGCCCTGGGTCCCACCGACCTGTTGCGCCAAGTATTTATTTATTTATTTTTAGACAGAGTAAGCGACAGCCATACCCTGTATGGATGGCGAGGTATATTAACTATGCAGGTTTACAAGACCTCATACGTGGTATTTCCTGCATTTTGGTGAGTGTAGCGAATGTGATGAGTGAACCAATTAGTTAGGCTGAACACCGGCTCCATAACTCATACCTTCTAAGAACTTCATAGGGGTTTCCAAATATGCATGAGATTCTCATTGAAGGCGTTCGTTATTATCTTGATGCTTATTAAGCAGAGTTTCAAGGGATAGCGGAAAGGAAAGAATAACGCATTTCTATTGAAATTTTCTTGTTTTCGAAAAGGTACTACCAACGGACTCATAACCAAACTTCATTGGAAATTTAAAACCAATGAAAACATATACATATTTATGTACACATGTACATATTAATCTCGTCATGAACCTCAGAACCCAAAAGCACAGTTAATTTAATTAATATTGTATCCAAGATTTAGTTCATATCCATTCGAGTTGCTATCCTGGAAAGACATAAAGGGAATACGTTGTTCCAAAGCTAAAATCGAGCAAACATATGGGACTACTGTTAAGCGATTTTTTATACGGTAGTCAAGGACTTATATACTCTGGTACGAGTATTATTAAATTCCTCAGTTTGCACCTAATCCTGCTGTTCGAAATACAAATAGTGCAGTTGTTAGGGAAATTCCAATATACACAAAAGGATAGTTCCTGTGTTTCCTTGATTTCGAGCCTGTAGGTACACTTCCAAATTCCAGAAAGAACAAATTTCAGTCACCCTTGGGTGTCGCCATAATTGTGTAGGAGGCGTTATGGACCTTATTGTGATTTCACTTTGATTTTAAAGAAGATTTTCTGTGCTTTTTCTAATTGAAGTTTGTTTATTGAATTTTTTGTTAGAAAAGCGAAAATTTAAAAGACAAATAAGCAATTCGTTGAACTTTAAACGGTTGTTATCGGCTTTGGCTGACCAAAAGGATGGCTTACAGTTTTAGTGCAAATCAGGTATTGATCCAGTGTTTATTGTCAAATATTCTAATAATGGTTACTAAACTTGGTGTGCTTAGTGCGGTAAAGTAAATGGTGTACCTACTCTGGTTTCCATGGAACGTACACATATGTGTATAGATTTTATTTTTATTTGGAAAGTGTTTGAAATTGGTTATTTTTGTATTAAATTTCTATGACCCAGAAATAATACTTACATGAGCGGTATATTGCATGCTGAAGTGGTTAAATTTTTGGTTTATTGCTTCGAAAATCTCATCATATTTCAACTTGTCGGAGTGTTATATGGAGTTACGAGCATAAGGGAAAATCGGAAATCCAATTTAAAGTGTTCTTGTGCATGCTTTTTTTTTTATGCCGAATAAGATACATGTACATAAATTTCCTACTAGGTATGTAAATATCGGAAAGCATACATATATGTATATACATAGACTTACATCTAGTTTGGTTCCGGGGACTTCAAAAACACTTATGAACTTCATATGACATTTGCTTGACTTTGTTAATAAATCTACCAGTAAGACAGCTCTAGCGAATACGTGTCTTCAAATGTTACACGACGACAACATAGTTGATTCCTTTGAAAGCCTTGTTAACTACTAATTCTATCTCCATTGGGTTTTACTTCTCATAAAAAAAGATCATAATTTATATTACCTTTCATCCACGAAGCATATCTATTTTTAGCTAAGGACTTCACTTTCTACGACGTTGTATGGTTTCAGCGCTTACATAAAAATGCAACCACATCGTTTAAATCAATACTACGTCTTTGTTACCCTTGCGAAAATCGTCAAAAACATTGCCAATTAATAGTAGATAAAATCAAATTATGCCACACAGAAAGGAGCTGGCTGGAGTTCTTCGGAATCCTAAATATAGAAACCTTAACATGCAATCAAAACTCCACAGAGTTGACATCTCTAGGTAACGAAGCATTTGTTTGTCTATACATCCGCAGAAATTAGAATTCCTCACGCTTCTTGACAAATCAGTGTTTTTGCCAGTTTTCGAAGAAAAGGATTCATACTGAAAGTTTCGCAATTAAATTAGCGGATTCTGGATTTACTATAAACAATCGAAATGCCATCTGTTAGAGCTCTAAAAGGCTATTGATAGCAATTGAATTGACCGAAGGAAACATTTTGTACATCAATGTGCACAGAATACCGTGAAATTACTATAATCGACAGGGAGACAAGTGTTTCTACACTCTCACCAAACGCAGTCCGCTTAAAGGATATACCAACATTGGATTAATCGTGTATGGTCTAGCACCCTTAAAAAACAACGCTTTACACGTGTTCTTTTGCATGAGTCGAGGGAGTGTACTCACTCCCATGTATAAACTTTTTGACTGAATAATCCTTGAGACGTGATAAATTATTCCCTGGAGGGTTGTCATAGAAGTAAGTAGGTATAGAGAAATGGATACCATTTGCAGACGCATCCTATTGTTGTCCAGGAAGATAACTAATTCTAGAATTGCACTACACAGCTCTCTGTGAGAATGTAATTTAGTTTAAAATCAATTTGTACGGAGAGCTTTTGTGATAGCGTCGAATCAAATGCGTGCTGTGGTAACCAGCGTGTAATTGCCGTGTAAATTTAATTATGTAACGATGTGATAACGTGATTGGTGGAGGGGTTGAGTCTACTGAGAACGTGTGCGGGGTGCGGTTTACTGTTTCACACCGAAAACGTGTCGCATGGTCCATTGTGGGTGATTTCGGATATGAGTGATGAGTTCATCAAGTTGCGGGTGGTGTTGATAGTGATGAACGCTCGTGGCTTCAATTTGAATGTGAATTGATAAATGATTCACAAAATTAGGAATTGTTCCAAGGCGTTGGATTTCTAGTAGCAGGGTACGCTATAACTTAGGAGTTGATAACCCATAACCTCTTATCAAAGATACCGAAGAATCATTCTACCCTTTTATCTTTAAATTGATGAATTATTGAGAATCACTTAAAACTGAAGGATTTTTTTCCAGAATTGGCATTATTTACGTACAGGATGACCCAAGAGGACTCACCTGCTAACATTTATATTTTTTAAATCGGCCAAATCGGGCGAAATCGCCGTGCAGTCCAAATGACTCCTGAAACACATTTTCCAAAATATCAATCGCACTGTCCAGTTGGAACCACATGTCCTCCAATCCCGATTCATCAATCTGCAGTAATAAAAACTCATTGATCGTGGTTTTATATTACTCACCATTACCAGTCACAATTTCGGTACTACCCACGGCGTGCAGCTATATGCATATTCTCTTCGGGACAAGCAATACGAGGCCTTCTACTCTCTTCGAGGTGGGCAGCTAAACTCTCAGGTGTTTGGCCAGTTGCGATAGGACTGTTAGGATATGTGCGCTGAAATTCACGTTGCGCCAAAATCACAGATGAATTTTTCCGCAAATTGTCAGATAGAGGAGTATAACGTTCCCCAAGCTTCCGACATTTGTTAACTGATAAATATTTCTAAGCAGTTTTCGCTACTAATTCCTTTGACCATATTGTTCCTACTTTACTAGTTGGTAGTGATAGAGCCAGATGCCTAATGTAGCGCCTTGCACTTGTCCATCCATAAATTTTATCGATGATAAATGATACATAGCTTAAGTGAGATTAACTTGTTTATAAATAGACGGGTACAACAGTGCATCCCTTCATGTCAAATGTCCACTGGTAATTTCTAAAAAAGTAAACAACATCTTTGAGGAATTAAGTTAAATAGATTTTTACACATGTCACAATGTAAATAGTACAAGTGATGATGAAAATTGCAGTGTAATTGGTTGGTCATACGGTATCTCCTAATAGACAAGGGTTGTTTTTCTTTTTACAGGGGGATTGATTGCATTAGGGTTATGCGGATATTTTTAAGGGGATTATAGGGATAAAAATCATCGGGTAAATGCTGTGAATTATTGCTTTTTTATTTGTATTCATTTCAAATGCGTATTTCTGTATTCTTTCTTCAGAAAGAGGGGATTCCAACAATTTGCAAATATTTGATCTCAACTGTTTTCGTATCGTTTTCAGTTTGAAAACGCTTTCAGAGCACGGCGTCTTTGTAACTGGGAAGTACCCAAATGGTATCCACCACGACCTCGACAACGGAAGTGTTCAACAAAAGTAATCGCCAATGATCGTGGTCATCTTCTGCTCAATGTTAAGAGGTGATGACTTGATTTCTAGTTGACAGTTTGTAGATAGTTTGTATGTATTTCCAAGTTCAGACCTGATGACTCTGCATGGGGATACTATAAAGGAACTCATCAGTTACCACGAAAGATTTCTCGGAAAGAGGCTAACGAAATCAATCGAAAATTAATTGGAAAAGATAGGTGGAAACACTTTAGCAAGGACCCACCCGAATGTAAGAATCAGAATGTGGAAACGACGGAAGATGGTGCTGAGACCAAACCGAAGGCGAACGTAAGTTATACATTCTCTTCACACTTTGCACATATGCCTCATAAGCTTTTGCACACGAATCTTGCTGCTACATATGTATGTGTTTTAACGACTTTCCTTTTGTTTTAGTAAATCAAGCACCGTAGAATACTTTCACGAAGCCATTTAATATGCTATATTTGTGCACCTTTGAAGTCATGAAAATATTTTAAATAAATATACGTATAATCCACTTTTCTGTAGTCTTTGGACTTAGAATATATTCCAGGAGACTTTACACCCTACGACCGACAACATCCCTCACGTAATCTTCTCATACAACAAAAATACGAGCGGGACAATAATATCGATCCGGAGTTGGAGCTGAACGACTTGTATTTAGAAAAAGCTACAACTAAAGATCCAAATTTGGGGATACAAAATTTGGCTCCATCGGCTTTTCCAATCATTAGCAATACGACAGAAATCGAGGTTGAGGATAACTTTGAAAACATGCATTTATCGATGAAACGGGATGTGACTGAAAAGCCCCATGAACGAAGTCCCTCACCAGTTATTCCGGCTTATGCTAATTTCCAAATGGCCAGAAAGATGCACCAAGAAAACTTGGATCATCAGCCATTGCCCGACTGCATAGCTGATCAAGCTTTTCGGAAACTTCAGGCCGAGGGACGGTCACATCCAGGCTTAGCATTGAATTTAAATCCAGTCGCCACTGGGGTAGGTGTAAAAACGTACAATGCTGGTCCGACGCACTGTACAAAAATGAAAGTTTTTCGACCGCAAACTTGTGGAGTTGTTCCAAAAGTTTACAATGTTGAGGCATCAAATCACCGTCCATTCTCTTCGGTTGAGACAAAAAAGATGGGCTCAATGGACCTGGCAATTCGTTGGGACTATCGTCCAGATAATCCGGCAGAAGAACCGATACGAGCTCACCACATAGACGGGTCGAATGACTCAGCTGGACCAGCAGTGTTCACTTTTGTGAAAACTCCCCGAACGCCGGAAAAAGTCCAGACTGGACGCTCAGCGGGAGTATTTACGAATACATTCGGAGAGGCTGGATTTTTCGATAAAGACATTATGCGTCGGAAAACAAACTTTACCCAAGCGATGAAGAATGAGTCAATAAAATGTACCTGTGGAACATCTCCAATAGGGTTTGAAAGTGCAACAAATTCCAGAGCGAAGAGTGTCTCGCGCGGGGGAAGTTCATCAAAGAATGGAGTGGATAATAAACGATATCAAAGTTCACCAAATCTCTCGCAGTTTCAAGTAAGTGATTACCCAAAGGAGAATACAAAACCTAAAAGAGAACATTCTTGTCGTAAATATGGACCGAAAAAGAATAACGAGCCACAACCGGGATTTTTCCGAAGAACGGCAAGAATGTGCCATAAAGTCGCTCCGCAACCATATCCTGAAGAAAAAGAAAAAGATGAATACAAAGCAGCTTTTCGGGCTGGAGTACCAAAGTACAACGCAGCAGGCACAGTGGTTAGTTCAGATAGTGGATGTAGCTCCATGTCTAGCGGATCTTGTTCAACAACAAATAAAGTCCTCGTGGTTCCGAGACCCCGAAATCCATACAATAAGAAAAATTATGATATTGAAACGTTGGTTCCTCCTTTCACTAGTTTAAAGGGTGGTGCTGGACAAGGGGGATATCCCGAACACTGGAGATTGGCAAGTGTGTATCAGCATGCATATAAGCCAATTGATCAGCGGAAGAGACCTCTCTTACAGACGGTCTATAAGTAGTGCTTGCATGAGGATTTTTTTTTTCCTTTTTTTTAAATAGTCTTTCTGACAATTGTAATATTATTAATTTTATAAAGTGGAACAATAAACTATATTTCTTTTCGCTTAAAATGTCAGATAAATTTATTTTATGTTTATGTTATATTAATTTTTACTGTGCTTGTGGGGAATCGATTTATACTCTTCCAAGCGAAACTCCAAAGAAATAAAACCTAATCTATTCTACATACTTGGTGCTATCGACTTTGTGATATAAGAAAGTGCTTTTGGGCGCACTAGCTAAATTATTAATAATACTGTGTATCAGAGCTAGTTTCTTGTTAAATATTACGCCTTTATTTGAATAGCTAAGAATTTTAATGCAAAAAAAAATTTCTTATAGGTAAATTTATTACAGAAAGTTCTGTGGGTTTAGAATTTTCCTACCTGAGAGTTTAAAACCGACGACATTAGATCAATCTTATAAACTTTTTACAACTTTCGAACAAACATCATCACGTATAGCGACAATCGTCTGACGATATCGTTTTGAGATAGTTTTGCTTCAGGTGGCATTCAAAATTACCATCGATTAGGCGATATCTTTTTCACAAATCAACTTTTGCTTCAAATAACGTCAAACACTGTTAAAGACTATCGACTATAAGTTACGTGATTTCGTCTACTACAGGAATAGCGTCAATAGAGAAATACGTATATGTATATAGTAGACTATGTAAAGACTTGCAATGAAATCCACTTACTTACTTAAATACGGCGCATTAGCTTCAAGGAAGAATTCCTGTGCATTCCTGTGCCAAAAGGTCCGATTTAAACATTAAAAAGAGAACAAACTCTTAAATATAAAAAAAATAATTAATTTATTTGAATTCAAACAAGTAATAAAACAAGCGAAGTGAATGAACTATATTGTGTTAAATAAAACCCTCGTGCAGATAAAATAAATTAAAAAAGGCGTTAAACGTGAAACAAAAATCAAAAAATATAAAATGGTATCCAAAAACACAATCGGGACCCCTCAAAATAGTATACCTATATGTTTCAAAAAGCATACTCTTCATTATTCTTATGAAACACAGATTTCATTATTTGATTCTTAACATCCCGAGTGGATTTCCTTATGCTACTCCTTAGCGAAGACTTCCTTTCTACGGTTAACTCTTCAATTTTAATGTAATCCGTTTGAATAAGAGTCGATTTCAATTTCAATTTCCTTTCTGATGTATCAATGATAGATATTTCATGAGCATCGGGAACTACTGCATCATTGTTTTGCTTTTGAGGTCGCCGGCGTAAGCTATGACGAATTGTTTCCATAATATTATGCCCAGTTGAGTGGTGCTCTGATGAGGCTAATGGTTTTTTTTCGATCTTCTCGTCACCTGAAGGTTTGTTGGAATGCATTAATTTGCGAATGCTATTGCGAATCATATTCTTCATCTTGGATTTATTTTCAGTAGGAATCGATGGACCTGATTCATCTTCGCTTTTAAGTGATTCTCTACTGTGGTGAACTGTTAAAGTAGGTGGAAAAGGATCTGGTTTACGGTAAGCACGCACAAATGGCGCTGGAGCTTTAAAATCGACAGCGTCTTCATCATCATCATCATAGTCAATACTTTCATCATCAGTGAAATATTCATTGTGAGTCTGTTCTTTAACATAGGTTTTGTTTATCACTGGAGTTGCAACATTAGTAGTGGAAGCACTCTTTTGATCGAAGATTTTTAAAACTGGTGGAGTTTCCACATCTTCCAGACGACACTCTTCTTGTTTTTTCTCTAGAGCTAAAGGTAAACTAGTTATCTCAGGAGTCTTTGGTTCTTGAAGTGCGATTTCTTCTTGCTCTTCTTCTTGCGAGTTTTCTACAATGTCTTCCAACTTCTCGCCGAATGCATTGGTCTTCCTCTGTTTGGCTTCATTAATGCTATTTTCCAACTCTAATTGATAGCGATCAAGTTCCCTTCCAATGTCCATTGTTGTGTCACCCTCGCTAATATCAGCTAGAGCTCGAACATTTTTCGAAGTTATGGGAGAAAATACAAGTTTTTCTGCGAGCATCTTAGAAGGAGTGAGATTGTTGAAATCAATTCGACATCCAACTGTTGGCTTAAATGGAATTCCAAGTCTTAATGGCCCACTTGCTAAGTCTAAGCCACGGTTCTCAATACCATTTGCTGCACTGTCAGTGGTTTGGTTGATGCGTGGAATCTCAAATGGATTCCTTGTGGCAATTGGTTCTTGCGTGCGTATGTTTAATGCTGGATTTACAAAACACTGCGGCTCCTCTGCTTTTACCGATTTCAATGGTGAATCTCTCTTTACCTAAAGAAATTCATTATTACTATTGATATTGTATATTTTTTTTAATTAATTTTTGTTTACCTCGAATGGATTGAATTGTTTCTCTGGGAGTTCTAGATTGAGACCAGGATTTACGAAGCAAGCTTCTTCGATATCAGTCTTTTTTTTCTTCTTTGGTGGTTTGCGTAGTACTTCAAATGGATTCTCTGGTTCAGCATCTGTCTTTTGACTCACTAAATCGAAAATAGATTTGACCTCCAAACAGGGGTCAGCTGAAAATCGACTTCCATTATCCTTGCCAAGAGGAGGTCTTTTATTGGGGGGAAATCTATTGAATTTCTGAATTAGACTTTTAATTTCCTTCTTTGGTGTGGAAGAGAAGGCTGCATTAGTAAAAACAGTGGGTTTATGCGTTGAGGAGGGAGTGGCACTTAGTGGTTGCTCTCCTCGTCCAGAATTTCGTTTACGCTTACGAGATGGTGTTATTATTATCTCAAAAGCATTGTTATCTACGGCACAAGACATTTCTTTGGTACTTCTTTGGAGTGGTTTAATTGATATTTTTATAGGTTTTCTTTTCTTTTTTTTTTTACGAAAAACTAGAAAGGACAATAAAGGATCAAGCGAACAAAACACAAACTGCCATTTTGAACATACGAGTTTTTTAACACCTGCCAGTTGAAAACTCACCACGCGGATCGTCGAATGGTAAGATTGCATACAGATTATGGTACAAGAATATATGGTGGGGTTGAAATATCTGCGGCTTTTTTTTTATAAAATTTGTTATGTTAATAGAAGCACTTTTCGCAATATAGAACTAAGGGTATCGGTTGAGGTATCACTTCAAGCTAAACTATTATTAGAACGGAAATGTTGAGGTGTTATTTGTGGGTAAGATGAGTATCATTTCTTTTACCACTATCATCTAGTCAGGGTCTAACAGAATAAAAATCGGAAAATATTTAACTGATGTTCCTGTGATGCAAAATCTAGTTAGGTTGAATTTATATAAAAGAATGAATATTGATTCCATCTACTACAATTTTCACTCACATTTCCACCACATTCAGTTCACAAAAGTCTGCTCTAGGCCATATGTGGAATTTGATTTTTGACATTTCTCTTTCAAAATCATTCCGACTTTTTGAGAAAAAAAAAACTCATTTGGAAAAACAAAACAGATCTTCTACACCGCGTTTCAATTTATTGTTTGTAAATTTTCCCATGCCGTTGATTATAATTTCCGGCTTTCCATCAAGTGGAAAAACAGCTCGAGCGAAGCAACTGCAAGATTTTTTCATCACCAAAGGGAAACAGGTGAAACTGATATCGGAAAATTCTGTCATTCCTAAAGCTGGTTTCAAGAAAAATATTTACTATGCCGATTCCCAAAAGGAGAAGATAGTACGCAGCGATTTGAAGTCAGAGGCGGTACGATTGTTAAATAAAGAAGACGTCGTTATATTGGATGCTGGGAATTATATTAAAGGTTGCACTTATTTTTATATTTCTTAGATTTAGGATGTTGCAGGAACGTACAAACAAGTTGTAGTTCATAGATCTGAGTCGTTAGGTCTAGCATATTCTACTTTAATCGAATAGTCAAGAATCATATCAATATTCTCGTTTGATATTGCCATTTCGAATAGGATCCAAACTAACAAACAGCTCTATATTACCATTGCTTGTACATGGTGATATGTTAATATGTACGCATATTTCGAATTGATTTTTGGGGCTCTTCCGAAAGCAGTGCATTCTTTATGCAAGTTCAATGCGTTTACCACTTAGAAACAACTTAACCACTTGATAGACGATTTTCTTGTTAGATTTTCTATTCGCTTGGTCCCTAATAAACTAAATGTTTTTTCAGGCTACCGCTATGAACTTTTCTGCGCCACTAAGGCAGCCCGAGGAACGCAATGCACTCTCTTCTGTGGCATTCAAAAGGATAAAGCATGGGAGTTAAATTGCAATCGCACAGAAGAAGAATCTGAACCCAATACCAATGATCTAGAACTTGATAACTCCAACATACCGTACACTAAAGAAATATTTGACGCGCTCTGTATGCGCTTTGAAGAACCACATGGAAACTGTCGTTGGGATAAGCCTTTGTTCGTTGTATTTCCGGAAGATAAACTCGACTGCGATGGTATTTACAGCGCGCTATTCGAATCGACTCCATTGCCGCCAAACATGAGCACACAAAATGTAAGTAATTTTTTCCAAATTATTTTTTATTTACAAACAAAATTTCATGTATATGTATGAAAGTTAAGGATAAGCACAAAACAATCGTCAAGTTAATTAATCTACATGTATCCGCTATTCTATTCCAATTTATTAATTAAATTTAAAAAAAAAATCAACAATCCTCTCATCTCCAGGCTCCGCTTAATGCTACCAACTATCTCTTCGAAATGGATCGTCTAACGCAGGAAATCGTAACTAACGTCATGTCTTCGCGTAAAATTGGGATTCTCGGTCCGGTGCCGGTAGAGGGCAGCGCCATAAAAGCCGATATACCGAGCAATGTTAACGCAATACAATTGAACAGATTGCGAAGGCAGTTTATTAACTACAGCAAAATGCATTCAACAAGTAGTACCTTGGATAAGGTACCGCAGTTGTTTGTACAGTTTTTAAATTCGAATTGTAAAGTTTAAATTGGAATTGAATAGAAAAACGGAAGAAAACGTGTGTGTGTCGGAAAACATAAAGCTAATTCATTTTTGGGGGTTACAGTATACGTTTTACTGCTTCATCTCGTCGGTAACGCTGTCACAGTCACTGCCGTTCGTTGAGCGGCCGTTTTGTCCTTCATCTAATGACGACGGCGCCGTAGGATTCGACCTCGGCTTGCGACACACCCAGAAAAGGCTTTCGTACTCGCTTTTGAGCATGGATCGGGGATTTTGCGCGTATTTTGTGCGTACGCCAGTCTCACTTTTTAGGACTTCGAAGCCCACTGCATCGATAATGGTCATAAGGTCCTCGTGTGTGGGTTCGATGCTGTTCTCCGTTTGCATATCACTAAAGTGATACAACAGTGGACCAAGATTTACCCATATACCGCCGGGAACTAGAATTCTACAATGCAAACGGTGTTAAGAAAGTAAGTGGAATCATTTGCATACTCACTTATAAATGGTTTCGATGAATTCTACGATATTATTGGCGCAGTCTATAAAGAAGCAGGTTGCAACGCAATCATATGAATTTGGTATTTCATACACCTGCAAAAAATCACCAGCAGTCATCATTATCTCTCCTTTTGGTGGCGATTTTAATGGACAAACATCAGGAAATTTAATCGGCGCCACCTGATCACTTTTTTTCAAGTTATTTACATACTGGTGCACCCAGGGATACAGTGTAAATTGATTTTCTATTGTACATCTAATAGAAATACAAATTAAGTACAATTACAGATTGTAAAATTCAAAACTCACTGATTCAAAACAAAATTTGAAGCAATCAACATAAAGTAGGAAAATTCATTGCCTTCGCAGTAGTATCCCCGACATGCCAGCTCGTACGCCAGTCGTCCCAGCCCAGCTCCAGGTACCAAGACTTTTATTTCATTTAGTTCTCTTCAATTGTAATTAGTAGTTTTGCTTTATTTTAAAAAGTTTATTAATGTTTGTTTATTGAACTTACATTTTTTCCGGGTCGAAAAAGCTCTCAATTGTATCAATGATTGGCTTGTAAGATTGTGAGCGTTCTGCCTCACCTTCAGCACTCCAATCACGAGCGAATTGCTTCAGTGTAGACTGGACCTTTAATAATTTAAAAGGTTCAACGACAGGCTGACGTTTTCGAATATTGTATGTTATGTAAACGAGAGAAAAATCGCACAATATTTGTGTTTGTTGGAACAGTTTTCCGGGAAATCAATCGAAAAAAGCAAGCACATTGAGATAGAGCAATTCATTTAGGCGTTACTTACATTTTCCATATCTTGATGACGAACTTTTAGCGCATGTCCATCCTCTTGTTGGACCACTGTGCCGGTTGCATTGCTCGGATATTGACAGAAAAGTTTCTCCACTTCATCAGAGTCTCTGAGCATTTTTTGTATTACCTTGTAGTTCTCATCGATGCAATAGCGAACAGCACCGATGTGATTGCGGTATTTGGACAACATATTCTGATGACGTTCGTTAAGGGTGTTGAGGTAGTATTCGGTTTTATCAACACGAGCATACGAATAGGCTCTGAAAGGATATATGGAAATGTAGTAGTTTTGACGAGCTAACAATGGATGTTCAGTAAAAGAAAAGTTTTTTTTCTTAGTTAATTATGCACTTATATTTGTATATAAGACGAGCACTTACTCACTAGCTACCCAGACTTGGCGTTTTCACTTCGAATAAGTACATGGAGTACCTTTTTGACCCATTCAT
This sequence comes from Xylota segnis, assembly GCA_963583995.1. Lineage (NCBI taxonomy): Eukaryota > Metazoa > Arthropoda > Insecta > Diptera > Syrphidae > Xylota > Xylota segnis. The sequence continues at coordinate 60,787,557 of OY757237.1, forward strand.
TCATTTTGTATACTACAAAAATCAATATCTAAAGTTTAAGTATCAAAAAAATAGAACCATATTCACTTAGAATAATTAAAAAAAAACACTAGTGATTGTTTTCATACTATGAAGAACGTCATGGGCGAGGATTATGTGCTTAAGCCGCATAAACAGTCGACGAGTGGCAACTTTTGCTTTGTATCCCATATGGAGATGTCTGGCAAAAATTTTTACACAATCAAAAGCTATAAATTTTATCTATTTTTAGAGGCATGCGGAATCAAACACATAGGCTAATTCTTGTCAGTCTTTTGGACAACTTCAACTTGCTTGTATATTTCATCATCTTCCGAAAGAGGTTAACGACCATCAAACGCATGCTTTTATTTACTTAAACGCACAAATGGTCTGCCACTTTTGTGTCAAATAATAAATATTTTGCTAACCTTATCAACAAAACCTCTCTTGCATCTGGCAGACTTCTCCCCGATGACGAGGCTTCTATGTATTTCTCACCCATTAACAAAAAAAAAAAAAAGAAAAAAATGTCCATATCGCGAATCTGCACGAAAACAACTTTTTTTTCCTTTGTTAGACGGTAGGAAATGTGAATAGGTTAATAGATTTTATTACCTGTAGCACTTTAGAGCGGTAATTATGTTGAGGAAATGCCTCCGCTCCTCTTCCGCATCTTCGGGCCGCAAAGGTGGACTGTATATTGGCGGCCTGTCGTTCATTTTTTCTTTTGTGATATGACGAGGCTAGGTCTTATAGATTGATTGTAACGAATTTCACTAAATTTGCTAATTTAGGATTAATTGTTTAGTAATCTGCATTTAGAACAAAAGCCTGCGGAAACGTTCCGACCAAAGGAATCACAAAAAATGCTTGTCAAAACATGACAAGGTCGGATACAATAAATTCACGATGGCAGGAATGTATCTTTGGCATTGAGGGTAGCTGTCATTTTGAAAGCAGTCGTACTTAAACTGTCGACATAAAATTTTATGTTAAGCCGATCACTAACGTGGATAAAAATTGAATATATCTATTAATTCGTTTTAATTGATCTCATTAGATACTTAAGCAATTCAGGTCTCGCAACGCTTTAGTAATTACGATCCAATCAAATGACATCATTAGCTTTTTGTCATTGAATTACTTACCTAGGTGGTGTTACAGTTCGAGGTAAGCCGGGGCCTAGACGAATAAGTCTCTCTAGTTAGCGGGAGCTTTTAGACAAGTTGCGCACACAAAGTCGGTTGAGCTCCCTTTCTACTTGTGCGCAAACATAAGGAGATGTCTTCTACTGCGTTGTCTCTCTGGGTTTATTTCGATGACTCTGGGGTCGGAGCATTGATGTCCATTCGTATAGTTCGCCGTTAAATCTCCAAAGTCCGTCAACGCAAAAGGAGAATAATTCTACTATCGAATCGACTGAAGATGACTGGGATGATCCAAGTCTTATAGCGCTCTACTTACCGTTTCTAAGCAAAAAAGTAACAGTGATTGACTAGAGTTATTCTTCGTTTTATTTCTACAGAGGCATTTTTTTCAGAAATGAAAGTAGAGCTGAGGTAGATAAAGTTTCTTAGTATCTCAAAGTTATAGCTTTCGATTGGTACGGTCTGTCCAATTCGTCGATGTTATGTTTCCCTTCTTCTGGACAGCATATACTTGGTTTTGCTGTCAAGAACTTTCATGTCATGCCCCGTCATAAGCAAAATATGTATATTTACGGAAATAAAATTCTTTACTTATATTAAAATTGAACTTTCAGGTTCCTCCGTAGTGGACTTATGAGTGTAAACGGCCCATTCTGAGGCATGGTGTTGTGCGAGATGTCATTTGTCTATTATCAACATGTTGCTAAGCGGCCATTAAAATTGCAACCAGTTGACAAACACATGCAGTAAACTATTAGAGAATTTGCATTGCAAAACCCAACAAAATATGTCGGAAAGTAGGAAAAAGCGTTATCGGAAACCAAAGGTAAATACAACACCCAATAAAATCGGTCATTTCCTTTCAAATACTTTCGTAGCAGCTAGAAGAAAAGCGTCCAGTGATTCTTGCCAAAAGGGAGTCTGATCGTGCACCAACTAAACCCACCGAAGACCAACCTATACAACCAAAAATCTTACAAAAAGTGAAGGATGTCAATGATTCCGGTCCATCCACATCGTCTTCAGTATCGGCGCCGCAGAAAACAATTATTATTACAAAAGATTCCATCACTGTCGAAGGTAGTCGAACCACGTCTACAGGAGCAACATTGTCCAATAGTAGCATTTCGCAAAGTCCAAATCCGTCAATGCAATCAAGAGAAACCACAACATCCGATGTTCCAATATCCGAACCAACTCCGATAATGACACGCCCCGCTACTGTTATCTCCTCTACGTCTCAGATTAACTTCAACGCTTCCAAATTTTTGATAAAAAACAACAAAGACTTTCTGGTAGTCGGTGTTGTCGGGCGCCAGGGAATCGGCAAGTCCACCATAATGAACCTTCTCGCTGTGGACGAGCTGAACAGTGAAACATTCACATCTATCTTCAAAGAGCAAGAGAGCATATTTCCGATTAAAATCAAACCCAATAAAGGTGCTGCTTGGCCACGAACTGAATCCATTCACATGTATATCACAAAGGATAGGATGATTCTCTTGGATAGCCCACCCGTATTGTGTAACTCGTACAAAAAGGATGAAATCACAAATGAAATGGATGACCTACACAACATCATCATATTCATGTCTGTCTGCCATTTAGTGATTCTTGTTCAGACGGATTATTTCGACATGAACCTTGTTCGGATGTTCCAAATGGCAGCAATGACTAAACCCAATCAGGATACAAAACCTTTCGTCGAAGACTACTATCCGAATGTTTTGTTTGTGAAGAATCGAGCAAAGCGACTGGATTATTTGGACGCTGAAAAGGAAGCCCTGGACAAAATGCTGAGATTTTGTTTCAAGGAAGGCAAACTTAAGATATTCCTTGGTGAGACAGATGAGCAGAAGAAGTCATCGAGTATTCCAGACACAGAGAGAGTTGTGAATTGTGTTCGCATACCGAATGTGAAAGGTAATTCCATTTCTTTGTACTTTACTGTGATGTTTTATATTTTATTTGGTTGCAGACGATGCCGCAAGCAGTTATCATTCCGATCTCTATTCAATTGTAACAGAATTCAGACGTCGAGTGTTTATGTCGCCGCGCAATCAGATATACAACGCTCCGGGTGAGTTGACTGAAGCAATTTGGTTTGAACTGCTGACACGGACAGCGAACGAATGGAACCATTTCTTCTTCAGGACGTACAAGGAATCGCGGAATAATCACTACCAGAATGGGAATAGTGGAGAACCCGAAAAGTTTCCGCAATAGAGAGAATTCATTTTTGTTTTAAATTTAATTTTCTTTGTTATCTGTGATACAAGGAGAGAAGCGGCTGATCCACAACTAGCAAATCGTTTGTGAAGTTACATACATTATAACGTCGTCGATGCTTGACTACCCAATGGCTGCTGGACAGCTCTCAAACGAGAGCATAATCCCACGACAGAAAGCTGCATGAAAATATGCTATACACGTTGAGAATTGCCCCGAATATCATCGCCACTGGGGAGGAGTTGTATCACCAACAGAGGCTCAAGATTTTACTTCTTCCTTTGCAGTGGATCGGCCCCTTACAAAAGTGGCTATCTAACTGATTTACTTTCATGTCCATTAGATGTTCATGTCTATTGCCGGCTAGTTTCGTTGTGAACCGACTTTAAATTTTTGTAATGTGATTCATGAATAAAATGATTCACAAAACATTCCTTATTTGCTTTCTTTCTAACTTACAGAGCTGGACAGCACCGAGTCGTCTGAAAATACGAGGCAACATGTTGCCAATAAGTAAGCTCAAATGTCACTGAAAAATTGCAATCAAAAATCGCGCCAAGCTGGTTGGGAGCTCAAATTCTGAAAAATCACCCAGTCAGCATAATCCGTAGGAGGTATACCATTTTCTTAGCAACATCAGCACCCAGCCCCAGAGAAACATTTAATGTTGCTGACACTAGCTGTCAGATGATGTCAAACAACCACCAGGGATGGTATGCGGAAATAAAATAAAAACAAAACATTTTTATATTTTATGAATTTATTCAAATAATTCATATATCTTTTAATTTTTATTATATTTACATAGATTTTTCATTTCTTTATTTTACATCTCATTTCTTTTCTTTTCTATTATCTAATGATTTTTTTTTTATATTTTTAATGTTTCTGTTCATTTAAATATTGAATTTGATAACAAACTTCATTTATTTTTTATATGGCGATGAAGATGTTTCTTTTTTTTGTTATAACTATAATTACAAAGAATGTTTTCTTTCATAATAAAAAAAATGTAAATTTGTTATAAACTCATTTTCCAGTCTCTTAGAATTAAAAACAAAAAGAAAACGTTTAAATAATAATTACATAAACTATTAGAAAATAATGTATAGGTATAATGTTAGTTCATATAAACATTTTTTTTCAACATAAACAAGGGAAAACGTTGAATTATCAAATCCAGTTAAGAAGATGGCTGGGTTGAGCGGTCAAAATTGCTGACTTTTACTTGGCTGATACAAGGTTTGTTAATAAATAAGAAACAAAAACAGCCAGGGGTGTAAAATTCGTACATTTTAAAAGGTATACATATATTGCGCTAGACAATCGTCGTTGATCTGAAAAACATTTGAGAATATTGAATGCAGTAGGAACGCATTTCAAATTAGGTTAATCGTTAGTAAACATTAAGTAAGGAGTTCATCAAGTATAGTTAACACGACTGATAGATGGAAAATATTAATAGAAATAAACTAAACTGCCTTGACGAATGGGGAGTGAATCTATTGGGAAGAAAAATTAGTTGAAGTTCGAAAATTCCATCAAGGATTCGAATTTAACCTACGAAGGAATGTTTGGAAGAAGATTATGTGTTGGACACTGTTATCATCGAGCCATAGTAATTGCGTTTTTAAGAGATGGCTACGACATCGTATTGTTACAAATATAATTCAGAGTTTATTATACAAAAAGGCAACTGCATTTGTGCGTTGTTAAATACAATGATAATGTTATATGCTGCGAAATAAAGGGGATTAATTAAACCGAAATGTAACGTTCTCTTTTGTTAGCAAATGGTTGGTTTGGCATCAAAAACTACACTGAATTTGGCTTGAAATGGAAAGCAATGGTAGTCTTAGTTAAATGTATATCTTTACGTATTTCGTGAGCTCACCCAGCCAATGAAGATAATGATTTAACACATCACACAAAAATAAAATTAGATATGTACCTTAAAAAGAACCATAAAAATGAAATAAAAATTTAAAATCGTTAAAAAACATCATACTTAAACAACTATCGCGTTTTTACCATTTTAACTACAATCTTTTCTGTATCCTTTTTTTTAAATTATTTTCGACTTTAAATATTATTTTAAATATTTCCTATTTTTAATTTAGTGATTAATTTTTTTTCCTATTTTGTTTTTTTGTTGCTGTTCTATCAAAATTGACCCAAAGATTTTGTTTCGTTTAATCAAAATCATTTTAACATTTTTTACGTGGCTAGTATTATAGTTTTCTTTTTTTTTTGTTTTGTTATATTTTTTAAATTGTCATGAATTTTTCTTCTTAAATTTCGTTACTTAGTTTTCAAATAAGCGTTTTTTTTTCTCGTTCGTACTAATTCTTAATAATTTTTGTAATGTATTATAAAAAAACAAATCTTTACTAGAAAGTACATCTCTAAGTTTGTGTGGTTTGTTTTGTTTTACATTATTTTTGTTTTCTTATTATTGGATCTTTAACAAATATACACTTAAAGACTAAAATTGTATTCTTTTCTTAGACTATACTGTTTTTTTTTTGTAATTCATTAATTTCTATTGTTTTCTTTGTCTAATAATATTTATGTATATAATTTAATTTTATATATAAATCGACTAAAACGCTTAAATATTACAAAATTCAACATCACTAACAACAGTTCATGTTTTTTTTTTCTTTTTTTCAAGATTTATTTTGAGAATTGTTTAATTGTTATATGTATATATTAAAGTGTGTATTTTTAGGGTTTCGTTTTTTTTGTATTTCTTAGGTTATTTGGTATATTCTGTGTAAACTACAATTTAAAATATGCAATTATTCGTTTGTTAAACAATTTTAAATGTTTCATTCTCTAATTAAATTTATTTAAACGTTTTTCTTTTTTTGCTTTGTATAATACAAGTGAATATATATTTTTTTTTCATGTAAAGTGGAAAAAACGACAGCGACTGCAATGTTATGTTAATTTTTGTAAATTCTATTATTTTTTTTTTTCGTTTTTATGGAAGGTGTTAACGATTTTTTAATTATTAATCTTAATTCATAAATTTTTGCGACCGAAATTTGCGACTAAAATTGGAGGACAAATTGTGTCATTCTTCCTGGTTATGTTCATACTTTTGGATAATTTTTCAAAGGTTTAACCAAGACATCCAAAGTGCCGCTTTGTTATTGACATGTGAATGTCCACGATGTTGTTTAAGAAAATTGCATTATTTCTATACAGTGTCAAGGTTTTGATATTAAGAAAAAAAATAAGCGTTCAGATGTATATTTTTGAACATAAAGGTATCATCAATGAGAAGAAGAGAGGAAAACAGAATAACAAAATGAAAATTGAAAATTTCACTGAATTATTTCCATTTCACAAATTGTCCTCCAAATTTATGCTTAGTGTATGAGTATTATATAAATATATATGTTTTTCCTTTTTAACTAAACAAAAAGTTTTTTGTCTTTGTTTTTTACATGATCAATGTATAAGTGAAGTGTAGTATTATTTAGATATCAAAACATGAAGAGTGAATAGTGTATATTTGTTTCTTTTCTCCGTCGAAATTCTTAATTTTCTACGAACGATGAAACTAAGAATAAAAAAATGTTTTGTTTCCTTCTTATACTTTGTACAGATTATTTGGCAGTAAAAATTTCTATTGATAATTAAAAAAAGGAGAGAACTATTTAAATTCATTGGAATGTTTTACTTTTGTTTAAATATTTGTATTATTTTAATTTGTTAATGCCTATTAGTATGTACCTTGTATTTCTAAATATTTATTGAGCTATAATTATATATTTTATTAAACATTTTGAAATAAAATGTTTTGCTAGTTGTTCTATACACAGTGTGTAGATTGGTTTTATTGATTATGGTAGGTTTATAATTTTATTTCTTTGTAAATTTGATTTTGTTTTGATTTTGATGTCAATTGAAATATATTGAAGAGCGTTAATAATGAAAAAAAGGTGTTGCTAAGATTTTTTATTTACAGAGAAATTAGAGAGGTATATTTAGAGATTCGTGAGAGTGTATAATTGCGGATAACAAAAAGAGATTCGAAGGACTTTTTTTATAAGGCAAATATGAATCTGTTAAGGATGGTGAGCGTAAAGGATGTACACATATGTTTGAATATAAGTTGATTGTTAGCCACGAAGTTAAAAAAAATTGAGTGTTTTACATTCTCGCCTGCAATGCATTAAGCTTATTTTAGCTACTAAGCCTCGTAGGGATTTTTTCAGTGGTAAAGTTAAAGTGTCCGAAGGGCCTATAAAAAATAATCTTTCTATGATCAATATTAAAACATTTGGACATACATATGCATATAGTATAGCCGAAGGATGACCTAATGAGAACTAAAATTTTAAATTGTTGCGAACATATCAAGAATTACTGCAAGAAGCGTTTGAACCTCGTAACATAAAATGGTTGATGTAAAAGTTCCAATTAAAAAAAAATTAACTCTTATACTGCTTTTGAAATAATTACAGAAAAATAACTCTTCCGATACGGCACTAACTACTTAAGTCATTACCTGAAACATTTGTATGAGAGTTTTCCTTTCCTATTTCACATTTATATGGTTATTGCAACTTTATCTACAATTTGTTGTGTAATGCGTTATACGGTGCTGTATTTGTTTGTTTGATCGTTTTTTTTTTCGGTTTATTGACGTCACAAAAATTTATTTCGCTTCGAATTAATAATAAAAAATCCCTAGCAACATGTTGCCGTTTATCCTGAAGGATCTGCAATACTGAAAGTGTCTGGTGTTCGTGTAGTGGTTTCTTTTTTATTATTACCTCTGCCGCCTACTAGTAGGAGGAAATTTTTATGACGTCTCTAAAAATCATACCTTAAATGTTTTCTCCCTCCGATGCTGTCGTTGCACTCCGTTGGATGCTAGATTGCCGTTACTGCTGTGCTGTTGTTGTTGCTGCAGGATTTGTTGGCTTTGCTTGGTGGTGGCCGCAACATTTGAACGATGATGTTGTTGTTGTTGCTTTAACATACGAACCTCGTAGTCTCGCGCATCGGCAACGTCGAATGTCGCTGAACGTTGAGTCTTGGGATAGTAATCGTATTCGTGATCGTCACAACTTGGATGGTTGGTTGGCGGGGCATGATACGATAAGGAACGTTTGCTGGACTTTTGATGTTGCCGATGCGGATGGTGATTCGAAGAAGACGACGATTGGGACTGCGCTGCGGTTGGTGGGGTAGAATTTGACGACGATTTGCCAGCTGGACATCGTCGTACTATATCAACGCCACCACCGCAGCAGGCACACTCCTACAACTCGGTTACAGAATATAGGTCGTTGTTTGCATGAGATCCACCGCGTTTCAGAGATCGATAGTAGGCGTTTTGTTGTTGGGGATCGTAATGCGTTTTGCTACTCTGGTGGTGGTACCCGGAAGATGAAGAGTTAAGGTTGTTATGATGAGAGGAGGCTGTGGATACTACATTCGAAGGTTGACGATGCGACGACGACGATTGTTGCTGATGGTATTGGGGGTAATGTGGTTCTTGCTGTTGATGCTTAGAGCTGGATTTATACTGTTCCATGTATGACATGCCCGAGGAAGATTTGTTCGAATTGTCGAGGGTTTCACTTCGACGGGATCGCTCTGATTGCGCTACGTTTTGACCACCGCGATCGTAACCAAATGTACTGTGTGTCGATTGATGTTGCTGCTGTTGCTGGCGAAGGCTTGACGATTTCGGAGGCAGAGTTTGCATATTTGCTGCGGAGTGACGAGATGATGAACGGCCCCCGACAGATGGGTCTTCTTTGTGACGGTTCTTGGGTGGAAGGGACGGTGGAGTGATTTTATTACTTTGCTGCAGTTGCTGATGCTGTGGTTGTTGCTGTTGCTGCAGCGGTTGCTGACTTTGTGCTGTATATGATTGAGGGTTGTTTAGAAGATCAGAGCTGCGGGCGCTAGAGATCTGCAATTTTTGCGATGAGGGTCGCTGAAGTGAACGATATGAGTTTAAATTCGCCGCACAAAGCGGCTGCTGAGAGATCTTCGTTGAATGCTGCTGCTGGTGTTGTGGAATATCAGGCAATGGCTGATTAACAATTGAATTCATTTGTTTCATCTGCTGTCTAGACTGTGGTTGCTGCTGTGGCTGTTGCTGGTGCGATGGATGAGGTGGCTGTTGTTGCTGAATTGTAGAGGTAGCAGTTTGACTTGGTTGAGCTGGTGGTGGCGGACGATAGGGCACTGTTTCAATGCTATACACAGAAGGTAGAGGCTGCTGTTGCTGTTGTGTTTGTTGATGATATTGTTGTAATTGCTGCTGTCGCTCACTCTCCTTCTTTGCGGCAGCTGCTGCTATCGAGCTACCCACTCCGGTCGTCCCTGGAATGTCAGTGAATGTGTTCGTTGTTGGTGTTTTCTTATATGGCGGTATACAATCCGGTTGATTGCAATAATCCTTGGAAACAGTTGCAATGCTTGGTGTTTTGGCACTTCGCAGGTTCGGGCTTGGACTCGTTCCACCTTTAAGTGAACCACCATACCTACCCACATGACGTAATGTAGCGCATTTATTAGCTGTAGCTGCTGCTACAATATTCAAATTATTGTTGCCCCGCACCGCTTTTGGGCCTATACTAATGTACTTCGGATCGAAGCGGTTAAAACTATTGTTGGTCACGTCCCGGGGATCTTTGGTTTCGCCATTTTCGCCTAATTTGTCGGTGCTTCCGCCGATGCCATCCGTTGTTTTGCAGATTGTATGAGCAGTTGATGTGGTTGATTTGATCGATGATGCTGATGAACGAGGTAATGTTGCTGATGCGAAGATGTTCTTCATTGACGAACTGCTGCCTGCATTTAAATTGCAGGCAAGCGATTCTCAGTAAAAGTCATTAGATTCAAGGGTCTTACACTGTTTGCTGAGGGTGGCATATTTGCCATTATTTGGGCCGGCTGGATATGCCGATTGTTGCGAAGGTAGCCGACCCAGTGTGTGGTGGCCGCTCCTACAAAAATTAAAAAAAAAAGTGAGTACACTGCAGGATAAAAATAATATAAACTAAAAACTAGAATTTAATTTTATTGATTGATTTGATTTTTAAACTCCAAAGACTATTCCCTACACTCCCTACAGTTTCTTATTGGTATCTGCATTTAAGTCTTAATTGGCTTTCAAAATGCAAGAAAAAATTGAATTTCATCAGCAAAACTTTCGTCTATTCGAGAACTAACGACGAACATAATTTGCAATTAGTTATTAAAATTGATACAAGAAGCGAACAAAACGACTTGTGACATTGCATGGGTGGGGGAGAGGCGGATATTTGCGTAAGAAGCAAATAGGAAATAAATAAATGTATGCCACAAAAGAGAGACACACAACTTGCCTATTTTCACGAAACGTGCATAGGAGACATGGGTTGCATCAAAAGGCAAATATTATTGCGTTATTCATAATGAACCCATACTTGAGGCGGAGGTTTCTATATTCTGCCTGGTGAGTTGATTGTGGTTCTCATGTGACGTTGCTACATTGAATCTCATTGCTGTCGACACTTTGCCAGGAGGTTTTTATCCGCCTGTGTATGAAAAGTCTCATGTATCTATGCAGTGTATTATGTTTTTAGATGTGCAGGATAGTAACAATAACATCATCATTGTTGAGGCAAAAATTAAAGTTAGGCCAAAGTTTGAGGCAATTAAAATTTCATTTCCAGTCAGGGGATCTTTTTAATAGGAAAATGTCAGCAATCATTTAAGGCAACCATAGTTAAAAGAGACGGGAAATTCCAAAGAGGATATTAAGTTATTCAGTATTTAGATAGTATTTTCGAAAACTCTTTTCAATTAGTGTGCTTGATGTTTTGTGTTTGATAAATTGAATTAAACATGTATGTATGCATTAAAAAACGAATTCAGAATACTAACTAAGAAGTCTTAGTGGAACAGTTGTTCTCGAAGGCCAAGAAGGATAATAAACACTTTAAATAGTTTTTCTTAAGTTAGGTAACTTCTTAAGATTGTCGTTACAAACAACACTAAGATAAAATTATTTGTTTGTCTGAATTGGGGTGAATAAAATCACACGAATTATAACACAATGCCCAATCCAAATTCAGTCTAAAATTCATTTAGAAACTACAATGTTCAAATCTAGACTAGTCCTTACATATTAGTGGCATATACTCGTTTCAATTAAAATTGAGACGAGTAAAGGCAATGATTTGAGTAAAATAAATACATATTTACTGTTTTATATACAAAATTAACAAAATATTAAATAGCAATCATTATTATGTACTCGATAACACAAGGCGTATACTTAATATTTTCTCAGTAAACATGTATGCAATGTACGCTTTGCATGGAAAATAGAATTAAAAATTTAAATAATATTTACACGCAAAAAAAAAAATTGACAGTGTTTCAAAAACAAGTTAAAAACAAATTCGAAATAACAATAAATTGGTGCACTTGAAATAAAAAGTAGCAAAATTCCATTGTTAATGTGTGTGCTCGGTGATAAAGAAAAGAGAGTTTTGAATATTAACAAATGAATAAAAACAAAACTAAATAAATACAATAAAAAAAAAATAAAAATAAAAAATGAATACAAGCCATGCCTTGTGCCATGCACCACAACATCATAACCGGGCGGTGGTGATGAGTTCCCATCACCACCACCACCAGTGTTTGAAGAAGTAGTTGTGTATGCCAACCCTGATCTCAATCCAGCTGTTCCATTTCGATGATGGTGTCCGCCAGTGCCACCACTACCAACGCCAACACCGCTTAAGGTACCGCTATGTGCCTGTTGATGATGCAATAAGGTTCGATTAATGGTCCCTGTGCCAGCTGGAGCGGTGGGTGATATCGTTGCGTTCGGTGTCGAGGATATCGGAAAGAGGGGTGTAGTTTCGGACTTATCTGCCTCTGCCGGTGGTCTGAAAATATACAAATACACACTTTATTTCGGATATCATTTTGGAGGGTTATGTTTTAACCCACCTTTTTGTGAGGTAGATCCAGGCGTGTGAATCCGCGTACACTAGTATTGTGAGTAAGAATGATGTCAGTAAGCCCGCAACCATCATTAGACTAAGGCCAAGCAATCCACCGCCACATAAGCCCTTCAGGGCATCAGCATAGTGTTTGTCTATAGACCGACGATCCAGTGTCGCCGACAAAACACTCAAATTTCGTTTTGTTTCCTCCAGGTCGTTGTCCATTCGCTCTAGTGTGTGACGGATGTCGATACGTGGATACACATCTTGGCTCATCCTGTTTGCCATAAAATAAAAAAAGAAAGACACACAAGATAAAAATATAGGCAAACAGTGTACACAGGGGATTTTTGTTTGTTGAAAAAGTGAACGAGGTTGGATAGGGCAATGTTCTAACACAAACCTTGATACTAGGAAAACAGATTCTCTAGCACGTTCCACCAAATCTCTGGACTCATTCAAACGCAGAATGAAGCGATTCCTTAGGGTTCCGCAATTTAGGAAGTAGACATACGGGCTCCGCTGCAATGAAAAAAGAACAAGTAATGAAAAAATGAAAATCAAAAGATGGACAGGAAAAAATTGATCATATAGTGTATTGTTTGTAAAAGCATGATAGTTTGAAACATTATTTGCATTATTTTAACTTTTTCGTCATAATTTGGAAAATTATATTCTGACAATAAGTTTGGATTCAGATCTAGGGTTAATGGCAAGTTGTATAGATTTTTAAAGATTGTAAAGAAGGGACAAGCATATCAATTTCACGGCATATAAAAGCACCAGAAACACTCGATCAAATTCTTAGATACATATGTAGGTGCTGCTGTGGAAATGAGATTCTAAAGATGTCAGTATTTCATATTGAATACGAGTACTTAGCAATAATATTTAAGAATTTATTGAAATCTATTGTCCTATCTAACGTACAAGTTACGTACAAGCTTACAATACAAGCTACATTACTACATAACATTTACCACATGTACAGCACTTGATGTCCATTCACTAAATAGAGAGCACCAGATTACGATGACAAGTCATCAATTATGTTAGAAGCATCAGGATAAGTAAAAGTACTGTAATTACTAGGACATACAATCTACATAAATGTACTTAAATTAATCTAATGAAATGTAAATTCCCTGAATAACTACAAAAAGAGACTCTTTAAACACTGCAATCCTCGAAAGGATACAGTAAAACTTTAAACCACACTAGTTTAATTTTAAATTTATATAATATTCTCAGTTTGCAATTTTAATTTAAAGCCTCTACCACATATGTAACATGATATCCTCTACTAGCTTACAAAAATCTACAAACAAAGTGCTACTAGAGTAACTGACACTGTGTTTACCATCAGGAATATTAGGATAATCCCGGAACTTGGTTACCTAGATTCTGTTTTTTAGTTTGTTGGCTTCTTTTTTATTTCAGTAATGCTTTTTCCACTTTTTCACTTTAGCCATACTTTCATTTAGGTTTTTTTTTGCGTTCTGTATACTTTTGACGTTATTTATACTCTCTGATTAATGTTGAATTACATAGAGAGTCCTTTTTTCTGAAGCGAAACATTTTAGTCATCATTCTTTTGCATAACGTGCAGCAAAGGGGGCATCATCATCGCATGTTTTCGTACTTCCTTCTTCCTTTGAGCACACATTTGCAAAGGTTTGTTTTTATGAATACACACTTGTTTTTTCTACGTTGATGATATGTTAGGGGTGGTACATACATATATATTCGGTATGTGGTGTATGGTTTAGAATGTGAAAATATTGACACAGGTGAGAAGCCTCTTTGTTGGAATAATCTCAATTTAAAATTGATCGTGGTTAACACTTGACCGGCTTAGAATGAATATTGATTGCCAATTATAGCTTGCCATAGGTAATAATCAAATATGAATAACACATAACATATTGAAAAAATCCAAAGGCAGAAATGGAGCTGCAATAACTATGGTTTTTAAGACTGGATATTTCACACAACTTGAGCTAATGTAATCATAAATGCAAACTTTGTATGTAAGTCATAGCTAATTGCGACAAAATGGCTTTTTTTTGTCCAATAATGTTCCATAATTTGTAAAATTGATGGCTTCGACAGATCTTACTATGATACGAGTAGTTAAGTGATACGAAACATGCACTTACAAGAGAATCTAACATGTAAAATTATGTCATTAATCGTAAACCATTGCTGCTAAATGCTGTTGTCGTATCATTGACAGAGATGATAAAAAAACGTACATACTCCTAATTTCTTTCCTTAGAAATAGTCCCAAAACGATACAAAAAAACAGATAAGTGGAAAGATACGCTGAATCTAAAGCTTAATGCAAAGTTTTTAGCTTCGGCCGAAGTTGGTAAGAATAGTCGATATACGGTCAAATTAGCACGGAGACGAATAAGCTTTTCACAATAAATTTTCAAAATTTGAAAGCGTTGAGCCAGACCATACTAAACACAAAGTAGAATCTTGAAGGCCACACAGTTTACAATTTCTCCCATCGAAAAAGTAGGACAGTGTAAATAAAATGACCATCCTTTTAATACATCAAGACAATCTATGACATAAATCTGTTAGCAATTACATTAACTCACTTATAGTGAAAACATGAACTTAATTCCTTCATTCCCTGTCAGTCTATTGAGAGATGTTTGCTTGGAAAACCCTAAGTTCCTAAAAGAAGAGTAGCACAACAATAAACTGTGCAGACATTCATTTCAAAACTCACTACTAATTAAAAAAAAAATTGCAATATAGAAGTCCTCACAGCCATGCAGCGATGGTGTAGTTTACATTCTGGCAATAACACAGATTTATGAGTCTCTGCGGTCCAGTGTCATCTAGGTTTTCTCTGGTGTGAGCGTGCACATTATTATCCCTTAAATGGAAATTAATTTCATAAATCGATAGATAGGGTTTGCCATCCTCCCATGACACACATTCGGTTATAGGTCTTCCTTATATTTTACTTTTTTTTCGTTTCATCTCTTCTAGCTCTGGTACATGATCCATGGAATTGGATAAGCAAGCAATCCACTCGGAAGGGATTTTAATTCTCTGGGAACACATCCATTCCTTATACACACCCATCCACATGCAATTGATATTTGCACTGGAGGAGGACAAAGAAAATGAAAAAAAAAGAAAGCACATCTTCCGCTGTGGTGCTGCCGGATGCAGACATTTTTACAAACCGATAACCTCAAACCAATGTAATAAATTTCCCAAACGGGTCCTGGCCTTTTTTCTCGCTCCCTCTTTGGGAGAGAATAGCGCGCCAATCAAAAATTATTGTTGACAGTTGGTTGGTTAGGAACAGGAAACGAGATATTCCTATGAATCCCAACGGTCTCCGTTGATAAAAACAATATAGGGAGAAGAGAGAGGTCCTTATTTACTGTCAAAAGCATAGTCAGATTGTTTTAAGCCAGATATTCACATTATCTTATAGGAAGTGTATTGTTAATGACACCGATGGCAATACAGCACATGTGGCTACCGTAGATATAATTGAGAGTTTAACTCACCATTCCAACTTGCCGGCACATGAACTCATGCGGTCTCATACAAAAGTCACCGGCTGCTACCGATGATGCCAAATAAATCCCAGATAACAGCCAACATATAATTATACAAAATAAACCGGAAACACTGAAGAATATTAAAGCACATCGTGAACGTCTCGCTACACCTATCACTAGAATGGTGCATAAAAGTAAGAGTAGAGTTAAAAACCCAAGTGTGGCGGGCCAACGTATTGACTCGTATAATTCGCCGAGCTGAAAAAAAAAGTATATTGAACAATATTAATCAACAACAGAGGAGTTAAATTAAATCTACTTACATGTAATACACCCTTTAGCGAGGTGTCATTTTCGGTTCCTTTCGTTTTCATGAAATACAGAACCATATTATCCAAACTGGTTACGGCTCGAGAGGTATTATCGCGCACCAATCTGCATGTGTCCAACAGAATTGTTACAGCTGTTTGATTGTATTGAGATTTATCGATTTGTTCTTCTAGATTGTAGCTTTGGACTTTGGTCTCGAGATTAATTTTAATGGATTCAGTCTGCAAAAGAAGAAACAGGAATGTTATCAAAGATTGCACTTGATGATCAAAAAAACGAATATCCATATCCTTATTTATTAAATTGATTTTGAAAAACAAGATCAGATAAACTGATACAATCCTACACACAGAGCGAGATCGTGTAACCTACAAGTGCTGCACGACACGAAGCGTTTAGCGGAGATGCAACAGTGTGGTGATTTTCGAATAAAGTAAAAAGTTCAATGAAACTCATTTTCTCCCGCCGGATCGAAGTTCCCTACATTTTCGTGATACGCATATCATGAACGATCCTGCACATTTTGATGTATCTATGGGATACGAAGTCTGCAAAACCCTGGTTCCTCACATTCAGGACAAGATTCCCTACAATCTGAGTCAGAAATGTCAGCTAAGATCCCTGCTTAAATTGTCAGACAAGACACAATAGACGATCTCTTCAGACTTGAAGTTGCCTCACCTCCTTCATGACTGTCATCACCTTTACCTTTTCTAGCTTTTCGGCTTCCTTTGTGTGTCTTGAAGGTGCACTGTATGAGTAAGTCGATAAGAATAAGAACGTAGATGTAGAGAGAACATTGATTTTTAAAGAAAAACGCCCTCAGAAAATGGGCGTGACTATACATATTTTATGGATGATCTGCAGATCAAGTGGTTTAGTATATTTTTTTTTATATATGTAAGTACTGAAAAAAACGTGTTTTTCTTAAAGTAGTCGGGTATTTGTTGATGGAAAACCATATTATAAACCTGGATAAGGGTTTAGAAAGTATTAACAACATTTACAGACGTGCATTACAGTTTTATTTACATATGTTTCTCATAATATATGAATATAACATAACTCTACTCAAATTAGAACACAAAAGATCCCTGCAAACGCACTGCACATTCATTCCTTTGACAAATACAAGTCTTTCGAAAAATCCGTGTAGAGGCAAGGACATTTTTTTCGTAACTTTGACTAAGAGCTCCCCTGGTGTTATTCTGTGTGAAGTCTAAACAGAAACCTTGTTAGGTCTTTTAGTCCTTGTTGCAACTGACTGTCAATCTTCATTTTCTTAGTTATTATTAAAAGCACAAAAGCATTAACCTTTTTAAGAGACTATAATACAGCCCGCTCTTGTTTGTCTAAAACCACTTGTGTCACAACTAAATCCACACAAAATTGAAATGTAAAAGATATGACATAATTGCTGGAGACCCAGAGTTGTCGCCAGGCGACTGACTTACTACACACTAACCATCCTTTATCCTTGTCCTTGTGCATACGTCGGTGCCATTATGGAAACGTTTGTGTTTTTTTTTATATGTTTGTTTGCTGTCGGGTGCACCATCTTAACTCTCTTCTTGTAAGCGGATATGCATGAGCTTATAATAAGACTCTAATAGTTCTCTCTACTACCCTCCTTTAGATGGCATTTTTTGTACCTTGTTATCATTTGAGTAACTGCAGGACACACAGAACACAGAGAAATTGCACCCGGAATGTGCAGCAGGCGATGTTGGTAAGGTGGACGGGTGGCTTTTGCAAAATGATGATGGCAATTTGCTATATTTCATTAGGGGATAACAAACGTTTATACACGTCTGAGTGACTTAAACTGTGCGAGGGACATTGTTGTGTTTGGCTGCATTTTCCAGTTGTAATCACGTAAGTTCACACAAATATGTCTGCGTATGTATATATATTAGCTAAGCAATGGGCGCCTCCCTACTGACACCAACCAAGTGAGATTGTATGTATTTGGAATGCCAATTATGTATGACTGCGTAGGTGAATGTATTTTGTCGGGAATTTATCAAAAGGAATTCACTCGAATAGCTGTAATATGCAGAATGTCATTTCCCCCTCTTCACATTTCAAGCAAAGCAGGCTGTCATCATACAATTAAGTAAGTTCACTTCCAACATGCAGATCATAATAATAATTTATCTCTCTACCCAACGCGCACTTCAAATTCTATTTTTCAGGAACAGGAATCCTTCAAAAGCTTTAGAAACAAACTTCTTCAAGTGCCAATGGTTGTTTTTCTTTAACCTAGCAGCTCTACTCATCTCTTACAAGTGAGGTTATCATAAACCGCTTCTCTATTTATCCTAGCCGCGCGCTGTTCCACTGCAATATGTACTATATATCTTTTCTATTGGCTATGTCAACCATCCAAGTCGCATTTGGATGGGTTGAATATGAAAAGGAACACAGTCTTCTTTTCCCCGTGTACAAGACTAAAAAGCAAAATAAATAAAATTGAAAAAAAAAGAAAAACCCGGATGGTAAAGAGGACAGAAAAGTTTCAATTGTGCGATGTGATTTCCATCAAGTTTCTTCAAATAATCTTGAGCGCTTAAGGAGGTTTTGGGCCAACGGCAGATAGGATTGGCGAATGCAAATTTAAAGGTGACATATCGTCTCTCTTCAAGAAGGGAAGTTACCATCTGTATGGATGGTACAATATGCAGAGCAGAGGTTTTGCCCCTTTTGCAAGTTGAAGTTTCTTACAGTCTTAATGGAATTTGAATGGGAATAGCAATTAAGTTGGGGTTTTATCAGTTTAAAAGTTCAAAAATTGTCTCCAAGCCCGAGATTAAGCAAAGTGGGTGGTCGTGCTGAATACTTTTTGAATCATAGAATTTGTTATCATACTGCATTCGTAATCATCTCTGGCCACAAAGGGAGTGAGATAGATTTCGACTGCTGGGAGGTTTTTTTTATTACAAGCTTAGATTAAATAATAATGTACTTCAAAAAATATTGACGTCTGTAGTTTGCCAAAGAGCGTCTACCAAAACCGTCCCAAAAGTCTGTAAGACTCCTCCATAGCTATGAACTTATATTACCTACGACTGAGAGATCTTAAGATTCTAAAATATAATATTTTGTCAAAATAGAACGTTCAATATACCTTGTCTTATTTAAAAATTTGGATATAGGGCCTAGTCACTACAACAAGAACTATTGGTATCATCCTCGCCTCACTTTGAATGGTTTGACACATTTACGAGAAAAATACTTTCAACATTTCTTTCTTTCTGTGTTGAGTGCTTAATATGCGTCTGGGGAAGTTTGAAGATGAAAGTTAGGGAATGCTCAAGATCAATTTTGGCCAACTTTAAGTACTTCCTCACCGTGTGGCATTCATTCAAATGATCGAATCTGTGAACGTATGGAACAGAGGTGTACAGAGACATGCTGCAGAACCTTATGGAGTTGCCTTCACCAGGACAATGAACTCAAATACATCCTACGGATTAAGAAAGGCTAGTTTCAGTAGCAATTTTGAGTTCGTCAGCGCAAGGTCTGTCTGAACTGAACTAAAATGCACAGGTCTAACACAGACCCATAAAGGGACATCTTTCCCCTATGGGTATCACAGTGGGTCAGTACTGAGCTGAGTGCAGCGATTTGAAATGTTTCCACTCGCCTACCCACGAACCTAACCTAACCATCTCAGACCCATAGAAACACCCGATGGCAGAAGTAGACAGCAGAAATGAAAAAAATGGTTATATCTGCAATAAATTTTGGTTTTTACAAAATGCTTTTTAGAGATGAGGCGCAATCAACCAAAACATGTATGTATCTATCTATCCTGTACACTAAGATTTAGTTTCAGACATATACTAAAAAATAAGTATCCTTCAAGCGGACACAGCAACTACGGCTTTGCTTTATCTGTTTCTTATTCCATTTCATTGCTCTAGAAACTTACTTCCTCTATTTGGTTTTCTACTTTATAATTTATAACACCACACTAGAAGCCTTCTGCTAGTTTGCAACAATTTGCATCACCGCTCTACAGATAACGAATAGCATTGCAATAGTTAAAGAGAAGAATGCTTATCAAGTCGTCAAATAAATACCGAACAACTTTTCTATGAAAGAAAAACAACCAAAAGTGGACAAAACAAAAAAAAAAAGACATCAGTTAGCCCTTCTTGAGAGATGTCACCGTAAATGTCAACACTCTTATCATGGAAATAAAAATCCCCTCTCGCATTGGCCTGTTCCAGAAATTACAAACGTTACAGCAATTGAATAAGACGTTCCCTCGTTACAATAAAGGGTCCTTTTCTAGAAAAAAAAAAATAAATAGAAAACGAAAAAAAGAAAAAATAGTAAAAGCGCACAACATTTCCCACCTTAATATCCGGCAACTGCTCGGATGTGCATTTTAGTAGTTGCTGTTGGCAAGGACCAAGAGGGAAACGGCGATAACGAAGCGAAATTGCATTCGTTTTCTGAATAATCAAGTTAAGGGCAATCATGCTCTACCTCTCTACACACTCCTAATTACCAACCACAGAAGGAGAAGTTAGCTTTTCCCGTTGGACAAAGGCTTCAGAGTCCTGAATTAATTTTATTGCTGCTTTACCTGAATGCTCCTTCAAGACAAACATATGTGTGAGGTATATTCCCTTCTTCTACGAGTATTTGTATCTCTTTGTTTCACTCACCCGCTCTCTGTTAGTATTTGTATGCAATTGCGGTGATTAAAATTCAGAAATACACCAAAATGTACATAGGTACGTTCCGAAACAACAATGAAACACACCTTGTGCAGTAATGTCAAGAAGGAAGGTCATACAGGTTGCTAGTGCGAAAGCTCTCTTTAAATATGGAGCTTAATTAGAATTTAGCATGCTCTTGCATTCAGCCAAGGCAATGGGTGCTATTATACGGTCAGTTGAGAGCCTAAGACCATTAAAAACCTCTTAGCGAAAGTTCCTGGCACGGCACTGTCCGGTCCGTAAATGAAGTTAAGGGTAATTTGAGTGTGTCTTGTCGTTTTTGCTCCAGACAAGAATGGAAATGTGTTTGTTTAGGTAAATAATGAATAATGACCTCATTACCGGGGAGTGTCCTCGACACATAAATGTTTAGCTGCGTAATTAATTAATAAAAAGATAATAATTGGAATGTTCTATTGTGGACTGTGTGCTGTCTACACACAGTCACCATGTGTAGTTTTGTGTAAAAGATTGATATTACACTCCTGTGGGATTGTCATAAAGTGGTTTTATTGCCAGAAATATAGTTTTTCCTGGCCGTTTACAATGTTTACGTGAGCGAGTTATTGTTAGCAGAAAAAAGGACTGTCCTAAATTCTCTAAGCGATTAATGACTAAATCAAGGCTCGGAATCGTGACTAACAAAGGACTCTCCTATTTTGGTTTAGGGATGGGGAACGTTTTGCCTAGGTATTGTATGATTTAATAGGAGACATTCTTTTTTTTTATGAATGTATTATTCCTATTACACGCGTGGGTTGCTTGATGTTATCGACTGCTCGGTTAGTGTACAATGGAGGTCTTGACACAGGGATTTTAATAACATTATGTCGATGCTGGGTTACATTGAAAATATTGATATTATTTAAGGAAGGTTGATTTTTATTAATAAAAAAATGCGTCTTCCAACTGGCTCGTAGAGATATGGGCCCCGGAAGGGTCCTACACGGACATAACACTATTCCTAGTACTTCGGGGTATATTGCCCCTATATGAACTTTAACGTCAAGTATAAAACCAGAGTGCTTGGTATTGGGAGAAAGGACACAAAAAAGAATCCTGACCCCAAGGTTGCCAAAGAAAGGAGCTCTCTAGTAGGTAGATTAAACTGTTTTGGACAATGATAAGAAAGTCATCATCCTAACAGCGTCTGCAGAGTTCATGCGAAAATGGGCCTGGCTTATTAGAAAGTATATAGTGAGAAAACTGATCTGTAATCGCATTTATAGAATCAACTCTGCACTAGGTTTCAGATGAAGACCAGGGTATATTTGTATTGAAATGTTCCATTTGGTTCTACTAAAAGCGTTTAGCCTTGGCAAGAGTTTGCATGTAGCACGTTCTGTGGGTCGTACTTATTCTGGCGAACTAGTTTGCCTTGCTATGTCCCTGTGACCTGGCACTTAGCATAGGTTATCGTTGAACTGCCCAGAGATAGCAAAGATGTATTCGGCAGTTCAAAGCGCCCTTTGAAATAAATGAGGACGATTGCAGAGATTTGATTGCTGCGTAGCGTCAGTAAAAACATCCCTGACATGCAGTGCATTTCCTAGTGCAGTTCAGTCAGGGCATGACTTTCCGGATTGCCTTGAATTGCGCCTGAAAAACGCTACAATACTCTGGTAGGCGGAAGAAGATGCTCAGATTCAGTTTGACAAAAAAGAAACCACCCTAACTCACCCGTCGGTGTGGATGTGAACTGAACTGTCCTCAGAAGAAACAGTAAGCCACTCACTACGATCAGGGATGTTCGCTCAGAAGTTTCGGCCAAATAACAGAGTCTGAGAGCGGGGAGGAGTCGGTGATTTTTACGGTGAGAGTCGGCTTTTAGGCCTTGCAAATGTATCTAAATTTGACATTGTTAAAGGATTCTTATGTCGCGGAACGGGAGCATGGTACATTTCCTCATGCTCAGGGATTGTTCAATGATATGCACCGACGACTGTAAAGTCGGTGGTAGTCGGTAAAGCTTGGTCTTTAAGTCATCTTTGGAGGGGCTTCCGGATGCACTAATAGCTTTAACAAACCCCAACCGAGTCTTTAAACTAAACTAGTTGCTACCAAAGGTTTACAAAGAAAAGGTTATGTCATGAATTTTCTGGCAAATTTGACCTTAAAAAACAAAATAAAATATGGTGGTTAACTCACAAGGTAGTGTCTTGCCTTATCTCAGGCAATCGCGCCCTCACGTTTTCAGAAATATCCCGGCACACCCTTCATTAGTTAAAAAAAAAAGCCATGCCAGAACAAAGTCTCGATTCAGCTATGTAACAATGTTTTCCTGGACAAATGATGTTTAATGTATTTATTTGTCCAAAATATTTGAAAACCCCAAACCCCCAATGAAACAAAAGGAAAGAAAGAAAGACTACCCACATACGTCATCGATCGAAGTTAAACAACGAAAAAAGTTTAAAATGAACAGATTCCACTTCCATTGGACAAACGTCTGTCTATGGCATTCGAAAACATCCATTTGTTAATTGCAATTAACAGAAACCATACATAAAGGCACTTATTGCTAAATTCCCTTACTTTATCCTTGTCTTGTTGGCCTTTTATTGCATTTAATTGAAATCCATCTATACCATTCGTTTGCTCCTTGACCACCTACTGCTTCGGCTGCTGTTGCTCCTCGGAGTCCCTGATTGTATCTAGTAGGATGATAACCGCCTTTGGGCCATCATCATCATCATCATCATCTACTATACATCGAGGAAGTCTCGAACCAATAAGCAATAATCACACACGATGGCGATTCTACAAACGAGTTTCATTATTTTCTTATAAATTCCCTGCAGCCATACTATACTCCAGCAGCCACGCCTTCAGGAAGATGCTTGCACAGATTAAGGAAGAGAATATCTATCTCTCGGTTATATGGGTTATGGGTGAACGTCACATCAACGCGGCGACGACTTTGGCAAATATTAAGGACTAGAGAGAAGGGAGACAAACAGCGACCACAAAAAAAAAAAAAGGAAAAAGGGAACCCATTTGGCCTCCCTTCCTATAAATGCAAGAAATTGATTTTTTTTTTGTCACTTCCTCTGCGCTGTCGTCTATGTATGGTCTTCCTCTTTACCCTTTGGAATGATAGTGATAGTTTGTGTGACGAAGGAAGGAAAGTGTCCTGCAGCCGATGGCGAACACTGATGAGGATGATGATGAGAAGATGATAGTGGAGAAAAATGGAAGGAGGAACACATGAAGCCTGGGTATGTACAAAAGAAATGGTGGCACATATTCAGTTTGAAAGGAGATTTACCTTAAGGCGGCCAGTAGAAATACAGATGCTGGCTGGCTGGTTGGGTGGCTGAGTTTTGGTCGAGTTTGTATTATGACATCCTGGGTGTTTATTTTTTTTTGCCTAGTTTCCTTTCCAGTCCCCCCTGCAATAGGGTGCAAATCAGTTTGGGAAAGTGGATATCACCGTTGCTGGTGATGGGCTTTGTTAGTGCTAGTAGGACTTATAAATTCATGGAATTTTCTAAAATCCTTTAAGTCTACTTGAAGTTTTCGGATAATAGCCGAAAGGATTGGAACAGTTATAGCATCAAGTTGGGATGTTGCATAATGAGTGAGTGAATTCTGAATGATACTTTTAGGTTTTGTCGGAAGGTAACGTGGAAAGAGGAAGTAAAACTTAGAAAACTATGTTACAATTCACAGATGAAACCTTCAAGAGTGTGATGCATTGCCAAGCATTGTCACTTTAACTAGGAATTGTGTAAAGTTAGACATGATTAATTTTCTTAGAAGACAGGTTAAATCAGTTTGATTGTGGACGAGCACAATAGGATAAAGCTTGCACAGAACAATGGAACAACAAATAAAACTTTGTCGTATCGTCTACTTTGCATGGTCAGTATAAAAGGAGGATAATTAGGACAATACCGACTGTTGCCCATGAAACAATGCTCGGGCACGATCACAAAATGGTCAAACGTTTATTAGCCTTCACATGGAGTTCAGCCCCAATCTCGACTCCAAATTTCAGAGTGCGAGCTGGGCTTATGGTAAGATCATTACACCAGCCCCTATATCCATCTTCAGGGAATAGACTCAGAGGAACTATCAATCTTTAAATACAAGAAATATATGCAGGCCTGATGGGACCTATGCACTCTAAAGAGCAATATCATGACCTCCATCACTACTAAGTCAAAACTGATTAGGAGATGTGAAGAGGAACTAAAATCCCTCAGCTCGAGGTATAGCATCATGCTCTGATGGATATGACTTTCCACGAAAATGAAATGACCGATGGCCTATCTAGGCTCAAAACTCAGTAACAAACGATTTTGGTCTTAGCGCCCATGGAGTACATTCACCTCATGCCGCGAGATGTCAGAGAATTTGTTTCCAATCCGAAGGGACAACGCAGTAGAGGAAGACTCCGCCTTAGGTGTTGCGCACAAGTGGAACGACTTCAACTGACTTGGAGTGCGCAACTGGAGGGAGTTAGCTAAAGATCAGAGTAACTTGGTAACGGAGTCCCAAGTTCATTCTGAACTATAGCGCCATCTATGTAAGTAAGGAACTAACTAAGTTAGCTTTATAGTTGGAGAGAGAGAGTTTATAGATAAGTTAAGCTTGGATAAATAATAGCTTAAAGAGCGTCACTTTGTGCTTACTGTAACTTATCCCCATCACTGAAATCCGCAGAAAAAATGGATCACCGATTCACTTTTCAGCTCTTAATTAAAAACAAAACCAGACACACCACCATTATCCTTTGCGTACGTTTCCGTACAGACGATTAACCATAATATGTTTGCAGGAATACCACACTGTACAAAGTGTGGGAAAACATTTTTCGTAGAGCAATCCAAGTCCACTTCATCTACTCTCGTTGATAGTTGCCGAACGGATTACGTTGCCACGATGTTGAAAGGATTTTTCTACACTCGGTCTCTGCCCAGACCATAGCCATTGTAAGTATCGCCCAGGGGCATCTGTGCTGAACGAAATACATCCAAACAAAAAAAGAGAAACAGACAAATCCTTAGAGAGAGTGAGAGCGAGAAGGAGCGAAAGCATGGCTCGCGTTCATTGCAACTTTTATTGATTCCACATTCAAGGGAAGCAAGAAGCCGGCTCATTAACTCCCGATGGAGTTTTTCCTGTACAAGTTTCTCTTTTAGGGATTCCTGTTTTATTATTTTATTTTCTTTTTTCTGTGTATGGTGCAATGGTGAAAAGTTCTCCTCGATACTCAATTAATTCTTCGGAAAAGTCAATGTCCTTGCAGTCCATTCGGGCAAGAAATTATTTCGAAAACGAGCAAAACTCGTGGATAGGTGAAATTATTGATCCTGTGTCACACTGTGCAAGGTAATCCTCTAAAGGTTCAATGTCCCTTCTCACCTTTGGTGAATTTTTAATGCCAAAGTGATAGGTGAACGCTATCGATTTCAATTAATACCCTTTCACGTTGTGTCGACGTCTAAGGATAACGATTTAGTTCGTTTTTTTTCATAATAAAAGCGTTGGTTAAGGTGCTCCACTGAAACCTTCCCAGACAGTTAAATGTTGTTCTGTTTCTCCCTTCTGTTTTGTTTTTTTTTTTTTTGAGTTAATCCTCCAATCTTTTGTGAAAGCAAATAATTACTTTTCATTTAATCCACGTTCCCTCTTCCGGTAGGAAAGGCTGGAGTGCGCGCGTCTCCTCTACTCCTGGCAGTGTTTCTGGATATAGGAAAGAATATTTCCAACAAATATTGGACCATACAGCAGAAGGTGGGACTTGAGTTACTATTTTACATATTTTTCTCTTTTTTTAAGTGTGCATCTGCTTTTTACATTTTTTTTGTAGAGATGTGTACTGTGCATAAGTAACTTTTTGAAATGAAAAAGTTTTCGTCCCTAGGGAAGAAAATTAATTGTCCAAGTGGATCCGATAAGGGATATTTGCATACAGTAAAACCTATATCACTTGACAGTGGAGTTGGAATTGTAGTTTTTCTTATTTTTATTATCTACACAAAAATTTTCTTTATTCTGTGAGTGTCTGTAACTTAAGGGTATTTTCGAGGGGGAAAACTGGAAGTTAAACTTTTTATTAAATTTGAATGCGAAGTGGAACTGTGGTGGATCTAGGGAAAAATGTTGTGATAAACTCTTAAAGGATGTGCGCTTAGACAAGTTCGGTTGGAGAAGTTCCAAGGGCTTCAAATTTTATCCTATCCAGATAGATATCCGAATAAAATAATATAACTCAGCTGAGAATCGGATTAATTTGGATAGTAGATCCATGTTTTGATGTTAGTATATATAGAAGCATATGGATCCCATTATTTGTGGCCATAGATCCTCTTCTTAATCAAGTCTTGAGGGGAGACGTGAATCAAAGTTCTTGTTAAACAGAAAATGTCGAATTCCAGATTGTTT
Source organism: Xylota segnis (assembly GCA_963583995.1). Classification (NCBI taxonomy): domain Eukaryota; kingdom Metazoa; phylum Arthropoda; class Insecta; order Diptera; family Syrphidae; genus Xylota; species Xylota segnis. The sequence goes on from OY757237.1 coordinate 60,814,907, forward strand.
AAAATAGAGGAGTGTCCTGTGCTTAGGCTAGACCACAGTCGTAGCTTTTAAACAAGAAAATGAATAGGTAAGGCGGCAAGTGTAATTCTCACTGCTGCACTGATGCATAGGCAAGCCAACCTTTGTAACCGAGAAAGATAAATTAGATATCAGGGTATCTTGGAATGATTACTGACGTACAGTGTGGCAGGAATAATCTCTTTTCGTTACACAAGACAGTCCTGGCAGGTCTATGCCATCAAACCCTATATTTTAACGTTTAAAGTGTGCGCACTGCTTTCTAACTGCAGCAACGTAGGGTGACGCAAGCGATCATTTAAAGTTTGAAGTATTCCCTGTCGAAGGAAAGTTTATCACACCAACAATACCTTGTTTTATTTAAAGAGGTATTTCCTCTTATCTCTTCAATATTTAACCTCCTATATGCTCTCTAAACTTTAACCAACAACAATACCGAATAAAATCCTTCAATATACTATACGCCAAGGAATTCTCAGAAAAGTCTCGATTCAAGAGACTTTTTGTTTCCCTTTTTGCCTTGCCAATATCGACAGAAACAATGAAATAAGAAAAAAACACACAAAAAAAAAATCAAAGAAAAGTTTCAAAATCTGTTCTTTTCTGTCTTCACCATTGCCCTCAGAGTACAAAACAAAAGAGAATGCAATAAACTTGCATGTTCTCTGTACAGAGATAAGGGTTGAAGAAGAAGGTGACATAAGACCTAATCCTTTATTACCGCCCTTTATATGCACATATGTACCTATATGTGTATGCATACCAGCCACAATGGAAAGACTTCCGGTCTACCTCCCTTCTTGGTAAAACGATAAAAGAAACTGATAAGGATTTCAAAGTTTTCTAAACTTTCTTAAAGTATGCAGACTGGGAGGACTCCCATTAATCTGATAGCGCGTCAATCGTAGGTGGCAACAAAGTTCAAATTGATGTGTCGTCGTCGCTTTCTGCTCAAGACGACGACGACGACGACAAAATCCAACGAACTATGGCATTTAGAGAGAGAGACAATTTAATGTAATTCACCTTAAAGTACGCCAAGCCTAATGACAGTGAAAAGACTCAGCATAGACAGTTTTGCTTTTTCTTTTTTTTTTTGGAAAAAGGAGGAGGAGAATGAATGGCATTTACAAATTGTTTCGGACGCGTTAATGACACTTAGAGGGAATGAATTGCAGACGTCCTCCCCATAGATATAGACGGGATAGATCTCATTCAAAATGTATCTCCCCTAAATGGGAGACACAAACCTTTTTGCCGGCCAAAGATTGAATATTCCCACTCTATTCTCGTTCCTCTGAATGCACCATTTTCATAAATATTTCACAGTCTAAAATTTAATGAATTATTAAGATAGTAGGGATCATATCACGTATTGCCACTTCTACACCAAATTCGGCCCCTGGGTCATTTAGCAAAGGGGGAGCACTTGGCTACCTCAAAACAAAAAAAAAAAAACTACACAAAAGCACGTTTTTATCGTCCCGCACACAGAAGTCTTCTTCCTGCTTTGGTAGCCTCTCGTCTCGTACACCCTTGTGTGGACTTAAATAGTAGTAACATTGCATAGTTTGGGGTGTAAAATTTGTAACAGGACATGAATTTATTATGTGTGACCTCATCCCAGTGGGCACCTATCATGCCCAATTCGGGTGGGATCAATGGTGCCGCTCGGAACAACACTTATGTGGGTCACTGTACCAACAGTGAAATGTCAGGCATTCAAAATGACCGTAATATATAACAGAAAGAGACAAAATAGAACAGAGAGTGAGCAACATAGAGAGAGAGAGAGAGAGTTTTGAATCGCATACACTTAGGCTGAAATGTTGAACGTGATTTTTTTTGTTGCTGTTACCTCCCTCCATTCCTGTGGAGTTGTGCTGGAGAATTATTTATCGGATGTTGTAAGTTTTTTTTTGTTTTTGCTTTTCGTTTTGTGCTTGTTTCGCATTGAACATGACCGGTAAATGGTGATGCGGAGGGACCGGGCAAAACACGGATACACTAATTGGTCAATTTGTAAGGCTTTCGTTGCATACTTTTAGATATGCTGCAAATGGGAAATAGGTACAGTTAAATTGACGCAAAGAATTAGTTTGCAACAGGGAAGTCGTCGACTATGGACAGAGCAACACTTAATTTATCCAACACTGTATCCATGCTGGACAGGAAGGCACAAAACGTGTGGTGTGCATTGAGGTTATGAGAGGATCAGAATGTTTTCAAAATATTTATAAATAAACGGTGTGGCAAATTGATGTAAGTTTACTAAAAATATATAAATATAAAATATGACTTACCTGTTTCTTCAAATTACCAACAAGTCCTTCAACTTGTTTACCGGAACTAAAGGCTTGCAACAAGCCATTGTGGAAATCATCGTTCCCATATAACCCTGGAAAAAATTAAAAAAAAGTTTTAAATCGGGAAAAGTTTTGTAAAAAATTGTGGAAACAAACACTTTAGAACTTTTTAAATACTATGATCTTTGAGTGTAGCATTCCTTTAAAGGTCAAGACCGGTAAATACAATGAGTCTACCTTAAGCAACGATGTCTTGAAAGAGTCTCTAAAAAAAAGTAATGTGTGGACATTTTGGAGAAAGGATCAAGGATCAAGTAGAAGGATTTGAAGCTTTTACTTAAGTCGACGGGATGTCAAGGGTATAAACCTACATGATGAGTCTCACGTTGACAGCTTAAGATTTAGTACAGAGCGGAGAAGTTTCGAATTAAGGAGACTTTTACATTGAAACATTACGTCTGTTCGCGTACTCTCCCAAAACAATGAATTTTCACGAACATCTACGAAAAGTCACCAAATCCTGTTTGAGTACCCAAAAGTTTCAAGGTTTTTCGTAGAAGAGAGTGCTCACGAGAGAATAAAAAATTTCCCCATGCAACGAATTTTAGTGCAGGAAATTTCTTTGCACTGATTTACGAAATCTGTCAAATCTGTCAGATACTTGTAAGAAATTTTTTGTTGTTTGTGTATTTGCATACATTTGCTTTTGACGTCTAAGATGGGCTAATTTCGTAGCTTTTGCGTTCGTTTACTTTTTTGTGATTCTACCACTCTCTGAGAAAATTTTACTCTCACTCCCTAAAATTTCACAATCTACGAATTTCGGTGCAAAATGTCCGCGAACAGACCTATTGTGAGCTACTAGCGATCAGGACTAGAAATCTGTGATCATTTTTACTTGACTTGGCACAAAAAATTTAACACCAAGAGTTGAAGATTGTCCATAATTTATTGTCTTCGGTTAGAGCTCTGCGTGGAATTCAAGGTTAGTCGAGGAATATCAGTCCCCTCCGAGAAATCAATGGTTCGACTTTGAGTGGGTTCAGGAAGAAAAGTAAAAACCACAGTGTACAGGTTGTGACTAGAGCGGCTTAACAGTTGTACGTTGGCTGAAGGAAGGAGGAAGAAAAAAGACGACACAGCGTGAAGTCGAGCAGATTCAGGGATAGTTCAGTGGAAAAGAGGTACCTGCAAGGATAGGCATGGGTAAACCGTAGTAGACACGTAGTTGATGATCAACATTTTGAGATATAACTTTAAGGAATGACACTACTGGCAATCAGTGCCAGTCAATTCAGATGACAATCGAGAATGTCAATCGCCCGACCAACGTGAGATAAGATTAACCATCGCTAGACTGATGGGGTACATGCAGAGTTGTTTAAGCACTAGGGAGATGGAATGCTAAGGAACATACACCAACTTATCTGGAAAATATGATCGGAGGAAAGTATGCCACCCAATTGGAGGCTAAGTAGCGTCTGCCCGACTAAAAAGGATATCGCCTACTTTGGCCAAGACATAAGCCTGTCAAAATTCGCCTATAAAATTCTATCCAGCATTTTACATGAACGTCTCAAGCATTTTGCTGATGATCCAATTGGTCCTTGTCAATGCGGCTACAGACTAGAAAAATTACTACCATTGCACCGAATATTGGAGAACACCCACGAATCCAACGTCGATACTCACCAACTGTTCATCGAATTCAAAGCTACATACGTATGACGATGGTAATTGTGAAGAACTATATGGGCACTTCTTGTCAAACTCGTCAAAAAAGCAACGTCTTGCGACGTGGTTATACATTCCATGCGGAGATATATGTAACTAGTTAAAATAGTTGGATCATGTAGGGGGATGATCATCGATGCTCCAGTCTGCAACGCTATACCAAAGGGATCGAGAAACCATGAAACCAAATATCGACGACTTGATGTTTCAGATTGGAAACAGCAGGCCCGCGATCGACCCGACTGAGGACTTATATTACTTGAGGCCCAGGAGCGCCAATGAAAGTAAAGTAAGAAGGTAATATGTTCGTAGTAAGGATACTCTTCAGTGAATATATTTTTTTAAAATTTCATAAACAAATTTGACTCACCTAAACCAATCGCTGCACAACACATCAATGTGATGATAACCAGTGTACAATTCTGACACCTCTGAGCGCTGGGCTTCCTCGGCTTTCGATCACAGCATCGTGTTAATAAATATAACAATAAACCGAATAACGACAATATAAGTAATGCGGCGGGGATGGAGGCTAAAATTCCCAAACTCTGAAAAGAAACAACAAAAGGAAAAATACATATAAACTTCAAACTAAGATTGACTTTAAAAATAGAAAAGCAAAACTTAAAATACAAAAGTTAGTCCATCAATTTGACCTCCGTTGGCATTCTATATTCATCCGGAGTCCATTCGAACTGGCTACGTGTGAAAAATTACACAAAAATGCTTAACGAAAACGAACTCTGCATATTTGCCTTAGGAAAAGAATACTTTTTCTCTGCATACAATTACTGAGAAGTGGGGTGGGGCGGGGGCTTGTTCTGTCCCTGTGTTTCCCTGTTGACGGAATTGAGTGTACCCCAAGCGAAGAGGAAAAACTTCTCTCGGCAGGAATTTAAAAATGCACACCATCACCGATGTCCATTTGCCAGGGTTTGTGTTTGACTTGCACATTCTCAAACATTCATTCCCTCTGTCCCGATCCGCTCCGTTCCGGTTTGGAAGTTGTATGGATAAGGGAAATGCATTCTGTGTGAACGTTGTTTTTTTCTTCTTCTATTTTTTTTTGTGTGCTTTCTCTTCCAATAGAGGAGATGGATGAAGTTCGATGGACTTCAGTCATTTATTCCAGCAGCATAAGGACGAAACTACAGGCTGCAGGCTCCCGGAGTTATCGAGTAGTGTGAGAGTGCTTCCTAAACAATACGTCTGCCATTTTTTTGTGTCTGATAGTTCTACAACAAAGCGGAGGCAAATTTGGAATATTTTGTTTTCCAGTTGGGGGAGGTGGTTTTTTTGTTGGTTGAAAGGTAATGCCAGATGTGGAAATTGCAAATATCCAATTTGAATGGAATTACATCAGTAACTTTTGTTTTATTTTATAGAGCTGTACTATATAATGTTACTGGCTGTTTTCGATCACTGAATTCGGTTCTATTGTTTGTTTCTGTTTTATGGTTTGTTCCTCTGATCGATTCTTTGGATGTCATAAGGAAATTTACATATATGTACTTACATACAGAGGAAGACCTACTTAGAAGGTCCTGATGAAAATAATTTTGTTTTTATTAACACAAAATTAAGACAGTTGTCACATCTGACCATCGTGTGAACTATTGACAATGAGTTTGTTAAAAATCAAGGAAATGATCTTTAAGTTCGACCAATCCATTTGAAATAACCTCTTTGAGGCGATAGCGGACATAGGGTTTCTGTGAAAAACTATGGAGCTGTACTGAGTCACACTTGAAAATATAAGAGCACTGATCATCTTGGAAGCCTCCTTGTATGTTAATCTGGTAAATATAAACGGTCACACTATGCTGGCAGAGATTGAATCAACTGTTTAGACTAAGTTCAAACCAGTTTCGAAACTTCCAATTCGAAAGATGAACGTTACGTTCTACATAAGAAAACCCTTATTGTTTAGCACGAGTATTGGAAGTTAGAAAGGAAAGCGTACGAGAAGTGCATACTGGGTAACTATGGTAGTTCTACTGCGGCAGAGGCGTTAAATAGATTTAATGTTCTTCCGGAGTTAGAAGTTGTCTATCAAGGAAAATCGAAGCTCTAGCAAGATGGAGATACAAGACATTGCTCGCAGTGGACACTCGCCGGAAGATGAAATTATTGAGAAATTTGAAGCGGATGCAAATGTATAAGGTGAAGCAAACGAAATGTTATAAGGTGAATTGGCTGCCGTTTCGTTAGAAATGAAAAAACAAAAAAATTGGGCAATGACATTAGACGCCATTTGCAAACCATGGCACATTTACACTTTTGCCCCACCATGTACATATAATGCGATCGCGACATGTACAAGGTGGATTCAACAGAAATATCGTATTGATCCTGAGGTCGCTTAAAGTCTCGAAATTATTGATATGGACCCCAATCACACAGACGAAACAGCCATTATTGGAAATAGCAGGTTATGGATAGCTGTGTAGACATGTCACCGTCCTGTTGAAAGCACATATCCTTCAAGTCATCCTCTTCCAATTTATCACAAAAATAGTCACTCAACATAGTCCCGTTACAATGAGAAGTAGAAGTATGGGTCAATCAATGAAATCCATAAATTTGGCGAATTTTGCTTGTTAACGAAATTTTTGTACTAGAAATGGACTTCATCGGAAAGAATTGTTTTGCAATAAAAATCCCACGTAAAATATTTGTGTAATTTTCAACAGTTGTTTAAATGTGTTCTAGGTGGTAAAATAGCAAGTATAGACGAATTGAAGTGTTAAACCGCTACCAACTTCTAAGTAGTAAACGTTATGACACTTTTATTCTTGTCCAAAAAAAAAGGTTAAGGCAAGGTATTACTGAACGTACAGTAATAGAACTCGAACAATTTATTAAAGTTTTTCACCGAAACCCACTTCTTTGTTTTTGTTTTATAACCCCTCTGCTCACCTCTGTCGGCATCAGTATTCCGCAAAATCCATTCCACCTTCGTAAACCCCTGAATCGGACAATCACTTTATTTAAATTTAATTCTCTCATTTTCGAATACGCCGCTGTGGATATTGCTCTACACAATGTGCCTCGGTGTGGTTGGCCGGGTTAATGATCAGGAGAAATGGACGATGTCGGACTGAACCAACGAACACACCCATCACCACCTACACAATATGCAGTCCGTCGTTCAGCATCACGGTGGACCCTTGAATTGCATTTTTTTTAAATTTTCATAATAATTTATTTTTTTAATATTTACGGATATATGTTATCGTACATAAATAGTATATTTCATAATTGTCACTGTCGCATGTCATTGTATTGATTTAATTGAAAAAAAGAAGAAAAACCAATAAAAAGGGGAGGGGAGGTTCGATTGAATTTTTCCACTGTGGCGGTTGCATTTAAACTCCAGGATATGGCTGGAAGGTGAAAATGTGAATAAGAGTGGGCAGAGAAAACTATGAGCATTTCGAGAAATATGCTTTATTGTGTATGTAGGTTAAAAGGACATGGACACGGACTCATTTTCAGTTGTAGACATTGCATTATAGCCACTTTCATTACGTCGTCATCGCTGTCTGATTGTGTACTTAAATTTATTCTGTGGAACTTCAAAAAGTTTCACCTTGGGAAAGTGGAGTTTTTAGGCCATTGTCACTCGTGTGACAGCGTGTAGTGGGCAGAGAAGGCGTGTATAACTTGTGAATGGGGTTCTTGTGGCTCAAGAACATGTTCTTTAATCTGTCACTAAGATGGAAAGTATTTTTTTCTTAAATAGAAATAAAGATGAAAAATGCATTGTATTAAGTAGTAAAGTGTAGGTCTTGGTCGGACTTGATGGATTGTAACAGCCAATAAGAGAAATATTTGTAGTTCTGTAGAATGCCAATATTGAGGTCGGAAGCAGTAAGAGAAATAAATAACCATGTATGGGGTTCACACATAACTAAGCCAATGTCATTTTTAAGCTATTAGCGAAGGAAGTTAGGTCGGCGTAATTTGTGTTTCACGATGCTTTTAAGGTGAGTAGAGGGAGAATCAAGTTTATATTTCAAACTTCTGGACAAAGCTGAAGATGTATCCTAGTCTAGCATTACACAAAGTAATGCATCCCAGCCAAATGATCACCGAGGTCAAAATTCTAAAGATACAGCATGAGTCCAGGACGTACAGTCATACTCGAATTGCATCTGTTGGTAAAATATTTCGCTCACACATATACAATGCCGACAACACAAGTAGGGCAACACTTTGGGGAAACAATCAACACTACATGGAAGTGGGAGACAGAAAATTTTTCAACCAAAAAATGTATGAAAAAAAAGGGCAGTGTAATAAGCCCATACTTCTTGATACCCATAATCTGGGTATATCCTCCAATCGCACATCCCAAGCCAGATATTCTGTTTCTGTGCATTCGAGGCACAAACTAGCTTAGCTGTTGCCTCGAAAAGGCAGTAGGAGACAGAAAATGTTTCAACCAAAAAATGTATGAAAAAAAGGGCAGTGTATAGCCCACACTTCTTGATACCCAAGCTAGTTTGTCGAAATGCCTCGAAATGGAATTAGGAGACAGAACATTTTTCAACCAAAAAATGTATGAAAAAAGGGCAGTGTAATAAGCCCATACTTCTTGATACCCATAATCTGGGTATATCCTCCAATCGCACATCCCAAGCCAGATATTCTGTTTCTGTGCATTCGAGGCACAAACTAGCTTGGCTGCTGCCTCGAAATGCAAGTAGGAGACAGAAAATTTTTCAACCAAAAAATGTATGAAAAAGGCATAGCCCACAGTTCTTGATACCCACAATCTGGGTATATCCTCCAATCAGTGGATGAGTGTTTGAGATCTGAAAATCCGTTCAAAATTTTTTTGCAACTGAGAGCAGAAAGCTGTGGTTGTATAAGGCAGAAACACTACTTCACCTGCGAGTGAAGGGAGAAGTGTATCATATTCTGTTTATTGACTTTGAGAAGGTTTTTGCATGCTCCTGGACTTCATCTGACTACCGATATGCAATGGGAGAATCGCAGAAGAAAATTTAAATGTAGAATGTAGCGTTTCACCCTACGTTTGTCGTTTGTTTCACGAGTTTGTCATGGGGTAAGGTTGCATCCTAGTCATGTTTAGCAATTTAGATGAAAATCGTGGAATACGAAATAGATCAGTAAAACTTTTGGACCTTCTGATTGACAGTCATTAACGTTGTTTAGGGCATTTGGAACAGAACTCCACCTTGCGGGCAACCTTCAGTGGTTTTAACGAAAATCGAAAATCGTCACAGGTTTAGCATACCTACATGATTCTTCTGTTGAGCTTGGAGCATATCCATCTGGTTGTCTGTTAATTAAAGTTTCAGGACCAGCACCAGATTTAATGAAATGAAGTCATACAATGAAGGGCTCCGGAAATGTCAAAAGAGGCCAAGGAGGTGATTTTTCTGTTTGATATAGATTTACCTGATTGATATGCGAATTGATGGTCAATTCAAGTAGACCTTTAGGAATACTGAGGTTAAACGGAAAGCACTTAGGCTTGAGGGATATCTGCTGCCGGCTTTAGGCATGAACACATCATCATCAACTTTTTTCCAAGTTAGTGGTATGTAGCTAAGATCATAGCTGAATCTAACGATAGACTAAATGGATGCAGTAAGGGTGTCGAACAGTTGAATGGCCTTCAAAGGTTAACTGAACCTATTCAAGTGCCGGAACTCAATGAGACTATTCGAATCATTTAATGCTCCGAAGTTTTCCATCACCACTCTATACACAAACAGTTTATACCATGTCACACACAATTTTATGACCAAACTGGTGGTTTGGTGCAATTTTCAAATTTATTTGATTGTAATAAGTTAAGCTCTGAAGTGGTTTGAGTTCGTTGACATTTAACTACATACATCCAAACATATCTAACTCCACATATGGAAACCCATTTAAACATCACTCTTTAGAACTCTTTTCTTGACCCCTATCCACCAATTGCTTTTTAAATGCAATCAAAAGAAAAAAATCCCTATTCCATCCGTACATTGCCACAGGAAATACTCGTCTTTCTTCGAAATCTTATATCTCCATGGTGATACTTAAATGCTTCACGATAACCATATTTCTTCAAACATCATCCAGCCAACTATATGGAAATCCCAAGGCACCCGCATGATGAAGAATCTTCTTTTAAAACAAATAGCACACGGTGTGCAACGAATCAAACACCCAACAACAACCAACCATCTGCCACTTTGACCCAATAATTTCCACATCCCAACCAGCAAAATAAAAATAGTTACATTTCTGGGCCACTTAAGAGGAGAGCCTAGCAATGCCTGCAAACATGCGGATACATCCAACCAACACACACACTCATATGGGAGTATAGGCCCACATCTCAAAGATCGAGTTCTGCCCACTCGTTGCGACGAATGGATAGAAAGGTTGTGGTGGTACTTCTGGAGTGGAGTTGGTCTGGTTTTCTGGGGCAAATAGAGAGAGAGAGACATACGGGATAGAAATTCCGGGAAGAAGATGTAGAAACAACCGACGACGACGACGTCAACAACAACAACAGACAACAGTGGGAGGAAGCAGCATGCATGCATGCAAATATTCATTTCAATTTGAATTTTTATTTTTATTACTTTGAAGCGATGCGGGTCGAATGAATAATTCACCTAGAGTTGCTCTCGTAGAATTCTGGCACTACTAGGAGAGGCACATAGGAGGGATGCACACGCGCGTGCCTGGTGTGAGGTGAAATCGATGAATTTATTTGAAGCATCTTGCTTACGACTATGACGACGACGAGGACGACGACGGTTGGAGCTGTCGCATTAATTGACAGTTGGAGGATATGAAATGGTTAACAGCGGAAGTTCAGATGCATGAGGAATCAATTTGTTCAATCACGTTTGAATAATATTTGTCCAAAAATTACTATTCTACAAGTGAGGGCGGAAGAGTGAATATAATTATGTATCATTGGCAACATTGTGTAGTGACACTAATTGTGGTAAAAGGGATCATGATTGCGGTTGCACCTAAAACAAGGAAGTTCGAGGAATGTTTGAGAAAGACAATAGTATCCGTCCTTTATTGGGCCTCAAACATTTCCGATTATCTACTACGACCAACTACCAATGGCTTCCTTAATTGCACCAATTTAGGTAAGCCAGTACGTCGGCTTCGATCTCCTCTATATTCCAATGCCTCAGTCTCTCCCATGCAGAGAGTGCTCAATTACCCTGACCATAATGTGAAGTGCTCTTTCCACCACGGTTTACCTTTAAGGCAAGCATGTAGCGCTTCACATAGGTTTCGGGAGTTGATCATTCCACTGACATGAAGGTCAATGAATCGCCCCCATCTATGCCACACTGATCATTATGCACTATGGATCAGTGGCTTTCCCAAAACACCACCTCTGACCATGTTAACTGTTTCCATCACTGGGATCATTGTCCGAGTTTACATCAAAAAAACAATTTTTTTTTTAAATTTAATTAAAGCACAAAATTTCACTCTATCTGCGATGCATTTAGCCCACGCAAACAAACACACCGCTGGCCCTGTTCACCAGCTTCGCGCTCGCGTAGGCCATGCCTCGTACCATCCCAACTCCAGTTGTGGTCAGCGGAGAAAAAAAAGAAAAAAACCAACGACGTTGACTGATTACTATTCATCATGAACGTGCATCCAGGGAAGGGGTCGTACACATATGCAGTATGCGTCGGACCGATAGTAGACAAACAGGTAGACGACTTGATAGTTTACACGCCTCGGTGATTTGAATGTAAAGCGGTCTGAGCATGTTTTATTACTCCGGTCCAGTCGACCACCTTCAGTTCTTGGGAGTGCTCATCACATGTGATCACACTGGGGTCAGTTTACACATTGAAGGGAACGCACTTTTTACGGTTCGCATCTCCTCAGCAGCCAAAGACAGAGGAGCAATCATTTGCATATGAAAGTGGGCAGACAGCACACAGATGCAATCAGTAGGACTTTCGTTACATCTTCTTTTACTTCCGGTACAAGTCGCTCCCGGTTGGGTTGGGTTGGGTGCAGAGAATGTGTCTCGGTTCTAAATGCAAAACTAAATCATGATCATCATCATCATCATGTCATATGATAATGAAGCAGCAGATGATGGGAGTTGCAATGGTATCTAGAGAGGAATTTTATAGTAGTAGCCGAGGTCAGCAACAATAGGTAGTTGTGATGATGATTTTCAAAAACGATGCACTTTTTTTGCTCCTCCTGCTAAACTATTCAAATTCAAAAGGAAAGGGAAGAGAGTGTTTTAGAAATTTAAATTTTGTTTGCAATGAGCAGTGGGAATATCTTCAGGTGGAGTACATCAATTCTGTGGATTTGGATTTATAAACTGAAGTTGGGTCCAGGTTAAAGTTTTACTGGAGTTACACTTGGTTAGTTAATGTATGCAATCCGTTTTGCTCTTGAATAAAATATTTTTCTGATTCGTCGGACTGGGGACTTGCTTAAAGCTGCTTAAAATATTGAAACCACGACGGAGTTTACTCATGCCTGGGTTGATTGTTTTTAGATTTTGATTTTGACACTGAGTGGAAGCATTGAAGGATTTAAAAAGTTTGTTTAGGAACGAGTTAGCTAACCAAGGCTAAATCCTTCGGATTGTTGCCATGACATCGGAGGGTGCTTCCGGATTCCAAGGGGTCTTAATCAATTTTAATGAAGTGTTGGACTTGTTTGTCGTTTCCTGATGAAAAGTGTGAATGTTCGCCTATAGGTTATGGAGAAAAATCACTATTTTGTTGACAGGGAAAGTAATATTTCACTAATCGAAAAAGAGAGTAGAAGGGTAAGGGGTCATACTATAAGTCTACGATAGGTAGAAGAGGTGTCGAAGATTCGATCAACCAATGTATAGGCGCCACGCTCGAAAGTGAAAAGGTGTCCTTTTTCCCGTCTGTGGTCACTAGTGAATGAAAATCTTGTGCGTCCGTGCCAGCATTAGAAACCGTCGTTGGACTTACACTCCCTAGAAAGACGTGAAAGCGTTTCAAGACCCTCTCAAGATCATGTAAAAATTAAGAGAAGCGGACCTATATGACTTCCTTGTGGGACACCGGTGGAGGTTAAAAAAAGAACTGAAAAGCGGATTTAAAACAAACATTGTAAAAACGGTTTTGGAAGTACGAAGGTATCAATATCAGCCATATGAATTCAAAGCAGTGGACAGACAGTTAAAAGAAAGCAAAACGGTTGCAATACCATCGACCATGATTCCATTTTCTACACATGAAAGGGCAAAGGACATAAATTCGACGAGGTTTCTATTGATTGACCTATCTTTCAGAAAGCCATGTTGGCTGGAGGATATAAGAGATTTACACTGAAAACTTGGGGCTTCATATGAAATTCATTCAAAGAGTTTGGGTATATGAAAGAGATTAGCAATGGGCGGAATGGGTGCTATGAAAGAGGTCTTCTCCCTGTGAAAGGGGTACATAAAAGATCTCAGGAAATGGATTGACTTTTGAGCGTAGTGGGTTGGCTGACAAATGTTGCTTTCAAAAAAGGTATAAAAGCCAAAAAGCCAGACTGATAATTTTTTAATGTTCAAAACCACTTTAAGACCAATTAACATCCAAAAAACATCTACTTTCTCCAAACAGACAGACAACAACTACATTAACTTAAGTACCCGCGAACATACATTCTCAAAAAAAAACCAGTTGAATTCCAAAACCGGAACCACTCTAAATCCCACAACGAATTGACGTTTATCTCTCAAGCTGTGTCCCCAAATATCCTTTGCTTCCTTCAACCACAAAATTTCGACACACAATTCGTTGGGAAATCCTCTTACACAAGAAGAAAACGGCTTTATGTCTATCGCAATCCATTTATTTTATAATATTCACCGAAAATGTGATTCGCCAGGCCGTTCCTTCATGACGACACGGTCAATGACTGTGCGCTGCTGTGCCGCAAAATTCTAAAATCTCCTTGATTGTAGGCAAACACAGAGTGGTGAGTTTTATTAAATATTTAATTCTGTCAAGAGAGAGAGTAGAGAGCGAGATTCAATGCAATTTTCTTCAAGGATTAGGGATTTCAACTATTTTTTTTTTTTTTGGGACAAAATCTGGGTCACACCGTTTCGGTTTTTGTACCTACCTTGCCTAATGCCCTGGATTTTTCTTTTTGTCGGAGGGTTTTTAGGCTCTCTTTGCCGTTTACATAAATCCAATTAAGTCGGGTCCCATCTTCCCCATCTTCCGGTAAGGATGACGGTTAGCAGTGTGACAGGCACCCAATGTTGATAGAGAAATCACTAAAGCGGATAATTTTTGTTTGGTGGTGGATTTCCACTGAATAGAGAGCAAAAAAAAAAGAAAGAAATGTATTTCATTGTAATCACTGAACCGTATTGACATTCGGTTGTACGTGGCCGGCTCTGGGGCTAGATTAAAATTGTTAGTATTTTGGTTTTTTAGTTTTTATATTCATGGAGAGTGATTTAGCGGAGGTAAATGCACCTTGTACATCGCTTTGAGGTTTAATACATATAATGAATAATGTACTTTGGACAGATTGCATTTTTTTGTCTCTCAAACGCTCGATTCAAACTGAACACAGACTCTGAAAGAATCACTTTGTAACTGAACTGATTCATGAATGAATGAATGAGAGGATTGAAAGGGTCATGGAACCTTAAATGTCCTGAACCGAAAACTTTTCTCTTAAGGTACAGGACTGAAAAAAAGTACATTAGTGAGACAAGGCATGAATGTTAAGGGGTTTTCAATAGGGACATAACAAAATTGTATTTTAATACAATTCGCATTGTATACGTCGCATTCTTAGACGTTTTTTCTATGACCTGTCAATGCCAAAACGTTAGTCAAGGTTTACACTTTTATCATGCTGAAGTTCACGAACAAGTAATGATTGGAAATTATTAAGAATTGCAACCAAAATTCTGAGTCGGTGGTCGCAACTTTAGGAGCCCTTGCACCAATTCTCGGTTGTAATAATCGTCCCCCCTAGAAAGGTTCTCCGTGCTATAGTGGAATCAACATATTCACTAATTTACATATTCTTATAGCAGTGAGACAACGCACAGGTCGAAATACCAAAAATACCGTAGCCCTAAGTGCTAAGTGGGCGCCGTGGCTCAGTGGTTAGTGCGTTGGACTATGGAGCAAGGGGTTCGAGGTTCGAATTCCAGTTCCACCAGTTCCACAATTCCAGTTCCACAAATACCCATGTGTTTCAAGAGACGGCCGGTTTTAGACCGGCTAAATCCACAATCGACCAAATATTCACACTACGGCAGTTCCTGGGAAAACTCAAGAAGTCCAGATCGATACTCATCTTTTTATCAATTTTAAGGCCGCATATGACAGCATCTATAGTCGCATATAATGACGATGGAGAACGTTCCATTAAGGTCAGAAACAATCCGACCGAGACCTTTAGTGTCAAAAAAGGATTCGGACTAGGTGATGCGCTGTCATGTGATTTTTTCAATATCGTACATGAAAGGATTGTTCGAAACTCAAGCTAACACTGGAGGCAGAATGTTTCAAAGTCTGTTCAGCTACTAGCAGAACTTAGTGAGCTGTTACTTGTACGTTCGCTAGAATTGAAACAGAAGCTGCCAAAATGGGATTAGCTGTGAATGAGGGCAAAACTAATTATATCCTTTCAGCAGGAAGGGACACACAACATCGACGAATCGGACAGAATGTCACAATAGACACCTACAACTGTGAATCAGTGAGGAACTTCGTGTACCTAAGCGAGTTACTTTTGGCAATTGCTGTGTCTTTGGCCTAAGGAGGCAAGTGAGTAGCAATACCTTGTCAAGAAATATCATATAAGACAACAACATATGTGTAAGACCCTCATTATTCCAGTTCTGAGTTAGGGCGCAGAAGCATGACCGTTAACGAAGACGGATGGAGACATGCATGGAAAATTTTTTGAATGATTTTCAAGTCTTTGATTCGCAACAACAGGAAGTGCAGGAAGACCATAAAAGTAACTTAGGTGATTTGCGCCAGTAGACGAGGACCTCAACCAACTTGAAGTGCACAACTGGAGGCAGTTCAGCCAAAAACCGCGCTAATTGGAGTGGCTTGTTGGCTGTGGGCAACTCGGACTATACCACCACCGAAGTAAGTAAGAATCGATCGCTGCAAACATGCTCAGGGTGGTCATATGCACGAGATCGAATTCCATTCTTAAATTTAACATGTGCACTACCTGGGCTGGAATGAATTTGAGCCCAATATCACAGTTATTTTGTATTTTATTTTAATACAAAATTGTTATGTCCTTATTGAAAGAAACATCTTTTAAGAAACCTGCATCTTTACACTAAAAAAACCATTAGGCGATTTTTTTTTTCACAAGAAGAACAGTGTACTTATAAAAGTGGCGGCAACTTGTACACTTCCAAATTTTAAAGTTTTCTTTCAAAATTGATAACTAAGTCTAATGGGACTGATCCTATACATTGGCAACTGAAAAACACTCCAATGATGCGTTCTGACTTCGGGACATTTGGTACTTCTCTTCCAAGATCGCGTATTTGAAAAAAACAATGTTTTGAGCTAGTTATTTGGATATCGTTCTGTTAATGTTAAATTCCCTCTTTTAGTCAGGTTATAAGTGTACCAAATCCGCCACTGTGCGGCGGACATGTGTCAAGCAACTTGAAAACTATGTCAAATGCTTTCTGTTAATAAATGAACCGAAATTTTCGACTGCCATATAGTAGACCCCTATATGGCAACCCTTATTTTTGAGAACACGCCAGTAACGGTCTTCACATATGTATGTACTTACATTTAGTGCAATTATATGCACTGCGTCCCGCATTTGCCAAACTTGCAATGGCACTACAACTTCGCAGTTTAATTACAGTAATCACAAGGTTCTGCGGGAGCTGCCACCCCGTTTTGCCAAAGAAGTGACGCTCCTTGGGGTGGATTGTGGCGCATAAAGTACAACACTTAGCAATCAAATGCCGCCGGGTCATTGGCATGGCATGGCATTCCCCGTGTCGTGGGACTTTGACATATGTATGGGGACACAACTGGAAGTACTAACAAATAGCACACGATAAGCTTCAATCACAACGCAGTCGTAGGAGTGTGCAAGTAAATTAAAATGCAATCTATGCGTTTCAGTCGACAATAAGTTCAGCGCTTTGGAGTTTCGAATGTTTCGACCTCCCCTCTTCCCGTTGATTGTGTGGAATGTAAATCAAAGAGTTTTATACGAGCACACACTCACAGCATGGCGCGGTTCCTCCTCTATATACATATTTCTTTGAATTTATATTTTTCTACGAAGAAATGGAAAAGAAAAATAAAAAGAAAATGAAAAAAAGCGTAAGTCACGTTTCACGTGCGAAAAACTAAAATTGTTGCATTTATGGCGGCTCCAGGAATGGTTCAGTTGCATGCATCGCATCGGTTCGGTTCATCGGACGGAGTCCCATTTTGAGTAGCATGCAGTGACTGCTGCTGTGCTGTGCCTCACTTGGGTTGCGCTATTGTTTGACGTTGAAAGAAGAAAAGTTTTCTTTTTCTTCTTTTTTTTTTTAGTATAACGAGAATATATGTACATAATATGAAATAGCGGTGCCTTTTCAGTGCTAGGAAGTCGTCGAACTTGAGACGAGAGACGAAGAAGATGACGGTTTCGTATGATATTAAGTCGACGACATACATTTTGAATTGTCAGCGGAAAAGCAAGACTTAAGTACCGGAGGAAGGAATAATGATTCCAACCTAGATGGCAGCACGTTTTTGACTTTATTACGCAAATGGCTGAGAAATAAAATTTTACACATCAATAGATGTGAAACGTTTTGCCACTTTTTCGGAGCGCTAGCTCGTAGGAAGCAATTGGTCGTAAAAGGGTTTAGTAAGTCTCAAATCGTGAGCGGGAATTTAGTGTGAAACAGTTAACTTTTACAGTGACTGTAGGAGAGTTCACGTACTGTCATCATGCAAGGCGAAGACTGAGTCAAAAAATGTAATTGAAACTCGCAGAGGCACCTCTCTAGGACTAGGTGTTCTTATTGCCAGAAAATACAGATAACTCGACCCTGACGATATGTTCCCCATGATGCAAAGCCGCAAATATTATATCAGTCTGCGGCTAACGGATATCAGTTCCCTCGTGTCTTTACAGCTCCTATAGCCCTCGAGCCTGCAGAGAAATGTAAGACATTTTCATACCCAAAGTGTGTAAGCCCTCACATATAAACCTCGAAGACTTTAGGCCGATTTGGCTTACCTCGTTCTTAAGACGTACTCTGTACTTAAGACATTTGAAAAAATAATAAATCTACACAGTCGCTACAAACTAAGTCCTAGCGATCTATCCTCAGCCCAACGCGTCTATACTAAAGGCCAATCTGTTGAGACAGTCTTGCATGAAGATTGAAAGTTCACTCCACCACATAGAATTTCCACTGGAACCCTTCCTGAATATAGAAGGAGCCGTCTAGCAAAAGGCCAATACATCACAACCACGACGACTACAGCTCTTGAAACTATACTGGCATTAATCCCATTGGACCCACAAATAAAAATTACAAAGAGCGCCCCTATGGATGGCAAGGGCTAGCAAGGGACTCAAGAGAGATGTATCCACAGTCAAGCCGCTATGAAGGCCATCTCATCACGGTCGTCAAATTTAAACTTGTGAAACGATGGCGTGAAGTTCTCACAACACTTATAACAATGAAGTCAGATTTCTCTGGGTTTCAGGACACAGCAGAGTTCAGAGAAACGGACGATTTGCCAACAAAGGTGTCCGGACAGGACCTGACAAGCAACTTTTAGCGTTTGACTAGTGCTTGTCCCGTGGATTAATACCACAACCCATCGAAAAAGTATGCGACTAGACACTGAAGACCTTTGACGAGACTATGTTGACATGAATTTGATAATCTGGGCAAATTGTCAAAAAAGCCACTATAAGCCACTTTTCAGGGAGGCCGCTTAGCTAGGTGAAAAGGTATAAACCAAGTTTTGTTTTTGTATTATGTTATCCATGACATTGGTCCACAATGTACTCATTATCCGAGTGCTGGCTGTGTGTGTTGCCATCCCCTGCTGTGGATGGGTGGAATCTAAGTCTATTGGGGGAATTAAGAAAATGTCGGTTTTGACTGCAACAACATAGCAATAGATACTAGAAACAGTATATAGATATTCGGAACAATGGAGGAGCATTTGCCTGGAAGTGGTTAGTAAATTTTATTACCCTTTCCTAAGTATGGGGTCTCCATCCCACTCGACTTTATTAATTTTTAAAAATCCATTTCATTTTTATTGTAAATTACTGTAAACTACTGTAATTTCTCATAAATTCACGTCACTTCTGTTCCATTTGCTTCGAAATAAATTCAAAACACTCAGCGAGAGAAAAGCCGACACCCAATGTAAACATCGAGTCATTTCAACTCCCCATCTGTAGACGCAGTCAATCCAAATAAATATCTAAATTTATCTACTGAATTTCAGCCTGCATATACACGCATATGTAGGAATGCCGCTGTACGTAATAACCAGATGTCTAATCGAAACATAAAATTCCAAAAAAAAGTGCATAAGCAGGGAGGTGTTCCACAAAACGCCACTTCAAGGAATTTCTAAATTCATCAATGGACTAGAATCTTGTATGTTTGTACTTGCAAGTTGAAAGGAAAAGATATAAACACCGATACTCATAAACAATATTTTTATGGGGAAGTTCATAGGGATGCTCCTTTGCGGTCACCCTTCACCTGGCTTAAGAGAGCTTAAGAAAGAAAAATCATTCCTCGCTCACAATTTCCGAGGAAGTAAGTTGAATTTGGGTGACAACTTGGCTAATATATCAACAAAAATGTTACTCGGGTCAAAACGCCTTCAAAGTGGTGAAAAGGTACTGATTCTACGAGCCCTCCAAGATTGGTACCTAAGCGAAACGACGACCCATGTAGATACGAACAATTGGGAAGGATGCATTTGGAAAGATCAGGGCCACTGATCTGTTTTTGGAGAATTCAAGCTGAGCAGCCTACTCTAAGGAGAATGACACAGTGTGGTTTGAGTTCTACCCAAATGTACAAACCCAAGATAAGTCTCAAACATTTTACCTACTTAGAGCAAACCGAAGCGGAAGTGTGCTTTGATTCCGTTTACCAGCTTTGGGAAGGTCGAATGACGAACCTTACAAGCTGTACAGTGTCATCAAAAGTTTTACCCGGCTAGGATATTTAGACTGAGTTCACACCAACTCTACGCGTCCTCGAATCTAAGCCGAGGCACATCAAACGACTTCGAGTTGCGTAATTCTAGGCAGTTTCCCATGAGTTATGACCGGGTTCAATGTAAAATTTATTCAAACATGCTACGCATCAGGATTTCGTGGAATGATTTGACGACTTCAAGACCCAGCATCACAGTCAGGTTGTCAAGACTATTGATATACAATTGGTGTCCAAACATGTAGTGACAACCAGCCTAGCGGCTCAGGGATTCGTGGAATGATTTGACGATTCCAAGACCAAGCATCACAGGCCGGTTGTCAGGTTGTCTATCCCATTCCCGCCGCCCTTTCAAAGGAAAACATTGCCGCAGTGAGAACAAATCCATTTGAAGAACCAAACCCTTTGAATTCACACCGTTCAAAGCCTGTGGCATTACGCAGATGAGCTTAACCAGAGATCTTCATTTGCATTGCTACAAAATCCAATTAACTCAACAAATTAATCCGTTGGTCCATTAAAAGCGTCGCAGATTCGTTAATTGCGTGGGGAAAGCGGCGATGATTTTTTTCATGGAAAATCACTCTCGTTGGTGTTTTATTTTCATCTCGTTGGCTTGGAGCAATCTGGTTGCCATTATTGCGTTTGAATTTCCAGAATATCAAAATTCGATTCGAAGCTCATAAAATGTGAGCAGCTACCGAAAAGACAGTATGCAACAGAATCCCCTTCAACTCACCCTACAGCTAGCTAACTGCCCCCACTTAATTCCCTCTTTTCATAATCACTTCCACGCTCTCCTTATGTAACCCCCATATGCCCTTGCATTTGGCAAAATCATTACCACAACGTACGTGACTTTGAACATGAGATCCCTGAAAATTAAATTCCTGCCTTGACTGCAAAAACATAACCTTAATCACCCAACCGACCATCACAATATGGTCAATTGATAAAAATTTAATTTAGCAAGGCTCTGCATTTTTTTTTGTCACAGGAATTCGCTCATTGTTTACAAAAAACAAAAAAACAAATGGAAATTCGTACACAGTTTCCTTATCTAAGAAAAATACAAAACGCTATGGGTTCCTTCAATCAGCGGAAACAGCAGCCGCAGCCGCCACACCAAGTTCCACATTCACTTATCAATTCGGGAAATTGCGCACGCCCGCATCTCTGTGTGTTCCGCTGCAGTCATAAAAAAACCAAACACACATAACATTCAATAAAAACCATTCTAGTGATTTAATTAAAACAAGGAAAGGCGGTGGTACACAGGCCAAGTCCGAGGCAAATATGCGAGATTTGAAATTTTCCAAAATTGACCGCTGAACTGAGCCTCGCGAAGTACTATAGACGGCGGCGGCGGACCATTCTCACTCACTCGCATGTGTATCTTTTGAGTTCTGTCACAAAAACAATAACAACCCGAACGTATATTAAATTAAGGCAGGCAATTTAGATATCAGTGTTGCGGGTGGGACATGTTGAAGGAACTACAAGCGTGGGCGTACAACAGCAGCAGTACTGTTTTTGGTTTCAGTTTCAACTGATTTAATTTGGTTCGAATTTATCAAA
The DNA here is from genome assembly GCA_963583995.1 of Xylota segnis. Taxonomy (NCBI): domain Eukaryota; kingdom Metazoa; phylum Arthropoda; class Insecta; order Diptera; family Syrphidae; genus Xylota; species Xylota segnis. The sequence continues at coordinate 60,836,780 of OY757237.1, forward strand.
TTAACATTATTGCTTCGGTGGTGTGGCGACATGTGTGACTTGAAGTTCAAATTTGTGTTTTTTTATTTGTAGATACATTTTACGGATTTTAGAATTAGTGAGCATGAATGCTTTGGAAAGAGACTCGTTGTCTTGGTTCGGTAATCGTTACTAAACTAAGTAACTATAGCTCTTCTAGCTCATGGATAAAGCAGTACGCAGACGCGCAGACTCTTCGAAATGGTAGATGTGTTCAAGCAGCATTTCTATCAGCTAATCAACCGGCATTAGGTAGAGAGACTGATCAGAAAAGAACACACATGTGATCAGTAAACACCTGAACAAGAAGACATCCAGTTGTAATGGTCTATCAGTGGAGCTTTACAGACATGGGCGCCTTGCTCTGGCAGGGTGGACGTACTATATCATCAACGATGCCCGCTGACTGGACAATCAGTTACACACCCTATACCCCATCTTCAAAAAAGACGATCGTATGTCTTGTAAGAACCATCTTAAGGTCACACACAAGGTATTGTCTGAAAGTCTGAAACCATTCTTCAGTACACTAATGAGGACGTATAAGTGTGGCTTCTGGCACGCGAGGTCAACGATCGACGGAGTTTTCGCACTAAGCCTAATCCCGTAAAAGACCAACCAATTTCAAGTCAAGACTCACCATCGTCTACAAGATAATGGTCGAATTAGGGATCGCGCCACACCTAACATGAAAGGTACCATCTTCACTGTCGCATCATGGTCTAGGACTAACCTTGACAGCAGTAGCTTCGAAGTGGTTAAGAAGTAAATATCAACTCTACGAATGACACATACATATGTACGTACCTTACGCTACCAAACCCCCGCTAGTTCGATTTGGCGAAACAAATGGATTCAAAATTTTAAATGCGATTCTACTAGTTCTAGAGAAAAATCTTTCATCGAATATTTGGTCCTGAATACGAGGAGGGCGAGTGAGAGAAAAGGCCCAACAGCGAAGACACCAAGCTGTACCATGACATCGCCGACATCAAGCTAAAGAACGATAATGGTTTAGCAAAGAGGACCTTCGAAAGACAGCTCCAAGTTCGACGTGACAAGGAAACCAAGACTCTGTTTTAAGAATCAAGCTAGCGTGGGTGCCAGAGATCTTGGTTTAGACCACTGAAGGCAATGTGCTTGGGATCGAAGAGAGTTCCAGTCTGTCGTGGGCATGCTCCATGCTCCACACACTTGAAATTCCCAAGCACATGCACTAGACACCCCGCAGGGTGGGGTCCTATCCCCTCTACTATGGATACTGCTTGCAAATGAATGCTTAAAGAAAGTAGAACGAAGCGGCGATCAAAGTTGTCGTTTTAATGGCGCGATCCTACCACAACCCACATAAATGGGCGGAAAGTTGTCTAGGAAAACGGCCCTTAGGAAATAACACTTCGGTGTCCTGGGCGACCTATAAGTAAATCCACCATCCATTCAAATTCTTTTTTGTCTATTTTCAGAACGTGATCCACTAAGATCCAAATGAAGCAGTCACCCTACAATCAATAACCAAGATTGATAGGAGTTTCTTTAACCATTCAATGAGACTTTAGAATTTTCTTCAAACAATATAAAACTACAGCTGGCGGCACACATGATACCACCTCATAGGGGCCACTAACCACATCAACGTGACTTGAATATTTTACTCAGACCTGGGAAGCAGAGAAAAAGAGCCAAACTTCCGAACGAAGCACAAACAATACTCTGTCCATTTACAACCATCCATTGCTCATTTGCTTGCGCACTTGTGTGTACTAAACGCGTCAAATGCTTCGACCGACCACCGCCGCGCCGGTGAGGGACCAAAAAGGCCTCTTTGTGGAAAACTTACAAGCAACGCAGCCATGACTACGCCGCCTATGACAGGAACAACTCCATGTATGCGTTCAGACTTGCAAATGAGGTTTCCGGATCGATACTAGTGCTGTTTAGGAAAATAAAATTGGATTTATTGATTTCCACTGGAAAAAGCGAGATCGATTCTTGGTTAGCTCTGACGGGTATGGTTCCCTTCCAGGGCAGGAAATGCTCAAATAAATCCAACAAAAGGGTTCATCAAACTTTCACCCCCTAATTATAGAATTTAATTAACAAAATCTACACAAGGGCACATGTACTCGAACAAGCAGACGGCAAAACGGAAGCGAGCGTTTATTCCTTAATGCATCAAGCTCCTAAAACGCTTTGTCCATTGAGAAACGACTTGTATTCTGTGTAACCTTGGAGGAGGATCTACAAAACAAGCAAACAGCTCCCCATCGTTCCTCGCACTGCTCGTGTAATATTTTTGAGGAGTGTGTGCAGAAAGTACTCATTCACATGCATTATAAATCAAGTCTCCCCCAGGAGGAGAACGGTGGAATATTCATAACAGCAGCCACTCAAACACAAATACACACTCACGTATGTAGCTACACTATTCTCGTGTCCCGGTGGCCATTGTGAATTATTACAATACATCATGATGGTGGAAATAATATGTAATAACTCGAGAAAAAAAAAATGAACTGAAACCCCTTCCCGTTGTGTGAAGGACTTTTCGTCAAACGGATTTTCTCTTAAATATTTAAATGCGACATCACTGTGGACTCAACAAAAAATTGAAAAAAAGGATTCTCCAGGATTAAACGTCTGAATTTCGAGTTCAAATGTCAACGCTGGCGAATTGCGTATGCGAATGGTGGTTTAAACGGAAATGACATACAAATTATTATCTGGGTGTGTGTAAGTAATTGATTCAGAGTGTTTTGCGAGCCTGTAAACCGCACACACACGCACACACAGATCGTGAATGTCAAATGTCAGTGAGATGGCCAAACTGATTGTGTAATTTATAATACGGTGGCCACGACCTGTCGGAAGCAATTGGATAAACGTGGTGGTCAACTGTTGCAGAGGATAATGTTTTTTTTTCTGTTTTTTTTTTTTTTTGAAAATAAAACCCATTCCAATTCACTAGGCTGGTCAAAGGGCTGTTTGCATTTGCCGTTCATTCAAAAAGCCAACTGGTGTGTACTTCAGATTTGAATTGGTCAATAAAACCGTCTGGCTTTGCCTTTTTAAAGTGATGGCCGATGGAATTGAGGAAGGTAATGGAAGTGATTCAATGAGTTTCATTTTTTTTTTGGGAATAGCGAACAACTTTACATCAACAGGGTGTGGCTTGCAGGGAAATATTGCCGAACTGTGGCATTTCAACGTCGACAACTTGCATCACTCTGGCAAAGGGATGGAGTTTGCGTCAAGACGAGGGCTTTGGTATATTTTTGGTAGAGAAAGTGCTTGGAGTTCATTAAGAGACCTGCTTCAGGTTCTACTTTGCAATTGTCTGGCTGTCTTCCTTTGGATTTTAACAAAAATTATGTTTTCGAAGGAAACTTGAAATTGTTTATGTTGAGGAAGGGAGTAATGTCGAATCTGCTTTCCTGTGGGTGTTTCTTTTATTAAGAGACAAGCACCTGAATATTACAGGGGACCTTATGCAAAACACACTCCTAACCATAACTGAATGGTCGGAGGAAAGTGGTCCAGAAGTAAAGTCAAACAAAACTGAACTAGGGATGAGCCATTGCCATTGCCACCAAGTACCTGGGCATTATATTAGAGAGGCAACTGGCTTGGAGAAATAATTTAGAAGAAAGAATCATTGAAGGCAAAAGGGCATACTGGATGTGCAGGAGAGCCATCAGGACGTCATGGAGCTTGAAACTGGATACACGAATGCCCTTATTGAATAGAACATACATCTGTATCACACGAATCACAAGACCATAATTCTCAACACCAACTGTCATGGAAACGATTCTAAATATATATTACCAGTGCACCTAGAAGCAATAACAATGGCCATCCTTTGAGTCACAGGACTCAGAACCCTAGTGGAGGACAGTTCGTCCTAATAGGAAATCTTGGGCGAACGAAAGAACAAGTAGCTTTAATATCACCAGTGTCTGTGGCCGCAGCACAAGATTGTCCTCAAGGTCCTTTGATGAAGAAAAATTACATTGCCATCTGTTATGCGGATAACCTGGCGATATTTACTAGTGATAACAACAGCACAACCAGAAGCACGAATATGGAATCTGGAGTTGAATCTGGTGTTGTTGGATCCAACACCAAAGTCTCGATATCTATGGGAATGTCTTCCATGGTATTCCAGACTGAACTCGATGACATTGAGATCTTCGGTAGTTTAATCTAAGTAAAAGTTAGCGTGTTCCAAGCAGAAACCCTTGTAGAAGATGTGCAAACCGACATTACGAACCCGTCGTGACTGGTAAGGGAGTACAACAGTAAACTGAAAACATTCCTTCCACCACCTAGATGACTTATCTGGTAAAAGAATCGAAGATCACATTTTCTTTTTTAAACTTCACTGTTGTGTTATCAAAACAATGTGTCATGGAGCTCGAACTTGGAAAGGGATACACGCAAATATTCTTACCCCTCCACCTATTCCTAACAATATAGTCGGTTACAGCCCAAACCAAGCTCAGAGTCTGGCTGAAGCAAAGTCGACTCTAAACCAGCCGAAGTTTAGGTGTAATTATATCAGACGACATATCCTTGGAACCAGGATAGGATAAATACTTGGGGCCGAGCTTAGGCTACCAGGGGGGTCAGCACGGTGGCGGATAGCTGAAAGACCTATAGATATATAGGTTAGCTGCGAATAACAAATAAGCAGTCCCCGACCAAGAGCGGCAAAAATGGAGGGTGTGACGGAAAAAACACATAAGCCCAGTGAAATTTTTGTGACAGGGCGAGTAGATGCCGCCCGTAACTAAGCGTCCTGTCCCTAAGGCAAGGTGTAATGCGACCCGTGCCGAGGTCTGAATGGTGCTGGGGACAAAAATCCATACAGCATCGCTAACGGAGCCCTCCAGATACCTGGCGCCCTCTGGTTGTAATGTAGCCTTACCACATTACAGGGGTCTCTGATGTGGTGGACCTTCCTTTCCCCCATACTCGTGGGATCCAATACAAAAATGAATCAAAAAGAAAACAAAACAAACATAAATAAAACAGAAAAAAAAGAACCAAAAAAAACAGTACCAAACTCAGGAATCGAAAGTGCAGAGGAAAATCCATTTAGGAGAAGTTCTGTACTGATGCGATCACCGCCGCTAAAAATAATGGAGGAGGCGATCGATAGTAAGGACGTAGGGACGCCGTCTGCACCAGTAACGGAGCAGACATCCCCACAAAAGCAGCCGGACTTCCATCTTACAGAAGCACCAACTGCTAGCTTGATGCCTGAAACTAACAAAGAAGAAAGGCGAAGAGAAAACAGCGAAGAAAGAGAAAGACGTGAAGCCATGCAATCCCTGGGAAAGAACATCAATACGTTGATAGAATTCATCAAAGGGAAAACAAACGTGCACCACGAAATCAGAAAGCTGACTAGTGCTATACGCAGACACTACAACTGTATAGCAAATTCCGAGAAAGACAACGTGGTAAAGAATAGATTGTCTAAAGCTACCCAAACCATTGAGTCATCCGAAATGAGCAAATCGGCGCCTTCTCATCCGTTGAAGCCACTACCAGAACCTAAGCGGAAAAGGACTAGATCTCCGAGCAATGAAGAACCCTCGACATTGACATACGCTGAGATAGTCACGAAAAAAACAGCAATGTCAGTGCAACAAAAGGTCCAGAAGTGCCAAAGTGAGAAGAAAGAAAAAGCGCTCCAAAAAAAACCAGGAAAGACGGCAAAACCGCGAGGCCGAGATGCAGACGAAAAATCCGCGAATCAAGACCACAACAAAGCCGAGTGGAAAAGAGTGGTAAAAAAAGGTCCAGGCAAGATACATGTCAAGCCGGACGCATTGGTGATTAAAAAAACTGGAGAAACATCCTATTGCGATATACTCCGAAAAGTGAAGACCAACCCTGAGTTAAATGGTCTGGGATCGGACGTAATTCACATAAGGAAGACGGCCAAGGGAGAGTTACTGCTTGAGCTCAAGAAAGCAGCAGCTGGAAAAACCTCTGAGCACCAAAGCAAAGTAGGGCAAGTTCTCGGGGAAATGGCGGAAGTAAGGACCCTATCGCACGAGGTACTGATTGAGTGCAAAGACCTAGACGATGTTACTACCAAAGAAGAGATCTGTCAAGCCCTGGCCGAGCAATTCGAGGAAGTACGAGGCATGCAGGCCTCATCCATCAAATCCATGAGGAAAGCTTATGCAGGAACACAAACTGCAGTCATTAGCCTCCCGATAAACGCTGCCAAAAAAAGTTCTGGAGGTTGGGAGAGTCAAAATCGGATGGACGATATGCAGAATACGAGAGAAAGTGGTACCGCTGCGATGCTTTAGGTGCCTTAACTTCGGGCATCTAGCAAAGGCGTGTCCAAATACGGTGGACAGAAGTGAGGATTGCGTCAAGTGTGGACAGAAAGGCCATGTTTCTAAGAACTGCACCAATGATGCAAGGTGCGTGCTCTGCGAAGAAAAGGGGAGCACCAACTTCAAACACGCGGCAGGAAGCGCAGTATGTCCTGTATATCAGGAAGCAAAAAAAACCGCAAGAAGAATATGAAAGTGCTGCAATTAAATTTAAATCACTGCGAAGCGGCACAGGACCTCCTAACACAAGCCATTCGTGAGTCAAAAATAGATGTCGCCATACTATCCGAACAGTACAAGAATCTCGACGAAAAAGTCTGGGTAGCTGATTACTCAAAAAGAGCTGCTATTTGGACCTGTGGAGACTACGCCTTCGAAGAAAAAATGATGACACCCCAATCCGGGTTCGTTCGAGCCAAGGTGAAGGGTGTTAACATCTATAGTTGTTACGCATCCCCAAACAGCACTCTTGAAGAATTCCAGCGTATGTTGGATAGGCTCGTGGATGATGCTAGAGGCCGTAGCCCAATCATCGTGGCTGGGGATTTCAACGCATGGGCCACTGATTGGGACAGCACTCGAACCAATAGAAGAGGTGAGGCACTACTCGAAGCGGTATCGTCACTAGATGTCATGCTGCTCAATACGGGAAGCGAGAATACCTTTAGCAGAAATGACGTAGGTTCCGTAGTTGACATAACCTTCGTAACTAGTTCCCTAGCGAGAGGCGCCAAGTGGAGAGTAAGTAAACAGTACACCCACAGCGACCACCTGGCCATCCTGTTTGAAATAGACCAGAAAAGATCCAACCGGGAACTCCCGCCAAAGAAGGCACAACGAATGGGGTGGAAAATAGGCACACTAGACGAAGATTCTTTTACTTTCACCTTTAGAGAATCTACAATAAGGCCAGGAACAGCAAATGCTATGGCAGCTGAGATTACGAAACAAGTAATGAGAGCATGCGACGCATCTATGATCCGGAAAACGTCAACAAATCGCCGGCCACCAGTATATTGGTGGAACCAAGAGATAGCAGAGCTAAGCAGCAAGTGCCATAAAGCGAGAAGACTGTTCCAGCGATCCAGAGGCTTGCCCTCCCACCAGAACCTACAGGTGCAATACAAAGATAGGCGTAGAGACCTGAAATTAGCAATCCGGAGAAGCAAAAGTGACAACTTTAAAGAACTCTGTCAGCAAGCAGATGTAAATCCCTGGGGTACAGCCTATAAGGCAGTCATGGCAAAACTCAAGGGCACCACTAGGGCACCCTCGCCCTCATGCCCTTTGCTAATGCAAAAAATATTGTCGGGCTTATTTCCACCGCAGAGAACTGCAGAGAGTATAGCAGCACCCCAGGATTTACATGAAATCACAACCGTCACGCAAACGGAACTTTTGGAAGTGTGCAAGCGGTTCGATGACAATAAGTCACCTGGATTGGATGGGATACCCAACAAGGCCCTTAAGTTAGCCATAAAAACAAATACGGAACCATTTCTGGAAATGTATAATAAGTGTCTAACCGAAGGGGTCTTTCCAGACCAGTGGAAGAAACAACGTCTGGTGCTGCTGCTCAAAGGGAAAAAACCGCCAGATGAGCCCTCGACATACCGTCCTATATGCCTGTTAGACACAATGGGTAAAATATTAGAAAAAATTATATGCAAACGACTGGAGGTGGCAATACATGAAGCCGGGGGACTTTCAAACGAACAGTATGGATTTAGACAAGCCCGTTCTACAATCGATGCTATACGGAGGGTAACCACAATCCTGGAAGATGCTATCCAGGGCAGAAGATGGAGAGGAGGCGCAAAGAAATACGGTGCTGTAATAACACTAGACGTCAAAAATGTGTTCAATTCTGCAAATTGGGGGCATATTTTGTGCTCACTTAGAGAAATGATGGTGCCAGGGTTCCTCATCAAAATAATATTAAATTATTTCGAGAAACGGTACCTGTTTTACGATACCGTCGATGGGGTAAAACAGTACCACATATCTGGCGGAGTACCACAAGGATCGGTACTAGGTCCTATCTTGTGGAACCTTATGTATGATAAGGTGCTGAGGCTTGAAATCCCCAACGAGGCAAAAATCATAGGCTTTGCCGATGACATCGCAATCGTAGTGACAGCAAAACACCTGGAAGAAATAGAGGACATTGGAAACGAATGTATCCGAAAAGTGAGACGGTGGATGGCAGCAGTCGGTTTAGAACTCGCTGAACATAAAACGGAAGCAGTACTAGTAAGCAGCCGCAAGAAAAGAGAAGCAATCACCATCAGGGTAGGCAACCAAAATATAACGTCAAAACCGGTGATCAGATACCTAGGTGTGATGATTGACGCTAGGCTAGCTTACAAGGAACACCTTGAAATAACGTGCGACAAAGCTGCTCGGGTGTGTACTGCCTTATCCAGAATTATGACAAACCTAGGAGGACCCAGACAACCAAGGAGACTAATTTTGTCAAGAGTGGCGCAGTCAATAATAATGTATGCGGCACTAATATGGGCAAAGGCAGTGAGAATTAAGTCCCACTCAAGAAGAGTTAATTCCGTCAATAGACTGTGCGCGCTGAGAGTGTGTTGCGCTTTTCGGACGGTATCCGACGACGCTATATGTGTTATTGCGGGAATGCTACCAGCGGATATCTTGGCTATTGAGCTACAGAGGACCTATGACGCCAAAATCCAGGAACCCCTTGCTCCAGTCAAAGATATTAAGCTGGCAGAAAGACAGCGAAGCATGAGAACATGGCAGGAAAGATGGAATCAGTCAACGAAGGGAAGATGGTCCCATCGACTTATACCTGATATAGATAAATGGATGGACCGGCATCACGGAGAAGTGGATTTTTATCTCACCCAGTTCTTAACCGGACACGGCTGCTTCAGAGCTTATCTAAACAGGTTTGGGCTTGATGAATCTCCAAACTGCTCAAACTGTGGAGAGGCCAGAGAGCATGCAGAGCATGTGCTCTTTCAGTGCCCACATTTTCGCTTGGAACGCAGAGGTCTTGAGGAAATAATTGGAGAAATACCAACTCCGGAGAACATCGTAAACCATATGTTGACATCGAACGCAGTATGGAATACTGTGAAACAAACAGCAGCGGTGATGATAAAGGAACTTCGGCGGCTGGAAAGGCTCAGGCAGAGCAACCAAACCCAAATGGAAGCCCCCTCAGAACAAGAAACGTCGAACAGGTCAAGAAGAGCAGTGCTAACCAGCCCCGCGAAGTAATACTTAACGGTAGTTCCGCGGGGAGAGTGGTTGAAGTGTGTAGGGTGTGGGTTAGTACGTAGGCGTATTCCTGGCATCGAGTATTCAGGTTTGCGAATCGTGCATGCCAGTAGCCCGGGTTACTGGTATCTTTAGAAGATTACACATCCGTTGGCGCAACCAAAAAAAAAAAAAAGGATAGGATAAATGGATAAATGGATAAAAGGCGCGCAGGATCATCGAATCTCCAGTGCGTATGATACCAAAAGACGATAGATAGCTTTGATAGTATAGCTTATGGTAAATGTATCAAGTGGAGGTTAATCAAGCAGAGCATCTAGATCAAAGCCCGACGTACTCGAGAAAGTTTTCGCGCAGTTAAAATAGATCGTTCTTTCGAGTTTCATGCAGAATGTCACATACTTAAGCCAAAGCCTCCTCCCTTCTCTTATCATAGCTCAAAGTACCTATTTCGGTGAGAAACTCCATGATTTGCCCGAAAACTAGGGGCTTGCATGTCTTTGACTTGATATGCTTTGGCCAAAGATAATCCTTATCTATGATCACTTCCAGATGCATCGCTTCACTGGAAACTCTGACCGGTAATAATCACCCGTCTCGCAAAAAGAAGAACCATAGCTACGCTTTTACTCAAAGGCCAAGGTGGTATAAGGTTTTGAATGTTTAATCAACAGAAACTAATGAACTCAACAGTGCCTTCAAAATAAATCGGTTTTTATGTTACTCGTACATGATTGTTATATCAACAATGTGAAAGAAAACTTTCGACCTACAGTGTACACCAAGCACTTAAGTTCTTTTAAAAATCTCACGATGGTCTGCTTTATACAAATTACAGACGATTAACTCCACACCTATGCCTCTGCTAGACAAGCCCTTTCAGAAATTAATTTCAATGAACCAATTCCTCCACTAAACACTTTCTCTGCGAAATCCGCTCCCACTTTACAGCGCCCATCCTCAAGAGAACTATCAGTGAAAGGTACAATAAAAGAAAAGAAAAACAAAAAACTGAAAATCATCATCATCGTCATTAGATACCCTCATCGGTGAAGTGCTCGCTCGACGTGTCAAAAATATGTAACTTTTGCATATCATGTGTCATCCATCTACAAGTGGGCCAATTCAAAGCTTTGACGTTTGAAAACTAAACCACTCTGCGCGACGCGCTGCGATCTGTCCTGCAATTAATTGACTCGACCGTTTGCCAAATGTCAATGACATTGATACTCATTTATAGAGTTTGTACTTTCTTTATCCCTAATGGATGCAATCCAATTAGGCGCGCACTTAAGTGGCTATCAAAACTGGAGGAATGGTTAATTATTCTGATTCCACAGCAAATTATGACCAAACTTTCGATGACGTTTGAAGGAGGAATCCCATCGTTCAATCTGTGTGGCGTGCACTACTCGTTCCCACGGGCGGGCGGGCGCCCGAGTTCGGACATTTGCTTAATTGAAATAAATGCAAATTGAATTTAATTTCTATCAATTGAAGCGATAACACGCAAACGCTCGCACACACTTGCATGGAATTCGATTTATTATTACGTTTTTTTGTTTAAGCGATTTTTATCGAACATTAAATCGGAATTATCGATGACAGTGGAAGCGCAGTGGCTGAGAGGTAAAATCCCAAGCCCCCGATACCGGTACGACTGTAATTAGGGACTGTGGTCGTGTGTACGCCATGGAATCTATGTATGTTCATTGGAAAAATTGTGTGGCAGGGATCCTTGGCCATGCTTAGGAGCGACGAAGGGGGATGGCTATCGAATAATCGAAATGGAAAATAATAGGCATCGAGGAGAGGAGAGGTTGGAACCTTGCCTTCTAATTGCTTATGGGGGGGCATGGGCGGCATCACGATTGACATTTTGAATACGAATTGAATGCTTTAAAGGATATATGGGACTACAAAGGGGGATTTTGATCGGACAATGAATTGTGGTAACAGTTGAACGGGAAATCAGTGCTCAATTGCTGGATTCGATTGACAGGCCAGTTGTGCAGTGGTTTAGACATGTTCAATTCAGTTAACGTCAGCCATGTAGGTGCATTAACTGTTTCAAAGAAAAACTTTGTAATGTGTGGTCTGTAGTAATACGATGCAAATCTGTGGTTGCTTCTGGCCGCAGAGGTTCTCTGAAAGATGCTATAATCTAGTTCTCCGAGCCAAATATAGTCTTGGGAAAATGTAAAAGGATTCACATTTCGGGATGACAGACCTGACAAATAAATGGAACAATTGAAAGTCTACGTTGTCAAGTCCCTCTACAGGAGTTTGAACTATGGTGGCAGGGTAGATTTTTCCTGCTTAGTGGTGTAGTTGCCCTAATAGACTTACCGATATTATTTTGTAGGCACAAGGCGTGAATTAAAGTTCATATCGAACCGAAATTGTCGAAGTACTTAGCGGTGCCTTGCGGAGGCATTCAATAAAATTGAGGAGTGTTTTGTTGTAAGACATCTCCACTCCGATATAGCCTTCAAATCAGTAGTGGCTCAGGATGTCACTTGGCCGGTGAACATATACAAAGCCGGCAAGGGAAGCAACATGATTGAGAGCCGATCTCGGGTGGTTCTTAGTGCTCCACTGATGGGTAGGGAAGTCACCTTTTGGAACAGATCTTTCTCAAAGCCGTCCACTAGACGAACATGCAAGATGTTGGTATAGGTCTGATGACGGTATAGGTACGCAATACGCAGGCTAATGCCACATAGGATTGGAAAGTCGAACTGCGAATTCTGTTTTTCTGTTTTTTTTTTTAAGGATTGCCAGCAAGTCGCTTACAAATGTTTTATTCTATTTAGAACAGACTCTCGAGGGTATCCATGTTGGACTTAATAAAGATGCCATTGTTTCGAATAGAACATGCAGAATACACCATTTCAAATACCCCCAATGTATTGCAGTACAAGTAGCTGAAAACAGCTTTTCCGCAAAACATAAGCAGAAAACTACTGGCAGAATCGTTTTCACTCCACCATATCGACCTGCTGACCAGTTGTGCTTACTCAATATCTAATACGAATCTCTAATGCTACACCTGTCTATAATGTATCGTAAAGTGAGTCTCGATCTTTACACAATACAGGCGCCGCACTGCATAGCTCTCAACTTGGCAATCAAGGCTGTAAGCGGCTGGGAACTGGTTATTACACGTATCAAGTTCCACAACTCGTTTTGAGGAACACTCGTAAATAAGCAACAAATAAGAAGATATTTCGTCAAAACAATACGTCTACCAGACATTGGCCTGTCAACACGTGAACCAGAAAAAAAACACTCCACACTCCCCAAAATCTATTGCGCCGCACATGCCACCCTACCTGTCTTTATCAAAATTCGGCAAAACCGTAGGCGGCTTTAATTAAAGAAAAATTCAATAAATAATAAATAATTTATGGCCAAAACCCGTTCGAGATGGATAAGCCTAATTTTAAACTCCAAAAACAAAGTGATGTGTCAAAAATATCGGCAAAAAATTATACCCCACATTCGCAAGGAAATCAAATTTGCATACTAAGCCAGATTTTTGGTAACGGTGACTCCGCGAATAAGGCCAAAACAAAACCAACTCGCCATAAATAAGGTGAAGAAACCAAACAAAAGTAAAAGTCAACAATGAGCACAACCTGACCACATTCTTTCGACCTTAAATGGAAATTAAACTCCGATACCCACCAAGGTGATCAATGGAGTAGTGTAGTGGATATGATGATGACGCTGGTGACTCATGTTTTAGCCGGCAGACTTTGTGTGTTGTGTGTGCTTGCGTAATTCTATCTACTTTTGCTAATGGATTTCTGCCCCTGTGTATGTGTGTTAACAATTATCATTATAAAAACCGGCAAAATGCAAAACGCACAGAACGCAAAAAAGCAAACAAAAAAAAACTAGTAAATTGCACTTGGTAGTTGTTTTAGGTTTTTTTTTCTTGTTCTTCATACCAGAGCGTCATTAGCTTGGGCGTGTTTTTATGTTAAACTCGCTCCACGAAGCACAGCAGCAGATAAGAAGCCATTTTCCCCAGATTACGCGCATTGAACAAAACGTGATCTGCATGGAATATGCATTCTCCCCTGCATGGAGGACCATGTGAAAGGATCCACACTTGATTCCATTCTCATCCATAGCGCAAAACTTTTCGATACGAGTAGCAGATCCGCTTTGATGAAACATGACTCCTTCTCGCAGGTGTACGAGTAGTATAAGCCATCCCCCCTCCCCCCTTTAAACGTGCATCATTCACTCGCCATAACTTTATTAATTTCTCCATTATTTGCACTCACCACACACACACACACACACACGCACACAATCCCCGGATTTAGATGTGGTGGGGGATTTGATGAATCCTTGCCGAAAGCATCTCTCAAATAATTTCAAACAAAGGCCTCTCGGAACAACTATTGTGATAAGAAAATTCCCACAATCCAATCGATTCAATCTTGTTGTTGAAGAGGTGGTGGTGGTGGTGGCGCTGCCTCCTCAAATGAAGAACCGCTCTTGTCCTTGTTCATCACAAGTGAATGAATGTCTGCATGGGTGTGTGTAGAAATCGATTTGCGAAAAATACCAAAAACACCATTATCAGTCCCCCAGCCCCCTCTGCCTGGTCGGTTTTTGTCCCTAATTCTCATCAATTTTGTACGTCTAATAAATTACTTTCGATAGATCGGCTTACACTCATACACACATACATACACACATGCACAGCCAAAGAGCCAAGGAAAGAATGACAATGACGAAATCTACTTTTTTCCTTTTGTCTGGTCCAAAGCGGAATTCTCTTTCACACAATAATGATATCCTAACGGAAGTTGGAATTCAAATGAAAAACCTCTCTCGTGCTCCTGTTATATTATCGGGGGGACGGGGGAACTGCCGATACTCTTCCTCGGTTACTACTTACAATTACATTTTGAAATTTCGTATGCAAAGGGAAACGTCAACTGTGTGTCGTCGTTTGGCAATAAATTGAAGATTCTCCTTGAAAGGGGATCTCCTTCGAGCTGGTGGAACTAATGAGTTAAAATGCATGATGAAGGGGAGGCGAACATTTATTGTCCTCTCTTTGTAGTTTGATTTTGCATTTGATAATGTATTATACGGAGGAATTAAGTTATTATTTTCACGCTAATAAACGTCAGATTGACATTTGAATTAAATAACTTTCTGTTCGAAAACATGTCATGTCTCAACCCCCAATCACGTCACAAATCAGTCCGAACAACGATAGTCGTTAACGAATGAATCAAGGCAAAGGGATGTTGGGAGAGGGCAATAATTTCTGTTAAAAGAGAGTCCTGCTGTATAACATAGAGGATGTATGCTACCTATATTAGCTATGACATTAGGCGAAAAATGTATGAAGACGCAAGACTCTCGACAGATTGAAAACATTGAATCTTAAGTGATAACCGATAGGAACAGTAGAGCTTTAAACGAAACTCGGTCTTCATATTGTATTCTTAAAATCATGTTAGAGAAATAGGATGCCCTAGGGTCACAAAATCCTGTATCTATTAGCACGAAATCTAGAAGCCAAGCCAACCGATTACATAACTCCCAGAATGAACTTCAAAATCCCAATCAGGGCGAAGAGTGAAACAGGTGAAGTGACAATAAGTTCGAAAGAACAATGGGATGGGGCGGGGATCTTTGATTTTCTCAAGATTTCCAGATCATACTGGCTTCATGTCTCTTGCAGCGTCTTCTAGACGAATGTTCTCGCTGTATGTAAGGCCTGCCGCCTACTTAAGCAACAAGAGCTATTAAATAGAAACCGAATAGGCATTCCGTTCTTGTACATTGTCACCGCTTTCTAAACTAAGGGAAGCCCCGTCTTTGACAGCGGAACAGCGTTCAAGGCGATTAGTATTGAGGACATCATCAGGTTGCTTCCGCTAATTACCTATGTTTGAGCACGGCTTGCTTATTGTTAACCTCACATTAGTATTAAAGTCGAGTGTCGCACGATCGCAGACCTTTATAGAATACTATAGCACAGCCAGTCCTTGAAAGAAGAACCTCCAGAGGAATACAAAAAGGAAGCTGTATCCAAACTACAGAAACAATCACACACAAAACAGTCCACGACTACTATCCAGAAACCTCTTTCATTTGCATTACCAAACTGGGCCACGGCCATAATTGATTACAAAAACCTGGTTGATGAACAGCAGTGACAACACTAATTAAACCACTGTACTCCACTTCCTAGGCAAAATGAGATACCTATCTCAGAGAGAATGCGAACTGTAATGGAATGACAAATGCGTTGAACTTCTGCAAAAGGCAGATGCGCGTACCGACTTATCTCGTGCACTCAGGCATGCATCACAAGATATGGAGAGTTGGATTAGTGCTTGGCACACTTCCGCATGGAACATGGGTGGACAGAAGTACAAACGCGACAATTTCCCCCTTTCTAGTCCTAGTTGCTCCATTGCCAACATGTCCTTGGTGAAAGAGAAATATTGAAAAAGAAAATTGACTGACGAGTGCCACCAAGCCATCTGTTGTGGACATCATTGTAGGTAGACAGATGATGCAATGGTCTCACGTGCTAATTAAACAAGTTCCCTCGATTATCAACTAAGTTATTTATAAGCCAACCAATCTAAAGTGTCATTAAGATCTTACTTCTGATCCTCGTGCTAAATGTGCGCTTTGAAAGCAAATTAATTTGTCTCTAGCTGCTACTCACTTCTGTCCACGTCACTCGCCACAAAGTTAAACTTTCGAAATTCCCTTAAAACTGATAATTGACTAGAATCCTTCTGCTCGTCCACAGACAATGTCTGCAGCTTCTCACTCACTCACTCCATCAGTCCTTTTCTCAATGTTCAACCCAATATAAGTGACATTCCAAGTGTCCTTTTGGAGAAAACAAAAAACAAAAAATAAAACATACACATAGACGCTCTACTACCACAAAAGTGCTACTTGACCAAAGTCAAAGTGCAATTTGCCAATGATGTCCTTTTTAATTGGTTTGGGGTTGTTGGGTGCGCCGTTGACACAGAAAACACATAGAAAAGAGCGAGAGATGATAAAGTGAGTCCTCTCTATTCTCGTGACTGTGTGTATCTGAACCTGTCAATCATTGCCCTTTATGGTGTCATTCAGTGTCCACAACATTTGTTCTATCAACGGGCGGGCGCCCAGGGGAGGACAATGTGTGCACACAACCTCCCCATCAATAAATTGCAATTGATGCGCGCAACTACTCTTAAAGCCACCGCCGACAACCCACTCACTATAGACTATCTCTCTACGTGCAGCGGTGTGCAGTGTTCAAGCTGTCAAATCATTCAACACCTCAATGCTGGTTGTGGGGGGTTTTTGTTGTTTCTATTTCTATTTCGATTTTCTTTTTTTTTTTTGTGTTTTGTGATCCCAAATGAAAATTCCGCTCCTTCTGGGCTTGACACCCTTTTTTGTCAGTTGAAACATTGAAACAGTGAGTAATACAAGCATTCACATTTCCACACCGGTTGCTCCTCACAGTATTTGTATAGGTATGTATGTATGCGTTTAGGGTGAGATACCTAGGTTTTGTTTTTCTAAGTCGATACGACGGGAGTATCACCTGTCAACCGAGTTGCGACCTGTGACCAACGAACTGGTGCTCCTGGAGCTGGGTAAAGCTCAGGGAAATGGAAGTGCGTCGAGTGAACACACTGAAAGGGGAAATATGGGTCGTTAAACTGAAAGGAAACTTGGAAATGTATTAGTAATGACGACAATTGTCAGAGAGTTAGGTTATGCCTGTAGGGAGAGTATTGGTTTCCTGAAAGATTTCGACCTCTACTATACATTACATTACTATGTTCTGTCCTTGACAGCTACTGCAGCCTAAACGCCTGAACGGACTTGCATTCAACTTAATATCTGGCGTTAGCCGGGTCACCCTAGAGGCGAAATTGGAATTTGAATTCCATATTCAAAATAATTTACTTAAGACTGGAACAGTAGAACTGGAGAAGTTTATGTTATTAATGGAGGCCCAGATTTATTCCGAACTGTAGCGTCATCTTAGTAGTTAAGTCAGAGATTTAAAAAAATTTAACTTTAATCAAAATTTGTACTAAAAATCGAAAAAAAGTTATAGACTTGAGTGCAATGTAATTTAAACGAGCCCATTCAGGACCACGCCAATTTCGAGAGAGTTTTGGAAAAAAATTGTGGAATACCCCACCAGTTATCGATAAAATTTCATCAAAAATGCAGAATGTCCCGCCCACTTCGTAAACTTATAGTATTAAGGTGCAAGTACGTACACTTAGTCTTCCACTTTAGGCATAAAAGAACATAAGCTGGAACATTTAGCAATGCGAGGGAATCAGTAAGTAAACTACCACTAAACTGAGCCCACAGACCTAAGATATGAAGAGAGGTACAGAGGCAGCCATTACAGGCAGACTACATTGAACATGTTCATACCAACATCACTCGTCCTTAAGGTGCAAGCACAAAATGACAGACTTTCGAATAAACAATGAATAAAGAGTGAGAGTTTGACGTCAAGGACCTGTCATAAAGGAAATGTGTCTCTACTCTTCAAAATCAGAGGTGCGTGTTTGGCAAAAATGTAAATTAGTGCCAACCCTTGAAACGAACGATTAAGACATCTTTTGTGATGTACACACAAAAGTTTGACGTCAGTGATTTGAAAGAGGTCATGGTGAGGTTGGTTGACGTATCAGGTGATAAAGCAGAAAGTTACGTTTCGGAGCTTGGCAGTGTATTCAGATTCAAAAGGAGTAATGTCATTTCGTAACTGAATTGGTATAACATCAAAGGTCTTCGTTGGTAAAAACTAAACAAAATGCTAAAGCGAACGGCAAAACATCAAAATGAAGAGTCGAGTGTAAACAGTGTTCTAGTGTCACAAAGAAACAGACCCTCCAAACAGCTTGTATACCATTACGGCATTAAGGCAACTGAGTTGAACCCCGTCACATTCTTTCAAATCACGAATAGGTCCAGGTTTCGATGAGATCTTACACAAAAGCTATAAGCAATGACTGAATGTTGTTGTAATACAATTAGGGAAAATAGAAGGAAGATCTGATTTTGGAGAGCAAAAAATCAAGATCGTCACCATCAAAACCAGTGTACAAGCTTCGAGCGAACTATTTTGGTTGAAAACCAAGACATTGCCCTGACCTTTAGTATTAAGATATGTAGCTTTTAGATGGTGAATCTCAAACCCAACGCTCATACTAATAAGAGAGAATGACAATTCTCTCTTCTCTCTAAACATCGACCAAAATATCGCAAATACTGAATCGATCCTATTGTTAGTCATATAGCGTTCACAATAGAAATAAATTAATGGATTTACGCATTTAAATTTCAAAAACATCTTACGGAAATAAAATATGTCCTTTGGACACGCCTCTCCCCTGCGTGCGACGAATATAATACGCATCACTAGTAGAAGTAGTAAGTAGAAGCTAATATATATATTTTTTGATTGTACATTCAAACAAAAGTGACGATAGATTTATAACCGAGAATTACATAAGCCAAGTCGTTTTTATGGCTATTACAGATACAAAAAAGAAAGAAGACATGCCCTGACCCTCTTCTTTTGCGTCCTACTATGATAACTATTTTCATGGCATACTATTTATAACAACTTGCATTGGATGAAAATTATGATCCCTAAAATATAAGTGTACCCTTGCATATAGTTTGGGTGAAGAACGGTTCAATGTCGAAGCTCATGAGGACGACATTGGGGTTGGCATATAAGGAAAGTTCTTTCCTAAATACAGACACGACGAAGTCTGCTGTCGATTGCTCTCTATAGAAAGGCTATAGGCCCTAGCTAGGGCAACATTGCTATACTTGAGAAGGCCCAAAGATTATCCTGTATCGTCTGTATAACGGGCGCCCTTAGAACCAGTCCTACAGCTTCACCGGAAAATATTAGAAGATTAGCGTCCACCTTCTTTCCGTTGATATCTTTAGAAAGCTGAAGCAGGCTTAGGAAAATCTTGCGACTGGTTCATGGATATATGGGTCTGGAAGCATGACTATATAACACTACTGGACTCCCCTACCTGGACCCTAAGTAAAGTCAAGTATAAAACCAAGATTTCTATCAGAAGTGCTTGGAAATCGGGAGAAATGTTGAACGAATCTGCTACAGATTTAGAAAAATTTATCAAAAACCTCGAACTGGTTCGAGGGTCTTGTAGATTCTGTGGTGAAATGTGAAAGACTCAAACAAAGTGGGGTATAACGGCTCTAACAAGTTCAGTGAAGTATAATAGTATAATCCCACCAAAGCTATAGAGCCTGCGTCATCACCTTCAAGCGTTTGATAATTTCATGCTAACCTAGTCCCTGGAACTAAGGTGGGTGACTTTCAAACACTCCCACCAATGAAGACCAAAGCAGCGCCAAAAGCCATCGCATCCCCTTACCTCGGATCTAGATTAAACGCTCCACATTCAACAAACTTACCTTAATTAAATAATCCTAACCCTAATAACCCAACACCTCTATTGCTACGCTTGCAACATAAAGAATTTTGCTCCCCTATCTTTGAAGGCACACCCACCTACGTACACAGTGTTCCTAATCTCCTGGCGGCGACTACCTGGTCTTAAGCGTATACATTTGGTCCAGTTTTTCCACCAAAAAAAGTGGATGACTGTCTGCAACCACCTCCAGCAACTATTGTGCAACTACTAATCCACGGAAACACAGAGCGCAATTTCGGTGTAATCTTCTTCTGTCTCCCCCCCAATCGACCAGGAGCGATGTTAGGGAATGGAACTCGGGGCTAAGGCACGAGAACGCACTCGCGGATTTAGTGCGACTTTTAAACCCACTTTAATGCTATTATATTCCATGACCGAGGGGAGGGCGAACGCGGACTGATGAAATTATATGTAAGTGAGACTGTAATTCATGATGGAACCGGTATCAACATTAGTCGGATGGCGGCGTACGAACGGGTTGGGAATGCCCAGTCAGCCAGCCAGATAGTGATGGTTGTGGGGTGGCTAACGACATTAAAAGCGAATTATGCGAATATTGAATCGGAAATTGTCCATTAAATCATATTTTTCTGTTTTTTTTTTAGTGGCAATAAAAATGATTGAATCTGCGAAGAGAATAACTTAATTTGAAAGGAAATTACATTGTTCAACGGCCAGCAGATAGGTTGGTTTGAGTTGTTTTTTTATTTATTTAGAAAGTTGGGCCATTTCGGTTTCCATTTGAGTGCAGTCTAGTCCTTAAAAATTTGTAAGTACAAATCAAATTTTAGGGCTAATAGGAAGTCGAGCTCTTGGACGGACCCAAGTAATTACAGCGCTTGTTTTGTTAAGAGCTTCTACAGTTGGACACAACAAAAGAATTTCATGGACATTTCATTTAAAATCGGAGTTTGTGTTGCCGAAAGTATAATGGTGGTACCTGGATAAGTGGGCAGCCTCTATTACGGAAATTGCGGTGCATTTCCACTTCACTCTAAGGTTGGAAAAAAAGGGTTACTGGGACATGGAATCCCAAAGGTTTCACTTAACCAATTTCATTGTTTTTAGCTATGATTCGGTGCCAAGTCTCTCGACTCGTATGCAAAGTGCTACTTTACAGAAAATGTGAAGGGATCGTCGAGAGCACACCAATTCTTTAAACAAAATATAAAAAAAAAAACATGCCTACAGCTGTTGGCTTAATTTTGATATAATAGGCCCACATTTGTCTGGATGTAATGAGGCTGAAATGTTTGCCTGAATTACTCCAAGCAGCGTGTGAAATAGTTACGAAAGTGAGCAGTCCAGGGCTGAGACTTGCCGGCGCAGTTCATTAGAATGTCCGTTATCATAAATTTGCCATAGTTACACAGGCAATGGCCTTGATAGTAGCTTGGTTATCAATGAAAATAGTGATTTTTTCGTTGTATAACTGTGTGACTTGATTTGACGACAGTCTTCGAGGTAATTCCATTTAAAACCCGCAGACAGATCTATAAGATCTTTAGATGTTCAGGGATTCCGCATTCACCCCACAGAACATCTTTAAACCGTCGGTGTAGATCGTAACATCGAAACCCATAATTCCTATAGGATAGGTCGATCTTACCAACCTTTCCGTAGGTAGGTAATTGAATGTCGAAAATCTTTCTGAAGCTACTACTAGCCACGAGTTCTCCCGGTAGAGACTGCAGGAAATTACCGTGCCTTTATGCTAAGTCTGGCTTTGAGGCTGATTGCGTTGTGGGTTCAAATATTTGTAATGTCTCGATCTAGGGACAAAAGGTATAGTAAGGCTGTTAGAGCGCCTGTGGTGCGAATAAAAGGTGCCCTTTACACCTTACTAAGTTATGTGCCAGCCACCATATTGTCACCCCAGAGGTAAGGATTGGGTGTGCCACGGCTGTGTAGATCACATGTCACATGTCAACATGTATTATACAATTGTGGATTTGTAGTCAGACTAAGCCGTTTGATCAGTACCAAAGCAACCTTTTGATAGTCTTTCAATAGGAAGCACCCGAAATGTCATCAAGACATAAAACATGCCATTACCAATTGCACTGTGAGAACAAACCATAATTGCATACTCGAATAGGAAGGTGCAACGAAACCAGAACAATGCAAGTCAGGAAAGTAGAATATAAGCCCACTTTAGGGCGTGGTCGTGCTGCATTTTTTGGTGAATAACAACGATATCTTCGAACGTTTATGAATGTCATGTTTTTTTTGATAAAAAACCAAAAAGTGGGCGTGGCCACACATAATGTATGAACAAATAATAGCGAATTCAAATATCTAAATATTTTGTTTTAATAAAATTTGTCGCTTTCATACAAAATAGTGAAGGAATGGGTTTTTTCTCAGAAGCTCAGTTATCAAGACGGACGACATGGCTCACTCGCTTTCGCTATTGATACTGCTCACGAATATATACTTCATAGGGTCTATCTCGGTTATTTCTCTTTGTTACAAAAATATACTCTCGTATAGGGTGTCCTTGACACCCATTATGATGACGGAAAAATGAAACAGATTTTTTTAAGAATGTGAATATATCTATATTGATTGTCTTAAAGACGAATTTTAAACAGTCCCATGCCATGGTATAAAAAACAACTATGTATTTTCGAAATGTAATATTCCAAAACGAAACTCTCTGTTAGAACTAGCACAGCTCTCGAACAAAAGCTAGTCTACAAATCTGTTTCATTGCAACATCTGTTGTTCTATAAATATGTACAAATATTCCCACAGTTTTTGTTTCCCAATAGACCTGATTCCCTGTTTATTATTTCAGCCATTGATTTGTTTTCAATAGATGAAAAGAGTTCAACTTTCATCAGATTAACAAATTACTTGACCAGACTCATATTGACATACTATATACATTTCACATCATTGTTTCATTTCACAATGTGGGAGAGGCATTGTGTAGCCATTCCAAACACGTGCACATTAAATCGCAATTTTGCTATCTCTAGACTAATAGTTTTAAAGATAAACCTTCACAGATAACCCGGGAATATGTAAATAACGAATATGATGACTAAGTTACATAGAAATACAGAAAAAAAAAAAAAATTCCCCGCTGCTGTTGTAGTTTGACGATAAAATTTTATAGCCTATAAATTTAACTAGCTTACGCTAGCATTCCTTACAAAATTGATAAATAAATAATAAGTACACTGGCAAACATGGATGACAGACGGACAAAAATGTGAACACAAGTTCAAAGTTCTTACATTATCTCCACGCTTGGCCAGACATTAATCAAATCAAGGACCAATTTACACAGTGATCTATTCTTCATCATTCCAACCCCACATTCAATGGCAGAGAGTTGAAGTTTACCCTTACTTAAGGGCCATTGTGGTTGTTAATTTATGAACTACTACTGGCAACTATTGTCGAAAGACTTTTCAAGTGGAACGGGTGACTGCTGCATTGAAATGCAACACCAGCACTCGACAACGTACGCCACTTGTTGAAAGGTAACGTTTAACGTTTAAGTTTAAGCCTCTTTTTTGTTTTGACGTGTTATACTATATAGTCTCGGTTTAAAATGTTAAATAAAAAATCCGCTTAAGTATATGTTCAACCACAACCTGCTTTGCTCGATATTAACTCCCTCGCATGGTAATTGCATAAAAAACTTGTAAGTGTCTGTGCCGGCGGCGGCGGCGGTGGTGGAGGTGGAAGTATTGTTATGATTATTTCATGTTTTGTTTATTTATTTTTTTTTGGTTGTCTCCACTTCTACCTTTCGTCGACTACGGCGGCGGCGATCCGCTTAACTTAAGCGAGTGAATGATTCGCTTATGTCACTTGGAATTATAGTTTAATGACGTTTTAGACAATGTTTTCACTTCTCTCTTTCTTTCTTTGATTACCTTCGTAAAAAGAAAAAAAATATTAAGCGAAACAAAACCAAAAAAGCTCGGAGTGGATAAAAATTTATCCGCGGCAAGCAAGTGAATGAGATAAAATTCTATCTCATCTCAGGTTGATGGTATTTGCCTTTTTCTAATTTTATCTCATTGTTTGGTTTTATAAATAATTTTTGCGTTTCTCTCTTTTTTTTTTTCTTCTTTGCTTTTTACTCGTTTCAGTAAGCTTTTGTTGTTTTACCTTGTTTTGCTTGTTTTTGTATGGAAGGGGAAATGTGATGGCTAAACTATGGTTGTAATGAACTGCTCGACTTACCTGTAAATAGAAAAAGAGAAGAAAAATGGTTAGCTACATTGTTTTATTATCTTTTATACAGAATTAACAAAACAGAAAGAAGGGAAAGAAGATATTCTCTCCTGTTCTAATGGGATAATGAAAAGTTAAAGACTTAGAAGCTTCCTGTCGGATATTTGTATTTACAAAGAACTTAACATGACCCTGCCGGGTTCGCTCGTGAGTTTTGAAAGTTTGTATACACTGCTGCGCTGCTGTATGTGTACAATCGAACCCAGATAACATCACACCCCTTTATAGCACAACCCATGTAATGTCAAAATAGTGTGAAGCCAGTTGAGAAACCAGTGAACCATTTGGACTACAAATCATCCTTCTGTGTTCTTTCAATGTTAAGCTATGCTCATTGTCAAAATTTACCATCAGTTGAGAACAACTAACATCTGTGCAATGTTCCCAAGTCGGATATTCTCTATCAGAATTTCTAGCAGGGATGAGGAGTACGATTAACGTATAGAATGTACTAGCTATCTACACCGCCGGATCCAAAATGGATGTAGGCACTAGGGCTGGTGTCAAGTGCAGGTCATTTTGAGATATTCTTTAACCTCGTGTTTGATGCAACGTAGAATGGAAATCACTCTGTTACAGAAGGAAGTCGATATAAGAATACAAAAGGAGTTTTCTTTCAAAGATATCACCTAGATTACCTTTTGAAGGGACCAAGGAAACAAGTTTGTCGCCAAAGGAAGTGGGAATAGGCAAACTTCCAATGTACGGGACAAAATAAAAAAATACCCAAAAAAGTTCAGATTGAAGAGAAACTAAAGATATACGAGGATCAATGTTGTACTGAGAAGTGACAATTAACTGTCATTGAGATAAAAATGCCAAACAATCTTACAATAGTCTACAATTTTGTCAGTTCCCACAATTGTCAACTTTTTCCTCAGTTTTACAATGAGTTTTCTTACAACTTTGTTAGATAAAAAACTGTCAGTTTACACAGTGTGTAGATGACAGATGTCAAAACTTGTCCGACTCATAGCATTTGACAGAAACATTTCCCTTGCAGTGAGGTGAATTGAAAGATCTGACGAAATCTTCAATTTTAGTTGACATTAAGAGCTCCATGTAGTTTGGAAGATTTTTTTGGAGGCGCATTACCAAAAGAAGCAACGACTGCTATTTGTTAAACTTTATTGGCATTCAAGACCATAGGACGTAAGTGTGATGACACGATCAATTTTTAAGATGTTGAATGCAAGCTAAGATTCCAATACTAGGATTATTGGTAAATTCATTTAAAATGGGATCTGGTTGCACTATGTTTAGGTAGAGGCAGTACCCTCTTGTCGATTTCCCGTATCACACAATGCCCCCAATCAACAAGTTTTCCACTTTTCAATTGAATCCTACTTGAAATCACCAGCAATTACATAAATATCTTCCTTTATCTCCTAATTTCGAATATTCTGAGAATTGAAAATTTCATCCAATTAATTCACGCTTCCTCAACGCAATCATTTAACCAAGCCGCCCCTCAGTTCAGTCGAAAAGTGAGCAGCAAAAAAGAAAAAAAAATTAATCTTTGAGAATTCAAAACTTTTTCCAAATTCCGATCGATAGCGTAATAAAACTCGGAAACGACACGTAAAACGGTGTATCCTCCACCAATCCACCATCGCGCCCCCAAACTGCGCATTCGGGAATTGACTGAATAATTCGTCCGCTGCCGCCGCCGCCACCTCTACCACACTTGGTGAATTGGTAATTTCTAGTACTCGCAGGAATTCAGCATTCATTTCGTCCTCGCGCCCCGACTCTCGCCTTCTATGCGTCTCGCGGAAGAAAAAAAGAAAAGAAAAAAACGACGTGAATGCGAACTCTTGATTTTTAGGACTCGAGGTTGAGTGCCACATTCTGCCAGCCATATTTTTACTGCCAACTCCCAACACTTGAAAAAATCATCTTAAAAGTGGCAGGAATATATACGTACGTACATCTACTACTCCTACTCATAGTCGTCCTACATCCATATGTACATATGTATGGGAAAAACTGAATAAAAGAATGAAATTTGCTCGACGCTGTCATGTGTGTGTGTAAGTATCATTTTAGGGCGGGTATCATTACGCGTAGGGAATTGTCACTTTTACTTCGGAGAGATGTTGGAACGCTCACCTGGAAAAGTGCAAAAATGTGTTTATTACATGTGTCGTCTCCCTCTACATGTGTGCGTGGTGGAGGGAGGTGTGCCTTCTTTTGTCGTCGACAAAATGACATGTGTAATTGTTTAATAATTAATCATTTGGGGGGTGTGTTCAGAAGGGACACACGTTATGTAAAGTCAAACTTTGACATTTACTCTTTTCTAAGAGTAGCAAAAGGAATATGCAAAACTACTGTCAAGGTAAACAAGAAAAATGTATTCAGGGACAGACAGTAGAAGTGACATCAAAGAGTAGTCAGATGACCCTTTAACATCTTGCAATCAACCGATCTTTCATAACACCCGACTACGTTCTGTGTCTGTTGTAACATTTGACAGATGTCAGTTTATTGGTTTCTAAAACAAGTGAAAGTTCACTTTCTGTCATAACTCATCGAGACGTAAACAAAACTTCACAAACTCCATCTGTGAATGCATTGTGTCAACACTCCACAGTAGCCTTAGCACTCAATATCTCACTTAAATAGATAAAGTGCTACTATTGTTCGACACAATGGTCATTTGCATATTTACAGTCGAGTTGATGATAATTTATGTGTGTTAACTGACAGTGACAGTGACAGTACAGAAAATGATTATTCTTGTACTTTCCACAAAACCGGTAAAACTCAAATCAGATCATAGCCGGGTTAATAACTTGGAAAGAAAGAGAGCTAGCTGTACATAACCAAAATAAAGTCACCAATTTTATTAAGCAACTTGTCTGCGACTCACATTGGCAGGCGAAATTTCGTTGTTCCTTTTCTTCATCGTCTCGTTGAGGGTACAAAACGTGTAC
Organism: Xylota segnis; assembly: GCA_963583995.1. Lineage (NCBI taxonomy): Eukaryota > Metazoa > Arthropoda > Insecta > Diptera > Syrphidae > Xylota > Xylota segnis. The sequence goes on from OY757237.1 coordinate 60,864,116, forward strand.
AAGAGTAAACACACTCTAGAGAAGAGACGACAAACTGGTTTACGATGTTTGTTGATGGATAGATCCAGATTTTCTGCACAAAGTAGCGCTTGGTGGTCGTGAAAGTGTCAACATCTAAAGGTGGTTGACATACCGAAATTTAGTTCAGTGACATTGTGTTTTCTTGAAAAGATTTTAATTTCTCTATTTGTAGCTGACATTCGGTGGGTCATCATGACAGTTTGTGATATAATTGAAGTTTGCATAAAAGGCTTTCTTTATTATTTGCATTAGAATGAATCGTTGACATACTTATGTATGTGTCAACTGTCAAAGTAGAATATCTTGCTTTGGCATTCGCGTTCATTCAAATTTATATTTGCCCTCACGACATGCATATCTATGTACATACATTGACATAGTTTCTTGATTTAAACAAAACAAAAAATGAGGAAAATATTTGATGTTGCTGCCGATGTCCTTATGGTTTTATCTACTCTCATTGCACCGCATTGAACTGATCCAGTTTCATTCTATGTTAACCTAAAAAAATGATATATACACATACCTAGTGCAACTATGTGCAGAGACTGTAATTAACACGAATACTTTTCTGCAGCAGTCAAATTTGAGTTGCAACTCAAAGTGAGGTTCTTGAATCTGGAGTGTAGAAGCACTTCATCATCAGCTGAGGTGTATACACAAGCCAGCATTATGTATCATCATCATCATCGTCGTTGTCGTGTTGCAGAATGACCCCAAAAACAACTCGGGGAATAAAAGTTCAACAAAAGAGCGGGGGAATAAAAGTAAAGGAAGGAATAGTAGATAGAGAGATTGTTACGAGATCCCCAATGGGCATTGGTTGCCTTGTCAGAGTGATACAGCAGCGTTGGTGTTTGTGTTTTTTTTTTTTCTTTCTTTTTTCTCATTTACTTACGTCTTCCATCTATTGTTTCTTATGACTGACCTTTGGTGTAACAAATTTGACCTATTTCCGCGGCATGAGGATCCCAGAGTTTTGACATTAAGCTTCGCTAAGTGTGCTAAGTTGTATTGAGTTAACTTTCCAAAGCGATAATTAAATGCAAGTAACTGCTGAACTTTGACAGATGACGTCTGTTGTTTTGTAATTAATTGGTATCTCCATAAGAGAAATCAAGAAATTTGGAAGCATTTGTCAAGTTTGACAGATAAACGATTTGCATTTGACTCACAACAATCCGGACTTCAGCACTCTATTTGAATTAGAGAAAATTTAAAAAGTTTGTGTGTTGACAGTAAGGACTTCCAAGATTACAGAGCCCAACGTCAAAGTCTCTTATGGTATCATTGATAGAGACCTTTTCAAATATGCCACCACCAAGGCATGTCAAGTCAAAAGCATTCTTACAATGTTCTGGCGACAGTGTAAAGGTGTTGTTGGCATGACATGAAGGTCATGTCATAAGAAAGGTCCTTTCGATCTAAATGGCTATAGTTTATGCGTCGGTAGTTTAGTGGAGAAGGCTTTCGTGCAAGTACTTTATATACTCTGCCCTATATTCCAAAGAACGGCCTGTCTCGGGTACACAAGAGCTTTCCCATGTATGACTGACCTCTCCTTGATACTTTTATCATGCACTGTGCTATCAAAGTCATCCATAGTCTTAGACGGGTTGGCCTTTTGTGTTATCAGCACTGAAATTTAGATGACCTTGCGCGAAACTTATCCCACAACCCTGGTTTAATGGATATAAAGTCTGATGCACCGGCACCGGAGTGCGACTAAGACTGATGTGAAAATTCAGAAGCGACTTTCCAGAGTCTGAGCCTAGTGCTTATGCCTTCACGGAGACCACCAATACTATACTTTATTACTCTTTGGAAAAGACTCTGCCTCTGCTTTTCAAGGGGAGTTCTATGCTTTTCTAAAGGCTGCCCACTATATTCAAAAGAATAGAAGTTGGGGTCAGGGTATCTACGTCTATAGCGATAGACAGGCTACACTTAAAGCCTTGTTCAACTTTGTAACCCGTTTCAATATAGTTCGAGAATGTAAGAACTCTTTGAATACGGTCGGTGACTCTTGTCCCAGGTCGCACTGGGTTTGCGAGAAATGAAAGATGGTTACAGAGGATGGTTTCTTAGAACCTGCGTTGGGTCTTGCGGCGTCCCCCCATTGACTATTGAGTTTCTTATGAACACTATTGTGTGCGGCATGGCTTTTTGCGATGCAGCCAGACTAAGTCTTTGCTTTCGAAAATCTGTAGACTGTAGACAGCTTATTGGAGTCTTTCGGAACCCTTTCCTCTTGCTAACCATCTACCTAGTGTTGAGAGACTCGTATCTCTAGGACTCTTATGGCGAGGGCGACGATTAGGTCGCAGATCTCTTGGGTGCTGATACTGCCAGCCAATGCTGAAGTGCAGAAATTGCAGTGCAATGGGTAATACGGAATTTTGCTTCCTGGTAGTACAATGAACCAGATCTTTCAATTTTGTATTTGCCTTCCCCGTCCAAAGATCGCCAATCGTTGAGCAAAAAAAGCATAATTGGAGGTAATTTCGGGAATGTCCAGGTATTGAAATGAAAAATCCCAACAGCTGGACATCCCGCCGCATGTATACATACTTCCTGTCAATACTGACACAAGTTAGTCAAACAAAAACCTTTCCCCATAAATCTCTCTTCGAAAGACAAATGTGCCATTTAATTAATTGATCATTATTTCCCAAGACATGACACTTTTTCAATCACACTTAAAATCAAAAGCGCGCAGGGAGGAACCAAAAAAATCAAAATCCAAATCACTGTTCTAGCAGAACATAAAAAAGCGGAAAAAAAACTGAATTCTTCTCCATTAATCTCTCCACAAATAGAACAAGTTTCGGAGCCATTTTAATGAATTTGGTTCAATTAGTCCGACAGCGTCGTCATATGATGCTACGCTGTGTGTGAAAGATTCCCAAAACGATAAAAAAAAAAACGAAAAAAAAAAATCTGTGTTAATTTATTTTTAAAAGCTCCGCGCCACCACCAGCCCCCTTCTTCGAGTTTTTCTGTGTAGCCAATCGATAGACCAAAAATAACCAAGCAAGCCACATCTTGAACTTGAAAATCATCCATCCTCTCTGCTCTTCATTCCGTTTTTTTTTGACAGTGAAAATCTGACTCTGTCATTATAATAATCCACAACCCCTGATGCGGATAAGAGATGGTAATACATGTTGTTGAACAGTTTCCTTTATGGAGTGACACTTGAAACGTCAGATCGAAAAGTGACAGGTCGGTCTTTCGATTCGATTTATAGTAATCCGCGAAAGGTAATTATTGGGAGAGCTCTCTTCGAACTGAAGGGTGGACACAAATTGCATTGAATGAGATCTTCCTCACCACAAATTCGTTTTTTTTATTGACTGCTGAACGACGGACACAAAAGCGTGCCGAACGTGGCAATAAAAGTTTTTGAGTCCTTTTGAATACTAACTATTCGACAAATGGATCAAAGAGTGCTTCCTTTCAGATGGATTTTCTTTGGCCTGTCTCTTGGATTTCCAGCCAACACTTCGATTATCCGAATCAATCGAGTTTAAAAATTCATTCCTTTCATTGAAAGGGAGGGTAGAGCAGTCAAAGAAATCTAATTTCTTTTGCCTTGTCTACATTTTTTATTTTTTTTTTTGAAAGAGGGTGTGCTATGGCATCGTTATTCGGAAATCGTTTCTCGGTCGACGTTTTCCAATTGCAGCAAATGGACAATGAAATTTCAGACATTTGCATCGTCTGTTGAATTTGAATTTGACAATTATTTCGGTTATGGACAGATGTACAGATGTTCATTTAATACCATGAGTGGAAAGAAATTCGAAACGCAGAAGGACTGGTTTACAAGTGCGCAGTGTGGCTGTAAAAATACAAAAGAAAATAATTTCGTTAATTGCGTGTTCCTGGCGGAATACTATCGGAAGCACATTTGTGTTCCACTTGAGAAGAAAACATCCGGTTACACGCTGTAGATGTGCGTACATCTCGAGCAATGGGACCTTTGTTAATTGATCATGACTATTCTCAAGAGGGGGATAAATTGCCGATGTCCCCTCTCTAATGCGATTCTAAGACGATGTTAGAGACGTCATTCGTGTGATTCACATCACTTACAGGAAGGTTTGAGAGCTAAAAACGGCTGATGGACAAAGCAGCTGATCTTGTCTTTGCCGAAGGACTCAACCGTTTTAGTGCACACTTTAGTGATGTTAGGTTAGACAGCAGAGATTGTAGAGTTGCGGCGTTTAGCAGCTGTGCGAAGGACACGTTTTGGTTTACTATAAGTTTATCGCGTTTAAAAAGATAAGCATGTATCTATCCATAGTACAGGCAGGGTTAGATCAATACCCTAGTATGAATACGACAGCTGGTAGAACAGTACCAAGAGGAACTCGCTTTGCTAAGGCATCACTTCAAGATTTTAATCTCCACTGTGTTCTGGGACAGACTAATAAAGAAGGGAATGAACGGCCTGATGAACTGACGAGGTGAGATTGAACCCTCGACAGGTCCCTCGTGAAGTGTTTTCACATCCTGTTGGGAGCAGTCAAGGGAAGAATTCTCTCACATTTTCTGTCAGAGACAAACAGCAGATTGCACGGTTTGAAGAATTGTATCAAATCAACACAAATGTGGCCCAACAAGTGGTCCAGAACACAAGATCTACAAAACACTACTCATACAGACATTGCAAGGATCATAGCGATTAGTACGGATCACTAGGCCATGTGAACAAATACGCAACTCACAATTAAGTCAGGTGAGTTATACCATTCCCACTTACCTTCCCACAGCTAGCGGACATATCAGGCAAGGCAGGGCCTTGTAATGCCTCTGTACATTGATTCCCTTCGCTGCTTTTAAGGATTTGGGGGCAAGTGATAGTATCCTTCTTTAGTGTGCAAATCGGACTTTTTTTTTTGGCTGAATGCATCATGTCGGATGATGACAAGAAATGTGCCTAGTAGTCAATTGACGATATCATTGACATATGCAACGATCCTGTTAAAGGATTTCTAGAAATGACTGAGTGCAGAGTGCCTACCGAAGCCAACTCTATATCAGTGACAAGTCTAAGCAAATATTGACCAAGATTGACTTTGAAAAGCTGAGCCTTAAATGATTCCCAATCCATACTCTACGTCACAGAATCAAATTCAAAGAGACAACAGTACGACTTAACCCATCAAGTTCACTCCTATTTATCTCAGTTCACTATTCTGATGAGTGACTGCCAAGCACTCGAAGCACTCATCTCTGACAGATTAAGCAATCGTACTCAATTGAAATCAATTGACATCGTCGTGTGTAAATATTTGTAAATTGTATGCCTGTTTTTCCTTTTTTTTTTTTAATGAAGACAATTTCGTCGACCACCTAATTGAGCCACGCAGTTTTAAGTAGCAATTTTAAAATGGAATCCATATCTTTCATCAACGTTCCCATTCCGATCGAAAGCAAGTTTATTGCTCATTGCCTTCAGCGGTAGCCGAGTGACAACTGAACGGTGTTTACCATCTGAATGTTATTAAAATCGCCTGCCTTTGTGTCAAAAAACAATAAAAACGTTTAATTAGTTTCCCGCTTCACTTAGAGATCATGGTAGACGAGCTAACTATGTCTTTCATTGTTTTTTTTTTTTATTACACTCGCTGTAGTAGTGAGACTCGGTTTTGATTTCTCTCATGTTCTTTCAAAGGCAGCAGCACAAGCAAGTCGTTAAAAATGACTGGCTGTGTCAGACTGTGTGCGCGAAACTCATATGGCGGGGTGAGTCCTTGAAATGTTACAATGGCCGTCCGCTTACTGCACCCTATGTCAGAACAGAGAGCGCTGTGTACAACAGAGTTTCACGGATTAAGAAGGCGTTAAAGAAATGTCAAAATGAAACATTTTCCACTATGGACGAGAATTAATGTCTCTAATGGATACGGTGTGTGCTCATTCGTGCCCGCTGCCCACTCAGTTTCATTATTTAGAGATAGTTTCTCCAAAACAATTTCTCTCATTCTTTCCAGCCATAAACAAAACACCATGTCCATAACCATCATTATTACGGCAAATATCGACATCCCACGAGTCAGAACCGATTCATAAATAAACCGGACAAGAACAAATAAACGCAGTTTCTACCTCCTCTTCTTTTCTTTTCTTTGTTTTCTTTTATTCTTCTTTCAGAGAGAAAGAGAGAGAACCAATGATTGAAAAACTTTTCCCTTTTCAGATTTCATATTGGCCCAGGCCGGGCGCATCATAATGACAGTCAATGACCATAAACCCGAACTCTGAATGCACTTTTCTGAACGCGATGCTGCCGAACACATGGTGCTAGTTTTGTATGTTGTTGTTGTTGTTGTGTGTCTTCCTTCTTTTCGTTTGCTTTCTTTATGCATTCTGTTGATTTTCTTCAACGAAAACTACTTAGTTCAACAATAAACAATAAATAGAAAAACTTTTCTTTCCTCAAATGGCATCCAAGTCTCACGGTATAATCTCGATGCATCGACACAGAAATATGAGTGTGTTCAGAGCAATAACAATTGATTGCGTCACTTGGGGGTCTCCTCGTCCGCTAGAGTATCTCAGAAAAAAACAAGAAAAAGTGTGGAAACATGTGTTGCCCGTCTGTGGTGGTAGGTATGGACTGAACGAATTTTAAATTGCAAAACGTGACTAGGGATCCTTGGCACTTTTTTGTTTTTTAGTGTTTCCTTCTCTTTTTTCCTCAATTTTATGGATTCTTTATGAATCGAAATCAGTATAAAAGTAAACTCTATCGGGAGACGAGGGATTTTTTCTTTCTCTTCTCCTTTCATTCCAACGCATTATGGATGTGAATGCAAAAAGAATTTGGTCCCGTCTCCCCAGCAGCGCCTGTTACAACCGCAAATGCAATGCGCTATTAAAATGGAGAAAAAATTTCTCCAGAATAGCTGAAAGCAAATTCCACTTCAGAATGCTATGGGTTTCTGGATTTTTTTTCCCCCATTTATTCTTTCTGTGGTTGAGGGACGCAACAATTGGAAAACAAATAACGCGGAGTAGGTAGATATTTTCGCGAAATTAAAATAAAGTTCTCATGTGAAGCGCTGTACGTAGTGTTCTCTAAAAATGTTTTCCGATGAGAAGGTATTTGATTAAAAGGAATTGAGTAGAGCCTTTCAATAATTTCAAAAGCTTTCCTATGTGTATGCACTTTAAATGGATTTGTTTTGAGGTAAGCGATGCTTTGCTTAAGTTGTTGGGTGTATTCTGTATGCCAGGTCTATTCAGATGGAAGCTACAAAGAGGTGACACAATTTAGCGAGATAATGGTGGAAGATATATGTACATACATCTCTCTTAGACAGACAACTCCCTTAAGCAGACGAAAGTGTTGGCACCCTCGCTGTCTAAGAGAGATTTGACTGCACATGTGAGCAGCTTCGACATGTTTGAACCCCAATTCCATAGGTATCTTCAAATTTGAGCCAGGATCTTGGAAGAGTTGGTGGATATCCCCGAAGCGGGTTACAGGCTACCTTGAGAAAAGCGACTAAATTACGAATAAACAACTCGCCTGGCCTAAGAACGATTCTGCTGTTAACGACCCCACCTTTACAAGGGCCGTCGGATCTGCACGTATTTTCGAACAGAGATCGTAGACCACCCTAATGCAGTTAACACCCCGATGTAGGAAGTGCGTTGGGATGGGCTGTAGGGTTGCCATACGGAACAGAAGCGAACACTTATCGGAATGTGAGTTTGTCATATGCGGTAGACTTAGGCAAGAAGTCTTGAGGTTTCGACACCTGAGCAAACGTTTTATGACAATCCGTCTAAAGGCGTCGTGAACCTAAGCTTAATATGCCCTACGAGCTCATCGACACAACATATGAGCGATTTCCTAAGACATCTGTGGTAGCACAGTTTTCAAGTATAGCCTAGATGACAGCACCTTCGGAAACTTTGCGACGGAGAGTAGCAAATACGTCAGAAGTGCAGCGACGGATGAGCTGGATTTTACCCAACTACCACCAAGAAACCCATGCCAGATAATGCTGGCCAACGCTTGTAGATCCTTTAAATTGCCCAACATCGAGTACAAGCTCTTACCTGCCATACTGTGTGATAGGCTAAAACCCTTCGTCAACCTGATTGGCTTTATCAATGTTCTTTCTCTGGAAAGTTCAACTTCGTTAAAATGTTGATACTTCAGCAGACCCTGGAAAAATGAATTTAAGGCCGCATGAAAGCATTTATAAAGACGAGCTATACAGAGCAATGTCTAGTTTTGGCATCCCAGAATGACAATAGAGAACGTTCGCTGCTCCATCAAGGGCAGTAACAAACTCACCGATAACTTCGATGTTAGAAAAGGATTTAGACAATCACGTCATTGTTTTTAAATTCAAACTTGAAAGGATCTTGTGACACTTACAAGCGAATACTGAAGTAGAAAAGTAAGTAGTTGAGCTCTATCCCAAACAACTAAAGAAGACTCTATAGAGGAACTTGATCATCGTAGTCCCACTTTATGAGACTGAAGCATGAACTTTATTGAGAGATGTTGAAGGTATCCTCGATTGTTTCGAAAGAAAAATTCTTCATAAGACGTTCAGTCCCGTTTGCGTTGACGGTGCCTCGCAAGAGAAAATTCAACAGCGAACTATACGAGCTACACAGTGATATCGAATGGACACCAGTTTTTTTGGTACGAAGAGTCTTCGAATCGAACCCCAACCTCGCCTTAGGTTGAGCGCACAAGTAGATCTCAACCGATTTCGAGTGCACAACTGGAACCTAGATACGATATCGGCTTATCTGAAAAGGGGCCCCGATCTGTAGCGCCAGCTAAGCAAACAAAATAAAACTAATAACATCTATTCTTCCATCCTCCATGGAAACTGCAAAAGATTTAAAAACTCCCACCACAGTCTAAGTAGAAGTAAACCACGTTTGGGAAACGAACAAATCCAAATGACACGGTAAACCCCATCCAAATGCAAGGCCCATCCATTATCCTCTAACCCGCAGTCCTTGCCAAAACAGAATTACATAATAGAATCATTGAAATCCTACCAACTCGCGACAAAAACGGAAAATAAAAACCAAGAAAATCCCTGCAAATCCTCCTGCAAAATGGGTTCAGCATTTTTTTTGTTGTCAATCTGTAAATTACTCTCCCATTCCGCAATCCGCAGTTTAATTTAAACTAAAACAAAACCAGCAGAGGAGAATTTAAAAATCAAAATTATCTCAACAATCCCAGAGAAAACGTATTTCGCCAGCAATTCCGCGCGCCATATTTAATCTCTTGTAAATCTAATAAAACATCGCTATGGGTTCAATGAGAGCATCCGAACAAATAAAAACAAAACAAACAGCAGTAGTTGCTGGATATGAATCACCCATGAACAAGGAGCGTCGTCGTCTCTGGTTTGAATAATGGCATTCTGTCAGCGAAAGGACCCAAAGGGAGAGACAAAGAGAAGCGCGCACACACTCCAACACACAACAAACAATTCGTCATTTATCCTTGCACAAAGCACACCAAACAAAAAAGGACCCTAAACTGTCATCGGTTACAATCCTGGTACGGCGGTGGTGCCGGGCGGAGCCCTTGGTTTCCTCATTCCAAATGTACATACATATGTATGTATACTTCCTAATTCGTCTTCGAGTCTCCTTCATTCTATGTACAACTACTACTACAAACTATTACTCCTGGTTATCTTTCGCTCCTTTTCTTGTGCCGGAAATTCCATCTCTCAGCTCCTTTTCTGTGTCCAATCCCGAAAAGCAAATTTATTACTGGATGGCAGATGTCTGGCATTTGTTTCGGGAATTTCTTAGGAGACAACCAAACGCACACACACACACACACAGGACGATGTGACTCCTTTGCTTGACTTTGGTTCCTCGTTTTATTACTGTCATTTCTGTGTGTTGCGGATTTGTAGTTCACTATTTTTCAGGCGATTTATGTCACGACGACACGAGTGAATCATACACAACCAGATGTCAGGAAATATTGAGAAACCTTAATCCAAGTGTCAATATAGCCGAGCGGAAATGTTTCAAAAAAAATTATCATAATGACGTTGAAGATGTCACTGTGACAATGACACGAATGTAATCGATACTTAAAATGCATATGAGAGAACTTATCGAAAAATTTGTCGGGGAATTTCGATGAAATGGCTGTGAAGACATTCGATACCATTGATACCGTGTCGATCCGATAAAGCCACATTTTCATGGTAAAACTAATCCGAGGTTAACTGATTGTTATCCGATAAGTTGCTATCTGATCAGATTTCTGTTCTTTTGGTTATCAAATTGGATTTGTTTGACATATAAATTATTTGATTGATTTCGATTATCTGTCACATACAAACAGTTAACTGCTTATTGGGTTCTCCATTTCAACCGGCCCTTACCAAGATGAGAGAGAACATGGATGCAGTATACTTGTTCAACTGATAGACAACGAAGTGATTGGCAGGGAAAACCTTTCTGTTTCCAATAAGTCATGTTTTCATGTCCATCACCTTCGACTTGATCGTTTCATCGTACAAGATAGAACTTAGAAACGCTGCACGGGTTCTGTACAATGTTATATAGATATGGCAAGCCTTTGTCGAAAGTAATCGACGACATAAGAGAACACGGCTTTTAGAGCTGATTAATTGTCTTAAAATGTGTGGGTTGGCTGCACTCTCTGGCACTTGGACCAACACCACTCGCGATTTTGAAATCGTGTGCAACGATAATTGAAATGGAGTCCAAAAAACGAATGGCAAACTTTTCAGATACTTTGAAATACCCTGTGCCATAGAAAACATCTCCGTTTGAGATCTACGAAAGACAGGACTTAACAATCTTTAAAATAAAACTAGGACACTATTTTATTTTGAAACTGCATCGCTTTGTGCAACGCTAAGCTCCGTTGCGCTCCGCTTTGCTGCACTTTTTAGATTGTAGGGAAGTACGATATATTCCAACTAGAAGTAGGGCCCAAGTGCCATGAGTTTGGCCTAATTTGTACCTCGCAAACGAGTCTAACATGGCTTTGGCTTTAGTACTTGCTTCGTAAAAGTGTAGGATCTAGATAAGTTTGTGATCTATGTAGCATGACCCGCACAGATTCCACTTCTTGGGGGGAAAAAGCTTCTGATGGCTATGACTATTACACTTTCTTTATATCCTTTGCCATTTTGGAAGGCTATTGGAAGAACTTGACATAAGTGATGTGTGGTTCCAACAAGAAGGCGCCACATGCCATACAGCTGGTCAATGAATCTATTTATTGAAGGAGGAGTTCGGTAATCGTATAATTTCGAGAAATGTTCCGATCGAATGGCCAACCCGCTCATGTGATTAAACCTCTTTAGATTTATTTTCGTGAGATTACGTTAGGTCGTTAGTTTATGTCAATAGAGAAGCTCAGGAACAATACCGAAAACGAAATTCATTGCCAATGTTCCGGTCAATATGTGCGGAAGAGTCGTGGAAAATTGGAAATAGGAAAATTTGAACAAATTACAGCCTGAAATCTCAGTTATTCTGTGTTTTATTTAAATACAAAATTGTTATGTCCTTATTGAAAAAAAAACGTTTTACCATTTCAAGGAAATTCTTTAAACAAATTGCCGCTACTTTCGACATTACCAGACGCATTTAGAGATTTATTAATTTTACAAAACGGAGAACACCATTTTAAACGCCTACTGATGTCAAATGTACCCACAAAAACATACATTCCCAAAACAAAAACACTTATGAAAATATATTCCGCCTAGCCCTTGTAGTACATACCATTCCGAACCTTTTCAACTTTTTTTTTGTCATGCCCCTCTCATGTACGAACGCCTTTTCCAAGTCAATAACAACTTTAAACAAAAAATCAACACCCGTGTGATGGACTGAAGGTATTGATGTGGTCAACACCGAAGGGTCCTGAATGTTAATTTCAGATTTAGGGAAATTCAACTGTCAATCTCGTTCACTTTGAAGTAAGAGATAATTGCTCTATGCATGCAATGTTTTGGTTTTTCACCAGATGACTTTGAAATGGGAATTCCTTTCATAGACTGTCATGTTACAATATTTATATGTACATACATACATATGTATATAAAATATGACAGCTGTCACCCCACTAAGGTTTTTTTTTCTCAGAGAAATGATTCATTTGACCGGAACTTCAACTGTATACAATCGGTTCAAAGAATCGAAGTAGGTAATATGACTCACTTGGTAGTGAACCCCTTTCGCCGTTGTTTGCTGAATTAAGTATAATTTAGTCATAAATTCATCGAGAGAATGAAATTCCTTGTGAAAAACCTAAAATATGAGACATTTTCCTTCCTAGTTGGAACACAAAACAAACCACGTATCTGTGTATACACACGCCAGCTGAAATAACTTTGTCCCTTTCGATGATTTGTATATTTCGCCCCCTGACTGTCACCGCCCTACCACACAAGAATTTTCGTCGTCATTCACTTTTTTTTTCTTTTTTCTATATTCAAACACAGATCCACAGGGCACAGGCAGAAACAAAACAAAAAACGGAGAGATACTCGTACTTTATCGGAAAGACAAGACATTTTGTTATCTCTGAACCAGAAATGTTTTACCAGTCTAAAAAGCAGCACTCTCCGCGGTCCGTTGTGTACTCGAGAAGTGCGTGGAATGTCTGAAACGTTTGAAACGAACGAACCCAGAGAGGAAGGAGGTGCTGCGATTTGTTATCGGTTAATTATTTACTTTTGTTTCAGATACATTTAGCAGATATAACCAAAACTAAACTGCGTGCCCGCTCTGTTATCTGTTTGTTGTTTCTGGCTCTTGAAAATATTTAGCTGGCTTCATTAGGCGGTGATGGTTTGGGGCATTTGTGGACGCTTCGGTAATCGGTAATTGTATTGACTTTGGAGTGTAAGAGCGGAGAGCAAAACGCTTAATTGGTGGCACTTTAGTGGTTTTGTGCATTACAATATCGGGGCGGAGTGCATCACTACTTTTGGAATGATGTTGACATTGTACATATCACAATGTGTTACGCATTCCAGGGAGGGGACAAATGCGTGATTGAATGGTCTAATGCGTTCGATATGGTTTGCTAACCTACTTGGGTGGAAATAAAGCCACAAAAACCCGCCAAGTATTGAGTGAGTAATGGTGCCAACACGGATGACTAATGGAACACCTTTAACGTGATTTTACTTAGAACTATTAATTGTAAAATTGTATTCAAAAAACAGTCATAGTTGAGGGTGGAACAATCTTGGAAAGTATTAGAAAATTCAGAAGATACATATTTAAAGACAGAAAAAGGAAAAAAACCCTTCAAAGATGGCAGCCCTGACGATATAGCCATTACTCCCATGGGATATTATACAATGGGGGCTTACTATAACTCGAGAATGGTGTTTGACGGCTAAATCCGACAGAAACCACGAAAAGAAAAAAAAGTTGAACAACTGGTGGCGGCAAGACACTCGGGTAGAATAATAACACTAGTCAATGAAGTTACCTATCTGGGAATAAACCTCGACACACTGATGAGATAATCAGAAAAGTGACGCAAGCTCTAATGATTTGCCAGAGTCTATTGGGTAAATTCTAGGGATGCAGATACATACATATATTGCTATTGTGAGATCAATGATCATTTAAGAAGCAATTGCATGGATAAGGAGAACCAATCTAGTCATCACGAGGCAGACACTCAACAAGGCGCTAAGACTAGAATGCCTCTGTATTACAGGGGTCATGAGAACTAGTCCAACTGTAGCCATGGAGATGCTACTCGAACGGACTCCTCTATACCTCGTGGGTGAAGAAGAAATAGGAAGAGTTAAGTGCATTACGTAGAAGCAATTCGATGTACTACTCAGAAAACGACCGCTTACTATGAATCCATGCGCACAAGGACATCTTTAAGGATGGAATCGATGCCATAGATTGATGTGCCCAAATCAATCTTGATACAAACCATGCCAAAGGGGTAATGCCGTATAGTCAACCTGTTATCATGCTACTTTCCTCCTATGTCATTAAGTCTAAACTCGTGTGGGAATTTCTGCAAGAACTTAAAGAACTGGGTAGGAGAAACAAACCTCTGTTGCATACCTGGTCATAAGGGAATAGAATGTAATGAAATGGCCGACACCCCCAGAAGGACTATTCGGCGGAATAGGGGATCATACCCTCCAAAAAAAATCAGGTAACTAGATGACTAAACTAGATAACTAAAACCTGGAATAAAGCTGAAACTTGCCTCCGCAACCTGTCGATGTTAGCCTCTTCAAGGCTTCAAGGGTCAACCGGAAGCACACAGTGCATTCCCGGAGAAAATGTAATACAAATCAGACAATTCAAAAACGTATTCGAAAAGTGTGGTATCTATCACTTAGGTCCGAATGCTGTGGATTATTGTACAAAGTGCATAAAAACCAATGCTATCAAGCTTTGTGATAGTATTGAACCGAAAGCTAGTGTTGCTGAGAGGTATACAAAGTTCAATAGTACGACATAGTAAAAGTTAAAGCTTCGAACATACATAATCTATCATCTCCTCCAAACTTGGCCTGCATCCGGGAGGATGTATCCAATCTACTAGAGGTTCAAGAAGAAACATTAACACAAAATTTAGTTTGCAACCCGGAGGGGTTTACTAATATTCTAGAAGTTCCATTTGATTTCGGAGCCATTCGTAGATCCGAAAGAATTCATTTCTGGTCAGCAGGATTTAACACACACAAGGAGGGGCAAGTTGCATTTCAGAAGAAAAACCCAACCCCAACCTCAGAAATCACTACTATGACGTATCGCATGCAATAGACGCTCATATATTCTTTCCTAAGCCAGTTTTTGGCCAACATTTCGGTTTGACTTTCTTCTACTCGAATTAGGCATACAGTACATGTGTTTCTAACTCGTGCTACGATGCAAATTTTGTGAGAAATTGTTCACATGTGCACGGAAAACGTAACTTCTAGGACACATTTAGACTCCGATAGTAGAGAAGATGATGGATAGGTCTATTCTTCAGTGACTGATACACACTTAACCAAAAGATCAAGGCAATGCATCCAAATTTGCACAGTACAACAGTAATCCATACTTAAATACTCCCACCTTGAGGTACTTGAACCACGCCCTTAAATTCAGATCGTCCTATGGTTAGACGACAAAAAAAAAACATCCACTTTGTCCAATATCAAGAACCTCATAAATACTCCCCAAGTGCCCTTGGTTCAGTGCACTATATAAAGCCATGTTAAAGCTACCGCACCCTTTGGAATGCAAGCGCGTCAGCGACTTCCAAAATCTACCCCAACAAACCCACAAATCTCTCACAGCGTGACCCCTAACAGCCTTCAATTTTGCAATATAATCCGCCCTTCCTTCCGCACTCTTTCTCGCTCTCTCTCTCTCTCTTGCTTTCTTTGACACTCATTTTTCGCTTTCTGCCTCTTCCTGCATCCCAAAATGTCAGTCGGCATTCGCGTCAAAGGGAAAATACAAAAAAAAAAAAAAATATTAATATAGAAAAAAAAAAACCACCGGGCGCAAGAGTTTATGTGACGTAAGTGCAGCGCAACGCTGATTGTTAGTATCGTCATCGTCATCATCACCATCACAACCATCATCATCATCAGCATCGTTATCCTTGCCATTGTCCTAGTTACCCAACCCAGTTGCACGACGAGAGAAGCTTTTGCGGCGTTTTTTGTGCGAAAAAAAGGAAAATAACAAAAACCCCGAGCGAAGAATCCCAGTTTTGTTTAACGTGGCGATTATTGTTAATGAGTTACAAAGCGGGACGGCGAGTACTACGCCGAGGGTCCTTAGAGAGATTAGATAGGTTAGGATGGGAATCACCACACCCATCATCATCATCCTCATCCTCATCATCATCATCATCATCAGCAGCGGCAGCAACGAGAGTATCCTCGTTTTTACATGGTTGACCTGAATACATATTATTTTCCTCGGATTTTTTCTTTTTACATGCGAAAGTTTTGTAACGATTTTTTTTTGCCTCCTCTTGTCAGTGTAACGGTGTAGTGTATTGGAAATTAAAAATTTATTCCTCGACCCCGATTCGATGGCGGGTGAAGGATACCGAAGCCCTGCACTCGGTTCTAGGCTCGGTTTTTTGACATATGAATCTGATACCACACTCGTGGAGATGGAGATTAGGGATTGAAATACGCGACGAGAGGTGCCTCATTACTTGTTCCGGTTTGTTCGGTACCCGCTCTTGTGTTGGAGGTTAAGTGGAAACTGGAGTGATATGAGTTTTTCAAGTGAGGATTATTATTGAATTTTGTGGAAGGAAAGATTGGGATCCTTGCTTCTTGCAATGTAAACAAAACAACATCGCCCTCCCACCTCGCACAACGGCGCAGCCGAATTTCAATTAAACCTCCTACAAGGTAACAAGCTGTAAAAACAAACACGCTACCACACTCACACATGGTACATTGTGTGTAACCCTTATCCCGAATTCCGGAATCACCACCACATTTTCCGGGAAAAATTAATGCAAATTAGAATGTATGGAATAACTTCGGTGGAATTCCTGAAAATAACATAAAAAAAGGCAGACTAGGGGACCATAAGCGTGCTTAGGCGATATTTATGTTAGCCCCTGCAGTTGACACAAAAAAGAAGTCATTTCGAACCCTAACGGATGAAGGGGATGAATACGGTTATGGTTTACAAGAAAGCAGCCATTGCGTGTTCCGAGACTATTCGTTCCCGAGGAGCAAAGGTCTGCCTACGAAAAGTGGTGACCATTTGCACTAAAAGTGACTTTCATCACGTGTGTGCGGTGAAACTGAGCAATAGGACTGACGGCGCACAAGTTAAGTGATGGCACTGAACACTCTAGCCTCAGAGTACGTTTTAGGGATAATTAAACCCTGATTAACGCACTTCTAGGGTGCTTAAGAAATTGTAAACTAAACGAAACCAAATGCGAAAGAATGTGAAATAGGAATCAACATTTCTGAGGAGAAACCAGGCAGATGAGGTTGGAAACAGACATGTGGTGAATAGCACGCCCAGGACCATCCTGGGCTAGTTTTATTGTCATTGGAAATCAAAACAACGTGCAGCTGGGGAAAAGAAACTCTAACATTATTTTACTAGTTGCAAACGTAATGGATCTCCACCACCTTTAGCCTTCAAACGCGATGGATCTGGACCACCTTTAGCCTTTTTACAATAGGCTACATGAGTTACATGAGGATCAAACTGGATGATCTTATCCAAACTGGCAGAAGAGTAACTAGACGACAACTTTGAAACTAAAAAAGGCAGTTAGTTACGAAAGAGAGCTAGAGGTGTGTCTAAAAACGGTATCCCTCAACGGTGAATTCTCGACCTCTTGCTAAAGATACTGGTGTTGGATGAACTTCTGAAAGCGGCAGGACCCTATCCTTCTAAACGACGATAGAATAGTATTCGCAAAACATTACGAAAACATGTGTAAAGAACTGCAAGAACCTGCAAAGCTGACAAAGCCATAACTGAATGTCCTTGCCATTGTCAGACGAAGAGAACAGGGAAACACTACAGAAACTAAAACTAAAACTGGCCCGGGATGCGAGAGACGGAAAGGAAATTTCGAGCACTTATTCTGCGAATGCCCAGTATTAGAGGGAGCTAAGATACAAAAACTTAGGAAGACATTTCCTTGAGTTATCTTAGACGTTACAAATTGGGAAAAATCTTAAAAATATTGGGAAAAATTCCTGACAACCGAGGACGTTTTTCGGGACAGTGAACCCCAGCCGACTATAAACTGTAAGATTCCAGTGTGTGCTGTGTAAAGTGGGGTCCCACAAGTTTCCACTTTAAGTCTAGTACTTTTTCGGTGAAGTGAATTGCTCGCGTATTTAGTGATCAGAATTTTGGTGCAATCGTCATATTAGACGACGTTTTCCAAAGCTTTAATGAATGGCTTATAAGCTTTGGTACAATTGGTTATGTCGCAGGCACTTTCAGGTTCAAAGGTTCATGTTCGAGACAGAGAATTCATTTATATGGCAACGAAACGAAAATTGAAAAGGTTTACCGCAAGGACTAAGTAGCAACACCTCAACTGAAGGCGTGAGGAAATAACATTGCATCGTAAACCAGAGTTGCATTGCATCTTTCAGTCAAGTGTATGATTCTTATGATGTTTAAAATTCTCTTTGCCGGAGGAGGTGCATACACCCATGCAAAGACAGTACTCCACATGAACGCAAAGCTGTTTAGGGGTTTTTTTTTCATTTTACTTTTTTGCAATTCTGACGAGGAACCGGAAATACAAGAAATTTCTATCATCATGAAATTTAAACTCAGAGTTTCCTTCCACCATCTGCAACAGCCAGGATGTGATGTTGCTGCTGCTGCTACGCTCTGTGTGAAATTACATTTTCATCCTCTTCTCCTCGATGATGATGAATAATCTTATTCCCACCTTCCTGGCGTTGCCTTACTCATACGTCTTCGTCCTCGCCCAGGTCCTTCTTCGTCCATACTTCCTGCCTGCCAAGAATGTGAAATCCTCTGCATCCGCTCCATCGTCTATTGCGGTAAATATATTTACACTGTAATACAGCATCATACAGCGAGGCAGTAGTAGTAGTAGATTACCTGCCTCGGTGTAAACGCCTTCGTGAACTACTTTTTTTCGCGAGTAACTTGCCGCTTCGGTCTACCTAAAGAGGATTTGTTCTTCGGTTTTTGGTTTTTTTGTTCATTTTTTTCAGTATTTTCTGTTTTTTTTTTGTGTTTTATCGTTTTGGATTTAATTTTTGTGTCTGTTTTGTTCGTCTTGGGCGAAATGAATTTCGTTATTCATTTTACTTTTTGTATTTATTTATCTTTCCGTTGCAGAGAGAGAGAGCGAATGACATGGGAATCCACTCTAAATGCATATATGTAGGTACACCTAGCAGTTTACTGAGTCATTGTGGCTCAGGCATCTCTCTTAGGGCGATGCCGCCGACATACTCGTATCTGCCTACCTGTTATGTTATTATCTTTTATCCTGTGCATTTGTTTTATGTTTTATTAAAAGGAGAACCAGTGGTTGTATGCACTGAATGGAGGTGGTGCCAGGTGACGTAATAAATTTGGAGCGTGTAACCCGTCAAGATTGATGTTTTATGGGTCATTAAGACAAAGGTAGAGAAAGAAGAAAGGTGGGCGTGATAATCTCTGTGACCTGGGCGGTTTGTCAAGTGTTTTTTGTTTGTCGGTTTTGTTCTCTGTGTTTGCTGTTTGCCTGTCTTACCTGAATTTATATTTGAAGTGTATTTTCAATGAGGAAAAGGTAAAAGGCTGTTCGGAATTTTATTGTTAAATTTAGGGCCCAACAAGGTCATGCGTGACAATTGTGCAATTTCTTCAACGTAACGCTATAGGATTACCTTAGCAGCTGTCAGAGCCTGTATGAAGATTGGATTTTGAGAACATATACAAGCGAATTGACTATTTGAGAGACAAGGATCTGTTTTCATGTACACAACCCAATAAGCTTCATGGAAATAACACCATCCTTGGGGCAATTTATGGGCAACATATAGGAGTTTTAGCAGATTGAAAGCAGAAATCAGTCCCGTGGGATATCACGGACTATATTTTCTTTTACAGCCATACCAATGAATGTGAAGTGTAAAAAAAGATACTGATGGGAAAGATTAGACAGAAATGAATCAACAATATAAAAATAAACGAACATTTAGTATTCACCTCTTGCATAAAGTTACAAAATGAATGACAGTAAATGGCAGGAGATTTTCTTCACCATGGCAACACTCTATAGACAGCTGATAGTTTATCTGACAGCTGATATTTGATCTGACAGGTGCAGCCATCTTTTATTCAACACTGTTTCACAAATCAATGACAGAGCAAAGTTAAAAAATTATGGAAATTAATTTTCACGATCAGTCTTCAGTAAGAAAAAAGTTTATAGAACAGTTCAGCTGAAGTAATCGATCAAGTAAACTGGTTAATCGCAACACAAATGAAAAAATTCCAAGCAACAGACGAGAAGAGTGCACACATACGAAAATATTAACCCTGTGGAGGCCAGTGTTGAGGAAGATCCCGATTCTTCTATTCATCATTGTGGGCAAGAACTTCGTCTGTGTCCAATGACTTCGATGTTTTAGTGCCTTGAGAAAAAGTGTCCCAATTGGAATTCAGCTCTAAAAATGGACTCTTTGGGTTTATAAATTGTCAAAACTGAAGAAAATGGAAATGATATCATCAATGGTGTCGGGTACAAAGCGTTTTTTGTTTCGAAAAGTTCTTGATCATGGCGAGGAATTTGGTTTCAACTGTATGGTGACACATGCCATACTTCCTGGAGAATTTTGATGGACCAGTGGACTGGGCTTCAATATCGTGTAATTTAACGCAATGGGATTATGAGATGTGGGCATATTTGAAGTCCCTCGTCTCAGAAAAGCTAACAACGACTTTGACTCGGCAGTCGTCATCGAACGCACCATATGTGAGATACAGCCAAAGAAGTGAAATAAAGCTATAATCTGAAACGCGAAATATGGAAATCCATGATTTAGGGGAAGGAAAGGAATTCATAAGAAGTTATATAGAACATGTCAGTCTAGACCCATTCTGTCGTCATTGTGAAGGAAAAGTGGAGAACACCGACCACGTGCTATTAGACAAATTTGAAACAGCCAAGTATGGCTTAGAGCAAGAAACAGGCAATCCTTATTTATATTGTTAATCATATGTTAAAAGTAAAGACAGTTAGACTCGTTCATATATAGATCGAAGTAAGTGCATGTAGCTGTCCTTCCACGCTCACTTGCTACTCTCACCCTTCTACAATGCACGTCCTTGATTGGAAAAATACATTGCATAACTAATAAAAACCCTATTCAATGCTTAGATTTAAAGTCACTCGGGAAACTGTCAAAACAGTGCTGACTGTATCCCAATAAGCACATGTGTGGCACATCATAAGGTTTTCAGATTTGTTTGTCTAAGCTGCACAACCCTAGCAACCCTGTCCTACCAAATATGACGGCTACGACAGACATGAAAAGGATTCGTCCTCGCCGTATGTCATTTAAGGCAAATTCATGTTCCAGGATATTAACAAATAAATTCAAGCAGTTGCGACACTCACTAAATCTGTCCAAACGTCTTCTAAACGGTTTTTTTTTTTTTTTTTTTTTTTGACATTTGACAGTCACATCCATCTTTGTTTTTACCACATGGTGAGTTTTTTTTGTTTCTAAACGCCATCCACCCTCAATTAAACACGTCAGAAGGATGAAAGATATAAAAAGAAACCCTCCCAAATGGGTGACACAAAAGGACACCCAAAACAACTACATGCACACACGTGAGTATCCCCCGTCGCATACAGTCGCAGCCAGAAATCGTCTCTCTCTCTGTTATAACGCACACATGCCTACTGCTATTGCGTGAGTACCAAACAGAGGTGCAGAGTAGATCCTGCTCCCTGCCTGTGTTTCTCTAAAGTGTTTGGTAGCGGTAGGTAGGGTATAGCTTTTCAGAGATTTTCACCATTAATACACACATCAAGAATGGGATCCGAAAGAGGGAATCCTTTAGAATCGGGGATAAAACAAGAAAGAATAAAACAAAAAAGAATGAAAGAAGGACGGAAAGTTGGAAACTTGAAGATGCTGGAATTGTACATATATACATAGGTGTTCGTAGTATACCACCTATACTCCCGTGGAGAGAAGTAGGTACTATTATAAAACAGAGAGAGGAGTTGAAGTTGTACCTACCTCGAGATAAATATCGCTGTCCGGATTGAAAGTGTCATTAACCCGGCGAAATGTGTAATTCACATGCGGAATCGCATGTAGAATTCGCACAAGGATACTGGGTTGGTCCATGCTGATACTGTTTGCTCCTTCTACTCCTGCTGACGTCATAAAAGTGTAAGTTTATCCTTTATTTTGTAGCTGACTGCTCCTGCTGGCGTGTTGAAGGTTGTTTCTGCTGGTGGTGGTGGTGGAGGTTGTGTAGTGGTGGTGCGGTTGAGGAGCTGGTGTTCTCGCTTCGCTTCACCCTACTGCTGGTTGGTGCTGGCAGGAAGCTTTTCTTAAACCGCGATTCACTATTAATAGATGGCGGTACGAATCCGCATGCAATTTTGTTACAAACAAATAAAAAAAAATTAAACGAAAAAAAACGCACAGATTTTCCCGGATAAAAGGGGGTGGGGTGCTTGGTACTCCCGGTTTTTCTATTTTTTTTTCTCTCGCTTTCCGTTCACACCACTTCGTCGTCCTTGTTATATTTTTATATAACACTCACTTTCACTTCACACAGGGGGCAGATGTAGATGGATGGATGTTTTTTCGCATTTTATCGCACTTTCGCACCCCCGTATGCACACACAGGTACTATTGCACAACCCTTCTTTTCTGCAGCAGGACACAAAGGACAAGCAATTTAATTCGAGTAAAATCACTGTAATTTCAAACCGATTGGGGGATATTTCGCTGGGAAAAAGGACGACTACCACGAAGACGACGACGACAAACTTGCTGCGATACGAAAAAAGGAAAATAACACAGAAATCTCATTTCATCCCCATTTTACGTGTGTAGGGTATACCAGCTTCGGGTGGGTGTGTGTGTGTGTGTGTGTGTGTGTTTGGTTGATTGCGCCTTCTCTTTCACGCCGAAACACTAACACTCAGACACGACCGCGGCAGGAACGACCGAACAAGACGCATGAAAACGACAGTGCTGCTGATGGCAATGGCGCTTGTGCTGGTGTTTGTGTCACAAAGGAGCACATTTTTACATATTTTCTACACATACATCCACTCGCGCACGCACACAAAATATTGATAACGAGATTCAACCGCAAAACGATTTAATTACGAATTTATATCTACTCGAATTCGAAGACGAAATACAAAAATTCGGTTAACTTTTGACGATTTGTTTGTTTCCTTTTCACACTCTCTCGAAGAAAAACGGTACAGCAAAAAAAACGGTATTGCTTTATAGACACAACGCGCACTTTACCGGACAAAAGCACAACACAGTACGACCGACGAATCACTACTAAACCGAGTTTCGCTACAGTGGTGTGGTGTAAGCACAGCCCGGCAGCGAGGTGAGGTGAGAATGAGAGCGCATGCGATCGACAGGATACCCATTTGGTGGACAGAGTGAGAGGAAGGTTGTTGTTTGTTTTGTTGACTGTTTGGTCATGGTGTGTGTGGCAGAGATTTTGACAGCGGAATCGTGGTGGATATGGATTGCTGTGTGGAAAATGAAGAGGTCGCTTTTCGTCAATGCACAAGGAGCTCCGGTGTGTTCTGAATTATTGGTTTGTTGTCTTGGTTAGAGGTTTTAAGCTTATCGTTTGAAAATGTAGAGGGCGGAAGCGTTAATCCGTTGGGATTTTATTCTTCTCCAATTCAAAGGGTGTGAGAGAGACTAAAGCATAAACACAAATAGTAGAAAATTACGGACTGCGATTTGACAGGTTGAGAGATCGTGATCATTCTCTTTCGCGAAAAATTAAGAAACTTTTGCGTATTTGATCGGAATTTTGTGCATTTTTGGAAAAATTCGTAAAAATTCGTTGCTTGGGGAGGATACGCGTTTTGTATTCTGTGTGTAGCAAGTGGAATTGGCTGAAATGTCAAGGAATTAAGTAATTTTTTTAGAATCAGTAAGCAGGGAATCCAGTAAAACGAGCATTTTCGGAGAAATTCGTTAGAATCCGCTGTTTGCGGAGATCGGTAGATGTGGTCATTCTCTTTCGCGAAAAATCAAGAAACTTTTGCGTATTTGAACAGAATTTTGTGCATTTTCGGAGAAATCTGTGAAATTCGCGGTGTGGAGGACATTTTTGTGTTCTGTGTGTTGCAAGTGGAATTGGCTGAAATGTCTGGGAATTAAGTGATTTTAGTGGATCAGCAAGGAAGAAGCAAGGAATCTAGCAAATCGAGGTAAGATCTTTTGTTTTGATGAAAATATTTTACCCTTATTAATTGTGCAAAGCCCCAATTTATAAATTTGTTAGATTAATGTTTGAATCATGATCCGTTACGACTATAGCTTCCGGCAAAATCTTATACGTACATTTTGCAGATCTCTATGAAAGTACCAAAAATATTGTTTTCGGCTTGTTTGGGAGATACTGACATTTGAAATTTATTTTTTTCTTATAGGATTTCTTATTTACGCTTTGACTTCTCGTATCATTGGGGAAATATATTTTTTTGGAAATAAAATTGTATAACCAATCTATTCGAATTTTCCAAATCCTTGAGAGTCTTTAACTTGATTTTTATGTTCCTGCTAGCACCAGGTTGTATACATGAGGCATTCTCGTTTAAGTTAGAGCAAACAGTAGTTTTGAAGACCTTCACGTCCAGAGTTGAGACGTTTTTCTTTTTTGACATCCAAAAATGTGATAGCCTTAATACCACCTCTGATTTGTTTACAGCATTTCACTACGGGCTTGGGTGGATATGCATATGTAACAACAAGTAGTAAAGTGTTTCTAATTCGTTGGTAATGCTTCCAACTAGATTCATATACAATGTTTATATTTTGTATTGTTTTGGGTCTGTCTATCTGACCAGTCGAGATAAGTTTCATCACCAATTGCTTGATGAATTCCAACGTTGCTGCCATTCCCGTAGACAATTTGTTAGTCTTGTCTAATTGCTCGAGAAGTTGGATTTCGGATGACGAAGTAGTCATTCTGAAAAAAATTTTAAAGTGTTTCGAGCTATGGCGGACTATTTAAGCTTTCGAAATTGTAGTAAGTTCAAGACATAGAGCGCTGTTTCAATGCTTGAACTACAGAAATCTAGTGGAGTTGCCCCTTGTTTTCCTAACAGGTGTCTAGTAAGAGGGTGATCACTTGTGCCAATCAATCTAATGACTGACGTACATATGTATATCAATTTTCTTGAGAGAGTAATGACAGCCAGTGGATCTTGGCGTAATATTTATTCCAAGCGTCTCTTCTTATAAATGGTCTTCTGATAAATGGTATTTAGTTTCGCCCATTTACCCAAAAAGCTAAGGGGGAGGAAATATGTGGCGACATTGCATATTATTGGAACTTGGAGAAGATATACCCCACTTCCTTTCGAAAGCTAAATAGCGAGCAACTTAGATTCTTAAGCCAGTTTGTGAGTCACAAGAAAAGAGCAGTTTAGCTCGGCTGATAACTAACGCAGAGCTCAATGGCAATAAGTGAAAATTGATTAACAGATCTGGGTTCTTCTTCACAGCTCCAATAATAAGCATCTTTTTCCAACTAGAGACCAGATTACTGTATTTTTTTTATACAAACGAGTTACAGGAATGCAGTTCCATGCCAGATTAGAGCTCCTAGGTGTTGTAGATTTTTATGGAGCAGAGCTGGGCAAGTGAACGGTTTCTTCTTCTTCAGCTTCCTAAAGTGATTAGTTCTTTAGGATTTTGGTCTATCAGTGTCCAGTGAGAATACCGAAAACGTGGCTGATTTCAGATCGTTTCTTTAAAACCAATTGGCTTAGGTTTAAGATCAAACTTAGGCCAGATCTGTCTTCAAATGATGCAAGAAGAAAAATTTTCTCACCTACTGTTTTACAAAAGCGTCTATCTTCAGCAAGCGTTTGCAAATAGTGAGGGGTATTCCCAGACTTCGCCATTTCGACAGGAATAGACGTACCCAGTCTGGTGAGATCGCAAGTTTTGCAATTTCCTACAATTTGCTCACCGTCAAGCGACTTCTGAGCAAAAGTTTTCAAGTTTTCCACAGAGAATTCCTCTTTTAAAGAGTATTTCAATCCTACCTCGTCACAGGTTGGGACTAACATAGTATATCCGAAGCGATGTTCACTATATAACGAAGTTAGCCTTCAAGCTTCATTTCTTTTCGAAGAAACCAGCAATGGTCGCTTCCTGAGCGCCAAGGAAGAGCTTGTCTAATTCTTTAATTGTCAAAAGGTGCTTTGAGAATGTCCCCATTGTAGTCTTGTGATATTTATACATTAGAAGATGTTCAGGGTAGGGTACCAACTGGCTGGGAATTTGTTGCAAGATTACAGTTTCAGGACATCTTGTTCTGCAAAGCTCACCGATGCAACGAATGAAATAGCTGTCACAGTGCCTACTCTTGAGATCTCTATATTTAAAATGAATTCTATCATCCATGTCTTAAAAAAATGTCTTTATTTCGTTCTCTATATTATAATCTCTAAATGTATATCATTGCCGCCCTATATCTCTGGATAGGCACTTCCTATCAGATTCTTTCCACGGTATCTCCAGCTGTATGTCTGTATGCCAAATTTGTTTCCTCCCAACGAAACGGGGCATACTTTATCAGCTCTTAGTTCAAAGCAGACAGTATACAGTGCTAGTTCCAGTTCAGGACTTGTTCCAACGAAGAGGGTGTTGACTGGTTTATTAAGACCATTGTGAGTGAATCGAGTTTTCAGCACTACTCCTTTCTGTTAAATAACTTTGTGTCATTAAAAGTGTGATGGTAAGGATAAAATGACTTACATTTCCTAAGTCGACTTTGTTGAGGTAGCCCTTGTAGTCGATGCGACCGGCTGTCTCCTCTTCATTGAAGTAGACCCAATTGTGCAGACCAATAATGGTGCCGTTTTTGACTTCCGTCACAAAGACGTGCTCGAAGCCTGAGCTGCCAATTTTACCTTGTCCACGAGAGTAGGGTGTGAACCACAGTGTCTTGACAAGATCCCTGTGAGTCTTTGGATCGGGTGTGACAATTCCTAATAGAAAGGTGTAAGTTAAAGAAAATGTTCGTAACCCGAATTTTGGTTCACCGAACTTTACCTTTGCTCTGGAGGAACAGCATAGCTTGTCGCATGACGTTTGTGGCCATGACAGCGTCGACAAAATCGTTTTCTTCTTTCCTCTCCATCGGAGTAATGTACTCGTTGACAGTGGTATCTAGCTCGTAGTTATTGAAGAGTGCTCGCATTCTGGCGATTGTCTGGGGTTCAAAAGCCTTCTCGTCGACTTGAAGAAGTCTGCAATTTAGAAATTGGTTTAAACCTAGAAAAGTTAAGCAAAATAACATGTTCTTACGGTTGTGGTGCTTCATCGGTGGTGTCGATCGACCTTGTCTTGCCCTGAACATTTACATTGATGAGCTTAAGTTGGGAGTTCGCCTCCTTGTTGTACAAGGTTTCCGTAAGCTCACGAATTTCATCGTCTGAAGCTAGAGGCTTTTCGGTAGTCGGCAATCCAGGTTTGACAGTTGTGCTACTTGCCGGAACATGGGGTACGAAGGCTACTCGATTGCCCGGAGTCGATGGGGTGGTTGACCAAACTGATGGTGATGGCGGTGTGGTGCTTTGTCCACCAGGTGACGCTGGTCTGGATGGAAGTGCGGGGAAGTCCTCCTTAATGGACGGTCTGCGAGGAGCTGGTAGAGCCGGGAAGTCTTCTTTAGTTGTTGGAGCTTTTGGTGTAGTTGTGGTCGTTGTGGATGACGCGACAGGCACGCTTGACTTTTTGGGATCTTCGAAATCAGAAAAATCATCTGGCTTGGCCAACGGAGCTTGTGGGAGGGGTAACTTGGGCCTAGCAGTGGTCGTTGTTGTTGACGGTGCCACTGCAATCGGAGTTGGACGAACTGTTGATGTTCCCATTGGAGCTAGAGGCGTGCGGGAACCAGGTTGTCCTGAAACTGGTGGTTGCGTCGGACCATAGCTCAAACTAAGACCAGATGGCTGCTGATTTGGTCGTTGATAGGGGGGAATGGGACCCAATCTCATGTTTGGATTCGCAAATGGATCATTTGGATTTTGATATCCTGAGCCTGGCTGCACTGGGTTGACTGGTGGTCTCCTAGGCGGCGGAGTCACGGCAGGGATATTTCGAGGGGTCGTAGTAGTTGTAGTAGTGGTGGTGGTGGTAGTAGTAGTGGTTGATGAGCTGCCCTTGCCGAAAAGACGACTGAAGAAACCCGGTTTTTTAGTAGTCGGCTCTTCTCCATCAGCCTCTTGACATTCTGTGGATGAGTAATGGTTAACACTTTAATTTGTTTTGGTATTTTCACAACCTACTCGTATATTGGCACTGTATCAACAGCAGTGCCACCGAAACTGCTACAAGTAATGGAAATTTCATTTCGAATCTTCTTGTGTACTCAAATGCACGTCAACTTAGATGTCAGAAGGTTAAGAAAATACAATCAACAACGAAATGATAATCGAACTGACAAAAACAGCGAATCTCGTGATCCGTTTCACTTAAAATCTGCGGCTCAACTAAACAGTGCTGGCATTCGAGTTAAGCAACGTCTATCCCCCGAACATGAACCAGTTTTTTGTGCCGTCGTTCGTCGTGGAAAGCTTTATTTGCGCCGAGAGTACGAGAGACACTGCGAGAGTCAGTGATAGTGTATGAATATAAACATTACGTATCTATGTGTTTTGTAAGCATGGAGCTATACCTGACTTGGTGACTCAACAATGCGTTAGCATAGCCACGAAGTAATTAACGATATACCCCACTGTACTTGGGAAGAACTGTTAACAAACTCTGTTGAATCATCGGCGGAAGCGATTGTTGTTCTTGTCTCATTGAGATTTAACACTTAACGTTCTAACTGCGTCAAGGTCTGGTCTATTGTCGCAGTAAATCTGGCAGCTGAAACTCTCAGTTTCTTCTTCGCTCTCCTTGGTGATTCTAATAATTGAGACATCGTAGGTCTTTTGTGAATGTTTTCTTCGTTATCGCTGAAATAATTTACAGGCCAATTTGGGGTCAATTTGTTAGCGAACTCGTCTGATATCATTTTCTTGTTAAATTGATGCTGTTGATGTAATTGTAATTGAATTTGGCTACGCCTAGATGCACCGGGTGAGACGCAATAGTTTGATGGATGGGTTTTGGATGGCATTAGGCTTTAATTGATCATGAAGCGTGGTTTTGTGAGATCTTATCTCTTATATTTGTGTCAATGTCTGTTTATGTGCATGGAAGGTGATAAGAGTGACATTAGGTGCCGGTTTAATCAGGAGTTTGACGTCATGGCTACTATTTTGAGTATTCATAGTGAGTTTGGTGGTTCAATGGCCATGTTACGTGTTAACATAACCGAGACCATGAGATTTTTACAAACCAGTCTCGCCTTCACAAGGGGAACTCAAGTGTCTAAAATTTAATGGTTTATTGTGAAATATTCAGCTACTACTGGGTTTGGCTCAAATGATGGTTTTTAGTTTCATTACTATAATATTATCATCCAAAGCGTGACCATAGAAACAGGAGAGTTGATACTCTCTTGATACCAATACTCAACCAATAATAGTTTGAGCAACAGTCAAACAATAGATTTGGAACTATAAATTCGGCCAAACACTCGAAAGTCTCTCCAATTGGGATTCCTAAAGCTTCTTCCCCAATAGTAGGACTGAAGCTGGACACATAACCAACAAAATGAAGGGAATTGGGCCGATGTGTCGTAAATCAAGACAGATCTGACATAAGGGGGGTGAGGAACTAAGTCTCGGGTTGTACAGTGATCACAGATCAGCTATGTACTCGGTTTTCCCATTGGACATTGTCTGATATAGACAGTTTTTAAATGGCTAGGTGTGACTTTTTGATTTCTTCGAAAATCTTATATCGTAGATTGGATATCTGGATATGAAGGTCTAAGTTCTTATGAACTGGCTGGTCGTTGGTTCAGAGCCCTGTTTTGCGGTAAGACCTAGTGGTGCCAACTCCATGATAACACAATGAGAGATCGTCACAGATCTTGGCTACTGGGCATTTCAGAGCTATAAGTATGCTTTCGGTTTTTGGATTTTCTAGACTACTTTACCACACTTTAACAACTTACATTGGTTGCTTAGCATCTCAAGGAGTAGTTCATCTTTGGTGGACTTAAGTTCTCAAAGATGATTGGTAAAGCACAGTCTCTGTGAACATAGTCTTCAAAATGATTATATTCAGTTGAAATCTGTTGTCAATGAATGAACCATACCTAATCAGAGAATTTTCTTTCCAAGAGTTCAATGCTGTTAGCTGAACTGGTGTTCAAAACTTGTGTCTCTGGTAGCTATCCTGTCTATGTCGATTCTAGTGAGCCCTAGGCTGTAAGGCCTATTTTCTTTGAAAAACTTAGTTTTAACATTCCCAATCAAAGTCTTTTTTTCTTTTTGGATAGCTTCCTATATAGAGGCCTTGTGGATATGTTTTTGTCCAATCTTTGTAGATAAAGTTTATGGAGGATATTGTAGTTAACGATTACCTAAGGTTATAGCACAGGTAAGAAATTCTTTATCTGTGGTTTTAGGTTGTTCGGTGTTCCTTTAAAGTGCCCTAGTTAGAAATAAGTCATTAGGAAACCTATGCGGACACGGAGGCTAATTTTCTGTATCAGTACTCACTTCTGTTTTTCAGAACTGCCTTAAAATCATGCCT
The DNA here is from genome assembly GCA_963583995.1 of Xylota segnis. NCBI lineage: Eukaryota > Metazoa > Arthropoda > Insecta > Diptera > Syrphidae > Xylota > Xylota segnis. Next base: position 60,894,571 of record OY757237.1, read on the forward strand.
TATGTTCAGATCAGAAGAGACGACTAGTCCACCATAAAGTCTTGCCATTCTCTCAATTGTACGGTCTCGGTTAACCGTGGTAGCACCGAACTGGAGAACTATCCAGCAGATTTAGCAAGGTTGCGTTCGAAATGCTGTCCAAAATTTGAAGAATTTCGCTCTTTAGGATTGAGTTGGAGGCAGTTCGAATGCATTGCAGAACTCCGAACACGATAGTGCGCAGCAGTGGTTAACCGAGGGCCTAATTGACCTAACTAATAATTTACTCGAGAGGATCATCTTGTACCCGACAATTTTTTTTAAATCCTCTTTTCCATAAAAGCAAAAGTAAAACTATGCAATGCACAATACAAGTAAAAAAATATGCCAAACGTTATTATCTTAATTTTTCACTTTATTTCGTTAAATTCATTTTAAATAATTTAATTTGTTTTTTACACATGCTTTAGTCAAAATTTCAAATTTACATATCTTTTGTGTACATTTTCAAATTTGCCCCAAATATATATATATATATATAAGTTTTTATAATGTTGTTCCACAACTGTATACAGCATAAATTTGGACATTAAAATAATTTAATTTTTTTATCTACATTTTACTTTCTTATTTATCTACCAGCGTAAAATTACATAGTTTGGATAAAAGTTGTTTATGCTTTCTGTATATTTTTTTTTTCTTTATTACCACATATATGTAGGTGCAATGTTTATATAAATGTATACATTTTCTTTATTTTTTTTTTTTGTTTTTTACCTTCTCATAGATTATAATTAAAAGTCTTAAATAAATTCCATAAATTTCATAAATATTTTTTATTTGTATTTTGAAATGCGGAGTTTTACACATAATACTTTATTTAAAAAGGTAGGTACAGGGTGTCTATTTTAAATGGGATCAAACGAGTATGTAGTGTGGAAATATCCTTGACAAAGGGAATTTTTAGTAAATATCGCTCATTAAAGTAAAGGATAAGCAATTATGTATTTTTATTTAAAATAAATATTGAAATACCTTTTTTAAAAAACTTAAAGTAGTTTGAACCCATGTTATGTAGAAACCCAGAACATTTCAATAGATATACTGTTTTTAGTTTGTTTATTTAAGTCATAAGTTTTCAGATTCGATAGGTTGCATAAGTCCTTTTTAATTTCTATTTTATTTTATGGGAATCGAGTGAATTTTACTTTTGGTTTTGGGAAGGAATGACAGTTGATATAGGTATCAAAGTGTTTTTTTTTTATAAAAATCAGATAGAGGCAAAATGATTCTGTTAAAAGGAAACCATGATCGTAACAATGTTTTATTTTTATTTATTTCTTGTTAGACAGGTAGATAGGTTATTGTATAATGTTTTGTTTAGTAGAAATTCCATCCCAGTGGGTAAGAGGTTTTCATTAAGTTTTCAGATCAGTATCTTTGGTCCAAAATATTTTAGTTTACTAAATAGTTTTTGTTTTTTATTTTTCATTTTATGGACACTCTTTTCTTTACTTAGTTATAAGTAAAAGACCATTAGTATATATTACATCATTTCTCAGAGTACCCACAAGTATTTATAGTTGTTTTTTTTTTTATAGATTCTTACATTTAACTTAAAATTGATTGTTTTTGTTTTATGTCTCTGTTTATAGATTCTGATTTGTTCAAGAGGAAGTCGAGTAATTGACACTCAATTTTGGTATCGGTATAGAAGATAGATCATTTTTTTATACAGCAATTCTAATTACATAACTATTCTACATTTAGTATTTATTTAAATATTTACTACATACATAAATTTTTTCGTTTTAGCGGTCAGTAATGCGAAAGTAATTTAAAATAAATATATACCCATTTCTTAAGGCGTCGGTAGAAGGGCATTTGTTAAACAAATTAATATATGTATATATATGCTTTTTTTTTGTAAATAGGCTTAGTTTTTGTTTAAAAGAAAATGTCGAATTATTCCTAGAAAATTTGGTAAATTTCTTTTAAGCTTGTCTTAAGGCTGGGTCTCATAGACCATCGATAAGAAATAATTAAAATGCCTCAGCAATTGCTAATATTCGGTGTTCTTTCTAAAAATGTTTCTCAAAAGGAAAATAATAAATAAATGTTGTGGAAATTTGAAGATTTTCGAAAGAGGTTATAATACATTTATAAAATAGGTTTAGAAATCAATAAATAGTTTAGGGTCTCGAAACTAAACACCTTTTTTTGAAGACTATTTACTCGGGTCTGGTACTAAAACGTTAAAAGTTACTTTTGACTTGTATTGGACATGTGCATCTGAAAGACCAAAGTTCAATTAACCAAAAGAAACGTGTATTACATAACCAGATAACTGATTTGAACAGGAGACTAAAGACGGTTTGATAGTCATATAAGTACATTCTGATGCAGGACTGATAGAAAACCAAGTTTCAGTTTACAACTACCCAGTACTGTCTCCGTCTCTATCTGGAAGGTTTGCTATTTGATAACATAGCGAGGACCTAGGTAGTAAGTCGTTTTTAATAGTGGGCGGAGTAAGAGCGACAGCACTCCGTCACACTTTTGGCATCTTTCAGTATTATGATTCATTTTGTTATTGGGTGGTAGGATTTTGTACTTTGAGTATGTTTGCTTTATACTACGAGGGGCTTAAGATTGAATGACCATATACCCCATTTAGTTTCATTGAAGTTAGGAACGTAATTCAATTTCCCTCAAAAGAATAGATGGTTCGTGAACTACGTCTAGTGTAGAGATGCTGGATATGCTATTAGATTTCCATTTCCCCATCGGCTGGAATATTATTTCGGTTCCTTTTATCTTCTTACAAAAAACAAAATTCTTTGTCCAATGAGTGGCTTCAAACCAATCAAGACTTCGGTTGAAAGGGCTCTACACTCATTCATTTGCATTACTTAGAAATCATTAGATTGCAAAGAATATGCTTGAATAGCGTCCCTGGACAGGGAGGGAGCCCTTATCAACGTCTAATCCGAGGCAATTGTAGGCGCATTATCCTTGCAGTTGAGACGACGATTGGCGCACTAGTAAAACAGTTTGTTACTAACAGGTTCATCAACTTAAAACTGTTCGAGGTCCTAATTTGAATGTTTGTCAGTAAAGCACACTACAAGGAGACTGATCTCTCCTCTACTTTGGAAGACACTGGTGACCGATCTACGTCTAATCCTAGTATCACCCTGGTGCGTACAAATATGGCCAAGTATTTAGACTTCATCCTAGACAGTAAATTAAGCTTGAAATCTAACATCCTGAAGCAAGTTCAGAAACTTACTTCTTCGAAGTCAGTATGGATCAGCTTACATCCATACTTATGGCGTGAACGTCTATAGACTGTACTGGATAAAGATATTGACTACTACTTTTCTAGTCGTGTGTATTAGTGGAACCCTCAGGATGACTCCAACTGCGACAATGGATGTATTGGTCCACATGCTCCTGCTTGATATTTTTAGCAAACAGATGATAGCAAATATGGCCATTCGCATTAAAGCAATTCTCTTGTGGACCAGTTTGCATCCACTAGCCATCCGTGGACTGCACCTTTCCCCAGATTCCATTCGACAAAAATTTCGAAACCTATTGTACCTTTATATACCCTCTATGATTGACTGGGAGGGTGATATAGGCGGGTCCAAAACGGAAACTGGTGTGGGATGACGTGTTTTCTCTCAAGATCTAAATTGCAAAATGTTCCGCCTCCATCGAAGTCACCAGGCATGACACAAGGAGAAAAGACATCTTAACATGTCCCTCACTATTTGTAAACATTTAATCAAGTATAATGCCATAAATGCTACCAAGCGTAAGTGGTTAAATTGGACTATGTCTACTATAGTCCCCTGTTAGTTCAACTGGTCGATTGAGGGCACTAGATCCTGTGGTATAATAATTCGGCTATTCTGACCTAAGTGCAGTTGTCGAACCTAAGCTAACCTATCTACATGTGTACATACATACGAAGTACATATGAGTTCGAAGTTTTCTCAATTCAATCCGAAAATGTGGTCCCACTTTAGATAGGACGAAGGATAGGGTATCATACGATCCGTTCTAGACGAATTGTATTCTTCCACTTTTATAAAGTCATTGAAACTTTGAAATTTTTGTTCGTGTTCGACTATAACAAAATATTCAAAGCCTCTCGGTAATGAGCAAAAATTCTTTAAAAAATTTCAGTTTACATAATTGTGAGTACCAGTTTCTTTGTAAAATTAAATACAAAATTCTTCCAATCTTACTTACTTGAGAACATCTGAACAAAAAATACTCCAACGCTCGGTTGCTTTGTACAATGGTCCACTTAGTCGCCCAACGTCCCTTAAAATACTCCACCTCTTTCGAAATTTCACGATGTAAATGCTAGAGCATGCTACCAAAATTATATCTTATATTTCTAAAACTAGCTAATATCGTTCTATTATTATTTTTTTTGCTATAGACTAATTGTGTTTGTTTGCTTTTTTAGTTTTTTTTTTCTAAAAGTCACCAAGTAAATTAGTACAATTGATTTTTATCTATTTTCTATTTGTTTTGTAATAATAATTTTGTTTTTTGTTAATACTTAGTATTTTCACCAAGATCCAGCTCGGATTTTTCTATTTTTTTTTTATTTATAAATATTTTTAAAATTTCTGCACTTAGCTTTGAGTTTTAGTAGTTTTCAGTTTTCTATTTCTAAAAGATATGTGTTTTATTAATTTCTTTACATATTTTTCTTTAGGTGGTATCTTATTTTTTTTCAATCAGAAAATAAACAAAAAGAAAAAATATAACAAAACTTTTAATGCAAAGTTCAAACATAAAAAGTCCTACGAACAAAAGTTGAATGAATCGGCTTCAAGTTGAAATATATCCGTCCCATACCTGTGAAGTTTTTCACATCCTTTTGAATAATAATCCTCCACTGGGAGTGCACAGTTCACACACATTCGGACCGGAAATGAAAAATTGTCGGTTGGATTTCTATTTAGAAGGACCACCCTCAGCCTACGACCGAGTTGTATGCTCGATGACAAATTTGATTAAACGTTGTCAGCCCGACGACGACGACGGCTACATGGTGTTGTTAAATTAATTTTATTTTTGAATTTTTGTTCACTGTTTTGTGGTTAAAGTTACATATGTATCTAGGTGTAGGTGTTCAAATTGAACGACAGTTAGTCGAAGAAATATATGTGTATTTGCGGATGGCGAAGCCAGATGTGTTGACAGCGCGTGATTTGAATATGAATAGGAGTTGGCATTTGCTATCGTCGTTCTATTTTGAATCCTTGCATTGTAAGGTAACAAAGGATGAATTTAATAGATACTTTCGTATTTTAGCTGGTATTGAATAGATTCAAATTAAGTATGAGTGTTGTGGTCGCGGTCTATATTTAAGACCTTTTCACTGGGTGATGTGTTCACTATGTAGTGTTCTGAACTGTGAGTCGTAAGGTTGTGCCTTATGTCTGATACGATATTTATTATACTGCTAGATCTCTATGTTTCTATGTTTGTATGGTTTAAGGTGCTATTCAAAATTTAGGCAGACAAGTTTATTTTTAAAAGTAGAAGAGAAATACATTGTCATAGTAGATAGTTGTTGGTACTAATCTGGAGGACTACTTTCCGACAGAGGCAGTTACCAAGGATAAAAAGGACACCAGTTATACCATCGAATACATAAAATAGAAACCTAAATACATTCAAACATCTCCTGGATGGCTGAAACGACAATGGGAAGTATCTTGCGTGTAGACCATCTTGCCGTCGGAGGCAAGGAGGTTTAACTATAAAGTCTGACATCATCAGAGTTTTAAAAGATTACTTCTAAGATGTTCCTAATAATTTTAGAGTCAAAAGGACGTCATTCAGTGAGGAGTTCTCATACCTTCTTTTCTGCCTTGTTTCTTTATTGGTCCAAAGCTGCACCCTATCTATGAATTAACACAACCACTAGCAAAGTGTCATTTTACAGAGGATAATCCTTAAATGATTTCGGGGGGTCTTTAGAAATGCCCAAGTTCTCAGACATTATTTTTCCCTCCATCAACAATTGTCCAACTTACCAATGTGTAGTAAGGTAGAGTAAGGCTTTTAGCTTAAAATCAATCCAACGACTGTTCCGACCTGACGTTTAGAGGCGAAAACATAAGTTTTTCTGTTGTTAAAAAAACAAAACGATTTTATTGACACTGACAATTAATATGTTCAAAAGAGTCTGCGGAAATGTTCAGACAGGACTATTAATCTGAAAACGAAAACGTCAAAAATTGAATTGGATTTAGAACTGTTTGTTGGTTCACAATGTTGGCAAAACTACATTTGGAAAAGGACCCTTATTTGTATTGCAACTTTTGTCTTACACGGGAGCTATGTATATAGCGATAGGTTTATGTTCTTTCACATCTCAAATGTTGTTATTTCTTATCTCAACCCTAATTTTTCCGACCTGGAGCTCTTAACAAAAAACTATCCCTAAATAGAAACCAGAAACCGAGTCAAATCGGATGTCATCCTACGACATTAAACTCTTCCCACAGATTTCTATAAAAGTGGAATTAAAGCCACTAATTTTGTCTACTAATGTACCGTCGCATTATAAATGGAATACAAACAAAAAACTAAAAACCCATTCAAGCCATCCTTCCGACGTTAATTCACGTAAATGACATTACCAACCCTTTGGAATTGTAAGTCGCCCTTAAAATCCCAAACGTGCTATCTCACATGTAACACACTGTGTTCTGCAATCCTATTGGCACTTCAACAGTCTTAACTTGGATTAGTTGGCCATACTACCGAAGACGAAGGTAAAAACCCCAATTACGAGCAAATTGATGAAAAAAAAACAGAAAACAAACTTTCACTATGTCAGAAAAGTTCCTCCATAGAGTTCAAATTTTGAAAATTCTCACTAACGAGGATTGAAAAATCAAAGGGTGAGACGGCACGGGCAAAGGTGAATAAAGAGCGGAAGAAAACTTTTCTCATTCAATGTTTACAGCGGTGACAGTTGTGAGCCCAGCTAGGATATCTGCACAATCCCCGGGATTTGATGGGGCAGCAGTGGTATTCAGTCCTGTTGTCTGCCAGTTTAGTTGTTTCTTTTTTTGGAATACAGTGCATCCAAATAACAAAGGCTCATGTGAAATTGCAATGCGATTGGAAATTTAATAGCAGCAATGACATGTGCTGGATACAGCATTCATGTCGTTTTTTTTTTTGCTCCCCATGCTGTTGTGCATTGCAATTGAGTGCGTTATCCTGGGAGATATGTAGCGCAGAATTCTGAAACGCTCCTGCACTGGTGAGTCTGGAGTCCGGATTTTCCGTTTTAATGAATGCGATTCGGATGGTAGTACACAAATTGCTTCGAATTTGAATTGACTTTTCCATGGTAGGATAGTGAGTAAAGGGAAAACAGTTGGTTATGTGAAATGTTATTTTTATGTTTTTCATTGAAATTCTGCTAAAAATTCCCTTTCGGCTCTCCTTTAAGAAAAAGAGTATAATAATTATTTATATACATAAAATTGTTTATTCAGTTTGGAGTCCCTCCCCCTTTTGCTATACACGATAAATTTCAAAACCAACTGAAAATAAAGCAAAATAAACAAAAGCTATAGTTTTAATATCAATTTATTACTATTTGAATGTCTAATGTTTGCTATTTAATGTGTTTTTGTGTTTTTTCTCTCTCTTTTAGTTGAAACATAAACATTTAACAAACGTGAACTCAAATAAAATGATACGAAGAAACATCAATTAATATACCTATGGTACGTACTCTTAAAAATACAAACAAAAAATAAAATATTAATTAAAAGTAAAAAAAAAAAAAATGCCAACGTAGTAAGAACATCGATTGTTGTTATTTTTCTTTTTTCTCTTTGTTTTACTTATAAATAAATTTACTAAATTATTTATTTTTTGTTCTTTCATCATAAGATACTATTTAGATATAAATTCTATTTTAATGTATGTATAATTTAAATATTTGGGCAATTATTATATAGTATAATGTAATGTATATGAATTTATTTTTATTTACTTTTTTTGTACGAAAACAAGGATTCTTATATTTTTTGTATTATGCTTTGTAGGTTAAGGATTTTTGTTTTGTGAGTGCGAATCTATTTTTTTGTTTTTTTTTTATTTATTTAGTGTGCATTGTTTAAAGTAATTCTTTTGTAAGTGGCCTGCTCGGTGTTTTTGCTTTCATTGTTTTAACCTTTGAACAATTCCCAATGGAAGTGGTAGTTTTGTTTTTTTGTTTTATTTTTGAGAAATAAAATTTGTCACAATCATGGAGAAAATTAAAACACAAAGAAACAGTAATCAGCCAAGTGGCAATGTGAGTCAAAATCAATTTCGCGGTGCATTTAAGTTAAGCAGTTAAGGTAGGTTGATGAGGCATAACCCGACGTGAAATCAACATAGTCACGGTTTTTTTTTAGCAGTTTGGATCTAGTCTTGTCAGTCTTCTTGTTTAAGTATGGGGAAGGAATCTATTCTTGCAATCTATCGCCAATAGAGTGGAGATGACTCCATGTTCATACTTCGAGGTTTATTTCCTGATTTAAAAGAACGAAATAATTAAGACTTTGGAGTAGAAAAATAGGCGTGGTTGTTTAGAACTTCATTCAAATTTTCAAAGAATCATGTTAAAAAACAAAAATGCTCCAAGAGGCTGGCGTGGCTATATAGTGCGTATCTAATACCTAATCTTTCGAAGGGATTTCTTCTGTTTCTTGCAAATGTACTCCAGAAAGTGTATTCTAAGACTGTGTACTGATTTAAAAAAATTGGTACTATTTTTAATGGGTGTACACTTTTGACTAAGAGGCTGTGAACATATATATATTCATGTATGCTGGACCTAGCTAGCTTTAAACTTTCTATGCTGCTGTCTTGAGTAGCACGTTCATAATTTTTGAGGTTCGTAACTTTTACAGGACTTTCCTTTCCAATGCATTGCTACTCCTGTAAGACTTCTTAGCTATTTCTCTAGACCTAGGTAATGTAAACATATTCTTTGAACTTTTTCCAGCTATTTCGTTTTTTTCTTTTATTAATTTGAAACAAAAAAAATAAAGATATTGACCAACATTGCCACTACCACTTCCATTGTTTTAGTGAACATACCTACATACATATACAAAAGTTTGTCTATCTTTTTCTCTCTTATACATTCTCTGGATCTGGTAACTTACGCTCACAGCAGTGACACACAAGCGAACTTAATCGATTGCCTAGAGCCGTCCAGAAATTCATTGTTGAAGACACATTACAATTGGAAGTCTGTAATTGTTGCTGCTGCTGTTGCTGCTGATAATCTTGCTGTTGATTTTGCGGTAATTGCTGTTGCTGTTGATTTGAAGACGGCAGCAAGTGCTGCTGTAGCATTGTGAAAGCACCATTATTCGATGAAGAGTACGTGTCGGAACTCCGGTGTCAAATTTTAGGCGGATCACTTGATCCACCTGGAATACCCAAATCGATGCTGTGTTCACCAACAGTGCCTGAACCGATGCTACCGCTATACATCAGCTGTACATCGCCCAGACTGGGAGTGATGACCCGCGGCAGTGCGGCCGATGTAATAATTATCGATTCGCTGGCATCTACACTTCCGATGCGAATTGGTGGCGGCGCCACTTCTCCGCTTATTGTATTGTTGCTATTATTGTCTTCGGTGAGCAGTTCGTGTCCTCGATTGCTATTGTCCTCGTTGCGTGATGACTTTCGGCTATCACCGCCAGAACTACTACTATAGCGGTTCCTAGTGGGTACATCCAGGCTGTAGGCACGATTCCTACCAGAGCTAAGCAATTCGTGTTGTTTGTGCTTGAAACTGGGTGAGAGATTGTTAGAAATTGTACAACAAATACCAGCACCTGGCTTGGACAAATCACCGGCGTTATTATTTCGCACCGAGCATGGACTACTGCGGGTACTGCCAAAACGTTTGTTGCCCTTGTCAAAGCTGAAGGAGAAATAATCAGAAATTTGCTTAAAACGTGCCTTCCACGATTTGGTTCCACCAGTGTTGAGTCCATTGGCTTGCGAGCAATTTCCATTTGTATTTGCATTTCTATTGTTCACCGGGCTATCGATAGATGGCGCAGCTGATGTCACAGAAGCTGTTACATTTGCAGCACTCAATAATGCAGTGGTCGCTGTCACATTTATGTGTGGTCCTTGTGGAGCATTCATATTCAGAACATCAACGTCGGATAGTTCCCCGCCGTCCCCTTCGGCTATCTTTGGTTTCTCTATGCAACTACTAAGGTGGTGGGATTGGGTGTCCGTTGTATCTACACTGCCTCGATTGTGACGATTATAGAAGACATTACTGTCGGAGATGACTTGTTGTAGACCATCGGATAGGCGGCGATTGTTGCAGCTATACTGGTCCAGACTTACGGCTCGATTCGAACTGAAGTGACAACGATTCGTATGATAACCATGAATGTTACCGTATGAATTACGGATGCGATTACCCCCAGTACTACACATTTCTCCGATCATCGATGGTCGTTTCTCTCGGGATGACTTCCTTGAAGTAGAGTGTGATGACTTGGAACGGTTGCTACTCCCTTCGGTATCTACTTTGAATTTAGACGTCTTTTCAGCGACCTGCAATAAAAAAATACCCAAAAGTGATTAGTCTAGGTTTTACTAAGTAACAAAATAAGTAGTAGTTGTCTGAAACAAAACATGGTCAAACACTCAATCTAAACCACTTGCGGTTCTGGCAATAAAACGACTTCATATGTAAGGAATGAACTGACACTGAGCTACTGATTCTATGAAGCTTGGCAATTACTATGACACAAGACGTACAATCGAAAAACAAAAACCAAACTAGTCACCTGGTTTGAGTTAATCTGCCACGAGGTTGAAGGAGCAAACGCATTAAAAATGAGATTTAAAATAAAAATAATTAGTCTTTGTTTTTTGTTTTTAAATGAGAATGAATGAACAAAATTAGAAATGTTATTACAGTTTCTTTTTCTTTACTTTTACTTGTCGAAGCTCGTTTGAAGTCATCCTTAACAGGTTTTAAAAGGGAGTTGACAAAACTATTTTCGGCCAAATTCGTATACTTCCCTGTCAAAAGATTCAAATTTTAATGAAATTTGTTTAGAGGAATCCACTCATGTCAAGTTTTTATTAGTACACTCTATCGAGCGGAGACTGTATTGTTAAAATTTTTAGACAATCCTTGTTTTTCTAAACACCATGTGCTATGGGCACTTGTTTCAGTAACATTTTAAACAAGATCTCACATCTGGAATACCTAATCTGAAGATTTGACATCTTTGACATGTTTGATTTTATTTATTTTGACATGTTAGCTTACGCCAATAACATTAGACCTTTACAAACGTCAGTTCGTTGCAGCTATTACATTTATTACCCACTAAGGGGACAGACTTAAACTCTGTCTGTCTGTTATCATAACGCTTTAGACAAAGATGACCTGTAAGGAATGATATTTGTTTATTACTGCCTTCTGTTTTTTTCTGGATTTAGTCTAGGGAAACTTAGCAAAAGATTGTAAATAACTCAAATTTAAAGAAGAGACACTTTTATGGGAGATTGAGGGTCTTTATCCATTGATTGTTTGAATCTACAAACACCTTTCCACATCACCCATTATGTCTAGAAAAGCAGAGGCGAAGATTTTCTTGATGGTAGAGAGTACAACACTAGCCATTCTCTTATAAAAAGCTTTTCTATCGCCTTCATCAAGGAAGTTAGTAGGGGTCAGCGGTTTTAGCCGTAGACCAGGCCCTGTTTCTTGGTCGAATATACATATGTATTCAACAAGTTCTGTTTCTGTCATATATATATTTGGTTTTCGCAAATAGTCAAGAAGGGCACGTGAAGTTAAGTTTCAAGTTCATATAGTACATTGGGCGTGTAGGTACTCCCAACATTTTAGAGAAGAAATGCGCTTTTCCGAAGATGTTCAGATACCGATCAATATTTACTTTATCAGCAGAACACAACGGAACAAAAGTGACACTTTTTTTGAAATATTGAGACGGCGCCTCTCATCATGAGTGACACCTATTACTTTGAGGTAGTAAGGGACTGTTTCTCTAGCTTGAGAAGGCAACTGAGAAGTAGAATCCTTTCACGTACAACTAGGGATATTCTGTATAAAAGCTCGCACTCTATCTAAACCTCTGTCGTTTCGAGAGAAAGACATCAAATAATGTCTTCTGGCAACACCATCACCTACCTTTCCATAGGTGCCAAATTCAATACTTATGTATGCATCGTAGAATGTCAACCATAATCGCAAATCACAACCTACACGTAGTCACATATGTAGGTACCGTATCTAAGCGACTCCAGGACGTGGTTGTAAATGTCTTTAGAAAACTCTAAGTCTTAACAAGCTTTATCAATTTTGCCAAGTTAAAGGATGTAAACTCCTAATTTTTCCCATCTTCTATGTTCGAATCTCTTCTCTTTACATCCCAAGGAGGTGCCAACGAACATAACTAAACAATTCAAAAGAAAGGAAAACAAAAATTTCCCTCATTCTAACTTCGTAAAGAATGCTTTTGTCAATTTTCCCGAAAGCTAATAATTATGTAAATTCCCGCCGCACCGAGTGAGTTTCCCTTTTGTTATCAGTACTGTCACAGTACGAGCGCATTTCCTTAGACAAAACTTTTCGTGACGAGTCGTTAGTTCACCTTCATCCATACACCTCCTCGTCCTCATACACACGACCGACATCCTCCTCTGGTGGGTTGAAAAGGAGGCGCGCGTAAAAAGTAAGAAAATCACATCTCAACTCAATATCAAGTTAAGATCATCTGTCGGGCTATGAAAACAATGTTAAGCCTTGCATCCTTTCTGCGAAATTATTTACATACATCCGTGCTCGTAATAGTTTTTGTTTGTCGCAATGTGTGTGCGCGGCCATATAATGGCTTCAAGCGAAGACATGGCGCTGAGCGAACATTTCAAATGCAACGTTTGAGGTGGGGGCAATGGGAAATGTTAGTTGTACTAGTTCATGATGCACTATCTCTTGTTTCATTGTCTCAGTTGGAGATGGTGGTGGTGGATGGGAGACAAATGGCAGGTAAAATCCCGCTGGATATTAAGGTATCTTACTTTTCCATTACCCACATCCCTAGTCGCTCTCATACGAGTAGAACAAGAGCCGTACTACAAAGTAATGTCGTCATGTTCGCGGTTTATTTTCGTGCAATGTTCCTTTCTGGGTTACACAGAAATTTGCTCCATCAAAGGTTCAAGATGGGGGTGGTGATGGTGCCGTGCGACCTGCATTCTACCAAAGACTGACTCCGGAGGAAATTGTGTTTCGCATTATTCTCGAACATGGGCGGAGGGGCTGATAGTACCTTGTTATAATGCATGGCAGAGGGTTTGTTTCTGCTTAAAAGAATAAAAAGCCTTGAGAGAGAAAGGAAGTAAAACTCAACTCATTTCGGATGCAGTGGGTTTTTCTTTTTTGCTTCGTGCGAAATTATAATATCCTGCAGGTTGGATTTTTTTTTGGTCCGGAAGAACGAATCATCTGGTGTATACTTCTTTTCCTCCCTTACTTTTGACAGCTTGCATTACCCGATACGGTACTGTCGTAAATGACTTGTCAAGGGATAATGCTAAAAGCCAATTGCTACGGGATGTGAAGATGGCAGTTTCTACAGAAAGGATGGAATTTGTCTAGGTTTTTCCTTTGTTGAATCTCTGTCCTAAAGGCCTGTGAATAGAGTAATCTCCATCTCCAAGGAAAGAGGGCAAACATCGCCCCTGTGCCAATTTAAATCCCCTTCGCTACATCTTCTACTTAGCAACACTAATGAGTCTGGATCTGGACTTTTTAAAGCTTCTAATTAATCATAATTCCACTAAATAATTGTGCAGTGGCTTCTCCTTTCGGAGGGAAAATCTGAGTAACAAGAGGAAAAGATGGTCTGCGTAAAAGTGGATTAACTGTTAAAACCACCCCCGCACCAGAGCAGGGAGGACAAGACAAGTTAATTTTTTCTTTCCCCCTGTGAAAATTAATTATGAAATGCAGCAAAAAGGATTACTGCACAAGTGAAGCCTTGTAAAAGTTTCCTGTTTTCACTCTTGCAGCGGATGGCATCAATCATTCTGTTCCGTAAGCGTAAAATAAAACAGGATAGGACCAGCATAAAGAGGAAGAAATTATTTATACTTACGTCAACTTCCGTTGCGGTTTCAGAATCACCACTCTCACTGCCCTCGGGCAAATCGTGCAGCTCTGCGGCAATGCAGGTGGGCTCGTCTACGGAGGTCCTGGAGGCGGACTTTTGCGATGGTATACTACGTCTGGACTTAACACTAATACCCGATTGGGAACGTGGCAGTTGTGGAGATACACCGCCTCCATCGGAGCTGTTATTCTCGGCGGCCTCGGCGAGAGATTTGCGTGATTTGTTTTGAGCATCATTTAAGTGTCTAAAATGGCCACACAAGAATAAGAGAATGGCAATAACACACGCACGGTTGAGCGCTACTTACTTATAGTAATCCAATGCGTTCCTCACTGGAATTATAATCAGTTCTGTTAGCTCGGGCACCAAATCGCCGAGCGCTTCAAATAATGGCAGTAATACTAGACCGATGAATCGAACCTGCGAGCCCGGCTTGCTAACCTTATCCGGATCCATAAATGGTGTCACAGGTAAGCCTTCTGACTTTTCCGCAGCACTTTGGGCAAAGAATTCCTGAAGCAGGCGATCCAGCCAAGGCTCGGCAACGTCCATGGGACGAGCTTCATTCGAGATGTCTGCGACTTTGATCAGAATCATACAGAGCTGTAAGAATATACAATTTGGATTAAGAAATTTGTTTTTAATGAAAAAAGTAGACACTTACTAAATTAATATGCGCTCTATTCGAGTAATCAAATGTGGGTGTGACCTCCTTGAATTGGTCGAGAATCTCGTTGTGACGAGCCATGTCTGTCGCCAGGATACAACGAATTATTCCCTCACGGATGACGCTATTATCCAAAAAAAATAAAAAAAACAAGAAAGAGAATAAAAATAACTGCTAAAATAAACAAATGAACGACTCTGTCGTTGTTTCAAGCGGATTCAATTATTTACAAAGTCGAAAACAATTTTATATTTTTCCCTTATTCCAGCCCACCCACCCGTTTATATTGTTGTCTTGCCGCCTGCTAAAGTATCCTGCAGGAGGAATATTAATGGCATTCTGCCCATATTGACATAAATTTGCCTGTGAACGCAAAGGGAAAAGAGAACTTTTTATTTAATTTCTTTTTTTTTGTTGTTGTTTTATTTTCATATCCGATTCGATGAGGGTTCGGGACAGAAAAGGTTTGCTACCGAGTTGCAGGAGCGTGACATGTGAGCAAGAGCATATGTGTTGTTCCACCGTCTGATAGTTGATAATAGGCTCTTGGCTTTTGTCATTGATAAACCGTGTAATTAAGTTATGTTTAGACTCACAAAAGGTTGGGCTTTATATATTTATAGAAAATTCGCTTTTATTCCACGATATGGTAGGGAAGAATTGTGTACTTTTGTACTATTGCAAATGCGACCAGTTGTACTCATATTTTGTCTCTATTCTAGTACATTAGAGACCGGAAATTATGTTGATCGATATTGGCGAGAGTTTAAATACCCTTAACCGTTTTTGACGGTCCTAGCTCTAGCAATGTTCATACCTCTACCAAGACGATGAGAAATGGCTTTGCTACTATTCGACAAGGGCTTTTTAAGCTCTATTTCTGTGTTGCTACTGTAAGTTCTTGAACAAGTTCTTTTCGAAGATAATTCTTGTTCTACTTTGCAAAAAAAACTTTGAAACTTTTCACGAAGTTCTGTGGAGTATTTGTTGAAACCGAAAGAGGGTTCACTAAGCACGCGCTTATTCATAGCCGGTTTTATTTTTAATCAGCGTGAACCGACAGCTGCAAGCGAGCCCTACCCATCCTAAGGAAGTATTGCGAACCCCTTTGCCCCTCCAATTTCCTTTTACACACAATTTCGGCATACATTTCAACTTAATCTACTAGTCACCCAGAAATCGTAGCAAGTATCATCTTTCTCCACAAAAGTCTATTTCTTGCTTTCCTTCCTACACACATTAGTTAATAAGCTCCTCCTCCTAAAAACGGAACTTTTCAGCCATCATTTGTGCGGCAAAATAGTCAGACCAGGGTTGCTATTGAGTAATTTACCAAGTTTAGCGAATGGCTTTTAAATGTTGCATTGTTACCTTTTGACAAAAACTAGGATGCAATAAATTTATGATTTGATTTTTTTGTAAAACTTTTGCTTGTAAAAAAAAATAGTAGATCTTGTTTTTATTTGCTCTGATTTTGTTTCCGCTTCTAATCTAATCTATGAACAAGAAAATATAAATAAAACATTTTCAAGTTTGTGTAGTCTACTTCGATCTAAATAGGGGAAATGTTGCATGCTAGGTTGTAGTTTTTGAACTTTAGGTTTGAACATTTTAGAATAATAACTTAGAGCGAAACCACATGCCACCATAAATTTCTTTCTTTACAATTTCCGCGTTTAATTCAAGGTGATGTAGAAGTCGTAGAAAGTATCATCTTTCATGGCAAAACTACAGACGAACACGAATACTGACTCGAAGCTTTCCTCTTACAAACGGAACTTTTTTGCCATCATTTGTGTGCCAAAACATTTAGAGCAGGGAGAAATAGACTTTTTTTTGAAAAAAGATGATGCTTGCTATGATTTCTGGGCGACTAGTACTTCAGCTCGAATTGGACTCAGAGTTTTAAAGAAAGAAAAGAAATGAGCGTGTGGAAAAAAAGAAAACCTAACTACAACCTAACTTATACCTTAACTTAGCTTTGGCATGCGACATTTCTCCTATTTGGATGGAAATAGAACGCTAAAACTTGAAAAATGTCAAGCAAAACATGATTTGTTTATATTTTTGTGTGCACCGATTAGAAGCAGAATCAAATCTTGAAAGGTATCAACGGCAAAATAGAATTTATAGCATTGTTATTATTATATTATTTATATTATTTAAAAGTTTACCCCAAAAAAAGAATTTTATAATAAATTTATTGTATTCTCATTTTTGTTAAAAGGAAATACTACAATTTAAAATTTAAGTGCCAAACTTGGTGCATTCCTCAATAGCAACCCTGATCTCACTATTTTGCCCGACAAATGATAGCTGAAAAGTTCCGTTTTTAGCAGGAGGAGTTTATTAACTAATGTGTGTAGGAAGGAAAACAAAAAACAGACTTTTGTGGAGAAAGATGATACTTGCTACGATTTCTGGGTGACTAGTAGATTAAGTTAAGTAAGTATGCAGAAATTGCGTGGAAAAGGAAATTGGAGGCAAAGGGGTTCGCAATACTTTCTTAGGATGGGTAGGTCTCGCTTGCAGCTGTTGGTTCAGCAACAAGCCTTAATCTACTTTTACTAGATTTTATTGGAATAATTTATTCTTTTTTTCTTTTTTCGCTAGTATGATTCTGGGATTGAATTTGAGGTAAAAACTGGCGGTATCGGCGTGATCATAACCTGCTAGAATCACACTGGCTCCGTGTAATGGCGTGAATCTTCCAGGAGAGTTTGCAAGCGAGAAGAACGAGAAACTGGGTCATCAAAGACGCTTCAACATGACAACTGAAGCCTTAAGGAGGCGACGTTTCTTTTATTTGGCTGGAAGAGGACTAAGAAAGGATCGTAAAGTACCAGTCGTGGGCGCAAATGCGAACAGCGACATGCATAGCAGTGTTACTTTATTGCTCCAAAAGATACATATAAAATGATTGTAACTTAATTATTGTTAAAATAAAATAATATTAAATTTAAAATGAAAATATTTGTTCAATTTGTCCTCAATAGCAACCCTGCTTTCATTATTTTAAAATTGAAATGGCAGCAAAGAAATCCCGTTTCTCTTAGGAGGGGCTTAGATTCCATATGTTGATAAGACAAAGAAAATGGTTTACACTGGACTACAGAGTGACTCATAAATAGACTTTTGTGAAAAGAAAGATGATACTTGCTACGATTTCTGGGCGCCTAGTACATGAGCTTGAATTGGACCCAGAAGTTGTTAAGAAAGAAGTGAAGGCCGTGTGGATGTGGAGGTAGGTGTAAGTAAGAAAAGTGGTTTGACAGTATTTTATTAATCAGGAAAGTTTAAACCTAGCTAGCTCTAGCTCAATCCTCAAACTTAGCTTTATCAGGCAACATTTCCCCTGTTTGGATGGAAGTAGATTGCGGTATCTTGAAAAATGCCAAGCAAAACATGTTTTGTTTTATTTTAGTTCAATTTTAAGTTATTCTTCTTCTCTGAAAAAACCTCCTTTGGATACAAGACTTGATAGATTTATTTTCTCTTTTAATTAAACATTTTCATTAATTTGGCACAGTTTGCATATAATGTACATGATTTTTGATTTTTGATAACTTACAATTGATTTTAAGTGCTTAAGTTTGGAGGAAAAACTATAAACAACAAACATACTCCATGTAAAAGAACAAAATATATTATATCTAGAAATTAAAAGCAATACATATTATCACAGCAAAGGCATTAAAATAACAAACAACTTCATCAATAATTTATGAATAGGTAAATAAATAAATAAATTACAAAATTTATAAATAAATAAATAAACAGATAAAAAGCAATACGATACTAGATGTACAAGTAAGTAAGTAGTGTAATAAATAAATAAAGTAACAATAAAATAAATGTATTAACATATAAATTGAATGATACATAAATTAGCAATTAAATAAATAAATTCACATATAAATTAAACAAGTAAATAAATTAGTAAACAAACGAAAACAGAAATAATACAAATTTATTGAATAAGAGGCAAAAGTTTAGTTGTAGCTCGTTGAATAGAATAAACTGACATATTCGAACCACATATCCCTAGAAATCTCAGTTAATCTCGAAGTACGGCTCCAATCATAGGCACCACCAAATAGGCTCCTACCTAAATTCCAATAGAGGAATTCATTAGCAATCAGCAACAAATCCAAACTCTGTCCTTTAAATAAAACACAGTAGCACTCCATCCATAATTCAGACTTACTCGTATTTACGTTCAGCTTACCAGCTACCGTTTTTATTAGTAATCTACATATGTATGTACCAACGATTTTACCAGGAGGAATAAGATTCGCCGGATGTGGATGCAAATGATGATTAACAAATTTTATCTTTACTGCAGTCATGGAACGTGAAAGTCAATACCAATAAGTCAAAACCAGGGGTGTATTCCGAAATGGGATGGGTCGATTGCCTTTTTCAGAATGAAGAACTTGAGATATTACTATCTATACTATAAAAATAGTAAAAAGCTATAAATATCTTGGAGTCACCTTAACCTATCGATTGACGTTTAAAAAGCATTTGGAAGGGAAACATAAAGGATCTAAAAGGGCAATAAACTCCAACTGGAATAGTACAAAATATAAAATGTAGATGTTTCGTAAAAAGAATTTTCAGATTACCGACAGACCCTCCAAACTGCCTGATTCACCTCGAACGTGGATTACCACCTTTGCATATGTTTACATTGCGACTACCTATAAATATTCTCCATATCTTGAAAGTAATGTGGCTACCAAAACAACCTCATGTAGTTGCAAAGTACTTTGTTCGTTGTAAATTGCAATTTTTAAAGAAATAACTTAGATGATGGAGCGAACATGACATCTTACTTGTAGAAGACGATGCAGCATCGTGGAGGGATAACCTACAGGACCTGTTCATAAAAATAGAGCCATTCGAATGCTACAGCACAACCTGGATGAGAAAAACTACTTTAACAGCATAAATACAATCTCCACAATTTTCAAGGCTAGGGGCAAACTTTTACATTTTAATTATTAGCCATATAGATTCCAACACAAAGTGGAATGCACCTGTGAGATAGAAAAGACGTTCATCATTTATCTTAGCCACAATTCCAAACTACCTCTGAGAAGCCTATGTTCTTCTCTCTACTCGTAAGCCCTTACATATGTATACCAGAAGCAGAATCTATATTGTTTGTTGACCATGAGTCCATAGTACTTTTGTATCTAATGGTGGTGGCATAGGAATTCGTAAAAGTTTACACAACCTCAACAGATTCTGTTGGCCTTCTGATTCGACTACTAGGTATGTTATGGTCCAAGCCTATGTTCGTTCTCCATAGTTATAGGAGATCCGGACAGACATCCTTTTTGGACAATGACTAGTGTGCTATGTCAAGATGGCGAATTGAATTGGGCTTGAGTAGGGTATGATTCTGTTTAATCTTTCCCATAATTGTAATGGTTTGCATTTATGCGTATTGTCTCAAGGCATGCAGAATTGAAAACACTCCATTAACTGATGCGGACCTATTGTGGTAGTTGACTATACCAATTGGTAGTTACAATGTAGGTACAAAAATTAATTGAAAGAAATATAGCCTTTGCTTGATCTTAACCTCAATACTCCTGAATTCATTTCGATATTCCTTAAAGTCAACTGCAAAGAACCTCGTCCTTAAACCACAAGCAAATGTATACCAGTTTGCGTTGGTTTTTGGATCTTTCAAAGACATTTTTTTCCCTCAAAGAATTTCATTGCAGTCCACAAAAGGAAATGCAAATGAATTATATAGTCCTCTACATTTGCGTCCTCTTCAAAAGGTTTCATTTCTCCAACTAACTGTGTGCAACTAGTTGGGGTATTTCCTTTAACCAACATTCCTTTCCGGTTTCAAATTCACCAGTAATAACAGAGCCTTGTTTGTCGAAAATGAAATTTCATTTTATGTTCCTGCTGCTGCTTATTTCGTGTTTAAGTCGGTTGGTTGCACCATTGCACATGGAAGGGATAAGAACGACCTCAGGGGTGGTGATGAGGACTTCGTGTATAATGGGAATGCAATTTCTTCTCTTTTTAAATCAACCAGTGTGCAACAATGAACAACTCAGCCAAGGACATAACCTCTTTTGGTCAAAACAATGGAACAATGAAATATCCTCAATCGTGTCATTTGACTGTTAAATGTGTTGTGCGTTTCAAAGAAAAACAAAAAAAGGCGGAAACAATTTATTAATTATGTTCTTATATAGTATTGCATTTCAGTTGTAAAAAGTATATGACTTCCGAAAGAGTTAAACAATGGCATCGAAGAATATATGAACTTGTACTTGTACTTATATGTATTTATATTATGTTTAAGGAAACCATAATTCATTTCGAAGAAAATCTGATCGATCAATTTCCGTAAAATCCAATTAAATTTAAAAGCTCGCATGTACATATGTATGTTAAAGGGTGGTTATTCTTGCCGCTGTGCGCTGTTGTTATTCACAAAGGATCAACATATTAATAGCCCAAAGGATAAACAAATACAAAAGCGCATAAAATGGGATCAGGAATCGAATTTCACCCCCTTTGCATTGTGTGTGTGTTCTCCGGAAAAATCCCATTTGTCATGGTAAAAAATGGAGGAGTATCCAACCATTTGAACTACCCTTTTTTATGGCTCTTGTAGCATATGCTATATGTATATTCGTTTATCAATTTATTTGGATGAAATACTCTCAGATTAGGTTTTGTTTGCTCTGTTTTGACACCAAATTATTATGGTAGTGTTCTTTGTCTGGCAGATGCGTTTCAATTTTGTTTTAAATTTTAATTTGTAAGGTTAATTTGGTAACTACTAGGTTTGGCTAGTAAAAGAGGCAATAGCTCTATGCGTTTGAAGGCAATCATCAATTAGAGACGATTGAGTGGTCACAGTGTGTGGTTATTGAACTGAATTTTATGGTTATTCAATAAGATAATAAATAAACAAATGCATACATACTTCCCATTTCCAATTACATATTTCGAAACCCACCCTACATACCGTATTCCCTGCCTTTCTCATCGTGGAAATGCTGAAATATATTCTCGTTCTCAATATTGAAAGGCTACAGTTTGGCAGAGTACTGAGTTCCGGATTATAGACTCAGAAAGGACTCGCATATAAGTCATGTTCTGGACATTTTGGTTAATGACTAGAGTGCGAAGTATGGCATTAAGCATTCTTACCAAAGACTAGATTTTTGTAGTACATATGTCTTCTTCTAATCAACAAGATTTGGAAACCAATCTACGAATCAAAATGCTTTCAAAACTAACATATCCTAGTCCTGTCGATTGTAGTAGATAGACGTCTAACCTAACGACAAAGGTGAACTTGGACGTTTTATAACCGTTTAGGATACAACATCCTATGCTATCGTACATAATGTTGTAAGCTTTGCCGAAGAACTCAAGGTTCTTGGAACACAGCACAAGGTTGCCCTCTGCTGGGTCCCTGGACACGAAGGTATTTCAGGTAATGAGAATGCAGGCGAATTGGCAAGAAGAGGGTCTGAATTTACATCGCAACAGGTGGACACTTCGGTGTTCATCCCGCCTTGCACATTGAAGCAAAAGGCATGGATTAGGGCCAGAAGTGAGGCCAATAGTAGATGGACCTCCCTGGACACCTGTGTGATCACCAGAAGCCTATGGCGTTGCTTAGGCAAGAATAGGATCGACCGAATTATGCTAAAGGACAGGAAGTCCCTTTCTGTCGAAGAATACCCCCTTCGAGGAACTTGCATAAATTGACGACCCGGATATCAATAAAATCTGGAAGCTCTTCGAAAATTCAAAATAGTTCCAATAAAGTTTCATTCTAAGTAAGGTCTGTGATTTTCGAAAAAATCATTTATTATTCACTGATTGAGTAGCATTTGTTCGTATCTGTCTTGTTAGATATTTTATGACCAACCAATTTGCCCACTAAGGGTGTGTTCTTTATGCGTTCACATACAAATATGTAAGTGCGTCTAGACTTCAGTCCCACAACGACTGATCCAGATAAACTGCCAATTGTATAAAAGCCATTACTCACATTAAATTTGGTTCCAAACGCACTGAATTGGCTAACACAACTGACAAATTGTCCTCCCCAAAAAAGAAAGACCAAACTTGTTCACTAAAACAACGTAAAGAGGACAAATTATTTGAGCAAACCACGCATTATCCTTTAGAAGGCGTATTTATGAACATCCTACAAAGAATACAAATTACCTTCAATAAAAATTTGTCATCCAGAATACTTTGGGTTTATTAAGAGGTGAAGCAAAAGGAGACGATGTCAGTATTAAAATAACACCACAAGCCGTCACCTCAAAAGAATAATACTCGTACTTCTCTCTCTTGCCAGTTGCCACCCACCTAAGCTCATGCCAACCAAATTGACTCATCTCCATCATCGTCATCATAATTTTCATCCGAATCTAATAACGTTCAATTTTTCATCTCAAGCGTTCCGTTTTCTTCTTTTTTTTTCCTTTCTCTTCTTCTTTCCCTCTCGTCTTTTATCCAAAATATCAACTGCTGACGACTTACTCTGCCAGGACATGTCTTGTGTGCACTTGAATGCGGGACTTAATGAGACCATATTAGATCCAATCATTTTGCTACAAAGACAACAACAAAAGAAGGAGAAGATGTATCTCCAAGAAGAAAGAAACGAAGCAAACGAATAGTAAAGACGAGAGAGAAGTAAAATTTAAGGAAAAATTCTTGGGCTATATTACGAAAACCACCATTGAAAGGAGACAAGGACAACCTTTTATGGGTTGTCGTGGTATTTCTGTCGAAATGAAAATTGAATTGAGACCGATGTCTCTATTGCACTATCTTTGACTATTTTTCCTTTTATATCTCGTAAGTATTCCATTTGGATACGTGCGTCTATGACAGCGAGAGGATGTTATATCATTGGATGCCACTATAATATTTATTGAACCGAAAAATTGTCGA
Source organism: Xylota segnis (assembly GCA_963583995.1). Taxonomy (NCBI): domain Eukaryota; kingdom Metazoa; phylum Arthropoda; class Insecta; order Diptera; family Syrphidae; genus Xylota; species Xylota segnis. The sequence continues at coordinate 60,918,424 of OY757237.1, forward strand.
TTAGTCGGTGGGTTTTATCGTGCGTGTGTGTGGGTTTCAATGATATAGCATCCATATTTCCTAATTTAGAAAATAAAACCATCAATTATAATTTTGGATACTATTTTTAGACAGTCTTTGAAAACGACTTATAAAAAATTTGTCCTACTTCACTACTTTGTGGAAGTCCAGTTCATGAGCAACAAATTGAATGAGTGTGACTCGAACATCGTTTCTAAGCCATTGTCCGACCTGACAATAGTGTCAAGTCTACAAATGAATTTTTTACCACTGCGGACACGTTTCTGATTTCTCTAAGTAGGGACATTACAGAATATTAGGATATGCAGTTCTAGGCATTAAGTCGACAAGTCTGGTGATGTTGTCCATCATGTATCTGAGGGTAGAATATGCGCACTACTTATGTAAAGCAAAATACATTTCTATATCATGTCAGCTCAAAAAAAGATTTTCAACACCATTAAGTGGGGTTTTCAGATAATGCATTATATATTTTGTTTTTAGTGGTCACAAAGGCTGACGTATTGCGATGGTGCTGATGACCTTTTTGTTGATGAAGATGTGGGTGAGAGTACTGAGTTTAATGGTTGCTTGTAGATAGATACTTGTAGATAGATACTTGAAGTTGATGAGAGTGTATCTATCCTATGGACTGACCCTACAGCGGTCAAAAAAAGGGTTCGGTCATGCCTCCATTCTAAATAAATTCAAAATCTGTCTCAAAAACACAAAAAACACGACCCCACGTTTAAGTTTTTAAAATAACTTTGCGGTTATCATCCCTTCCAAATCACTGTGGAATGTAGCTAAAATTTTCGAAGATAAGCCGATTACGCATCAAGGTCTGTGTTTTCTTTAACAGGTTTAATCTTAAGCTCTACCTCCGTCTTCCAGATATACACATATTCCAGATATACGTATATTCCAGATATACGCATCCTTTCTTGAAATCTTTCTCTAAAAAACTTTTTCTAGACTGCCGGTCCTTTTTCTTAGAAATGCGTGAGCAATTCAACATTCATCACGAGACACTGTCTAATAGCCAAACATGCCACCAATATGGATTTTTTACTTGCACCTATACCTATAGGGCAAGTATTGTATTTAAGAACGACTTTCGTAGAAGCTGCATGGATGAAGAAGTATATTTCTCTGTTTCTTTGTTTTTACCCAGCTGTCTGCCGACTTAGATTATCGGACTCGATCCTCCAGGTTGGAAGTCGGGGAGGTTGGGGTAACGAAAAAACGAATAGTTACAAGATAATAAATAGCCTCGGGTGCGAACTGAAAAGAGTGCCAGAAAATCTTATCCTCAGCTAGGTCCATCAGAACCATCAGTGATAGGAGCTTAAAAGTAAAGTTTTCTTGGTATTGTAAGTCCATAAAATATATTGGATTGATGTGCAGTACTGAATAATACTGCTAGTGGTGTCATGACAAAAATAACATACAGTTCACAGAAATACATGTGTCTTAAGAATAAGAGAAGAACGCGCCAGGAAGTGAAAAATCATTTTAGAGTAAGAGGTTTTTTTTTTTTTTGGTGCAGAGTGTACTTCTCTAACATTTTAATTTGTAGAACATTGCAGACAAAAGGTACTAAGGACGAGAAAACATCCAAAATATCTATAATTTTCTCTGTTCAATAGCTTCTTGGTACAATGCACCTATCTTCCGTCTTACATTCAATTTAATGGTCCTTTTTTATGGCCCCTGAGTGGGAGGAAAAACTTTTCAATAATATTTTTCTATTCAACAACAAATGAACATCTAATGCAGTTTGCACAAAATCTGCTTCGAACACGTCGACATTGTAAATCAAACTATACATTGTTTACTCAACAAGAGCCAACGTGCATTGATGTACATATGTATGTAGACGCACAGGGTGTGCTGAAAGTGTTAGTCCTGCGAATTTCACAGCACGTCAGCAAGGAGAAACTTTATGATGAAAAAACAAGACACAATGCGCGCAGCAAAGAGGATGAGGAAAATGAATTACATCCTTCAAACTGTAATATGAGTAATGGCAAAGACTGATAGCGGTTGTATGTCATCATGAAGTGTGTTTACTTTTCCTTCCTCCTACCTACATACACACACATAAGGGGAAACTATACGAGACCGCATCCAAATAAATTGTGCAATGCATTAAAGTAGGGACACACACTCACACACACACACACTCATACTCTCTCTCTGGAAAGTTAGAAAAAAAAAGTAAAAATTTCTAATGAAAAAGTTCTCTTCGCCTCCTGTTTCAGCTGCTGCTGCTGCACCCAATGGAAAAGGATAACAAAAGAGTTGTGTATTTGTGTGCTCGCGTGAATAGTTTGTTGTGCGAAAACTTTATAACGCTAACATGTGAGGCAAATCCTAGCGTTACTGTGCATTCTTGTGAATTTGTTATAAGTTGCGGAAAGGACCTCATGAAACTTATACTAGAGCTATAGAATAAGTTTTGCTGCGAGAGTCTGTTTTTTGCGTTTGTTTTTCATTTCCTTTAGCACTGTATGTTGGTGACACTTTAAGTTGAGATAAATTTGTTTTCAAGAACGTGCATTATAGAGAAAATGATAAACTTTAAAAGTAAACATAAACAAAACAAAAGCTTGAACTATGTATGATAGATGAAAGAAATTTTAACGCCTTACTCTCTGACATTTGACAGGCTTAGGTACTTAGTGCGAAATTCTGGGAGTCTAGAGTAAATATTGACAAGTTAAAAGTATAGATGAAGTAAAGGGTGTTCCTCACCTGTTTTTTTTTGTTGCAAGGCTCTCCCACTATCTATGACTAAGCCCCATAGAATAAAGTAATCCGACGAAAGGAAGTGTAAAAAGTGCGAGCAATTTGAATAAAGAAAGAGCTGCATACCTTAATGCAAAGTTGAACCTAGAAGCTTGGTTAGAGTATCCTTGAGTATTGTATATCAGCAAAGTACAAAAAGGTTTTTCAATAAGGACATAACAATTTTGTATTTAAGTAAAACATAAAATAATTGAGATACTGGGCATTATTCCAGATACACTAAATACATACATATGTATATGTATATGTATAATTTATATAGAACACGATTTCGTTCATATGATCTTCGCGAACATGTTTTAGCAATCGATTTTTTGGAACCAATTTCTCACACTCTTCCATGCTGGCAATTTCACGCTCTATATTGATCCTGAGCTCTTTTAATGCGGTTGGCTTATTGGGATTTACCAAGGACTTAACATAACTTCATAAAAATGTAATCGTATGAGTGAGGTGGCCATTCGACCAGACCACCCACAACCTATTTGGTAGGACAATCGAAAATTGGATTAAATGCTCTTATTAATTTTTAATAATTTCCAAAAGTTTCCTGCTCATTAACTTCACCATGGTAAAAATGTAAACTTTAACTAACGTATTGACATTGATAGATTATAGAAACAATTTGAGGGTGTGTTTGTATTAAAATACAGAAACGTTATGCCACTATTGAAAAACCCCTTTATAAGTATGTCGAAAGTAGCTTGTACTTGTTTCATTGACGTTCCTGTGAAGAGATAAATACACGAACTAATACATTGGTACATAATCCACATATTAGTTCGCTTTAGTCCACTCTCATCACCCTGTTTCTATTTACCTTCTGGCGGACAAAGCAGGATACACTTTCATTCCTTAAGCCATAAATAAAAATCCAATTACGCAGTGCATCAAGAAAAAAAAATTGCACACAGACTCTGGCTGTTTCTCTGGCCAAGATTAAATTAAAATATTTCCGCAAAAATTATACATCTAAACTGCGTCGTGTTGCACATAGCCAACGACTCGACTAAACATCCACACGCAACAGAGGACAAGGAGTCCTTGAGAACTACTTCAAACGGAATGTTTTAATTTCCATCCTAACAGAAGCAGGAAACAGTCTGTTTGTTGATGCCGCCGCTAAAGGCAACTATTGGGGGTCAGGGTGGAAGATTAAACGGACGCTGTAAATTGAGAAAACTTAGTTTTCCCATTTTAACTTAGCCCATAATCAACAACTGCATAACCTACTACCTACCTATCCTTAGTGAAAAATAAAATTGAGAAAGAAACGGATACGAGCGCGAAAGGAGTCTTGGCATCTTTGCCCATTTACTCATCGTCGAGTGGAGGTACGTTCGATTTGTGTTTGTTCAGAAATAGTTAGATGGGTACATATATCCTTGATGAGAAAAAGATATTTCCTGGTCGATGATAGTTAAGAAGTTTTCCTTTCGGTGAGCAGAAGTTTTCTTTAACAATGTTAATTAAGGAGTTAGTCGGTTGAATGGCAACTGGGGATGCAGTGGTAGTAGTCTTTAAGAGTTTAGATTTGTTGGTAAAATTTGATTACAAATTTGATGCCATGGAAGTTAAGGTTGTTGTCTTTTCGTTCTCGAACTTTCTTTTTCTTTTTCTTGGACGTTAAAAACTTCGAACTTCTTCTTACGTTCTGATATAATCACTTCTATAGCGAGCCATGACCATTGGTCATATGCACAACACTGAAGTATTTGGTAGTAGTACGAGGCTTATAGTAAATACTAGTACCATATAGTCCACAAATTGAAGTTTACAATTGCCATTTGTATTGTATTCAAATAAATACTACAAGTTCATCCAAAATTAGTAGAACATTCTTATTTAGTACAAAACTTCACTACAAACATCCAGGGACATTGTAACTTGAGGACTACTTAGAGGGGATTTCTAATTAAGTTCTAAGCATAGAAGTGTTTTCTACGCGGAGGTTATAGTAGTGGCAGTAGTTGTCATTGGAACTTCATTGAAGGCAATGCCATATAACCTTCTAAATGTCAGACAAGCTGCAATTTAGGCGAATTCTCCTAGTGAAATGAAATATAGGTTTCGGAAATGCTGTCGAGGAGAACTTCTTAAAAGGCTATGCTCTGTTGGTTCCCCGGACAAAAAAATATACCAGATAAACCAAGCTAAGAAGAAAGTTCGAAAAAGCAGATGGTACCCTTAGATACTTGTGTGACCAAATAAAGAATGTGGCCTTGTTTCGATAAAAGAAGGACATGCAGGATTATGGATAAAAAAACTGAGCCTTACGGAAAATACCTACTTCATAGATGTGGGAGTGAGGAAGTCTTAAATTTACTACACTTTTCCAGTATATAGAAGAAACTAAACCGGACAGTTTTCAAGTTTATCACAGCAAGAACCATAACGTGTTGGCATGATACTCATGACCGTAATCCTACGGCATCAAAAGTACCTACATACAGGAAGATGAACATAGAATCGGAAGATGGTATAACTGTTGCAAATGGCGGCTGTCAATTTTGTTTTGATATTTGTAAAGTAAACAACTACAGAATACATGTCGGCATGAAGTGCCACACTCCTTAATATCGCTATTGTCTATTTTGTTAATGGAAGCCTTGAAAAGACTAAAATAACATGTGATAGAAGAGGCGTCGGAAAACCTCATAAGGTCTATCAGAATAAGCCACAAACTCTCCAAGGTCTTTCCATCTGACGAGAGTGCGAGAACTTTTCTCCCGAAGTTCTTGCCAAAATGAGTGAAAATGCGATAAAAAGAGCCCAAATGGCCATCAAAAATGTACAATGTACAACATAATACTATTGAGGTTAAATTTACTGATTGTGATACCAAATTGCTATGAAATTACAAAATCCTTTTAGACAGAAATGACAAAATAATTTAAGAATTCTGGATGAAAGTAAATTTTTTAATTTGTGTTAGCTTCTTCTCTTTTTTAGCTACCTAAAATTTCAGAGATATCCTAGAGTAAATCAACTACACAGTTGGGTCATTTAAAAAGTAGTATTTTGTTTCTGTATAGTTCACCTTTAAACCCGTCTGTACATACTTAGTTAGAGTATCATAAACTTCATCAACGAGGCGCATTATTATCTGTGAAAAACATAGATAGGATAAATTGTCACAAAGGAGGATTGCCCTCCAAAACTTGAATAATATTTATCAATCTAAAATACACAGGGCTTGAGACAATCAACTTATTTGGATAAAAGTCATTAGCCAATACCAAGAAGTTGGAGATTTAGATGTGAATATTTTGACAGGTGACAACTCAAAAAATGGTTGACGTCAAATCAACATAATTCCAACTGACGTTTTTTTTTCCTTTTACCCCATAAAGTTGCAAAAATACTAGTAACCCCTAAAAAAAAACATGTAACTTACTTAAACGTTTCTCTACTGAAGTTTTTGAATATATTGCATTCCGGATGTTCCAGCAAACGGAAAGCGATTGAACAATGATGGTTCTCCAAAGGTGAGATGTCGTTATACCTGCAAATCAAATCATGTCAATCAGAATGGTTTTGAATGGAATTCCAAATCGAATCTTACCTGAGTGCCAACTCGGTGCGTGCATTTATTTGATAAATATTATTATAGCCAGGATGATCGAGATCATGACATATGCAGGATACTAAAAGGATGAGGCATTCCAGTTCGCCGAGTCGTGATATCAGATTAGCCTGTCGTGTAATTGCATACATCTGCAAAGAAACAAAAGAAAATACCAAAAACGAATGGTTAATAGACCTTAATAGAGATTGACTGATTGACGAAGGATAAACGTTGAAGAGTTTTCTCGAATAATGTCATTGCAATAACTAAGTTCTAACAATAGAAACCAAAGATGTGCTTTCGTAAACGTAAAAGAAATGAAAAACGGTCAACTTAAGTGCTATCAAGGATTTTTGTTTCCCCCAAACCATTCTCTACACTTATCCTACTTTTTTACTCTCTTCTTTGGTTCTGAAGTTATTATCCTTTTGTTATAGTTTTTATGTACAGAGGGCTAATTGCGAATGCAGGTCACATCGCACAGCACAGCGGTACATACCTGAAGAGCTACAAACTAAAAATATCCTTGCAACTGTGGCATCAGCAGCTGTGCAGCATAAACAGCACAACCTAACGGCTAACAGCTCTTAATGGAAGTAGTCTCCACCGTTTCGTGATGGAAGCAATTCACATCCCTTTTTTTCTTTTTTTTTTCTTTTTTCTATGCCAAACGGACGATAGTTACACTTGTACTCATAGAAAACGACTATAAAATGATAGAGAACTAGAGAGAGAGAAAGATAGAGAGCAGTGAATGTGCGCTCACGAATGTTGAGGTTTTGAATGAGGATTTTGAATTTTTAATGTTTTCACCTTAAGCCGGGCGGTATGTACATTAAATCCCCGTGGGGAAGGTTGGGATGGTTTCTAATGATATTAGATTGGAAGGAGAAAAGATTAATTCATTGAAAGTCTTGTTAATTAGTTCTCCAAAGCTTATAAAAGTTCTTAATTGAAAGTCAATGAAGGAGAGGAGAGTTGGTGTTTTAATTGCTGGCTATAAATGTACTTAACCTTGTGATAAATCCCATTTTAATAGTTTATGCCGTTGTATATGAAATAATTTCGTGGGCTAATCATTTTGAAAGGACGATCAAAATAATTTCACCAAACCTCTTTCGAATGGAGAGAGAGAAAAGCTTACTGGGACAAATGAGATTAATTTTCAAAATTCATTGCAATTTCCGGCAGGAGGTTTGTTTTCCAATGAGTAGAATTCACGAGGAGCGAAGAATTGAGGACTGAAACTTTGAAGAAGAAGGCCATAAATTGAAAGTTATATATTCCATCATTTTCAGAAGAAATTTTTGAGAACCTGGATCTCAACCTGCGAAGAAGGACGAGGGCTGCCCATGAGCTCTAGGAGTAGTAAAGCCTGGAAATAAATCGGTTTTTTCAAAGGAGAAAAGCACGAGAGGCACGCGGTCGAAGATATTTAACGATATTCAACGGATTAAAAGAACATGACAGGCCAACAAGACCCGTACAGAAAGAAGCCTGTACAAATGAAGAATAAAACCTCGTCATAGCCACAATTTCTGTCCATCATCCAAGCTTAAACACAATAAGACTCCTGAACCTGATGGCCTACAGGCCATCATCAGCGTCTGCTGAAGATGACTTAATAAAGAGTATACACCAACTCATCTCCCAAATTTGCTTAGATGATGTCTGACGAATGGAACCTCAGGATCGTTTGCCAAATCTACAAGAAAGGAGACCCTACTAAATTGGGTCAATTACAAAGGTATAGGTCTCCGCCATATCGGGTACAAGATCTTCGTCAACAACCTGATGGGGCCCTATCTGTGTAGCTTCAGGCCAGAAAAGTCCATTATATATCACTTCGGTAAAGCTCGGAGAAAAAAAGGTCAACATTTGTAGAGATATTAGTCTGTTAAGAGTCACGTATAGTCTGCACAACTAACGTAATACGTCGAGGACATTGACACACAACATCGACGAATTAAATCAAATGGTATAGTCAACAGCTACAACTTTGAGGTAGTACGTGGTCTTGGCAACCTCGGAATTACTAAAAATTTTAATAATGAGATCTCAGCACACCCCGATCTTCCCAGTCCTATTTCATAGCGTTGATGCATGAACTTTATCGAGAGCGGATGAAGATATCCTCAGTTGCTTCGACAAAAAGCTTCTTTGTAAGCAACTCCATTTGCGTTAACGGACTTTAGAGGATGAAATTCAATGAGTCAAAAAACTACTCACAAGTCGTGTGAGAAATTACTATGTAGCTGTTGTAAAGAATCGATGTATGCAGTTGGTTTGTAGTGCGGATTAGCCATTGTGATAGGCTAAAAAGCTCTTTTCCAATTGTTTGACCAGCTGTGCGCAGCTATGTATGATGTGGCACCACCTTGGTGGAACAAGACATTACTGATGTTAAGTCCATCCAATTCTCCCCAAAAATTGTCCTCTAACCAAGAAATTCACCCCACATGGTGAATTTAAGTCCATGTGTAAGCAAAAAATCTTTTCTGGCAGTAGTCAGTTGTTTTTGGAAAGTCGGGTTCTATATTGTATGATGGAATATATTTTCTGACGTTCGTTACAATACGATTTCCATTCAAGAGATAGACACTCTACAACCATTTACCATTTAACCAAACTCAGTCTACTCTTCGCCTTTTATGTTTCGCTTATAGATGCAGAAACTTTTCATATCCCCAAAGGATTTGTTAAAATTAGCTCAAACATTAAAAATAACCACAACTACCAACCGTGCCATCGAAAGCTATCTAAAAATATTGCGCAACATAAGGTCAAGAGTAAACCTCTTTGGATATTCTTGGCACATCCTTAGAAAATCAGCATTAAACATACGTGTCGACGTGTAGTAGTAGTCTACGACGTATTCAGTTTATACACGGAGACGAAACAAGTGCTAAAAATAAAGAAGATTAATTCAATATCTTCAATCCTTAAGCGATGCAGAGATTTTGAGCTTTTCTCCTGTTTCCCTCACATCCTTTCAGACAATGTTCAGTCTACACATACATTCGCACATTTATATAGTTTGTTTTAGGGTAGTGAAAGAGGTCACATCCTCGCATGAAAATTGTTTTCTGTACTTCTCCGGGATAACAATAGAATCTTTAAATGCATTGGATATTGTAATTTCGTTCCATGTATATGTACGTACATACATACAATTATCGATTGGACAATGCATGTCTATCTAAAGGAACAGAAATACATACAAGAAAGAAGGACATGGCATATAGAATGCAATATGTTGCACATGACTGAGTGAGGATAATAGCAGGAACAAGAAAAACACAAGTACATAGCTAAACATAAACACTTAAACAGTGGGTTTTGCAAAGACTACAAAAAGGACCTTTCATCGCCAGCATTCGGAACACGTCTAAGGCTTTAAAGTTGAATCCAAAATGACAACTCGGAATAGATGTTCTCAAGTTGTTCTCTCGGTTTCGATACACTTTTGAATGTGTACAAGGACAAGAGTACATGACACACATACTCGTACATAGTCATTTTGAGGTAAAGACACAAAAGGAACATAGTATAGTGACACAACAACTAGGACGAAATACAGAAGTGAATAGAACTGACTACCGAACGAATAAACGAATAAGTAAAATTTATGTAGTTGTAGCTTCTGTATATGCAAGATCCAAGGACATGTATCTCTTTTGGGCTTAGGTGCTTAGTTGAGTGTATTGTATGTGAGTTTGTTGACAGAATGCCCTTGTAACATATTTTGTGTGCTTGGGTTCGTTTTTATTATTTTCATCTACTTTGCCTTGTTCTATTGAAAACATATTGTTGAAAATCTAGGCCTTCGGTGGAGAGGAGTGGGGTACTTGAATTAGCAAATGGTTCTGTAAAATGCATTCAACTTGTTTAGTTGTATAGTTGTTGGTCATTTTGTTTCAAGTTTTAACAGGATGTGGCTTCCGTCAGGAGGCCTGTTATCCACAGGATGGGTTTTGTATGTTTTGAGTACCTTTAGTAAGGGCCTTTAGGAGAATGTTATTGTTTGACTGTTTCATTGAAACCCGTATCCATCTGGATGGTCTTTGGTTTAGGAGGTATACGATAGATTGAAGGAAATTCTGTGAGGATTGGGGCAAAGTTTCGTTTAGGGCTTCGAATTTACTTTGAATCCCCCTTCAGGGGTTATGTTATTGTATCGTGCGACATGTCTATTTGGGACACAGGGCCTAGCTTCTCACAACCACGACAGAGTAGTGTTTAATGCTGCCCACGAATGGGTTATACTCTCGGATGTTTGTCAAATCCTCGTAAGAGATGGGATTGTGAAAAAACTCTTCAGTTATCTCTAATCTTCGATCGGAGTCGTTTGTTTTTTTATCTTTGTAGTACGTGTACAAACTATTCGAGATTGAAAATTGAGCGAAGTTATTCAAACAATTACAATTAAAAAGCACAGATGATTTCAGAATCCATGTGAAAAATTGTGATCGCTTATACTTCTTCCTTTGCGTCTGATTAAATACAGAGCGAGACTGTTCAAACATACTGGTACGATTTTCACTTTCACTCAACTCAACGAAAAGGATCGTCAGATTGATTTTGTTTGGAAGGTTTAATATCTCAACCGTCTAAATCTCGTGTAAGGAGAGGTACTTGGGCCGTAGTAGACCGTAAGCTGATCTGGAAAGAAAACTCTTCAGAGAGGACGACGAAATCATCCATAGCCTTCTATACATGCAGCCAATCTTTGGGTGGTTAGTCTGATTGCCCGCAACAGACAAGATCAATTACCTCAAGACCATGAAAGTCATCTCAGTCGTAAAATCCAAATTGGGAAAACGATGTCACGAAAAGCTCACAACGAATCACTACATTATAGTCCTTTAGCTCCCAGGACACACTTGTATATTAGTGAGCCCAGGGCAGATAAATTAGCAAGATAAACATCTGAACAGGATATGACAATGATCAACGTCTCTGTTCTAGCGTCCTGAGATCAAGAACGACAGACGGAGTCCACTCTCATCATGTCATATTTTCAGTTAGCTCTGGACAGGAACATATGCTCAGACGACAAATGGAATAGCAAGCATTCCAATCCCAAACTTAACAGAAATGAGCTGCGTGTCATCATGCCGACCACAATCTCTCACTTAGACGAATACGTAATATTTTCTACTGAAGGGTTTTTCATCACAACTGTCTTATTTTGTTGTTTTTATAAAACAGTTTGTGTTTGAAATATCATACAAAAATCTATTTCGGGTTAAAGTACTGCCGATGTCATTAAACTTGGTGATCGATGATGATCTTGATGCAGTCGAAGGGGTAGGGCTTAGTGTCATAAACAATGGGTTTGACTTAGTCCCAAAGGAAAAAGTACAGAGACGACGAATCACACGGACTAAGCTACCGACAGATGACACCGTCACCGAAATTCGATTGCCTGGCCGGTTGTGTGGCATGTGGCGCTGTCGTGTTGAAATCATATACGTATGCTGGTCATATGAACCCTTTAATAGTCAGACAATATGGACCGCTAGTGATCTCAATTGTCTGTGACTGTGTTGCCGGTATTATTTAAGAAGAACCATCGGCTAAAGACCCCTTCAGCATTTAAATAACTGGGAGGATCTAGAGAAATAACTCACGGCGACCTAGGCGACCTAATACGAAATGCACCATCAACCATCCTAAAATTTAGAAAATATTCGGCTTGATTCAGGAAGGTCACTTAGTTCCATCGAAGCCATAACCAAACTTTAGTCGTGTTACTCTACGACAGGTGTTCCATACATGCACATGTACATATGTACCTACCAACCATTTAGATAGACAAAGCACTGCAAGGTCTTTGGTTAGATACTGCGGTGAACGTGTGAGCAACTCAGACTACCAACTTGCATCAAATTTGAGGCGGTAACACATTTTCTCCGGTGTTTTGAATAGTTTAAATTTAGAAAGATAATACAGAGTTTAAACTTTGCTTGGTAGTTTACTCTACACCAATGCTGCGAAATGTTTTAAAATTTTCCTTCATATCCTACAGTTATTTCCTCAGAGGATAAATACCTACATATCTCACTCCATTGTCACATTAAAGTTTTCTCGAAAACTTTTGCCAACTTTGTTTCCCAACTAAACTGCAAATGGTGAAAAAAACCATCGCCTCCAAGGATATGCTAATAAATTTCAACAAAAGTTGAGTAATAAGCGACACTAAATTGATATTCACGAAGGAAAACGTCAGTGTTCCACATGAGATATCATAAAATCATCATCATGCCATCATCACTAACGCTCCATCAGAGCACATTCCCGTTCAATTATCCTTAATTAGACACAACTATCGAATTATTTCCACACGATAAGTGAACCAAAAATCATCATTTTGCAGCCTTTGCAGGAACAGTGAATCTAGTCTCTTCCCTCTTCCCCCTGCACATGTGTCGGTTGACGGTTTTGATAAAAATCGATGCTCATCACAGTGTCATTGTCGAGTGACGACACAGGATACAGAGAAAAGGACACAAACAAAACTTGGTAACAGAAAAATAGGATAATAGATAAGCAACGATGTGCAGATATTTTTTTTTTTTGACTCACCATTTGTGCAACACAAAAGCAGTGCCGAAAATTATGAAACGGAACCTCATTGTAGTGTTTATAGACCTCGTATAGCCATTCGCGCAACGTATCTAGCGGTATGTGGAACTTATTGGTGAATCCCAATTCGATGAACATGGTTTGCATTAAATGAATAACATCTGCATCACTCCAGTCGTACGAGTCGAAGGCGGGCAGACGCAGTGCAGCCTTTACCTCGTCCGAGAACGTTGTATCACATATCTCCAGGAAGCGTTTCTTCACTTCGGTGTGCTTTGGTAAACTACTCTTACGGTGTGGTGGTCCCATGGGACGTTTCGATAAACCTGTAAAAGAAGAAAAAAAAAAAAACAAAGTCTGTTAGAAAGGTAGATACACTTTCAGGCACTATGGGGGATCACACGACAGCTAATCTAAATAAAAATCCAATTAAAACAGGGTGATGATGGGGTTTGGTGGTTGGTGGATACATGCAAATCGGTGTACTAAGTGTTTCCGCTCTCCGCTCTCGAGGAGTGCTTCTCGGGAAAATTAATTCTCGATTTGGAAAAAAAGGATAATCGAGTTTTCCTCCTCCGGTGCCCCATGGGGGCGGTGCGGAACAGGAGGCTATTATTGCTTGTTTATTGCGCCACTCGCATCTGTGCGAAGTCAAAGAACGACAGGAGGGGGTGGCTTAGATGATTATTTAAAATTTTCTTTGTCGGGGATATACATGTAATTAGTGTTTGAGCCTAGAAAATGAGCAATTCAAGGGATCTTGGTTCTTTTTCTCGTTTTCGTGAACAATTTAAAACGTCTAACACAAGTCAGGAGTCAGAAGGAAAACATGTCTGGTTATTGTTTTCGGTTTATACAGGGGGGCGTATGAGTAATATTTTTGGCACTGTGAGCCTTGGTGTTTCCCGGAAAATGTAATTTGTTGATTCATGACCAGCACACCAGCTGAAGTGTAGTTTTTGAGTTCTTTAGATTAGGGTTAAGTCGTGACTTGTAAAGGATTATAATTGCTTTTGGGCGAGAAGTTAGGTGACATGCATGCATGCTGTGGGTAGTTGTTCTCCAGCCTTATTTTTACATAAGTTATTGTTGTTTACTGTAAGGGTTTAGAAAAGAGATTTACGTTCCGATTTTGATCCAATTTATGTTGTTTTAATAAATACTCGTATGTGTAGGGCTCACAAATGAATAGTTTATGAGATATACGCTTTAGAAAAGTCCCCATTCTTAATGATATAAAGCCTCATTTTAAATATAGTGCTACAAATAAAATGAAAAAAGCAAAACTTTCAATTGTGCTGAAAATTGCTCCAAATAAGCTAAAATGAGGACAAACTATTTTGCTGTGCTGAATTGTCAACTCATACTGTTGTTGAATTTTGTTTTAATTTACTGTCAGGTGCCAACCATGTAACAATGGCATATCAAACTTTTCAGCTCACACGATTGGCTCACTTGAACAACTTTAGTCAACTAATGTCAAACTATTACGTATTCCGATAAACTTGTACTAAGAGCTCCTGAATCCTATCTTATATGTGGTGGTCAGCCTGAATTGGGCGTTATATGCGACAGAAAACTAAATTTTCGGTGTTATTTTGATAACATCATTATCAGAACTAACTCATTGGTTGGTCTAAGGAATTCTCGAACGTGACGAGATGTCGGCCTCACATTTGTTGGGTCAGGTCCCGTGCCATGATGCCAATTCACTTCGAATCGAGGTTGTTCAACATAGATTCATCAGTTTTGCTCTAGATGGGCTTCCTTGGGACCTAATGTCGCTTGCAAAACTCCCTGAAATTGCTTGCATCATCATATGTACACGAGCTATTAGCAAGAGATCTTGATAGCTCTGCACTGGTATAAGTATTATCCCGTAACTGCTCCTAATTTAGAAGCAAATTTACTCTCCGGAATTCCGTTCTGAATTCCATTCCCACTTTAGAATAAACTAAATACATATGTATATGAGAATGGGGTCTGGGTTCTATACAAGTTAAGTTACTTCCAAAAGATACGCTAATTTATTATATTAACAAAATTGTAAAATAGATTTTTCTAACATGTTTTGTTTCATTTACAGGACTAGGAACATACATATATTCGAGTGACTTCATCTATTGTGGGTTTAAGATTTCTAGACATTATACAGCAACAGATCCCAAGAACATTGTGACCAGTCAACCCCCACATTACAACTATTTGTATACGAAGGATACAGAAGAACACAATTGCACCAATTTAGCCACCAGTCATCTACAGCCTATCAATTCGACATACATGAAGCAATGAATAAGTCCAAGCACTTTAACAACGATTCTCACTTCTCAACGGGAGCAGCATTCATGTCCAGCTCATACTCTAAGCCAACAAACCACAATATATGTATATTTGATGTTATTAACTATTTATTAATAATAAATTAAAGACCACTTCAAAATATAAACAGTATATTTGTTTTATTCGTCAATTCCACCTGAAACCGTACGCAAGCTATATAATGCGGATCACCTTGTATTCTAAAATACACTGAACGTAAACAACACCCTTTGACTTAAATTTTAGTCCTTGTTTCAAGTCTCTAGCGCCTTTAGAAGCAAAGATATCGACCGCACAAAATACACCACAAAAGTTAAAAAGAAAAAAGAAGTTCCCAAACCAAATTTTTCGTGAAACACCAGGCGATCATGATTTCTCAGAAAAAAGTAGGGATCCTGACCCTTAGTAGACGGTGTATACTCAGTTTCTTTTGGCCATATCTTTTCGCCTTGTGGACGGATTCTGACGAGTCAAGTGTCAAATTAAAGAAAAAGATTATAATGAAATAGAAAACCATAATGGCGGATACAAGATGGCGGCCACAATTTCCTAAAACCATTTATTAAAGGAGTAATTTTGATGTTTCAGACAATTGGTAAGTCCTAGAGTCAAGCGATTTTCGCTAACTTGCAGAGCAAGTGATGCCCAACTTGATATTTGTCACTTTATCATACTTTAATCATAATAACGCTCAAATTATTTAATAAAATTGAATTTAATGATGAATGAACATCGGAAGTTATCAGCTCCATTTTTCATCCACCATATTGTAGTCTAAATCCATCTCATTCCTTATAGAATCCGCTTTAATTTGACACTTCAATCATTAAAATCGGTCAACAATCTAAAAAGTTATTGCCAAAAAAAATCAACTGAAAAATCAGTATGCCGCGGGTGATTACAGTAGCATAGTTTTGGGTCCCTACTTTTTTCTGAGAAATCATGGTCGCCTGGTGTTTCACGAAAAATTTTGCTTGAGTTCGGCATTTTTTTTTTTGGGGAATGGGGGGATTTTGCTTCTAACGACGGTAGAGACTTGAAACAAGGACTAAAATTTAGGTTAGGAGAAAGGGTGTAGCTTACGTTTTCTTCTCATACAGGGTGATCCGTGTTTTTATAGGATTGGTGCATTTGACATCTTGAGTTCCAGACGGGCTAGCGAAATAAAACAAAAAGCAACTATTATGTTAGAGGGTGCTCTTTATTTTTAGTGCAGGGTGGTCTATAATTTTTACAAATAAAGGTAAATCAAAATTGTTTAGTTTGTGTCTTGGAGATGAAGAGTGTTGTTTGGAGGAAGACTGTGCTGAATACGTGTTGTCGGTGTAGGGCCAGGGAAATGGGGTCTGTAGTTATGATGGCGATGTTAGTGATGGGTTTGTACTGAAAGGATGATGGATGAAGATCGTGGTATGATGGCGTGAGGAGTCAGACAGTGTCAGATGATGGTAATGAATGTAAATTAAGTTTTTCGAGTTTGCTGCTAATCCTATGAAGAAAAAAAAGATTAGAAAAGACATGTAGAAGGTAGTAACCAAAGATTAGAAAAGACATGTAGAAGGTAGTAACCAAAGTGTCAGCCTTTGACACCGTTTTTTACTTTGAATACAAAAGTTGAGTAGCAGATGTAATGCTGTGAGAAATATGTTATTCGGACCAAGAGTGATGTTTCGATGATTTCAATGGGAGATGACTTAGAAGAGAATACCTATAATAAGGGACAAGGAAAAACTTACTATTTAGATACTAATAAACGTTATGGTGGTAGCGAGGAGATTCAACATTGAACTATACAAACTGTACGACCGGGCAAAAAACTGGGAGTTAGTAGAATGAGATGAGAGCGTGCAGTAGGGGAAGACCTAGCTTTAGGTGGGGCGTACAAGTACATAGAAGGCAATCGGAACCGACTAGGAGTGCACCAGACTAACAGAAGAGGCTTTTTAGTTTAAGCACAGGTTAACCTCGAATTGTAGTGCCACTTGTACTTGCATTTTTACTTGCACCTATACCTATAGGGCAAGTATTGCAATCGTGAAAAAAATCGAACTCGAGATTTTAATCAAACTTGACATTACTATGATGGAGAAGTCCAAAAAAGTAGGTCCGGCAATTCCGTCTGTCTGTCTGTCTGTCTGTCTGTCAGTCTGTCTGTCTGTCAGTCTGTCTGTCTGTCAGTCTGTCTGTCTGTCTGTCAGTCTGTCTGTCTGTCTGTCTGTCTGTATATTCGACTACAGCCTAAACGGCTGAACGGATTTACATCAAACTTCATATATAGGGTCTGTGGGATATTCCCTAGAGGCGAAATTTGAATTTTCATTCTAACCTCAAAATTAAGGGTAGTTTACTTAAGGCCGATTTCAGTTAAAATGCATTTTCTCGAAAACGGCTCTAACGATTTCGATAAAATTTGATGTGTGGGTTAGTTTGGGCATATGCTATGAGGTGGCATACCACGTTTTTCACAAAAAATTCGAATAACGGTAATATTGAAAATCAGCTGTTTCTCGGGTATTTGTGCAGCGATTGGCCTAAAAATTATTATTTGTAGGTTATAAGACAAGTGCAAAATAATGGCATACCAAATTTTGGAATGCCACGCCCACTTTTATAAAACTTATTTTTTTTCAAAATTTTTACTAGAAATTGAGAAAAAATTATTTAAGCAAAGTAATAGGCCTTAAAATTCTCTATAATTCACTCAAACACCCTATCTGGCAACGCCCACTTTTTATGGGCATTTTTATAGAAACAAAACATTGAGTAAACTCCTACAATGTTATGACTATTATTCCATCGAAACGCGGAATGCCACGCCTACTTTACTGGGAAGAGCAAGACTTGGACTTTAATCCTGATAAAATTATACACTTATAGCATTACGGTGCAAGTACGTACGACCCAGTCGTGCACTTTATTTTGTCTTACAGATCATTCGATATTGCCTGACTGGATAATGGACAATTCGTTCAGTGCTGAAATGTAGTGTCAAATTAGAAACGCAAAGGGGGACCGAAAAGCCGCTTTAATCTCCAGATATACAAAAGTGGAATCAAACCCAATTTAAGAGAATATGGGTACTCGGAATTTAACTGGAAAAAAAGAATATTAAAGTCTCTCTGCTGACTTGCCCAATGCCACAATTTTAGTTTTTACCGTTTTTTAAGTAGAGTTTTGCCAAAAAAGGATCCATATATCATGACTTTAGACCATTTTAATTCAGCTTACAAGGATAACGAATACCACACATTAAACTTTACCTTCGAACAAGTATTTCTGCAAACTCAACTCAAAAGTGACAAATATCAAGTTATCTAGTTTCAGCATTTAGGATGCGATATGATCCTGCTGCTGATGATAGCTGACAGCAATTTTAACCTAACCTATTCATCTCCGTCCGATATGCAATTTGCAAGCTTTACACAAAGGAGAGACAATACCTCTCGTAATTAATATTCTTCTCCCAGAGGTCCGCTATTACAAGGCGTCGCCATCATTTCGTAGGAGTAAGCCATCGTTAATAGTCTAGATTTTAAGTCTAGCAATTAAAATTCGTTATTAAAACGCCTTTTTCATAAATTATCCCATTTTATGCACAGGATGCGATATGGGTGCAATTTAGCCACCCCTATTGGTAATGTGTACAGACTACAGATATAGTAGTCAGGACAATGGAATGGAAATTCGTGTGGTAGGGTTGAAACTGGATTAGTGGCATAATGTCTTGTAATTTAGTGGATATTAGCTGGCTGGCATGCTTGTGTAGCATTTTTGAGACAGTAATTGGTGCTGGCCAGACCAGGCGTCTGCTAATACTCGTAGTAGACTATAACTCTTGAAGCGGGTGGGGTATATGTTGGAATTTATGTGAAGCCATGTATATCCTTCTTTATATCCGGCGCTTCGCCAAAGAACTAAGTTGGAGAGTAGTTTTTATGTCACTTTTATATTTAATTAAAAGAAAATACGGTTTGCAGTGGACGCTGCAAGGATACAATTTTATTAAATTGCTTATTTTTTTTGTTTAAATTTTAGTTTGACTTTTTAGAAACGAGTGGGGGACAGATGGTTGCACAATGCAAAAAAAATTAATGCTATTCTGCATCTCCATAAAGTATTCACTTGCGAATGGAAGTTAGTTTTATTGTAGGGACAGTGAATGCTATGAACTAAGTTAGTATCACTCCTTTGAGACCCGGGTACCGAGAGAAGTTTTCTGCTTGGGTTTTTTATATAAACATCGGAGAGGGTCATATCAGCAACATTGGAATCGTCGTTTAAAGAATTTTTTCAAGAAAAATCGATTCGTTCGCAGATGATTTCTGATCTCTTGGATGACTGAGGATTAAAAGCTACTGAACATAGTACAAACATTTTCCCTAAATGCACCACTTCTGCAACTCAAGTATAGTGATGTCAAAACGTCAAACGATGACGTTATATTCGTGGATACAGGGGAATTCCTCTCTCTATACGAATCAAAAAAGAAGGTGTAGGCATAGGCTCGGACAGTAGCCGCCCATGCAACTGCGTTGAAGGCAGTACCACAAGAAGGTCCCTGGTAATGAGAAGGCCGGCGAATTTGACAGAAAAGGTTTGGTTCACATCAGAAGAAAACGACATCTCGCCTTATATACTCAATTTGAAGCAGAGATAAAGTGCCTAAGAACGCCAACATCTTGGACACTTGGACACTTGTGTAATCATAAGAAGTTTTGACAAGAATATGACCCATAGAGTTATGTAAAAGACAGTAACTCCCTTTCTACCCTGATAGGAGTCATCACGGAGCACTACACTCTGTGATAATGAATACTACTAGGTTCACTTTAAATTAAAGAACTGAACTGAATACTCATTAGAGAATACACTTTGTTTTGCATTTCGTGTCCTGGAAAATCTTAATTGGAACACGCATTCATGTCCATATGGGTTTTGTTTAAAGCTTGTATCTTCCTTCCAGCTGGGTAGGAACCTTAAGCACGTCCAACCATTTTCTCAAAATGGGAATAAAACTTCTGCTTCGACCCATTTGGATCTGTGCTTGCCAAGGTAAAGTAGAGCATTGCCATTTTACAAGATACCTCACAAGAAACCATTTCTTTAACGACTGTCAGGGGATTTAAGTAATGTCGTACCTGTTCGAAAAGCATACATCACCATGGTGAATAAATGTATGTCAACTCTAGGCATTTCTTTTTTTTTTTTTTTATGGAGCTTAAGTACATATGTACGAGAAATATATTCCCACAGACTATCTGGTGTGTCATACCATAAGTTGCCCGAAGTGAGCTCCTTTTTTTTGCAACCAGCTTAAAGTTCACAACCTATGACTCGAGGTAAAATCGAAAACTGAAACAAACTTCATTGTCGTTTAATCTACCATAAATTTGATCATATCACATCCAAATTGATAAATGAACATAAAACCCCTGACATCACCTTTTGGAAGCGAAGCCCCATTCAACGACCGATGGTAAATATTTGTCCTGTCACCTTAGCTTACGTCATAGACTAATAAAAACACATTTGTTCCCATCGTCGTAACTAATTCAGCGTGGAATGGAAAATAATAAAAATGATGAATCTCTTTACGGAGGAGGCTCTTTTCTGTCCTGTGGGTAAGGATGATGTGCCAGGTGAAAGTTCAAAGAAAAAATGCCGCATGAACTTAAATAAAAGCGCCTCGGAGATGCATTCACTCTATCCTGCGTGTCCTTGAAAAAGAAAAGAAGACGACGACGAAGCGGAATAAAATAAAAAATGGATAAAAGATTGATATCATGTTATTCCATCTATCATTTGACATGGGGACGGGTCTCTAGGAATGCCATCGGATAGAGTACCGTGCGTCGCCTGTCTGATTGGCCCTTACGACATCTCATGCAATATGGAATTCTATCATCCGTGCTAAAACTATTTTCCTTTTCGGATACCGGAAAAGGACATCTACGATACGTGCACAATTCCTGTTATTTATTTATTTATTCACTCAATTTCGTGTGAACAATAGTTGGGTAGATGTGGATGGATGTTGCATGTGGGTACGTGTTACGTGCGCCATGAGAGATGTTTTACTTTTGCATCTCCCGTTCGTCCTCCTCTAAGACGATTGGGAACATTTTTTGACAAGACCCCTGTGCACATCCATGGATGGCAACTCAATTTTTCTCTGAAAATACACTCTAAGCTGTGTATTTTCAGTTGGTGCGGCAGTTACGGTATGTGTGTATGCATTTGTTTATTCCTTTGACAGCCATGAGAGTAGAATGCAGATGTTTCGACTGTCACGTAGGATGAGGATACAAATTGCATTTCGGAAGAAGGAAAAAGCTTTTAAGTGAAAATAGGAAACTAGTCAATGACAGGGAAAATACAAAAGCATACTGAAGAAGCATTCACTACAACGGAAGGATTAGGATAAGTATTTTCTAAGAGTCCTTCAAGTGTTCGTATGGGTTGTATATAGACTTTAGAGAACATGGCTATTTTGTGATGCTTTCAATCCTATTTTTTTTTAAATGACTGTATCTTATCAGGTTGTCTCATGCTGCTTGACTTCGAAATGACTGTATCTGCCTTGGTTGGGACTTGACAACGACGACGAGAATCGCCTCGTTGGTTTTGCCTTAAGGATTATGAATAGGACTTGCTATTGAATTGGACATTTCTACAATGAGATGATTCATGTAAAGTACTTACGATGATAAGTGGGTAAACAGACAGTTTGTAATATGTATGATGTACTTTTGTCCTGTGGTAAATGAACAGACCCCTAACAAAGTCATGTCATTCAGAGCGTTGTACAGTTTAGAGGACATGCACCATTTCTTATGCAGAAAGATACAATTAGTGATCTTGGTTTTTTCGTGAGGAAATCAGGAAGCTCATGCATCTGTCAAAGGGTTTTAATTGTCCCTGTTAACCACGTCAGTATCAGCTAATTTCTGAACTGATTTCTGGTAAAATAATGACAATTGTGTCTGAAAAAACTGAAGCGAAACTCAACAGATTATTCAATTTAATGGACACAGAAATGTATTCATACTTTTCAGTTCCCGTAGTAATAATGACTATTTAAAAAAAAACTTCAATTCAGAATAGTGAATTAATTTGACAGCTGACAGGCAGGAGAATTTTAAATCACATTTCGTATTCTAACTTAATCATCATCGAATGCATCATTCGTTTTATGGTGAATGATGTTCATTTCAATTTAATTTGAAATGATATTGACCGTCACTATGGAAAAGGCTTAGTGCCTCAACCAGGACGAACAAAAAGGATTTGTAATCACTAATTAATGTAGATTTTTATTTATACCACAGTTAATGAATTGAAAGATTTGGATTCACAGAAATTGCATTTACCTTGTAAATAAAATTTTTTTCGTCCTTTCGAAAATTTCGATTGATACTTATTTGGTTGCAAAAATTGAAAAATACAGAACTTGGCATTTTACTAATAATTTGAAATAAAAAAATAATTAGGATATAATTCACAGTGATATTTTAAAGTAGGGCACAATGTTCGAAATGAAAACGACTGTGCGACTGAAGGAGTCATTGCTATGGTGTCCTAGTCAGACTGGGCACAACACTATCCTTAATACAGGACACACATAGTACCAGTCGACAAAATTGAGTAGAATCAGTAGTTCTCCACTGGAAGTCTACACTGATGGACTAGCGAGGGCGTACCACGTCGACTATTTTCAGAGTCTCTTGCCGTAAGGATGTCTTTTAGACTGCCAGACTTTTGTGGTACATTCCATTCCTAGAGCAGGAGTTGAATCGAAGGTGCTAGTTGACTGTTGACGATAACAATTAGCCTTTTTGCTCTCTTTAAGGTGACCATCACCGTGCTCATCACATCGGATTTTTTACGACTATTAGTGCAGAAGTGCTTCGAAAATGCTTCGGACATAATAATTCTAATGTACGACTGCTCCGGTCTAATTTGCAAAATAACTCAAATATTTTGGTTTTAAATAAATCTTCGCAAGAGCTGACAAAGTCTGGTCATAACTTTTTACTATCAAAAGTGTGTCTATCACCTATTACTTTACAGAATTCTACTCCCAAACTAAATATGTTTCCCAATAAAGTTCTTGCAATTGGGTCGTAAATCGCAAAGTCTTTAAGTTTTTGCACACCAATATCTTAGTAAGAAGACTAATAAGGATAAAACGATTCCAACAGGTAAAGTGAAACAACAGGTAAAGCTTGAAATAAAGAGTCATAAAAAGGTCATCAGATAACCGGGTAAATCCTTAGGAATGTTTTCTTAGCATCGGTGGAAGGACTTTCATTTGATCTGTGCGTAAAATGGGAGTATTTGAGGAGATGAGTGCTCAGTCTCAGTTAAGTCTCGTCAAGTTTGAGATTGTTTGATCTGACAAGAAGAAGACATCAGAAGGCGAGGTTTGTCTTTTGTGGAACTGCTGCACAGGGGGGAAAATTCTCTTGAAAAATGCTCGGCTATTTCAGTGCATATACACATACTTGAGGTGATTTTCGAAAGAACAATGACCAGGTAGGAAGTCTGTCAGGACCTTAGTAAAAATAATATGATCCAGGGTCAAATACAGTGATTGGACGCTCGTTTTGACAAGTTTGACAAGTACTTCATGTTAGGGTGGGTTTTTGTGCTGTTTGTTTAAAGAAGACAGTTTCAAACCAACTTAGACTCAAAGTCAAAGGACAAGAAAGCTTTAAAAGCTCTAGATACTGGCTACTGGATAATATATTTATATGTGATGTTCGGAGGTTATTTCTGATACACTCTCTGACACAGGGATCGATAGTGAAAACCACTGCTGGAAAGATAGAACTATAGTGTCCTAACGACGCAGATAATTCGTAATTGGGATGGAAAACGCCGATTACTACCCCAATTGCCATTTTTGAAACATCAGTCTACCATTCAAAGTGAGGTATCGATTGAGGGATTTGAGTATTATCTTAATAACTCTGATTCGGAGAGATGAAGGAACGATAGAAATTGCTTCTTTTCAGCAGGGAGTCCAAGATGCATACTGTGGGTGAGGATAGCAGCGCAATTCTTCCAGAGATCTTCATATGTCCAAATAGATTGGCCGAGGTGAAACTTAAGAGCGCTTGCCCCCGCAGTCTTCATAATACTAAAACCCACATAAATGGGGTAGGTACGCATTGGATTGGAAAAGAAGTATTATCAAAGGATATGAAGATGTGGAGAAAAGTGCAGAGGATGATTTCTCTCTTTGATAGAGACTTTCAATTGTGCCAACAAGGCTGCAACTATCAGATTGATATGCGACATCTAGGAGGTGTTCAATTAAGGTAGTATTTCCGATGTAAAGGGAGATATTTTTTTCTATTACCTTCATGGTCAACTGAGGTAAGATTATGGATCTGATCTACTGCCAGCTAAATACTACATTAACTTCTTTCAAAGGTAAGTAGCTAGGTTCATAACTGAAACCAAATATAATTGTTAGCTTAGCCATCACACATATGTATGTCTGTACCTATCTTTCCACTTTCCTCGTGACTTAACGGCTTTTCGAATGTTTATCAGACAACGTCAATCAAAACTTTAGTCACATGCAAACATCAGTAACATATGTAACCGAGATTTCCGACGGCGTAAACAGCCATAAACAGCCCTGTCGTTCAGACGTGGTGCTGTTTATTATGCAACTGCGATGCCGATTTGCAATTCACAACTATTAAGGTAATTAATTAATGACCCTTATCTGGCAAGCCAGTCAGTATGCAAATAAGTGATTACCCAGGTCAGGTGTATTTTAGCCAGGATTAAACGGGCTTGACTGATGGCGGACATCGACTCTGGTGGCAGAGCCTTCTTCCATTTCGTCACTGGACACTCTGAAATGGAATGAGGTGGACAAATTTAAATCCGAGGATCTGAGTGGCAAATGTCAAAAGCGATGTCTGATATGTTGGCCTATTGTCAGACAAAATGTGAAAAAAAATTTACTCCTGATTGAAACGCCTTCAAGCGTGATTTCCTTGAAGGTATTTCGTAGTATTTTTTTCCGCTCATCCTTTCAATTCCATCGTTGATCCGTTGTGATGTGTGTGCATGAGATTTTTCAATCGAATCGATTTCTATTACTACCACCATCATCATCCATTTCATTCCATCAACACATCTCGATTGGATTTTGTTTCTGCCTTTCAATGTCTGCCTGTGTGTGCGTGTGTGTGTGCGTTTATATGTGTGTGTGTGCTAGGTTCCTGAATCTATCAATTTCGTTTTCACAGGCATTCCGGAATTGAAATCTCTCTATCTCTGTGCCGAGAGTGACATGCGGAATGAAAGTAATTGTTGAAGGATTTTGCGTCAAGGATACGCTTTCAAGTGTAGAAAATGTTCGTTGTTGTATCAGCGGGTGGATTCTTTGAATTTGTTTGCATTTTTCTGGTCCTTTGTTTGTGCTTCTTTGGTGCGACAAATAAACAATCAGTGGTAGTACATCGTACTAAATGACAGAAATAGAAGTGAATAGGTGAAGGTAGGTGGCTGTTGTAAAATGGAAGAGCCATGCTTGGATAGACGGTGTATAATACATACACATACACAAGTCGTTGTAGTAGAAAGGATATTTTTGGATTCAAAGGTAGTTTTATCTGTGGGATTTTATTGAATTTTATAACGAAGAACTTTGAACATGGATGGGGAAGTTTTAGAATTCGAAGAGAACAGTCGGTCGACGGCAGGATCAAAAAGAACTGAGTATATTAGGATTTGGTAGCTTGTTTGACTAAGATCTGCAAACTTCTGGTAAATGGACGGTAATATGCCCACAAAAAATTAAACCAAAACTTCACTGTACCGAACACAGGGGTGCCTAATGGCTAGCTCAGAGCTAGACTTTCAATCAAGGGTCATTGACATCAAGTCATGTTCAGTAACTCGTGGCTATATCACCTTGCATCGGTATTATGAGATTACTACAAACAAGCACCAATGGAGACCATGATCAGTCTTCTTCCGTTGAATTTGTACTGCAGCTGTCTGCCGGCCAAAGCTGCTGAAAGACTGAAGGAAGTACGAATATAGTTTTCGAATCGTTATGATCATGCATCGATAGGTCATCAATGGATCGACGGTAACTGATCATTTGAACCCGAATCTTGTACTTGACAAAGTCTACTAGAAGCTCCATAGAACCGGCAATAAAAACGACGGTTCTAAGATGGACATTGGCATAGGAGCCAATCTTCAACTCAGAAATTCTAAAAATAGCGAAATTCTTTAAAATTGTTTTGCAAAACGATAAATGTTCATACAGACAGTCAAGCAACCGTTCAAGCTCTGACTCTCAGGTAATTAGATCGAAACTTGTAAGCACCTGCAAGTAACTACTGAACAATATATCCACAGCCATTAAGGCGATCCTCTGCTGAGTACAAGAACATAAGTCGAGCCAATCGACAATGGACTCATCTAAACACATATGTATGCAACGGACAGAGTTCTATGGCCGGCTCTAAACAAGAAGAAATCTGTTTCTCTGATGAAGCTTAGTCATACCAAAACACACGTGTTCTGGGGCATAATTACTGGAGAACCTCGGTGTACTGCACACTGACTATTGCAGATGTCGTAGGTACGAGAAAGAAATCGAATCTGTCCGACACCTGCTGTGTGACAAACCTGCCCAGTTTGCAAGAAAAGTATGAAAAAACTGTGAAATTACTTCTTCACTGAATTGGAGGACGTGGCTAGTATGTGGCAGACCTTTTGGGTATGGTTATCCCGAGAGTCTAGGTCTCGACCATCTAGGGAGATTCCACAATAGACACTAGTCATCTTAGTCATCTATAGTCATCTATAGTCATCATCTTATTTGATCTCGTTGACAGTTGTCGAATACATGGATATCTAAAAGCCTCTTTTAAAAAATTGCCTTATTCCCATAATTCAGTAAAATAGATACATTCACTATTGATTTGTATAAACCCCTCAGCTTTAACCAATTTTCTTAAGTCTTTTGACTCAAAATTCGCCCCCAGGCAAAAAGGATGATGTTAGAAAAATACAGACACCACCAAAAACCTCACGGCTTCTATCACATCATCTGTCAGAAGTAATAATCTCCTTCTCGAAACGATTCCTGGCAAAATTCACTTTCACCAATTGACATCTGTACGCCATCAGTGATACAGCAATAAAATTATTTACGTCTCAAGGATAATACCACAGCGTTTGGTTCGAATTAAATTGCCACAGACATTTACGTGTGTGTCACGCACACGCATCCACTAACAAATGAAGTTATTAACGCTAACGGCTCTCAAGGATAAGAAGAAAATAAATGATGATTTGTCGAGATACAGATTTAAGGGATCGAATGGCATTCTATTTTGTTCACAAAATTTTCCTTCTGAAATTACAAAATTAAGTTTTTCCCCCTCCAACGGGGGTCTGTTACACATGTCTTATGTTTGTACATATGTACTTATGTACACCTGAATGAAGAAGAAGAAGAGAATTTCTTGTACAAATATCAAATAACTTTTCGTTACTCGTAACTAGTCTTGCTGCATGGCCTCTCTGTTTGGACAGAGAAAACTTTTGCCCATTACGTGAGACACATGATGTATGTCTTTCGACAGAGTTCAGGCAATTTGTCATCCAAAGTCTTCCCCCCAAGTCCTGAATATTGAATTATATTTCGTATAAACTACTCTGCGGAAAGTAAGCAAATTGTTCAAATGGTTTACGGTGCTTGAAATATGATTTCAATTAGTTTAAACAGTTTGAGGTAACTTACTTGAAAATGTCAAATCGTCGAGTATCCTATTTTACAAATTATGATTTCATTTCAAGTTCCAACTATTCATTTCGAACGAACAAGAACATCCTCCACAGGATGTATGGAAATATTTTAAATTATTCAGCAAAGTCAAACCAATTTCAGACTACCAGACAATTACAGTGTGGGTTCGGGCTAAAAGAACATGTACCCTCGTTCCAGATGTCATCTTATCGCCTGTAATACCATCAAAAAGCAATAACTGCATCACATATCCTTGTGAGATTCTTACATTGGCTATCGCCATGTACGTACATAAGTACGTATCTCGTGTGTAAGACCTTGTTTTCGACATCGAGTAGCAGCACATGGGCACATTCAGCATTGATGTGCTTCAACAGAAATTGCTGTCATTCGAACAATTGACACAGTGCTAAACACATGCTTCAATACCACCTAATGGCAACGTGACCCAAATATAAAGAATGTCTGTCCATTTAAAAAAAAAGAAGAAAAAACAACCACTGGGACTACGTACGCCGCCTCCATTTGAGTGTTACCCTTCCTAGCATATAAAAAAAAAACCGAATCTAGAGTAGACAGCAAAACATGACACACGAAAAAAAAAAGAAGTAATCAAATGCGACAGTTGACTTAAGTACTTGACATCTCGGCTAATTGAATAAGTTTATGTGCGCTTAACTGCGAGTCTGTGATTAAGTTGTATCGGTGACTGATTTGAGAGGATTTTGGGTAATCCATGAATCAGGAGATTGAGTAGATGTGTGCGGAACGGATGTGTAAATATTTTATCTCAGAACATTTGATCAGGGCGAATTGAAGGGGCTTAGTTCCGACAGTAAATGGGGTATAGGAGGCAATCTCCCCGATGTGTTTAAGTGGGAGTTTGAGAAATTACTTGACAGCGGGAAACGTTTACCTAATGCGAAAGGCTTAGAGTTTTCTGTTAAAATTTTCTATCAATAAACGGGCCCTTGTAGGAGAATTGCAGCAAATACGGCATATAAGTGCCATACAATTGTGATAGACAAATTTATATGGCACACTAAGTAAGTTTTGTGCCATATTATAGCTGTAAAAATATGGTATTTCACAGTAACATGAAAGAAAAGAATATCAGGGACAATATTGATGAGCGATACATAGTTGAGAAATACGACACAAATAGGAGAGAGTTTTGAGGCTAAGCCTTTCACACAGAAGGCATAACCATGAAAAGTATGCGAGCTCTAATGATTTGCCGGTGCCTAGTTTGCAAATTCTAAGGATGTAGCTTTAGATAGATGAACACATATGTACATATAGTGTTGCTGTTGTACGTCTAATGATCGCATATGGAGTGATTTAATCGGAAAAAGAACCGATCTGCACATAATTCCATAAAATGTTTAGATATGGCTGCCTTTACATTACTGGAGTCATCAGAGGTACTACTGGGACAAATTCTATTTGCATTTTCTGGTCGAGGAATGTTAAAGCGAAACATAGAAGGGATAGGAAGAAAAATTGGGTTAAATTGATAGAATTCGAAGACCTTCTCAAGAGACTACCATTTCAGGAAACAATATTATCCGAAGGCTCAACTGTGAATAGAATTTTCTTATGAAGCCCAAGAACAAAAAGTGTTAGAACAATGAATCGGTAACCTGCTAACTGAGCAGTTACAAAAATCCAAGGAAATTAGAAACAAATACTCCGAGTTCATGGACAAAAGCACCAGAACTTTTCGGACTCAAATATATGCCACAGAAAGCTGCGTTCAAATCAATCTCTACAGAAATTAAGCCAATAGCAGTAATGTCAGCAAGGCAAGGTGAATTCATATCCTAACAGGACGTTGTGGACTTAAGGAGCATTTAAACTAGTTTAGCTAAAGGAGATCTCTTGAGATTCTGCACTGATTGCAGTGAAATCCCAATATATGTACTGGGATCCTGTGGAACAGTGGCACATAAAAGATTGAAAAATTATGAAATGAATGTGGTCGGGCTCAAAAATTTTTCTTCCTATGATTGCTACTGGCTACTAATCTAGCTGAGGAATTTAAAATAGAACAATAGATAGATATTGAAAGAACTTAGTATTCATCAGTGCACAGAAATGTATGAATCGTCTTCTTTTCCTGCTTTATTTCGACTTAAATTGAGTCGCAAAAAGAAGATTCGTGATTAGCGAATTTGGTTCGGTGGCGTATACGTAACCTTTTTTCATACATTTTTCGACTAAAAAATGTTCTTTTTTACTTGCACCTATACCTACAGGGCAAGTATTGTATTCGTGCAAAATTTGGAACTCGAGATTTTAATCAAACTTGACATTACTATAATGGAGAAGTCCAAAAAAGTAGGTCCGCCAATGCCGTCTGTCTGTCTGTCTGTCGGTCTGTCTGTCTGTCTGTCTGTCTGTGCACGAGGCTACAGCCTAAACGAGTGGATGGATTTAGGTCAAACTTCATATATAGGGTCTGTGTGATAATCCCTAGAGGCGAAATCGGAATTTTCATTCTAACCTCAAAATTAAGGGTAGTTTACTTAAGGCCGATTTCAGTTAAAATGGATTTTCTCGAAAACGGCTCTAACGATTTTGATTAAACTTCACATTTCAATTAGTCTAGTTAATTGCAATCAGATGACGTATCGTGCTGCTTACCAAAATTGGCAACAATGGTACTTTACTTATAGCCAATTTGACAAAAAGTCGATTTGTAGGAAAACCGCTCCAATGATTTAATTCAAATTTAATATTCGGACTAGTACGAAGTAATGCAACATGATGGCGTACCACGTTTTGGTCTAAGTATGATACAACGGTACTTAGGACCAAGGTGACTAAAAGCCGATTTGCTTGAAAACGCCTTCAACGATTTTATTAAAATTTTCACATAAGTTTAAACGTCTCAAATCCTATCAGGAACTGTACCACATTTTTGGCCAAAAGTTAGTATAACTGTATTTTTCGCGAAATCGAGCTCCAACGATTTTTATTAAATTTTATATTAGAATACGCCTTTTTAAACCCTATAAGATGGCATACCATCTTTTTTGGATAGATGGAATAATGGATCGGTATCGTTACTTGGAAATACTACAAAACATTATGTTTCAATATGCTGAAGATGAAATGCCAATTAAGTGGATTTTTCAGCAAGACAACGGTCCGAAGTATTCTTCTACGTTGGTAAAAGAGTGGTTCCAACAGGAAAAACTGAATATTTTAGAATGGCCATCTCAATCCCTGGATCTTAATCCTATAGAACACTTGTGGGAATTCATAAAAAGACAAGTTCGAGTCAAAAATTTTTTTAAAAAAAAATCTGCTTTATGAAGAAATGGTTCATGAATGACAGAACATCCCAGTTTCATTTTGTGAGAAATTGGTAGATTCCATGGAAAGAAGATGCAGAGCAGTTGTCAAAGCAAAAGGGGGAAGCACTAAATATTAACAAAAACACTTGTTATTACTGAGAAATAAACATTATTTTGATGAAAAACTACATGTTTCCATACTTTTTTCCGTACGTTATACGAGGTCTTGTCTCAATTCTTGGTAAATATTTTTTTCTAGTTGCCGTACACCAATGTTCTTTTAGAATTTGAAGAAGAATATTAAAATGTATTTTTATACCAAGTTTCATCAACGTAGGTATAAGGGATTTTATGTTAGAACTGAAATTGTAAATCTCTAGACTATGTTTCCAAACTTTTTTCCGACACTGTAAATTTTGATGTGCCTTTGTCTAGGCTAGAATCTATCAAAATATAAGTGATGTGAAAGGCCTAACCTTCAAAAAGATCCAGTCCGTAGAAATGGCTGGAGCTTTAATTCAGGCTACTGGTGATCAAAGAACGGGAAGACCACGCACTTATGTACCTTAAGAATGCCAGATGCCATAAAACCTGTAAAGCCATGAATAAGGGAATATTTGGTCGAAAAGTAAACAATTTTGTTTCTTGAAATAGAGCAAGGATTAGGTTTGGGGCCACACAAAAGGTATAATTACCACTTGTGTACCAAAGAGCTAATGGTGAAAAGAAAAGAAAAATTGGAGCCACTGTTAGTTGATTACAACCGAATTAACTCTAGGGAAAAACGAAATTTCACTGTTGAGGAGAAAACTTTAATAAGCAAAATGACAGAGTTAAAAGCGGTCATCTGAAAATCGAATCAAGTTTGTATCAAAGTGCAAAAAAAGGCATCACCCTGCGTCTGTTATAGTTTTATGCGGGTATCCTTTCAAGGCACTAGAGAAGTATATTTTGTTAAAAGGGATTGAAAACTTCAGTAGAAATATTCTTTTTTAGAAAAGGTTGGTAAAGCTGTACTCTGAAATTTTTACCAAAGTAACCAGGACTCTGCTTCAGCCCATGAAGAAAAAATAACAGATTTAGGACACAGAAAATGTTCCTTCCTCAAAGCCATTGACCATTGCCTGACGTCAAGTCCGGCTTTTGATGTTTTGGTTTACAAGCTATGGTTCATTTTAGAGGGTATTATTTGTATCAAAGATAATCAAGACCGGAGAGGAAATGGACACCGTACGTGATGCGATTAAAGAATGGCCAACTCGGCTCAAGGTCTGTATAATAGGAACTTGAAAAAAACAATTTTGTTTTCTATTTAAAATAGATTAATAATGGTTCATAGAAAACGGGAACAAATAAGGAAATCTCCATTTTTTTGTTGAAATCAATAGCACTCTCAAAGAAAATTGAGTATTTAAAGTTGATGAAAGAACAGCTGAAGCAGTCCGCAGACTATAAATACTAATAAAAGATGACAATTTATGAAATTTTGTAAACACCTCTAAAAAGTCTACTTTAACATTTAAAAAATGTCCTAGCTACAGTAGTAATCAATTAGATCACATGCTTATGATATAATTATGTACGAGTATGAGGAACGTAGTGAAACTAAATAGAATTTCACTCAAAGCTGAAAGAAGAAATGGCAATGCTAGAAAACCCAATCCAACTGATAGATCGCAAGGATGCATTCATTTCAGGACTGCTTTCTTAAACCGAACGAAGTTACATACCAGACCCAAATTAAATCGCTCATAAACTCGAATTCACAAAATATTTCACCTAAGAATTATGCGAAATACGAAATCACTAATACCACCCGAAGGTTTTATTGATTTGTCTCCATGGACACCTCCTTCTTTACCAGTAAAAGCAAAAAACAAAAAAAAAAAATCCAATATCCGGTTCCTGAAATAAATTATTCCTGTCTCTCCCAAAACAAAAATAAAAAAAAACCCAAGCCAGCAAACACAATAAAGCTGCTAATTCAACAATAGTCGACCACCACATTGCTCGGAGCGACAACATTTCACAGCGGTTTATAAAAGGCCCATAGAAGAACAATCGAAACACGCAAAAAGGATGTTCCTATTCCCACCAAGCTTTACAGCACTTTTGCACCAGCTTCTCGTTCTTAGAATTTTTTTAAATTAAAAACTTTACATCAGTTAGTGTTCATTTGTGAAATAAAAATTTCTTACTTTTCCTTTTCTCTTAGTCCTGCTCAAAGGATAAATAATATATACGAGTATTGTAACAAGAGAGAAACAACATTAAAAGCTACCGATAAAAATATCCTCGGACATACAAAGACAAAACGATGTGTTGTTGATTGCTGTACTCCTATTGTTCCTTTATCCTGCGGCAAAGATCATATCATACCTCCTATCTGGTTCAACAAGGGAATACACACACACACACACACCCACAAAAAAAGGAATAGAATACTTTTTCTCATTTAGCGTTGAAAATGTCAACAATAAATTGTTGTGTAAGGCGTGTACGTTTCTTTTGATTTGTTCCTGGTAGAAGAAGAAGAAAAAAACGAACGAAAACAAATTCAAAGGAACCCTCTAAGAAAAGGATATTTTTTTCCAATGCTCCAGAGCTATGTAGATGGTTCTGCATCATCAAAGGGAAGATATTAAAATGCGTCAGCAAATTATGTCAGATGGTACGCTGTACACACAATTAAGTTGTGTTGGTTGCACGGTGTCCCCCCCTAAGGCAGGATCGACTCGGAGTAGGTTGGCTGGCTGACTGGCTGGTTATGTGGCGGTGGCCTCGGAATGAAGGGAATGTTTATTGGATCGCACAGGCAGATAGTCAGCTATTTATTTATTTGTGTAAATATTTGGATTGTTTTTATGAAGTTACGCCGATTACAGAGATTGAAAGGGAGATTTTCAAGCGGAGCTGAATTAAATATTGAATCAAGGCAAAGCCTTGTCATAAAAGGATTTTTTTTTTTCTGTTTTTTGGCAATAAAATGATGAAGAATTCTGATTAATTTCAATGTAGCTGGAGATGTACTATACGAAGTGGTAGAATACACAGAGGCCGGGAATTTTTATTGCTTCAAAAGAATTCAATGGTTCACAAGATTAGAATGGTGGGCTTGAACGAGTATGATTTCTTTGTATGTTTGTTTGAAAAGTGTTCGACCTCAAACTTTAAGTCAATACAAAAACAAAGAGAAAAGCTTTAAGGACAGCATTGTATTATGTCAAAGCTTATTAAGACATGGACAAAGCTAACCATCAACATCTCAACATACGGATATCCCTTTTGTCGAAAGGATTTAAACCAATTCAATAATACGTAATCAAGTATCATTGTCAAACGTCCTTCATGTATCCTGAATTTGTGAATTACCCAACAAAAAATCCCTTAACATAACCACAATCTTCCTAATCCCTTTTACAACATCATTGTTATCCCTCAAATTCTATCTGCCCTTCAATTAAAGAGATTAAGAGGAGTTTGGTCAACTTAAGCTACCAGTCCATATCCTGAACACAAAAAAAAAAAAAAAACCAAAAGTAAGACATTTACCACCCCCCGAGAAACTATGTGGGCGTCTATCTCCGTTGAACGGCTGGTAAATCGTGGCTGAATCGAAGTCGAAATAAATAAATTCCTTCAAATTAAGGTGTCCTTACACGGGAATTCAACTGAATCGAAAGAGCCGAGAAATACAAAACGAACGAATCTTCGTCCTTTTTGCGTTTTCTAGAATGGAATTCAACCGCATTCGGTGAGCCCCTCCGCCGCCGATCAAATGAAACCGAAAAACATTTCTCGGTCGTATACAAATGTGTACTTGGAGGGCAAAGCCTCTGTGACAAGGGTAGTGTATAGAGGAATGGTATTTCTTATTCTTCGGTATGTGATAAAGGGACCAAAGAAAAAAAAACCGTTTTGGAGACACTACAATAAACCCCAGAAAGAGATAGAAGAAGAAAGAAAGAAAAGAAAAAACCAAGAAAAACTTGTAGTCCGCAAATATTTACAAAGGATAACAAAGGTGAAATTGATTTCGTGCTTTCTGCTTAATTAGACAGGTGGGTGGTGAGTCGGTTGTTTTTTTTTTTTTTTGTCTTGTTTTCCTCCTTTCTGTTGTTTGCTGAGGTAAATTTAAGGATTCGGAACTTGCGGCTTACACTTGCAATCTTCTATTTACATAAGGGACTCAAGAATTCGAATTAATTATCGAGATGAAAACGAAAATACGATCAAAGGACGACTATGAACGACTAAATTACTTAGGCTCCTCAAGACATTTCGGTACTCCTAAAATGTCTGTTTTCAGCAGCACCTTGTGTTTTTTTTTCTTTTTGTTATCGAATACAGCAGGGAGGCGATGGGGTGGCATTATAGATTGGAAGGATACAATTTTGTCCTCTTGATTTGAGTCTATAACGAAACTCGGGCGAAATATTGCTGTGCTCGTCCGTGATGTGTAGTATAGTCGCTTTCACCGCAAATCCTTTGAAAAGTACGTTGGTTGTGACACATAGAAAATTTCGTATACGTCAGCAGTCTGCGGGTAAAGTTACATGTTCTATGTTTTTATGACGGATACACATGCACAGAGGAAACTGATTTGACTAGACAGAACAACGTCACTGGGGATGTTCCCTGAGGCTATGTTGCGTTATTGTAAAACCGTAGCTAAGAATATATTAATTGCTGTGGTAAGTAGATTCCTGAGTGTGTTTTGATGATGAAAATATGGACTTGCTCATCAGGATTAGAAAAATCTACAACGATAGAACCTAAAAGAGCCGATGCTTTTAGGAACACTCTAGGCAATTCCAGAGGTCTTCAATCTTTTCCCCTAACCATCTACTCTGAGATTGACTGCGATGTAAAATAGCTCTCTTTTCAACCTTTGTGAGGTCCTGCATCGCCTGGTAGTCAATAGAACGTTCGACCTTTGAAAAAATGTCAGTGTGATTGAAAAGAGTGCCAGTAAAGGACACCAGTTGTGAAAGTGGCCAAGGATACCAGAAACTTCGATGACTTACACTGCTGGAAGGAAAGCAAAAGTGTTTATAAGAAAAAATACAATCCACACCAAAAGAGTCTCGTCGAGGAGGGAATTAGAGTTCAGTAAATCCTTTCGAATATGTACCCACATCCCAGGCTTCATTATCTTATCACCACGTGAAGAATGTCAACGAATTTAATAATTAGTAAACTTTTTAAACTTTTAAATTTCCTACAAACGATAACTTTTTACATAACACTGTACATAAACTCTACCTCAAAGCACACACAAAAAAAAATAAAAAAGTAACATCCGCTGAGTGGAATCCAAACAGTATCCTCCGTATTCCACGTAATTTAGAAAGAGGAACAAAAACCCCCCCTGTGATCTACCTTTAATTAGATGCATGGAAGTATGGAGGAGGATAACTTTATGCTCACGTTTTTCCCAGCTGCCGGCGTCGAGGACGTCGTAAATAATTTTTAATGAGAACCGTTGCCTTAGTAATGGGTGGATATGCGATGCGAATGACACACAAGGCGATAGTTTTAGGGTAGACGCAGGAAGATTACCTTTAACAGCAAAATATAGCCGTATTGTGTGCCTACAGAGGTAAAATGCTGCTTTCATCCCCTTTTACGCAGTATCCTTTGCCGAATTTGCCTATGTTCTTCCGAAGTGGTGGGTTTTTTACTCTAAAATGCAATGAAACCATAAGAACACTCTTACAGTGCAATATCAAATAAATAAATTCAATTTTAGCACCTTTTTCTGCTTATTAGAACGATACTCCGATTTTATAACCCAGTTAAGGGTTGCCACAAGCCAAGCCGGAAACTTTCTAAATTGCGTGGTAGATGGATATTGCCTCATCTCCACCATGAATGTCCTTCTGAACTTGTTCTCCTGCTTCTTCCGAAAGACTCTATTTTTAAGATGACAAATAATGTCACAAAAAAAAACAAACAAGAAAAAAAAAATCTAAAATCATGATTTATGTAAGCTTTGTCAGACTTACCACACTGCCCTCGATTTCTAGGGAGACGAACAACGAACAGAAAAAAAAAAACAGAAAAGGAAAGCATTTCAATCTACTCTAAGGACAAACAATCTACGTTCGTTGACATCCTTCTGAAGGAGTTTCACTTTCTCTCTACTGTGCTCGTCTCTCATTCCTTTGTCGGATGTTTTGCAATTTAAATTCTCGCCCCGGAATGGAAAAACGAAAAACGACAATGCGCCAAATATTATGAGGTTACCCACTACCCACAGCAGATTGTGTCCTTCTACCTTTGACACTGTGCCTTGTGAGGGGGAGAAAGCGTTGCTTTTACATTCACATATGGTTTCGTAGGTCTTTTTTTTTTTAGCCATTATTTACATAATTTTTTTTAAGGACACTGGAACAAATGTTAAATGCCACATTCGCACAAAGAACTTTATAACTTCTCGCGTATCCATGGCATTCTGGACACCTTTTGTTGGGAAGCTGGTACCATTTTATGAGGTTTTTGACTATGTAGAGCACTCTGGCAAACACTTGTAGTGAATGGTTTTAGTTCTTGGAAAGGGAAAATCCTTACGACATTAGAGAGGGAATCTGATTTCGGAATCAAAATGGAATCCAATCGTAGCAAAGCGTGGGTAAGCCAAAGTTGTATTAAGAAGACAAAAGGGATCTGGACCACCCCACACTGCATAATCTAACCAAATAATTGATGAAAATAGTATTCATGAGTGAGTAACCCGCTAACAACTAAAACAATAGACAAAACTGTCGAAACCACAGCAGAATGTAGAGTTGGTAAAAGGAGTGCAAGAAACCACGTCATGAAGATTTTATAAATGGACTTAAGTAAGAAGAAAATTACTGCGATATTTCGCTAATGCTATAAAATTTGGTCTAAGAAGTACATTTTCTGTAACTGAAGCAGACGTAGATGGTTAGGCGGATGGACAACAATGAATAACCTAGGAAACTGCAAACTGATAGTCAATATACAAATAGTAGGTAGCCACTTTAAACGTTCAGTTTATATCATTTCACATCACATTATTTGGTTCAGGGTTGTCTGCGAAAACGAATTGGCCAAAAGCTGGCAACTAGTTATCAGAAGCAGTAAATCACTGCTTATTTCAAAAGACTGAGGTTCAGTTCTACTGACCTGTGCAGAGGTTCCCAGAGTAATAAAAGAGCAAGTGAAGCGAAAAGAGAAGCAATCTTCTTTGAGGCAGAGACTGCAACTCAACCGATTCATAGACAAGTTTCAAGCAAGTATCTTAGCAATACTGAAACCAATGGAACACACGGATTGCAAGGTAAGTAGATCGATAGTGTTAGCTACATCTACCATATATCATTATTAAGTTTAAAGGCTATAGCTTATAGTCAAATTCATTTTCATGCCCAGAGCGAGTCAACCCTTACACTCAAACCCAAAAGGACTTAAAACCGATTAGTCTAAGCTCATTTCTACTCACTACATGTAAACGTTTCGTAGATTTAGACATTCGTTCCTAACTAAGTCTTAGAGATTTGTCCCACGCCCTGCATCAGGTGGTAACGAGGATCAAAAAGCCCAAGTTCGCCATCATCCACTGCATGCACACAACCATAGTCAGACAGCAACAGACAAAATCACGTAGCCTTGAAACTATGCTGGCACTGATTACATAAGATCTTCACAAAAAAAAAAAAAATACCTTTGCTGAGAGTCCATAACGCTTGAAACAGTGTAACTCTTGGATTTTAATTAATTCAGTTAAATGTTTAGCTCTGTGAAACATACTCAATACATCCCTGCTCTAGACGTTTTGGCACACAAATGATGGCAAAAAAATTTCCGTTTGTAAGAGGAGGAGCTTCGGGTCGAGTTTTGTGAAATTAAATGATACTTGCTACGATTTCTGGGCGACTAGTACATCAAGTTGAAATGTATGCAGAAATTGTGTTTTTATTGAAAAGAAAAATTGGAAGGGCTCGGTTTACCGCTTTACCGACTTCGATTCATGCTGATAAAGCCGGATATGAATCAGCTCATGGATAGTGAACCCTCTTTCTGCTTGAATAAGTTTTATTCTACTTTAGCT
Organism: Xylota segnis; assembly: GCA_963583995.1. Taxonomy (NCBI): domain Eukaryota; kingdom Metazoa; phylum Arthropoda; class Insecta; order Diptera; family Syrphidae; genus Xylota; species Xylota segnis. The sequence goes on from OY757237.1 coordinate 60,957,888, forward strand.
AGAATCACACCAAAGAAGATCCTGTTCTGAAAAGAACGTAAAAACTGGAACCTCGAGCAGGCGAGGATTTTTCTATTTGGTTGGAAAAGGACTAAGAGGAGATCGCAAACGTCCAGCGACATTAATAGCAGTGTTGCTTTATTGACCCAAAAGGTTAAAATAAAATAATATTACATTTAAAATGAAAATATTTGTTCAATGTCCTCAATAGAAACCCTGCTTTCATTATTTTAAAATTTCCCGTTTTTGTTGGGAGGGGCTTAGATTCCATATGTTGATAAAACAAATAAAATGGTTCACAGTGGGCTACAGAGCATAAATAGACTTTTGTGAGAAGAAAGATGATACTTGCTACGATTTCTGGGCGACTAGTACATCAGCTTGAATTGGACGCAGAGGTTCTAAAGAAAGAAATTTATGATGACGTGTGGAGTAAGTAAGAAAAGTGGTTTTCCACTTTTTATTATTTGGATGGCAGTAGACTCCGAAAACTTGAAAAATACCCAGCAAAACATGTTTTGTTTATGTTTTTTTGTGCGCACAGACTAGGAGCCGAAACAAAATCAGGGCAAATCCAAACAAGATCTATTATTATGACCAATGCAAGCCATCAACGACAAAATAGAATTTGTTCTATGAACACTATATATTTTACATAGATCATACTTCTATTGCATCCTACTTTTGTTAAAAGGAAACAATAATATAACATAAAATTTAAAAGTCAAGTATTCTCTAAAATTCACACATTTCCTCAATAGCAACCCTGGGGTCACTATTCTGTCGCACAAATGATGGCAGAAAAGTTCCGTTTTTAGGAGGAGGAGCTTATTTCCTAAAGTAAGTACGAAATAAAGCAAAAAATAGACTTTTGTGGAGAAAGATGATACTTGCTACGATTTCTGGGTGACTAGTAGATCAGCTGGAGTTGTATGCAGAAATTGTGTTGGAAATTTATGGAAAAATTCGCAATACTTTCTTAGGAGAACATTTTCAAGAGAACAAAGCTAATACAACTCTTAGTATCCTGAAGGTTATATTGAGAAGCTACATATAGCCAAGGCAATTATATTTCATAAGAAACCTAGTAAAGTCAACTTCACACGAATGTCGTGTCCGAAGGGCAATTAGTGTTTGAGAAGCAGACAGTTTGTTGTTTAGTTTTCAGTACTGCATTAAAGGTCATCAACCCCATTTTCATGGACGGAACAACAATTGACGGAGTAGGCTCTCGTATATCCGATCTAGAACATGCCCATTCTCTTAGCAACCTCGGCAGTGTGTTCCCATTGGAAGATTTAACAAACGCAAAGCGCCACGAGAACTGCCACAAAACTGCACTCCAGGAGGACGATCGATAGTCTGGTCCCCATTCGTCAAATGTCGCAAGGAGATTACATCACAGCAAATCACGATATTACACTCCTTTGGGAATTTTTAGGACACCACACCAATGTAATATTCAAGAAAGGGCTCGGAACAGGGCCTGACAATTATCGTCACTTCTGCTCTACCGCCCCTAGCACCGGTTAAACTTAACATAAAATAAGGCTTAGTGAGATTAGCCAATGATATGTGGAGCAGATTTCCGTCATGAAGTTCTGGACGAAAGAAAAATCAAGGAAATACTAGCGCCCTTCTAGGAAGAAAAGAACTAACCAGTGACGAGCTCTGCAAACGTTGTTGTGATACAAGAGAGCGAATGTCCAAGCCTGTGCAGATCTATGGAAATTACCCTCCAAGAATAACCTTTCTTAAATTTTGTCTTAAATTCAGGATGATTCAACTACCACAGTACAAACAAACAAACTTCGGTTTTTATTTAGAATTACTCCACGAAAGCTGTTCACAATGGATCCATTGGAATGGGTTAGAATGGGAAGAAATAATAACAAATAGTTTAGAAATAAATCGTAAGGAAGTAAACAGCGATTTCCCTATAAGCTATTACCTCCACAGTAAGCACTTCCTGTGGTTAAATCAGTCACCACGTTCTTCCTTCAATGCATAGAATGAGGACAAATTTCCCACTGAAAGACATTTCATTTCTTCAAAACAGCATCTGATATGCAAATCTATTTCTTGGAAATGAAAAGCTTGGAAAATTTCTAATCCTATTTGAGTGATGCCACCCAAATTGCTTGATTTAAATTAGTTAACCACCGTAAGGGGTGGCATTTGTAGCTACATGGTTCATGAACTTCTCAAATTCTGCTCCTTTTCTAAGAAATCATAAAATATTTGCGCGTACCAACACAAGTCATAGAGATGGACCGAAAATTTAACGAAATGAACTGGCAAATAGTCTCGGCTCACTGAGACTTCCTGCTTTCCGACCGATGAACACAAGAATCCTCTTGGCGTCCTTTCAACCATATATGTATTACTTTATCCCGCACAGGTCTTTAAACCACAAGAAAATCCTCTTTAAACAACAATTCTCTAGAAACCCCAACAAAAACCGAGGCACAATAAAAGAGAGAAAAAGAAGAAAAAAAATATTTAAGCAAAACAAAAACAACCGAAATGAAGCAGTAAACTAAACAATTATTATCCTGTTCAGCAATATTTGTCCAACTTGTTATTTCACTCAATTCAGCTTTGGGTGCTGGTTTGGTGGGGTTTTTTATTTTTATTTTTCTCTTTTTCGTCCTTTGGTGTTGGGACTTTTGTTTTATGTCGCTCTACACACAACACACCCCGTGCGCCGCCCCTAGAACAAGAATGCTTCCTTTTCTTTTATTTGCTTTTGATTTCCGTTTTTTTGTTTCCATTGGGGGGTATGCCAATGTGAGGAGTTTTACACAGACATTCGTCCTGATAGGAATAGTTATAGAAATATCGAGCTGTGCAAACAGACTCTTATTTATTTGGTCTGTGGAAAACGGAAAAGGATACAATTTAGACGAATGTGTGGCCAATAAAGAGAATGGTTTATTCATTCTTTTTATCTGAAAAAGTTGTTTACTCAAGTCCTTTTAATATTTTAATTATGTCCCGAAAAAGTTATACACATACGCACATACATACTAAGGATGAGATGGTGATACATAAATAATTCATTTTAATTATTTGAGTTTTTCTCAGAGATGAGTTTCTAAACTCCTGCCTAAGAATTACAAAAAAAAAACGATTCTTTCTCACTTCACACATGAAATGTGAAGATGGGGATACAGGATGCAGGATACAGGATGCGAGAAGTTATAAATTTTCGTTCGGGGATAATTAAGAAATCAAAGAATGAAAATATTAAAGAGGATAAAGTTGAAAACAAGAAACAACAACTACACATCACATCAAAATGCTTAAGGATAAGTATATCTCTGACTTACTATGCAATTCCTTGTGTGTTAACTTACCTGTAAAAAGAGAACAAAAAAAGGATACAATTACTTAAATGGAATAGAGAAGAGCAAAAGCAATTTAATTAAAAGAAAGAAAAAAAAAAAGAAAAAAATAAATAAATAAACGTTCAGCTACTCCAATTAATGTCTAAACTTAATTTAATGGCCACCGGCTCGAGAGGGCGTGGAGGTGCGAGTAAACCTGGTTGGAGGTAGAGACGGTTGTACGAGGATGCGTTAGGATGTTACAAATTGATCACTGACGTCACCATCATGTCACGTCCTCATGATGGAGAAGCAGTTCTAATGGGGGTCTTTCCGAAAAAGGATAATCACCCCTCTTTCTGCTCCTGTGGTTGTCGTTTATATTTTTATTGTTTGCAATTAATTTGGGAACGGTTTTTTTATTCGTGGACTCCTTTTTTTGTTTTTTTTTAGGAGCGCTTTGTTACACTTTCCTTTGCTAATTATGTCAATTTGGCTAATGATGATTCAGTGGGGCTAACAATTTATTTTTGGAAGATAGTCGATTCAATGGCCTTTCATGATGTCCTTTGTGGGGTAGTTTTCAACATCGATTTCGGGATTTCAAGTATAATGACGATGATGTCGATTAAGGATTTAGAGGATTATCTGTTGGTGAACATAAGCTACCGTGGCAAGGTTCGGATGATGGCAATTAATTGTGTTGTAATAGAATGAGTAATTGGTAGTGCGGACGTGGCTGGGCTGTTCTTTTACATTGATGAAGGTTACGTGTTTGTCATGCTAATCCACTAAATTGAAGCGAAGTGATTTTTATGGTATGCTGCAGTGATTTCGACGAAAAAAAGTTAAGTATACGCCTGAGGGGTTCACGATTTTCTATTTTAAGAGGTTTTTCAAATTAATTGCCCTCCAATGCTGTAGGGAAATCAGAGCGAATAAACAAAATTTATCAAGCGTTCCACACAAAGCCTGTCTGTAAGCCAACATAATGGCTTACAAGGGTAGAGTAAAGGCATGATAAGTGATGATGACACCGTCTTATGGCACTTAAAATAAACTAGGTGCAACATGATTTGGACCATGATCTACATGTCTACATGTCTATAGTCAATACTTTGGGCCATTAAGGGGCTTTTTGGAATACACCTGTAAATGTATTTTTAGACTCTAAACGCTCTATTCATCAAAAGTCAGTTATTAGTCATGAAAACAAATAAAATGGTTCTAGAACTAGCGTCATTTTGTCAGGGCAACATCTATATTCATTAGGTTTGAATCATTTTACGAAATATAAACAAAACCTTGAAAATTCTAGAAAACCAGTTTAAAGATATCTTAGATTCTTGTACATATATCTGAGCAGGAACCATCAAAAAATGCTGGCCTACCTGAAGACTTACTTTGAAAAATACGGAAGGTAGTGGTCTTATACATTTTGGTAACGTCTTGCCCAATGGATTATGCGTTATCATGGTTTCTATAGCCTGTTCTAAGTTATACAAGTCTTGATAATGAATTGTTAGAAGACTCACATCAAAGATTAAGCATAGAGCTTCTGAGACTCCGTAGGTACAAAGGTATAACCTCCAACCCGAAGTTTGTAGAGACTAACAAGGAAACTTAGTCTTAGAATCGCAATCGATGTTGAGGATATGGACGGGTATGTTCGGCGACGATGACCGAAATTCCGCTATCAACCAGGATGATCCATTCAATCTAGATGATGGCAAGCGTCCACCGAAATTGAATGAAGTTAAGATGAGAAAATTTAAGCTAAAATCCAAAAAATCTGGTCGAACTAATGGCTTGTCTGCGGGGCTATACAAACACCGGGGAATGACTTGCTTAGGAAAATGCACCAACTCATTTGCTAAACATGGTCGGACGAATGTATGCCCAATGAGTGGATCTTCAGCATTGTTTGAAGGAGATTAACTAAACTGCGCCAATTTTAGAGGGACTAAGCTTCCTCATATTAGCTACAAGATCTTATCTGATATACTGTGTGAACGATTAAAACCTTTTTTCAACAACCTGATTGATAATATATATCAGTGAGGTTTTAAGCCAGAAAAATCCACCATCGACCAAACTTTCACACTACGGCAGATCTAGGAGAAAAGCAAGGAATTTTAAATCGACACTCACAACCTTTTTTTTTTGATTATAAGGCTGCTTATGACAGCATCTATGTAATTCGTCCGGTTGACTGGATGCGGATGAAGAATCCACCCTGCACTACCAAAGTCATGAGAGATCTCATCAAGACCTTTGATGTCAAAGAAGGATTTAGTCATGTTGTCAACAAAAAAATGACACACAACACCAATGTATCAGACAAAAAGTCACCCTCGACAGATTTAACAATGAGGTAGTAAAGACTTTGCGAGCCTCGGATCCACTATAAAGTCACAGCGTTGAGATTAAACGATGGTTAAATCTGGCCAATTGCTGCTTCTTTGGGCTAAGAAGCGAAGTATGTATGTAGACAATCCTCCTCTCAAACAACTAAAGTAAGTATGTACATATGTATATACAAAATGCTGATCATTCCAGACCTGCTTTCAGTGCTGGGAATTGTACTATGTCAAGAAAGGTTTTCGGGTTTTATGAGAGAAAAATATTTCCAGTGATTTTTGGACAGGGAGAAGAGGATACGAGTTATACAGTGACATACACCTAGTCAGAAGAGTTCAAATATGTAACTCCGGCCAGGAGTGTCTTCGAATTAACCCCTGAGGGATGGTGGAGTAGAGCAAGGACCTCGTGCAAGGTGGTTTGCTCAAGTGGTAAAAGAACTCAATCAAAACTGGATGGAGCTCGCTTAACAGGCTGAAGAGGTTTTTTGGTTGAAGCGAAGGTCCACCCCGGGGTGAAGCACCACCTAAAGCAAAGAAAAACAAGGAACAGAATTTGTTCGAAACGTTCTCGTCCGAATGCGGGAACTAGAATTACCGTGTGATAGGAACAAACAAGTCCACAGCCACGTATTTCTGCATAAAGTCAGAGGGCATCAAAGTAGATTTAATTACCCGCATAGCATTTTAAAATTCAACAATTTCGAAACATAATTTTAAATGAAATTTCCACATAATTTGCACCATATACCTCACAGAATTCTTTTAACTGCTCAGATTAAAATTTACGCTGCGGAGAAACACGAACATGGAGCGGAAAAAATCCACGCTTGCCTTCCTGTGCGCTTGTTCGATGGCGAAAACGCCAAAAGTTATTTCAACGGAAAATTCTGTTTAATGAAATTCCATTCCATTCCACTTCATCAATATTGACGGCCGTTATATAGGTATATCCTCCCATCGCTCGCACACCGCCGGGCCGTCATAAAGTGACTACGTGCATTATGAAAAGGGATATGGATACCATCGCCACCACCACCCCGCAGTGGACTAATTAGCGCAGAAATCTTCATTAAATTCACGCGGTAACATCACTTTTTTTTTTATAAACTTATTTTTAATATAACTGACACTGGTACATATACATATGTATGGGTACAAGTTTATTTTTATAATCTTCGAGTAGGGTTATTAAGACAAATTGAAAACGGATCGTTGGATCCAGTTATCCTTTAATTTTAACCAGTGGATGGAAAAAAAAGTTTTCAACAATTTAAATAATAGAACCAATTGAGTTTATTTCATTAAGCCTGCCTCTGTTCTCGCAGGATTAAATAAATTGCCTCCCCCACCAAACCCTTGAGTTCGATTTCGCAGTTTCCATCGAAGTGGAAGGCTGTAGCAATAACATTGCGAAGGAGTAGTGTTATTTTTGTGTATGGATAAGTAAAATGTGTGGAGGCACAATCCCATCCTACCTGGACGATTCGAAATTAATGAGACGAAAACATCCCTACCAACTGTTATAGGTTTCCTATTCAAATTTGTGTTTTTTTTCTGCCTCGCAGTTTCTTGAGCAAGTTTTTTTCTGTTACTATCACATGCCAAGGATCCCTGGAAATAAGGAAAAAACATAACTAGTTGTCATAACAACTTTCTTTCTGCTGGGGTATGGTGAAGTAATTGGAAAAACAAGCATTAAATCGGTTTATGTGAGAGCTATTTGCCTCTTATGTATATTCATTTGAAGTTCAATGAAATCCTCTTAATGGAAGTGAATTATATATTTTGCTCCAGGGAAATGTCCTAGCTACCCGTCTGCTTTTCTTTAGACTACTTGCTTTTGAAACGATATTTCCTAAGATCACTACTTTTCTTTATGAAATTTCAGTCGGAAATTTGATTAAACGGAAGAAACAAACTTAAAGTATAGTGACAGGGGAAAATATTGTGCACATCAGGGTACAAAAAACATTTTTCTCCTAATACGTGGATTTTTTTATTTACCGTGTCTATGGAAGCACCCTCGAAATTTTACTGAAACATATTTTAAAGGTCTTTGAAATAATTTACTGCTGTATCCTCCTTGCGTACCGAAATAATATGATGAAATGGATATGACCAAGGATTCTATGGAAATATAAAAATATACATTCCTCTAAGTCATGCTTAGAGTCTATGCCACTCAGTTCATACAGACCCACTTCTTGCAAGCTTCTGGAAAACATTCCAGAGTAAAACTGTCTCGAAATAGGTTCTCGAAAACAAAACTAGCCCTTAGTATACGGCATTCAACAGTAGACCTCGTAGACACGCAAAGTGCCAATGGTTGACCTGTCGCGGCAGATTGAATTTTTTTTTGTTTTTTTCGTTAGAATTAGGATGTCTTAGACTTTAACCCAGAACCTTGCACCCACCAACGAAAAATGAGAAAGAAACATTGATATAAAATTGACCAAACCAATGAATATCTGACTAAGGATTCTCAAATACATATTTTTTTTTTTTTTCACATTTGTTCAGGCTATGTGCGGTTTTTGTTTTTTTGGTTTTTTGATGAGGTATGCAGTTTTTTATAACAAAAAACACACAGGCAGGGACAAAAGCCAAAAGAGTTCAAACAAAAGCCATGGAATCACTTTAAATCTCGAGAAGACACATCCATTCAACATCGAAAGTTCACACAAAAGGTAGAATAAAATTTACACACATCCAACATGACACGACCGACATCTTCAGAGTGAAGGTTAAGCGTTCATATGTATATACTCGTAGTGTAAACCTATAGGTGGGTATACCAAAAATAGGATATCTTCTCAACCAGGGAAACCCAAACACAATGTAAAATCCTGAGTCTTGTCTTTCACTCCAGATGAGAGACGATGATAACGACGACGACGACCAGCAGCACCTTTTGTGTAATCCTTTCATTCATCTCCATTCGAAAAGGTGCCATAGCATCTCCTTGAGATACCAAAATTTTCTCCGATATCCTTCCTTCCTTCCACATCACGCCCCTTGTCGTCGTCGTCGTCGTCATCGTCTTCCAGTTCTCTAAAATTGGGGGTCAAATGGAGTTCAGTTCTGAAGCTTGTTAGCCGCCTCCCCCTCGCTCTTCTCGAACACCCGGTTCATAGTTTAAACTTATGGTTGCATAAACTTTGGAAATAGTGTTGATTTTCATTCAATCTGATGATGCAAGGAATGAAAGTGTTCTAGTGGAAATGTGGTGATGCAATTCCTTGGAAATTTTTCCCCAAATCTAAGGATTAAATCAACCTATTATAATCTACATCCCTACCTACAGGGAAATATGTACATACTGGGCTTGTTTTTGTGCACATGTGCACTTACCCCCTAACTACGTTCTTGCGAACCGCAAAAAAAAGGAAACGTATCTGAACAAGCTCATTTAAGTGCAAGTCTATTGTTGGCCAAAGACCGAAAGTATGTCATTTCCATTTCCTGACAGGATGGCAGCAAAGAGCATGAAATACATTACACTATCCCCCTAGTCCTGGCCCACTCATCCATTTGGTTCTGTGTTTCTTGGAACTCTTACGATCAGCAACCATTGCATTCGTAGTTATTAAAATAGTTGAAGGTAGAACAGAATGACAGGAAGACAGGATCTATAGTTACTCACTCAATTATTGACTGCCTAAGTGCATTGACTTAATCTGATTTCCTGTGACGCACTCAGGTCGCTCAATGAATCTCTTTTTTATTTGAATTTATTTATTTTTTAATAAGATCGAAAATACACACACTCTAGCTCTCTGCTTGTTTATCGTAAGTGGATGAGCCTTCGATATTTTCTATTTAAAAGATTTCCAAAAGACAAAGAACGAGGGAACAGAACAAAAAAAATAAAAAAAAGGTCCTGGAGGAGCAGAGATATGTAAATGGAAAACAATAATATTATTCTGAAGGAGTACACGTGTATGAGATTACAGTGTAGCATTGAGCGCACTGGACCTCTATGAGGTTGGTAAATAATTAAATTAGATAAAAGTATATTTAGAGTGAATTCAGAGAAATGCTACTTGAGAGTGTTGTTTAGATGATGTGAAGAGCTGTTATGAGGATTGATTTGTGAAAAGAAGAAAAATAAGAAAAGGAGATTTAAAACAAAACAAAAGCATTTGCCTTGTTGTGTATCAGAGCCATAGTTACCGAATTGTAGACATACACAGATGGGTAGGAATTTTTGATGGACCTAATATCATCATGATGGTACTCAAGCCCAAGGAGCAGTATTCGGTAGAACAATAACATCTCGCATGATATTCAAATTCTATTGATAGCAAAGTGGTTATATAAGAATGCCCTACTCTTGATATACACACTTATTAAGTCAAAAAGATATAAATATAAAACTCTTCTGGATCGTTGCATGTATGAAAGGTTGTAATCCATACACAGCTGGTGAAGAGAAACAATCCATTAGAATACCACTGTTCACAAATTAAAAACCAAGAGGTTAAAAAGATGGGTTACGACTCCAGTCATCGGCGAAACATTTGTGAACCTCGTTAATGGCAAGTCAACTATTTTTATCTGCTGGGCTGAACCTACAAGACTCATTAAACTCAAAACCACAGGTTAAGAATAAGAAGCCTCTTGAAAGCGGCGGTACGATTGGCCGAAAACCAAAATCTCTAATAACGAAATCTTGAACTTGGGAAAAAAAAAACCCTGAAAAAAACCCTCTCTACATTTCGTATTATGTTCCACCTAATCTATGCACATTCGGCGCTGTCAACCAATTTTTTATGACGAAGTTATATAACTTTAATGGTTTGAGGTACTTAGGAGCAAGCTAATACCCAAACACACCAGTTTCAGATTCCATTTTCGATCCGCCTGTAAACCAGATCTGACCTCTAAGATACAGTGCCAGAACACCATTAAACTGATTAATATTTTTTCCTCAAATAACTTTCTGAATCAGAACTCTCTGACCAGGATGAAAACGAACTATTTTCACGTATCCCACAAGCTCACCTTGTTTATACTTGTGTTCTAGCTGCAATTTAACATCTAGTGATCCTCTTGCTAATGAAGATTTATAAGGGTGAAAGCCCGACGATAGATACTTTTTGTTAAGCATGAAGCATGACGTCGAGATTCACTCATCTGTTTCTAAAAGTCAATAAAATGGGTTTGCAATGGGGTTGACGAATAGTCTTCATCACTAGTAATATTGCCAGGTTATCAGCATAAACAATGGCGATGTAAACTGATCTTGGAAGATTGACTATAAGCTTATTAAAGACTAGTGACCACAGAAGAGAAAAAAGGACTCCTCCTTGGGGACAAACTTTAACAGGGGTAATCGAAACAGACGCTTCTGTGGGGAAAGAAGTAATAATTCATTTTTCGAGGTAAGATGATTAGTTGGTCGAATCCTCGAAACTTGTACTACTAATTTCCCTTGCTATTCTGCCGCAGTCAATGTTATCCAATGCGCCTTCAATGTCAAGAAATGCGCACAAAGCTATTTCCTTGAAACGAAAAGTTCCTTCTTCTTGATTTTCAAGATACTGAAAAGCCCCTTCGGTGGATTTTACTTGGATATCTGACAACATTTTGCTTTTTGAAATGTATATGAGATGTATTGCAAAGTCCTAGTAAAACAGATATTCGGTCGGCTTAAATCGATGGAGAAGTAATTTGTTATACGGATAGTTTGGTAGTTCTAGATCAAGCTCTAGTAATGCTGTAGAAGCTGGGCGAACTCTGTGTGTCTTCCGAAGACCGTGTAGAATTGTAAAAGGAATGGCTAGGATAATTAAAAGCAATGATGTTCTAAGTAAATGGTTACGTTGTTACAAACTTGTCACTACAATTCAAGTCTGTAGAGGATTGGCACGGTACAATCAACTAGTATATTCTCCGCAATATGACGAAAAAAGCTTTCAATTAATTAGAATGGAAGGATTCCCAAAATTCACAACAAAACACATAACGAAGGACGAATAATAACGTACGTTGTAGAACCATTCGCTCAACGTACGAATTTCTTGGACAAACTACTGAAATATATCCAAGAACCCAGACATGATGGAATCTCGCGTCAGTTGGTAAACAAATTTTGATCATAAAACGCGTATTTTCGAGCTAAATTTAGACAGCCCCCCCATTGAAACACAAGTCTTTCCCAAACATAAACATTCAATAAGAATAAATATAAAATAATATTTACTAAAATTTAACCGTGCTTAGCAATAAATTACCTTGTCTTCACCCCACAAAAGAATCTCTCACGAATGACAGCCATAATGGGTTTGTAAATATTTTGCTCGCAAATAATAGAAATTTTTTTTAGGAATTACTGCGTAATGGAATCCTGAGTTTAGTATCCTTAGTCGTAGAATTATTTGGCTTCTTAGCATTTTGAAATTTATTCCACTTTTTACGAACATTTGCATTTTGCTCACAGGCTATGGTTTGGACGAACTTTTCACGTAATGAAATCAAAATTACATTTGACTTGACGGATCATTACATTTGTTACTTTCGGAAGTAACTCAAATAATTTTAAAGCAGTTAAACGGAATTTGGCTAAGAGTAGAAGTCTTTTTCCGACAGGCAGTGGAAGTAAGGTAGGAAGTTAGTGAACATTCTGGTTGTTCAGATTTAAATGGTGATACCCAGAGAAGGATTGCGTTCGTGCGAGTATTATGAACTGTTGAAGATAACTAAGATCATGGCAGACAGACACCAGGCAAATTGTTAAGCATTACTGGTAAGTTCTTTAAATTGAAAGGACACACATGCTTTGTTGAAGCCCTATGCCATATGAGGACCTGTCCTTATCTTTGTATCTACATATGTATATCCCAATAAAATGCTTCTGAAACAATTTCAGTAACTCAGCTGGGAACGATAAAGTAAAACCAAGAGAGATTTCGAACTTTCCGAAAGTTGATTTTTCATCCAAATATGGAGAACTTCCATTTTGAGGTGGCACTGTCTTAGCTGAGACTTACCAACATGATTAAATAATATATTACTCCCAAAGGCAAGAGTCACGTTACCACATCATAATCCGACTTCTTATCCGACACTGAACTCCCTCCCTGATAATCCTTCTTAAATATTTATATTTAACCTTTCTAGCTATCAAAAATATTTATTTCAGCTTCTCTGACATTCACCACCAAAAGGTCCAACCTCTTTTAAAACCCGCACGGTTCTTTGCAGACACTTAAAAACCCATCTCAACTCACAAATACCATTCTCCAAGTTAAATATTTATATAACAGGCAGGTAGCAGGCACTCCTGTCAAATATTTGACAATTTCTCTGCCCATATTCCCAGGACTCCTTTCAAGCAACACTTTCGCTCTTTTAAACCGAATTCCCTGTTGTAGAATAAAATTGTGTCCTTAACAATTACATTTTCACTTTATTCCCAAAAAAAAAAAAACAAAAAGAACCAGACTTGGCCCTGCCATAAATTTTATTTCTACTTATGGAGATTTTCACATTAATGCACATTAGGGATTTTCCGTATTTTATTTTGAAAATCCACCAGGGAAGAGCGGCGAGGAGGTAAAAGTAAAACAAGAAACATTCTAAAACAAGCCAACTGACAGCTTTCAGCTATCGCCTTGAGTAAACAAAAACCGAACAACAAAAAAGAGAATGCTTCAATCCTGAAGGATACGCTCGCTATACGGATACCAACAGGGAAAATATGAAATTTATTATAAATTGGATCGCGAAAACAATACCAAAGAAAAATACACACGAAAAACTTTCCCAAAAGTGATGTGACGAAAATACATCGCTAATGGAAAATAATTTTTCATTATTTTCTACCCGAGAAGAAAAATAGACGGAATCTCCTTCATTGTCCTCGGTAAGGATACGTTTATCACACTGTGGGAATGAAATGGAATTCGTTTCGAATTTGTGAAATGTGAACACCAAGTACAGAGTATCTGTACATCGGTGTATCTACAAGTGAAGCAATCATTATAATGGCGAGCGATTTGCCAAAGATATTCCCAAAAGGGAGGCGGGTGGAGGAGCCAATAAGAAATGGACACTTTTTCTAGCTGATAGCTGATGGTTGGGTGGGCGCGGTCGTTTTTCATGAACGCGCTGCTGCTTCACTTGGAATTCGTTGCTGGTAGTGGTGGTGGGTTATTTGATATTCCTTTTGTGGTAGTAAAAGTCAATACTAGGCACGGATGGAGGGGGAGCGAAGTACCTTGAGTGTGACCATTTCCGTTTCCTAGTTGTGATTATTTGCAAAATGGAATGTGACAAACGTGTACAATACTTGGGACAAGGAATGTACTATTAATGGGTCTGAGGACGAGAGAAGGTGCAAATTGATGACGTTCGAGGGGTTGGCAGAGCAGCGCCAGCGGCGCCATGACAATGAGAAATGAAAACGTTAAGACAGCTATGCACTTGGGACACATTGGAGCACACAGGAAGAGAGTAATGAATAACGGAAACGGTTGGCAATTCGTGGAATACTTAAGATGTCCACTGCGGTGATAATTGGTGCACAAATTGGAAGTTTTACTAGTGAGGAGGATCCAACGAATGCTCTGTGGGAAATAATTGTGTCCCCCGATTGTTCATGGCGAGGAAATACTTTTTTTCAGATTTTAAATGAGAAACGTGTGTTCAATAAAAAATTTTAAGTGCCAGAGGGTTTAATAACAAAATGAACTCGACTGTTTAAATTAAGCTACAGGGATGCTATTTTAAAACTACGTTGCTTTAACTACTGTCCACAGTCTTTGTATTTTTCAAACACGAGAAGACCCCGGTATGGTCTTCACTTTCTGGCTTGCAAAGAACAAAATGCAGCCATAAAAACTAGCCACGCTTATACATAAAATAAAATATCTATCCAAACGGATAGAGCGATGGAAACATAACTTTGCACATGACATGTTCAAAGAAATTAAACGTTGAACGTTAGAGTATAAGCACATTACTGTTCACTGCTTCCCGAAAAAAGGACAATTTCTGGAACTACTTTGGCTTAAGCCCACTGGTGGAAAGATAGAATTAGGAAAATGACAAGACTGCGCCAAACAATAAGTGGAATTGGACATGAAATAGCAGCATGAACACACAGTCGTGGCTGTTAATAGTTCCAATTCGTGCGTTTGATTGTTCCTCGGGTGAAGGGCTAAAAAGTAACATTTTTCCCAAAAGCATGGTTTGATTGACGGAATTTTAGTACTGCACTTACAAAGGTTTTGAGACAGAATACTGTCTAGGACGGATAAAGAAGTAAAGGAATATAAAGTTATTTTAGGAGTACCACAGGGGTATCTTGTAAGACCAGTTTTATAGCTGCTTCCCTGTATTTTCAGTACAAATGGAGCTTTAGCTAATTGAATACCAATGACATTTTTACCTGCACCTATTCTCTATACTTGTCTAGAGCAAGTATTTGTTTGATGGAAACTTCAGTTTCAAATCAAATTTTACAATACTATGATGAGGATGTTTAAAAAAGTGGATCTGGCTGTATGTAAGCCTATGGTATGAAGTAGTAAGTGCCTACAACTCATTTGTGAACTTTATTTCATTGATGTAACTTTTGTACAATTTTAATAAAATACTTCCATGTCTTATGTCTACATACGTCAGAATGGGGTAATTAATAACAATTTTCTGATCCTAAGACAAGAAAATACGACAGTCAAACTAACACATACACTTATGGACAAAAAAATAAATACACCCAGGTATCTTAACATTAAGTCCGCTTTTTCTGTCAATGACTGTATTTAGTCCCTGTTTTGCATACCCACTGATAACTAGTTGGGGACGTGTATATTGTACCGTTACTCAGATGAATAAGTTCGCTGTATTTATTTTGAAATTTAACAAACCGTTAAGAAAAGTGCATTTTTCTGTGGTCAAAAAAATAAATACATTCAACTTTTCGATACGATAAATAAAGTTAGTCACTTTTTCCAATCCGAATTGAAGTGAAGTTGATTAAGTAATAAATAATAGTGATCTTTTTTGCAATATTCTAAACAAAGCTTCAATTTTAATGCAAACAAATTAGTGGTAAGAAACATTGCACCTTTGAGGAAGGAGAAATTGTAAAAACAAATGGAAAATATTGTTTAAGTTACAGAAAATTTGCTACAACTGTTGACTGTTCCTTTGGTAGAGTACAGAATGCACTTAAAAATAACAAAAACTTAAGAAAAAAGGGGAAGAGCTCGAAAAACGACCAAAAAAATTGACCGAAGGATTGTCTCTGAAGCCAAGAAGAATCCATTTGTCTCAACAGGCGCCATTTTGGAAAAGCTAAATCCAAATGTATCATTAAGGACAGTAAGAAGAAGATTGGTAGAATGCAATGTATCAGCCAAATCGCCAAGAAAGGTACCACTCCACAACAAGAGACACTTGAGAAACAGAATGGATTTCGCTATTCAGCACCAAAATTGGTCTGGTGTTGAGAGCCAAAAAAAATAAAAAATATATTTTGGACTGACCAGTACAAATTCAATTTTTTTAGGTCTGATGGTAGACGATTTGTAAGATATCCTCCAAATTTTACATATGATCCCCGCTACCCGAAAAAGACAGTGAAACACGGCGGCGGAAACATAATGGGTTAGAAAGGAATTAAAAATTTCAATGAATATTATCATGCATCCGCATCCGTATTTATTTTATTGTCCACCGAAAAACACACTAATTCCAACATTTTGTTTAATTGTGCAAGTAGTACAGCCAAGTTCTTCATTGTATGTAAGTACATACGGATATCTATGCTAGAGATATGGAAATGGGGATGGTTGCATGTACGGCACTGACTGTTTAAAAAATAATTTTTGAAACCCGGTAAAGTTCAACATCAGTTGAAGAAATAAATTATTGTTAGCTTGCATAAAACACACCAGCTGGGTGTTAAGAACATTTGTCAAAAGGCAACGACATTGGTTTTCGTTTCTGCTAGTACTTTCCAAGGTAAAGACTGGTAACTATTTAAAATTTGAAAAAAAAAATGAAGTAATGTCAAAGTTTATAGGAAAATCAATATAATAGTTGAAGTGATGATCCTTAAGATTTTTACAAAATGTGACATGAAGTAAGGCTGGAGACGGATCATCACTTCCTAGGTTTAAAGACTACACAAATGCCTATTAGTTTCAAAAGAGAGAGAGAGTCATACACTTGATTGGAAGAGTGAGAGTGAAAGGAGCAAAAGAGCTGTGAAAGATCACCAACACAACTGATCTGATGTCAACATTTCTTTGAGTTTTCTTCAACGTGAAGCACGCTGTCCAGGTCAGATAGGAGGCTGCATAAAACATAATAAAACAAAAAAAAATGTTCTGTGTTCGTGGAGTCTACCCCAGTAGAAGACGAAATCTTAGTTGAACCCCGTGTTAATCCACTGTGAGTCCCTACAGACAAACAAAGCAGTTCTACTCAAATCGAAAAAAAAAACAAAAAACAAACCCCAACAAAGTTCTTGCTGCATTAGGTCCTTAAAAGACATTTTTTTTGTAATTACTCTAATTATTTTGTTATTGTACGAGCTCAACAGGAGTAAAATCCTTCGACCAATCCCTTTGTGCACATTTCTTTATTCAAATTGATATCTTTTTACCTAATTTCATTTTCATTCAAATGCAGAAGCCACAGCTCCTCCACGTACATATACATATACCTACGACATGCTGGAGTGGTCTCCGAGTTGCACAAAGCATTCCTCAGATTCTCTATTCACTCAGGACATCGTACAAATTACAATTTAAAAGATTAAACGGAGTTCTTCTGTGTTTGTCCTTTTTGTACTTGAATTTAATTTAAATCATATTTATGCAAAGGGAGCAAAGGGGGAAGGTCGACCTTTACCTCCACCTGAATACCGTATATAAATTCAAATAGGAGTTTCGATATCCTTCAGTACAATAACTTGTCTCTCTATCTCTCTCTGTCTCCCATCTGGCATAGTCTTCCCAGAATCCATATTAATTTCGATAATTTTCTACGAAATTTCTTTGAAGTTTTCTCCTTCAGGTTCTCGAGTAGATTTTGTTTCTTTTTCTCTCCAAATAACAATATTTCATCCACCCCAGTGTGATGAGAGAGTATAAAAATAAAGGACTAGAGGACTCAACCAATTAAGAAAGTTACTACTTTCAAGTGGCTGCAGATGCAGATACCTCTTACTTGGGAAACTTGTGTAGTAACATGTCGCAAAGGACTGTTGAAATAAATCTGTTTCGAAAGAATGTTTTTTAATTGGTTTCTCAAGACGTCGTCAGTGCGAGGAATTTTGAGTAATTTTATTGAGTGGCGCGCAAATGAGGATTTGGATGCAAGCAAATTCATTCGAGGAAGTTTCTAAAACTGCATGCAATGAGAAAAAAACATGTTAGATGTTATGGTAACTTTGCCCTGGGATTATTCAGATGGAAATTTCTTGGTTTGGTGAAGCTATTTCTGCTGTTTAGCGTAGGTTAGGGGGCGGTGTTCTTACGCGCGATTAGTTCGCATGGGAATTAATCCATATGAGGCAATCTGCTTAAAAAGTTCAAAACTAGTAAGCTTACACACGCGTAAGCACCTACCACTCTAGTTGATAAAATTAGCTACACATACTCGTAGACTCAGTTTAATTCTACATCATCGGGTGATGCAGGGTGTAACAGAAGATGCATGGGAGCTTCAATGAAATTCCGGCAAAGAAACAGATCCGTGGGTCTGACTGTAGACGTAATGATATGTGGGCGATGTATCCAAATTACAGGGAATCAAAGCAGATTCGGAATTTGTAGAACCAATATAAAGGTCAACTAAACTGTAAAGTTGTGACTAGGGTTTGTGGGTGGATACATTTGTTTTTCGCATTTAATTGAACTGGGTACATGGGAGTGAACGATGCCTGCGTTCTATCATCGAGCTTATCTTAGAACAGAAATAAGATATAGTTAGTGCCCTCAGGTTGTCATAGATATCTGAGAATAATAGAATAAATTGATTCTGCAGACATTTGGAGCTAGTTGTAGGTCCTACAGATGACATTCGATGGATAGTTCGCAATCGAAACAGGGTAGACCTGGAAGTGAAGTATGTATATGGTCCCAGTTTCCAACGTCCGACTACACTTTCAAGCCGAAGTTCATCTATTGAACAATGGACATATGTATGTGTACGAGATAGAATTTGAGCAAAGAATTTAAGCAGCACTATGGTTAGGGTCTAAGCTGGTCAATGATTGTCTTGATCTCCTCGAAGGTCTTGCACTTATGAACAAAGCTACCGTAGGATGGATTCCAGGATATGAAGGTTTCGATGGCAAAGAACGAAGTGACCACCTGACGAGAAAATATGCCCTCTAAAAGATAACTCAATGGAAGGTAGATAAACACGCTGGCTACTACGCCAATTTGCAGGACCAGAGGTCATCGAAAACGTTCATGAACCCCAACCGAAATAATACCTAGTCTTAAGTCGATTTAAGAACCTTAGCGGGCTATCTAACCTGAAATTGTTCACTTAGATACAATCTTCACAAAATACAATTATAGAGAGCCAACAAATTACGTGTGTCCAGGTCCCGCAAGGAAGATGTTACTTCATTTCGAGTGGAACTCTCTCAGATCAGTAGATATTTTGAGCCTGGAACCTAAAGTTATATTAAGTTTTATTTTTTAGGGGCACTATCAAATATCTTACAGTTCGGATATATGATCTCGATGATAATTAGTAGATATCCCGTTTCATATGTAGGATGAAAGCACTTGCACTAAACTTGCAAATTGTGACAAATGGACGGAACCTCAGCATTAATACTCAAGAAAGTTGACGCTCCAAACTGAGCCGACTCAAGAGATAAGTAAGTCCTGTCATCCCAAAGAAATTTATCTCCAAACTGACTGTTTCTGTAGTTTTGAAAAAATCCGTCACCGAAAGGTTTATTTAAATAAAACGTTTTTCAACAGGGATATAACTAATATAATTTTTATGATCTGTCAATGCCAAAATGTCACTCAAAGCTTACATTTCTGTCAGGTGAAGTTCATTAACAAGTCGGTGATCGCAACTTAAAGAATGCCTACTTAAATCTTTAGTCGTAATAATCATACCAACAGTGGTTTAGGGTCGAGTACTGAATATTCCTGTGCTAGTGAGACATCGCATTGTCGAAGTACCGAAAATATCGCCCTGTCGTCAGTGCTTCAGTTCAAAATGAGTCAAATTAGTCGATTCTACGACGATCGCAAGAATCGAAAATCTCTAATTCTACATTGTGGCGAATTTTGCTTAAAGATTTTGGCCCACACCCTTACAAGATCATACTAACTCAAGAACTGATGCCTCTTGATCATTTCAAACAATGAACCTTCTCCGATTGGGATCTGCAAAACTTTGAAGAATATCCTGAATTTCATCAAAAAATGGTCTTCATGATGACCTGGTTGAAGCGTCTGGCTGTCAATAAACAAAATATACATATATGCATTATTCGCAACCAACCCACATACACATGATTAGTGGACTTCCCTGTCATGTTGGAAGACTAGAATCGGATGAACTTGTGATATGTGGTTCGAACAAGATGGTGCCACATGCAACACAACTGGTCAAACAATTGATCTATTGAAAGGGAGTCGTGTAATCTCGAGAAATAGTCCCGTCGAATGGATACGTGTTGGACGGCGTTGTATTCCTTTTTATGCGATTACGTGAGGGGTACATGCTAGAGGGGCACAGGAACGAGCCCGAAATTGTAGTGGAAAAAGTAGTGGAAAATTGGCACCAAAAAATCGATACCAGCAAACATGATCCCGGTGGTCATATAAGCGAAATGCCATTTCATACTTAAATTTAGCATTTGCATTACATCTAGAATAAATTTTAGTCCAATTTTTCAATTATTCTGTGTTTTATTTAAATGTGAAATTGTTATGTCCTTAATGAAAAGGAAACCCCCTTTAAGTGAGATTCTATCAACCAAGCTGTCATGTCACCGAATTCAGAGTCAGGAATTCTAGGATTTTGCTAGAATTTTATTGCCTTTGTATAGTCTACAACCACAGCCATCCAGAGATGGTAACTCTTCTTGCAACCTAAAGTGCATTTAAAATCAAGTAAGTGCTGTCAAAAAACTCCAATGAAGAAGCCAGAGACTCCGCTTTAGAGTCGACCTTGTTGAGACCAAAACAGTTTCCATTTGAACAAGAATGTCAGAGAAAAAACCCCCATAACCATCAACAACACATATGTACGAGTAACATTCGAAAAGGACTCTTTTGTTGAATTTAAAATAAAATAAAAAATAATGGCGGTCCAATATGTGCTTTTAACTGGAAAACTTTTAAAACACTTGAAATTGGATATTTTTTAAGTAACCGCTTCCGTTTTTTTGTTGTGTTTTTGTTTTCCGATGAATACGTGTACACGCATGTTAACCGAAAAAGCAAGACCGCACTTAAAACTGAAATTACATCCACTCCATTTATGTACATGTGTGTGTAGTGTATATGGCTGCTGCAGCCCCTATCCTGAGCACCATCATCATCATCACCATCACCATCAGTGGTAGCAACAGCCGAGTGTAATATTTCAAATTAACAACAACAATGTACTCTCTTGACCTAAAAAGTGTTCACAACGCGCAGTGCTAAGAAATCCCCAAAAGTGAATTCCCAACCTCCCCCTCACACCCCGTGTCCACCCACTAATTCACTCACATGAGTTGGCAATACATGAACCAAAAGAGTGAAACGATTGTAAAACGAGAGAAAGTAGGTAATAAAACATAAAAAACCCAGCAGCACGGAACCACCAACAACAATTTAATTGGAAATGGAATGAAGAAGTTTATTGCATCGTTAAAAACACACATACACACACTGGGTTGGGGGTGGTGCTCTGCAGAATTGCAACTCAAACATTGTTACTAAGGGGCTTGCTGGGTAGCTGGGTGTCGTTGCAAGGCAGGACTGCTCGTGCTGCATGAGCTTTGAGTGAAATACTTTTGATGGGTCGCTAAATTATGGCTGTTAAATGAGTGAATGAATATTATTGCATATGGTCGGGGTGGTGGTGGATCCGCCACCGCCACCAACGCCGGGTGTGATGGGAAAATCAATATGAGAGTCGGGAATCTGTTAAGAGCATTATTTTAAACATTTAACATCTTCGTGGGTATCTGTGTGCACATATGGATCGAATGTCCTTAATTAAATACACACATACACTCACCCCACGGGAGACCTTGAGAAGGAAGGATTACAGGGTACTTCAGATTAATTGAACAGGCACTTCTGGAACGTTAGTAAATACATCGAATGCTTGAGCTATTGTAAGCTATTAGTATTGGTGTTTTGAAGAAGCATTTCAAACGCTTTATTTCTTTAGATCTTTACTGACGGCGGCGGTGGAAGTTTTGAAAGAGCAAGAATGAGGCAAGTGGGAGGTGAATGGGAATTGAAATGTTAAAGGTAAGAGCTACATATTTTGCGACGATGCACTACAATCATCAAAGTTTACACCATCATGGTCCTGATGTTTCGCTTGGTAGGCTGCAGGTCGGAGTAGGACCATCATGATATCACAAGGTCTAGTGTCCTCAATCTATCCGTTGAACCAACAGGGGAATATACATATATCGGCAGTAAGCTTGATAAATATTGGTTGTTCCTCTGACTCGCAGACAGGACCAGATGGTACAACCCCCACTGAAATCCAATTCACTATCTTGACCGTAACCTTCTCTGACTGGTAGTGATTCTCAGGCGTTGCCTGTATCTGCTTTATATTCCAAAATCCTGGACGAAGGTCAACGTGGTTTTTATACCGATGGCATGCCAATCCCAAAGATCTCAGAAGCATAAGTCAATGGATACACTGATATACGTCTACACTCGCTGTAGTATCAAGCCAAAATAGCTGTCAGAGGCCCAGCATGTGCATAGCAAAGGGACATCGCTAGAAATGGCTCTATCATATATGAAATATGTAAATGAGGTCTACAGTCGCGTATTACATATTAGCTTCACGTAATCTTAATCAGGTCTCTAAGGAAGTCAGTTATCTAACTCATCTCAATCAGGTACAAAGGTCGACCTCCGTATGCATCAGTGAAGCAGAAGAAAGACAGTGACCTTTGTAGCACATACATACGCAAGTGCAAGCTGTATAGCTGGTCATTTGAAGACTACAACTCAGTGCTCAAATCTAAGGAAAGGACAATCGTCTATTCTTAACAGTTTTGAATTCTTCGCACAAGATACCGACTACGTACTCTCTCAACTTCTGTTCCATTAGAACTTTGGCTCACGCATACCTTCAAGAGTTGGTTGGGAGGTGGATCTACGACTACAAAACATCTAAACAGAAATATCTTCTTCCGTCTTCCCAATCACTGTGATGTGAGCCCTTGTCCTGGCTGAAGTATCAACATTTATACAGATGGTCAGCGGCTTTCAAATCTCTGGAATGTTTCACATTCAACTCAAAAACTGGCCTAAATTGTTGTCTGACTCTTAACAAGATGACTGAACGATTCAACATTCCCCCCATCGGGAAACGGTGAAATTTTAGGGAACTAAGTATATGGCGGACGAGCTCGCCAAAGAGAGTACAATTTTACCGATTTCATCGGTTAAACTGGTGGTAAAGGTCAACTAAACGTACCAGATGGTACTACCTCATTTCGAGACAGATCTAGGCCAAGCTAAACGCTCCAACTGTCTGATCAGATAAAAAGGAACACTTCCATCAATCATAGTAGGAATGCCGCAAGAATGTGCCTCCTTGCTAATGATTTCAGTAGAAGCTACATGAGAGGAAGAAACTGTGTTCTGTCTGCTCGCAGAATGCTACACTTAGGTGTCTACTTCGTTGATTATTAAGGTGATCTGGCTAACGTCAATATTAATAGCCTCCAGTTCTTCTTTTTAAGCTTTTGCTGATTCCAAAGGTAGTCTGATGAGAATTTCAGACCATAATGAAGCTCGGTCGGTCAAAGAAACCTACCTAACTTTTCCATGGTTTAGGAGCTATCATTGAAGAGTAATGGAGGTGAGGAGTATTTGCCGGAATCAGTTTAGACAAGGAGATATAGATTTTTGTACTCTTAGCCTATATCACAGACAGACTCAGAGATAAGTTGAATAAAAATTTTAACAAATACTATAATTAGAAATAGAATCAAAAAATGTACTCACATAGCCAATTCGTACGCTCGGTATATTCGACTTTTCGCTTCAGATCCTTGACCAAGGCCCGAAAGTCATCATCGCTAAAGTGGCACTGAATGATTGTATTGTTCATTTGCACTACACTAAATTCGCTATTTCCATTCTTTCCGGTGCCGCCGACGCCACCGCCGCCGGTAAAACTGACACTACCGCCACTCGTTCCGACATTATCTGTCGCGACACTTGCTCCTTCGCCATTCAAAGGCGCAGGCTTTGGGTATAGCGAAGCGCACCCATTGCCTCCACCACCCGCATCCACATTGTTGCACGATTTACTAAGAATAATTGTCGACTTTTTCGCAATCGAATTGGCCGCGAGAAGATGTTCTCCAGCTGCTCCACAACTACCCCGATGTAAGGGTTTCGAGGTCGCCGGAATCAACTGCTGACAGTTAATTACTTTCAACTGATCCATCGCCTCGCTTCCACTGCCACGTCGACGACATTCGATTAACGCATTATCACTACCGCGTCGAGCGCCACTAGTGGCAAACGATACCGTAGCTGTCCCCCGGCTAGCATCCTTTTGACTAGATCCCATTGTGGTGGTGGTCACGTTTAGGAAATTCTTTCTCAAAGTATTCTCATTACTCTCGTCGTCGTCATCGTTGGCCTGCAGGAGACGCTCCACACTGCTGCTCGTCGTACTGTTGCTATTCATTATGTAGAAACAGTGATCCTTGCTGGAGTTTCCCCTCGTTTCGCGTATCACAGTCACCTTCTGATGATCCTCATAAAATTGTACTAATAAATTCTCAAGGATTCGCTGACGCAACTTGGCATCGGCGATATCTTGCTCGGCCTGTTCCTCCTTCTGCTGTGGATCACAGGTCGCCGTCGTTGCCGTACTGCCGAGGCTCTCTGTCGAACTGTATGATGGTGCACTCGCAATGGCACTGTAGGGATTCGTCAATTTAAAATTTCCATATAACTCGCTAAGGTAGCGGACGCGTGATGCTATAAATCCAATGTGCCGGATTAATTGAACGTCCGTGCAGGCGGCGGTAGAGGAATCGTCGTCACTATCGTCATCTGGTATGGCCGGTGAATTGCAATTATCCTTGTACATATGGCAGGATGAACTGGTGACTGACTAAAGTAATTTAAAAAATTCAGGGACGTGTCGAATGAGTGAATTTTTGTATGGCGCGTCGTCGTGGTGGTGGTGAAGATGTCTGCGTACTATAAGATGATGGGGATGATCGGCCACGGTGTGTACGGCATTATTATCCTTGGCAAAAACACACAGGCTGGAATTTAGTTCTCGCAAAGGGATAAGATGTTCACTGAACTTTGCATCGCTGTGTTGTTTCTTGTTGGTAAACAGTGTTATTCCCTCTTTTTCTTTCAGAATGATTTTATGGGCGCCTTATCCCCAAGGATAATTGCAACAGAACTTGAGAGCGGAAATAATTACTCGTTGATCCCTTGGCTATGCTACAGTCGTCCCTCCTTTACTTCCGACAAAAACGAACGGATGAAGAAATTATTTGAATAAGCAAACTTCAGAGAACAGGTGTCCTGTTGTCCTGGGGAATAGATAGAAAGTTTGAATTAAAAACAATTGTCGCAGATGTTCTGGAAGAAGGAATATTAATTCATTTCGATTCCTGGAGAGATACTCATTCGTATGTATGCATGGAGTGTGTGGTAAGACTAGAAATTTACAATTTTATTGAATCCCTATGGTTAAGCGGATGAGATTAAACAAAAAAGGTGGCTTTGATCTTTGGATAAACATGCTTCTGTCAAGACATTAATATGTTAATGTGCACGTGTTAGCTTGTGAGGACTCTGTATAAATTCTGCATAATTGCACTCATCCCCTGACAGGAGCTTGTTACACAAAACGACTGAATTAATTGGTATCTTAATATAAACAGAAGGTTGCAATGTACATTAGAAGGACCTTGTTTGTAGATACCAACGAAGCACAGCTCAAAAGTAAGTATCTGCAGCTGTGAGAAAATATGGCAATAGTTGTTGTAGCTTTTCATCTTACCCCACACACTGGTTTATTTATGATAGCGTCATTTTCACCTCATAGTACTTGACTAACATCAATTTTCAAGGAGTGTCTCAACTGCATCCTTAAAGAGAGGTTAAGGTTAAGGACTTTACATTCTTCTTCTTGAACATCTTATTAATATAAATGTACATTATATGCACTTTCAGCTTAAAAACAATCATTAAACCAAGACCAGACACCATCCCTCATTTGAGGACGACATGCTTAGTGGAAGTAAAATCCCCACTACAGTGGAAAAATCAGCGCGCAGTTCTTATCCCGAAGGACAACAACCTCCTTATCAACTCTCGTCTGATACAAATCGTTTTATATGCAAAATCTCGGAGAAAATCATACGACCCAGACTAGAACGACTAGGCCAACCAACAGCGTGACTTTAGAAAAAACCAAAGCACCATATAGGCAATAGATTCAGTGTTCGATATTGGGCGTGAACCAATCGGGGGAGAAATATGGCTAGAACCTACACAACAGTGCCCTTTTCATCGAGTTAGCTGGAACTGTCGAAGCAGAGCATTAGCCAAGAGCCCTACTCGAGACCGAGCCGGATGAGACTAGTATCACCAGCATTGCCACACAGGCAAAGTGACAGCACATATGGGATACTATCACCAAAGGAAGATGGACTTCTGCTCTGATCTCTAGTATAAAAGCGTTAGTAGGTAAACCTAACGCAATTCCTGTCGAGGCGTGGATGCTTCTGGGAGTACTTCTGCAAGTACAAGTATGTACATAGATGTACAACAGCCCCAGATAAATACATTCTACAAATGGCAATAGGACAAGTGCTACCAAGAGGTCTGAAAACTTTTATGCCAAAACTTACAGTTCATAGGACACACATTTGAAAAAGCCAAGAGTTCTGTAAGAGTATGTAAGTAACTAAGTAACCCATAGATTAACATAAGGTACCATGATCTCTACAGAATTTTGTACACTTGTACTGTCCTCTGAGACATTGATAATCCGAACAAAAGCCAAGGAATTGCTTATTTTTTTAATTTCCACAGATTGGTTCCGACCTAACATGCCGATAAGGTCGTACACACCCTAAGCCCTTCTAAGTTGAACCATCTTAGCTCAGGGATTTTGACGATCCTATCACAAATCTCATTCTTGGGAGTAATTACTTCCTTGTCGAACCTAAAGGAGAACGATACTGCCTTAGATCGAGGACTTATGTCACCTTGTTGGTATCTACAAGGTTTCTAGGCTTTGTTCGAAATTACTAATAATTTAGGGATTAGGTGTGACATACCGTATAATTCTACCTGAAAAGCACTCTTCAATTCTCTTAGACTCTCGGTGCTGACTATAATATCCTTTCATCTAACCTAAGTTGATTCCTTGTATAATTTTTGTAAATTTTTTGCCACCAATCCTCACCACCTGCAGACACTCAGTCAGTGCATCAGAGCATAATAACATATGAGTCACCTGCTCTTTAAGCCACTAACTATGCCCGCTTTGGTATCAATAGTAAATTTCCATGGCGGCCTTAATGGATGACTAACTAGTGAACTATAGCTTTCATTTCACACCAAAGCGCGTCAATCCAATTATGATTCTCTTCGATAGAATTGCACAACACAACCCACCAAAAAGCCATAACATGCTGTATCTGACCGATAGAAGCTCGTTAAGAGTAACATATTGATGCATGGCAACCTGATATCATACGGAACACGACATTTTCGCATTTCGACCATGAAGCATCAGCAACTGAATGAAGAGCTACTGCCGTCGCTACCGCGTAAGCAATACACCCGGCGCGCGTACAAGCCTAATTTGATTTGGCTTTGATGGTTGTGAGATGCTGATGAAGTTGATGATGACGGCGGCAGTGGCGGCGGCAACGGCAGCAATAATGGCGAGAAGCACCATAAGGGATGTGGAAAATCAGATTTTTGGGGATGATGATTATTTTTATATAACTCAACTGAGGATGACGACAGTAGATTTACCAACAATACACAGAGCACAGATACCTACTTGAATTGGTTTGATTGAGAGCGTGATAACGGAGATTGGGAGAGGTGTATTTTAATCGAGTCCTTGAATAATTATTTGCTCCGAAGGGAACTTTTTGATTTCACGGCGATTTATCCCCGGGATTACTGATGAATTGTGTGGTGTATCATTAGAGATAACATCAATCTTTGGCGAAGGGTGGTGTTTCGTAAAATTGAGAGCGTAGCAGTAGTAATTAGCGGGTGAAGCAATTAAAAACTTTTCGTAATTGGTTTTTGAATTATGTCAATAGCTGGGCTGTAGACAACGTGTTGATCAATTTCGATTAAGGGAAGAGTTAAATTAACAATGTTTATTGAAGGTGTGAGAGCAATAAAACTAATTTTCGTGAGCGAACTGCGCACTCAGAAGGATTCCACTTAATATCTCATGATTATTACTTTTCGAAGAATCTTATCAATCAAAAATATCCCAAGGTTTTTGAGTTGTGAGTTTGTAACTTAATAATATTTCATATCTGCGCCTTGTCAGCGAATACTGCGTTGCAACTGAAACTCTTAAAGGCAAATAAGGCGGTCGTCAAGTCGTATGACAGGCTTTCTGCAGATCATGTCCCATTGGTTGGTGCGTTGGATTTTCAGGGTCTAAACTCTCACGGGCTTCTGGCACACACGTTCAAGAAGGCTAGGACAAATCTGGCACTAGAGACTATCATATAGCTTATACTATTATGTCAGGAGAGATACAGAGTAGTAGGTGATGCTAGGAAAAATATTATGTGTGAACGTTAAGAGCCCAGAAAAGAATCAATCAGAAGCCAACACAGAAACCAATAAATGTTAAACCCCATGAGATACAGCCTGATGAAAATAGGATGCAAAAACGGACTACAAAAACAAGACTTGATATCCCCTGCAAAGGGGGCATGGTCGTATGGTCTAAAGAATACCACAGTAGTAGTTTGCTGGTACCTACGGCACCTCATTCCACTCTATCTTCATATTTATAGCATATCAGCACGTACCATGGTTAGACTATAAAAAACATGGCTTCCCACCTAGGGTGGACTAGGAAAAAGTTGAGGTAATAAAGAATTTACCAAAATATGGACAGCAAGGTAGGTTTTGCAACCCAGGTTGGTAGGTCTTGCAACTCAGGTTGGTAGTTCTTGCAACTCAGGTTGGTAAGTTTTGCAACTCAGGTTGGTAGGTCTTGCAACATAGGTTGGTAGGTCTTGCAACTCAGGTTGCACCGCGAAGAGGCAGTGTTTTTTTCAACCTCTAAGGAGTGAGGGACATTCCATTCTAAGCGACATAATCCTAATCTATCCTTCGTAACATGCAATCTAGGAAACCAACCACTCTCAGTCAACACCGTCCTGCTACAATTGACAAGGACATCTCACTTGTCAACTCCTCCTACTGGCTCGAGAAAGTTCTCATATGCCTCCGAGATTGCCATAGCCACACAACACCAAGACCTATCAGTATCTGAGTGTGTCCTGAATACCTCTTGAACTATAATTCAAACCGAAATTTCTTTAAAGTGTCGCTTGATTGATCTTAATGCTGTCGAATCACCAAACACAGAAGGAAAAATTATGATATACCGCTCTAATGCATCAAAAAATAGCTACTGCCAATCCAAAATGACAACTCTATGATAAGTCGACCTACAAGACTGAAACCTCGAAGTGGATACTGCTTGGCATAGACAATGAACTTATTCCCATCGAAAGCCCCACGAACAACCATCATTGGATTGAACCTGCCTCGAAACATGGTACAACTCAACTAACTGCGGCATCTGTGCTGACTCATTGGAAAAGTGGGACATTTCAAGTTCACCCAGCTTTGACAATGGAGTCGAGGGGCAAATAATAACCCACTTTACAGAATGCCAGCGAACAGGGAACTTTTCTAACTTTGTTACTTTATACCAACAATACCACCTAGAAAACTTGATCATGTCATGTACCTACATACATATGTATACATGTATGTCAAATGTATTGATAAATAAATAAATCTACAAACAAACTTCCCAATGCAAAGTCGAACAAACATTAATAAACAAAAGTACCTAAACCTGCTCTACATTGTGTCATGGACAATGACACATACCTCATCTGACCCAAACCCATGGAAGAATTCGTTAAAATAGAAATCCACATCAGAACTTCCCAGGGCTAAAAATGATCCCAGATATTCACAATCACTTTTCGTCCTTGTAGTTTGACTCAATTCAACCGTAAACAATGCTTATCCCTGGGCCAATTAAATCTACGACCCGATTAGGTATCCTCTCCACACCATTTGTTATCGTTCACACCGGGGCACACTCAAACATGCCCAGTAAGAGGATTTTGGTTGCAAATTTAATCGATTTCATTGCCAAAAACAACCAACCCCGGACATGGATGGACATCTGCAGCTGCACTGAAAAATGATGAAATGTTCTTCGTCGACTTTTCAAAATTCGAATTCATCACGAATTCCCACTCTGCTTCTGTGGCATAATTAATTCCATCCAATACTCCAGGCAAAATAATTACTCCTCCGACCGGACTATGTGCGGTGGCGTATACGCAACATTTTCTAGAATGCAATTAAAACTTCTAGTTGGCCACAGATTTGTCAACACTCACACACACGGAATGAATGAATATTTCCCAAAATTAGCTGTTCCCAGGGAATATGCCCTCGTAGGCCTCATAAATTTACAATTCACCCAACCGAGGCAGATGTCTGTGTGTCTGTGCCAAAGTAAATATTTTCCACTCTTGAGAAAGTCCGAAATAAATATATCTGAGGACGGATATGAGAGATTCGGATTTCCAGCTAAAAGCGGGGCGCTGTGTGCTGGTGAATACATCAAACAGAACCGAATGACCGCTTTTCGAGGCAAACACACAACCGCCGGTGGGGCTTTCCACCGGGCTACCGGGTGAGGGAGGACACTCTGTTTATCCAAGGAGTAAAGGAAGTGCGTTTGTTTGCTTTCTACCTCTACGCCATCGACCTCAGAGTGGTACACAATTCGGTTACCGAATTCGAGAGAAATTTTGAGATTACGATCGGGGAAGGAAATTATTTGCAAATGACAGGCGGTATGGAGTGATGTAATGTGCCAGACGTTGAATGACAACTAAACAATGTGGTCACATGGTATTTTTGGAGATCAAGGAGTAGCTGTGCACATGGCGGAGAGCAGGTGGAGTTTCTAGAATCTCAAATTAGTTTGATTTAGAATGGTTGTTTGGTCACGTCTAAATGCTTGCCACCAGGTTAGGTTAGGTTCTAATACCAATTCACTTAGAATTAGAATTCAATGAAAAAGGCAGGCATCAAGTGGTTAGACAAATTTACCTTCGCCCTGATGAGTGTTAGTGGCGAACGTGGGAGATTGGTCATTT
Source organism: Xylota segnis (assembly GCA_963583995.1). Lineage (NCBI taxonomy): Eukaryota > Metazoa > Arthropoda > Insecta > Diptera > Syrphidae > Xylota > Xylota segnis. Next base: position 60,989,222 of record OY757237.1, read on the forward strand.
TACAGCCAACATGAGTGATTGGATCAAAGGCCAGGGTCTGAAAGCAAACCGAGGCTGTGCTTTTCGCAAGGAAAAGGTCAATATCGGATTATAAACACCCACCTATGATGGCATTTGCACACAGTAAACATCGGAATTTGAATCTAATGTGGTACACTGGCTATACACTGCGATGGTTACACCCGTGTTAACCAATGGTTTGATTGTTTGGTGAATGGAGCTCGAGGAGAAATATCATCTTAGAAGCGTGACAAGGGTCCAGTGGTCATGCTGCAGACATTTGGTCATGTACTAGAGCTATACTGAGAAGTCGAGCTATGTTTAGCTAAGCCTTGTAGTCATGCCTTCATTCTAAACCAGTCCATCTGGTCCATCTATTCCATCTGACCATCTATTCAGAACTCCTAGCAGAGAAAAGTAGAATGAAGGCATAGTCTGTACCGAGAACCGATGGATCCAAAATCGATAAAAGTGTTGCTGTTGGCGTCCGCTGTAAATTTCGAGTGAAGAGAATGTGTACTTGTATTCAACGTTCTATTTCTATTTCAACTACACATAAGGAACCAGAGATAAGGAGCTTAGTAACTGTGGAATAGCTGCAAGCTACAACATGAAAGAAGGGAGTACTAACTTCCACGTGAAGTTTTGAGCTTTATCTGTATACAAAGGCCAGAGATTTTCAAATTAACAAGTCACAAGAAGAAATCACAATCAGTAACCAAAAGAAAAGTGAGTCACCAACGAAAAAGGATAGAAAAGAAATCACGATCTATCTAGATTCTGGAATATGTTGACCATCGCCAAGCACAAATGGGAACGACGAGAGGACTTGAGGGAGGTTTTTGAATACATATACATGGTCTACCTACCTAAAGAAAACTTTTTGTCACAAGAATGCCCCATTGTACAAAGAATGCCTAGCAACTTCTTGCTGTATTTAAACTTATATTTTAGGAAATAATTTGTTCCAAAAAGAATTCAATCCGCTCTAGTCAAGTACTTTAGGTGCACTTATTGAAACCATTTCAACGGTTTCTTCAAATTTTGACCACGAAAAACAATTTTTGCAGAATTTTCCATCGCTTACTTACGAATATGTGGGGGGAGACAGAATTGACGATACTAGTCCACCAAACTGCTGATATGGCAGACGATATTCACATTGACCTCCGCGAGCCTGTATAGAAGCTTTTGCTTCATCTAAAACTCAACAAGGATTATGTACACAAATATTTGTCAATTGGCTGAGAAAAGACTTCACAATCAGCACTTACAACTTGTCAAAGATTAAGTAGTTTACCCAGAAAGAAAAAGATTATATGGAGTCGGTCCAAGTTAAGTTTGACAAGGCACATCGATGCTGGGTCTTAGGATCTGAAAAATAACCAGGAAGGCAAGGAGAATATTGGACGTTATATTGAATGTACTTTCGCGGCTTTCGTAATATATTTTGTCAACTATATGCACACTGCAAGCCAAACAAAAAGAAGATGAATGAATGGAATACAATGCTTCTTTTCCAATCCTATTGAGACAATAAACCCATACTCTGGTGGCAATCCTAGCCTGCTGATTGAAATTGAACTTTAAAAAGAATTTCTGTTGACGGAAAAAATAGACCAATAATCCTCTAACGAATACTCAGCCATATTGGAATAGAGGGTAACAAACTAGCAGATACACCAATATGATTTTAGACAGACCTATCCATAGCAACTTCAGCTGGAAACAAACTTAGTTCAAAAAACTACTTTCGAATCTTTTGAGTGTGGATTCGTCAAAGAATCTCACTTTGCTGATACCACAAATAAACGACAAGTTTCTTCAATTTATGTATAAGGCGCCATTTCGGTTCCATTTAGTGAGACCAGGAAGGGTGTTAAATTTTTGATCGAAGTTCAATAAATCAAAAACCAACCGAGAATATTCGACCTATACCAAATCGTTCCGTTGTCGTTTCCAACCACTGGCGAATTTTACTGTATCCGACGACCTGTGCTTCCGCACTAAAATTAACACTGAACTCTACCATCCGTGACTTATCTTAGAGCGATGACCAAAGCGATTGGTTTTTGATTTTCTCCTTCACACTGCCCTCCCAACTGTTTGTTCTTTTATCGAATCGACTTCTGTAGCTTAACAGTAAACATTTACAGTGAATTTAAAATTCAAATCCGCATCGACCTTCTGGCATTTACCACGAATTCCCTTCAATAATTTAACAATCGCCTTCCTTTCTGTCAAACTCTCCTTAAACTTCCCTCAATCGATTTGGGGTAACGAAATTTTGATTTCTATGCAAAAACAAAATAAAAAAACGTCCATCCTTTCTATCGATCCACTCTATCTAATTTATAATCAATAAAATCAACCCGTCACAATGACTTTTCCAAATTTGTTACTTCCCCAAACGTCACACCCATCCACTAAACCATATCGTCGTCGATGTGGTTGCAAAAAAAAGGGTTCATTCCGGCAGACCCTCCGCATTCAATCCGTTTTATTTATAAATTTGAAATATCTGAAATGTACTCCGCTGAGTATGAGTAGGGTAATATAATTTGACTTTTGTGGCGCCAGAAAAAAAGTGCCAGAAACTTTTTTATTTTGTTTCGAAAAACTTTTGACATTTCTCCACACGCTCAATTGAATTTTGGAAAAATCACCACTGGGTGTACCTACGTATCTGAAACTGTCAATCAATATATTTTTTTTTTCTTTTTTTTGTAGGACTATACCTACATCTAAAAATACTAAGAAGAGTACCATCAGTTAAACTCGTGTTGGCTAATTGCTTGTCGAGAAAATTATAAAACTTGGCCTGGGTGACCGAGGTGAAATAATCAATAGGTTCGAGCCAGCGGAAGCGGATATAAGAAAAGAAAACATTAATCAATATACAGTTAATATAGCGTGTTGTTATTTTTGACGAAATACAATACATAATTATGTCAATATTTTCCACCACATACTCGTACGGTAACCGCTGTGCTGTGCTGTGCTGTGCTGTGCTGACCTAACCCAACAATTTTAGCTCGAAAAATGGAGGCGCAACCAATGGCGGTAACTGTTTTTATGTGCCCTGCCGTGCCTATACAATATACATATAAACGACCAACAGTTACGATGTAGAGAATTCGTATTATGTTCGGAAATAACACGAATAATCGCGTGATAACGCTATTTTTATGGTCTTTTAAGCGGTGAGCCGTTTCCCGCATCCACCATCTTTACTTTTATTGTGAACGGGTCTGCTGTAACTAATACAAGTATGCGTCGGGTGAGAGAAAATTAACTATTTTTTTTATTGTTTCTTGTTTTTTTTTATGGATTGCACATTTGTTTAAATGTTTGAGAGGAAAACGAAACGTAATCACCAAAGAACGACTGCAGGGAATGTTGTCGAAATGACGCACAATACGTTCTGATGTATCTGATTAATCAAATGTATGTGTCTGCATCTGTGTGTGTGAAATGTCTGATGGTGAATGTGTGTCAATGTTTCGGAAAATTAATTGACGAGGGTGGCGGAGATTGCACGCCAGATAAACACGAGGTTGTCGGATGAGGGTGAGGGCAATACCCACACACACATGTGACTTTGATGCATTGTGTACCTGGTGCAGTTCACAAATGGAAAAGAAAAGGAAATTTTAATGAATGCCCGGGGCTATAATTTGAACTCAGATTGTTGTGGTTGATTAAGCGCGGACAACAATGCAGAGGGACGTGCATTGTTTGTGGGATCTGCAAACGACTTTTGGTACAAGAGCATAAAAAAAAGTAAATTAAAAACTCCTACATTGTCGTTTTGAGGGACTAATTCCAGTTTGACATCTCCTGTACTAGATATCTGATTCGTTATTGGAAAAATAATGATAGGTGGCGCTAAGAACTACTGACAGCTCTCGGTCAACTTAGTCAATCTAAAGTGATTCAGGATAGGTATTCGAAAAAGCCCTAATTTCTCTCCATCATTCGGTAAACTTATTCAACTAAATCAGACTGTTGGGCCTGAAGGTTGTTTTTGAAGCAAAGGCTTTAATAGTGACAGTAGGCTCTAATAGGGTAGCACTTAATAATAAACTGCAAAATATTTCAGCCCGAAAGTTTAAGAACTAAATACAATGATTCTGCTGGTCTATCATTCAGGTGAATAGAATGTGAAGATATGAACGCTGAAGGCCTTAATGCTTTACAAGTGAACCTGGCTAGGTTTTAGGAAAGAAAAACATTTTTCTTTTACACAAAAAGCAAGTACAAAATATTTTTTTCAATATTTGGACTGCAGCATCCACAAACTGAAGAAAGGTCTGACAGCTATGCATACATATGTATGTATCAATTTTTCAAAAGACATTCACATTCGCTCTAAACTGAATTGAAATGGCTTTTCTCCAACCCAATACATGAAAAGTATGAGTGCCATGTGGCACTTGAATCAACTGTTCAATACACTCTAACCGACTGAACATTGGTTCTTTAAGAATCCTCTAGGTCAGAACGCTTAGAATCGCGTCTAAAACCTTCTGCGTCTACTCCAGACTTTTCGAAAAATATGATATTTAAAACCAATGATGATTTCCTGGACCATCGCTCTTATGGAGACAAAAGGCTAATAAAGGCTCGTTCCACCCTTCAAAAGCTGCAAAGATTGGCCTGTGAAGGTATTAAGGGTGCAATGCATGCCGATGCGACTGCTGCGGTGGAAGTTCTTCTAGACCTGTCACTTCTTCATAAAAGTACCATGAAGACTGGTACCAAGGACATATGAAGATCTGTCGAAAAATTCCACTGTTATCCCTATCGGCAATAGGCATCTCAGCTTTCATGCTAAACACATGTGGCCAAACTGAAACTACAACTTGTCAACGCCGTTAGGACACTCTACTTCCATCTTTTAAGCAAGGGTTTTCGCTATCGTTGTCTGTGCTACATATTCCAGAGAGTCTATCAGAAGGACCTTAGCAGCTGAGCAGCTGTAAAAACTCTCATGTTCTCTGATCCTAAGATCGACTTATGATATCGGTTCTAACCAAACACAGACCTATGTAATTCTATTCGGAGCCTCACCATAGGAAACAAAATATTACTGTAATTTGAATCGTCAAAAAGGTTGAAAGTATAGAAAATTGAACTTCAGAGGTAAAACGATGCGCTATGATTATACGGTGAACTTAATGTTTATCCTGGAAGCACTCACTGGCAAAAACGTGTCAAAAATTATGGAAAGGATATTGGTGGGCTCTTTTTAAAATTCCACGTTCTTTGCTTCGGAATACAATGTTCGACAATGTTCCTAGTTGGTATTTCACTGGTGTTAATTCAGTTAAATTAGTGGCCAGGTTCTTAGAGCAAATAAGGCGTGGAGTTATTAAAAACTGACTGAAGCTCATATATGGGACTTAAACTAGTAAAGTGTGAATAGTCATCAGCGTTAGACGTCAGTACACACCGCCATGCTGTACGCGAGACTAGTATATTACCGAGACCTATAATAAGAATGATTTAAATGCAATGTGTTCATTGGCATACATATGAAAACTATGCCAGAAAATTAAGTCTGAGTGTGTCAGCATAAATAAATCTGTCTGGATCCCAAATACAGCAAATGCCATGGAAATTAAAGACACTAAACAGACCATGGAAGCAGTTTACATGACCCACGCATTGTTGGCAAACAGTGCTTATAGTGTCCGAGTGAAGTACTGAAAAGTAAAATGCCAAGAGAATAGAAGGGGAACGATGAATTGAAAGGCATTATCTGGCCGACACACTGGAAGAGATGGTTTGGCACAATATAAAGGAAGGATGCGAAGCAAGTCATTGTAGAAATGAACTCACCAGAAGCAGGAACATTCCACACTGTACGAGACCCGAAAGTACTCAACATCTACCACAAACTAGACATTGTTAGAAAGCACAGGTTGGAAAAATTAAATGCGGACTAATGTCATATATTGACTTAAGTCTGAACCTTAACCAAGCACTTCACTTAGTTTAGAGTTAGACAGGAGAAGAGCAGACGATCTGGCCTTTAAAGAGTCTGGTAGAGTCTTAGCAATATGTGATACCTGACACCTTTAAGAAAAGATATCGAGATTTGATCAATACAGCTACATCCAATAGGGCTACAATGATGACATTCCTCTTTAAAGGCAAAGCTCCATCCAACAGAGGAGCATTCAAACTCTTTTCTATTCAAAAACATCCCTGTCACCCAGAACAACTTTGGCTAAGATCCAAGTAAATGCATTTGCATCACGATTTTAAGACTTTTCTTAGACTCTACATGTGGCCAAACTGCATTCACACTAAAGTAAGTTGATCGGGGAGCTGGTGAACTGGTGAACTGGTTCCATATGCCAGCAAATTACAAATCCTAAACCAACATAACAACATTAATTATCCGATACATTACACTCGTACTCCACCTCAATCGTTGTGTAATCCTTTTTGGCACCACAAGTGGATTTCAAACATCCAGCTGTGGCCAGGACTTATGTGTGTACACTTAATAAGAGCCTTGCCAAATTCCACACACCCCTCCCGCCAGGCGAAACCAAGAAACAAGGACACGACAACACAATTGCAAGCGCCATCAATTAAGTGGGCACTCTCTCTACGTCTCCCCCAATTGGGTTATACAAGTCAAAACCAAATGATGCTGATGATTATTATTCCCAGAGAAGTGTATATCGATGTAATGGTTATGTTACACGCACAGCTGGGACCCTAAGTCACGACATGACTTCATTGGAAACACTATTCACCGCCTGATGCGGAGTATAACTCGCTTTTCGATTAAATTTCCATTGATACCTACAGAACCGAACGGAAAACGAAAATATTTTCCTTCATCCGATTGTGTGTACCTTTCCAATTTTAAATGAGAGAGAAAGGACGAAAGGCGGAAGAATTCACCATCATGATGGTATTATTACATTTTTTTTTCCTCCCTCCCACTGGAGCCCACCCCACGGAGAGAGTGCGTGTGTGTGTGTGCGTTGTACGAAAGTAATTCACCATGGAAATTTATTTTCTTCTCCTTTGAGCGAGCACCTTGTCGCAGGACCTCGCCTCACACCGAGCGCCACACAACTGATCTCGACGGTTTGGGAATTTGAGTAAATGTTTTCATTTGGCCCGCATGTTGTGGTTGTTAATAGGAAATTCAACCCCCTCCGTATGGAAGTGTATCTAGAATGTTTTTGTTTTTCTTTTCGAGCGAAAATCCTTTCTCCAGCCATCCGCCCAGTAGCAGCACCACTCCCAGGGAAAGTAGGTCGACATTTCTTTGTGCATAAATCATACGGAAGCACAATATGGAAGTGGGTGTAAACATTTTGCTTTTGCTGTGTTCTCGATTTTTTTTTTTTTTAAAAAGCCGTTAAAATCATTTTATTCGCGGGGTTGTAAAATGGCGGTGTTTATATTGGATTTTATGCTCAGTGGCCAAAACCTGGGTTTGTCAATGGAAGAAGAACGATCTGAGACGTGGCAGTGCACGGCGGCGGCTGCCAAGGGGTTGAAACAAATAATTCCCAACCTGTTCTGTGTGGGGGTGGCTCACATTTTTGATTTGTTCAGAAGGGGATAAATCAGGGGATTTTAAGGGTGCCATTTGGGAGCTATTAATCAAAATGTTCGAGGATTTATTTTTAATACTCTATAAAGCTCCGGAATTTGTTGTGTTCTCCTTCGTTTTTGTTTTTTCCTTTTAATAATTTAAGGGTCAATTTTTCATTGTGGAAGGGGGGCCACTGTGCGTGGCGAACAAATGAAAGATAATAACGACTGAGATCAGCTGTTTTGGGTGGTTGGTGTCCTATTTATCGGTTTGGTTGGATAACAAGGGGACCGAAGCATTACCTTACATGATAAGGACGTGTCTGACGTTGTCAGTTGATTGACAGTTCGAATATTTGAGGATGGGCGGAGTCCTCATGGGAAAACTGTTTTTTTTTTCTATTAACATATCTGTCAAAAGGAGAGTTGAGTGTTGACCTAGTCTTGGTATTCAGAACTTGGATTAACGCATTCGACGCAAGAGATAACTATGAAGTTGTAATGGGATTTGGTCAGGGCAACGAGAATCGAGATTCAGTGAAGGGAGGGCCATCTATTGGTTTCTTTTTAAATCATAGGTTATTTTGACACTGACAGCTGTTTTCCGCTCGAAATCTTGACAGAAAGTCAGTATCATACCTCCGCGGAACGAAATGAGTTGATTTAAGCGTGAACAACTTTGGGAAATATTGACAACTTATTTCCAAAGTGAGTGCTGTGTAGCCCAAACAGTGCGTTTTTTTGAAAAGAATTTTTGGCCTAAATGAAGCACCCACCGGGAATGCTGTACGCAAGTTTGTGCAAAAAGTTCATGAGACTGGTATGCTAGTGAAAAACACTCATGGTCCCCTTCGTCGTACTGTGCGCACAGACGAGAATGTGGCTGGTGTAGCCGAGAGTGTGAGACTCAATTCACGAACATCAACTCGCCATCGATCTCAACAGCTCAACATTTCACACACTAGCCTGAGAAGAATTCTGCTTATAAGGTCCAATTGACTCAGCAATTGAAGGCGCACGACCATTCGCTTCGCAGTTTCGGCCTTAGAGCAGGTTGAATTGGACAACGACTTTGGACAAAAAATCATCTTTTCTGACGAGGCGCATTTGCATATTGGCGGCTACGTTAACAAACAAAATTGCCGCATCTGGGGCTCAGAAAACCCGCACGTTATAGTCGAGAAGCCGATGCATCCACAGAGAGTCACAGTTTGGTGTGGATTGTGGAGTGAAGGCATTATTGGACCATTTTTCTTCGAAAATGAGACTGGAAACAACGTTTCGGTCAACGGTGGGCGTTACAGAGGCATGTTAACCGACTTTTTTTGTTACTGAAATTGAAGACATGAATTTGGACGATCTCTTGCAGGATGGCGTGCCACACAGCCCATGCCACAATCGATCTTTTGCGCACCAACTTCCCAAATCGTTTTATCAGCCGTCTTGGCGATGTCAATTGGCCGCCTCGGAGCTGCGATTTGACTGACCCCTTTGGACTTTTGTTCTGGGAAATCGTGAAGGAAACGACTCAAGCACTTAAGGCCAATACCAAGCAATCTGTGAGCTACAGCCCGAAACCATCAACAATGTCTTGGAAAATTCCAGTAACAAAATGCGCTATTCCGATGCCAGCCGAGGCAGCCACTTGAACGACGTTGTGTTCCATAGATTAATGAGAATGTTTGTCCTTTTATTGCATTTTTAAAAAGAAACTTGTAAACAGGAAGACAATTGAGCAGTAGGTCCCTATCTCGAACAGCTAAGGATATTTTATACGAGGTTTTGATCATCCAAATCAGATGCATGAACTTCATGCCTATCCTCGGAAATTTCTAGAGAAAAATTCTTGGCTGACTAGCTTTGAAAGAAAAGATTCAACAACGAACCACACGAGGTGTAGAGCGGTATCAACGGAGTCAGAAAAGTACGCATGAGTCGCTTAAGATGGCTAGAACCTGTGGATCGAACTGACATCAATCTTCCAGCCCAAAGAATCTTCGAATCTAGCGCAGTAGAGGTGCGCACAAGTAGAACAGGTGGCTACTTGGAGAGTCTACTTATTGGAGGGCCAGGTTCCCCCGTACTATACTACTACCCTAGGAAATGATAGAAGCAAATTAGACGACGACTTTCTTCACACTTATTACCGACAGAAAACATTCTTTTCTTCAAAACATATCTACTTCGCAACACCATTCATCTACAATCCTATCTTTGTTAACTTCACCTCGCGTGCTCAAGGACTCACAATTAACAGAAAGCTGTTAATTAACGCATAAACATTTTATTTCATGCGTTTAAGAACTACCCGGCAATTAACAAAGTCCTGCCTCATGGCGTGTTCCGGAGTTTATTGTCACATGCCAATGGAGTTTATAGTTTCAACTTTCAACACTTGTCATACACTGACAAATATACCGAAAAGCCAAAATTTGTCACAGCCAAACCTATAAATATCCGTAGCCCCAGAAACGAAGTGCAAAGCTTCAATAACTAGTTAAGAAGTCAATTTTCCATTCGCTATTTGCGTGGGTACACTCACAACCCCCCGCAGGTTAACAACCTGCTGAGCTGACTCATTTCTTTACTTAGGGAAAATCCACCCTAGTCAGCACATTTATTATATGTACGTACAAAAAGAAAACTCAACCCCCGGCAGCAATACTCCAAGAAGTAGTGCTGCCATCCTATCCTTTCATTCAGGACAAAGTAGTATCCTGGCGGTCGCTGTTCGCTTGGAAGAAAACATCTCCATCCACAAAGCGAAGTTGGCAATTTTCCATTTTCTGTGATTTATCTCATTTGATGGCAACAAAGTTGAATGACCACCAACCCCAACCCCCTCCTCGAAATGGTTATAAAATTTTAATGCCACTTAGCCTTTTCAGTTTCGTCCTTCTGACACATGTGAGCGAATTAGTTAACCGGCGAGGGGACGACGTATTATTCGGCTAATTATACTCGTACTGACAAAAACTTGCAGTAACTGCATAAATATTTCATAATATCGATCCAGAATGCTGGACTGATGCAGCTCTGTACGGGATACGTTCGTCATCGTGTCCCTGACTGGTTGCAAAACAAAATTCCAAGCACATCTCACGAATTGCCATTAGGAAAGTGGTTTCCACCTTACCACCCCCCCGCCTTTGTTGGCCAACGGAGAAGTGTAAAGTGTGGTTCCCCCGTCCCGGTGTGGTTCAGAAGGAAAACAATAAAGGAGGAGAAAGCACAGATAGCGACTGGAAATTGTAACCATATCCACATCCGTCTGAATGTGGATTTGCGAAAAGGATCGATCGATATTCAGGGTTTTTGTTGTGCCATTCAAGTTGCGGTGATTAAATGGCAGCAAATCTACTTACAATGTTTTCATTTTCAACGAAGTGTATCTGTTATTTGCTGCGACGCTTTGGTTTTGCGATGAGATAGGATAGAGTTGCAAAGCGGACAAATCGGGACGAAAACTTTGCCGCAAGGAAGAACAGAGAATCATATTGTCAAGTCTCGGTGGGGGAGGAGGTTCTTTTATTATTTTTTCGTCCTTTCTTCAGGAGATATTATTGTTAAGAGGTGCATTGGATTGATAATCTTAAAAGGATCTGCTGACACAGCAGAATCATTGTATTAATCCAATTCAGGGTTTTCACGTTCTATGTATTTGTGGAGTCGCCAAAGGCATGGTATTCATAAGAAGACGGCACTTCATTGTTGGGGCTTTTTTGGTTGGGAGCAGGTAATCCTAGGCTATAATCATCTTATGGAAACGCTTTTCAAGGCGAGACGAGACTGTTTTCATCGAACCATGAAAATGATGACTGTGTACAATATGCGTGAAATAATGTCTGACTTTTTGAAATTAGCTTAGAAGCCAAACCCATTTCAATTCATGTATTAGGTTTTGAGTCCCAAGTGGAGGTTATTGTATTAAAACAGCTGCTCAGGGTCTAATCAAACATTTTGTGAGGCGAAGGATGCTGAGGTGATTGAAGAATAGACCTACTAAATGACTAAATGGAGCAGTATTGATTGAAGGATGGTTTCCTTCTCTTTTTTCGTCTCGTAACTCCTTCCGAAATCATTTGAAAATTAACTCATCTTTTTGGAAGCTTGAGCTACCACACAGGGCACTATCTTTCAAACTTTCGCCATAATTTCTGTCTGAAAAACGCTACAGTGACCTGCAAGTTGGAAGGATATGTTCAAATTGAAGTTTACCGAGAACTTCTTCGGGTTTCGTTTTCCTGACTTCCTGACTTGTAGAAATGAACTGAACTAGCGAAATGTACGGTTTTGGAAATTAATCTCAACCAATTCGGTATGCTGGTTGAAAAGGATGATTGCTTGAAGTCCAGAATCTCAAAAGTCTGATTAGTTAAAGAATCCTTTGTCACACGGTGTTTCTGGTTATTTGCAAAGGACATGTCAACTAAAATATTTTCATTCCTACCTCAACTGAAATGCAGGCTATTCTTAAACTCTGCTGTAAAATAAGAGGCTTATAAAGCCTTTTAACCAGATGAAAGCAAACAGTGAAATGAAAAAAAAAAAAAAAAAAAGCATGGAAAAGTGCTTCACTAAAATTTTGACGTGAATAATGGAAGGGACAGGTTTTTAAGGCTACTGTTCCCAAAAGACTACAGGGAACGTTACAGTTTGTGTAACGAAGGTTTAGACCATATATAACTCCATATTACGTCAAAATGCTTTCTGAAACCCGCATTGTGGGTTGTTTAGGTTGGCTTGGGGTGTGGTTGGTTGGTTGGGTGGTTATCCCCGCTCACAATTAGACCACGCAAAAGTTTGTTCTGATACCACTGTGGACAAAACCGGATTAAGAGCACCATAGAATTGTGTGTTTTTAAGGGGAACTTGCTAAGTGAGGCTGCTCCCTCCCTCCTGGCAACATGTTTTGGTGTGAACCCATGCCATATTTCGCCGTTTAGGCTTTAATCGAATTTGACTGGGTGATGAAATATTTTATTTAACTTAAATGTAGTCTAGCTAGATAGTTAGGATTTACCTTCTGTAAATCGGTAGGACAAAAGAGGTACACAGAAGATGTGCAATTGTTTCCTCCACTTTATAGTCTCTACAGACGGAAATAAGTTTGCTGTTTTTCCCAGAATCGAGTTGTGGCCAGTTGGAAGACATGTGACACGCGAGAGACAAGTCCAGATAGATGCTGACAGTTCCCCTATTGTCAAGAAGCTCACCCATTTTTACTATTGGCTAGAATATAGTGTGGGACCCAGCATAGAGAACCGTCATGCCGCAGCATTGTCTCACAAACTTAAATTGAATTTTTAACGATTCCAAGACTTTTAACACATCTTGACTGTCTATGTAGAAAACAATAGTGTTGAGTTCTGTCGAGTTAATCGAAAGTCAGCTCGTGAATTGATTGACTGCTGTGACATGTACTGAAACTATACTGCAGTCGATTTGCAGTTTTGGTGATTCAAGTATCCAATGGATTGGGGTACACTTCCACAACTTGTCTTGGATACGTCTATGTAAATCTCTGTCGTAGCCTTGAAGGAATGCTTGAATTTATACTTTATGTCAAACTTCAGATAGTGGACAATAATGTCTGATTTAATAAATATATTGTTGTGGCCGTTTGGGTGCTGTTTATTTCCTCGAGTCAGTAGAAAGGATTCCCGCAAAGAAATTTGAGGTACCATCAGCTTCCCAAAGTTATCACAAGAGATAAAGCATAGTTTCTACTGCAACTGTAGAAGTGCTTCCAAGAGGGGCCATAAAACAGACCCGGAATAGTCTTTGAATAAGTGTGGTTTTGGACTCCTGAAATATCCCACCAATTTATCACCTTCAGAGCTACTTATGAGAAGGATATTTAGTTCTAGGAACTTTGTTGAACTCGAAAGGACAATCGAGTGCAATAATTCTCCATGAGAACATCAAAATCTTCGTAAGTAGCTTTTGCAAATTGTGGAACTAGTGCAATTTTAGAAGCTGTAGCTTCACATCAAATACTTTGGGAACAGTATTACTATATTAAAGCGACTGCAAATCTTTTATATGAAGATGACTAGATTAAGATAAGTCCGCACTGCAATACTTGAAAACTTTGTTGGAAAGCCGTGATTCAAAGAAGCATACACCTAGAAGCAACTAAAATATTCCCGACTGCCATCTATGGCTTTAAAAAAAGCCGTCTAAGCCCAAAAATTCTAACCCGCACCTGTCCAAGAAACATTCATTCAATTTCAATCAGGCAAAAATCCACAACCCACAAGGAAGGTTACAAACCAAATATAGACCAATGTATTTCCGCTCGAGGGACCAGAAGTTTCATCCACTCCTGGCTACGTTTTAATCTTTCATTCTGATCCTCTGATTCTCCACACCATTTAATGTTGAAAAATCTCTGAAAAATCCCATCATTGCCAAGAGGACTCTCCGCTAGCAAGTAAAATACCACCCCAAATTCAAGATATATGGCGAAATAAGCCACACGACTTCCCACTCCCAGAAAGAAACCCCACAGAAGACCTACATACATACGTATGTACTATGTCATTATTATTACAACGAGAAGAGTACTCTAAGCTGGCGGCGAAATCCAAACACAAATTATTCCAAGGAAAGCACGCACTTGATACCACACTCTCTCCAAGACAACAAGAGTATCTCACAAGTATCTACATTGTCCCCAAAAAAAAAAAAAAAATAAAACCAACGAAGGAAGCAAATGAACAAGACCAAGACGTAAAAGAGAACTCAAGGAGCCATGGGCTCTGCAGCTTATCTAGAGATTGTGCGAATGTTTGTAAATGTGTGTGCAGTATCACTGATTCAAGGAATCAGTGGGAATTGAGGTAAACGAACTTTTTATTCCTCGGCAAACTTGATTATCTCCCTATTAGAATTTATTACGTTTGCATTATGTTAAATAACACTTTGTGCGGCTCAAGCTGTCAATAATACGCCCGCGTTTGTGTGATAGGACTGATAGACGACACAGCGACGAAGGTTGGGTTAATGACAACAGAGAAGAAAAAAAAAAACAAGTAAAAACAACCGAAACACAAACTTTCCCTAGGAACGTAACATGATGGTTTCTAGGGAACCAAGTCACAAGCAGTTGATTAAATACAACTCGAAAGGATTTCATGGGATTTATCACTACGACAAGACCCTTTAACGCATGTCTTCGCCTCCCTCCGTCAAGGACAATCACAGCGATGCGTGTATATGTATATGAATTTAAAATGTTGTTTACTAAGCGGCTTAGGGTTTCCATAAAAAAAAAAGAAACTCTATGTATCCAGGCAAACACTCATGTTAAGTAATATTTCAATCTTTTTTGCTTGCCAAAAAGCTTTTGAATTCATTTACGCTTCAATAATTACAAATCCCTATCAAGGGCCAGGAGTGCAAACATGAGAGAGAAAAAAATATTCGGAATCAAAATGTTTAAAAAAAAAAAGGGATTTTTCGCCAAGGAAAAGGTGGAGCGGAAGATCAGAGTTCGGTGCGGAAGAAGAATCTTCTCGATTGAGTGGGAGATGAGTTTGATGTATGCTCGTAAGCTTGTGACATGCTTAAGCTAATTGTTGGAATTTCACTTAAAGGATAAGTGCATCGAATGGCATCGCATGTAGAAGTGTTTGGAAATTCTGCAAGTGACATATGTCAGGGACAGATCCTGCACACTTTCAAGAAGGGGGAAAAAAAAAACATCCCACTGCTTTGGTTTGGTTGAAGCGGCTGCTAGCTAAGAAACGCCAACCCACTTCGAGCCGGAATTGGCCCATTGTGACGTCCACGAGGGTTATAGGAGATGTTCCCACCCTCTAGCTACTCGTTAAACCACTTTGAGATTTTGATGGAGGGAAACGCGACTCGTAGTATCAGTCTTTATCAGACCGCTTATATGTCGGCAATAAAAGACTCCTAAATGAAGCTTCCTTCTGTGGAAGCTGGGCAGAAACAAAGAAGGTGAGGAATAGTCTCTTCCTCTTCCTTATCCAGGGCCAGTAATGACACTTATTCTAGTGTCAATATGCAATTTATTAAGATAAATCGAGTTCTTAAGACATTTTAAGTCAAGCTTTGGTCAAAATGATTTAGTCGCTACACATTTTGTCTATTGGTGGTCTATTGGCGCTTGACTGCAACGGATATCTTGAGCCTAAAACACACTACAATGATTTGGTTGACAGAAGGAGAGCTTAAGATTAAGCCAGTCGAACAGATTACCTACAGCAACGTCTTTGACTTTTGGAGCAGTTGGTGTTTAAAGTTAACCCACTCATCTACTAAAAATCTAGAGTGATCTGTAAGGAATAGCGAAGAGGAAGTTTTTGGCAAAATTTAGACGTGGGATTATATAGTCCGATTTTTCGGAAGAGATTTCGAATCCATCAGCATGGAAGGTAGCTTCAAGGAGGACGAGTGCAATCACTACCATTTGCTTGCTAAATATATCAAGCAGAATCAGTATCGTTATACTGAAGGAGTTGTACGTAGATTTTTCTAAGGGCGTCCACCAGTCTTATGGTCTAATGAGGAAGGATTTCTTTGCAAGAGAAAAATGCTACTGTAGCCTTCTTAGGTTTCCAACTTGATTTCTTATCCAGGATAAGACTCAAATATTTTGCTTTGTCAGAATATGTTAAGGTGAAACCATTGACTAAGGCACTTCATATTTCCTGGCAAAGGGTACTAGTTCAATTTCGTTCGGGCTAGTAGTCAAACTCCACCTAACCGCTCACCTAACTAGATGTTTACTATTTAACGTACAATCTCGTTAGAGCTATTCCAAGACAAATAAGGCAACATCATCTGGATAAAAACTCGCTGTACATCGGTCGACTTCTAGGATTTTCAATAGTTCGTTGACCACTAAATTCCAAAGAAGATGTCTAGAGTACCTACACGGGTGATCTTCTAGTAGGCATTCATAATTCGACCATCTCCATAGTAACAAAGATACAACCAGAATCATCAACCGGTCGAGAAACCTTCATTAACAAGTCTCAATGTCTGGATTGTGATAGAAAATGAGGTTTTCGTTTAATGAAGTCCAGCGCAAGACAAATCATGAAACATTCCAAACAAAAAATGTTCCAATTCTATGTCAGTCTGATAGCCACTAACACTGCAGCTTAAACTGCCCGACGAAATTGTTTCAAACTTCATATCTGGGAAGCTTACTTATAAACTTAATGTCATTCCATATAATTTTATATTTTTGGTTCGTTCAAAAACTGTATATGCTATAAGATGACATACCAATGGAAATTTTAAAAATTGACTTCTTGTTCCTCAGCTTTAGGTGTACGTGTTATGATGCCAACATTTAAACCAGCAACACATTTTAAAAACTTTTTAAAAGTTAAATAGAAGTCAAAAAAAAAAATCATACAGAACCGAGTCCCTTTTTTGAGGGCGTTTTTTGCAAAAATATAATTTTTTTTTTTAAATGTGTAGCACCCGTCAAAATTTTCCGCGGTAGTAGCCTCAAAAGTGCAGAATATACCACGGCTTCTTTACTTCAGCCCTGAAGAAACTTTCAGCAAGAAAGCGCAAGTTTTATAAACATTTTCAGCTATAGAAAGTTTTGGAAATGTTTTGCTTGGTTTTGGAAAAGTTTTGTCCATATGATGTCTTAACTTTTGCAAATATCCGACAGACACGACAGTGGGTTTTTGGTCCATTTAGGAACAACCATCTTGTGAGAGGTGAGTTGGCGACATTTAATCATGACTTGACACGTATTTGAACTGCTATTATCCTGAACTGGGAGATAGGATTTTCAAAGAAGAGCTCCGCCCTTTATATGGAAGCATCGAATCTTCTCATTTTTTTGGAATGATTACGAAATGTGAAGGGGTCAAGTCGGTGTATTAAGTTAGAAATTCTATGCTCCTTTATAAGAAAGTATAAGCCAAGTGCAGTACATAAACTTGGTTCAAAACTTGTCAAAACTTGTTCAACTATTGTTGTTTTATTGAAAGGAGTAAGCCGTTGCAGAGCTGTACAGTATGCCATGATGTAGTATGCTTGACCAATATTATTCTAATTATCTTTGGATTGTTTGCATAGCATCAATCTTTAATGGCACCCCCACGAAAAAAGTTCAACGGGGTCAAATCGCAGCTCAAAATAACATAATTCAAAAAGAAATCAACCTTTCACATGCAAGTAAAAGACGGCTATGAAGTATGGATGTACGGCCTTATTCCGCCGAAGCCTGTTACCCCTATGTAGACAGATTGCCTACCTCTGTATTTAATGTTCCTAAACTGCATTTAGAAGTCATTGCGTTGAGAAAAAAAACTATTACTAGAGAACGCAGTGACTTAGTCCGAGTACTGAGAAAAACTGATCAATATTTGTGTTCCAGAAAAAATTCAAAAAAGACAGGGATTTTCCTAAATTGACCAGAGTTAGCATTGTAAAAATATTGATGCTTGTAGTGGAAGCCAGGAACTTATAGAATTTAACATGGTTGCTAAAGGAGAGTTTATCTTATTCAGGAAACCATTGATAGACAAATTGTAGGTACCGGACAAATTCAACATCAATTCTAAATAAAATAATTATAGAAATGTGGTCGAAATGTGGTCATCCACAAGTCAAAGAACTTTTGTTCAGTATTGACATCCATTCCATGTTTATTACACTTACTCCAATTCTATTCCACATTTTAAACCGAAAACAAAGTGATAGTAATCACCTTTTTGTCTAGCTGAAAGAAAACAAAATCAAACGGCTCCATGAGGTGTAGAAAAACGACCCTACAATTTATAGCCTTACAGGCAATTAAGTAAGCCTCTTTGGTTTTCGCTTAAGACAAATATATTACAAACACCTTTATGCAAATCACCCCAGAGATACGGTTGACATAAAGTCCAACCAACAAGATCGCAGGACACCATAAAGTGATTTTTCATCGAACTAGGATACCCTCTCCGACAGCGACAACTTGATACCTTTTCGCATTTGGAATCCTACATCTGTAACCACTCTGTTGACCCTTTTTGGTTAATTTAAAATTTCATTACACCGCGTCGATCCTTTCGTACAAATAAATTCTGCAAACGTGACAACTTTTTTTTTTTTATTTAAAAACGCATACCCTCTATCCCCTTTCAGTTGATTAAAATACTAAACGTTCAGACCCTTTCAGCATAATAACTCACTTAAAGTCCTTAAATTTCACTATAATCCATTTTACACTTCCCCAAACGAAGAATAAGAAACAACAAAAAGAAAAAAAAAGAAATATTTTTATGTACAAGAACCCTTCGTCCTCATACCGGAAAGACCTACAAGAAAAGGACGAAATACCTTTGAGGCAAATACGCAAAAGCATTCCTCATGAAAACGAACTACAAACCCTTTACTTCTTGTTCGGAGAATAAGTAAATGTATGCCTGGCTTGTGCATTCCTTTAAAGAATTGCCCAAAGGAATAACCTTAAAAAAAAAATTCCCAAAGTCATTATCCTGAAAAAAATGTCCAATACCAAATAAAGGCATCCTTTTCCGATAATCATAAATGTGAGCAGGTCATAAAGAAGAGTTGGCAAAAGACTCATTAAGACAAGTTTCGTTGAGAAGCTCCATTTCCCTCCCTCCCACACAAAGGATTCAACTAACTAACAACAACAAAAACAATGATTGAAAGGACAAAAGCCCTCAAATTGTATTTTATTACATCTGATTTGATCCTTGAAAATTTGAGAGGAACGAGGGCGTTCTCAGAACCACGCAAACCACCTCAAGCACAGGGTTGCCTTTGTTTTTTAACCCGATTTTTTTTCTCTTCGTCCTTTCTTTTTGCCTCCCCTTTTTATTCATTTCCATTCGAATGAATATTTCATAAGGGAATCAACGAAGAGATAGGACATCCTCACATGTTGTAGTAGGGATACACCTTCGCATTCGCATTATTTATATGCAGACACAGACATGAACAACGATAGAGTTGTTTTCCCAGCTAGAGACTTTAAGGATTTGAGGTCGCCGGCCAGGGGGCGGTTCTGGTGAGAAAGTTGCGGCAAACGCTGCTCAACGAAAGGAGTAGGAATTTTTCTCTAAATTATGTTTACGAAGTTGGAAGTTGGAAGGAATATTAGGAAATTTTCACTTTTCGGGGAGCTTAATTGATTACGAACGGCACTGTACATAACGATGAATGATGGGAATGCTTTAAGGGCCAGCACAGGGGATTGACACAAGACAGATGGCGAGGGATTATCGAATTACTGGGATTATTGTAATTTATTATTTTCCATTTCGAGGCGGCCGGCAAACGGATAATGCAATTTGTAGCAATAAGTTGGGCATGATGGGACTGATAATACGATTAGGCTATAAATCATTTATTGTGATTTTGGATTAAGGAATCATAGGCAAGGACAGTGGTAGAACCTGCACCCATTACACAGTTTTTAGTTGAAGGGCACATAATTTAGGAGAGAGTTAGGCGAGGCTTGAAATGAACCGGTATGAAGGGATTTCTTTAATACTCCATCCAGAGTCCATCCAGAAAGGATTGACAACTTGATGTGCGAAACTAGAGGCTGGTTGAGGTCTAGATCAACCCCGGGCCTGTATTGCCAAATATCCATTTATCTACCATTTCTATCTGTGCATTATTTTACCACCATTCCTAGATAGGAAGAAGGTGACGGACCATCAACAGATCCCTAAAAGTAGTTCCTTTACTAGACGAGATTTACATATACAATGTTCCACGACGATGGTGACTCCTCAAAGTAAACTCTCTAAACATCTGTTGTCGTACCTTGCGTTCTTCCATAAGTGGTGTAGTGTTCGAGACTGACTACGATAGTAGTTGGGTGGTAAAAATGTTAGGAGGTTACATTATCATTTAAAACATTAGGTGACCACATGAACATAATATCCACCACAAAAAGTAAGGCACTGTAAATTGTAATAGGTTCCATTTTACATTGAAACACACAAAATAGAAACAAAACTTTTGAAAAGGGCCTCTAGATTCTATGTAGCTATGGAAGAAAAAAAATGTGGAAAGCCCTAGGAACCCTTTTCATGTCAAACTAAGTATGACTGAAGGTTTACTAGTTATAGGGATTCGAATGCATTGAATAGGCTCTCGTTTAATGAAAAACGTTTTTTATCAAAGCAGACAGGAGGCAACTGTTAGTTAAAGCTGTACAGTTCTAGCAATTTTTGCATTAAACACATCAAACTAGGACATTGAGAGCAGGATCTACTATACTACAAGACACTGACTGTTACCGACTAGAATGGGCTGAAGCTGATTCACAAGTCTAAATAGAGAAATACCTAGATTTTGATACACGGCTTTTCGATTTACATACATACATATGTACTTCGCAAAAAAAATTAAGGACTATGCCTATATTTACGTCAAATTTACTTCGACTTACAGGCGTCATATTTTGAATACCTGGAAGGCATTTGGTGGTATCAGATCGTAAGGAAATTTTCTCTAATTTGCACGAGATCGGAGTGATCTTCTTCCTGTTATAGGTGTGTTTCCCAACTTTCATGAAATTTACATTATTCTCTGAGGGAATTATCTCATACTCTTAGAAATTTGTGATTTAACGATATTAAGGAGGATATAAAGGAGCAGACCGTGGCGGCGTTCATGAGTGTGATACATACGGTTTAAAAACGGTCTTGAGAACATAAGTAAATGAGCAATGATCAGATTCCATAAGAACTATCAAGAATTCATCAAAGATCAGTCAAAATTGTCATTGAAATTCAAGGAGTTGGAATTGAAAACATCAATCTATCACATTGTGGCTAAATAGTTGAGCTATCAAAAAGTGTGTCTAAAGAAGGAAAATTGGAATTCGTAGTCATGCCATCTTTTGACTAAAAAGCGAACTTTAACAATAAAACTGTCACTCTCCGTATTTACCTGGTTTAGTAACATGCAACTTTTTCTTTTCAAAAATCCATTTGGGAAAGCGTTTTGTAGATGTACCCGCTGTACCGAAATCCTAAAGTACTTTCCCTTCGAGGATTTGAAACACTCATTTGACATGCCTTTAGACTATATATGCATATAGTATTGAGTTTATGTCATTGTTTTTAGAAAATTTAGTTTACTTTAGACCGGATCTTGTAGTTGACCGTCTAAACAATGTCTTAAAACAGCAATTTCCTAATACGGAAACCTATGAAAGACAAAAAAATTAGGATCCCTAGCTTATAGTTTTGGAAAATAGTTGGTTATGAAGTAAACACCAAATAGCAGGATTCAGGCAGCTTTAATTTTTTAAGTTCTAATAAACCTTTTAGACGCTGGTAGTTAGGTGACAAATTTCAATAATCTTGGGATATAAATCTTAGACTTATGGACATTTAGTGAACAACTTAGACTCATGTACTTAAAATAATAAAAAATTAAGAAAAGATTGATTTATGCATTCTACTTACAAATATCAGCATGAAACGAAAGTCACCTTATCTGAAATGAGAAAGAAAACAGAACGTTAGTACATTCAAAAATTAAAGTAAAATTCAACTGAAGACAGCGTATCTAATTTATTTTCAATTTCGTATCTAATTTATTTTCAATTTCAATTCATCACAGCAATACGTCAATATAGTACTAAAGTCCATAGAATGACCAATGACCGACTTGAATATTGAAAACG
This sequence comes from Xylota segnis, assembly GCA_963583995.1. Classification (NCBI taxonomy): domain Eukaryota; kingdom Metazoa; phylum Arthropoda; class Insecta; order Diptera; family Syrphidae; genus Xylota; species Xylota segnis. The sequence continues at coordinate 61,011,453 of OY757237.1, forward strand.
TACCGAAACTATCAAAAGCAAGGATAAAATAATGGGACTCAAAACCCAGCACTGTAGAAGTCAAGTTTCTCACTTATTTTTATCATTCTTGGCATCAGCTACCACGAACAGTCCTGTTTAAAGTCTTAACTCCAGTAAGTTGGCAGCGTACTTTAAGCGACATATTCCAGCATTAAGATTCCTAATAAATAAATTCCTAAATAGATAATATAAAGCCAAATGAGATTTTCGAGTTCTTTTTATAACAGTCGTCTAGAACCCCTCTTTATTTTGGCATCATGTCACTATGGAAAGAAGGGGATGGATTGGTATGAGCAAACTAATGTTTTGAAGGTCCCTAGAGTGGCCTCCGGATTCGCCAAAACTTAGGACAATTGAAATATATTGGGCGGAGGGCCACCAAAAAAGCTGTCAACACCATGGGGTAAGTCGAATAATTCTGGACAAATAGCTCCAAAGAAGTGACAGATGAGACAATAAAAACAATTTCGGAAATTTGTAAAAAAATAAGGAATAATTTTTTCTGTTAATTTTTATAAATTCGGAATCAAAAGCTAATAACCTTTCATTATTTTAAAATTTTTGAAATAAGAGTGTTTGCATTTGAACTGGTTAGTGTAGGGCTGATGTAATATCCAAAATATTTCTCAGCATCTACAAATGGAATAAAGTCTCTGTTCAGAATAATAGACAAGAAATCAGTGTGGTTTGAAATTCCTTCTAGAGCTTATCGTGCTGATGAGTTTGTTGATCTTAGACCATTTCAGTCTTCGTCAAGTCTTCATTGGGACGAGCAATGTAAACATCATCAGCACACATATGAATTTGCCACAACATTTCATTGTTAAACAGAGAGAATAAGAGTGGTTCCGGTATAGACCCTTGTGGGATACCTACGTTAACAAGATAGGGGTCTGAAACTCCCTTACAACAATTTGTATGCTGTAGAAACATAAAAGAAGATGGTGTAAACGGTTTTGTTTTTTAGTTTCAGGATCTGGACGATCAATCAAAGCAAAGATTTAAAGAAATTCTGTAAAATTTCATCAGAATCCCAAGGTGAGTGTAAATCACTAGAGGCTTTAAAGGCAGGTGATTCACTACTTACTATGAAAACCAGGCTCCCACTTTGACAGAAGGTTGTTAGCACTAAGTGACATTGTTTCTGATGTGATAGTTACTTCTCAAAGGCTTTTGACAGAAAACAGAAAATGATTTTTGGTCTAAAAATTTAAGGATTTTTGAAAACAGTAGACTGTTACGATAGTGTTGTATTTTCAATTTGGGCTTGTTAACGATTTAATTCGATTTTCAACGTTAACATTGCAAAGAGGACTTAGCAAATTCAATAATTATTCCCACATCAAGAATTTGGATACTAGACTACAAGAGGTATAATTACATTTAGCTTTAAAGTTAGTTGTCAACAAGTACGTTCAGAAAATAGATTCGATTACTTCTGCACTCTGTTCAAAAAAAATACATATGTGCTAAGCGACAGCACAAAACTCGATGATTAGTAACTATTTAGCAATAGGCCGGCAGCTAATTGCTGTCACTTTTAATCTCGCACTTCAAAAATCATTTATCATCGACTACGTTTCATTTTCACCCAAAAATATCTGACAATACACGTATATATGTATGTTTGTATATAGCACTAGTCGAAAAAATAAAATAAAATATATTAGACAGCTTCTTTTACAATAATTTTAATTGTGCGTCTCTAAATTTAGCAGTAGCCAAGCGCATGCTAATTAAAATTAAAAAAAAATCATCTTTTGTCAAATTAATATTACTTGTCAAGGTCTGTTCGAAAAAATGCAAAAAAAACCGATTTGAATATTTCTTTTCCACTTTTCTGTATTTATTTACCTTAACACTTAAGCTGGTCGGCGATCAAGGAAACAAACGGAACTACCTCATGGAAAGACTTCTGTTTCGCGTCTATGCTCTAATGACAGAAAGCATTTAATAAGGTTAGCGTCGCGTCAAAAATTCAATTTGTTGGCTGATTTGTGTTGGAACTTGACAACTTTATTTTATTTATCTACACTCGCGCGCGGTTTTTCAGTTTCGTTCTAATCAACTACGAAAAAAAAAACAAAAAATAATTTGCAAACAAAAAATAAAAAATAAATAAAAGTACAAGTATTAAGGCAAAAAAAAAAAAGAAAAAACTAAAAAGTAGAACATTTCCTCTTTTGAGGTTGGTTTAGCGCTGGAAAACCTCATTAGATAGTAGAACGTCAGTAGTTAGGTTCCCATTCATTCCAAGCAGTAGTCAGTGGTCGAGGTGGTGGTGGTGGTGGTGGTGGTTGCGGTGTAGGTTGAACGTTAATTAAAATGCATTTATGTCACGGGGGGGTTGAATGACATGGTGATGATGGGTGTCACGAAGACGAAGTGAGTGTGTGTACCCTCGTACCGCACACTGTTGACAAGTTATACTCCACTGTGGTTGCATTCTCTTTCGATGACCAATAGAATATACATGAGGCACAACACCAGCTCTCGCTGAATGATGAAAGAAAGTAATTAAGGGCATGGGGTACTTAGGCGACACATTGATTTGGGGTCAGACTCTAAGAGGGTAGGAGAGTAATAACAATGTGCTAAATGAACCGGCTTTTCTAATCCAGTATGACAGGGGGACTGGAAAAGATACAGAGAGAATGATTTTATGACATTTGTGTGGCGTATGATTAGAGACGTTTGGTACTGTCGAGGACAAAACAATAACTTGAAGCCGCTTCTGTATCTCTGAAGCAATCTGGAAGGCAAATGAAGAGTCATGACTATTTTAATTTGATTCAATTCTATCGAGGTCACATGGCGACTGTTTGATCCTATCAATGCCATTGTACTATTAGACATTATTTAACATAAGACGACTCATATGTAATTAAGCCCGTATGAGAATGTATGAAATTCAAAGGTTTCTCCAGATCTGAAAAGTGAAGTGAAGAAGTGCCCTTTGAGTATCATTTGATAGACGGAGTCTTGTACCATATTAGTATTTGCGTCACATATGTTCCAACCTTCCACACATCTAGGGGCCAGAGTTCTAGAACTAATGGCAGTAATCAAAGGTACCACAACTGCACTATGAAAGAAGTACCCGGAAGTAGAGACTATCATGGCACCAATATTGTAAAAAAACAATACCACCGAGGGAAAGGTATTGCCGTAGAGGAAAGACGAATAGGCAGGCACCGAAGGATTCTTAGGTTCATGTGTCACACAAAACTGACCACGATCCAAAGATTAGGGTGCAATAGAACAAGAGGATTGGGCAAATGGTAGAGCCATTAACCCAATTAGAATCTCGATCTTCACGGACGGCTCAGAAACCTATGCAGAAGTAGTTTCTGGTATCTTCTCATTTTCTTTCTTATCAAAGAAACTGCAATCAAATAAGTTGGTCGATATGGTGCTTCATCAACAGCGGAGCCACTATCACATCCATCGCATCAAAGGTTGTGAATTGTGAATGTAAATTGTTACCACCACTAGTTCAAACCACAACGTTGTGGTTTTCATGGACATAAATGTTATCGTGTTCATCAGCATTGGACAGGACTTCTGGTGACTAAACGCTGAAAGGAGAAATGCACTCTTATCTTGAAAACTCTGGATAAAGCCCGACAAAACTTCCATTTAAAGGAAAACACTTAACACTCCTCAAAGGGATTATTACCGGCCACAAGCACGGCAAATACCATTTTGGAGATCTAGCCGAGCTACTCGGAAGTCACCATTTAGCATCATAGAATTTATATTCAGGGAAACCACTATAGTTTCTAACTGGTGACTGGTATATCAGCTCTATACGACCTTTGTACAATAAAGAAATCTATTGAATAAGAATGTCGGAAGCCACACTTTTCCGAACAAGCTTGTACGAAACAGTTCATTAGATTGATTAGATGAGAGCAAAGGGGCAAAGCGTCCCAAAAACTTTGGACAGCTATAACTATATGGCTTTCGGCGAACAAAAACAACTTAGAGTTCGAGCATGTATGGCATGAAGATAAGAGATGAGCAGCGTGACAAATGGAATTACATCAATACGCTGAATCCTGAAGCATAAAAACCAGCAGTAGAGTGCGGCACCAGAACCGTTTACAAAATCTCAAAAGAGTTCGTAGGTGATCGCAGCTCCATCCAACCGGCGAAAAGCTCAAACGATTCCTTGGTTATGTCGAATGAGGATCAACAGAGGAGATGGAAGGAGCATTTTCCTATTGTGTATTCGGGAGCAGTATGCACCCAAGTCAAACTGGAGTGCATATTGCCCACATTCGCAACGAAAAGTCTGCGTTTGGAATGGTAACTAAAATTTGGCGAAATAATGTCATTATTTTAAACACCAAGATGTGTCTGCTTTTTTTTCAACTTGGAGAGTAACCACTTAAAAGCTGCAAACGTTTCTCAAGGATTTTCTGCTTAAACAATACCTCGAGCGCACATCTCTATCAGATAATAACTTTTACAGAAAATGGGCCATGAACCCATAAAACAAGTGAAGTGGCACTTGATTAGACACACTTTCCAAACAAGTGACTCAGGATGGCAGTACGGGGTGTTCCTAAAAGCACATGGAGCAAAAAAAGCTGCTGAAAGGTCAGGCACATTACCACAAACCACAGTGGCATCGTAGGTAATGTGGAGTCCATATGATCCTTCAAGAAATACAGAAGTAAATCGGAATAGAGTTAGTTTGAAAATCATACCGAATTATATCTATTTTTAGCGGTTTCCAGCTACTTTAATTCAGTACATATACTTGCCCTAATATAGCTAGGACAACTGGTCCTATAAGTTTAGTAGGCTAACCACTGCGAAGTGGCTATGGATGTTCTCGATATCAAACCCAGGCATTGTCATTTCAAGAACCACAAAATCAAAACGTTCCACTCCAACGTTGTGGTTGGTTCTTGATCATGGAAATATGTACATATGTCCAGCAAAGTAGACCCAAATGACGTGCGAGCTCACACTGAAAAGGTGATCGTTACAAATGATAAGCTTTCAGAAATCCGTTCTAGCACGACGAATCAAAAATTATGTGGTATACAATAGTGGCACGATCCTATCTAAAGGATAAGGAGACTTCACGCGATTCGAGTCTCTTCCAAGAAGTAAATGCTCAACGTAGATAATAATAAACCTGACCGACAACGAATATTAAAGTCAAATTGTAGAATTTAAATAATTGCGAAAAAGGTTTCACAAGTCTGACATACTTTCTGAGGCAAAGCCACCCATCACGTCTACTGCATTTCAAAACGATTTCAAACATCATTTACCTTGCTTCACTCCAAGTGCATTAAGTCTTTATTTCGCCCACTTTCTCTGTCACCTACCACGCACTTTATGAACAATTCACCCTCTAGTCGAAATATGCAGCACTTCTTCACGTCTCCATCCTTCTTTCGAAAATTCCATCTGACTAAGCAATTAGCACAGAAAATATAGTATGTATCCCGGCTAACACTTCCATCCGCTCGGCAATATGCAATTGTTCATTAACCCCGTCCGTGTTCACTGCATCTGCCTTGTGACACACATCTGTCTAGAGATACACTTTGTATCTCTACTCCTACGCGCCGCACGAAAGCAACCAACCAACCAAGCAAACAATGCAAAAGTGAGAAGTAAAAACTTAAACAACAACAGGCAAAGAACACATATACGCCAAACTAAAAATAGTTCACGAACACGGAAAGGGATGCGATGCGAGTAGGTGTGAGACGATGACGATAACGATGCGGGCTTCTTTCTGTTTAAAATCTGTCATCACAACCGTATCTTCAGAGGTTAGATGATCAGTATTTTTTTTGAAATAAGAAAACAATTCGATTTCAAAATTTTCCCATGGATTCTTCTCGGCGAAGAAAAACAAAAAGCAAGAAACCGCCAAAAAACCAAAAAACCAAAATTCTATAAAAATGCCACAAATTTTTCAAATTTGATATCGAAGTGGCCTCCGTAGCAGCAAGAGGTGGCTGCTTTGTTTTTGTAGCACCATTTAAACAATCTGGATTGGATGGTTGCCTGTTTATGCATAGTGGTCTGGACTACTCAGCGTGTTTGTTGTTTTTTTTTTTCTTGTTTTTGATTTGTATACGAGAAGATACGTCAGAACATTTGGAATTTATTTTGATATGATGTAGAGAGTTTATATGCGATATTAAGTTGCTACTGACGTAATGACATTCAATGAAAATGGGGGCTTTAATTGGGCCACGAGGACATGCTTTGACTCATGCCGCGCATACTTCTAGATTTTACGAGGGCATTTCATGTACTACTGAATCGTAAAGAGTTTTTTTTTTTGTTTGGAAAAAAGGGCAGAGCTCTTACAGATGCGATATTAGTAGCTACATATAGAATAGTCAAAGCCCATTGTAGTACCACATGGATCTAAACTCTTCATAGGTTTACCCTTGGAACTAGCAGGAGCTTAAGTTTGAGAGACAGTTGATGATGGAGTCACTCAGTTTCAATTAAGTTGTAGCAGAAGAAGGCACGTTATAAGCCCTATGTCAATACTTTTCCTATTTCTTAGTTCATTCTCAGTCAAATAGGTTATTTGCGTTGGAGGTGGAAGGTGGTGTTGACAAGAACCATCCCATCCGATGAACTAAGATGAGTGCATTGGGCCCTATTGCGAAACATAAACGGTTTTTCAATAAGGACATATGTAACAATTTTGTATTTAAATGAAACACAGAATAGTGGAGATATTGGACTGAAATTTGTTTCAAGTGTTGTACATATGTTACCTTTCTGTATGAAGTTCGACACTGTTCATATGACCACTGCGAGCACGTTTGCAGCGATCGATTCTTTGGAGCCACTTTTCCACCACTCTTCCAAACATATAGGCCGGAACGGTGGCAATTTCGAGTTCGATATTGTTGCTTAACTCTTATAATGCTGTTGGTCTGTTGGGATACATCAACAACTTAACGTATTCCCATAAAAAAAAAAACCAACGCCGTTAAATCGCATGACCATTGGCGGCCATTTCTCGAGATTACACAATTCCCAAACTTTTCCTTTAATAGAAAAATGGTCAATCGACCAGCTGTGTAGTATGTGGCACCATCTGCTGACATTAAGTTCATCCAGTTCTGGGCAAAAATAATCTTCCCACATGTCATGACATTGAACTGCATTGAGTGTGATATCCACACCACAAGGACACTTATTGTCCAATAATGCAAATTTCGCCTATGGACAAGGCCATGAAGGCAAATCTGAGCAGGGTTCTCCTAAAACTTTTGCAAAAACCCAGTTGGGACAGTTCTCGCTTTTCAAATGATCAAGACCCTTCAGTTGTTGAGTCAATTTAGTCTTGTAAGGGTGTAGGGCAAGATTTTTACGCAAAGAGAAAGAGATTCTCATTTGAGAGTCATTAGGACTGGGACAGGGACATTCAAAATTGAATATGTTGACTTAAATATATCCACTATAGCATACACAGCCCCTATGGTGGGATGATTACTACAACCGGAAATTGGAGTAACGTTCTGAAAGTTAGGACCTCATAATTCCGGTGGTCATTTCTAGTCATTTTCAAACAATGTTCGTTCGTAATTTTCACTATTATAAAAATGCAAACTTTGACTGATGTTTTGAACATTGACAACTGTACGAAAAGTTAAAGGATCTGTTTGTATAAAGACACCAAATTGTTATGTCCCTATTGAAAAACACTGTAGACCCCATTTATTTTCTATCATTTTCTTACAGAGGTATAGGAGTTAGATATATTGAGATAATTCCTGCTGACTTTGTTGTGAAGCGGTCAAGTTTGAGACCTGAATACTTAGTTCGGAGGCAATGGTCAGGCTGATATCTCATCGTTTTGGAGGGTCAAACAGTGGAGTTTTGTATTTCTTAGGCAAACAGACAAGTTCTGGGCTTGGAGGTACCTCTCTACAAAACCTTAGCGCAGAAAATGGCAGTGCCCTTTACTTGCCTCTTCTTTTATGGTGACAGTATTAAATTTTTTCGACAAGCAAAGTGTTTAAGCATTGTCCTAGCCAGTAAATGATGAGCGCATATTCATGGTATCACTCACCGGATTTACAAAGGACTATTGGTGGCATAGCGGAAAGTATTTAGTTCCTTAGCTTTTCTTCATCAATTTCCTTCACATTACGGTGCAGACGGTGCATGGGTTTCAGTATAAGACACAATCGTTCAAGCTCAATCACTTCAACAGGCCCATACTATCCATCTCGCATATGCATGTGCCATCGAGCGTGTGTGAACTGAGTAGACTTAAAAATGGTTTGATGAACAAAAAACACAGGCGAATGTAATGTAGGTAAACTTGAGTATGTACCTATATCTGATATTTGAAAGGAATAAATCGATTTGTATGGATGCAGTGCCACTAATGTACACTCATCTCAATCCACAAGAGTAGTCCTACTGCAGTTGTGGGTCATGTGCCATATAACAGTGCAATTGATCAATGTTCGCCAGATGACTAGAAAACTAAATAAACCATCCTTCTCCATCCTTACATCATGCCGTTAGCTTTCGATTTCGTTTCTGTGCACTGAAGGTGATGGAACTGTGTAATCACTTTAGTTCACAGGAATGTTGTTTTTATCGCAAAAAAAAGTAGCATGGATCCGATTTAGCCTCCCCCTAATGCATTCCGACAGTCAAACAAACCCCCATGTAACTGGAATAATTGAACCTAATCTGCCTAAGCTGTCCAGACAAAGGAAACGCTTTTAATCCCCCGACTCCAGTGCCAATACCATTTATAACATTGTTGAAATAATTCAAAAACCAATCCAAATAATTACCAAACAAATTACATCTACTGAGAGAATTTCGTAAAATTCCGCTCGAATTTTAATAAAATTCTGCCCTCCAGCGGCGTTGCCCCGCACCCACATTAATTGCTCGACAAATTATTTCGATTGTTTGCAACTTTGTGTGTAGCGCACAAATTTACAACATAAAACTGTGTGGTCACCGGCCCACAATGGTCCTCTCCAATTGCGAATCAATGTTATTTTGACTGCGTTCTCTGTCCACAGATATTTCCGTCCGCACGGCTTCCAATAAATAATATCTAGTTATATTCTGCGTGTTTTTCCCACTAATGAAATAGACTCTCTCTCGTCAGGATGAGTTTTTTTTCTGTCACCCCCACACAAACATAAACAGATAGGTTTGTTGTATGCATGTATGGGAAGCCGATATGTGGAAATATAAATTAATTATTTCGTTTATTAAATATGCGGCAACGAAATGATATCGCTTTTGAGTTTATTTGAATTGACAGATGCGATATGCTACTGAAAATGTGTGAAGGATTTTTGTGGCCGTTTCGCTTCGATTTTTCAAAAAAGAAAAAAACAAACAATTAATACACCAAATGCAACATGGCGGCCGCGGTAGCGGTAATGGTGGTGGCAGTAAAATTGGCCAACCATATCGATGTTTCAAAGACTGGCCTGGCTGCCTGGCATAGGAATACGGCAGCAGCGCGTGGCAAATGCAATTAATGTTTGCAATTGAATTGGCACTTTTTATTGTTTGGCGGATTTTTATGTTTTTAATTTAAAATATTGATTAATATTCATTTGGTGGACAAATTAATTCGGAAAATTCGAAATAATAACAATTTATATTTACATATTCCGAATAGGTCGGCGGATGGCTTTCGATATTCAAATTCTACGAATTGTTTGATGACATATGATACTTGTACAATGCATTGGAATTGCTCCTTCGGCAGAATTGGTTTGATTACGAATGGGGTCTTCTAGGAATTTCCATCTGGAATACACAGGATTTGTACGTACATACGTATACCGACAGATTAATGGAGGGATTTGTTTCGGAGTACATTACCATGTCCACAAGAAATGGAATGAAAATGTACAGACTTGTTTTTGTCAACGTGATTGAATATGATTAATGTTAGGATGACTGGGCGATGCACAGTGAGGCAGCAATTGCCAAAAAGTGGCTATTTTATGGTAGAAAAAGCAATATCTTCTGATTCATGTAAAAGAACTCATGAATTGTAGAAACTTCTGGCACCAGGAATACTTTTTAACAAATAACCTAACTATATACAAATAACATTAATTTTATTCAAATAATAGCGTTTGCTTGGTCAGAACTGTCAAGGTCTATTCAGCAGAAAGTCTAGAATTTGAATGCATTTTGACTGTTCTTCTGTTCCGATTTGGTCATTTTGGTGAAGAATATATGACTTCCTTTATGGTTCTTGCACCATCCATGTCTTTAGTTAATTTTAAGCTCATTTGAGTACGATAGAACAATTTATAATTAATATGTCATTAGTTTTACAACTTTGAGGTAGTAAGGGACTTTATCTACCTCGGCTCTACAATAACCTCTGAAAACAACACCTCAGCAGTCACATCAGTCGTTTAAGATGGCTAGGTCATGTGCGAATGGACACCAATGCTCCGGCACGTAGAGTCTTCAAATCAAACCCGGAGGGACAACGCATTAGAGGAAGACCTGGCCTCAGGTGGCGCGCACAAGTAGAAAGGGGACATCAACCGACTCGGAGTGCGCATCTGGAGGCAGTTAGCTAAGGACCGGGTTACCTGGAGAGGCTGTTTGGTTGGGGGCCAGGTTCACCCTGAACTGTAGCGCCACCTAAGTAAGTAAGTTTCACAACTTTTTGATTGATCGGAACTCTCAATGAAGTCTAAAATAGGACGATCTAGTTTTTAGCTCCGGTAACCCTGGGATGGTCACAGTGGCTCAGTGGTTAGCGCGTTAGACTCTGGAACAAGGGGTTCGAGGTTCGAATCCCAGTCGGAACACCTAAAAGTTTTTCACGGCCCCACCTCTCGCGAGCGTCTGACAAACATCCGAGACTACAACTGTCCTAAGAAAGCTTTTCAAATAACAAATTGCCCTTCGGACACGGCATTAAAACGTAGGACTCTTCCATTCGTGTAAAGAATATAACACGCACAACGCGAATGGTTGTGAGAAGCTAGGCCCTGGGTTCTATTGACCTGAGTCTAACAATCTACTAGTACATATGCTCTACAGAACATTCAGTCAAATATTTTATCCAATATTCAATGTTTTTTTAATTTTTGGGATTTGAAAAATGTATTGTTATTCCCCGATATAAATAAACAAAATTTAGTAAATTTGTACTATTTTTGGTGTCGATTTGGCAAGATTTTTTGTCAAAAAAAGAAAGATTTTTTAAGAATCTTAAGAGTGAAATATTCACCAGATTATGTAATTTTTTACCCCGGAGAGATCCGGAATTTAATGTAAAGTCCAACTTTTCTTTTTTCAAATCTTAGCCACATGATTTGACTACACTTGAAAAAAGTGTAAAATAAACTTACACATAAGTGGTTTGTTTTGATTAGAAACTAAAAGTTAAAAAATGTTTGTGGTGAACTTCAAGGTGGTTCAAAATTATTCATCCTATCGGAAGATGTTATAATTTTTGCAAATGGCGTCGTACGTCAAACGTATTAGACATTTGTTACCTAGCCAGCTGGAGTATACAAACAGACAAGTAATGGAGCGCTATACTCCACAAGAGCGTGGAATAATTGTGTCGATTTTTTTGACCAATAATCGGTCGGTGGTGTTAGCGCAGCGTGAATTTCGACGTCGATTTCTTAGTTAATTTTGGCGATTTGGCAGGGCCAGCACGATCGCCCGATTTAAGCATCCCAAAGAAAGGAGTTTGGGGCTACTTGAAGTCGCGGGTTTATGGCAGCCCTTAAGGAGAATATTCGACAGGAATGCGAACAGTTGTCACCGAAAAGTTAGCTAATGTGTATCAACACTGGCGGCAGCCATTAGGCGGATATCATATTTTCCAATTAACAGACAAAATTGTAAAGGGCCAAATAAAGATTTCCATCAATTTTGTGCCACCTTGTACGAAGATATTGAATACGCAACTTATTGCGGGTACACTTAAAATTAATGTCTGTTATCAATCAGAACTTTGGACAGACAAACTAAGTAAGCCTATCAATATATTAAGATAGATTCTTTCATTGAAACATGCCTATTTCTTAAAAAAGAAGAACACTTTTAGCCAACTTTAAGTACTTTCTGCCTCACTGTACGATAAATGTCCAGAGTCCTTATGAATACCAGGAATTAGAGCAATATTTTGTATTCCAGCGTGGGATTTGTTATTTCTTAGTAAGCTTTGCAATTTACGAGTATTTGCGACAAAACATTTATTTGAGTCTTATCCTCTATCAATCTTTATTTAGAGACGAATGACTTTTTTTGGCAATAGAGAGCTGAACAATTGAGTCCCAACTTCGACTACAAAAGTGTAAAACTATTTTCCCCGGATACCCAAAAAAAGTGAGGGCAGTGGAGGTGCATTTCATCTAACCAGACGCATACTTTAAGTCGATTCAGATCGTTTTAGTTTCAAGAGTTTATTTTATTTTGAAATCATTAGGATATAGGAGATCTGTGACTTGTTATATTAATAGAATTTCATGGTTCTGGACATTCAATTTTTGAAGCCATTAACAGAGATGGTAAGTATTTGTAAATTAGCGAACCAATGAGAATAGTTATCATTTTAGATCAGAGGTTGCATTTTAACAATCAGTTCTAAACAAATGAATTTCTGTAAAATAATGAATGTAATAATGCACGACAGTTTGGGGAAAAAACACAAACTTTCAGCAATACAAAGTGGTTTTCTTTATTTCCACAGGATAGTTGGCTTTTATGTAAATGATTCCGTATGAATTAGAACAGGGCGCTTATGCGACTTAGTTCTACAGTCTACACAAATAATCTGAGAGGAGGAGGATAGGATAACCTGAACGAATATTTAACTTGAAAAACTTTTGCTTCTGTCGTTGGGATATGAATAGGCAAGGCTGTGGTTACATAACACAAAAACAGTGTAATTTCAAAAGAAAGAAGTGAAAACAAACCTGTTTGAACTTAGCCCTTCTTCGACATCTGTAAAAATTACTTTTATAAACTATTAAACGATGATAATGAAGCAAGGATTACGTTAACATAAAGTTAAATTTTCTAAAAGCTTGAGTGTTCAAGGCAAAGAAGATAGAAGGTTTGAGCATATTTCCATTGAACCACTAATATATGTATAAGTAGGTAACACTTTTGAGCTACGTCATCGAAGTTGATAGAAAAAATGGAAAAACGAAGCAAAGTTTCGATGAAAGGCATGAACAACTACAGAACCCTCTAGACAAGCTACCATCTACTTGGCAGAGTAAAGGTGGAGAAATATGTTTGTTATTTATTTTTGGATTAATTTTGAAAACTGCATAAAGGTAGAAGTAGCACCAAGTATCCTTGTACTCAAAGAATACGAATTCATAAATAATTGCAAACCGACAGCACAGAATAACCATTAAAAAGGAATGAAACTAAATACGAAATAAAATGAGATATGGCCTTTGCTAAACTATTGCTCAACGTTATGACCAACATCATCAATTTAAGAACTTGTTGGATGGTCTACAAATTCCATGATTCGGATTTACAATCGCAATATTACTCCATAAAGTATTTCTTTTCGTTGCACATTGCACAAAGAGTTTAAAAATTAGTGTTGGACATTGTTGGCCTTCTAAGAACTTTTTAACCATTGATCTGCTTCAGTTTCTCATCAACTACAGTGGCAGTTGCTTATAGCAGATACTAAGAAAATAAAGTCAGCATTGACTGTCGCCGCTGACTTCAAAATGTAAACATTTTTATCAACAATGTGTTCAATTAAAACTAATCTAGGCGACACCTTAAAAATAAAATCCGAAAATATCTAACAAAAATGGATGAGATATCGTGTATCGAATGTAATGTAGATCCATTGTAGGCTCTCTCTCTGTCAAAAATGAACAAGATACTGTTCTAGTTCTGGTCAAAAACGATTCTGGAATTGGTCATTACATCTATCGAATCCTACGGTAAAGTAGCTCATTATAAATAAAACCAAACAAATGAAAGGAAAGTCGACACTAAAAGCGACTGGTCTTACAATGCAAGGTCGTTATAAGCGACTTCTACTGTACTTCACATACCTGATAAGCGGGCGCGGTGACACTTTTCATTCAAATCTAGTATTTCAAAAGCAAAATAAATCACAACACGAGATAAGAAAAAGCTTCTCGCCGATAAGATAACTTCGTTAATAATAATAATTGTCTAATTACAACAACAAATACACCCACCCGAGTAAAAGAAAATTTTCTCGAAATTATGTATACACATGCCTGCTGGAATGTTGGTTCTTATTTCATTTTCTTAATAAAAGATAATTGTCTCATTGATTGAATTATTGGCAAAAATGATATGTTAGTACTCCGTATCATGCTCGACAGTGAAATTCAATGAAATTTGCGTATCTTTAAGTGTGACGCGACGACGGGCTTGCGTCAACATATAAAATAACGAAAAAGAAGAGAATCGCAATAATTGCAGACGAAGGAAGCCAGAAATTGAACACCAACCACATGGGAGCGAGGGCGAACCCCCAAGATGAAAGTATGACGTAAAAACAAAAAACCAAAAAAAAAATATTACGTATACGCCATACTAATTTCATAATAGCAACAATCTGCAGTCACTTTAACACCTTTAAGTGATTAATTGCTGCAAGGAAAGCGCGTTTAATTGCTTGACTCGAAGAGTTGGCTTTGTTCAAATAATTACATGCAACACTTTGGTTCCCATAATGCTAGAAATAGGATTCAAAATGTGTTCTACTTAAAATTTGTATTTTTTTTTTTAATTTTTTCGGACAATGAAATGTCCTTTTTTAATTAAGGAAGGTACAAACAGTTTTATATGTCATACCACTCAGTAAACATAATAATTTCATATTTTTTCCATTTACCTACTTCTTTTCAGGATTTTCTTTTTTACGAGTATTTTTTTTTCTACGACCCTTATCCTGAAGCCTGAAGGGTAGTTTTCGTCATCTTTTTTTTTTCTGGTTCACAAGGAAACTCTTAATTTTGTTTTTGTGTTTCTTTGGAATTTGAAACTTTTTGAGAGTTTCTTGTGAAAAGAATTTCACAGAAAAAACAAAAAAATGAAAACCCACCCCGAACCGTAGACGTATGAGAAATTTAAGCAAAATCTAAAAATCTAGATACATTCATTCGTATCGAATTGATTTTCCTCCTTCGTAATCTGATAGAGGATAAAAGCAAAGAAAAAGAAGTAAAAATAAAGTGCACGACTGGGTCGTACGTACTTGCACCGTAATGCTATAAGTGTATAATTTTATTGGGATTAAAATCCAAGTCTTGCTCTTCCCAGTAAAGTAGGCGTGGCATTCCGCGTTTCGGTGGAATAATAGTCATAACATTGTAGGAGTTTACTCAATGTTTCGTTTTAAAAAAAACACCTTTAAAAAGTGGGCGTGGCCAGATAAGGTTTTTGAGTGAATTATAGAAAATTTGAGCGCCTATTACTTTGCTTAAATAATTTTTTCTCAATTTCTAGTAAAAATTTTGAAAAAAAATAAGTTTTATAAAAGTAGGCGTGGCATTCCAAAATTTGATATGCCATTATTTTGCACTTGTCTTATAACCTACAAATAATAATTTTTAGCCCAATCGCCGAACAAATACCCGAGAAATAGCTGATTTTCAATATTACCGTTATTCGAATTTTTCGTGAAAAACGTGGTATGCCACCTCATAGCATATGCCCAAACTAACCCACACATCAAATTTTATCGAAATCGTTAGAGCCGTTTTCGAGAAAATCCATTTTAACTGAAATCGGCCTTAAGTAAACTACCCTTAATTTTGAGGTTAGAATGAAAATTCCGATTTCGCCTCTAGGGAATATCCCACAGACCCTATATATAAAGTTTGAAGTAAATCCGTTCAGCCGTTTAGGCTGTAGTCGAATATACAGACAGACAGACAGACTGACAGACTGACAGACTGACAGACAGACAGACCGACAGACAGACAGACAGACAGACAGACAGACAGACGGCATTGGCGGACCTACTTTTTTGGACTTCTCTATTATAGTAATGTCAAGTTTGATTAAAATCTCGAGTTCCAAATTTTGCACGAATACAATACTTGCCCTATAGGTATAGGTGCAAGTAAAAAAGAAACAAAACGAAAGAAAGCAATTTCACAATAAATAATTCACAGGGCTAATTGTGCTGAGTGTTATACGATGGCGGGTGTATTAATTCCTTTATTATAACGACGAGCCTCCAAACAGAGTTTGAGGTGGGTTTACCAGACACATACACATACACTTTGTAGGGTTTCCAAAATTTCTTTATTCTTCATTTGTTCACGGCGACGACGACGACGACGACGACCTCTGTTCTTACGATTTATTAAGATTTATAGCCAAGGAATTTTGTTCGAGCAAATAATTATAATGAATACAAAAGTTTTGTTATGTTTTTTTTTCTGTTTATATATGTATAAAGGCGGCAGAAACATAACATTTTATTTTGAAGATTTATTAGGAGTACTTCCTTGAAGTTGGTTTCTATTTTTTGGGGCAGAAGTTCGCCAATTTTTCACTAGCTGTAGTATTTGATTAACTTTTAGACGCCCGCTGAAAATACTTCCACCGCGCACCGGTGCTGTTTATAGAGTTTATATGTTCGCGTTGTAATTCTTTTAACATTTTTTTTTCTATAGCAATAAAAAATCCAATTGTAGGAATGTATGCAGTACAAGGGTCGTAAACCTTATAAAAGGAAATTTAACGAGAATCGTTTAAAAGTGTTATGATGGTTAGCGCAATTTGTAATTTTTATATTTTATACAGAGAGGGAGAGAGATATTATTATTATTTTTTTTAAGATTGTGCTAAAATAAAGTGATTTTTTCCATAATACCGACCATTAACACCATCAATAAATGCATAGATGCGTATGCTATGACGCAAACCCTGTCGGTATTTTCAGGAAAATCGATTTGAAAATCGCAGGACTAAGTGGATCCTTTTTAAAATTCCTGCAAATAATACTCCGCAAGTTTTTCAAGGCATTTTAAGGAAACAATTTACTAGAAGCTGTGATATGCAGCAACTAATACACATTTTAGCAGACGACATTATTATCGGACAGTACATTGAAAAAGTTGGCTACTCTTTTGACTAAGGTAGTTAGTCTTGGCAGGTAGGCGAGAAAAAGCGTGCTTACTGGAAAGGAATGCCAATATAGTCTGAGGACAAGCTCATTTGAAAACATTTCACTGCACGTAGTTATTTGATGCTATTCAATTCAAGGTCTTTAAGACTATTTTGGACCATCAACTTAAGCAGAATCTATGTACTCTAGCTCCTAGATCTGCTGAGTTGTTCTATGAAAGTACAAGAAAGGTTGATTCAAATCGAATTAAATCCTACTGCTCGGTTGTATTCAGAAAGGTTGTATTTTTTTTTGTGAGAAAGTGTACATGGCTATTGGCATTAGTTTCTCCAGCTCCGAGATTTTGTAAAATACTCTTTTAAAGGAAGGAAACATGGCCAGATTCTGTAGTGTAGCATCTAAGAAAGCATCTTTGGCTGCAAAGGTTCTCAGAGAACTAGACACAATTGACCCTGGAGATGGTACAAGTGAGCAGTTATAAAGCTGTTAGTATTATAAGGCATTGAATAGAAAGTTTTGAAAATTGATCTTTATTGTCGGAAAAGAAAAACAGCAAATGTTCGTTAATAGGTGCCTACAGTCTATCTATGTAGCCCAGTAGTATCTTGAACTTATGCACATATCGGAGAAAGGCTTAAAAACTTTGAGTAGTATTGCCAAAGGTCACTTTAGTTCAAGTTGCTAATGAGTTCACTATTGCCGACACAAAGTGGAAGTTAAAACATCCATCTGCTCTACATATGAATGGTGTCTGGGAAAAACTGTTTCGGTCAAACAATTGCGTTTTGTAACGCATTTTTCTGAGTAGTCAATTTGCCAAGAAATCTTGTAAAGTCTTCTAGCTGAAGAATTGAACACCATCAGTGCGAGAGCTTTCACATTTGTGTCACTGGAATCGGTAGATGACTATCCACTCAAGAATAACCATTTTATTCTGGGACATTGAATGGATGCAAGGCATTATGTGATTAGCTGATCGAAAAGGAAGACCTGAGTATTATGGTCCTTGAACATCTCGTCGCCGAGGGGAATCGTGGTCAACAATAGTGTTACTTCAGAACGGACAAGTTAGAAGAGTAACGATGCAAACCTTTACTGAGCATCCTACAACTAATCTCATTGTCCTAGATAGTGGCGACTGGAGAAGTAATACGAACATAAAGGGGATTTTAAATGCACTTGCTGGTTCCTGAGACTACAAAACGACATTGAGGACATCTGATGTTGATAGCATGAACACCAAGAAAGCTCTATGCTCTTACTAACGTGTCTTTAGCTTAGTTGGTAACGATGAGATAGGTTTGTGCATCTGATTGCTCCTCCTTTCTTAAGACTATTTGGAGTTTCTAAAGATTTTTTCTAATAAAAAAACAAAAATAGAAAGTCCGGGGAAGATGATACTTATCTTTCTTGCCTCGAGATTGTACTAACATAAAGTTCATTAGAGCGAGGACAAACTTAGAGCATTTTTTAACGAGGCTAGGATAGTGATAATACCCATTTCCCGTTTTGCCTTTAAAGGTTAGCCTATTTGACTGTATTGTCCTCCAAAATTAAAGCATTGAGAGAATTTTGTTTCTCCAAGAACAACTCAAGGAGTGAACGTTCATGAACGAGTTATAAATGTTTCTTTCAGAAGAGCGCAGATCCAATTATTCTAAAAATCACGGCTTTCTTCGAGAGAAAGAAAACTAATCAAATTAACAGAAAGCTAAGATGTCTGCCCTATTTCCCAAACAACTTTTACAATTTTTTCTAAATTTTTAAAATTTTGTCTAAAAAGTTGTCAAGACTTTACAATTTGCAGTTTTTCAGACTTTTTTAAAAAGTGAATAGTGGAAGTGTTTCTATAATTAAGAAAAACAATTTCGTGTTTTGATAAGTTGCAAAGTGTTTATATGGCGGATTGAATCCGAATAAAATATTAAATTTTCTGCAATTGTACACAACCAGTCTTAAGATTAAAGGAAACTGACTTGAAGAATTACCACGTTTCAAAACAAATTTGTAACGAAAAAGTAAATCGATTTGATGGTCAATTATTGCGTCCGAAACTCAATGCACTGCTCGACAGACTATAGCTTTACTATTTCCACGAATCCATGACTCCATGCGTATAAGGTACATCCCCAATCCAACGTACAAAGTTAAACCAATATTAATCTTTGTTATAATAACTTTCTAAAGATGAAGAACTAATTCCAAAGTAGTATCCTCTTCATACTTAAAAATGGTTCATTTCAATTTATTAATAATTTCCACCAACTTTTCACAACAAATGATAATTTGCAAAGTTTGAAAAATCAAATTTTTCTTTGCATATTATTGACACACTTTGTACAGCTTCAAACGCCTTGTGCAAAGCTTAGTTACTTGACGAAACTATATTAAGAAAATCTTGGTCACCCAACTACATAAACTTAACACTTTGCAAAAATGTACTTATCACTTTGCAAATTTGAATTTGTTGAAAAGCGTTTCGTAAAAAGAACCTTTTCAACTTATCGAAAGAATAATAGAAAAATTGCAAAGTGGACAGTAAAAGGTAATTGGTGAAACAGTGTCCTGGTGTGCCCTAACTGCCAAGTCGTAACCAATTCGATAACCAGTCGCAAAAATGTATACATATATGCATGTCATCCTTATACCAAATTACGAAAAACGATCACGTTAAGTGCACAATTTCGCAATACTGAACTTGGTTAGTTCGGTGCACACCTACGAAATGCTTCGATGATTAACCATCAATCAGATACGATACCAATGACCGAAAAGGTGGCGTACTTTTCCGATTAGCTTTTGTCGGCAACTAATTAATTGTTTTCGTTAATTTCCTTTTTCTATATAAATCTTTGTCAAAGTTTTTATTTTTAAATTGCGTTTATATTTAGAAAAAATATTTCCAAATATTTATTTTCCCCTGACAAATCAGTAATCTAAAAATTAAATCCAACAGATACATCAAATACATATATTTATACATCTACTGACACGTATGTGCTTTTGAACGCAATTGGATACGGTGAAAATAAATAAACCATGAATGGGTGCAAATGTGCTCAACATCAATCTAATAGAAGCTGATTCACAGAACTCCATGAGTTGACAAATAACAAAAACCCACTAAAGCGCTAAATCCTACGCATATATCATTATTAACTCATAAATCATTTTTCACCAATTAGTGAATAAACAAATAAATTCCCATTTCCAGGAAATGGTGTATCTTTTGGTTTCTAAATAAAGCCAGCTCTACTAGGGATAGAAATGGAAATTTTGCAATTCACATGCGCAATATTTTAATCGCAGGCTTTTAAATTCAAAACTAACATAATGAATTGTGAGGAAAAGATTAACTAATGTAGATCGGAACTTAGCAGGAAATCACTGCACAATGACTGGTGTAAGCATGTTCGGATTAAGACCAGAAGGGGAAACACTATTTGTGGAAGAGAAACAGAGAAATCTTTGAAATAGTATTCGAAATTTTAAAAATTCTCTTACTTTTGAGATTCTTGTCTTCAACGAAAACACAATATTTGCTATAGAGAGGGCATATACTTGACTTAGGGCAATTCTGGTGATTGATCGACACCTCATCATAGCGCACATGGCTTGTTGAATGCTGCAGGATATCAAAGTACAAAGCTAAACTAAATATAGTATTTAGTTGAAGGCAATATTGACATAATATACAAGCGCGTGAAGTGCTGTCCTTAAGAGCTTAAGGTTCTTGGAACACAGCACAAGGTAGCCCTTTGCTAGGTCCCTGGAAACAAAAATATACCAGGTAATAAGAAGGCCGACGCACTGGCCAAAAGAGGCTCGGAATCTACATCAGAACAAGTCTATACTTCGGTGTTCATCCCACTTTGCGCACTGAAACAAGAAGCAAGGATTAAGGTTGATAGAGAGGCTAACCGCAGAAGGGAGGACATAGACACTTGTATCATCCCAAGAAGTATATGCCCTTTTTCAATAAGAGTAGGACCGACAGCAAAATGCAGAAGGATAGGAGATCCCTTTCAACCCTGATAGGAAAAATACAATACAACATGAAAAAATAAGACGAAGAAACATTGTGGATGTGAAGATGAGGAAGTTAATGACTTCCTGGCACTCTCCAGGTCTTCAAATTTCTTAGGCGACACTTTCTCCACGATCTTAAAAAAATATCCAACAGAACAATGAATGACATCTTCAACTTCATCAAATCTACAACATGGCCAAGGGACATCTCTCCCCTATGGGTCTGTAATGATCTAAGTATGGCGTCTACCCACTTGCCTAACCTAATCTAAGTACCATGATCAGATTATGAATACCAGAATGTAAGGTGATTCTGGAACTTTCTCGCACAAACTCTATCTATAAGAGTCTGAAGTACTAGTAGTACTCGTAGCTTGCCACATTTTGGAAGACAACACTCCATTTATTCGAGATATTGTATTGTCTTATTGACAGCACTAACAGCCAGGCTACCCATCAACGTTTTAGCATCGAATAGGACATTTTCTAAACTGGTGAATCAATGTATAGAGGAAATCGCTTTGGAACTCCAGTTTAGAGGATTCCGTGTCAGAATACTAATCTTAGCAACTTCAACGCCAATACTAAGTTGCGTGGGTTGTAAAATATGGTCCAAGTACAACTCGAATACAAGGATTTCTCTCGGACTCCCTAAATAATTTAACACAATAACCCTTCACCCAAAAATCACATGTTACCACCGGCGTGGCGTGGCGTGGAATGATGATGGTAAACTGCATAAAGATAGAAACGTTTTGCTACTCCTAGTAAATAAAGAGTTTTGCTCTTCCTTTAGAGAAAAAAATGTTTCCTACAACAGCAAATCTTCGGTGACCAGTGCAATTTGGACAGAAATTCTATCTGACTGCGATAAAAAATTACAAAAGAAGAAAGGAAATGTTTTTCTAGTGCGAATAACTCTGCTTTCCACAGGATTTTAGATGGTCTATAGCGTTCAGGCATAGCATTGCATTTTTTAAATCCAAAAACAACTCAGGGGATATCCTTAGACCGGGGTGTACTCAATTGTTGTAAAGTGGATAGTAAGGCCACAGCTATTAGCATTGGAAAGAGGGCAATTATTGCGTACATTTTAAAAAAAAAAGGGAATGTTTTGGAGGCTTTAACAATAGTATACCACTCTTGGTGGTCACCAACTCACAGAATAATTTAAAATTCTGAAGTAAAAACATGTTTTGATACGTTTAATCAAATAAGAGGAGGCAGTCGGTCAGCTTCATATTTCCGGCGAGCAAAGCTACATATAAACTGTGATTCAAATGTGGAGTGCTATGTAGCCCTCTCAGTAGAGGGAATATTGAAGGAAGTCAAGAGATCTTCTACCAAGGTCTCTGAAAAAGACAGTGATGATGAAAAAGAGAAGCAATCTTTGCCCCTTTTTTATTAAGAGTGTTTTTTGAAAAGAAAATCACATAGATGGGGTTGAAGGAGCAACTAGCCAGAGTTTCTTTGTCAAATTTGATTGAATGGAAAATTGTGATTACTACAAACAAGTAGAGCGAATGAACAAATCAATATTTGCAAGAAATGAAGGCTTGTTGAAAATAGTTTATGCAAAATATTCATTTTAAGTGAAATAAAAAGTGTGGAGTTAGAATTGTTATGTGTGCGGTCCCAAATCCTAACAACAAAAAAAAACCATATATTCTTCTCGTCGATAAGAGTACATCCTGCCTATAACCACAACGTTTTCCTGCCCAGTTGATGTGCCTATATTCGGATCTAACTTTTCGTGCACAGAGAGGGTACAGTTCATGTTCAGTCAGATTCCGATTGAGAACAATAGAGATTGATAGGTCGATTGCATCTTAGAACTTGAAGTTGTAAACAATATGTAAACTGATAGCATAAGTTGGTCCTTATATGGACCAGATACGAATATAACCATTTTTGTCGCATTAAATACGATAGCTTTTAAAACACATTTGCGGATACCTCCAGGATCATGGTGAAACCATTAAAAGACTTTTATTCCCTTTGGCTATGAACATTCTAAAAGCTTAACTGCAGGGGAACGTACAATATCACTCAAGTAGTGGGGCTCTGCAAGGACCAATCTGTGTCTATAGTCTCATTCCTTTACACTTTTTCATCTACATATATACATAATTTGTTTGAGGAAAAGTTCGTATCTCGATAAATATTTAGTGTAGGTGATTAGTATGAACAGAAGAGTGAAACCAATAACATTGGTTTTGTCTGGAGATAGCGATAAATGTATATGAATACCTGCTACCTGTTATATTTGTTAACACTATCTATTAGGCAACAACCCATGTTCGGAATTAGAACAATGTAGCACAGGGGGAAAGATACTATATATAGGTACGTATATATGTAATTAGGTCGATTTTAGAAAAGATGAATGATAATGACGGAGACGGCTACAAAACATTTTAAAAAAAAAGTAGTTACACTGCTTGTGAGGTGGCTTTATGCAAACACCAAATAAGAACAACAAATATGAAGAAACGTACCAAACGTGGAATAGTTCAACCATAAATTAATGAATATTATAGCTAGATGGGTCTACCCAATCGCTGCCCAGGAGATGGAGCAATAGCTATCTTTATTTGGGGAAGTTGTTGTCCCTAAGAAACCATTTTGTCATTCAATAGTAAATTTAAAGAATTTCGAATTAAATATTTTGCAATGTTCCAGCAGAACATTAGACCCAAGTGAACCCCTTTTCCATATTTTCTTAGAAGCTTGACGTTAGTACGTATGATGAATTATGGAAAAAATTGTTTTGAATATTTGGTTGGAGTTTCTGGGTAGTCCGACATACTACTATTACTACCTGCAATCCGACAAACCTACTAATATGTGCTCATTCCAAAATTCACACGAGTTGCAAAGCAGGAAGAATTTCGAAGTGACTATAGATAAAATATAATCAATAGCCTCCTCTCTTGCAAAATTTGATCGGACTTCCCCAACAAGGCCAACCCTAGGTGGAGGCTACTTTAGGTCCAATACAACAATAAAGAGACCTATCACTCAGTAGATCACAAATAATCATCCTCATGAGTGCCCTCACAGGCCAAAACCTCAGAAGAATTGGAGTTAGCAGCTCAGACCTGAACAGAAGCTGCTGCGACTTTGACTTAGAGAAGGACCCAACGAATTTCCTTTGCGAAGTCTCAGTATCTTTCGACGAACTCAACAAACTAACTAACACGCCCCCTAAAACCACCATTAAATTCGTAACGAATTTACGAATGGTATTTTACCTGGTATTTTACCCCAGGAATCCGAGTGAGACTGCACCCCATCCTGGTTGTAGTAACCAGAGTAACCTGCTTATCTACCATGGAGAAAGGATGCAAGGAATTAATGGTTTGGCAGATATCTGTATGATGAACTCTCCGAATTTCACGAGAAATCTCTGTATCTTCCTAGCTCTCCGTTTGTGTGGCGTATTTTAAGCGGAAATAATCTAGTACGCTGATGGTTCAGAAATGAGTAGTACATATATCGATCAAAGGATATACTTAACTTGACTTCACTTCAACATTTGCAATGTATTCAAATCTGGGGAAGAAAGGTATTTTGCTATTGATCATTGCTTTCAAAGGCTACATGAACAACGAAGGCTGAATATTATTGTAACATACGCAAAAGGTCATTTATGATCATTTGATTCCCCTCCAAGGGCCGAAACAAAAAGAGCGTAATTGTGCATCTATGCATATCTACCTCGTCTTAACAAAGGGTTCAGATCTTGCCACTCAGATAGTTGTTAATTGTTTGTACCAATTAGTAGCTATTATAGACTCTCATGGTGTAAGAAAAAGGTGTATTCGAAAGGGTTTTAAAAGTTTTCGAAAATCGTATTTAGAAATTAGACAAAGGCAGCCCTTCTATGATTATGCGTTCCAGCTCGTAGCAAACTTATAATCGAAGAGCTGGCTTTCCTTCATGACTCCTGCTTAAGTCACAAAAATATAAAATACACACTGAATTAATGAAATTTCAAAAATTTCATTCGACAATATACACTCTTTGGGACGCAGAGTGTAAATTACAAAAATCCACAGCCCACAGTTGGGAAATTCTTCCGCAAACACCATCATGGCCGTTCAACTGCAATTTTAATGAAAGGAAATGTAAAACACTTAAAAAATCACCCAGCCCGAGGGTTCCACTTTTAACATTCAGCAACAAATCATTGTGTCCCATTGGAACTGTGTGTACATCCCTGGGAAATAAATAAAACGATTTAATATTAAAAAAAGAAAAAAAAAATCATCAGAGATTTACAACAGAAACCCCCTACCATATGAGACGAAAGGAAGGAAGTAGAAGGAGCTAGTAACTCTCATATGCACGTATGGTATGTATGTATGAACGTGTCCAGCACGATATCCTGTACGTAGCCCCAAGGGAACTTCGTTCACAAGTCCCCGCCGCTGCTCTGGTGAAGGTAGGTAATTACAAAATAGATTCAGTTACAGCAAACAAGAAAATCAGACTTTTCCCCACACCCCATGCTGCACACTCCACAGCTACTGAGTTGAACTAGAAACTAGCAAACAATGAAACTTTTCCATTGTAGTTTGTGGCAACAGGTCCCTGGACGGAGCAGTTGGTCGCTCATACTTCCCCACGATAACGGTGTAGTGACGGAAGTGGCAAAACGACTGAATTGTATTGTTTCGCTTCAGAGAAACACAAAACAATTTCATAAAGCATTTATTCACAGAAACTCACAATCACAGAAAAGCTGAGCACCCTCCCTCGCTGTATCCCGTTTTTTGCATTTGTTTGTTCCACAACGGATTGCACTGTAATCCTATCGCGCTACACACTGATTAATTCTCAACACACACGCACACAGTATCCTTGTTCGAACAAAGGACTTTTTGCATATACATACATGTATCGGACACGCACACACTGAAAAAGACAACAAACTATGCAATTCACCAATATTTCAACTCGAAACGTTCGAAAATAATATTTCCCTGTTCTCGTATCCTTTCACTACCCCGCGCTGTAGTAATTTAGCACACCTTCCACTATGGTTAATTGCAATTGACAATATGCATACATACATATATGTATGGATATTATATAGATTTACAATGTTGATACCGACGCGCACACACTCACATTCACCACCTTTCGACAGGAGCAAAGAAAAGGGATAACAATCGGCCTGGCTACATATTACTCTTTGCTTTCACTGATTTGCTGCCCCAGTTAGGCACGAATCACACTGGAATCCCACAAATGCACAAACACGTAGACTGGGATCCTTTTTTCTTCTGCCTTTCGAAGACCGTATCCTTTTTTTTTCAAAAAAAAATATTTGTTTAAGATTTTTTTCTTTTTTTTTTTTTTTGGTCAACCGTTTTTAGATTTTGACTTCCGCTAGGTTAATCCGAACAACTTGGTAGGTAAAATCAAACTGGGAAAAAGCCAAAAAGCTACGCTAGAGCGTTACGGACTCTATGTGTTTATGGGAAAAATTGGATCAGCCTAAAAGAGCGCGCAACTCCGAGCGGGAGATACTGAGAGGCAGAGAGAGAGAACTTTTGCTACCCTCTGTGTGTGGCACAGTTGGTAGAATGGCAGAATGTGCAGTTTGTTTGCCTTAAAAGTTTAACTTTTTGTATGAACACTCTCATGGTATACCTGTCGAAGACGTCAGCTGAAATGTAACCGGCCATGTAGGTAGGTGGCCACAAAGGGGCTCTAGGCTGCAGGAAGTGCAAGTTTTCAGGTGCAAAAACTACCTCACAGTGGAAGGGAGACAAAAAGCTCCGGGTTTACAGTGTTGCCAAGGAACAAGGAACTTGAAAGGTATGCCAACTTACAAAGATATCAGGGTTTTATTTATGAAAAAGACGGGTTTTGGAGGGCCCATAGACTTAGATCTCGAGGAGATGGCATCATAAGAAGAAATAAAGCCTTTGTGGAAGTGTTCTAGCCAGCCATTCATATAAAATATGTATCAGATTGGCTAATACCAATTTTCTTGAGGTGATGTTTGACAGAGCACTGACCAGTAGTCCGTCAAGAACCTAGCGTTATATTTAGTCATTGCTAAATTATTATTTTTGAGAAAATAATAAACTATGTACTTGGCACGTCTTATTCTAGTTTGTGAGTGGTTTAGCTTTGCCGACCTCAGCGTGACAGGTAGAACATAAATGGGTTCAAAATCAGTAGATTGACAGTGAGGATGAAATCTGACAAATATTTACGTCTAATCTTTGGCATTGAACATTGACAGACACTCTTTAACAAAGAGCGAAAACTTCTGCTTGGAAGACAGAGGCAGAGTGTTTTAATGAGGCAAACGCTATCCTATGCTACGAGTATTTGACATTTTCAAACCGCCACGGCACCATTCAGATTGATGTATCAGTTAAGGATTATCCCAATATATGCGATTAAAAAGGACGACTTTGAAGAGAAAAAACAAATTATTGTTTTCGACATACTGCCGGTGAAGATAGGAACGACATTTATTTCAAAGGTTTTCATATGTCCCATTTGATTGATAGTTGTGATAGAAGATCTGAAAGTTAAGGGCGTATTCCCGCAGTATTGTTCATAAGAGTATTACATATGTGTCAACTACCTACACAGGCTAATCTTTAAACCTTCCTTTGTTGGTAAAACTAAGAGTACCCTAGCATTTCTTAAATATCAAAACAAAACTAAGAGTTTGCAAAATTTACAGCATACATTTTTGGGAAACTTTTTACTCGTCAACAAAGGAGATTACATCTTCAAGGAGCTAGGTACTTAGAACTGGAATTCCAATTTGAGACACGGAAAAGACTATGTCCTCCTCCTTCAACCAATTTTAGCTGATCTGATCAAAAAAATTGTTTCGTCTACTAGAGAGGAGGAATGGAAAGAAGGTACAACCGGGAACTCTATATACTCTACAAAGATGTGGACATAATCCAAAAAGTCGTCAAATGCACTAGCGTGGCCACATCGAGCGAATGGATAATAATGATTCACATTTAAATTATATTTCAGGTTCGAGATGACAAGGAAGACCAAAACTCTGTTTTAAAGATCAGGCTATCGCATGCGAGAACGCTTAATTAAGACAACTGAAAGCAGCGTACCCGGGATCGAAGGGAATGGAAGACTGCCATGTCTCAGGCAGAGAATCTTCACAGATCGAGAGCCCGTTAAGTATGTACGTAAGTGCTATAAATTTCAAATTGATTTCTCAACAGATGAGAATGAGGCAATAAGGTTTTTGAATTAGCTGTTGCCACGGATGAGAAAAAATGTACAAAAATACAGGACGGTCTGACTACTCATATCAGCAACTTGACTAATAACTTAACTAGCTATTGGAACATATTACAATTCCAAAATTTGCCCATAAAAGGAGAATCAGTACGTGCACATCATAAGAGGATATCTATAGTTACTTCAATATGTACTTAAGCATCTATTTAAGCCTTGATAGCTAAAAGAAAAACCATGACACTGTGAAGATCGATTTAGAGCCACTAGTGAACGTTGACAACAGAAGTTGGCAGAACATATCACTACTTGCGAGGCAAAGACTCGCTGTCTTAAATATATGTATGTGAGTGAATCCAAAACAACGACACGAGTAGCCCCCCCTTAAATGTATTCTAAATGATAAATAAAGTGCACGACTGGGTCGTACGTACTTGCACTGTAATGCTATAAGTGCACAATTTTATCAGGATTATTATCCAAGTCTTGCTCTTCCTACTAAAGTAGGCGTGACATTCCGCGTTTCGATGCAATATTAGTCCTAACATTGTAGGAGTTTTCATAAGATTTTGTTTTTATAAAAACGCCCTTAAAAAGTGGACGTGGTCATATAGAACCTTTGGGTGAATTATAGAACATTTTCAGGCCTATTACTTTGCTTAAATAATTTCTACTAAAAATTTTAAAAAAAATAATTTTTTTAAAAGGCAATTACAAAATTTGGTAGGTTATTATTTTGCATTTGTCTTATAACCCAGAAATATTAATTTTTAACCCAATCGCCGAAAAAATACCCGAGAAACAGCTGAATTTCAATATTATTCGAATTTTTCGTGAAAAACGTTGTATGCCACCTCATAGCCCAAACTAACCCACTTATCAAATTTTATCGAAATCGTTAGAGCCATTTTCAAGAAAATCCAGTTTAATTGAAATCGAGCTTCAATTTTGAGGTTAGAATGACGGAATTGCCGGACCTACTTTTTTGGACTTCACCATCATAGTAATGTCAAGTTTGATTAAAATCTCGAGTTCGATTTTTTCCACGAAAGCAATACTTACCCTAAAGGTATAGGTGCAAGTAAAAAGGTCGACAAGCATCAACCAACATGCTACACGTTTTGGGGAACTGCCCACGCAGAATTGGTGCAGATGCTCACAGACTATTTAGTCATTTACATAAATGTACAAAGTGGAGGTTTGTAAATTAGCGGAAAAGAAGTTAACTCTTGTCAATTGAGTGCGAAAATAGCAGCCACGACCATAAGGAATTGTCTTCAGAAGCGTCTCAGAAAAATCTTACGCTTGATAAAAAAAAAACGAAAACTTCGATTGGTCTCATTTTGGAAAAGAGAACTCTGAAACCATAGATCAAATTCAATATGTTTGGTCCTGATAGTTTTTGACGGTCTACGAATGAAGAATTAGGCATTGACAAGGAAGTGCAACGAAGTTGGGTAGTTTTTTCTAATATGACGTTCGGCCTATTGTTAGAGTCTGTGGACTAGTGAAACAACAAGTGAACTACCAGTTATTTTAATATTTTAGCTCGACAAGGATCCCGACCTCACTTCATGGCTAATGTAAGGTTGGGCTTAGCAGCAAAAAAAAAAGTTTTAAGTTGGCAAGACCAAATATAATATTGGAAATTTCCCCACTGTGGAGTTTAGTTAAAAAAAAAAAACGAACTTTTCAAAAAAATGTGGAGGCACGGCAAAATATACGTTTTAAGGGATGTCAAGGCTTTGATAGACATTTTACCTAAAAGGTTATCCACCGATTATTACTTAGATTTTTTTACTTACATAAGATTATGACTTTTTGTATGTTTTTCTTAGAGATCTGATAAAGTAGAGTTTGAGTCGGTAGCCTGGACTTTGGTCTCCAGCCTTTAGAAAGACATCCAAAGGTTCTTTTAGCACAGTTCTAATATTTTCATGCAAGCTGCTGGAGAAAAAACTATCCACAGTAACCTGCTATCCAGCAAGCAAATGGTTGAGTCGTCTTATTTTCTTACACAAGTTTGTCTTGTAATGCCTACCTATACATCAAAGAGTATTTACAAAAGAAGAAGAGACTGATAAACCTTACTTGAGCTTATGAAGAGACGCTACACTTTTTTTTACCAAAATGTTGTCATTGCTGTCTAAAGATGCAAGCCCCGTCTAATTGTTTGGTAATGGGTCCCATGAAGAGGGCTTTAAACAAAGTCGAATTATAGAACAAAATTCGGAACTTGCAAAACCCAACAATTTTTTGAAGGAAATATGGGCAAGGTGCAATGTCTTTCTCTAAGCCCTAAAAAACAATTTTTTTTGAATTCTCAAATATTTCTTTTCCCGATTTTGATCAATTTAGTCCCATTTTTCTTACTTTTTTTATGAATTTGATATGTTTCAAAAATACATATTTCTACGCTGTTTTCCTACAGAAAAAATTCATTTGTTTCTAATTGGTTTTCCGCCACTGTATATTCCACCCACTGAGCAACAGATTCGTCTTCTCAAAACTGTGTAAACAAATTTTTTACAACCTTGTCAAACCCGTCTTAGTCTGACGGGTTAAAATCCTACACCATGCACCAAATCAAATACGCTCCGAATTTCGATTTTCTTTCTGCCACCCTCCCCGACGTGTTCCATAATTTCTTAGCCCCCAGAAATAAACAAAAATAATAAATTCACATTCGCCAAACTGGAGAGGCACAGAGGACAAGGCAGAGCAGAGCAGCAGAAAGATAGAGAGCAAGAGAAGTAAAGTTCAATGAAACCTTGAAGGAGAATGATAAAGAACCGATAAAGCTTTCGCATAACCACTTAGTGGGGCACGAGCTTTCCATTCTCTTTGGGCTCTCTTAAAATCCAATCCACTTACTATCTGTCTGCCGTTCATTGATTTGTTGTTTCGCAGTTTTATTTCAATTAAATTTCTTTCATCATTCAGCTTGTAATTGGTTTTCGTTTTTGAACTTGTTTATCAGGCAAACAGAAAGTTTTAAAATGCAATATGGCTGAAATCACAATCAAACACTCGAAAAGTACCGAAAAGTACCTGAAAATGTTCAAAATATCACCCCAAAGCATTCACCTAAACCATCCGCGAAAGAGTCTTCAAAGCACCCACACCAAAGGAGTGCTGCCGGTAAATTTCTATTCATTACGCATCCAATGACTGCCACCATTCGCTTCCCACCTAAGCACTTGTTCGCTCCCCCTAAAATGAATAAATAATCATTTCGCTCGACAATTTTCCAAACACAGGAAACTTTCACGGGGGGTGAATGAAAAATAACCGAAAACAGCCCCCTAGAGGAGGCACAGCACGCGAATTTCGAAGCGTAAACCCTCCAAAGTGTGACAAAGTTTCGCCACATAATACAATGAACCTAGAATAGTCCCCCTAACACACCGCTCTGCTGGTCGACGCATGTGAAAAGGGTGGCAAATTATGTACTTTTTTTTACCATCGCATCGCCGAGGTCTTGAAGTCTCCTGGTTCGTTTTTTTTTTTTTTTTCGAAGGAGGACGTACATAAATTGCTTTCGTGCTTACGGCGGCGGCGGTTCCTTGGGTACGGTAGTTACACGCGGAAGCAGCAACAAGTTACTAGCATTCGCCTCTCTAAGGGATGGTTTCACGACACTGAAGCCACTGACAACCGAGGGAAATTGGAAAATAATATCAAGAAGAAAGAATACGACACAGACGGTGTAGGAAAATCGATTCAAGGTGAACAGGTAAAAAAAAGGAATATTTTGCATCTGAAAAATATGCGAAAAAAAACACACAGAATTCGATGGAGGCGAACAGAAGAAATAAAAACAATTTCCTCCAGGGGCTCCGCTCACTTTTGAACTGCCGATTGACAAAGACGAAGTTTCTTTCTTCCACTTGATCTCGTGGGCGTCCCGCCACAAAGGTGGCTTATGCGGTTGAACCCAGTGGGCAGGAATAAAAACTTGAACGAGAAAACTTAGAGGAAGCAAACTCAATTGACATGACCGCCGATCTATACAGCCATAGGCGTCAATACATTGAGCATTGGTTTCGAACTCTTACTCCCACCTTCATGTGGTAAATCCTTTATCTAAGATTGGATTCCACTGTAAAAGGTAATTGATGACAGCAGACATATGAGCGAGGTAGAGTTTAGGTGACAGTTAGTGGGGTTTGCAGTTCCAATCAGGTGAATAAGTATCTAAAGCCCACTATAAACGAGCAACTGATCGCCTAGCTGGTTGGCAGACTGGTGGAAATCATTTCCCTACAGACGCAAGGACCAGTACTTTCAATTTCGCTTGAACGGACTGCTTCATTCCGATGGAATCCTTAGAAGGATTTTTTTTATTCATTGAATTCGAGTAAATATGGCTGAAGCTGTGACCTACATAGAGGATCTATTGTGTTTAAAAGTGATATAAATCTGACAGAGGTACTAGCTCTTAATACACGTCTTCACCAAACTGTCGATAATTCATGGAGAATGTGTTCAGATGAATTGGCTTGCGAACAACACAGATATTCAGTTTCTGGGCACAGATTCCATTATTAAGGTACTTCGAGCAACAGTGGCCTGTTGGAAAGTATACCAGCTAAGCTTAAGGCTTGCTTGTAATGCTTGATTGATCGTCTGGACATCGGGACATTTTCCAAGTCAACTGACTAAAGCTTGTCTTTTCATTTATTTACAAGAAATGGTCGTGTGTACGACCGTCTGTCTAGTGGGTAAAAATACTCCCTTTAACAATTTCTGTAGAATTCCTAAAGACCAAAACCATGACAAAACGCCTGTGTACATGCCCTGCCTTACTGTAAGAAGAAAACACCTAGGTGAGTACTTCAAAAATACAAAATTGTATTTCTAAGTCTTGTTTAATGCCTAAGTGGCGAATTTACCCCGAAATTAGGTAGTTTCCAGTGCTCGTAGTCCGCTTATTCTAGTGGTATCACAATGGACCTTCATTTGTTGCCAAGCGGGGACAGCCACCCAACCCATCCTAACCCCAACTAAGGCAATTTAAATTTAACTTAACCCCTATAGTTCGACAAGAGAGAGACATCCATCGAGCTTTGCTACTAATTGCTCTTAGTATTGTCGATCGGTCTCTAGATATCTAAGAAGACACATAGAGCCATGTATGTACATATTTCCTTAAAGCTGATTGCCTCTTCTATCTTTTTGACGAAATGTGAACTTGGTACTCCTCTACGCAAACTGAGGAGGTGCCGAGGAGTAGATATACCTAATACTTGGTCTTTGAATGATTTTTAAGAGTTTCTTCATCTATTCAATTGAGCCAGTAGAAGCGACCTATTGACAGACTTCACACATGCAAACAGAATTATTTCCTAATAGTGTATCAACCAGTTGGTTGATTAGTTGCTCGTCTGTAGCGGAGTTTCCGTGAGCTACCCAGTCATATGTGAGTATTTAAAGCAGGGTATGATTCCTTAGGTTGACGGTTTTATGTCCCAGACAGAAGCAATCGCAGACGTTGGTTACGAATGACTGTACTGTTGATAGACCAGTCAACAAAATATGACCAGACACCATGCGGGTCTTCTGTTCATGAAACGATTACTGAAACTGCCCAGAGTTACAAAGGCACCAGTGTCCACAGCACTAAGTCAAAGTTGGTATCGACACCACTGAAGCCTTTGATACCAAAAAAGGTGACGCAATGTCATGCGACTTCTTTAAAGTCAAACTTTTACGCATTATACCAAAAGAGAAGTCACCGGCAAGTGTTACTGGATGATGTCCAATGTCGCCTAATAGAACATAACTTTACAGTGGACAGCTACATGATACATATAACTTCGAGACTAAAGGAACTATTTCTGCTTAGCTGTCACGGTTGGATCCTTTAAAAAGGAAGATTACAAGCGGGAATAAGTCGCCATAAAGAACTAAGAACGAACAACTAAAGAGATCTTACTCTTACCAGTTCTGGACTCAAAACAAAACAGAGAGTTTCCTTGGACTAAGCATGCCTTTCTCTTTTCAGGAGAAGTTTCAACATGCAGATCATAGAAATCAAGGAAGTCCTAAGCAGACTCGTTTGAGTTGCAATGGACAGCAAATAGAGCTGACAAAGCCTAGACAACTCAGCCTGCGCGAGGTGCCCAAACTTTGGAAGCACAATCAAAAATAATGTAGCCTACGACAAGTCTGGATTTTACGCAACCAGCTAGGCGCACTAACAGCAAAATATGATAAAAAATAATATGCATACATATAATAAACAAATATATGATGAAACGAATGTTAAATCAGAAGCTCAAGATGCAAACCGCGATCAAAGTCCCTCCCAAGAACC
The DNA here is from genome assembly GCA_963583995.1 of Xylota segnis. Classification (NCBI taxonomy): domain Eukaryota; kingdom Metazoa; phylum Arthropoda; class Insecta; order Diptera; family Syrphidae; genus Xylota; species Xylota segnis. The sequence goes on from OY757237.1 coordinate 61,046,198, forward strand.
ACTGAAAACCCACGCCACGATCACAAAAGACACGAATTTCTTGCTAATTTTAGACCCCCGAAGATAAAACACGCTTCCTTTCAGTGAATGAAAATATATAAAAATATTCATCAAAGTTTATGGATTTTTGCAATAAATCACCTTTTTTCTATTGCAGTTGCACTCAACAAAATACAGCCATGTTCCATTTTCTCCGCAAATAAATTAGAATTTCCAGCTTTTCCCGGGGCGCTAAGAAGAAAATATGAGCTCCATCCGATGCAGAATTTTTCACTTTATCACAATATAATCACTTTTTCCGAAACTGTTCACTATTTTCCAAACATTTTTACATTTTACTTCACAGAATAACCTCCGATCGCACATTTCACTGCAATTCACAATAACATCTGGCTTGTGTCACATGGCTTGACGTTTGTCAATTTCAAATCGTAATGGCAGTTAAGGAAATTCAAATATTTGAAATTGAGGTGTTTCGGATTACTTTAATAAAAGTTGTCTAGGCCATATTTTGGCCTTTATTTAGCTGTGATTGGCCTTTAGTAGTTCGCCACTATTACGCAAAGTAGAAAACTTTCTAGGAATAAGCAAAACTATATTCGTATTTCGATAGAAAGCAAGTCCTTGAAGAAGGATAGCGATAAATTGCAGTTTTCAAATGAGAAAAAGATATTCTTCAGACCTTTGGGACTTGCATGATTCATTCTCAAAGGAAAAGGAATATTTCAATGGCGATGTTCAAACCTTAGATTAAGGCAAACCTGACATCATTATGTTGCATGAAGCTGGCGAACACATGATGTAATATAGTATACATTTCGTAAACAGTTTGCGTAGAGCAGATACCGACATGTCCTGCACAACTTTTGGCAAGATCAGTTTACTGCTGGGTTGCGTGGACAATATAAGGACATTCGGACGCTTCGACAATGCCTTTATAGTCGTAGAGGCATCTGTCTAAAGCAAAGTATGTACAATATTACACTCATAGTTGTTCGAAATTTGAAGCAAATATTTGACAAAGCAGTCTTCGCGTTAATGACCTGAATATCGGCTAAGATTTTCTGCTCGCATTTTCTTTAACCAGTAAGTCATTCAAACACTCGTATTCTTAAGCAGTTTTACCGAACCGATGTGGCATGAATTTGAGTCAAATCAGCTTTAGTTTCGAATATTGCTTTACGTTAAGTTGGCGATTAAACCATCCTAGCCCTCCTACATACCTGGTTTGTCCACAGAAGGTTGTTATATTTAGTGGATTAGAAGTCATAAGAATAGTGCACTTTATTAGAAACTTCTATTGGTTTTATCAGACCCTGACAAACTACAGTAGTACAGTCTATTTTGTTGAAAATTTTATGGCAGATACCGTCGTGCAATGGAAAGATTTACAGATATAATACATGATACTCTCTAATGTTTGTCAAACGCTTGCCCAACAAACTCCCCGCTCCCTAGTCAAAATGTACTTGAGCCACGGCTCCCGACATAAAGTAAATAATCAAACTCAACGCTCGAAACAACATGTAATGATTAAAGCTGCGATTGCATGGTCAATGAAATTACTATACACGTTGACTCTCTGATGTCAAAATGACGTGTAAGTTTGTCCCAAAGTGGTCACCTCGTTTGGCACAGATTACACGTCAACGCATTCTGGAACAACATTGACTGTCTCGCGTCATTCGTGTGGTCATTAACATTTCATAGGTTGACACGTTGACCGTTGACCGTTGACGGTGCGATGATGAATTTCCTCGGAACGTCAGGAAGGCAACACGTTGCACTATTTCGTTGACCATATAATCGTAGCTTAACAATTTAATTGGTTGCTGCACTCCGGAAAAAATCAAAACCTAAAGTAAATGTACATATGTATGTACTGAATAAGAGCAGGACCTTCGCATCGTCATAGATGCAAGAAAACATGCAGAGTGTCCTATAGCTACCTATGTACATTAATACATAGTAACTCAGCAGTATTTTTTATAGCCATTCCCTGTAGAAAAATAACAGTAAAGCATTTCCATTTTTATGATCCCAGTCATAAAGGAAGAATGCAAATTATGAACTACGTAGCTACTAGCTTAAGACCATACCGTTCCTCGGCATTCACTATGCAAGAGCACTGATTTTACGAGCCACTTTTTATGTACTACAGTAATTAGTGTAAATTTAATTAAAAAGAAAATATGATTTCCATTTGAAATTCCATTTATGTTATCCCAACACCAAGGACGGTGGAAGAAAAATCAATGAAAGATTTATGGATGTTGCAATGGGCGATGCACTAATTGTAAAAACACACCAAGGGTTATGCAGCTCCAAAGCAGATTAAATTTAAATGCTGTAACGCTTTTGTTTTTATAACGAAACATGATGGAATTTCGTGTTTTTTTATTTTTTTTCAAAAAAAAATTTTGTTACACGTGTGACAGATTAGTGAAGGGAGATCCAATCGTGATTGGGCTATAAATCTGGACGTTTGCGTGGTGGAAACAAGGAGTCGATTATGACAAAAAGAACACCAGGACAATGTCTGATTGGTACTTTCACAAAATATTTAAATAACATTGGAAACACCTTGTTCCTAGATACGGATAATTTGAGTAGCTTTTCGATGGTTTCTCCTTCGATAGACACTTCAGTGAAATAGGGTACATTTCTGAAGCTGAGGCAATTTTTCCGCTTCGTCTAAAAATAATTACTTTACCAAAATCTTTAATATAAAACCATTAACTCGCCTAAAGCTGGTAGCAGCCTTGAGCCTCTACATACTTAATAATGTAAAGAAAAATCAATAGAAAGATGGCATTTGGGTATTCAGTTTCCTTTGAAAACTTCTTACATACTTATATAGCAAAAGAAATACATCAGATTGATTCAGGAATAACATTTTCTAAAGCGAATACCACAAGCCACTCATCGAAACTAACCGCAGAGTTTAGCATTATAGTTAATATGCACTTTATGTACCAGAATCTTTAGCCCTTTCGTCAAAAAGATGAAAAGGTAATACCGCTCCGAGGAATAGGTATATAATGTTAGAGTCAAGGACAAGGGCAGGTTGTACCAGGTAAGGGGCGTGCTGGGAAGTCTGATAACTACTATACGCTTCCTGTGCAAACAAATAATGATAATGAACTTTGTTTAGCTACAAAAAACGACACCCAAGTACCTAGATTTGATCTGATCAGTTGAACCTAGACTACTTTACGAATCAGTTCAAAATACTTTATTCTTGGATAAGCCTTCACAAAGATATCAAGAATGCTAGAAGATAAAACGTCTCAGATAGTCGGAAAACTCAGTTATGTGTTACAATAGTGTCTTACTATCGCTTACCAGTCTCAACAAAGTTAAACCTGATTAAAACAAGGATCAACTACATAGCTTGAGAGTTCTTAAGACTAAAATTTTTCTGTGAGCGTCAATTGAGCTATTGTCACTGCACTGATCAACAATTGGGAATTTCAACTTTGTTCACCTCATTAAAATTCTGCCGAGACTTATAGATAGTTTGAAAGACTAATTAGATCTTAGGAAAATAGAATCTGCTTACAGTTGGGTTCGTCCAGGACCTTAAGTTAGTCGACCGTTTGTAGTGCCGACGTTTTCCAGAAAATTTATCTTCAGTGATAAAACACTTTTCAAGCAAACAGAGCTGGCGTATTTGGCTTAAAACTAATCCACTGAATATATTAGACTGTCCACGGAATCAGGAATATGGTACGATATAATGTGGATGTAAAGACAATTCGTCTATTCTGTCCTATACATGAAAAAGATTTTTCATACTCGTTCATTTATAAGCACTCATTTCGAAATCCGTACCAAACTTTGATGCTAGGAGGCGTATACGTAACATTTTTATGAAAAATATAAGGTTTTGTTTTGCTGCCATTTCGGTCTGGATGACATTTGCCAGTTGACGTTTGACAGTGTAAGAGAGTGGTCAATAGCAATACATTGAGAAACAGGTAAGGTAACGATAGATAATCATTTTTGGCCCACACTTCGCCTTAGCTGGGTTTGTACGATGTCCACTATTGGAACACCTCAAACTCTCAATTGATACAACAAAAACGAATTTCGGTAGGTGGCATCATAGCTTTATATTTCCTTAAGTATGCTAGAGCTATAATAGTTACGACCTTTATCCGGGACTTGTTGGAAAACTTACTTGTACCCAAATTGGTTCAATCAGAAGTACAGAACACGTGTTTCCAAGGAGACGAATCCACATCACACGCTGCTCGGGGTATGTAGTAAATTTTCCGAGAAATGTTTTGGGCCTAAAGTATGTTAGTGATGATATCAACTGGCCCTAACATTCCCCTGATTTGACTGCTCTCGATTTCTTTCTATAGAGGTGCATCATGGAAAAGATGTACCGCAACAAATCAACCACAACTTTTTATTGTTACGATAAATCCGCTTCACTTGTTCCCTACGGCCGTATATTCGGTCAATAAAATATAATTTATTAAATTGTATTTCATTCAAAAGTTATTAAAAAACAACTTCGCCCTGTGCAGCAGATTCATCCCCTTTTATGATGGAGAGCCCTAATTTTACATTGATATAGATATTAGTCTAACTTCCCTCTCTAAGTGCTGGATCTAGTCCAAATCGGGACTACTCACCCATCACTCAAACACTGCGACAAATATCCACCTCCTGCCACCAGCAAAAACTTTCACCTTTTCATGAGGTAAAACGACAGACTTTAAGACGACTTTCTTGTTTCTTTTAACGAATTCATTTTCTCCAGGTATAAATATTCCATCGCCATCACGTAGGCGGCATTCCCCACCACCAACACCACTCTTATCCATCAGTTAGCCCAAATGAATAAGTTTAAACCAAACCAGAAAACAAAAGAAATCTCCTTATCGACCGGAAAACGCCACTAACAATGGATTGTTAGCCTAAATTGAAATCGAAAACCGTCACAGTTAAGTTTATTAGATATAAGATATTGAGCCGCCTAGCGACTCTCTTCCCCTAGAAACAAAGGACACTCTCACTTTCTTCTTGATTCCTTTGTACTGATGGAGGAGCAAATTTTCCGCTCATAAACCACCATGGACAGTTGTCGGCCAAACAAAAGAATATACGAAAGAAAAAGAAGAATAAGAAAAAAAAAAAGAGAAGACAAAAATACTCCTCAACGACGACAAAGGTAGTTCCAATTTAATCGACCGGAAATTAACTCAGACAATCTGCCACTGTTCGTAAGAAAACCAAATGAAGATGTAGATCTTTAGATTCCGTGTCCTGTGAAGAAGGACGACGACGTTTGAAAGTAAAAGGAGAGCACAACCATCTACCTCATTACAAGGGAGTCTCATGCATTAATTTGAAATTTAAATTCACTTATCTGGGCGTTGGAGTTTGCTTGTTTTTTTTTTTTTTTTTTCTGTTTGTAGCTCCTGGAGCTGGAACTGCCACTGGTGCTGGAAATGTGTATATTTTATCAAGATATCCTCACTCCTGCCTCCACTGTCCTGTGGATAATAATTTCCAGAACATTAAAAGTACATTACAATCAGATTTGATGGAGAAACGTATCCTTGATGTGCATTTCAGGCGACCCACAGTGCGAGAAAGGTTAAAGATCGGTGCGTGAAAGTCCGACCGACATTTGAGGAATTCAGAAGACGAGCTCAACCACCACTAAGGTGCTCTCGCATTGGCACCGGATACGGAACTCTGTTGGTAGGAAGTGAGCACAGTAATATGTGAAATTAACACGAAAATAAAAAAATAAATAAATTATGGTTATGGCGAAGTGGATGTTTTTTATATTTTGGTTCCCCCTTTTACTCACAATGCGGGCTGGCTGTATCCCTTGAACTTTTCACCCTCAAATATGTACACACATGTGTGGTGTAGAATAAACATATGCATGGGATTTACACTTGTTGAGTTTTGCTCTGGCATTTAAGTGTGTTGTGGTCTGAGGGTCTGGCGGATTAGAAGAGAAATTATGAGTCAAGTGAAAGTACTTATACCAACTAAGGCAAAGAAATTAAGTACTTTTGGCCGCCTTCCGCCCTACATATGAGAGAGATTTAAAAACAGGGCCTTACCTAACTAGATTTTGCTAAGGCCGAAGGTCTGGGAGATATTCAAGCTATACTGTAAACAGACCTTAGCTAAGGCGAGCTTTTAAAACATCAAAAACAATAAGAGTACTTTAGCTCTGAAAGAGTTTCGGATCTGATTTTCTGAGACCGCAAAGAACTTAGTCTATCAGTAAACGATACATTAGTGTTTAACCAATAACAGCTGGAAGTTCTATACAGCAAGACACTATATGAGATATTCTGATCTCATTTTGTAGACAAACAACTTTGTCAAACCTCTCTTTCTTGGTATATTACTTCGTATAGTGTATCAAAGTCGAGAGTTCCGGGAACAGCAACCAATTTTTAGGAATCTCAGTATGTGATTCCCTAAGAAAAGAGTTATATCCCACATTGTTGTACTTGAAAACCCCTTCGTTAGTGAGTCGGAGTGCGTATTTGTACCTTGGGATACAGAAATGTCGCAAGTTCAGCCGTGGGCAATAGCAATCCAGATAGTTCTTTGTAATTTGACTAATGTATCCCATGTATTCCTCTTTATAGGTAGTACCTTCCCATCACACAAAAGTTCCATATGTGAGGGTCAGTTCTAGTTATTGCTAGCTTCAGGCCCCACTTTTACCTCTCTTTTTTCTTTTGCAGACAAAGAGAGTATCATGAGACTTTTGGATGTTGAGTTTCTAGAATAGTTTCTTATCCACTGCATGGGCAACATACCTCCAGCGATCCAAAGGGCAGAATGACTCTATCCAGTTTCGGCATTTTTAAGGACGGTGTCTCTTGCATTTTCTGCTGAAGGGTACAGGATCTATTTTGTCCAGATTGACGTGAAGTGCACAATCGCCAGCACATATTCAAAGACTTTAATTTCTTAAGTACTTAACGATAAAACTTTCCTTCTAGTTCTAGTTTTTTCTACCACCTCGTATGCATGCTTTGGTTTGCATTACCCACCATGTTCAGAGATGGATTGGTGAGAGACTATTGGGTCTTTTCTTTAGTCGTTTAGTGCAACTTGATTTACCTGCTTTAGGTATGAATATGACCGTTATTTTATTCCACGCCTAACCTCAAACATTGTTTGAAGATTTCCCGAACTTTGAGCATAGTCGCAGTATGATATCCTTAGAGTCTTCGGCAATGATGGATGAAACCGTGGTGTGACAATCATCAATGCCTTCTACTGGCTAAAGTGTAATATCTGTCAGATCTAATAGCACTCTTACTGACAGTCAAGTACCAATAAGTCTTTGGGAGTATAGTCCTTTATTGAGAGCATTTTACATTCTCTTATGGTGGTATGGAGGTATGGAAGGAGTGCCTTTCACATCTTATGATGTGATGATGCATTGCGCTTAAAGACATGAGGCACAATTGGAGTGTCTCGTCAAAAGAACAAGTACTAGAAAATTAAGTGATATTCGGTCACCACTAAGAGGGGAAGCTTATATGAGTGAAAACAAAAGGTGGGATTTCTCCGACAAACCCAGATGAAGCTTGATTATTCTCAAGGTTCACAGACCTTAGGTTCTTTAAGGCACTTCTATAGATATTTAGGAAATGTTCCATTTTTAGAGAATATGTAACTCTTTGCCTCTCTGAAGAGGATTTTATTAGAAAATATAATCAAGTTGCTGTAGTTAAGGAACAATGCCGAAAAAAGTGCCACAAATTCTCAATTAAAGAACATAAATCTCGTCATTACGCATGAAGTATACTCTAAAATGGTGATGATTTCTACTAAGTTTCTGGGTATTGTTTTGACAGTGTACTTAGAACCCCTGTAACTTCCGATTGGAGCTCTTTACAATTTAAGTCCATAGGATCCTATACACATTGACACTATCACAGATACCGTCAAAGGCCTCTATTAGGAAGAATAGAATTAGGTTTCAAATAAAAGCCCGTTTCACTACAAGCAAAGTGCAGCCTACCTATGAAATCCTTCACAACTCTTCTGTTATTCTAAAATTCAATAACACAATCAAACAAACACATGAACACAACCACTCGGATTCCCAGCCACCTTCACAGTTACTGTTATTGCTATAGTTTACGTGCGAAACGATCGTTTATGGTTTCATGAAATTCAATACTGAATACTGGAATTGTTGTTGTTTCCACATTTCCACATCCATTCCGCCATGAAAAGAGCATACTTCTGCCTTTACGCTCCAGGTGAATTCTAAAGTGGGTGGCCCGGGTGACAATGTCGTCTCCCGGGGATAGGGGCGAATGTAGGAATTTACTTTGCGTATTTCTCTTTCCAAGGATAACAACAGCAGCAACAGTGCCAATGGAACTCGAGCAAAAAATTAAAAAAAAAAAACAAAAAACACAAAAATGTGCTGAATGTGCGCATCTGTGCAACAAGTCGAGGTTACTGGAGAATTTTATAAAAAAAAAAACGATAGTCATCATGACCATTTGTCAACTGTGAATGAATTTTTAGCGAAGAAAGAAACTTCCAGAGATAACCAAAATGAATTAGTTCAGCTCTAATACAAGTCAGCAACTGGGGGGGGATTTGCCAACAATGAAGGCTATAGCCACCGTCGTCGCTATGACTATGCACTGTGCACCCCTATGGCATTGCAGTACAACAATGTTGTGACGTTTAATTCGACCTAGAGCCATTGGAGATAGAAGGATACCCACGCACACAGATGAAAGCGAAATATTCAGCAAGCCTGGTGGGGGGCGAGTAGACTCGGAGAGATGTGAATTCGCTTTTTTCAAAGGTAGAGGTAGTATGCCGTCCAGAAGAGATTCATATTTGAAGGAATTTTGGTTAAGATGGATAGACGACTGTGCACTGGCTGTATACCTAATTAGTTCTGTTCTAAGCGGCCTAGACAAGCATTCGAAAAAGAGCTGGCACGACTTAAGGAAACTAAGTTAGGGAACCAATTTAGAAAAAGAATGAAATGAAAGTTAAGATATTTTGGAAATGCGTTGATTAGTGAAATATTTTTGGTCGAAACTGAATGCAGTTAGACCAGACGAAAATCCATTGTGCTGCCCCATGGGTATGGTGGAGGGATCACCCTCTTACAATAGGAACCTTTTACTCCTTTGTACGAGGGAGCTAATCTTACTCGCAAAGGGTGAGATTGTACTTCCTAAATATAGGTTTTAATGGTTATCTGACTGTCTTTAGAATACAGTTGTCCGCCAGGTTTGTGTTGGGCACTTAAAAGGTTCGAAACTGGTCACCACCAACCCTAGTTTATCTTCGCTGATAAGTTGAAGATCTGGCAATAGACGTCCAATATTAATCAGAACAGGGTCCTCGTTAGACGTAAGCTTGGTTGAGTGCCCTAAAGTTCACTGGTCGAACTTTGCCAGGCAATACAATATCTTGAAAATAACAAGGCCCCTGGATATGATTTAATAACCAGACAGATCCTCAAGGAACTGCCAAAAAAGCCCTGCTGAAGCTTCTGCATATTATAAATGCCGCGCTAAGACTATTATACGTTGCAAGACTATGGAAAGTAGCCGAGGTTATAATGGTTCCAAAACCGGGAAAGTCTCCAAACGACAAGAAATCGTACAGACCGATATCACTTCTTCCGTTAATATCTAAAGTATTTGAAAAGCTTTTGTTAAAACGCTTGCAACTGGTCATTGAGGAAAGACGACTGATTCCAGACCATCAATTCGGCTTCAGAACCAAGCATTCGACAATTGACCAGGTTTATAGAATAACCAACGAAATAGAGAAAACCCTCGAGGACAGAAAGATATGTTCTAGCACCTTTCTTGACGTGTCTCAAGCATTCGACAAGGTATGGCATGAGGGTTTGAATTTTAAACTGCGATAGGTTCTTCCGGAAGAATTATACAAGATTTTAGAATCCTACCTTGCTAACAGACCTTTCCGTGTAAAACACGGAGCTGAATACTCTGAATTTGAGGACATTGCTGCCGGAGTACCGCAAGGAAGTGTTCTTGGTCCAGTATTGTTTTTACTCTACACTCGAGATTTACCGCAAGAAGAAGGTACTGTCGTAGCCACGTTCGCGGACGATACGGCTATACTTGCAATAGATAAATCAATCGAGTCATCTACTATAAAGCTCCAACGAGCTTTGGACAAAATTTACGAGAATCTCACACTACTATGAGTACCGGGCTCATAGTGTCTTCTGAAGATTTCTCACCTACCCACGAAAAAAAAAGAGTGCCCAAAAGAAAGTTTATGAGATTTTGCCCATGGTCCATTAGAATTCATGAGGACACTCGGTATGGATGGTTTAGAGAATTCAGACGTATTGCTAGGATCTAGGTTTGGTGTCCGAACTTTTGCTTTGAAATTGTTTAAGCTTCCTTTGAAGACTTTCCTTGAGTTCTGTATCCACCACGGTGGACGATTGCGTAACTCTCTTCTTGCGATGGGATAAGGCTCATGGTACACTGAGTAGTCTTGAGCATCTTGTATTATAGAAATAGAAGGTAGTATTTATTCGTGTTAAAGCATGCTTTTGTGGTGACCCCGGCAATTTCTTCATTTTACTTAGAGAAACTTGCTTTAAGGTAAGGTTTGTCATCTTAACCCGTCCAGAAACAATTTACATAAAACGTGTAAAATTGATCTTAATGACAAGTGGTGATTTCTTTTGGAATTTGTAGGTACATTGTGATGAATGACTGTTCATTTAAGTGAACAGGCTAATGAACTTTTGACAATACTTATTCATTTCATTAAATTAATCAATTTATCACAATTTCAATGAAAACCCATGCGTTGTTGCAAGATTTTTTTCTCTGAACTGGTGTACAGATATCGAAAATCTGTTTTTAATTGTTAAAAGTTGGACGACCTTTGAAATTGATCTATGTATGGGTTTTGACGTTCACATGAATGAGGTTGATGATCGGAGGAAAGTGTGTTAATAAGTTCAGATTTCGAAGTACCTGAGTCAGACTCTGAATTGATTCAGGCGGACAGGTCAGACAAGCAACACTATGATGTCAAACAATATTCGGACAAAACTCTTAAGAATGGGTTTCATTACAATGATATTCTCAGCCCAAAACCATGAACTTGAACAAAAATCCAAAAATTGATACTTTCGGAGATCCTTACATTTAGAGTGATAGTGAACTGCATAGAACCTTAAACATGCGTATATAATTTAAGGTAAGAAAGGAAAAAAATCGAGAACCTTTTCAAAGAGACCCTTATACTTAGGGTAGAGTAAATAAGACAAACTTAAATTCTTGAAAAAGTATTCTACATTGGATAGTCCTGAATGTAAACAGAACAGAACATTTTTATCTGGCTAGACACAGCCGCAGGTATGCACTAGTCCTTCCCAAAGTCCCTAATTTAAAGCGTCTTAGACTATTACCAGATTAAAGAAATGAAGGAAAAATTAAATCAGTTAGGCAACTGTTTTGTCGATGGCTTACACTTTCAAAATTGAATTTAATACTTTAATAGCTTAGAATTTAAGGTGAAGTTAATACGCGATACACCATCATATGATGAACTTATTTTCGTTAAAGCTCTGTAACCGGTCGAAGGACCCCACCAACGTCAGTCGAATTGCTAAGTAGAAAACCAAAAGGCACCAAGACCCTGTTGAAGTAGAAATGATGTGAAGCTGAAGTCTATTTAAACTGAAAATTCGTTCGAAAGGGTGAACGAAATTTTCTCAGCTCTCGAACATTAGACATGGCTAGAACCCCAATAAACCGATTAGACTTTAAAAGATATTCTTTTGTGTCATATATATTTTTCATAGGACTACAAGACCTACGTAAAGAGAGAGCGACGAGTCAGAGAACTCTGCTTGGATCCTGTCTCTTTTCATAGATGCAAAATGAAAAATTTGAAAAAAGGAAGGAAAAATGTTACGCATACGCCACCGACCTAGGGTTTATTCTTTTAACCTTTAGATTCTGTTGCGACGATCCAGTCCTGTCAGTATCCTATGCATGAATTCGGTTGTAAATCCCTCATAAGGGAGAAAATTCAAATTTTAAAATGAAGGGAAACAAATGTTACGCCACCGAAGTATGAATATTTTTCTAGCTCTACCTTCTGATGAAATCGAATCTATTCTTCAAAGAAGGAATGAAGGAGAAGGTTATAGGGCCAAACCTATGGACTGGATAAAGGGACGAATATGAAACGATGATAAAGAAAGCTCTTTCAAATACAAAACAGATTAAAGAAGACCGCAGTTTCGTTTGGAAGTTAATCTTTAACCTAATCCAAATCGCTCTATCAAAAGATCCCCTTTTTTGCAAATAGTGTCTTATGTCATCGTAACTTTGACATTTGTGAAGTAAAATGATGCAGATTCGCCGAAATAAACAATATTTCTGACAAATAATATTTAAATGGAAGTGAATTGATTGTCAGAAATCTGAACTTGATACAGACCATGAAAATTTCGATTTCAATTTCCGGTATTGCCTTGCATGGAATTTTTTGAAATTCCCACAAAAACTTGCAAAAAATCTTACGAAATCGATGGATTTTCTCAAAACTACACTTGAACGTGCGCAATTTTCTTATCTTGGAAGTAGAAGTCCCGTGCTGTTTTCTTTTTATTATTATTCGAAAACTGTTTTAATCACCCGCCCCCTATCAGTATATTGTTCTTTACAATGCCATACCGATAATACCAAGATACTACGTAATTCTTAACAAAATTAAAAAGTAAATGTCGGGAAATGTTCTTCACAGTGAGTACTAACAAAATGCCCAGAATAACATGTGTCATAGGTGCGTAATTATGATTAATGAGTATCGGGGAATGAGTGCTTTTTTTTCATTTAAATTGAATTAAACGTCGCATTGTGAAACACCTCGCGGCGACAAGCGAATCGATTAGATATACCCATGTCAATGAAACTGATACATTTTTTTACGCAAAAAATTTTTTCATATCAATCGGGTGTGTATAATTTGTTTGTAAATTACTAATTTCGGTTTGTACTTTTTATACATCTTTTCTTTTTTTTTTCTTTTAAATGTTGGTAGTACTGACCTTGATTTTGATTTTGTAACATACAGCGCTGGTCGTTGACGTTGATGACTTATAGTTGGGTAGATACGTCTCATTGATGTACGAGGGGAAATTAATCTGAAAAGAGAAATGACAAATAAAACATACAGTCATGGTTTAAGGCACTAAGTTAAAACAAGATCTTAAAAATATTTACAGAAGTACAATATGGTTGCTTAGAGCTAAAGAAAATAGCACTGTTCCAACAGATATCCCGGGACAGCATACTGTTGCAAATAGTTAGGCAAACTCTAAAGAATAAACCAAAGGTGACAGTCTAGACCTTATGAAACAGTGGTGAAAGAAGAAAGCTAAGTTTAAGAGAAAGCAGGTCACTTCTTCACCAGGGCTAAAGGGATAGGAGATGATAAGACGTGGGATGAATATAAAGAAACCAAGAAGGAGATATCTTTAAGGAAATCTTGGAAGTTATTATCCGAATCAATTGCAGATAGTAATACAGCTAGACTCCGCAAGCTTTATTAGGAAAATCAGACAGATCGTGCGCAGAAAGTAGTAAGTTCTAGAGACAATTATTTCAAGCTCATTTTCTACGATCAGTACCCCAAGGGATTCGATGATACCTCATAGGTTATAGGCTATACATTATACAGATCAATTCTTTTGTCTGGTGGAAAGCTACGATGAAGGAGAATCCAGGGGATATGATCCCATTACTGGTTCTCTACGCACTACGCTCCACTGGAGTGTATGAATCGTTTACCACTGGATCTATAAAGGTTCTTTAAAATCAACTGTTTAGGGCATAACTCTATTCGTAAGGAATCATTTCATTTCGAGATAGCATACGAAGTAATGTACCCTGACAGGATGGTTCCAGGCTTACGAGGCTACACTAAAGGCGCTACAGTTGTGCATCACTAAATCTGAGATAGCCAGAAGTTGCCGCAATCTAATTCCCCGCTTTCCAATTGCGAGCTGGAATCTAAACAAGAATCACAGAGTTCCAATTCCTGGATTATAAAACTAATGAAGAATTGAGCAAGGACTTAAGAGTACATTGACTGCCGTCACAGATCTAAATATATATTCCATGCAGTCTGTACGATATAGTGAGTAGTCCTTAGGATCAATAGCCTTTAAGATAGCATAAAGATAGAGTAAGAATTCGAATAGAGTCCAGACCTCACCTAAGGCAATGGTCGATGCTCGTTCTGATCGGAAAGAAAGTTAACAGTAATTGCCTATTTACAGGCAAAAATCTGGCACCATATGCACATGTAATGTAACCAGACTTGTAAGATGAGTCTTCCGCAAGGTCACCCAAACTCCAGCACCATAAGCAAAGTCGAAATCAGTATTGTTTTGATAGTGAAGACTACATGACAGAAGCTTTGATGCTATATGCACTGAAGTAAAGACATGCAGACTACCATCCAGTCGATACAGCCTGTTCTTTGAAGTTTTGCAGATATATGTATATATGTATACGCGAGAGCCCAACTCTTGCCAAAATGGTCCAAAATTTTACACAAATTTGATTATCTGAAATATAGGTTTTTAGCAGATACCTTCAAAATGTAGATACCTTCAAAAACTAACGTATGCGGATACAATAGTTGCAACAACCACCAGTCACTAACCATATCCATATGTGGGAAAGTCTGAGGCAATAGCAAGTAGCTCAATAGGTCTTCTCTTTAAGAACCGGGTTTAAGACACCAAACTTTCGCTCATTGAATATAGAAACAAAAAGTCAACAAAACGAGTTTAAATTAAACATCGCTTTTTTAAAGAACATATTGTATGTATTGTCGGTACTTAAGTCGTAAAGGTTGGACTGTCCACCCTACCTACAACCATTTGGAAGAGAAAAGCCTCCATGTATCCTCACCCCAATTGGACTATTCTATTTTCGTTTTGATTTGTAAGTGAGGTTCCTTGATTTTCAAATTAATTCTCTTTTCCTAAAAGGTCACTCGAATTGTTTACGAGATCAGTATCCATCCCACTCAATGCAGAGTTCACGGCACCGCCGGACATTTGAACAACGTCAATGGACAAATATGTATGCCTCTGTTTATTCTATTTAACCAACCCAACGCCCCATTCTACACCACTGCACAAGCCATTATAATAATGATGTTTCTTCTCAGAAGGAAACATGACAAAGGTTCATTGTGGGGTCACCAAGATAATTGCTGTAGTACAGCTTTAATTAATTATGGAATAGAAACAAAGTCCCTCCAGATAGTGTGTGCTGGTGCTAGGTGGTGCTGCTGGACAACAGTCAAACAACCTTGACCCCGAATGAAACCAACCATTAATATTGATGCAATCTTAGACACTTGGCGGCGCTTGACGCTTCATTGGCTAACATCATTAGATTACCTAATCGCAGATGGAGAGATACTCCTATACTTATGTATAGAGAAAAAAAAAAATAGCAAACGTTTCCACCTCTGGCCAGGTGTCGATGTCTAGAAATCTAATACGCATTTCTGTCTTCCGTTCGTTTTCTTTACCTTTCACGTTTGTTTTTTTTTTTGTATCTTAATGATGTCGTCGTCTGATTGAATTGTAGCGCATTGCCTCCTCCATTTAGTGTCTGGGCGATAAAATTGAATGGAAAATTTGTCAACGTTTCAAAGTTATAGTGCAAATATGTGATTGCCACCTTTTTTCGGTATTTTTAGAACACTTTTGAGTTCCGAAATTAACTTCACTCGCATGTGCTTAACAGGTGGAGCATGGAGAAGATATCACACGCCACACTTATCTGAAAGATACTCTTGAAGTCAAACATTCCTAGCCATTATAATTGCAGCAATTATGATGCGTATGTACTCTCGTTTGAGATACATATAAGGTTTTTTGCTCATAGTATCTTTTGTTAGCGTTGTAATTAGCGTCTGTTTGCGTTCGCTAAGTGGTTAAATGATATGCGCGCGCGAATCTGTCGCCTTTTGCCGAGGAGAGTGCGATATTTTGTTGACTGTTTGTCGCGTTATACGGGAGTTTAAATTGTTTTTCTTCTTCTCTCTCTTTCAGTTAATAATGATGGGCAACACTTGATATTCAGCTTTTTTTTATATGGGAGAATAA
The DNA here is from genome assembly GCA_963583995.1 of Xylota segnis. Lineage (NCBI taxonomy): Eukaryota > Metazoa > Arthropoda > Insecta > Diptera > Syrphidae > Xylota > Xylota segnis. Next base: position 61,062,381 of record OY757237.1, read on the forward strand.
ATGATGTCAAAGTGATCCATATGTGCAAAGGTTTCGAGAATAACAACAAATGCTATCTATTATAGTATGGGTAATTAAATTTAAACACAAAAAAAAATAAATTGTAAAATTGAGGTTAATGAGCTAATCATCGCATGATAACCTGATTCGCGTCAAGGTAGTGGGTTTTAGGCTGAACAGCTGAATCACGATGTCAGTAAGGCTGTTGAAGTGATGATGTTTTTTTTTGTTGTGTAGACAGCGTAGCTATTCATTGCTGACTATCACAACAGATGGCACATGAAGGTACTTGTACCCACATAGCTAAGATTGTTATTACCATACTCTATCTGACCCCGTTATGGGGGGCTAGTACCGAAAATGACCTCTATTACAGAGCTAGACACAAAAATAAAGTTGCGTGTTCGGTCAAGTATGGCAAAACAACTTTGCCTGGAACGAAAATATCTCTAGCTTCTACTACACAATACTGTAGATACAGACAAACTGCTTGAAGAAATTCAAACAAGAGACCTTTAGGATATTAATTGAAGGGAGCCTACGACAGAATTCTTAAACAGTTTGAACAATGTACCGTCAAAAGCCTAAATTAATCCAATGTATCCAAACACAATACTAATAACCCCAACCTCCTACAAGAACCCCAAAAACTTGTATATTCAGTGATTAAGAAGATGAGCTTTGAGCCAGTACTCCAACAAGTTCAACATATTTTGTTAGCTTTCGTCTAGCTCCCAAAAACTCCCAGTCAGGGTAGCTACCAATCACTTCAAAGCAGCAGCCGACAAAGCGAAATCCATATAAGATACAGTGAAGATAGTTCCGCTCAAAGGAACGACACTATAACCACTCCGTCGACTGCCAGCAAAGGGCAAAATTACCGACTAACTAATCTTATAAAGAACCCAATGAGTAGTGGGAAACAGTGACTGCATTGCTAATGAACGGTATGGACCACGCAATCAGCGGCTAGTGCAGTCCAATGGGACTCTTCGGCCAATGAACTATGACCAAGAGTTTCCCTTAAAGTGACTGATGGAAATTGAAAACTAGGTACCTGATTGAAGATTGGATCTATATATGAAGTCCAATACCACAGTAAATATTGCGGGTTCAAACATTTCCAGAGACAATCGGGAACAACTTCTGTGTAAGTTGAGTGGAAATGGGAGCACCAACCGAATCGAATCAAGAAGCTATACGTATATATTGGCAAGGGCTCAATGAAGCTTCTCACAGAAACCTCACAAGCGTCGAACTGCTCACCAACTTAAAGACCAAACCATTGACGTAGCTCCCGTTCAGGAAGCGTGAAAAGTAGCAGCACAATTTAGGAACTAAACTGTAGAATTCAACTTAATCTTTGAAAAGTATCAACAGTAAATAACCCTAATATCAACCAGACTTGAATCGTTCTTATGACGACTCGAACCTCCTTCTAAGATGTTTACGGAACTAGTTCATTTCATCTTGCCCTCTACCATGTCCATGTCTGCACAAGTACTCTCGGACAACATTACAGTGATTGTTATTTCGGCAAATTACCTACATTCATAATGTGAAAAATTAAAGATGCCCATAACGATAAAGACGTGCTAAAGAATCAATCAACTTACGGCATCCCCTAACATTTACGACTACGATCCCCCATAACGAATCCTCTAACAAAATCCCAACGATATGACATATTTCCAAGCTCATACAACCATAACAAACGTCCTTCATACGATTTCAATTACAAACCTCTCAAAGGTCGACTATAAAAATCAAACATAATGTCATGCCCCTCTTATTCCTTTAAGAATACCAATGAAATGGCACCAAATATTCACTCAGCCATCGTTTTTACGATGCACATTCTCGCATGAAATATCTCAGACTCTCAAGAATGCTCTTAAATGTCTACGTTCCATTGTTTCTGCATTTTTCTTTTATAGCAACTTCAAATCAATATATTCCCATTTTTGGATGCATTAAAAAAAAAAATGTTATAAAAAAATCATCTGCATTACTTTCATACACATACATCACCCTGCCAAAGGATAACCATAAATGTCCAAATATGTGTCTGTGGAATGTCAACTTTGATGTTGCTAACCAACCGAGCGAATAAGAGAAAAGCCAGAATTGACACATACACAAGGACAAAGGGTACATAGATACTTGATGATGTAGCCTGTGGGGGTGGCTACACATATCGATTGTATTTATACCTGGCAATTTTCGAAAATAACAAAATAATATTTTTCGTCTGTAGGGGATATTTTTAATTCTTGATTGGCTCTGGGCTGGTTTTACGTGTACATATGCAAATACCTATGTATATCATCACCGTAACAGCGGTTAATGATGTGTGTAATTCTGATTTTATAACGCGGAAGTAGAGAACTTAACTGATTTTCCGGGAAGTGAAAGTGATATATTCAATTGATTTCTGGAAGGCAAAAGTTTGTAGAGATTCAGGAAAATGTATTTTTAGAAAATACTCTACATACATTTGTATGTAATTACGTGTGAGTATCTAAAAGGGACAAAATGCCTTGAGGGTTGTCGCCACTTATTAACTGAATTAATTAGTTTTTTTTTAGGATAGCAACAAATTTGGATTACTAATTACATTATCTGTGCTCTTAGGCACAGACAGTACTTTCAATAATGTTAGGGGAAGGACATCAAAAGAGACATGGAAAGTTGGACGTTGACAACTGAATTGCAAAGTGCGCAGCTAAAGAAACATGATTTTGGATATAAACTGTTCAATTAGAACCTCCATCAATGGAGCAATTTCTAAGGAGTTCTTATATCCCCCATTCTTGGGGTTCTAGTCATCGGTAGCATACTAAAGGAACAATCTAGAAGGGAGCCATCACATGCGGATGACGTAGTGGTTTCAGTTCAGGAAAACATTCCTAGAGACATCAAATGAAAGATAGCTTCGAGAAATTAACTACAGATTGTGGACTTCACGTCAAGCTGGACAAAATAGATCTGAAAGAGAGGAAACTACTCTCCAAAATCCGGAAACTGGATGGGGTGGTATTGACTCTTTCGGATCTGTCACGATATCTTGGCATTATAATGAACGAGAAACTAAACAGAAAACCTAACACACAGAAAGGAATTCGCAAAGCTTATGACGGTTCCTTCCACTGCAAGAGAACAGTGGAGAAAAGTGGGTCTTGAAGTAATCACAAGCTTGCTATGTAAAGGGTTTTCAGTAGGGACATAAGAATTTTGTGTTTGTGTCAGTTAAGACTTACATACTTTTCACGGTAAAGTTCATAAAGGACGAATTTTTGAAAATTATTGAAATTACCAACCCAATTCTGAGTCAGTGGTCAAAACTTTAAGACTGCTGAGAATATTTTCGGTCGTTATAATCGTTCCAGCAGTGGCAGTGAGACAACACAAAAGTCGAAGTACAGAAAATACTGCCACCATAAGTGCCTCAGTTCCAAATCAGTTGATTCCACCCCGTTTATAGGAATTGGGAATCTCTCAGTCCACATTGTAAGGAATTTTACATAAAGATCCTGTCCTACACCCTGAGAAAATCAGACTATTTCAAGAACACAAGCCCCTTGACCATTTGAAAAGCGTAAACTGTTTCGATAGGGCTCTCCAAAAGCTCATATCATTAATACAGAGAAAAGCACTAACTTGTGATTCAAGAGACCGATACGATGTAATTGAATCGTATTTTTGCGTCGATGTTACGGCCAACTGTCGTAACATGTAGGAAGACTATATTTAGATGTGGTTCCAACAAGATGGTGCCACATGCCATATAGCTGGTCAAACAATTGATCTGAATGAATTGAATGGCCACTATTTAAGGCAGTTGGGTTTCTTTTTATAGATAAGCTCGGGGTCAATGTGGAACACGAAATTGACAACCGGGCAATATGTTCGGAATAGTGAAATTGGCTCAAAAGACCGACCGGTGCAAACATCCTCGGGGTAGTCATATCACCAAAGTCGAATTCTATACTTAAATTTAAAATTTTGAATAAATTTCGGCCTGATATCTGAATTATTCTGTCTAGTATTTAAGTACAAAATTGTTATGTCTTTATTGAAAAAATTTTTCATTGGCAATATCGTACCAAATCTGCTTTCGGCGGTAGCACCAAAATAAAGAGGCAACTATTTGGTGTTCTCGTACGTTTGTCAGATGTTTGTGAAAAATCCCACAAGCCCTAGAAATTGAAACTAAAACTCCCACTCAGTAGTTCGATGCTAGGAGTCTGCACTTTTCACTTCGCGTTTCTATGACACTTACACACTTTGTGGTTATGTTTATCGTTAACCTTTGATGCCTCATCAATCCAGTTCAGTACTGAATAACACTAGAGACCTCCTTAAACGAACTCCCATCAAAATGAAATTTCCCTTCGTAATATGGCTCATTAATCCGCCTTCTACGACATCTCATACAGCACTCGGTTTTTTTTTTCAAATTCGTTATTTAATCCCGTCAAACCTTGCAAACGAAGGAGATACAATCAAGGGGTTTTAAGGTCTCTTATCGTCAATTTATTAGCTACGCACTGCAGTACGAAACCTAATCTTCAGGCTGCTGCTGTTCTCTCTTCAGCAATCGTCGCCGCATCCATCAGAGTCGCACGACGAATAAGTACATCATAAGACGGAAATTAAATTAAATCTACACGATTACCCTCCACCACAGTTGCGCGTTTATATCTATCTCTTTGTCTCGCATCTTGACTTCGCCAGTCTCTCCCTAATGTCGAATAGCATTAATGGAGCAAATCTCCCCAGACAGATATAAATAGCTAGCGCAGCGGTTGCTTTATGCGCCACGCTATGTAGTGTTTATTGTTTTCATTAAAAGCATTTACCGTTAATCACAATATTAGTATTATACATTATTTAATTGAGTGATCACAAGACATGGGAAACCCACGACAAAGCAACACAACTATCTACTAAATTGATCTGAACCCTTTGTAACCGTTAATACGTCGACGACAACAAAGCCGATGCCGCCGATGCCGCCACTGCCACCACCGTTAAAAGGATCTAATTAAATAGTCATTCATTATTGACATTAATACGTGCAAACAAATACACATCCTCGAACGGGCGGCGGCCACTTACTTAGATAGCCGCTCGTATCCACCCCGCAGGACTCCATAAGCTAAATGGGAGATTTTAATTTAGCCTTTAAGCGGCCACTGGCGAGAGGTTGATTATTTGAAGAGAGGAGCGTACGGAGAGTACGGAGAGTACGGAGAGTACGGAGTGTAAATGCTCCCGAAGGAGTCACAATGTATCCAGTAATTAATTCTGTCCATTGTGTCCGCCTTGACACATACCGAGCGACGACGATGAAGCTGTGACTTTGCAACCTCTAATGAGGTTGATAATTAGATTATTGGTCTTAAAGAGGTGAGTGACAGTGGTAACAACGCGATGAAAAAGGGTGGGAGGATGGTGGCAAATCGACGATAAATAATAATTATTGTCCTTGTTAATCCTTTTGTTATGGGGATTGCACGCAGTGGAAGGTTGTTGTTTGACATCGATACCAGGAGATGGGCACTTTTATGGTGATTTAATGGAGAGGTATGCATGATAGATTTAGGATTAACGATGAGAGTTGGAATTTGAGATGGCAGGACGATATCTGATACGGGCAATCAAAGTGTAATAAATTTTGTTTTTACGTCTGGCATTCATTTGGAGTTGATTTTGCAATGTTATAGATACTAAACTGTTTTGTTCCTTGGTCTTTGGATTGTGGCATTCAAATTTTAAACGTTCAACACATATAACATAGAAGTGATTGAAATATGTTCGAAACATAGAACTCAGATATGAGATCGAATAAGTCTTTTTAAAGATCATATTTCCAGATGGCATATGTAGGTAGTTAGCATACCAATAGTGCGTACCTGTTCAAAGAGTAGTACCTTCTCCTTTGAAATAATATGACGGCCAGAAAACAAACCGATACAAAATACTAGATAATGCTGGCCAATAGTCCCAATATAACAGGCCTGCATGTATATAGGAATATGCTTTATACTATGATCATCAGACATTTACACTGCTCTAAAGGCCCAAAAAAGGAAGAAGTGGGAGTGATCAGTAACTCATCAGTAAGTACTATTCGAGAGCGGCTTGTATCGACTTGCCGTGACAAAACACAAAGCATAGACAGGACTCTTGAAATGATATCTCAATTATGTGGGTTTTAACGTATTCTGGCTAAAATAGTCGACGACGGTTCATGGGTAATAGAGCAATTACATGGATTATCTTACTAAACCAATTTGAGCAGAGGGCTTGAAAACCGGGATGAAATTCGTGAAAATTCTGTTACTGAACAAAGACTTATTTTTATCTTTTACAATGCACGAGTAAAAGATTCAAGCTAGGTCATTCAAGAGGATCATAGTGTATTCATAAAATACACCCCAGAGATTTCTAGACTTAAATAGATTTCTTACCATCATCAGAAATCTATGATCAATCTAAAGTAGTGCACCCTAGCTTGTACTATTCACGATTTACATATATCTTAAGTCTTTTCCATCAATTAAAATTGGCAAGACTAACCTAAAGGTAATTAATCGTTTAGGTGTTATAAAAATAAATCTGTCCTTGTGTGGTACAAGGCAAATATAATTGACATTAAGGTGATTTAGAAAAATTCGTCATAAAAAATCGTATACTGAATTGACTGGCTGTAAGCCTCATCAAAGTCTAGCCATTCTACAACAATGATCTAATAAAGTCGTAATTCTTTGACGCTCTGAATAAACCTAATGAAGCATGGACCCTGTCGAGAGACTACAGGAACGAAATCGGAAAGAAAAACATCTTTGGCGATAAGTAGCACTAAGTTCTCAAAAAGTTGGAATCCACTTAGTAACCTGACTCTCTCCAGATGGTCAAACTCATCAAAGCTGCGAGTGTCCACAAAGAAATGATTTGACGTTGGGCGTCTCAGCATGATTGGAGTGGCCAGAGACTTTAAAGAGCACCATTCGATACAAAATAGACTCACTACCTCAACATTATCAAATTGGTAGTCAAACTCACAACTAGTACAAGAAATGGTTGACATACGCTTCAGCTTAAGGGAATCAAAAAGTCGCACGTTAGAAAAACTTTCCGAAGTTATGTAAAAGTACTTTAAAGCCTCATAAGCTATGCGACGAAGGTTCACCATAGGAAACTGTTCCTACTTCGTTTTGACAAAGCAAATAGATTACGACTTCTTAAATCAAAACAAAAGGATTAAAACTCCTTGCTCGGAAGAGGTAATGTCATCTCTACCGAACTCTAACTCTGTCAGTTTTGCTATATGTAGTCGAGGGCTAAACGAAAAGTAAACTAGTACAGCAGATATTTCGGACTTGCAACTTGCAACAAGGAAAATGAATGGAGGAGCTGTATAAATATGTGGAAGAATTAGAAAAAAACGGTTTGGCTACATCGAGCAAATTAACAAGGCTTCTATAGAGAGACACTTTGATTCGCCTAAAAGGAAGACCAAACCTTAGGTCGAAAGTCAATAAAATTGGAAGCAACTTACCATAAGTATTATCATAACACTTGTAGTGTCTATGAATGTTAATAAAAATTCTGATCAAGCATTGTCCCTTGCTAAATTTCGACGAGGGACTGCATATATTTCCTCCACTAATGGCCTTCCGCACTCCCATCCTCTCCGAACTTTCACTTTTATTTCCTTTTCTATTCTGAATTCTACGAAGAATTCTTCCCTCCTCCCAATTTTAAGTTTTCAAATTTAGTTGTATCTCATCTATATAATGAAATAAACCGTAGACAGACACTCACCGAAAGAACTTTAACTATTTATAAGACATTCATGAGTCTTTAGCTCCCACTGCCCGTAAGTTTCCTCATCAAAATGAGTTCTATCCTCTCCAGAGCGGAAAGCACAGACGACCCTATAAAATAACTTCATCCTGTCAAGACGCAAAAAGGAACGTGTCGCAAGGACACAGAATTATAAACTAATAATTCAAAGGAACTTAATGCGAAATGAAGCAATTTCCATGTTCCCGTGTATACTTCATAACAACCAATTTAGCGGCTAATTAGTGCCACTAACTGATTTAATTCACATTTTATTAATATCACAACCAAGTATCCATGGAGACTTACAACTTTTAATATTTCCATTGAATCTAAATTGAAATTAAAATCCCAGATTATTTGAAGAAGAAAAAAAATAAAGTGCACGACTGGGTCGTACGTACTTGCACCGTAATGCTATAAGTGTATAATTTTATTGGGATTAAAATCCAAGTCTTGCTCTTCCCAGTAAAGTAGGCGTGGCATTCCGCGTTTCGGTGGAATAATAGTCATAACATTGTAGGAGTTTACTCAATGTTTCGTTTTAAAAAAAACACCTTTAAAAAGTGGGCGTGGCCAGATAAGGTTTTTGAGTGAATTATAGAAAATTTGAGCGCCTATTACTTTGCTTAAATAATTTTTTCTCAATTTCTAGTAAAAATTTTGAAAAAAAATAAGTTTTATAAAAGTAGGCGTGGCATTCCAAAATTTGATATGCCATTATTTTGCACTTGTCTTATAACCTACAAATAATAATTTTTAGCCCAATCGCCGAACAAATACCCGAGAAATAGCTGATTTTCAATATTACCGTTATTCGAATTTTTCGTGAAAAACGTGGTATGCCACCTCATAGCATATGCCCAAACTAACCCACACATCAAATTTTATCGAAATCGTTAGAGCCGTTTTCGAGAAAATCCATTTTAACTGAAATCGGCCTTAAGTAAACTACCCTTAATTTTGAGGTTAGAATGAAAATTCCGATTTCGCCTCTAGGGAATATCCCACAGACCCTATATATAAAGTTTGAAGTAAATCCGTTCAGCCGTTTAGGCTGTAGTCGAATATACAGACAGACAGACAGACTGACAGACTGACAGACTGACAGACAGACAGACCGACAGACAGACAGACAGACAGACAGACAGACAGACGGCATTGGCGGACCTACTTTTTTGGACTTCTCTATTATAGTAATGTCAAGTTTGATTAAAATCTCGAGTTCCAAATTTTGCACGAATACAATACTTGCCCTATAGGTATAGGTGCAAGTAAAAAGAAACCTTGTGCCCCTCTTCTCCATTTGACTGTCCATCCAGCCATCATCCTCCCATGGAAACAACTCGCCTCACTTCAATTAGACTTAATTGATATTGAATTCAATAAATCTATTCAAGTTGCTCTGCCACCGCCGATGCCGCCGTTGCCGCCAAACAGCCCTCAGTGATTGGAAACAAATAAAGGAGAAAATAAAAACTCAAAAACCTCTTAATTGCTAAAATTTTTTATATTATTAATATTTTTTCTTTTTTTTTTGACCACTTGATAGAGTCTGCTGTTTGGCTCTGTACATCATCACGACTGTCGCCATTCGATATCTGATGATAAACTATCGAGTACTTCGGAACAGCGACTCAAGCTCGAAGCAGCATCAGTACACCACCACAGTACAAGGGGAGGCTACAAGGGTGACTGCTTCGATTTTTTATGGATGACACAGTGGGTCGTTATCGCGCGGCGCGCATAACACATATAGATGGGGGACACCTCCACAGACATAAAAGCGCGCGCCGGACGACAAATCGCGCAGCAACATCGCGGCTAAGTCAATTATAATCAATTTAAATTCATTTGAGCGGAATTTCATTTTGTGTAATCACGGTCCGTTGTCGGACTCGCTCGGAATTATAAATGATGAATGAGGGGATTCGAGAAACAAAAACACCACTCCGTGTAGATACACTATACGCTTTGGTTGTTTCTAATTGAATTTTGTAACTTTTATCAGCATGGCCACCGAAAATCTGTGGCTAATCTGCGGCACAGTGCATTCACCCGTGACAAAGAGGAGAACCACCTCGCCTAATCTGCAGTCGAGATGATCTATGTTTCTCTTGCTCTCTCTCTTGAACAGGAACCATGCTGCTGTTGCTGCTGCTAATCGATTATTTGAATAATTCGATTCGAATAATGTGACAGGGATGAGGTGCAGATTTGTGATCCTTTTTGTTCGTAATAAGCTCCACACCGGACCAATGGACAAGCCAAAGAGTTGTGCTACTCTGTGGTCAATCGATGGTGTGGTGATGATGATGATGATGCAAATTGACTTATGTTTCGGTCCGGTGGGAATGGAGGTGGTGACGAGGCGAGACGGAAATGAAGATGGCTGTGTGAATGGAATCTGATATGAGGAGCTGGTGCAATTGTATGGGCATGTTATTACCGGATTACCAGATGTTGGCAAATCGAAACAACAAGGAAGTCGATAGATTTACACTGGCAGTGTGAATAATTGAAGTCTGGGAAGGATTTCCAAATAACGTGGCTATCTTTTTATCAACTGTTTGTGATTTCGACCTAAAGTCCCATTGAGGATTCCCTTTGGAATGAGATCAAACCCTATAGTGTTAAAGTTGTAGCAAGTGGATGGTTTATTTATACAAAGATAATAAGGAATGGTCGTCTGTGGTGAGAGGGTCTTATGGGTCCAAGTAGTTGGACTAACTAGAAGGCCCTCCGCCTGTAGCGGCAAAAAAATTTGTATTTTTATTAAAAAATAATATTAAGGACATGACATTGAATATTATTATTTCGTTGATCCGGCTATATTGTCTCACAAAAATGTGCCAACAAAATAAAAAGAAACTGAGCGGTATCAGCATACTTTCATACAATGTCCATGTCCATGGTAAGTAAAAATGCTTTCCTTGAGTTTTTCAATTTTATAAAGGAGCACGGTACACATATTCTTACTTATGAAGAAGCTCACTCAGAGGAGCAAGCTTTCAGACAGCTGCTGGTGGTGGAATTTATGAATGTAAACATTCTGAAGGTTGCAATGTTGAAGAGTAACATTTAAAATCTTTTCTACTTATCTTAGATAGAAAATTTGGAAAGAAAAATTTAATGATTTCAAAAATATCAAGCAAGCCCGCTTGACCTTTATCCAAAAACAGGACCGCCCAACTCCTGAAACACAAGAGAGGAACTCTCTCAACAGCCTAACCGGGCACCCTTTTATAGGAAGACATGCTCAAAGACTGGGCATCCCCTACAATGAATTCTGCCGAAGCGGTGGGGACGAAAAGAAAAACGAGATCATCAGTCTCCTCCTACTCACTTGCCCAGGACTTATCAATATCAGGAAGGCTACAGTAGGTGAATACGTTTTCAACGATCTAAGCCCATGTTTTAGATTAGTTCCTTCATAAAAAAAAAGCGGATGATTCCCTGAGTAAGAGGGTGATCCGCCCATCTTACACAACAGTAGCAGAATGGACCTTCTCTGGTTTAAGTTCATCCTTATCGAGGACGGGTCTAACCCAACCAACCAACCAAGCCAATCTAAAGAATTAGAAAAGAATTCTCAAACTTGCGGTACCCTTACGCTCACTAATGAAAGCGTAGAAGGTTTTTCAATAGCGACATACAAAAACACCCCCTTAATTTTTGTTTATGATCTGTCAATGATGACATGACATTTTTGTCATGGTGTCGCTCACGAGCGAGAAACCTTTGAAAAATTTTACAAATTACTACCGAAATTCTTACTCAAATTTTCGGTCGTAATAACCGTTCCACCCAAACAGACTGTGCGTGCTAAAGTGGATAAATTTAAGTCAAGATATTCACTATTGAATCTTCCAGTGCCAGTGAGACAACGCACCGGTCGAAGTACCGAAAATATCGCAGCTGTAAAAGCTTCAGTTTTAAATCAGTCAAATTAGTCGATTCGACGCTGTTCATGGGAATCAGGTACCTCCCAGAAATATAAGAAATATGTGCAGAAAATTTCAAGGCTTACTTTAAAAAAACTTATCGATCCCCCTGAACCGAACAAGTGGACATAGCCAATCATATTAAATGAGGATCTTGGCAGTGAGATACTAGCCTTCGAAATGCTAACGAATATCAACGAGAATAAAGCCCCAAGATATAGATAGGTCCCCATCCGAGATATTTAAGAATGCTTCATCAAATTTCTAGTCAAAGCTAACTCTAGTATGATGGAAAAGTTGAAGAAAGTATAATATTTTCCATTTCCAAATGCAAAACACTAAGTGAACAAAAGTCTTCAATAGAGTGACGTACTAAGATATTAAAAATAAAATTTTAGTACCACAACCAAGCTAAGCAATTTGCCTAATTGATCTTTGGCCAAGCTAACTGATTCTCTTCCATGATCTCATTCAATAAATTTGAATTGATAAATTAAATGATCAGATGAACGAAGTGCTGTTGCTACTATGAATATAGCTTAAAAGGCCGATGACTAAAAATGATCTTGTTGATGATAAGTTTCAAGATCGTTTGACTTAGATGAGATAGATCCAGAAGGCTAGTTTTCATTTCTTATTGGAACACAGAGGTCTCACTGAGAGATAGACGCAATTCAGTTTCTTGAGAAATATTTATTCCAAAGAGTGCCTGTTGAATGCGGTACGAATTTTGTCTAAGAAGGCACATTTTGGGAAATTAGATAGACTAGGACAGATAGAAGAAACAGACCTTTATTGGTCTTAGTAAGAACAAGTTTTGACTTCCTTATCAAATACTGAAAGATGTGTCAGAAAAATAGGCCAATAAAGCAACAAGATATAAAGACTCTATAGTGAAATATAAGGATCAGGATCAGTTTTTAAAGCACTGCAAGCCACTAGTCCTTAGCAGATTAGATAGTCTTATAGCACACCGAATAGAGGAGGAAAAGCATGGTCCCAATGGGAAGCAAAACTAATTGCGATGCCTTAGCTTTAGAACGATGTCTACATGTTCTTTGTCTTAACTCTCAGAAAGGTTTAGAAGGAGAGAAAGTCCTGATTGTATAACACGACAATCACACTATGTAAATGGAAAGGTTCTGGCTTAAAACCCAAGAAGCCTAAACTTACAGATAATCCCTGCAGATATTAGAGAAATGTTTGTTGTAAAATGTGTCCCATGTGTGGATTTCATTCTAATATCTCTGACAATCAGCTCGCGTTATTTTTTGATGACATACGTAGCAAAGAAATCAAGACTAAGTTCTTCAAAATTACACAACTTTATCCCCTTGGTTTGGAAACGTGTCGCAGCAGTGCTATTAGCTGCGTTTTAGCCTTCAGCAATCTTCAGTATCAACTACTTTAAAAAGTTAAAAAAGGTTTTCTGAATGATCAGTGCTAATTCTTTCATAACAAGTCTTACGAGAATTTAAGTTGAGTGTCCTAGAGAACGCTATGAAAGGTCTCTCAGAAAACTGAATACACACAGCTCTTTGCTCCAAAGCCTTTGCATAAATAATACTCCAAACATTTTGCAATCACTCTTCATACCGCAAGCAACAAAGCGGAAATAACTTTTCAAGTTTCATATGCCTGGTAACCCGTACTCATGGCAATCTTACATATCATTGGCAAAATTATCATACCCACTTCAAAATGCATCCACAACAGTAACCACTTACCAATACACACCATCATCATCGTCGTCATCCTGAAAAAAAAAAAAAAACAAAATAGCATCATCATCAACGTCGCACTCATATCCCGGAGTGTAGGTGCTGCTCCAGAACGAGGAGAGAAATGGGGAAAACAGCCACGATGGGCCTTTGGGTCCAAGGAGAAAAGACGCATCACATAATACTCCTGGCGTCAGTTTGCGACTGCTGATGTTGCATACCAATGCATGCACATCATCATCCTTGTCTTTCCTTTTTCTCCATCCTTTATTTGCCAATCTCTGGAGATATTTCCTGTGTCACATGTTACGTGATGTAGTGTGGTGCCCACAATTGTGGTTAATTCCCAATTTCATATGGGAACAACAACAGGAAAAATTCTACAGGACATGCTTTCACATGCAAAGGATATGCACTGTGCCTTTGTAAAGGAAATGCAATTTAATTGATTTCATTTTATCATCGAGAAAGGTCATGATAGGGCACACGTATTGGACACAATATGAGATATGTGTGCATATCAATTTTCCAGGTGATTGATTCCAGTAGCGGAAAAGTGAATTACACAGCTTTGATTGCCATTTGATTGTCAGCGTTGATAGCCGCAGAGTATTGTTTTTCAGTGGTCAGTATTGAATCAAATTAATTACCAGGGACGATGTAAAAAACACTCAACATTGTAATCGGTTTAACAAATGCTTTTAAACTAAGCCCTGAGGTATTTTGTTTTCGTTTGAAAAGGAATATTAATTATACGTTGATTGAATTTGGAAGCTAAAAGGCCCTAAGGAGAAAGGTGGTTAAAAAATATTTCAATATTTACAATACGATGTCTAGGAAAGGGAAAGCAGGCAGCAGGGGACAGTACTAACACCTGTACTATACCTTTAAGTAGTGAACAATACAGGTATTCAACATCCTGAAAACAGAAATGAGTCAACGTTGCCGGAAGAATGATATCAACTGGGTTAGTCAAAGAAGTTAAAGATTTACTGAAACGAGCTCTTTGAAACAAGCCAACTTTATGCATAGAGTTGTTTTTAGGATCCAATCGCATGAAGTAAAGTTATTGGTAAGGAATCAACTGACGCTCTTTATTACCCAATGTCAATCTCCTGCCCTCCCAGCAAACATAAAAGCAAACCCAGACTTTCTGGTGAAGTCAGGAGATTCAAACTCTTCAGAGTGATAGCAGACGGCTTTTCAATTGCGCCAAACTGTCTCGCTTGAATCTAAATCTTGGATCCTGTATAAGTTTATGAAACTTTTTTGAGAAAAATAGAGCTGATCTCTGAGCAATCTAAAAAAAGGACGGACGGGCTCCTGAACGACTTCGTGCATTGAATCTCTTGAATTGCTAATGGATTCTCATTTCTCTCTGCTGCGATGGCACGGTACTTACTTTAGAAATGTCTGCAGTGCCTGTGCCATCAATTCCAGCTCTCAGCGTCCCAGCTTCTAAGTTCGTTAAACCTACGGCTAGCATGCAGACACTTGGGAACCTTAGAGCTAAGACGCCGATTGGTGCCTTGACTGGCCGACTCTTAATTAACAGAATTATAAACTCAAAGCTGGACGACGCCATAACTCGAAAGTTCGTAAGTAGATGCACTTCTCTAGGCGGGTAGGTGCACTGCTCAACACGCTCAGAGCAGAAGAAGTTCGACCCTCCCAAACTATGTGGCATTAGACTGACAGTTGTTTAGAAATCCAAATGCTTGAGTCTCGTACTACATAAGAAAGTTAACTGCAGAAGCCAATATCCTTGAACATGAATGTGTTAAGAAAACCTTTCAAGCATTTTACTTCATTAAGAATATGATAGGAAATAAGTGGAGACTACAGTCCCATAGTACATATTGGATTTATGTATGGTGAAGGACTTTAAAGAAAACATGTTACCAATCTCATCTAACCCGAGTGCGAAGGTCAGCATGCCTATGGTTCGGTATGCCTATGCTATACCTCTAGTGGCAGCCTATGCAGCTACTTCTTTGAAGGCTACAACTAAGTGGTCTAGTCTCTCTATTCTCTATTCTCTCTATTCTTAACAATTTTGAATTCATCCCACAAGACACAGACTACGTACTTCCTCAACTTCAAGCTTCCTCGATTTGAAATTCAAGTCACGCATCCTCTTAAGACTCAATTAGATGAAGGACTTGTGATTACAAAACACAAGGTCCACGCTGGATGAGAAAACTCCAACTGTCTGATTACAGAGATAATATTGCTCATAGTAATCATTGCAGGGGCCATTACAAAACACTCCATTAATAGTAGGTATGCCACCAGGTAGGGCATCCTCGCTTATGATTTCTATACAAGTTGGATGGACGAAGAAACTCCTGTGTAAGTGTCAAGCTCTCTTTGCTCACAGAAGATTGGACTTAGGTGGTTATTTCTTCGAAAACTTAGGTGAACTGAAGACCCTATTGACTTCTAAAGCTGTCTTATGAACATTTTATATCCATATGGTTTCACAATAGACTTTTACTGATCTAAGTGTAGCCTCGAATCCAGGCTACCACCTAGTAACCTAAAAATTTCAACAAGTTTTTTCAAATATTTGTCGAATCTGGACCGTATGACCATGTCAACCAACCATTCATCTTATATTCTACACACAAATTCGAGAAGTTTGATGTTTAATGACGTGACTCCGAATCTGCTGGGTAACCAAATAAGTTGCCATGTAATGTTAGAATTATTTAAAACCCACCAGATGATGTGGTCAAAATTTAATAATACTTTAACACCTTATTGGTAGAAAGATTCCAACAGGTTCGCAAAAACCCAGAACAGAAACTGAACGTCTGATTATTTCTAACTAACAGTGGAGAAAATAATTGAACCTTATAAACAGCTAACAGCTATGGACACACAACTAAGGCTGTGCGTCCAAACCAATTATCGTGGAATGTAATACGAAGCAATGCACCTTCCTACAGAGTCCTTCTCATCTAAGCCATTATTTGTTATTCCTGTCAAAACACATTCCAGAGGCATAGCCTGTCTAGAAAGGAAACAAGGAAATCGTGCAGCTCCGAATAAGGAAAAGAGATTCTACCATTCTGCCTCATAACCAAATAGAACATACCATCCAACGAGGAACAGAATGCAACTAGTAAATTGAATAAATCTCTCACTGAATCCGGTTCCCTATGTCAATCCTCATTTGGATATGCACCAAGGAAGAGCGCAAAATGTTAATCAAACTTAGTAGGTTCCTCGTTACTGGCCATTCCAACTAATTGACGAAGCAGAATCAAATTAGTTCGCATCTGAGTCATTCACATCAGATACACAGAAGCAACGCACTATTTACCCAAAACGATAACTCCGAAACAAGCCCCCGAATCCCAGCGTAAGCCCCCTCCTGCGGGTCCGGCGGCAGAGGTGTCAAGATAGCGTGAATCAGTAAATCACTTCTAATGCCACTAGCGTTGACGCAAATTATAAATCAAAAGCTGACTTAACACGTGATTTTCTTTCTATTCTCCTTTTTTTGCTGCAAAAAAAAAACGAACGAATGAAAGACAAAAGTAGAAAAATGAAAAAAAGGGAAAAAGAAGAAAAAACAAAATAAGCAGCTGATCACCGGCATGGGGCAGTCAATTGGCTTCGCGTTGCATTTTAACGAAGCGCGTCCGGTTGCCGCGCCGCGCCGCCGTCACGAAGGAGTTGAGATTCTTTTTTTTTCTTTTCTGTTTTTTATTTGTTGCTGCACTTCGTCTGTTTGTAATGGGAAGAGAAAATTGGATAAAGCTGTCTTCAAGAGGAAGATGGTTATTAGTCGAAGACCTGATTTCTTCCTTAATTCTTTGACATTGAATTCCACCATCAACGGCGAAGTGCGGTGGACCGTTTTGCAAACGACCTTAACACCTCGACCGTCATAGGACAAAAGAAATCGGAGGACTTTGGACTGTGGATTCTTCTTTTCTGACTTTGATTTTGAATTGCACAAAAGTGCAGATAAAGAAACTGGAATTTCCGATAAGTGAGTGTATGGAATCGCAAGTTGAGGGTTTAATTAAATTTTCAAAATTGCACTTAAGTGGGCACTGTATGAAGATGGCTGTTTATTGAGCATTCCTTCAGGATTAGTTCACATCCTCTTCAGGGCTTATTTACCCTTTTAATTGTTGCGTACATTGTGTCAAGTTGAGTAATGCAATTAGTAAGAGCAAAAAATGGAAGATACTTAAGCGATCTGTTTACTTCTACTCTAGCGACCAGACTAGAAGTGCACTAGTGAAACGATCAGAGGCTAGAACATAGAAAATGGATAGGTTGGCTATTAATCAATCAGGGCTTGAAATCAAATACGTTTAGCAAAACTAAAAACCACAAGAGAGACGGTTAAAAGACGTACCAGGTGAAAGATCAGAGATTAAATGATCAGAAGACGAAGAGGATCAGGGCATTGAAGATCAGTACAATAGACACGCCAAATGCATAGTAGATACAACAACGTAGTATAGGGATGACAAGGCTATCTTGAATGGATCCTATACTAATATGCCATTAAATAATGTCCACTATTGATGAAAGCGAAAGATCAATAGTGGAAGATCAAATCTCAAAGGTGCGAAGCTAAAGGTTCAGGAAGAGAAGACCAAAATTATCAGACACTGAAAGACATATGTATGAATATGTCACAACTGTGAAGTGAATACCAAAATCGATTTAAAAACAAGCTCTTTGCGATAGAAGACGCTATTAGTTAAATATCAGACCAGAACACTGAATCAGACCGTTACATTTAAGCTTTACAAGTCTGGAGTGTTAGAAACCATGGTACAAATGAGTGATCTCGAAACCGCAGAGATCGGTGCCAAGATCAGTAATTGTTAGCCATCAGGTCTGATACAACTTTTTATATGAAAAAATTTGGTACAAGGTTTAGAAAAACGGCTGAATCTAATCTAAAACCTGCCCACTTTTCGAGAACAGTTTTCAACGAAATTTTAAAGATGACTTTACCACTTTTCTAAGCCTCATGCACTTCAGATTGACTTTAATTATTTTACGTGAAATTCGATCCTGAATAATTCATAAACCGCCAGTATAAAGGTACTAGTACGAGCAACCCATTCAGGCACTTTATTCCAAATACATATTTTTTAATTCTAGATTAAGCTGGATCGCATACTTTAATTTAATATTTGCTGTCACGGTCATAGTTAGAACTTCCCCTAAACAACCTTTCAGTCGACAATCAACAAACAGACACCCAAATTCTACCAAAACCTCGAACTTGAAAGTCAATACAAAACCGCCGACTCACTCACAAAAAAAAAAAAAACAAAAACTCATAGAACAAGATATTGAAAGTGTCTATCAGTTCCCATCCTACAAAGTCATATGCAAATGAAATGCAAATTTCCTTTTTCCAAGCAATACTGGAAAACTAAGTGCCACTCTGACCGTTCGGCCTCTCTCTTTCTCTGTAAACGTCCAAATAAATCAAAATGAAGTTCTGAAACGCGAATGCAAATGACTGCAAACTGACAGTCATGCATTTGTTTTTTTTTTTTTTTTTTTACTGTAAACGCAAAACACCTTATTCAGAGGTCAATTCAAATGACAGTTGTTGATGTTGAAGAGCGCTACAGTGGCGGCTACTATCTGTAGAGATATCTCTGGCACGTGACATTTGATAAAAACACGGCATTCGATGGGACAGAGACAGAAACAGAAACAGATTTGTTTAGTCGGAATGTCAAACATTACTGTTTGGCTGGCGAGAAATGACATAAATTAGAATTTTATTCGATTTTTGTTTTGGTCTTGCGTTCGCTTTTCTGAATGTAACATGTTATTTTTATGGCCACGGGAACAATATAATTGTTAGAATGTTAATTATTTTAATTTATTTTTGTATTTATCGGCAGATAATTGTTCAAAGAAGCAATTGAAAATTGCTGTAAAGGGAGAAGACCTCGATGTAAAAGGTGTGGTTTTACGTAATATTTGTGCAATGGATGATCGTTTTGTTTTATGAGTATTGTTATCCTTTTGAGAGGAGTTTAATTCTCTTGTGGGATGTAGTCTGAGATGATGATTATCTTAATGCGAAGATTTGAATGTATTGCAAACTGCGAAGTGAGCAGTAATTTTTTTTGGAGGTGTTAAATAACAAAATAACTTGCAAATAATTAGATACGTGCACTGTATAATTTTCTAACAAATATAATGGTTTTTCCGCTCGTGGATATCTTTAAGCAATTGCGTGCAGTTTGGGGACTTAACGATTGACGTAGTTTGCTTCATTTGATTGAGTGATAAGCATTGTTTAGTACCCCATTAATCTTACTACCGATAAGGCAGCTAGACAATCCTACTACTAAAACAGGGTGTGAGGCTTTTAAATCAGGAACACGGAAGTGATTTACTGTATAGCCCATCTACCAAAATTGTATTTAAGTACACATAATTCCATTACATAGAGAAATTATTTTTCCATCAATATTTGTGCAATCTACAAGGTGGAATGAAACAAAACTGCCTTTCAATAAACTACACTATCGATCTGGCTGTCGTTCTACCGTAGAAGTGGTTTTTAGGGAAAAATCACTTGCGTGCCCCGCTTGTTGATTCTCATCATTTAATATACAAATGAGATATTCACATAAAATTATGAGAACCCTAAGTTACAACATGATCAATGTCCAAAATTCAGTAAGCAAATAGATGATGAAACAATTGTCCTCCTTTTTGATTCTCATTATTTACTATGCCGATAGATTTCACCAAAAAGACGCAGAGAAACGGCAGTGACAACGGAGCCAATTCAGAAGATTACTCGTAATACATCGGAACTACCAGGTTATGATTAGTCTTTTGGCATGGTTCCTATAGTATGACGTCTTTTCGCCAGAATTTTCATTTTCCTTAAAGATAATATCAAAGCATCTGCATGTATCAATGAATTCTTTAAACATTCTCAGAGTGTAAACATTTCTCTTCGCAAGAACAGTCATTCTAACAAAACTATCCCCTAAACAAAGGTGGCAAACAAGTGCTAACATTGTGAAAAGTACACAAAGACCTATCATTCCTGCGAATTCCTCTTTGATCTGTGTATGCAACAAATTTCCTGTTGTCGCGCCAATGTTTATATCTAATGTCAACGACTATTGCTGCAAAGCCATGCACATGCACATGAGAGGAGTTAAGCAAAGTAGTGATGGTGCATGTGCACCAGATCTAAAGTGCAACCATAAAATCCTGTTGCATTCTTTAGCTAAATAAGTCCGGTCCCGTCCATTGGCATTGGACATACCCGCGGAACAGGCTTTCCAACTGTGCTGATGATGGCGTGCGCTGGCTAGCTATGTGTACAACAAAGTGCGTTCGTTTGCTCTTTGGAATATGTCCATCCACCATCCACCATCATCGTATATTTAGTTGTAGTCTCTTCTCCACAACAGAAGCAGCAAAAGGCAAATGGCTAATTGAGGCTCTGCATACCACAGTAATTGATGGCACGCACACTTGGTGGAGTCATTTTTTTTTGTTTTCCAATGAAGATGGGGAAGACGAACGGTTGGCCAAAGAAAGAAACATCGAGAAGCTGCCAGAAGGAGGAACAAATAACTATTTTTGTTAATTTTTTTCGTTTTTTTTTTTTTTGTTTTAATAAAACAAAATAATATCGATAGTTGCAAAGAAAAGCACACACCTAGATCTGGGGTGGGCAAAGTACTGGCCGGCTAGTCGCGCCGCATCTAGTATGTGGAATGCGAGTGCTTGCACCGAGAGAGCATGGAGGCAGCGCCCAGCGGCTGTGTTGATGTGGAGTTGTGTGTGTCTGTTTTTTTTTTTTTTTTTTTTTGTTGCTGTTGTCGCCATGGTTGACGTTGTCGTTTTTGTCGGACTTTGTGTGGAAAGTTTCGTTATGAATGTAATCAAGCCTGGGGGCGACTCGCGCGTTGTATGGAGTAAACAATCCACCGGATGTTGGCGATGAGTGTTGGATTTCTGTGGCGGTAGTGATGGTGCTGTTGGCTGGTTTGATTCTTTGATTACCGATGAATACCAATTTTGCATGGTTGCGTTGCGTTTTAAATGTTGTATATCCAATGAAAAAGGTTTTGGTACACCGAGGGTGGATTTAAAGACTTTCAAGATGTGGGATTTATAAAAATCATGGACGTATCCATTGAATGTCATTACGAAACAAAACCAGTGATTTTATAGTATTTCTGTATACATTGATTAATTTCACAACCTTACGCTGGATGTCTATAAAATCCACTACAGGGTCGTACATTGTTGCACCTTTTTGCTGTTCTTTGTGACATTTTTCTGGATTGAAAGTTTTAGGCTTTTTATCCCAGTCATCAAATTGCCAAACAGTAGAGCTAGTTCGTTAGAAAATTTGTAAATTTATTTCAATTGAAGAGAGGGAAGACCCTCACGGGACATTGTCTGGTATGGAGACGTGCCAGAAAGGCTTGGGTTCGCGAATACTGCTTTAACAAATAAAAGGCTTTGTCTTCGAGTCAAATTTGTTTAAACCCTTCTCAGTGAATCAAACCTCATCAGCGCGGCTTTATACAGAAAATGACTGCCCTATCTCTTATCCCATATGGGAAGTTCTTAAGAAGATTTTCGATTCTGGTAATTGGGTTTTCTTTAGTGTTGGACCTACAATGGAACTTCTTTTAATCTAAGAATATTCCTGCTGAACGAAGACAGGTCAGAATAGACATGAAGTCGTAAAGAACATGGCAGCAAAACAAATAGTCTAAAAAGCGCAGAGAAGAAATAAGGAACTCCAATTTCTTCTAAGAATTTCACACTTGATTTGAGCACGTTTCCTTGAGGTGAACTTGGTTAAATCGGCCTAGGAGACTAATTTTGGACTGAAATGCAATTACATGTTCACAAAACGTCAATAACTAACTTGCATGTGTAGCACCTTCCACTCAAACACCTCATCTATTAATGCAAATACACGGGGCCAGGGTTTTACTCTCTAAAGTTTGTCAGATGCTCGCCAGAGGTGGGGCCGTGAACAACTTTTGGTGTTGTCTGGGATTTAACCTAACAGCTAACTTTAGGCCAGATACGAACGCCTTCCCTAGCTTGTCTACCCTGCGGCAGAATGCTTGTGAGAAAAAAAAAACCTATCCAAAGGTCAACTCGTTTTGCGGTGTGAACATTATTAATACATAGCTACGAGTACAGACCAATTAAAACGTCGTTCATTCATTAAAAATCCATAACCATGTTCCCCCATTGACGGGTCTATCTCTTTTGTTTAACCATTGCCCACTTGACACTCGGACTTAACCACTAAGTCAGTCTAATGTACCTATTAAAGACAGCTTCCAACTCGTTTTAATGAGTATTATGGCCCATAACTCTGCGAATTATTTAAGTGTCTTAATTTCACTCCACGATTACGATTCATTTCAAGGGATTGCGACTTTTTTTATGCGCGCTTTTTTGCGAAGCGCTCTCTTAAGTGTTAATAAACTTTTGCGAGTGATGTCATAAAGCAAAAGTCAGCCGCCAACGCCGCCGGGGGGTATAAACGTGTGCACGCGTCTTAATCTCACAACCGTCACAGCTGTTTCAGCTGCGAGGGATAAAGATGAGGACATCGCACGAACTCAAGACGAAAAGAAGTGAAACTCAATAAATGATGGTTGGTCTCGATTTCTTTTTTGCTGCTCTCCGGATGGCGGCAGTGGTTCTATTATTAGCGCAAAAGACGAACGTGAGGTCAAGATCGTTCGTTGCCCGGTTTGTGATTTTTTTTTCCTCTCTGTTCGGTATCTTGACTCTAATGCATGATATCGATCTTGGAATCTCGGCGCACACTGTGATCATCTTGAGTTTGGAACAGCATCGAATCGGAGGATGTGAAGACTTTTTTTCTGTTTTTTTTTTTTTTACAAATACCCGGAAGACATAACTGCCATCGTTTCTGAAGAATTTCACGCGCGCGAGGATAACGACCTCTCATTGCAGCACAGCAGCAACATGTCAATCAAATGTCGCCGCCTACCCCATTATCATTTCGCAATCTGGCTGAAAGCAAATAACAGGGTATCAACTGATTTCTCTAGATCTCAGATCGAGTTGCAAATGATCAGATTGCATTGCAATCAGTTGCGAATGTCAATCAAAAATTGGTAACAGGTTTCATTAGAGCGACTTTCGCTTGCACCGCGTACTTAACCGAACTTGTATTGTTTTTTTGAGTTAACAACCCTCACCCTTATGAGTGGGTCTATGAATTCATTAATCCGTAAGGCTTATGTATGGACGCTTTTTATTTCACGAATTATAATCTTTGGGGATGGACGATGCGTCTAGACGGTCTTAATGCGCCTTTTGTTGGCTGATTGATTGTAGGTGAATGTATCTTACGACGCGCGCCAATCGTAAAGAACTTTTGTGAACTTCATAAAGATGAACTTACTCCGCAAAGTGCTTTATGGATGAAGAGTTTTATTTGCTAAGCGAATGGAAAACAAATAAAAAGAGCATAGGGGTGCAATCAAGTTTGAATGGCGTAATGTGGTCATGTGTGTGAATTCAATACTATTTGCTTTGTGCTTTGCATCTTTTGTACAACACGAAATTACCTGGAGTATGAAAATAACAAACTTGTATAGTTGAACCTAGCAGAAGGTCCTTTGGAAGTATTCGTATGGAAAATAATTTTAGTCAGTACTTGATACATCGATGATGTGCATTGTTCTTGGACTCATGAATCCTTTGAAGCCTAACTAAGGTAGATGATAAATTCTTAGCTTTCTCGACTACAATCGAATAATAAAATGTTTAGGATCTCACATAGGGCATACCAGTACTGTTTTAGATAGTACAGGCGACTGCAGTCTATGTCCGATAATTGCCACACTTTGCACATTAACTTGTATAAGGAGAGTAACATTACGTTCACACATATGTTTTGAAAGGAGTTTTGGTTCTCTGAAGGATATATTTTCCAATAATTTTCGATACAATTCATTCCATGTAGAGAACCTCTACTAAAAGCTAAGAATATATGTATGGTACATCTACAACGAACATGTTTGTTTCGATAGACATTTTCTATATGGTTGTATCTATGGCATCAAATGGGCAAGGATAACACAGCGGATGACTTTGCTGAGAACAATTTAAAACCATGTTGTATCTTGTCAAGCAATGTGGAGACCAACTATCAAGAAGCCTTTTAACTATCAGCTGAATGCCATATGCACTCACTGCTCCGGATCACCTCAAGAGTTGGATTGAAAGAGATAGTCTAACCATAATAGAGTTAGATTATCCAACTGTCTGTACATATGTAGATGATTTTATGTATACGAGCACTTTTCTAAGCCTGTAAAAAGGCTAAAAGGAGACGAATGAGGTTCGGACGTTTTACCAGAACGTAAAAGAATGTATCAAGGCTACAAATTCTGAACCTTAAGAAAGGAGACCCTTGCCTACCAGAGCTTATACTGTGGGAACACTTAAATTCCTTCGTCAACAACCAGATTGGTAAGTATCAGTGCGGTTTAAGGCCAGAAAACTCCACAATTTCACACTAAAACTCTAACTTTTATTGATTTTAAGGCCTATGCCTAGTTTTAGTATCCCAACCAAAATCGTCCGGTTGTGAAGGATTACGATGGAGAATGCAGCATCCTCTATAAATTCAGTTAATGACACCAACGCTGCAATAAAAACGAAGATTAACTCTTCCCAATGCTTGTTCTTCGGGTACAGAAGGGAATTTTGCATCAAAGCCATTTCTCGACTAGGCCTGCTCTGTGGCATAAAATCATTCAAGAATAGATGAGGCTGCTTAAAGTTGTTATGAGATAAAAATGTACTTCGAGTTATTTTTGCTCCTAATTGCATAGACCGGAGAAGAAGTAGAGAAGAAGACACAACCATAAGCTGTACAAGTCACGGTGCCATCAACCCAATCGGAAGAGTTCACATACAACGACTAAGACGGCTGAGTCATGTGTCCATCGAATGACAACAATCTCCCGGTCCTAAGGGTCTTCAAATTGACCTCAAATGAACGCCCACCCCACCTTGGGTGACGCGCTCAAGTAAAAGGGGACCTCAACCAACTTGGTATGCGAAACTGGAAGCACCACTATAACGTTCAAATCCTAGCACTTTTTCCTATCTTGAAGGTTTCTATGTCAAGAAAAAATCCTTGTATCGAATACTAAGCGATATGCCGATGTAAATCATCTGCTTTGCTATGGTCAAAGATAATTCAAGCGCCTCGGTAGTCACAACAGGTTTACCATCAGTTCCACAACTTGCTTTACTGTGATCACTTCGCCTTGAAAAAAACCTGCAACTATTACTCAGCGCCACGAGACGCAAGTTCGTTTGGATGCTAACCTCATCCCAATTTCACACTCTAGTATCATAATTCTGGTGGAAATACATTGTTAGTGTGGGATGATCATCCCAAGACCGGCTTCCTAGAAGTCTTTCCTATCAATGACAGCAATACAAGCCCACATTCCAGCACCTGATAACCACTTCACCATTTTCCTATCAACATCAAGTGACCACACATCACCGATGAACTCCAATCGACTGTGCACAGGCTTCACAATCTCATCGTTTCCTGGGCAGAAAATTTTCCACTTCAAACAGACAGAATTATAAAACAATGTAATTGCATGTAAAGTGTAAAGTGTGTAATGCACCTACCAACACTTGAGTTGTCGGCCAAGGGGGGATCACGCACAGCGCCAGCGTAGAACCCAACACAGAATGTGGACAGATTCGAATAGAAAATCCGGATGTATACCGAATTGAATCGGTTCGAGCTGACCTTATCGGAGTTCCCCCAGTCCCGTCGTCCATATTTGCCGGCAAACTGGCTCTCTCTCTCTCTCTCTCTCTCTCTCTCTCTCTCTCTCTCGCTCTGTGTGTGTTTCGGGTACATTATCATTAACAACAAATAAAAAATCATAAAATAAAAATTATAACGACGGTGATAGCTGCGCGCGTACAATTTCATTGCAGCCTTATTGTAGGGGGGGGTTCTATAAAATGAAAAATAATAATAACAATAAATAAGCAAACAAGACTAGGAGGGCTGCCCAACTGACTTGGAGTGGTTGATCGAGTTCTTGGTATCTCCAAAGTTGTTTACTTCTTCGTTTTTTTTTTCATCTTGGCTTTATCATTGACGCATATTTACGTATCTTAGTGCTGGTGGGAGGGGGGAAGGCATTTAGTAGTAGTACATAATTTGTTTACAAAGTTTGACGAAGCAGATAACGCTGGGGAGGAGGTTGTTATGTACATATTTTTCTTTTTTGGAAAAACTTCTACCAGTGGGGACAGGTTTCTCGGTCATGATGGATTGGCCTTGCTCAGTTTTAGCGATCAATGTCATGTGTGTATGTGGTTAGAAGTCATGAACATCTGCTTAGTCTTATTGAATGGAATGCCATTGGAAACAAACAAGGCCGTTTGCCAAGGAATTTCATTATCAATTCAAATTGGCAATTCCTGGAATTGCTTTCACACAAATATTCAGATTTTGGTCAGGGGGAAACCCCCATTCATTCTTTTATTTTTTCCATTGTCGCTGCCCTTGAATAATATGTATGTACATATGTACATATAGACCGAGTTCATACGCGATTGATCGCCCTAATGACTCTGTTCGGATGCGCAAATTTGTTTATTTATCTAGGTTTCACTGCTGATAAATGCATCGGCAGCTGCAATCATTTGCGCAGTCGATTGCAATGACATGAAAAATAAAGGGAAATACGAAAATAAAAATAACAAAGTGGCAGCTTATCCTACCCGCGTAATGACACCCACATTTCTTTTTAATCCGATTCATACTGGTTCGAAGCCAACTACTAATCCCCGCCAGAGTGAAATGTCAGCTAATTGACAGATTATTACCGAATTCGGTATGAAGTTCGAAATGCTTTTATTTTGCACTCATAGTTGACCTGTGTTCCTGATAGATGAATAGAGGATGAATGAAATAATCAAGGCACATATCTATAAATCAAACAAGCTGTCAACCATTTGGAGACTTTGTTCTCCTCTCGAGACGGGCAGACGTGTCAGATGTCAAACAATTGTTATCACAAAGTTCCTACCTACGTGCTGAGTGTCACTTTTCGAACAGTAATTCAGGGCAGACATTAGTCTTGTACACAAAAAAACGAATTTCATCAGTTATCACGATTTAGAGGCGGGTCAATTATGTGAAACCAACCGTGAATTATAAGTGCAACTACGCTAGAATGATTTTAACCAATTAAGAGTTGCTTACTGATAAGGAGTGTTTGCTTTTTAGATAATTGATGATTTCAATACAGTGTTGACGGTAAAAACATCACGTGGATGAATCGCACCACAGTAATACAGTACTGTCAATCCCAAGGCAATTTTGTAAGCCTTTATGTTGAAATGTTTCTTCACCACGTATTCCAAACTCCATTAGACTATAAAGAGAACTAAAAACTCTATTGGAGTTGGCATACATATGTAGCTCGATCATCTACACCGCCCGTCACATATGTATGTACATCTATAGATTGTTGCTCATGTAATGTGGGGTTTCAGGTTCATGTGAAAACCCGCAGCAAAACAAACACAGCGTGATTAATTTTCGTAAAATGTTTGACTGAGTTCAAACGGCATCAGTTTAGTTTTTAAAAGTCAGCGTGATAGGACAGGATAACTAAGTAGAAGAATATTTTGAACGCTGCCTCAGCCAAAACAAAAGAACTGTATGGAACTCAATGGTTCCAAAAATACGAAAAAATACGATCTAACAACGTTACAAGGATGCCTAAGAGGAGATTCCACTTGGAATTATGACGACTCTACTGTACAGAAGGAAGGAACAGATTGCTCCACTTAGAGTAGAAGTTTATTAGTCCAGTTCCAGTAACTGAGGTTTACGAATATAATTTGTGGTTACATTACAAGGATATTTTCATGATGTTGAGTATCTAATGACCAGATAGTGTCTTTTAAGAACTTAAGAAGACCATAAACCAATAGTGATCCACTGACCAATTATGTAGACCCTTTAAGCGTAGAACATCAACAGCAACTGAACTTGTTAAATAACACTCAATGCAAAGCTAGTCTGCCGTGTGCTCTGACGATCCTCTAATACTCTTAGATTGCCAAATACCCATTTATTAGCAAGCTAAAAGATAGTTGAACATTAAACCGAAATCTTCAAAATGTATTTTACTGATTGTAATTCAACGCAAAGAACAATTAGTTTTTTGCAAAACATTCGAAGAAATCAGCAAAAAAGATCATCTGATCATGGCAAGTTCTTAGACTTTCACAGGATTTTTCAGATTTGCTCGTTTCCATGTGAAAATCATTCATAAAACAGTCCTGACCAAATCCCACAACAGTTTTACCAATGTTTTAGTAATATTTTAACGTGTGAAACACTCTAGAAAATCTATAATCAATTTCTCCCTACATCTAATGAGGATTGTTGCAGAAATTTAAGGATTAAGAAAGTGAATACAATTAGTTGAATCAAATTGTGAAGCACACTTACCATTAAAATAGACTTCATGTCCAGTGCTTTCTACTAAAACTTTCTTGAGAACACACACAAAACTCTTACACGAAAAAAATGCACAAAATCACTTCAAATTTACACACAAACCCACTTGATTTGCACAAAAAGTTTAAAAAGTGAACTGAAATTTCCATCTCCTGAAAGACTACTGACAGACGAAACTTTCCTGTCAAATTAAACAAGAGATCGTATGGGTTTGTTTGATTTGGCATTTCTGTTTTTGCTTAATTGAATTCAACACCAATTTGTAAAAACTTTTAATGCAACTTATGAGCTTTCGTCCTTTGCAATATTTCTATATCGGAATACAAAGGATATTTCTGATTTTTTGTTGACGATTTAGGAATAGAATTATGCATCATATGCATCAGCAAACACCATGTTGATGGACATGCATGTACATTTATCTTTGATATTGAACAAAATTGTTGAAGGTTCTGGCCAGATTTTTTTTTTATAAATCAGGAAATAATGGAACTTTTCGATTGCCTTAAATTAATATACAGCGTGAATCCTTTTTTGTGTGAAGAATCGTCTTTCTTGCTCTCCGAGAAACCTGGAAGATGAGATTATTACTTTAAAAAAAAAAAAAAAAAATGTTTACTAAATTTATTTGTATACTATTGCTACTCTTAAGCGAGATCAGTTCCCGGAAGCCGTACAGTTCAAGAGTAGTTGAATAGCTCTTAAAAATGAGTCACGTCGACACGCACGACCAGTCGACAGCGACGAGCTTCGAACTGTAGCTTGTCAGATTCCGCTGTAAAGCGACATTGCTAAGAAATTAGGTGTCTACCATTTGACTGTTTTCCATCACTGACAAGCGCTTAGACAAGCCAAGACAAGTCAACAAATGGGTTCCTCATGAGCTAACTAAGCAAAGCTATAGCCGTTCCGGGAAGACTACACGTCTCTGCTTTCCCGGTACATAAAGAATCCATTTCTGCACAGCCTAGTGACATGTGATAAAAAGTGGATTCTCTGCAAGATTCTTCGCCGATCTGGACAATGGGTTCATGTTAATGAAACACTTGCCAAAACCAAGCCTTTATAGAAGGAAGGTAATGGTGACTTTTGGAGGTCTTTTGCTGGCATTATCAAGCATTCCAACTAAAAAAAATGTTTCAGAAACTACTTCCTAAGTAGCCCAAATTGATTTACAGGGATGGGGTCCTACTGCTTCATGACAACACTCCGCTACACGATCCAGTATAAGAGTCTTTAAACCTACTACCATTTTTTCAAATATTTTTAACAATGAAGAAGCCTTCCAAAACGCTTTCAAAAAATTCCTTCAAGATCCAGACATCTCAATTTCTACAAAACTGGTATACATGCTCTTGTCCATAGCAATAATTAACCATTCAAACCTGACGTAAAGGTAACCGACTTTACAATCCATTTTAAATCTAGAACTTCCTCTCCGAGACTTCTTGGATGTTCATGATTCAAAGTACAGAGCCATTAGGTCCCAGTCCCAGTGAACGTTGGCGAATTAGTTGATAAAGGACCCAAAGTCCTTTATAGTCATACGCTAGTCGACGCACGCCAATCGTCAACAGTAACATGTCACCAAGAATGTGTTAGTCGAACCACACCTCGTTATAGCCCATACATATAACCGGTATATATATATATATTAATATTTGTAATTCATCCCAATTCCCTCATGAAAATAAGTCGTTAAAAGACAAATTTCAAATATTTGAATTTGACAAACTGCATTTGACAACTGCCACAAAATGTCATTTCCAATTCAAGTTCGGTCAAACAAAGTTTCATGTGAATAATTGTGAGAAAAAGTGAAGTGTGTATGAAATTTTGCAAAATTGTGATAAAGTGAACAATACTTTAACGAAAGGTAATGAAATTTCAGTCAGTGATTCTTGAAAAGTGTATTTTTTCTTCGTGGGAAATGTTTGCTACTTCTCCATGGCTGCGTAAGAGATTCTTCTGTGTCGTGGACAAAGGTAAATTTTTGCTTAATCCTGTTGCTTTTTAAGAGATAATATTAAATATTTTTGTTTATTTGGTGTTTAATATAATAAGTGGTATCAAGTGGTTTCAGTCTCGTGAATCAAAACTAGCAAAATTTGCTGCATTCTCGGCCAGGATTTATATTTACTTCTGTTAGAGATCTTTGCTTTAAAATTGTGACCAATAATTAGGAATAAGATAGCTTAATACATTCATAGAACTATTTTTAATCTCAGTCTCCAACAACAATCGTTGAAGGCTATGAATGCCTTCATCTTTCGCTGCAATACAACTTCCAGTTGGACTGGTTATTGATCTCGATTCCTAGGTTTTTCTTTTGCTTTGTTTTTTAACTGAAAGGGAGCGAATATTGGTATTCAAAATAAAGATTTATTTGGATTAATAAAAAGTCCACAAATAGGTAGAGGTGTACATCTTAGCCATTGCCACTTTAATGATCTCCCTAATCAAGCACCACTTCCCGCGGGTTTTCATTTATTTAGGAATTTGTTGTTAATCAGATTTCTCCCCGTCGATTGTCCTGGGTGAAGGACTTATGATTGACAAGAACAATCAGAACGTTCATAACGTTCAGGACCCTATCGATTGACGTCTTTCAAGAAGAAAATCGACTACCCCTGCTGACTATGGAAGCCTTCCTTGACTTCAAATGTGTCTTCAATAATATTAAAACTGAAGGTTGATAGCTAGCAAAGGCACCTTTTTCAATCGATCCAATGTTCAAAAGGTAGGTTATGCATAAAAGCAATAAGGTCAGTGTTGTCGTTAAGTTGCTTTTCAGAATAAGAGACCTGATGGAATCTGCTATTATTCGAAAAAGCCTCGGATCTTGACATACTTTATTCAAAAGCAGTGGTTTGTCATATATGTATGACATCGAAGGATGCTTTATAGACACTATTATGGAAAACCATAGAAAGAAAACAGACAGTCATTTAAATGAAGCTTATCACTAACCTTAACTGAAATGGTCAAAGCATTCCCAACAATCAAACTGAATATCGGGAACTTTAACTGCAATCTACACTTCCACTCAGACATATTTTAGATTTCTTTCATTTCTTTCTACAAAATCTTTTCGTTTTACAAAGTAGGAGCTGGCTCACCATCTGTCCCGTATTATGTCTGGTACATTGCCAGGTTTTCTGGCATAAACATAGATGCCAGCAGGGCCAAGTGCCAGGCCATAGTGCGAAGAGCCATAGTGCCAAGATCCACTCTTATAAATGGCAACGTCAGCTGTTTTTTTTTTTTAAAAAAGAGGCTTTTAAAGAAACTCTGTTCGATATTTTTCAACTATTGTTGGTTTATTGAATAGAGTGAAGCTTCCAATTTATTATGGAATATGTCCAATTTATTATGATATGTCATTAAAATGACTGCCTCGGCTGACTCGGTAGCAGTACCATCAATCCAATTGTTGCACGGCTTGTGTGACACGTAACCCCATCTTGGTGGAATGATATCCTGTCCAAGTTCAAATCCTCAATCTCTGAGCATAAAAATTCGTTTATCATACTTCGTTAGCGCTCTCTATTTATTAGAACATTTCTCTTATCGTCATCTTGGTAGGGTTTTCAATGAAAACGTTCCTTAAAAGTAGGTGTGGCAATATACAACGTTTGGGGGATTTGTAGCTAGTTTGAATACTTAAAAATTGCATTATAATGATTTATTTTGTTTCTAATAAGTATTTGAAAATTCTAGTGTACAAACCGCTTTATTTTGGCCTTTCTTCGAAGAACATTGTGCAACTTATTACCCTTAAAACACCCAATATTGTGCAAGCCATTTTCTTCTGTACCCGTAAATCATCTTCACATCCTTCGGAGGACAATTTTTATAAGAATTCTCAGTTCTTCCTTTTTATTAGCACCTATACCCATAGTGTGGGTGCCGTGGCTCAGTGGTTAGTGCGTTGGGCTATGGAGCAAGGGGTTCGAGGTTTGAATCCCAGTCGGGGAACACCTAAAGTTTTTCACGACCCGACCTCTCTCGAGCGGATGACAAACATCCGAGAGTACAAATATCCTGAGAAAGCTTCTCAAATAACAAATTGCCCTTCGGACACGGCATTAAACAGTGGGCCCCTTCCATTCGTGTAAAGAATATAACACGCACAACACGAATGGTTGTGAGAAGCTAGGCCCTGGGTCCCATCGACCTGTGGCGCCAAGTATTTTATTTTTACTTGCACCTATACCTATAGGGCAAGTATTGCATTCGTGCAAAATTTGGAATTCGAGATTTTAATCAAACTTGACGTTACTATAATGGAGAAGTCCAAAAAAGTAGGTCCGCCAATGCCGTCTGTCTGTCTGTCTGTCTGTCTGTGCACGAGGCTACAGCCTAAACGAGTGGATGGATTTAGATCAAACTTCATATATAGGGTCTGTGCGATAATCCCTAGAGGCGAAATCGGAATTTTCATTCTAACCTCAAAATTAAGGGTAGTTTACTTAAGGCCGATTTCAGTTAAAATGGATTATTATGGATTGATTAAACTTCATATTTCAATTAGTCTAGTCAATTGCAACCAGATGATGTATCGTGCTGCTTACCAAAATTGGCAGCAATGGTACTTTACTTATAGCCAATTTGGCGAAAAGTCAATTTGCGAGAAAACGGCTTCTATTATTTAGTTCAAATTTCATATTCGGACTAGTACGAGGTAATGCAACACAATGGCGTACTACGTTTTGGTCTGAGTATGATATGACGGTACTTACGGCCAAGGTGACTAAAAGCCGATTTGCTTGAAAGTGCCTTCAACTATTTTATTTAGATTTTGACATATGATTAAACATCTCAAATTCTATCAGGAACTGTATCACATTTTTGGCCAAAAGTTAGTATAATGGTATTTTTCGCGAAATCGAGCAGTTGGAGCCAATTTATTCGAAAACGGCTCCAACGATTTTTATTAAATTCTATATTAGAATACGCCTTTTTAAACCCTATAAGATGGCATACCACGTTTTTGGTTAAAACTGCCTAAAATTCCACTTTCCTTACAACCAGCTTAACAAAAACACGATTTTTATATCATTATTAGCCGAACATGAATTTTATCCCTACTTTTTCGTACTGAACCAATTTTCAAAATTATATACCATTGCAAAAGATTTTCCTAGAACACAGCTGTTGTCATGGAAACGTTTTTTCCTTACGATACAGGTTTTGATTGGTGCGCACGTGCTACTGGATTTGTTTGAAATTCATTTTCATTGGTTAAAAGACAGACATTTATATATTCGTTTATTTATTTTTACCTCAAATACACACAAGAATTTGAGACATAGGTGCAAGTTTGTACGGCCCAGTCGTGCACTTTATTTTTTTTCACACCCATAGAGCAAATATTGATTTCCTGAAATATTTCGAACTAAAGATTTTAATAAAACTTGACATTACTATGTATGTATATAGTCAATTTTGACTATATTTCTGTCTGCGGGATCTGCCTGTGACTTAGAGTGCACCCTAAACGAGTGAATGGAACTACTTGCAATTTTTTATCTGGGATCTTTGCAGACACGTTCAGAGGCGGAATCGAAAACAGGTCTTTTGATAAAATTTTATATTTAGATTAGTTTGGCAATATGCTATACGGTGGCTATTTTGCAAATACATACAAAAGTCCGTATAAGAGTACTTTTGAACACTCGCTGTTTCTCGGGTTTTTCTTCATCGATTGGTCTTAAAATTAATGGGTCTGAAACATAAGATAAATCCAAAGATATGGCGTACCAAATATTGAAAGATCCACGCTAATTTTCAAAAACATTTTAATATTTTTAAATGTTGAAGTAAATTATAAAAACAAATTTTTTAGGTGATAAGATTGCCTACATTTTACTCATACATAGTGTATGGCCAAGACCACAGTTTAGAGAGTTGTTATAAAGAAGATCATTTTTCAGTGAATTTTTTATTAAAAACTTTCGTTAACAGGTTTTGCGATAGTGACTTCAAAAATGTAGAATACCATGCCCTCTTCTGTATAAGAAACAATGATACTTAACACTCAATGTAGAATATTTTTTTCATTGTCTGAATCAATTCCATCCTTACATCCCTTTTGTAGCTACAGGGACATACTCCATTATCGGTTGTGCGAACGCTCATAGAACCTTCATTACTAAAAGTAATTTTGTATGCTAAGTTTCAATTTTGTTGGTAGATGTTTTTCGAAGGTGAAATTTGCAAATGAAAATAATTTAGAATTTATAAAAATGGAAAACTTGAAAAATAACCGGAAGATCAAAAGAATGTTCCAGTAAGTGTTCGGATAGCGAGAGTGTTCGAAATTAGGTGGCATCACCCTACTCATATACCTTTGATCCCGAAGTGATATGGGACAGTGCTAACGAGGCCTGTGTAGTTCACCAACGAAAAGAGCTCTAACAAGTGAACTAGATGGACAAGTCCCTAACGTAATTTTATTAAGTTCAATAGGTAGTTCATTTAATTTGGTAGCTCTACAAGCTCAAAAAATTAAGTGCTTTTGGGTCGGTGCATGGGTATTGCATAGGTTTGATGAGGGTTGTCGTCTTTTTAAATCCATAACACAGTAGAAGAAGCACATCGTTGCGTTGGTGTATGTGAAGGAAATTTTAAAACTGGTATGTGTCCGAATCGCACTAGAACTAGAAGAATGAACTGGTTTTACAAACAGATTTAAACTACACTAAACGGTCTCTGAACTTATTTAAAATGCCCATAATGATATTTTCAATAATCAAATTTGCATACATCGACTCGCTTCGGACATAGTATCAACCTCCAAGAGTTTTTTTTTTCAGTTAAAGTCATTGTGTGAACCAAATGAAGAACCAATAATGTAAAAATGTCCAGTTGATAAACAATCAAAATAAAAATCACCTTGGATCTAGATTAAATTTATAGTTCGATTAACATTTAATTTCATTCAATTTCCTCTTTCTCAAGATTGCATTTCCTTCAGAGTTCAGATGTACAAAGGTCTGTCTCCAAGCCACTCAAATATAATTAGCTAAACAAATCATTATGACCACAATCTCAATCTGATAATTTTTAGCATGTTATGCTATTCACAATATTTTTGAAAAATATGTAACCTCCCAAAGCAAGTAAAATTATAAAACTTTTGGCGCGCCCGATAAGAATCCATTTACCACCCAAGAAACTATAAAATTTTATCTCAAAAATTCACCGGCGTCATAACGTCTGACCTCTATTTTTTGGCATTTGACAGAGAATACAAGACGTTTTCTTGTTCAACGCCAACAAGTGTCAAATGTCAAAATGTGTTCACTGAACTTTGGAATATTTATATGGATGTACATGCATGTGTGTGTATAAATACAAATATTAGAACCTTACCCAATATCTGCAGGAAATATCCATTCAACTTTTAAAAAACATCTGTCAGTCGTACATATGTACACATGTATGAAAATCACCATTCACAGGTCCCCTGTTATTTCGTTTTGTGAATTCTATTCGCGCACACACCACTACACACTACAATCATCGATGGGAAATATACGTTTCTCATTAAAAAAAAAAAAAAATCAAAAAGATCAAGTTCGTAGCGCGGCAGAACTGATAACAAGCGAAAATGTAAACACAGAGAGAATTCGAAACCCACAGAATTGTTCTTCTATTTCCTCTCTCACACGCACACACACTCGAGCGCCCCGGAATCACGACACGATCACAGAATAATTTTCACACAGAAAATCGGAAAATATTTGCCTTTTTTTCGATTTCATATTTCTGTCGTCTACTTTGCGTTGCCCAGTGCCGATCGAGCCAGCGAATACATGACAAAATTTGCAAATAAATTAACAGTATCTTCGCCCCTCGTACGGTTTTTGAGGAACCGATTTTAGTCGATCAAAACAAAAACAAGTCATATGATAACGATCATCGCATCGGAAGTCGTATTCACTTGATTTTCGTGAATTTCGAAAACGCACCACGCAGTTTTTCACCGCATCATGTATCAATGCAGTTGGAACGCAACATGTATCTGCATCACGATCAAATGCAGAACTCTGTGCTGATGGTAAACTCGTCCTGGTGCACCATGCATGCGCAGCGCTTTACCACAACGCCTCCGATAGGAAAAAAAAACAAAATTGTCTACACCTCCTTCTCGTTCCTCTCGCAGAGCCCAACCAACGCGAGTGAATAAAAATAAATAAATCGTTGCGATAAAATTTTATGTTTAACTTTTTTATGTAAAAAAAAAGAAACAACAATCTACATCGGCGACAGTCAGACGGGCTGCCGACTTTGACTTCAATCTTTGATCGGACAAAACAGCAGACAAACAACAACAACAAATTTCAGAATCCAAATAAATTAACGAAACGAGAAAAGAAAAAAACCAAACGAACAATTCTTCGCAGCGACGAACGAGCGAGAACAAACGCACGGATTAAGAGTCGAGAAGTATCTGCTGAGCCAGCGAAATCAGCGGGCGACGATCACTGATCTGAACAGCAGCCACTAGTCAGTGCGAGTAACAAAAACAACGTGGTGGAGACGGGACGATTATATGCATGTATGGACGTACTTAGTAGATGTGTGTAGCTGTGTGCTAGCGATAATGCTGGTTGCAATGTACCTAATGTGTCGTTAGCGCGAGGGGAGGTAATTGTGTTCTCCTCGCTCGCTGGTACTCTTTGACTCTCGCTCTCAAATGCGAATTGAATTTAAGTGAGAGTAATCAAAGCTGTGAGGGTACTCGTACTCCTACTCATCGTATAAATTGCTGTCAGTGTTGCCACATAAAGGTTTTAGTCCAAATGCTCCCGTTTTAATTTCGACGTCTAATTTGAAAGATCACCCGCCTTCCCACATATCACGGGACACAGTTGCCAGGGTTCTACATACCGACAGCCACCTCAAAAGGAAAATATCTCTCGCTTCGTTGAAGTTTAGTGTGGGAAAAAGTACCGACCGCGACTTGATAGGCTTTATTGTGATATCAGAGTATGTCTAATCTAAAATGCATACCACCTCCATGAAGAAAGTTAGTACGTCCTTAGTAACAGAGCTATAAGTTTCCTCTGATGAACGTATTTTTGTGGAAAATACGTTTCCTAAACCAATGTGATGCTCGGCATCCACAGAGAATGTGCTTGGATGATTCGTCATCCTTCGAGCATTACTTACATTCCGTATTTGAGCACTGTTTAAGTTTGTTAAGGTCACACTGTGGCGGCAGCCTAACTGATGCCACAGTAGGGTTCAAGTCCAGCCCTGGCTAGCTTCACCCTATTATGTATGGCGAAAGACATATTTGCATTTCCTTCTGAATGCACAACAGCTTCTAACTGAGTTCTCTACAGTCCAGATCATCCGATTTCGTTCTTTTGTTTCTAATACTTTATTCCGTTTCGCCCATTTTACCCAAAAAGCTAAGGGAGAAGAGATATGTAGCGACATTGCATTTTCACTGGATTCAAGGTTTTTCTCCATTCTTGACCAAGATATACCCAACTTCGTTCCGAATGCTAAATAGCTTCTAACTGAGTTTCCTAAAGTCTACATCATCCGATTTCGTTCTTTTGTTTCTAATACTTTATTCAGTTTCCCCCATTTTACCCAAAAAGCTAAGGGAGAAGAGATATGTAGCGACATTGCATTTTCACTGGATTCAGGGTTTTTCTCCATTCTTGAGCAAGATATACCCAACTTCGTGCCGAATGCTAATTAGCTTCTAACTGAGTCTCCTAAAGTCTAAATCATCCGATTTCGTTCTTTTGTTTCTAATACTTTATTCAGTTTCCCCCATTTTACCCAAAAAGCTAAGGGAGAAGGAATACTTATGAGTCACTTGAAAATTATGATTAGATATTAGGCACAACAGGTGAACCCCATTACCAGTTTGAAAAAAAGAAATAAAGACCACATTGTGTGCTCCCTGTAAAACAGTCATTTCCTGTGGGTTTGCAACCACAATATGCCCAGTAGAAGGAAAATTAAGTCATCTATTAAAGAGACTTTCATCCTGGTGTCCACTTAGACAACTCATTTATCCCAAAACTTTGTGTCAGCTATCTAGTTTCCTTGCAATTTCCAGCTTATAGTCCATTCTATCACCCCATCACGTCCAGCAGTTTCGGAATAAAGCAACCCATACCCTCTCCTTAAAGCCAGAATAAATTCCTCTCCCTGCACAGTTTCTCTGCAAACAGAAAGAGTAAGAGCATAACTACAAGATTAACTAAAGGTGCTTAAAGTTAATTAAGGATACTTCTTTATCTTCCACCTGTCTTGGCATCCAACACCAACTGCCACCACCACCCCATCACTGCCATTATCATTCGCCGCCACCTATGGTGTCTAACTTCCCCTCGGTGTAACGACGAAGAATACCCACCGAATCTCTGTGTTGGACACCTACGTCTAATAAAGGCACATCCAGGACGATGAATTATTGTTCCATAAACTAAAGAAAATACAAAAAAGTCGTCTGTGCCGCTACCAGCGGTGTCAGACGTAAAGTAATTAGACACAAAGGCAGGACTGGATAGTTGGTGTCCACATCATTTCTCAAAAGTCCTAGTTTTGACTAATTCACTCGTTGTGGTGCTTTAAATACATTCAGGTACCTCAACCTCCTTCTCATGTGTATGTTTGCAGTCACCTCTTCCTCTATTGTCTACTGTTGAGAAGATAAGAAGTATCTATAGATGTATGTAGTACATGCAGGACGTGAAGAAGGCCACAGTAAAAGAAGAAGAGGAAGACCTTGTTTATTGATCTATTTGCGGTGTACAAGAAAGAACAACTGCGGGTGAAGGCAGGATAATTAACTTTCATCCACTGGCAGCATAACTTTTCTTAAGCACACACTCTTACACTCACGACAGGGAATATAGAGAGAAATATGCATGCACACACGTTTCCAAGGTAAGCACAAAACGTCTGACCTTTGACTTGTTTCCAGCGATTATCCTTTGTGGTGGTGGAGACGACTGGTGGTTATATTGTTTCTAAGGTTTATAGGAGTTGGTATGGCTACACGTGCTGGTACGCTGGAATGATTATTTATGCGTTTTGACTAGGGTTGAGAACGAAGGAAGGAAGGGTGAATCTCCTCATAAATTTAAACGCCGAATACAATAGGCATTTTCTCTCCTACAACCGCAGTTGATTTCACCCAAAGGTCTCCGGTTTACTTTTGTAGTTCATAAACCAAAGACATAAATCTAAAAGTTCTGGTTAATGATAATCCTGATTATCCTCTTCACCGTTGCTTTCGGCCAAAATGTACATTTGTCTAAAAAAAACTCGGCAACACGAAATAAACCAAATAAACTCTGGTCAACCAGTGGACCAGTGGCCAACCAATTAAGTTATTTACTTACTACAGACAGGAGTGGACCAAGGGCTCAACTACCAAACCTCTCCATCAAGCCCGATCATGGCTAACTGCCTTCAATTGCCCACTACAAGTTGATTGAGTTCCTCATTTACTTGTACGCTCCACCTGGGTGAAGTCTTCCTTCGATCCGAAGACTTTAAGAGCTAGTATCTATCCGCTCTGACGACTAATGCGAAGTTTTTTGGTTCGGTCGATGTTTCTATACAGCTCATATAGATCGTCGTTGAATTTCGTCCTCCAAATGCCCATCAACGCATACGGGACCGAAGATCATCTGAAGAATTGTGCGTTCAAAGGGTATCCAAGGGTATCTTCATCTATCTTTGTTAACGTCCGTGCTTATGTGCCATAAAGCAGACTGACAATCTATAGTATCTCCTTGGTGTTTCTTGACCAGACCTTCCTACTTAATTGCGTTGTTATACCAAAGAAACAGCGATTGGCAAGAGTAACTTTTCGGTTGATTTCTAAAGTAATGTTTTTCGCAGAGTTTGAGTTTGAGTTTGAGATAGTCAAAGTCCCTTAAAGTTGTAGTTGCCTATTTTGACATTCTGTCTGATTCATCTATGTTCGCATTTTAGCCGCTTCTGTTCCAAAATTTTGAAACGCAACAGGGATGCTTCTTGTCTCCCTGTCTGAATACTTTTTGACATTAAAGGTCTCGGTGAGATTGTTTCCGACTTTGATGGAGCAGCGATTGTTCTCCATCGTCATCCAGCGAAAGTGACGATTTTTTTCAGGGATGCCAACACTTGACATGGCTCTGTATAGCTCATCTCTATAAATGGTATCATACAAGGGATTAAAATCGATAAAAAGATGGTGAATATCAGTCTGGATTTCTTGGGGATTTGGCAGGATCTGCTGTAGAGTCTGTATGCAAATTTATTATTGTTTTTGTCGAATGGTTCATTCATGTTGGTCCTAGAAGAGTGTTAAGGACGTTGGAAAAGCATCACTACGACTTGAAAGAGATCTTTTGTGATATTCCCTAGCAAATGCAGTGTGGCTTGCTTACTAGTTACAATCAAGTTGATGAGTGAAGCTTAGGATTATTTGGCAAAGACAATTACAAACCCTTGTTGCCTTGAGACGTCCTTTTTATCTTTTGGGTAAAACATCCGAACAGCACCTATATTTCCTCGATCGCAGTGGTAAATAGAGTGTAACTGCAGTCCGAAGTAGCAGTTTAAAACAACTGTGCGAATGAGAACCTGAAAATGGCACTGAAAACTGGCAGTAACAAGAATTTATTGGTTTACATGCACTGGGCAGAAAATTATAGGAGAATTAAGGTTAAGAACACGTTTCTTGTTTGTTTAGACCAAATCTAGATATGTATTTAGTTTTGATCGTTCGTTTTATGTTTAATTAAAGTGGTTTTGAACAAATAACATTTCTTCGGTAAAAACACGTAGAAGCTAAGACATTTCCATGTGGCTTTTGCTTTTACTTACTCAGAGTTTCGGCTTAGTCAAGAGATGCTAGAGCAACCGAATCAACCTCAACCTGTACAATACTTTTTTATAAATAATGATATATACATGTCCATAGCCACACTAATTAAAGTGACTGCTTTTATTCATCTTAGTTTCCTGTATTTTCAGAAATCTATCAGTTACAGCTGTTGCAGCAAAAACCCTAAATTCAAACACTGGTCGAGGTAACGTTGCAGTTCATTGGGCAGTCGGGGTAGTACCTATTAACTCTTCGTCACTAGATGAGGTAATTGATTTTAATGTCTTAATTTTGACCAATTTTTCTAACTTTTCTTTTTTACATAACTGGCAGTTGGGTATTAAACAAACCAGTGAAGTACACATTTAATTGGATTTCAATTCCTTACAGTTCAGATAGACCTTCACTATCTATAGAAGATATCTCGACATCTCCTATTATTTCCCTCTTACAGCTTTAGCAGCCCAATCAATAAAACAAATGACCGGGCAATCCAGTCCATAAACTTTATTTACGTTGACCATCAAGACCAACAACACTTTCACGCGTAATCAACGATGTGTAGGTATGTATGTAGGCAGACTTTTCGTACTTATAAATAAACATTCAAAATAAACTACAGTTCATAACACAAGTGCAGTCTTTTATTTCATGGTAGGTTGCTCCTTGAATAATTTTTCTCAGAAAAATTACACCGCCATTTTTAATTCGCCATCTTTGATATCCAATCCACTCTATTCCTTGCGAAATGCCCTTTAATTTGATACCTGAATCGTTTAAATCCGTCAACAAACAACAAAGTTACAGCATAAACAAATAAGCACGGGAATCGGTATGCAGCGGCACATAATTGACAGATAATTTTGGGTGCTTGCAGAGGGTCGGTATGCCTGCTGTTTTCTGAGAATTCCTGGTCGCCTGGTGTTTTGTGAAAATTCAACGCGATTCCATATTTTTTTTCGATAACTTTGGTTCTAACAGGGCTAGGGACATGAAACATGTACCAAAATTTAAGTTAGCAGGTGTAGAGTATTTTTATGCGATTTTTGAATACAGGGTGGTATGCATTTTGGACAGGGTGGCGAGAAGATTTTCGGAGGACATATACAAACTCAAACGATTGCGTTATAAATTGTAATATATTTTAAGCGATGTTGTTGTTGTTATGTACATCGATTTTAATAAACTTATGATCTACAGAAACTAATAAATAAAATTTTCATGAAAACATGACTGGCTGTTGGGCTCGGGGTAGGGCTTGGATGGTTGGATTTAGAAATTTGAACTAGATGGAGGGCAGCAATAGGAATTGTCCAAATTGAGTGCCATAATTCATTGTCACAAGAGTGTGGTTCTTGATCCTGTAAAGAAAGAGAGATCGAGAAAAAGGTTAAAAGGATAAG
Source organism: Xylota segnis (assembly GCA_963583995.1). Taxonomy (NCBI): domain Eukaryota; kingdom Metazoa; phylum Arthropoda; class Insecta; order Diptera; family Syrphidae; genus Xylota; species Xylota segnis. Next base: position 61,105,727 of record OY757237.1, read on the forward strand.
TTTATGTACAAATTAAGCCACAAAAATCAATTACCTCTTGCAATGGAATTTGTACCTCCTAAGCAGCAGCCAAGGGAGTCATAGGTGTCGTCTCAATTGTTGATTCCTTGGGAACTGCAGGTTATGATGTTAAAGCAATGTCGGATTATGTTTTGATTATTGGGATGAGTTAGGCGATAGTATTGAGGAATTAATAAACAATAGTTATGCATACTATCCAGTTGTTCAGAACCAGGAGAAATAGGGAAACATCACAAGGAGATTGCTTTAATAAGTAAGGTTGCTCCAATGAATGTTTCGTTGCTTAAAGTTCTATGTGTCATATGTATAAATAGGTAACCTTCAGATGTTCAGCAAGTCTAGTTCTGTAAAGAAAACAACAGAGAAATTTTAAAAAGGGAATAAAAAGTAAAGCTCATGAAAATCAGTTACCTCATATAGCGATCAAAGACTTAAGCTTCCATCTGGATTCTTGGGACATCCATGTCGTATTTTGTGTTAAGTTCTTGAGACCAATGGAACTGAGCATTAGGGACAGGAAAAGTGATCTTTTGTTTATTGCAATGTGATGATATAAAGTAAAGTTGAATTAGGTGCTGATTGTTGGGATGTGTCATGGCAATGTGCTCAGTAGTAGTTATAGTATTCAGTTTAAGGAGGTTATGTTCCTTCAATTCGAAAAGAAAAAGAAAGAAAGTTTAAAAACAGGTTGATTCAACTGGAAAAGTATCATTATTACCCAATGAGCGTCCTGAGCGGAATACAGCAGATTCTTTCAAAATTTCCTAACTCTGACACAAAAAGTTCTGTCATGTCGGTCGTCAACTAGATACTTAGTTGATGATGTGTTGAATGAATCTTGAAAATGATTTTCTTGGAATAAATTGGAGACCTTAGTGAACAGTGCTGATTGATTATATGAAAAGGACGGTTTCTTTGAGTGCTGGTGATAATAGATATTAGTGTCTCAATTGGACAAATATTGTTGCAGGAATTACAATAGAAGATGAAGTAAGTAGACTTTCTGGAATTCTGGATTTCTGTATCAGCTGCTTGGTGTCACGTCTTGCACAACCGTAAGGTGTCTAGTGATGTGAAAATTCAAAGACGGCTGCAGCAAGCAAGCATACTTTGTGACCCCATGCCCCAAAAGTGGGGACGGGAACTAAAATAGAAAAGTATTATGGAATCTTGAGATTAGAGAAATTCTCAAGAATTATGTGAAGTAAATGATTTGAAAATCTAATCAGTAAATCTATTGCCTTTATGGTAAGAAACCTTCCGAATTAATTCTATAATAAATTAAGTGAATAGCTACCCCGGGGATCATGGTGGTGTCGGTAGCTGTTAGTAGACTAAATTCGGTAAAGGAATCATAAGTTGAAGTACAATGCTGAAATGTTTAGTTCATGGGACACTAGCATGTTTCATTTTTCTTACAGATCTTGTATAAGAAAATTTAAGGAACGAATCTGAAGGCTGGAATATCAGTTACCTTATGTAACAACCAATCCACAAAGTTATTGATGTCGCTCTCTCCGCCTTTGCTGAATCCTTGAGAGTACCACATTGGGAAATGGATTGACATGCAAGTCATGATTCCGGACCAAGGTTGTATTAACTTCTGAGTGCAACCATGAGCTAGTTTCTTTTAACTATATGAGGTAGATTGGTTTTTCAATCAGAATCCAAATTTCCTAAGTATTCGTCATCGCTTATTGATTTCTTAAATTCGCGGAAAATAGTTTTTCAAAATTGTAACATCTCGCTAGAAAAAATACAAATAAAGTTTAATCAACAACTGCTTGAATGGATACGAGTAGAAATAGTTACTTTGATGTTGATAGACATTCAGTTGAAGATTATTGTTTCACGAACAAATGTTGTATTTTCCTGTGAACCCTTCGTGAACGAACTTAAGTGTGTACTTGTCCTTCTGATTGGTAATGCAAAGAGTGGTGATTCAGCTATTGCCGTGTGCTATCACATCTGAAAGTAAAGACAAGAAACATTGGTTAATACTTCTCCCAAATTATTTGTAAGATCAAGTAAAAGGTAAGTATTAGAGACTACTTTTATATTCACCTATATTTGGGTATGGCTTGAGGATATGTAGTAAGTGTATTTTATGGATCGTCAGTGATGATAAGAAATTCAAATAAGAGTTATAACCAACAGCCCTTAAGGAATGAATACTGCGTATGTGTGTTCATCAGAATGTATGTAGAATCTAGAGAGCATTTTAGTCAGCTTGCCTGACTGGGTAATTTTAACGCTAACTACGATTTTCTTAACAAGTTCGTCGACAAGGGATGTGAAGCATACTCTAAGTACAACCTTAATGTCTTCCCGGGTGATGTCTATTAAACAAGATGAGTCTCACTCTCTGCGAAGATAATTTCCCGTATAATGCATCCTCAGGAACGTAAATTCCTGAATTGAGTGTAAAAGTCAGACTCCTTTGATGAAGAAGGATCATTACTTGATAGCTGCTGCACAAAACGATCACAAGTTCTATTACCGACATCCAACATCTACGAAACATGAAATAGTTGGATGGAGAAACTGCCTGGGCCTTAGAAACATCACATTCAAACAAAACCTTTTAGGTTACACCAACAGTCTCTATGAGAGCTCTCAAGTATTTTGCAAAGCAACAGTTCACAGAAACAACTGACCTCAATGATCTTGCGACACTGAGTCAACAATACGTTCTCGTTGTATGCACACATATGTACATGCAGTGTACCTTTCGTAGCCTTTACGATTCTCTTTCAGTGACTATAATCACTCATGGCTTTATCCAGTATCTACACCGTTCAACTATATATGTATGTATACTGGGAGATCGCAGCTAGATACAGTGGTCATCAAAACTTTGGCAGTAGAGCTCAAAATCATGGCCCTTTCAGTCCAATATTTAGGATCACTTAACTGGTTTCGTTTCAAATCTCTTCTCCCAAAACTATGCAATAAAACCCCTTCTTAACGAAAACCTTATAAAAGAAGACTTTATTCCTGACGAATAACACACATACACACACCCTTCCACACTTGTACAGCACTATGTACTAAGGCACTCCGTATCCACTTAATCTCGGTACTTTCCCTCGATTATCTCCTTATAGAACGGGCGACAATTCATTTTAACATTCAAACGCGAGCACAATAGAAACACTCCCGACAGCTTCCTGTGAATGGAGTAGATTTCCTCTGGCGGTGGACACAGTCGATGTGCCACCATTGTTGGCACCAGTGTCGCTATCCGCTGTGTTGTATTCTGCGATCCAAAATCGAAATCCCCATCGTATCGGAAGATTTCTCCCAGAATCATGACTGCATCCACATGTGCCTCATCCATTTGTTTCGATTCATATCCCGTAAGGAAGCCCATCTCGCGGGATATTTCCAGAACACCCTTTCGATCGTTGTGGGCTGCACATATTATTACCTGCGAACAGAAACCGTCTCAAATCTATAAAAACACTAGACAGGATTTTTTGTTTACTTGGCGATATTTCTTGATGAAATCTTTCTGGTAGAACCTCGTCGAACCAAAGTCAATCAACATGAGCCGCTTAGTCTTCTCGTCGTAGAGGAAGTTAGACCAATTTGGGTCTGTTTGCATGCATTGAAGCTCAAACAGCTCCCGAAGGCAGAGTTTAAGTGTGGATGCCGCTATGATTCGACGGTCTTCGTAGCTGGAAGGAAAATCACGCTTTAATTTTCTGCAGTGCTTTTGACCGAAGACCTACCTCATTTCGAAGCACTTATCTAAAGGCACTCCCGGCACTAGTTCGGTGGTAAGTACACTCATGGTTGTCATATCCTTAATTACCGCGGGAACGTGGTACTCCGGATAGGGGGCGATCATCTCCTTGAACTTTTCAGTGTATTCCGCTTCTCGGTTGTAATCCACTTCCCAAACGAGCTCGCGCTTGGCCACCTAAAGTGACTTTAGTAACAAATTCGTTTAAATAAACGATTCCAACACACCTTAACCACATTATCGATGAAGAATCCCTTAGGAAACACGTCCCATACTTTGAGCATTCCAACCAGATTATCAATATCACTCTCAATGCTCTTGGCGACGCCTGGGTACTGAATTTTGATGGCCACTTCCATGCCGTCCAACAGTACTGCTCTATGCACCTAGAAAAACAATCCCATTAGCCGCTGAAAGTGCGAAATGCACTGCTCACCTGGCCAATACTCGCTGCAGCAAATGGCTTTTGATCGAACGCAGTCAGCTTTGACCTCCAATCAATGCCAAGCTCGGAAGACATGACTCGTTCTACTTGCCAGTCGGGCATGTAGTCTGCAGCTTGCCTCACCCGTTCAAATGCTTTTATCAATTGCGGAGACACCAAGTTCGAGTCCTGAATACTGAGAATCTGTCCAATTTTGAGCGCTGCTCCCCGCACTTTGCAGAGTGTATCAACGATTCTCTCCGCATTTGACGCACTGAACAGGGCTTCCTTTACATTCTTGGATCCTCCAAGCCCAAGAGCACCTTTGGTAAGTTCATTGAGGGTTCCCATCCCCAAACCTGCAAACAATCCACCAAAGGAGGCCATCCGCGCTATACGACTCGATGGAACCTTCCTCTGTTTCGCAACGGTGCTCAACTTTGGTATAACAATATTGTCAGTTGGTTTGGAATCACCTCCAGTCTTTAGAACATCCAAGACACTGCCCACATACTTCTCATCTGCTGACATTGCTTTGGAAACACTTGGTTTTGGTGGCTCTTCTTCTGCAGCTGGTGTTTCTTTGACCTTTGTGGATGCCAGTCGAAGACTCACTTCACGATCTTGACTCCTCTTTGATAGAATAGCTTCCAATTCTTTCAATGTAATGGAAGATATATCCAAATTCGCTGCATCTGTTGCAATCTGCTGCACAGCCCTCCCGTGTGATGAAAATGACTGATTTGGCTGACTCATCTGCAAATAACCCATCTACTCATACAAATCTGTGCATACACACTGCTCAGACTCACCCCACCGCCTTGTGGCATCTGTACACCAGCCACCTGCCTTATTCCTTCGACCACAACACAGCTCCTTTCTCTGGTTTCCTTCAATAGCGACTGGAGGGTCTTGAATTCCTCTCCGGGATTTGCTGTTGCCTTTTCTAAGTAACGACGACTCAACTTTATATTTCCTTCGATGAGCTCACGAATACTAGAATTCGCCCACAAATGCTTGTAGAGGGTTTCATTCTCCTTTGCTGCTGCTTTGACCACAATCTGCAGCCCCCGCAGCAAACCGACAAGGTCTTGTGTACTTCGAGACATCGGTTAATGAAGTTCGTTTTGTTTCGCCGATTTGTTTGCGTTTTCTCACAGAGATGCACGAAGGGTTGGTGGAAAATACACTTTTTGTTACTTATTCTATGATTTTCGTTTGAAAAACAGTGAAATTTTTACTGGAAATTTCACAAAATCGCGTAAAACGCAAACAGGTGCAGAAGCTAGGTTATATAAAATTAAAAAAACAACAATTTGACATTTGTCAGCTGTCGGTATACAGCGGCTGTTTGCGGCTAGTTTTGTGGATTGTGGAAGGTGAGTGATGTTTTCCATGTTCGTTACTTTTTGAAAATTCAAATTGGTTTGGAGCCTATCGACCAGAAATCATTGAGTAATCATTGTTCAATGATTTCTGCTATCGACGATTAACATTCTTCTTTGTAAAGCTCACTAAACGTACAAGAAAACCCTATAAGAACAAACGACTAAGAAACACAAAGCAGGAAAAATAATCAGTTCTTCAGGAAGTACTTGGAGCAAGAGGAACGCCAATCAAAGAGAAATTTGAGTCAATTGCTGGTGAGTATTCAACTGCTCACCAATAAGAACTTTTGGTGAATAAAACATGGTTTTGGATATATGGTCTTAGCAATCGATGAGAATAGATTCCAATGAACTACTGGTTTCTCATGGATACGACTATGTAACGTAATCGACCAGCAAATTCTAAGATCATCCATGATTGCGAACAAGCTGCCTCTCAAAAGAAATTAAAATTGACGATAACCACGAACTAACACAGTTGACCTCTTCTACCAACGTCGTCTGTTTGCCAGAAATGTAAGGCTTATTTGTTTTAGTCTGTTTTTGTGGTCAAATGTGATTGATATTTCAGTATCTATATGTCATTTCCGACCACTTTACTACACCACAATAGCGTTTTGTAAATTCTCTTCCAACGATTGCAGATCCAACCATTCATCAGATTGAGTTTCATGAAATGTCCTGTGAAAGAGGGGAAAGCTTTCGTCACCGAACAAGGACTATTGATAGTTTGGTTTTTTTTTTTTTTAATTTGGCATCGAATTGCCAACAAGATGGCACGACATGGCATTTCGTAAACTATAAAGCCAACATTTAGTCATCACTTTGAATAACATACAATTGACGACGGAGTATCAAAATCGAGAGGCCTAAGACACTTATGATTGCAAGCAAGTAACGTTTGACTGGCAGGATCACTACAGAAACCACAGTAATTAAGTGCCGAAAATATACATAAGTACCTCTCAGAGCCATAAGACTAGGTACCATTCAGGGTGGAGTAGTTTTTAGTCAATAGATCGACACTACAATAGGTGTCATCATGGGACACAGTTTCATAGGCAAGCATGCAATAAGGCTGAGTTTTTTACGAATGATTTTTGCAAGAACTGCAATCCTAAAACATGGATGGAGAATAGGAAAACCATATTATAACGACATCAGCGATCTGATAGATATGGATATCAAGAGTCTCTTACGCTTCATCAGAAATTCAAAGCGGTTTAACGAGTAGTCATTAGCTTAGAGCGCCCGCCAGTAGGGCTAGTAAGTTAGTTTAACATACTTAAGTTAGTTAAGCTAGTTTTAAGCACTTTTGTCTAACATGTAAAAATTAATGAATTGAATATTAAAAATGCATTTAAAAAAAAAACGGTTTAACGAGTAGAAAGAGAGAAACGTTTACCTATAATCCACGCGGCAGTGACTGGCAGTCACTTCAACCAACCAACCAACCAAACTCTAAACTTGTTGGCACAATTTTTGCCACAATGATGTTTGTTAAATAAATATTTATTTTAAAGAATTCGTATTAAATAATGTTTTTCTTTCAGGTAACGTATGTATTACAAAGAGTTTGTTTGTATAAACTATTTTGGAAATTATTACTATTTTGTCTACTCATTTACTTTCTAGTTCCTGCACTCAAGTTCGTTAAATCACATTCAATTTCTCAGATAAAAACGAAAGTATCAAGGAAATAAGCACAACTGAAATGTTATGTAAAAAGAAAAGCAAAACACAAGAAAGATCATAAAACTTTAGAAATACAGATATGGGAACCAAGAAAATCTTCATAAATATGTACGAATTCAGCGTATGTCTTCAAAAGTCCTTAGAGCTCTAGTAGGTATGTTAGGTTCAGAGAACTTTGAAGAACTTATATGTCGCAGACAACCCCCCAATTTTTTCAATGATTTTCTAAGAAACTCGCAAAAAATATAACTTTATGCGGCGTCTTTCTTTAAAAATGAATTTGCATCGATATTCTTAAAAGCATTTCACGTTCGTCACTTCATTGTACTAATCACTTCCAAAACACACGACGAAACCCGGGAGAGTTGGTTATTATTCTTTTAGAAGAGCAATGTAAATTAGGCGTGTTTCACATTTCATTGCGATGGACGACAAGAACAAATGTGAAATCGGAAATAGAAGACAATTTTGAAGGATTCAAAAAAAGCTTACCATTCGAGGAATTTGAAGTAATCTCTGACAGGGGGATGAACTATGTTCTTTAAACTCAACTCGGATTTTCGCATCGCATTGCAGTGCATTAATATCGGAGTCTTGGGTGTCGCTGAAAGCAGTCGTTGAATTAGTAAGAAAAAATCAAAGAACACTATGACACATACTGCATCATTGAGCCCTGGAGTGCACCAGCCTTCGTTAAGAATTGATTAGAAGTACAAACAACACTAGCCGTGTTTTTCTCTGAAACATCCGCAGCCAGTTCTTAAAACAATCCATAGCATGCTATCCCAAGTTGAATTTTTATACCCCGATGTTGGTACGTGTGATTTCGGAGTTATGACATTAGCTGTCAATAAAATATTCGGCAATCATATGTATGTACATATAAAATGTCAGGGAAAAAAAGAGAGGTTATATTCGTGGGATATAACACTTTTTATGTTTCTTGTCACCATCCTCTTTTTACCTTCAGATTCGTCAAATATACACCGAAATGGATAATTCTTCTATCAGTAGAACAAAAATTGTTGACGGTTTTAAATATTGGACTCATAGTTTCTTTGCAAATTCAAAACGAAGACAATTTGTCTTTACTGGCTACGAATGTTTAAAAAAACATGGCTACTGATTGAAATTTTTGAGAGATATCGAGAGTAATTACTCGGCATTTACTGTCGTAGTACATATGAGTATGGACGCTATAAGGTCTCCTGTGGAAAATTGAAAATAGTATTGACTTAAACTTACTTACTTAGGTGGCGCTACAGTCCGGGGTGGACCAGGGCCTCAACCAACAAGCCTCTCCAGTTAGCGCGGTCTTTGGCTAACTGCCTCCAGTTATGCACTCCAAGTTGGTTGAGGTTCTCTTCCACTTGTGCACGCCACCTAAGGCGAGGTCTTCCTCTACTGCGTTGTCCCTCCGGGATGGATTCGAAGACTCTTCGGGCCGGAGCATTGATGTCCAACCGCTCTACATGTCCTAGCCATCTTAGACGGCTAATGTGTACTTTTCTGACTAGGTCGATGTCGCTGTACAGCTCGTAGAGTTCGCTGTTAAATCTCCTTCTCCATAGCCCGTCAACGCAAACGGGACCGAAAATCATCCGAAGGATTTTGCGTTCGAAACGACCAAGGATATCTTCATCCATCTTGGTTAACGTCCATGCTTCTACGCCGTAGAGCAGGACTGGGATGATGAGGGTCTTATAAAGAGTTTCCTTGGTGCTTCTTGACAAGGCCTTACTACTCAATTGCCTTCTTAGGCCAAAGAAACAGCGATTGGCAAGAGTGATCCTTCGTTTGATCTCTGAGCTGATATTGTTGTCACAGTTTATAGCGGAGCCGAGGTATACAAAGTCCTTAACTACCTCAAAGTGATAACTGTCTATTGTGACGTTCTGTCCAATTCGTCGGTGTTGTGTGTCCCTTCTTGTTGACAGCATATACTTGGTTTTGCCCTCATTTACAGCTAAACCCATTTTTGCCGCTTCCGTTTCAATACCAGCGAACGCACCAGTGACAGCCCGCTGGGTTCTGCCAATTATGTCAATATCGTCGGCGTACGCTAGTAGTTGCACGGCTTGTGAGTTTCGCACAATTCTTTCAAGTATGATATTAAAGAAGTTACATGACAGCGCGTCACCTTGTCTCCTTGTCTAAATCCTTTGTATTGACTTAAAACTTTTATTTAAATCATATCACGTTACATTATTTGGTTCAGGGTTATTTGTGAAAACGAAAAGGCCAGAAACTGGCAAGAAAGGGTTCAGTACTGGACCCAGCGCTAAACAGCAATTTTGTCATAATTATATGCTGGTAAAACCAGTTTTAAAACATAATTTTCTTCAAAACAGCAAATCTTTAGAGATACTTCAAATCTTGTTTGAAAAACTTCACCTAAATTGGTTGATTTATAATAAATTTCTTAGGCAGTGTATGTGGTGGTGTTTGTTAATGAATCTCTTAAACCTTGCTCCTGTTCTAAGAAATCATAAAATATTTGCGCGAACCTACACAAGTCATAGAGATAGACTGAAGATTTAACAAAATCTTAAACTAAATGAACTTGCCAAATAGTCTTAAATGAGACTTCCTGCTTTCCGAATGAGGAACACATATGTAAATCTTCTTGGCGTCCCTTTAGTTTTAAATTTGTGGCAACTTAGATCGTTCACACTGAAGTTACAACTTGAAGGCTGAAGCAATTTTCTACGAATTAGAATCCCATTTTCTATGTCCACTACAACCTTTGGTTTATTTAAAATTGTCCATTTTATAAAAAAAGGACAAAAAGAATATCCCAAAGTTATAAAGATAAGAGACGAGGACGGGTGATGAACTTAAGTAGGCTCGAATGCCTCCTCGATACGATAGTCTAGGCAACAAGCCACCTTAGTTCCGATAACATTAACGTCAAACTTCCCCCAAAAGTTCCAAACACGCAAACATCTTCTTATCTATTGTCCCCTTGCACCATATCCACAGATGTATGTATGTGCGGAACTATTTTTTTTTTTTTCATTTTTCTTTTTTGGCTATTCACTACGCCACTTATCTAATTCAATTTTGATAAGATTACACCGAACGTTTGTGTGTGCCTATGACAGCCGCCTGCACGATTACTCAATCCGTTTCCGAGATAACACAAACATTTTTGGCAGCCGAGTGGCTAGCAGTTCCCACAACAAAGCAAGAAGTCAGACATTTTCTACAGGAACACGTACCCGGTGACGGTTTGTTGCGCAAAACGCTAGTGATCAAAAATTCTGGGCCTGCCATACGATAATTGCTGATCGTACGTGAAGAAATTAGGTGACATCTCCGCTGTCGTGACCCAAATGACAGTCGACTCGAAATAACCGCTAATTCATGAGCCAAACGAGCTAATGTCAATGAGCTGTCAAAATATCACAGATGATCGCGATGATTAGTCAAATGAAATGAAATTGATTGATTTGGCAGCTAGCTCATCGATGAAAGCCCGGCGCATACGAAATTCGCATAAAATTTCTGGTCTAGTGAATAAGTAGTTATGCGGCTTGATTTGGTATAATTTTTTTTCCGTTTAATGATGGCTTTAAGCACTCTTTGTTTTATTATTACGGCACAGGTGAGTTGCATTTGAATTTTTTTTTTTGGTTTTTTGCTTGTTACATGTGAACATGTATGGAATAGAGAGCGAAAGTGTGAGAGAAAATTGGTATGGCAATGATTTCTGTGAAATAAATTTGACGATGAGTCAGATAAGGCAACGACGGCGCGGTGTAAACATGTTGGAAGGTGTGGCAGAGGTCGTTTGTTAATTCGAAACTGAAAGGGAATGTTAAATGGGTTTGAACATTAAAGAAAACACAAGGTAGGTGGTCTTTGAAACGTTTGATTGTTAATGATTGTATGTAGACATGTATTCGATAGTAGTTAATTCGAAAATAGGTGGTAATTGCTGTTCGGTTCAAACTATGTGGTTTAAGGTTTAGGGAACACAAAGAAACTTGAATCTCCTTAAGTTAATCGCTTCTTCAACGATTTTTATAGATAAGCTTGGTATAGCTTGGTACTCCAAGGTTCAGTTTTTAGACTACTATACGATGATACAGTAATGCGTACCATGACATTGTTCTTAAAATTTAACAGTACCATGAAATGGAGAATAAATCTTATCATCGAGAAGTGATACTTTTTAGGTTCTAGAAATAGTTAATAGAGCCGCAAATCTCTCTGCATCTGATGGTGATTTTATGACAATTGTGTACGAGCTCACTGGGAGGTTATGTTGTCCACCTTTGAAGGCTTTCACTTGACTCGAAACTCTCTATTTCTTTCGAAGGTTGTGGTTTATTTGTTTTTTTTTGTGCTCCAGAGCCTCTCGCACTCTTTCCGTACGTATCTTCAATTCTCGTCTCGGTCCTATCAAATCATGCGACCATGGCTAGAGGAAATTCTACACATACGGAGAAGGGGAAGCGTTGCAATGATACAAGCGAATTTGCTCTAATTCGCCTAAAACTGTTTCATTTCACGAAACTAGACTACAGGTTCATGGTATCTAGAGCATAGCTTCTCCCAACCATTTTGTGTTGGCCGTGTTATAATTCTTCACAATAATGGAAAAGGGCTAACGTTTGAAAATGCTAATAGAGATAGAAGTCAGAACTTTGAAATCTTCAAATTCAAAGGCTCGTAAGTAAGGGTATTCTCCAAGATAGAATATTGATGGCACATCAGGTGGTTCTAATCCTGGACGCTAAAGGCTGTGATATAATTGCTTATGCGGACGACGATGATTCTATAGCTATATAGGCTTAGAAATCTCTCCATAAGCTCAATAAATGGACAAAGGAATAATGTGGACTCAATGCTGATCCTTAAAGCACAAAAGTAGGAAACACAAGATTCCACAGTTGGACCCTTTATAACTATGTATGTGCCATCAGCTGACAAAGCTAAATATAGAACGTGTTAAAAAAGCCACTACTGGTAATAAAAGAGTCCTATTTCACATATTGACTCTATGTATTCAGCATCAGGCTATCATCTGCTGGAAGCATGTTACAAAGGTCGGCTTTCCTACACATCAGTGGATCACTAAGAATCCCGACAACGGCTCTGGACATGTTGTTTCACTTGTCTTCTTTGGATATCCATAGCAAACAAGTGGAAGACTGTGCAGCTACTCGTTTGAAGACAATAACTCAGGACAAGATTCTTAGCAATATGGGATTACATCCGCAAAATAACGACTACGCACTTCCCCAACATCCACTCAAGACTCGATTGGAAGAAACAAAATACGGGCTACAAAACATTCTTCCAATCGGACGGATCACAAACAGAATCGGGAGTAGAAGGGAGTGTTTTCTAAAACAATCTAAACATAAAAATCTCTTCTAATGAGATGGCTGAAGAATTCAATATGCTCGTTATGGTTAACAAATGAGCAAGAGACATGAAGATCCCTTAAACTCGCCTGCCCTAGGGCCTATCCTAACCTACCGCACTATATTTGATGAGATTTAATGGCCTATAGACCATGTAACCATGAAACAATTGATTTGTTGCGCCAAACCTTTTCAATCTTCTCTAAATAAACTGCGAACACGCAGGCAATTAAATGCGGATTGAGGCTAAGCGACTGCTTTTTGTGGGTATTGTTACATTCCATATACATAAATGCCAGGAAATCACGAACAATGGCCGATCAGGAGGCCAAGATCTAATGCGCAATCATAATCGAAAATTTGATCAAAAGAGCACAAGTATTCAACCAAAGTCGTGGGGGAGAATCAACAGCAGCTTGACCAATTTACACTGAAGTCAAAATGTCATCACAAATGAGACATACGCTAAACACCTCGAAACACAGAGTCATTCCTCAGGTACTTATTGGCAAGAATAAGCCTCAATAATTGCTTGTCCTTATCGACTATCAAATAACCATCAATTTTTAGAAAACAAACAGCGTTTATGACAAAGGTTTGGGTGCTAAACTGAGTGTGAAGCTATCTGAATTGGAATACTCAACCTACGCATTCCCATCTCTCGATCACTTACAAATTTCCTCCAATAAGTTGAAGTCATTAACAATTCAATAACGAAAGACCATATCTTCGAATCTTCGAGAAGTACATCCATATGCGGGCCCCACTTTCATTACATGACCTACTATCTACCTCATAACGAGCCCATGTCGCAACAGCTAATCAGCCACCCACAAACTAGTCGATTACACCACAAACCTAAAGCCCATGCGATAAGGATCCAAATCGTACCCAATAGACCAGCACCCGACCACGCGTAGGATCGCCTCGAACAAAAGCAAATCAAAGAAACAATTAGCAATGGTACTCCTATACAGCGCGTAACCTACACACTTCAGCTAAAGATCCTCACCGGTGCCGATAGTATCTGTACACTTTGCGCTCTTGGCGAAACCACAACAAAACACATCAATTAACCGAAAGCAATCCCACTCGCCAGGTACACAGCCTAATTAGGATAATACATGCGACTAAACGTACGGTTGGCGGCTCGGAATAAAACGTTTAAATGAGATTCGCATCAATTAAATATGTTTGGCGCAAACAAATTGTTGTTGTTCGCATCACGGCGAAATAATTATTCGCCCGGCCAATGTATTTAAATTGCAAATTCATGTTTTTTTCAGTTTCAGTTTCAGTTATACTTTTTTTTTTGACTAGATTACATGAATTTGGGAGTAAAACACGCAGAAAGGAGAGCAAGTGAGATACATAATAACACAAGTCGTAGTCGCAGTCGCGGTCGCAGACTTATCTAAGCGGTCGAAATACGAGTTATGAGCTTGGAGGTGATTTGTCTTGTTTCATGCCAGAGGTCAATAGATCACGGAAGTAAATGTGACAGCTGGATACGTAATATGTAAATAAAAATGGCAATAGACGGCGAATGAATATAGAAATAGGAGTGTTCAGGTGGTGTTGAACTGGCTAATGGCCGTAGGACAGTTCGGAATGTGCATAACCGAAATTTTGTTCGAGAAAAATATGGCTGTTCATAAATCACTCGAAATGAGGGCACTGTGGACACGTTACTGAATAAAATATAAAAACTGGTGAATCCTTCGGTATAGACCACATCAACACAATACCTATCGGAACTCCACCTCCACTTTCACACGTAAACCTGTCATCCCTTGACAGCTGTCAAGCTGTTTAGGAAAATGGAACAACATGCATAATTACATACGCGTTAAGTTAAGTTCAGATGACTATCGGATCTGACAATGAAAAAATTGTCCCAAATGCCTGACAATCGTGTGAACTACCAATTTCTGTCAGACAATATTGAAAGAAAAGCATTGTCAGACAATTATCACACTGTCATCTGACAATGAGTTTGTCAAGTATCTGCCAATTGTGTGAAAAGTCTTTTGTATCATTGTTAGACCACTGTCAGACATTTAGGACATTCGGAGACTCATTGGTTGTGGAAATGAATGAACTATGATAGAGGAATGAGCGAAGGAGATTTTGATTATCTGGGACAAGTGCCTCATTTTGGTCCAAATCGATTTAAATTTTGCACTTTTTTAGATTTTTTAATTCAATATGACGCGAAAGAAAAAAGTTTTGTGGAATATAATGCGTCCGATGACGTCCGACAAAGAATCTGCACACTTTTTGGAAATAATCATCTAACAATCGTGAGAACTGTCATTGTCAGATGATTGGCAACAAAGTACATTTGTGGACCTGACAATACTGTCAGATCTGACAATCGTCTGAATGTGCTGTGAAGCACCTTCTCCGAGCTTAGCTACTGTGAACCTAATCAAAACAAATTTGAGTCAATTGATTAAGTTTAGTGATGTGTAGACCACAACTCATGCTCCTAAACCAAGGTTAGCTGAAAAAATTGCTGCGCACTAAAAGAATGATCGAAAACTCAACCTATGGTTGGATGTTAGAAATAATAGATTTATCCAGAGATTCATCACGAGCAAGAATTCGTTCATAACCAGAACCATCGAAAAACCGATAGTGATTGTCAAGCAACTTCTTCAGAAAGATCGACAGTTTGGTGTGGCTTATACATATGCTCACGGCACCGGTGCATCTTATTTCTTCGAAAATTAACGAATGCTTAGTTTCACGTTTCAGTGACTTCAATTGAAGGCCCTGATAAACAACTTGATTTGGAAATACGCCAAGGATAAGGTCTACACGAATGAACCACAAACATTCAAGCACTCAAAGATTGTACTAAAGCTGTTGTTGCAATTCTACGATAACATCATTCAAAATTCCTCAATTTCATCCGAAATTCCAAAGAACTGTAAAGTTGATAATCTTGTCAGATTAGGAACAATTCTTCCCCCTTTTCCGGACAATCGCTACCTACACGCAAATTATTTTAAAACTTAAAATAGATGCTATAGAGAGAACAAATCTTGGATAACCTTGTCGATGAAACAAATATGCCCAAAACTGGATTTAAAACGTCCTAAAATTTGATTTCTTTCAATGTGTAGTCTACATAGGCTTACGATAGGTTTCATAACCTGATACGGTCTTATAGGCAAGCACGTCACAAGGCTAGGTTTTTTGCGAACGGATGTAACCATTCCCCAGCTCATGTCCAGCTCTCTCTGGCTTCACCTAGCACCATTCTTCCTTAATGATCTAAGTGAACGGATAAATATAGACATCAATAGACTCGTACGCTTTATTAAAAGTTCGAACTGATTTGAACGAGTAGATAGAAAGGAACTTACACCTTCTACCCACGTGGTATTACAATGGACCTACTATTGGACTAAGTGTGCTGGTATCACTTACTAGGACTTCACCAAACCAAACCAAACCAAACCATAGACCTAGCAATATTAAACTTGTTTAAATGAATATGCTAAAAACGAGACACACGAAGCAAAATCCTAAAGAAATTAGAACGAGCTAGGGTCAAAGTTATTCCATATGCAGATGATATTGTCCTAAGGGAAACAGGAAAGTTTATACACACAATCGCTGAAATATTTCAATCAGACCTCAACACCCTACGCAAGTTGGAAGAAAGTCCGCCTTCGTTAACAAGAAATCAATTCCACAGTTCGGACTCAATAGTACAACCCTGCAAATCTAAGAGGCGAGGCGAGGTACTTGGGATGTGTACTTGACCGTAAAAGACTTATGAAGGAAAGGGTCACAAAACCCCTTTTTAACTAGGGTTAGCCAGCTGTTAGCCATTACAAAAGTTATTTCCCACAGCAAACTAATTGCTTGATGAAATAGCCTGCAGGAATGAGCAAATTCAATTCCTTTGGGTCACGATGCATTTCCCCCTAAAACCTATTTGGCCGTTCATTCATTTAAGTCATCCATTCATACCGTGTCCGGGGGATTAAAATTCAAACAACTATTTGCTACTATCCGCAGCACCCAAATCTCATTTACGACTCAATTCGTAACTCTTTTTAATGAGATCCCTGCAAGCCCCAAATTTACGACTCAATGTCTACAACATTTGCATAACTGAGTGGATTATTCGCATGAAACATACACATAATAGCAAACCAGTCAACTATCCGAAACGGAGTGTAGATGACAGTCTTTAAAGCAAACTGTTTGCGAGACAATTTCAGTGCAATCGTGCGGAAGTGGTTACACTGCGACTGCACAACCTTCCTTTCCGCCGCAAAGGCACATATTCCACCACAGTTTACGGTAATTTTCTTAATTAATTTGAATTTAAAGCTAACTACCCGCCTGTCCTTGAAGTGTAATCTCTCCACCACACACTACACACTTGCACACTGCACACCCAAAGAGGAACACTTAACTTTTACTCGACGATGCGGCGCTCAAAATAGTTTGCGGTTTCTCAAGCACGAAACACTCAACGCGAACGTTTAACTCTGCCATGGCACTCTCTGGACCACATTTAGTGGACAAAGATCGCATTGCGCAATCCGCGTTCGATAGTGATGAACATTTCCAATCGACGCTCGAGGATAGGCAATTCCATTTCGCGACTGCCCTAGGTGACAATTTGTTCCCGAACTAGTTGTTGCGTCATGGACAATTCTGCGGTTGCCTGTCACAGATTGACAACCAAATGCTATCCATTGAGCGGAGAATCGTAACAATCGCAAGCCAGAGAACAATTTGTATCTGACTACAAGGTCACTGTATCTGAGATGTCATTGTTTTCGCTTGCCGTCTTTGAAGAATAATAGAGACTAATGCACTTGGTGTTGGGATGATAAATGAGTTTATGTAAGTTTGTCGTAAAATTAGAAGAACCTTGCGAGCGGAACTCCATTATGGTAGAAATGTTGAAGGAAATTCCGCCTCTGCCTCCTGCGACAAAAGAAAACGGTTTTTTTTCAAAGCCTTCATCCCACAATGTATCTCTATCTAGTTTCCGGGCAATTTCAAGATGATTGTGAAATATGTACCTATGAGCACACCAGGTTGAACTCAGGCGAGACGATGTGGTTTACGTCCGCAAATTATAATCAATATCGATCCTGATTCTCTGGTGGGAAGATGTAGCATGGAAGTCGTCTTTCTTCTTGCGAAGACAACTAATTTCCGCCCATTTGTCCGTGGATGTGGTAGCGATACTGGTTTATAACGTCCCCCTGGGGTTGGAGTCTTTAGTAATTCAGTAAGCCAAATGGGGTATTAGATGGTTAGGCGGCAGGTGATCACCAATTGCGTGTTATAAATGTGAAGCTGGTCTTGTATACATATTTCAGTGGATCATGTGCATGTCACATCTGCGCGATCTGGCTAAATAGATAAAAAATTGTGTATGAGGAGTTGGGGTTTTGGTAAACAATTTAACTTTCTCCACTCTTTATCCTTCTGGGAGTTTATCACTTTCGGGAACGTCTAAGGTTTAAAAACAAATTGAGAAAATGTTTCAAGAAGCTTTGTACAATGACTGGGTGATGATCACTGGAATGAGTCCATTGACTTTCTTATTTACCATGATCACCTTTCTGTAGATTGAGGGGGCTTTTAACAATGTCAAAACTTCGGAACCATAGATGCAATAATAAGTGTCAGCTAGAAGACTTGTTAGTTGTAAGACTCTTCTGCAGAATCTCGCGGTCAAGAGATGGCATTGCTATTGACGCCTCCGGAAAACACCCCCATACTCTCAGGGATATTCTCCCATGTACCCTTGTTAGGAGTTAACCTCCTCAAAACAGAAACTGTCGTCTTCCCGAGAAAATACAAAATTTCCCCTGTCGACCTTCCTACCTTTCCTTTAAAGGTGACGCAAACTACTCGCGTCTCACTTTGGATAGGAACTCAAACAGGAAAACCAATCTACTTACACAATTCCAATTCACTTTAGAAAACACTAACTACGCACATTATTTGACTTTCGTACGAGGATCCCCGATCGCAATAAATAGAAATGCGCCCTAACCTGGAAACAGTTTGGTCCACTTCCGGTCGGCTCCAAGACTGATGAGAGGGTGGATCGCGGTTTTTTCTCCTACAATCCCAGATCATTGTACTTTTTTTTAGGCGGAAATTTCGGTGGCCAAGGAAGCCTAGTCCTGACTTAATTGAACAATGCAACCCTGGCGGAGTTAAATATTAACAAGCAAAACCAAGATTTTAAGCCACCAAGTGGGCAACTTGGATCAATGCCTAGTGCGTCGAAGAGCTGTGTGGGAATAATCAGATTTTTAGATTTAAACCATTTGCGAGCGTTCTGCCTCATCATAGCAGTGGGGTCAAATTTCTCAATTTATATTTGAATAAGACTTCGGATAAAAATTAGTAACAATACTAAAACCAGTACTTTGAAACCCTTAAAGCTAAATAAACGTTTCAAACACTTACTTCAATCTGAAGACTCTTGATCGGACGTCTATCTGAAAAGATAATTGGATAATTGTATAAATATATATGTATAAATTTTGATGACGGACGGCACCGTCCCTTTTTGTCGATATCTCTGAATGTTTGTTGATGTTTCATGCAAAATTTCATCAAAAATGGTTTTTTGATAAAAAACGCAAATTTTTCATACGATTCAGGACACCTGCAGTCTTACATGATCGATGACTTGCCTTTGAAACCAAATATCCCGCGGACCATGTTTATGCACTTGTTGTACATGGCTCTGTACCCGACGCCATTGACTGTGAAATTCCGATCCAACCAGCATACAGTGCATCTTCAACTTCGACAATTTTTTTTACCAACAAAACCACTGAGGCAAAGGTGAGCCTCATTACTAAACAAAGGTGGAATCGACTTCCAAGTGTTCAATCGGGGAACGATGATCGCCAAACAATATTCGACACTAGAACATCTGGACTTGAATGAGTGTATTAAATAGCCACCATTGAATTGTGACCTTGCTAGGAATCAGAATCACCTAATTTACTCTTGGCAGCAATATTTTAACCAAGTTCGTGGATAGAGGAAGGGAGGCATAATCTCTTCTCTTCTATGACTTAGGTTCTCAATACAATCCTGTCAAAACTCGACAGAGTCAAGGTAGTCGCGTATGCGGAGGATGTAGAAAATTTTGATATCGGAAATAATTCCTTCAGTTCTCAGTAAGATCATTAAAGCTGCCTTGGAGAGTGTAAGCAGATGGGCAAGTCAAGCATGCTTCTTACCATGAAAAGTAGCTACGGGAAACATTCAACTACTTTCCTAATCCTGCAGCGCCATTTCTACTTAGCTGGAAGCTTTATATAGACCAGCAAGTTAAAAAGCATATGCGGCCTTTACGGCTGCAGTAACAGGTTGTTGAATGTATACAATGCATACAGATCACCTGTTTGGTGGCCTGTCTTGAGAACAGACTACAACATTAGCCAACTAAACAAAGTGCAAAGAGCAGCGACTGGATTTCATACCACTTGTCCTTTATATTAAAAGCATAGCAGTAGGTACCGAGGTTAGACTACGAGAAACTGGGTCTTGGTATACTAATTATTTCTGAATCCGATTCCTACGGATTTGGCAACGACTGTAACCGACTACACCATCCCCAAACTAAACGCTAGAAAAGATTTCGTGGTAGAGTGGACTGTTAAATCTACTCTGCGGCTATCCGGCTCTAGGTAGAGTCAGACATCGCAAAACCTTTTCCGAAATCTCGGGAAAAAAATCACAGGATGGTTGTAAAGTATTTCTGCTCTCTTTTGCAACCAGATCCCGTGAACTGTGCTGTTAAAATGGCGCCAAGAGCTCATTAGAGTAAAGCTACCAGTTCTACTTGAAAGGACCCACAGTAAATAGAATGTACATAGAACCTCGATCTTCTTAATTATATTTCATCCTATTCGATGTCTTGCAGAGTATCTTTCTTCGAAATTTCATAACGTTAAAGCAACATAGTCTAGAAACTTCGTCGCCACTGCACCTACAAAAGACTTTCAAACCTTTCGTCTTATGCATGCGTACAAGGCTACTATTAGCAACAAGTGGCTCAAACCATTTGAAAGCATTTTCGCAGACTTTTACAGTTTCTCCAACTACTTCCTATGATAGATCGTTTTGTTAATGCCCTCTCCTCCTAATATCGAATTAAACACACAAAGCATCGGCGTAATTACAAGTCTTCAGAAATTGATTATCAATCCAGCAGTGATAGTGAATGTCTCCTATTATTGTATTGTGTGTGTGTGTATGATTACCAAATCTACTATTATCACCTAATAACTTGGTCTTGAAGGCAAGTTGCCCAATTAATGATTGCATTCCGTGTACGGGCATCTCTGGCTCCGCACGCATTGATTAATGGATATGGGCTACACGATGAGGAAAGCACTTTCTTTTTCCTTTTTTTTCTTTAAAATTCGATTGCATAATGTGAATTCTTGTAGACGGAATGCAACTCGAGGTTGTGCACATGTGTCGTAAGGGAATCCTGGAATTTCTCTGTGTCATCTGATATATGAGTCGGATGAAGGAGTGCAATGGGAACGAAGCCATGGTTTAAATTATAGTGTCGCTGCCAAGGCAGCTGTCGTTAACCCCTAAAGTGGTTGTGTAAGAAGTGCTCTGCAGTGATTGTGTGTCCGGTTGTTCACTTAATGGCTGCATGCAATGTTTAAATCTGTCAAGAGTTAACAGACAGACGGACATGTGTAGCAGAAACACAGAATTCGTACAGCTTGTTACTTTGATGTTTGCAGATAGCAATGCTGCGTTCGTAACTAGGTCAGGAGTTTTCTGTATTAAGATGCAGTCAGATGGTTGGCACTTGGTTTCATTAACCTCAACATGCTCATGGCTCGATCTGTGTGTCTTCACTTCACTTTTTAAGGTGAGCCTACAGACACGCCCACTATTCTATGTATAGATATCGAGCCAGGCGACGGTTTCTCGAGACTAACCCTTACATTTTGTTTTTAAATCATTAAAGCCACTTGCGATTGTTTTTAAGACTAGGTCTTATTAAGTAAAGCCACGCCTAATTTATTAGGATTTGGTTAATAGGTTTCAGATGGACTATAACTCGTTGGAACGTTTACTTTTGTGCTTGTTTTTTTTTTTTTTAATTTGTACGAAATAAAGGCAATGTCATTGAGCTACTGGTTTTATCAAGCAAATTTGGATCAGGTTTGTAGAAATATGTAACCAGGCTTTGGTTCCCCTATAATGCAATCAAAGGATTCAGAGATATAGACTTCAGACAGTTCTTAACCAATGCTACAAACTAATAAGTGTTTGAATCTTTGAATCAAAAAGGTGCTTAATAGTCAAAATCCTGAATGGAGGACTCATTTTTCTGAGCCGCTTTTTTTAACGAAAAGTCAATTTTGATTAAAATTTCGAATTCAAAATTCATAAAATCAATTCATATTGTGTTGAATGCCCAAAAATGTCTGCAATCGAACTGAAAATAGGAGAAAAAATCTTTAAGCTCCATAAGCTGGAAGAAGAACAGTGGCGATCGCACTAAGAAAGCATAAAATAAAATAACACTAAGAGAAGGGATGAGACCTATACCTTTAGCTATGTAGTTATGTTAAATTAACGGGCTCCCGACCCGTAAAGAGTCCCTGCCTGTGACACGGTAGCCTTCCATTCCCTTCGATCCCGAGTACGCTGCTTCCTGTTGTCCAGACCAAGCGCTCTGGCATCCGCGATAGCTTGGTCTTTAAAACGGAGATTCGAGTCGAAACGGGCTGTGAGTCGAAGATCTTCTTTGCTGGAGCATTATTGTCCATTCGCTGCCGAGCCAGTGTAGTCGACGTATTTTGGCTTTTTGGACTACATCCACATCTTGGTTCAGTTTGCGGTTATATCTTCTCCTCCATTCGCCCTCCTCGAGCGAAAATTCGACGAAGAAATTTTCTTTCGAAAGTGCCCAACATGTGCTCTGCTTTCCTGCTTATCGTCCAGCACTCGGCTCCATATAGCAGAACTGGCAGGATCAAAGTTTTGTAGAGCATACATTTCGTCTTCCGAGATAGGAGTTTTGAACCCATTTGTTTTCCAAGACCGAAGTAGCAGCGGTTTCCTAGGGTAAGTCTTCGTCGAATCTCCACTAGGGTGTCGTTCGTGGAGTTGATATTTACTCCGAGGTAGGTAAACTCCCTAACTACCTCAAAGTTACTGTTGCCAACAGTGACGTTTTGTCCTAGACGGTGGACCGATTTGTTTGTTGACACCAGGTACTTGGTTTTGTCCTCATTCACTTCAATGTAGTTATAGAAGGTTACCTTTACCTTCTTAATCGCTTTGATTTGTGAAAACGGATCTGGTGGCATTCCAACGGATAAACCATTAAAACTGTCTTGGGATGAGCATTTTTTTTGAATTGATAATGATAGATGGATGGGACGGGAAGGTACGCCAAGGATTTGCTATATAATTTCATTGTAACAGTGGACGAATAGTACAGAGAAGTTTGTCTAAGTATGGCTACATCATTTAAATCACACAGATCTACATAGAGCATAACCGTCTTTATTTAAAATGTCAAGAGTGCTTATACGACTTAGTCATCAGAATAAGTAGAGTTTACTTAAAATGTTGTATCTATAAGCAGATTAATAGGAGGTGTTTTTCAAAAGCAATCAAATGGTATAATTGAAACAGGCGTGGATAAGCAAAAAGTCAAGATTGATCTCCATCAGAACGTGTTATCTAGATTAGATTTTTTTTTTCCAACCTCAGACCTCAGACTGACCTTCACACTTACAAAGCGGGCATTCCATAAAAAAGAAAACTAAATTGCTCACTCGGATGCTTAATTGAATTCTCCGTCCAACAACCAAACCTTTTGATCCTCCCGTATCTATCTATCTTTTTAATAGCCTCTTAAGTATGAATCACCCTCCAATAGTGAACTGCACATCCGACATTCCCCTCGTCGTGTATCCTCGCCTTATTACTCCTCTATAACTACTTGAGAATTACGTGTCTTACTGACCATCACTATCACCATCAGCACCGCCACCACCTTTACAAGACTCAGGCGACACCACCCGTAATTCCCCATCTAATAAATAACAATAAAAGCAAAGGAAAACAACAAAAGCAAAACGAAAACCAAAACTAAAACAATGACCGCCTCTTCAGTTGTCTCACCAATCTGCATATACGCAGCCCATAGATACTCCTCTGCTTCGTCGTCGTCGTCGTCATCGTCATCGTCGTCGTCGTAACTAGATCTGGGGTCACAGCTCCAAAACGAAGAAACTCACTCACTACGCCTCACCACCGCTCACTGTTGCTGCAGAAGGTTTGCATGGCGCGTATAAAAGCACTTGAATTTCGGTAAATCGACATCATTTCCATCTTGGGACTACCAGCGGCAACTAGGAGACGACGACGAACACGACAGCAACGCATCACCTCTCTGTGGATTATTTCTAAAGCATTTCTTTACAAAAAAAATAAAAACTCGATCGAAGTGAAACTCGCAGCACAATGAAATTATTCGTAAGTGTTTGAGCGGTTAAGACCCTTCCCTGTGGATACGTGGAGGGCAAAGTGAAAGTGTTACCATTGTAAATCATTCATCCATGAATTCTCTCTCACCATACAGATCTGTTGCCTTTCCGCTGCACTGCTCTTGGTCTCGTCGTCAGCGACCGCTGCCAAGGTTGTGGCCAAGCACCCAAAGGATTCAGTGAAGGGTAAACGTGAGCTGCCACCTGGATCGTATACTGGAGCGTCGTATAAGTACCTTCCTCCAGGACCGATATCGATAGGCGGAGGAGGTGGTGGATACTCCGGAGGATATTCGGGTGGATCATCGGGTGGTCTTGACTTTGGCCATGGCGGAGGTGGTTATAGTGGAGGAGGCGTTGGTGGCTCAAGTCTCGGTCATGGCAATGTCGAGACGTACATAGTGCAGTCATCTGGTGGAAAGGGATCTTTCGGTGGATCATCATCGTTGGGCGGCGGTTACAAGTACTCTGGTGGTGGATTCGGTGGTGGAGCAGGCCTGGGACTTGGAGGTGGACACAAAGTTCAAACAGTCGTTATTCCATCGCAATCCTATGGCGCCCCCGGGCTCTCCTTCAGTAACAGCAACTCATACAGTGGTGGACATTCCTCGTCCCTTGGTGGCTCCAGTTACTCCTCCGGTGGAGGTCATTCACCAGCAATCAGCTATGGACCTCCAGCCGTCAGCTATGGTCCACCGTCTGTGGGTTACTCTGGTGGACTAGGTGGTGGCAGCGGACTGTCCTTCGGTGGATCATCTTCCCATGGGGGTAGCGGTCTATCCTTCGGTGGATCATCTTCCCATGGCGGTAGCGGTCTTTCCTTCGGTGGATCATCCTCTCACGGCAGCTCATCCCTCGGCGGCGGTAGCTACTATACTACAAAACTATCCTCAGTTCCATCATCCACTTATGGCGTCCCACTTGCGGCGCCGCTCTCCTCATACTCTCCCAAATACACGAGTAGTTCGTTCGGAGCAATTGGAGGCGGATCAAGTGGACCTCAGTATGCTGCTGGACAGAAGGGCCTCGGTCACTTCTCGTACTCCTCCAGCAAACCATCCGCCCTGCACACAGACTTCATTTCATCATCCGGCGGTAGTATCGGTGGTGGTGGGTTCGGAGCAATTGGCGGCCATGGCAAAGCACCCTTCAAGCCATCCGCGTTCCTAGGCTCAAGCCAAGATTCCGGTGCTTCATATCCCAGCAACGACTACCTGCCACCATCACAAGAGTACCTGCCCGCCTCCCAAGGCTACGCCGGTTCATCATCGTCCGATGACTCTGGCTATCAAGTACCATCAACGGTATATGGCGCCCCTGGTGGAGGGTCCCAGAATATATACGAACAGGCCGCGCCCATCCACGAAGCCTCATCCTTCGGCGGCTCAGACGACAACTACGTAACCCCACAACAGTCGTACGGCGTCCCCTCAGCTCCCGGCAAGAACTACCTGCCCCCCAGCTCCAGTTACGGCGTGCCCGGCCATCACTAACGAAGAGCCCATAGCCCATAGGTAGAACATCATGAATCTCACAGTGGAATTTATTTTTGAGCGCACGTCGACCATTTGTATATTTTTGTAATTCATAAGTTGCTTGCTGTATTTATTTTTTTTTAATAAAAAAAATTGTATTTTAGTTTAATTTTTGTAGAAGACTGTGCCTTATTATTGGAATTTGTATTCAGCGCGACATTTGCTGTGCGCTGACTTTCTCTCTTTCTCTTTCTCGCTCTCTGGGCACTAAATCAAACCGTCGAATGCAAATTATTCAGCGGAAAGTGCCAAATCGCCATACGTGTGCAGATGGACGGACAAAATTTTCTTGCAAATCAATCGAAAGTGCCTAAGCGTTGCGCTGCTAAAGAATATCACAACAAAATTTGTTTTCTTTCCTCCACGACGAGGTGCTCAATGAGTTATATTCAAATGCAAACGGAATGCTGAGAAGGTGATTGGTATTCAGAGAGAAGTTTGGTAATTTGTTGATTTGGTACTTTCCTAGGTTTCGGTTTTGTTTCTTTTCTTTTGTTCTTTGGAATTTACTTTCGTATTTGTTTGTTGTTTCAGCGGAGATAAGAATTGGCAATTTGCGCAGTGCACATGTGCAGAAGATAAAAGCAGAAAAAAACTGGTAGATGTGCCACAAGGCTGGGCCGTTGAACCCATTCTTTTAACTATTTTGCACTTGGATTCAGAATTTGGGTGTGAATACAAATTTTGCATCACATTTTATGGCTATGGATTAGAATGTGGATCAATTGTTTTTTTTTGTAAAAATAAGCTGGTCCTAAGTGAAATGGAATCCAAGAAAAAAAGTTTGGTGTTTGAAGATACTTATTCGACCTAAGGCTGACAATGGACCCAAAAAACAAGTGAATGGCTTGTAATGACTGATAGTCGATATCATTCACTTTCACTAGACAGGAGAAATCTCTTTTCAAAACATGCACCGACCTTTAAATAAGGACAGTGTTCAGATATGGATTTAAACTACTACTTGGTTAACTACATGTTGGGAGACGGGGATATACCTTTGATAAGCATAGACTAGGATACGGACCGTAAACGACTTAGGCAAGTGCAGAGCCAGATAGGACTAAATATGAAGCATTGAAGAGCAAAATACCTTTTAGCAAGGTTCAGGTCCTTATTATACACTTGCGTCACATTACATAGGTCAAATATGTACCTATATTAGAACATAAAGCTAGAAGGTTGGTGTAACGAAATTCAGAAACTCGATGTGTCAGGTGAAAGAGGCCCACAATCAACTGTGTTAAGACGTCTCGATGTCGGTTTTTAAACTACTTTTATTTCAAAATTGATGTAAGGTCAAGGAAACGCTCAATGGTCAAACCGACAAAGCGGGCCAAGAAGATACACATGCGCTATGAGTAGAACTGAGTAGATGAGGAAGTATACCTCCGAGGCGAGTATATTATTACACCAAATAGTCTATGACTATAAGCAACGATGCAGCCAGCAATGGTATAGGTGCATTCCCAAGACCAAAAGCTGAGGTACAATACCACACAGACACAGAAACACTGTCCCCAAGACGCCGTCCGAGAACAGTAACTCTGATATCCATTAGAACTATCAGCTATCATAAAGGGAGTACTCAAATCGAAACTGGTCCAACGCTGATTCAACCTGATACTCTGTACTTATCGTCCTGTTAATTCGGTGTTCCCACGGAAATGACAAGAACGATGAACAAGCAAAGTTCAGAAAGTGACTCAAAATGAAACAGCAGTATAAAGAAAGACAAACAAAAACCAGAATTACTATTTTCTACAGCCATGATAGCAGACCACTTCTTCTCTTTCGAATCCGCAAAGCATGACAAAACCAGAATTGCAGCTCACAGAAAGAGCTACTTACTTATCAGAAAAGTCATCAAAATCCAATAGTACGGTCCAGTATGAACTCGAAATGATTTAGGGAAGTCACGATATGTAGAGTATACATAAGTGACTAATTCAAAGTGACAGGATCTATAGACAACTCCTATAATTTACCCTAAACTTAGGTTCAAAAACGAACCCGTAAACAAGTAAAACGCTCGAAAGACAAAAAAACATGTCAACATTTTCAGTAGAATTTTCAAAAGCAAAGTCTGAGAGCACCTTATGCCATGAAGCCTAGTACACCAGAGGAATCGTTCTAAGACCCAATGACACCTGAGTTTCAAACCACTATCTCACAATATCTGTCCTATCTTCTTTCATCACTCTTTACTTATACCAAAAAGATTTTATACTTTTAGGCCTTTGTACAAAAATCAACAAGTCGAGCTGTGCTTTGAAGCCAAGGGTGAAGTAAAGCCCCCTTCTGTATATAGGAAGGGGGCTAACTACATGATTCTCCTCCACGCAATGAGTTGTTACGAATCTACATTCTCCAAAAATCTAGGTCTTAAATCATACTGATCCTTCTACCGGCCAAAAGAAAGATTTTCTAATTGCCTTTTATGATAGTAACCACCTGACCACAGCACTCAATAAGTAACACGCGACATCAGTTTACAAGGCATCAGCAAACACGGCTTCCATACCTTCTACTGAAGCTACAGCTCACCAAAACGGTTTTAGAGTCCACCACCAAGTCCGGTTGACAAAAAATCAAAATTCTTGTATACTTTAATTTTCCAATCATCTTCGCAAAATGCATAGTTTTTTGAGATATAAGCGAGAAATTGAAACAAATGCAAACAATTTTAAGAAATTTTTACTGTGTTCGTTATGCAGTTCACCTCCTACAAGGAAGCAAACTTGAAATTCGGATTCCCCACCCCAAAAAACATAGTTTTGTTACAAAAACGGTTGATTTGAAAACCAATTGACTGAACTAAAAGCGAAACGAGTAATAGACCAATCAGCTTTTAGAACTGTGCAGTTCAACTAACACATCGAGTCTGTTTTCGATGTCACTTAAACATCCAACGACCTACATACATAGTCTATATAATGGCCTACCACATGGATCAGCTCTAGGTCCGTTGCTTTTAAATCATTATTTTTTTCTCCGTCAGAAGCCTCCAACAGTGCGAACTAAATTTAATAAGTAACTTCAGGAAATCGGATGTGTATTCAAACGCCGTGAAACGCCAACATAATGATAAAGAAATTAAGCTCAGGACCAATATGGAATCCCATTAGTAGATATGCAAGAAACGACTCTAGGCTAACACTTTGAATGTTGTACACAATCCTTAACTACCAACTTCTAAGTACTTATCAAATTCTTGGGACATCAACTTCCTGACCCCCAGTGGCTTCAAATCATTTCCGAAAGGACGTTAGATTGGGGGACGATATGTGACACGATCAGGCAAATGGAGGCAACCGTCTGTTATTACGCATGAAACCACATTGCTATGACCATATTTATTCATTATTCAACACATCTCATTAAGCCACATCGAAATGTATCAAAACAACCACTGACCCCACACAGCCCTCATTACCAGCACTTATAACAGCTCCACAAAAGATTGCTCTTCAGCTGGCTCCACAATGATCTCTCAAGCCATTTACATCATGACAGATATGAGTAATGATCGCATCATTATATCGAAGTAATAATTCACAGAAACATTATTAAAACTACACTTAATCAATATTTATATAATTTCGCATGTCAGGGGCCCGCGCCGCTAATAATAGCCCGCACCGAGCAGTGACGACAAAATCAAAGTTACCAAGCCACAGCGAGAGAAGGCAGAGAAGAAAATAAAAATCAAAATCGAAAGTGAATGTCCGACAATTATTTAACACTGCACAGAGGCAGACAGGCGCGAAAGGGTTCACAGAAAGATGAAACAGAAAAAAAAGCAAACGAAATCAAAACAAGATCAAAACGAAATCAATGTGCAGATTAAGCGGCCTCACTTCCAATAGAAAGTCAGGTCTTGCTGGAGAGATGCTTTTACTTTTAACGCGCGAAAAGGGCGCAGACTTCTGTATCGGTTGTGGACAATTAACCAGCGCCAAGTGATTGATGCCCAGCCTTGAGGTGGGTCTTGTGGTAAAAGATTGCCGTTGCGATGGCCAGACACCCCTCTGGCTTGGGCTAAGAATTATGAGATGTGAATGTGGTGGTTATGTAAGAAAAAGGAGAAGAAATTCTCATGCGATGGGTTATGTTG
The DNA here is from genome assembly GCA_963583995.1 of Xylota segnis. Taxonomy (NCBI): domain Eukaryota; kingdom Metazoa; phylum Arthropoda; class Insecta; order Diptera; family Syrphidae; genus Xylota; species Xylota segnis. Next base: position 61,135,579 of record OY757237.1, read on the forward strand.
TTGTGACAGCGTGCGAGTAGTTCAGGCGGACAAACTAGGTCAGCCAGAAAGATGGGAAAAATAAGTATCAATGGACAATGCAAAGACTGGTGAAGATGTAATGTAGAGGGGTGCATGTTATAAAGGGGAAACATTGACAATTTGGTTTTCAGACAAGATGCGATCTACTCTGACCAAAATCTATGAAGTGTTTCCCAAAATTGACAGTTGAAGTGCATTTGAGCAGGTTCAAGGCTGAGTGTTGATCAACCCAGCGGAATGATCCGGTGGTAGATGGTGGGAGATCAAACCAAAAATCCACTTAAAAGGAAAGAAATTTCTCTTCGTTCATAAAAAGTGAAACTATGCCCAGTTGCATGTCTTTGACGATGGTAGACCCTATAGTCGGACGATTTCCACATCCTGCTGGTTGACTTTACAATTCTTTGATTTTCCTTGATAATCCCTTTTCTAACCCGACTTTCAAAAAGTCTTGCATAACAAGACTTCAAAATGCCTTGTGCACATAGATCTACAGCGATGCGAGAACCCACTAAGAAAGCAGCTACGATTGGGAACCCAATGTATTCCATCATCTTATCCAAATCCTTAAGGTCAACTCCTTTTAGCAGTCAAGACTATTTCAAATACATAACTTTCCTTGTCTTAAACCAACCGCAACTACTGCAGTAGCTGTGTGTTAGACGTGATAATGCAATGTGGTGGTAGCACTGCTTCCAGTTCTTTTACCTGATGCTTCATGTTTAAACTATCTTTGAAGACAGCTTCAATTACGATGTCGGCATGTTTAAAGCTGTCATACGATAGTGTTGATAGGTATAAGATACTTCGCCTTTGTCTAAACCTATAATGCGTGTGCATTTCACGACCTTTTTCAACCCTTTTTGCATCTGTCCCACGCCTCTGGAGAAACATTTTCTTTCATGGCCACTTGATAGTCTTTATGGACGGAAACTTGAACTTGTTGATTGGTGTGGATAGTTGTGGAAGAATGAAAGAAGAAGGCATGATTGGTAGTTATCACTAGTTAATAGAAATAGAGGATACACTGAAACAGAGAAACTAATGAACTGTTGTGAAAATAAGGTCCAAGTAGTTTGAAATACCATTATCTTGACTATAGTCTCCAGCCGAACTAGGAACGGATATCACTTAGACAAAGGATTGATCATCGGATAGAGTCCACTGAGCTGAGCCTGATTAAAGTTGTTAAAATAAGGATGAGTCAATTATTTGGTCAATAGTATCGATAGAAAGGTAGAAAAGTAGGATTCAATAGGTTCGGCCAGAAAAATGCACATGGATCTGTTAGATCTGTTAGAAGAAGAAGAAATGGCGAGGAGGACAGAGTCAAGGCTGATTAGCAAAAACATTAAAGCCAGGGGGATAAATTCTAGATATCTATATATTTAGATCAAAGCCAACAGCAGCCTTGGAGACAATATTGAGTCTTCTTCCATTTGGCATTGAATGGGTCAGCTCGGCAGTCAAACCTGTGCTAAGTCTAAGAAAAGCCGAATTATGGTTCCAAACCTTATGGTTATGCCTCTACATTGAACCAGTGGAATCGTCCTATGGAATTGTAATCAGAGACTCTACCAGAGTCCCTAGCAGATAGAAATAGGATAAAGGTATAGTTTGTACCGGGAAAGAACGAGCTATCGTCCGACTGTTCTAACATTGATGTAGGTAGGCAAGTGTCTAAAAGCAATTTAGAGGTCAAAGTGATATCCTTGTTCTAACTGACCATATCACACACTCCTCACCATTTTTAAGAGTAATCCAACGAGGAAGCTAACAGGCGATTCATATGTGCTTGGGCCACATCGTCATGGGTAGTCTATAACAAAAAGAGATCTGGCAATCTCATGAAACTCCGTCGCAGGAATATCCGGACAGCTATGATGTCGTCGGAGGAAGAGGGAGTAGAGTCACTACTTGTAATACGCTTGTCTAGCACTAGTCCCTAAAAACAGGAAGGTCTTCGGAGCTACTTTCTTCGGAAACTGGACGATTTGAAAATCATTGGATTGAATAAACTCCTGAGATTTATACACATATCTGAGAGGACTATGGGGGCGTCGTGGCTCAGTGGTTAGTGCGTTGGACTATGGAGCAAGGGGTTCGAGGTTCGAATCCCAGTCGGGGAACACCTAAACGTTTTTCACGGCCCCACCTCTCGCGAGCGTCTGACAAACATCCGAGAGTACCACTGTCCTGAGAAAGTTTCTCAAATAACAAATTGCCCTTCGGACACGGCATAAAACAGTAGGCCCCTTCCATTCGTGTAAAGAATATAACACCCACAACACGAATGGTTGTGAGAAGCTAGGCCCTGGGACCCATCGACCTGTAGCGCCAAGTATTTAATTATTTTTTTATCTGAGAGGACACAATGGATTCGTCGCTAGTCGTTGACCATTTTAATGTCAAAGGGGACACCCTTAAGACTATGAATACCCATACTAATGGTTCTGTCAACTTCTAATACTTCTTTCTATAAACAACACAATATCTGATGAATAAATCACAAGATCCACCAAATATCATATCAATTACGAACTATTTAATGAGAAACATTTGTCACAGGTGAGTGACCCAATTTTCGTTGCAAAAAAACAAATGCAAAACCTGTCATTATGACTTATTCATGCAGATTATTACGAGAGGGGTTTTCTTTTCTTTTTTTTATAGTTTTGTGTAGCAGAGAACAATGTGCCAATTAAATTTAGCTAAACGACTTGCGAAATCTAATTTGTTCATTGTCCACTTCATTGCTTAAAATTTACAGTCGTTTTTATTGGCTTGGCTGAATGAATAAAAGGAAAACTGAAGCTAAAGCAGGGAAACTCTTACTTTTTTTTTGGTAACGCTAATGCTTAAGCATGGGTAACCATTGACCCTCCGGTTTTATTGGCTTAAGGTTGCGGAGTCACGAAGACAAATGGTGAGATAGAATTTTAGTAGCATAACTTCCGTGCATTTTGGGTAGTGTGCTACTAACGTTTGTTTATATAATTGAATGTGTAACGCTGGCATTGGTCTCTGGAAATAGTTCCACTGGTATGCTCTACAGTAGTTTCTACATTCATTGAAGAAAACATTAGCTGCGGTAAATAGCTTAGCTTAAGGCCCGAGTGCCATAAAAATGCAGTAAGTAGTGCTAAGTGCAAAAGGAGTGTCACTTTCAAAGTATATGAGCCAATGTTGAATGGGACTGTGCTGAGTACGGAGACAACACTAGAGTAAGCTTCGCCTTTGGTATACATTTCGAACTATCGACCCTTTAAGGTTGTCTTTCCGAATCGTATTCTGTGGGATTCCCTCAATTGATACCCTAATGTGAATGTGCAAATGGGAGACTCAGGGAGAATGGGAGAATCAGAAATACACAATTTGTCTGAGTCGTTAGGACTTCCCACCAAAAGATTTTCCTTTCGAGCTCTGTGCCAGTGCATACAAAAATCCTCCGAAATCACATGTAAATATAAAGTTGTCATGTCCTTTGATTTTATTCATGTATACTTTGTATACATGTTAACCAGATAGCTATAATTTAAAGTCCGTTGGAACAAAGCAAATAGGTGTCTTCCTGGAATCTAGAAACAGTCTTAAGAGATGTCAACAAACACAAACACTTCTGAAAAAAGGACGAAAGAGTATTCTCTTTGAATACTGAATACCAATGATCCTCAGGAACTTCGTAACTGATCACTGCTGTCTCAAATATCACCTCAAGAAAACTGGTCCAATCCCTTGAAGACACTAGTCTACCATTGCTCAGACTGGGCTCAAACACTTTCGCAAAGGCCTTAGAGATAGCAACAAAAATCTCTAAAAGGCTATGGTAGGCTTCTTGAGGCTATTTCATTTCCCAATACCCCAATTATAAAAAAAGCTTCAGTATTCTAAACGAGGCATCTCTTATTATAGGAAGAATAAGTAAGAACAGTGACAAAATTTCGTTGATACGATATAACGATACAGTCAGAGCGACATCAACTTAAGTGTATAAGTTGAGGTACTTCCATAAATTCGGAATTCCGGTCAACTAATCTCTTTAAAGACTGAGTTAGGAGATGACGGTTAACTAATTATTAACCCCGAATACTATTGCTACACTTGTTGATAAACTATCCAAGAGAAATCAGGACAAGAACGATATTCTTCAGAGAAAGGTGAACAATTTTCATGTCTCTTACTGAAAATAGTTTGCCAACAAGTTCAAACTATAGTGGTAAAATAGTTTTGGGTGAAGCTAAGAAGGTAGTAGTAGCCGGAAAATGTAGCCTGTACGATACAAGCTCAAAATATATTCGCTGCTGGCATATCTTTTTCCCATTCCTCGACATTTACCATCAGTTGAATTGATTAAGTTTGTGATCGGGCTTTTATTCAATATTCGTTGGATAAAAGAATGTACCGAATGGCAAGTAAGATAATTTGACATCAGATGGATACTAGAAACCGCCACAAGCATATTGCCAGAGCATTCCTTAGAACAAATGAAGTATGTGTTCGAACAATACTGTATAGAAGAACCAAAGCCGTTCGTCAGCTTTATGAATTTGTTTTTGTTTTTTTTTTTTTTTTAATCTGAAACAATGTTAAACAATGTTATCACATTTTTTAGTTTTAAGCTCCAGCTACCTATAACCGAGACTGAAACTGAGATATAATCATAAGGCATTGCTATGCATTACTAATTATTTGAAAATTTTTAAATATTTCGATAGAAAATTCCTTACCCAGAAACCCTAGATACTTCAAAGAAGATAAGTGGAGTGCAGGAGCACTAAAAGACTTTTTAGGAATGGATTGTATTAACACATAACATAGTTAAAGGAATCTCTGACTACAGATACGATTTCTATGGTAAAAGGTAAGTACACCTAATACAGAATACAGTTTGGTTAAAAATTCAACAAGATAGAATTATTTAGAAGGGAGATAGAAGAGAACTGAGTGGATTGAGGCAAAATCACTCAGGCGAAGAGACGATTCAAAGCACAACATAACCTTGACAAGTACTGTCGCAAGACATTGTCATTATACTGTATACGATAGTCAGTGTGATAAAACAGAATGACAGTGAGTGCAAAAATCCATGTGCCAAGATCACAGCAAGAAAAATCACTCATGAGATTGAAGAACCTTACAGAAACAATCTTGAAAATCTAAAAAATCTTAAATCTAAAAAACGTTAGACCACATTCTACGACTCATAATTATTTCTTCGGAAATGGCAACACAAATGACAAGCTATCTGGAACTCCTTTGATCAAACGTTAACAAGTCTGACAAAAGAAGAGCTGACAACAACTTTTTGAGACATCTTGTCACTCTGCAATTTATTTATGCGTATGTAACTATGTACATTCAAGAGTTGTACCAGAATAGCTTGCTTCGAGAAGGTTCTAAGGCTCATTTCATGTTAAGCTTATACATATGTATCTATGCATCTGTACAGACTAATATCTTATATATAGTTACTTATCATTCCAAAGAAAAGGGTAAAACAACCGACACACCTACATTACCATGTTACCAAAGGGCAGTGATAAACCTAACCTAACCTAATAAAAAAAAAACAACAGCAATGTTTAATTATTCCACAAACTACATTTAAAGGTGACTGACATTATATTCCAAGTGATTTGCCGCTACCACTTGCAACGCGCTATCCAACTCTACACCTGTTCAAGAAAGCGCAAACATTTGACGGCATTGGACTACAATAACCACACCAAAACAACACCTCTGCTATCGGTAATCTTAAGACTTCTTTTCAAATTTCATTCAGTTGAAACCAAAGACGATTTTATCTGCGATCACACGTCCGAATATTTAGTATCTCAAACTGCATCAATCAATTTCCACCACAGACTCATGGCTTATTTGACTATTAATACGAGAAAACTACCTCATTTCACTTTCTTTTCAATGGACGTGTTGGTCGAATTGAAATTCCCCGGCATTTTCATTGTGATCTTCTCTGATTGACACACATATTCTGTTACCGATTTTTCTTTTACTTTGTTGTTCATTTGGTTTTCTTTTTGTTTTGTTTTGAGTTGAGCACGTACCACCTCGTTGTGTTTATTGTCAATGTCTTTTGTTTGGCAAATTGAATTTTGATTGATTTATGGTTTGTTTTGGTTTATATGTATCGATCGATAACAACACAATCCTTTGTGGCCGTAAAATAAACATTGCATAAATCTTCGCAATTGTGCAACAGATTGAAGAAAGTAGAAAAAGAAGGAGAAAACAAAAATCAAGAAAAAAAAAAAACAAATCCTTTCACTTCCTAGAGAAATACATTTAATTATGTTTTTAAAGTAAATTTCAGAAATTTCCAATAATTCACAATAATTCATCCTCTCAGCCCACACCGCGTCTGTGTACAGCCATGCTGTGCAATTAAGTCGTCAATTGTACAAGTAATTGGCAAATTTATTTGACGTTCACCTACACCTTTCTATCCTGCCGTAATTCTCTTGCTCTGCGCGGCGCGCTCTTCAATGCATTGAAAGCACCCATGCACGATCGTACTGAAGATCAAGTTCGCTACTCAACTCTTTCGTTTCAAGTTTTTTTTATGTTTTTTTTTTTTCATCGCGTCAATTCAAGCGTACAAAACTAACTCCCAGTTATTACGCTCCCTTTTCAGTTTTTTTTTTATTTCTGCCAAACCGATGGTAAATTCCTATCTGTGTGATATAGAAATTATGGAATTTAATCTTTGATCTTGAGCGCGCGCTCGAGTTAGCTTCCTTATTCCTTGGCGGTACGGTGGTATCAAGTACAAGTGTTGGCATTCCGGTTTATGTTTTGCTCTCGAAATGAAAGTAACATAAGAGATAGTGGCAATATGGTGGTGGAAAGTATTTATTTGTTGCATGGTCATGATGAATGAGATAATATTTAAATAACACAGATTAAGTGAATAATTAACGATGTAACACTTTGGTTAGCCGGCATGGATACGAGTGAGTTTGTGCGCTCACTGAGTGGTAACAAATTTATGGGCTTCTATGGGTGTGTGTTGAATTTTATAATCGATTTCTAATAAACTTGACCTTCGCGTGAGACCCAGCGATTTCACAACCTTACCACAAGCCATAAACAAGAAATTCTCTCATCAAACTGGACGAATTTTCGCAACATTGTACGAAATCACATTGGCATCTAAATTATAACCCAAAACTTGACTTCGAAAACGGGTTATAATTGAAAATGAAATAACAGAGACTTGTTAATGGAGAAATGCAATAAAAGACGTAAAACTTGCGGTAAAAAAGGAGTACAAACAAGAATTAAAAATGTAATGCTCAATGGGAGCTGTTGGTTGGCTTCAGTGGTGGTTTTAGCTTTTAGGGGTAAATAACTTGCATAATAACTTTTGCACAACAACTCCTAGTAATGGGTACATTGGTTTAAAACGATTACTCAAAACATGCATGCAAAGGTGCATTAAACCAAGGAGGATCGTGATTAGTCGTGGTAGATCCACTAAACTGGTTGCGGAGTTTATCAAATGTGTAAATTACGTCTGCATGTCGTAAAATTACTTCAAGATAAACAAACAGATGGTGTCTACTGGTGGCATTGCTCAGTTGATACAGACCACCAAAAGTTAGCTAAGTATTTTCAAGAAAAATCATTTTCGCTGAGAGTTTCAACAAAAAGCCGGAAACTAAATGAGTAATTGTGATTTGCTTTTCAAAATTGTCAAGCTTTTCATTTTGTGAAACCAAAAATTTGCGTTGCATGCAAAAAAAGATTCAAACCAAGTTAAACCCCATTGAGTCACAACCAGTCAACATCAGAGATACTTGTTCGAATTCGAAGTCATAGATTTCTATGACCAAATGTGTTGTACTTTTAGGAGCAGCTTGCAATCTCACCGGCCATTGTATATTTTTGGGCTCAATTCACAGCGAGACATGGATAAACTACTGAAGATAAACAATGACAATCAACTTTCCTAAATCCTCCAACCATCACAATCGCATATACAGGAAACAAGCCAAGCTCACACATCCAGGAACATTAGTCCATAAACGAGAGGGAATGTCTCGATGAGGTTCTTTTTTTCACTTGATGATGTTTTACCATATTTGCCAGCACATCACATAACTCAAACCTAGTATTTATGATCACAACTACCACTGTCACTCTGATTCCGCCAAGAAATATGTTTAACCGGCCATTTGACAAGTTTTACATTCCATATAACTTATGGTCATTGAACCACCGGCACATCAAGTGGTTAGTCAAGTGCAGGTATTAGCACTTTGCCTTGTCTATAGCGTATGGTTATACATATTGTTGATTGCAATTGGCAAGTGGGAATTAATTGTCCAAATCCCCCACCCACTGACGGTTGATGGTGTAAGAGCAACCGCACAAGCATGTCACCTTGACCATGGTCGGTGTTTTTCTTTGTGTGTTTTTCCTTCATTTTCAACATTTGCAGCGTAGATTTGGTTGAGTGCTGCTGCTGAACGATTACCGCATATTTTGCAACTTTTATTGATCGGTTTTCCAAGTTTCCCTCCCGTTTGCTGGAAAATGCGAAATTGGCGGGGAACAAGCCAACAAGCAATTTGAGAGTATATAAGTTTGCGAGGAGTTGGTGAACCAATATAATGTTTTAAACAAGCTCATACAGATTGATACAGTGTTGTGATCGCATTTTTATTATTTTTTTGTTATTAAGTCCTGTTTAAATAAGAACTAAAAACAAGGTGATATTTTGTACAAGTCTGGTGATATTTTTTGATTAATTAATACTTTGTGGGGAGTAGTGATTGAATTATGTGAAGTTCGCAGGTCAACTCTTTTGTTTTAAACGCGGTTTTAATGTTTTACTTGCCAAAGTGGATGAAAATATTTGAAGTTTGTCAATGGGAGTGAAAAACTAGCAGTTTCTTTTGCCAGTAAAGGGTATTTTGAAATTACTTATATGAGCTATGAGGAGAAATCCTGCGAAAATTAAAAAACAAGCGGAAATGAATTGTGCTTTCTTGCATAAAGCTAATACGTAACGATTCGGATTTGACAATTAAGACATTATCGAGCGGAACATATGACAAACAGGAACTACTTACTTATGAGAGATTACTTTTCACTACTTTCTACGCTTTCCTTGAAGGATTTAAGTGCGAGCCTTGGGCTGTAAATAAGTCAAATGTTATGGGAAGTTCATATCGGTAGAAGACCTTGAAAACTTGTGTCTTGTCACATGAAAATCAGCTCAAAAATATTACTTTTACATGTAGATCATGATCTGAAGTTTCTTTGGAAGATTTTCGACCGATAACTCAATAATACGTCTCCATGGGTCATAGTAAAGTTGATTTCTTAACACATTTCCTCTTACAATCTACATCGCTTTGTCGATATCAAATGATGTGCTTATACATCGAATTTGACTCAAAATTATGTGAGCCATCCATCCACTCTAGCAGAGCAACAACCTCCGTTAAACTCAAGTTCACCTTGACTGCATTCTTATCAAAACATTTACATGTTCCAGAGCAATAATCACACTAAGTGATCTCCTCAATTTACAACCAGTCAAGCACTTCACCCACGAGTTCCACGTATTTTATTGAAAATTTGTTTATTCTAAGAAAATGCGATGGAAATTCAGTCTCTTTCGCAATCACCCCTCTTACATAATCTTTACAATGGAAGCACTTGACATCTCCCCCGTTTTTCTGTGTTGTTTCAGATGCTTCGACTTCTCATACTCTGCCTGGCGAGTACTTTAGCCTTCGCCGTATCCAATCCGGAGATTGCAACAAAAAGTGGCAAATCACCATCAACCTCATCAATTCAACAGCAAATTACACAAAAAGTAACATCACAGCACAGCGACCCTCTGTTAAACTCGATCAATGCGTATGCCCAGCAATACGAGAGTGTTACTCCTCAGAAGCCATATGGCTACACCACACAACTCTACTCACAGCCATACCCAACGCCGAACAACTACAAGTTGTCTAGTTCACCAGAACTGCCGTCGTCGCCCACAATTGAACACAATTTCCAACCGATCCCATCACCACAGCACCATCATCAGCCGCAGATTCAGACCCAGCAGAGTCCTCCAACTCCGGTCATTATGCAGTACATACCACAGTCGCAAATCAATGATGGTGTGCAGTACCTTCAGTTGATTCCAAGTCGTCCACTACTTGTCCCAATCAGCCCATATATGTCACAGATGCCACAGGCATATCAGGCATCGCCTCAGATCATTTCTTCGCCACAACTTAATGACTATTCTGGACGAACCGTCACTACAACCGATCCAGATCCTGTTACTGGAATTCCTTACGGACTACAGTCATATGCCAACAACTTGCAGAACTACCGCACCTACAGGGTCAATAGGGAAGTCAAACCAAACAATATACCCACTGGGCTATCTCTCAACATGAACGAGTACATGCCATCCCCGAATGACGCACCCAAAACATTGATGATGGTCAGAGGACGGCCATAGAGATAGATGGGAGACCCCGTCATTAGATATTAAGTCTTCATTTTAGTTTGTAGTCTTTGTTTGTGTGTCCAGTAATTATGTATCTACCGAATAAATTAATTTATTACTGTTTCTCTCTGTGAAATCACTCTGAAGGTCTCAAGTTGTTGTTTAGGGCCATTGGGCAGCACCGATGTGAGTATCTTCATGATGCACAACTACCGAAATTAATCAAAATTAAACGCTGCGAAGAGCCCCTCAGGGGGCAGCTTCGATGCGCTGTTTGAAAATGATCCACTTTAGAGGAGTGGAAGATCGTTCACGATTACGTGATGGGTGACTTAAGATGCTGGGGCTACAAGTACGTGTGCTTCAACGAGGGGAAATGCATTTCCCGCTTAAGTGAACCGATGTAGGAAATTAGTTTTGTCCAACTAGAATCCATTAACGAAAATGTCGACACTAATGGTCGTCGTCTCTCTTTCTTGATGATGGAGGGTCTAATCGAAGAGAAAGGAAAAGTGGTGAAATAATGAACGCGCTGTGCCGTGTTCTATTTGTGACTGTCATTCGTCTTTGTTGAGAGGCGATCCTTGAAAGAGAGGTGTTCCCAGTGTCAGCTTGACACGAGACATCAACTACCAGGAGTGATTTAGAAACGTATAGTGTCATTACATACTGGGATGGTTCAGGACAGGACAAAGACTTAGCTGACAGTTAGTGAAGGTTCATTTACAGATACCATCCGCGGTAATGACAGGCAAAGTTTAACCACACAAAATTCTCATTAAGGAGGGAACGATGTGATCATAGGAGATTTATGACATTTGGGATGAAGCCACCTTGATGAAGGAATACACAACGAGATGTCAAACTAAGAATCAGCCGCAGACCACCAAACGAGTCCCTAAAGGAAAACAAAAGTCGTAAGAATACACAAGAGAGCTACTTTGTGCAAATTTCGCCAACAAATCAACTATTAGGCTCCGTATAACCATGCTTTATATCGTTTCGAATTCAGGCACTGAGCTTGCAGCAGCTCATGTCATTTTAGACTTACTAGGAAGGAAGTAGCTCAGAAGGAGTCGGAAGTTTGTGCCAGCACTAACACGATTTTCACAGACCAACTGAGACAGAGAAAACTGAACTTGTTTTTTCAGATTGGAAGAGGTTATTCAGGTTATTCAGAGTCACAGAAAGCCAAGAGGTATTCGTATCTATCATTAGCGAACTATTCCTCACTTTGTGTTCCTAAAAGACCGAGTTCATGCTCTAAATGACTAAAAGAAGAATCGTACCACAATTCAAACAATAGAGTTAGTGAGGGATATCTGAAAGTGGGAAATAAAGACCTCTAAATGTATTATAGAAACGCATCGCCAAGACTGTCTTGAGCATAAGCCAACCAATTGGCTATCATTTAGTCTCAAAGAACTTGCATAGGTACTAAAGAAATTCGGTAGTAAAGAAGGTATACTTCGGCCTCCAATTAACCAATAAAAGACAAGTTAAGTTCCATCTACATTAATCAATGATGGGTCTAGAAACAGATCCATATTCTCCGAAGTAGTAAACATAAACAATTCAGCGCACCCTTCTGACAAAGCAGTATTTTCATAGATAAGATCGTCATATGAGAAATTCATGCCATTCATGGGTATTAGTCTAAAAACAGAGCTAGTTCTCCTCACTAATAAGAAAACAATTCCACCAACATGTTTCTTAAGGGTCAATAGTATGCCATTCTTAATATCAGAAAAGCGAGAATTTAGGTAGTATACTCATCTTAATTGGAATGATAAGACTTCAGAAAGGCGAAAGACGACATCTACAGGCTTCTCTACATGCAGTAAAATTTTTTCTAGACAAAGGTCACGTACTTCAGGGAACTGATAAGGCTCCAAAGATCAGCATGCAAGGGCACTACTAGCGTTATAATACGAATCACGAGAGGCACAGCCCAAAACTTGAGTGCGTTATGTTTAAAACAATCCAACTTTTGGTAAGGGAATAACCTGGGTACCGACAAAAGCTACCTAACGCTCTCCCCATATATTAGGGCAAACGTTAAAACAATCTTCTTGCAAACAGTAGTATAATTAACTCAAATCCCGATCTTGATCGTAATGGACAGCTCAAAAACCGTGTAAGGTTTAAGCTCTGACTTACATTCGTATGTATCCGAAAACTGAGACTCATTCTAAAGCTAGAAGCAGTCTGTTATAGTGACCCAAAGACGGCAAAAGAAATATAAACGAAATTGTACTATAAAAGGTTGTCGATATCTACATACTACATCAAGCCTACATAAGCACTTCCCCATGAACTTGTAAAATCCAGCATAACTCAAGAGTTCTAGAGACGTATTCTCAATTTTTTTTGTCTGAACAACTTTATGGATAATGGACAACAAAACCTTTATAAGAACATACTTGGCACTCTTCATAAGGATCATTACGAACCACATCACATCACATCACATCAAAAATGTGACTACATCCAGATGACCTCTGCAGACGCAGCTGAAAATACAGCTCATTTCCCTTGTAATAACAGGGATCTCCACAATTTCAATAAATGAATATGAAAAAATAATCCAGCGCACGCATTACCCAAACTACGAGATGTGCACTCAATTAACGCCGCTAATTGGAAGTAAATGTCGATCAAGAACAGAACAAGGATTTCTAGCATCAGAAACAGTGTTTAAAAAAACGCGATGAGCTTGAAAATCGTTTTAGAGAAATGTATTGGCTCCTTGGAAGATATTCCAAGCTAAGTGTACTTAACAAACTGCTTATATACAAGCAAGTGCTTAAGCCTATATGGACATACGGCATACAACTCTGGGGTTGTACTAAAGCAAGCAATAGAGAATTTATTCAATCATTCCAAAATAAAGTGATAAGACGAATCGTGAATGCTCCCTGGTATACTAGAAACAATGATATACAAAGAGACTTAGGGATCGCAACTGTGAACGACGAAATAACAAACTTCGCTAGGAAGCTCCATCTTCGCCTTCATAGTCACTGTAACCATGCTGTAATCCAAATATTGGACGTGAGAAACCTTATGCGCCGACTTCAAAGAACGAAACCGTTCGATCTAGCGCAATAAGAAGCAACCGCATATAATGACGGCATTAGCAGGTGATTTTGCTGAAAATCTACCTGCCTCATGCGAATATTATTGAAGCTTAAACTACTTTTTAAGGAAACTTAGCTGTAGTAAACAAAAATAATAAAAGGGAAGGGTGTGTTTAGTCAGTAAAAATCTGACACTACTATGAGTACACGGTGTCTCATAGTGTCTTTTGAAGATTCTCATCAACCCACGGAAAAAAAAAAAAAAAGAAACAGTGTTTTAAAATTTCTTTCACCCATTCCAAGACTGCGGGTTATCAAGAGCTCTAATAAGTAGTAATATACTCTCAATCAGACTTAAAATTATCGAAAACAAAGCGATGCTGGACTTGTAAAGTTTACTTGGATAGCGCCGTCGTCCAGAGCAGAAATGCCTACAATCACAAGGCCTAAAAGTTAACTCAACAAATGGCACTACCTCTAAATGGGTGACTCCTCCTAGGGTGACTCTAGACCACAAACTTATTTGGAAATCTGATTTGGACACAACCACTGAACAGGTGATTAAAACATTTCGTGCCGGCTCTAGTTTTATCGAAAAAAAAATGGAGATTAAACCCGAAGATAATTCACCACTATCCCCGCCAATAATAACCTATGCTTTCGTTTCGCTCTCATAAGACACACAGACTGGCCTGTGTAAGTATTACGGATGCGCCGAAAGTGCTTCTAGACTTCCCACCTAGACCTCTGAATACTTCTGGCTTAAGGCATGCCAAACACATCATTAACTTCTCACAAAATCAGGAAAAGAGGCTCTTTATCAAATATCACCTTAAGAAAATTGATATCAGCCAATAGGACATGCGACTATGTCTAGAGAACACTAAAACTTCCAAACATATGAATGTACCGCCATTGCTCGGACTAGGATAAAATACTTCCACAAAGCTATGTGCGGTTCTTAGCAATATATACCAGTTTTTCTCACTATCTTCCTCTTCGGCTATTGTAGACCATGTGCGTCTCGGTCGACCCGACTTACTACCGTCATGCCTTAACGAGCTCAATTTCAAAATGTATCTACATATGTATATCCTGATACAACGCCGTCGTCATCATTACAATATCAATATAATGTCTACAAGATCCTTATCCGTTGAGGTCCGCATGGGAAATGCGATTCGGCCAGTAGATTCCCAAAATGTTTCATAGACGCATGACAATAGTTTTCCAGTTGCTGCGACCACTTAACATTATAAATTCAATGGCCATAGCTTGGAGTTAAGTCTAATAGCATTGCATTACTTTGGACGATGGCCATGTAAATCCTTAGATTATTTCAAATAGAAGAATGTAATGGAATTCAATTTGTTCAAGTGGCTTACATGGGCTTAACTCACATGAGGTTGACTAATGCGTCCTCTTTTCTATTCGAACTATTCAATGGACTTCGTTCTCTACGCAGATGGAATCATCATTTTAGTGGACTCATCAACAACGATCTAATGTTTATAAATAGAACACACCACCACAGAATAATGTGTGAAAGTGTCTTCTCTACCAATATAGTCACACGGATCCAGTATTCAATTACAAGTACTGCTGAATAAGTAGCTTTTCCTCTACCTCGTCAGGAATATGAATAATCCTCTTGATTTCAAATATCCAAGAGTGCACGAGCAGCCATCCACGCGCTTTAAACCGAAACCCCGAAGAACCGCCATGTCTGACTAATGGCAAACAAGAATGCAAACTCATTTACATCACTCATCACACTTCTTACAGCATCAATTACACACTCCGTGCTAGTACCACGGCTACCGTCAACAACGCTCGCCCACCTAACGAATTCAATTCCCACAGACAGTGCTTTATCTGTGACCCACAATATGCCACCGCACATCCTCTCGAAACAAACCAAATTGACAGCACAACATCAAGGTATCTTCACAGCCAGACAATGGCCAACAACTGTCTACGTAATAGACTGCACTCCAATCAATCTCTTCCCCTTCCGAAAGTCCTAACTTTCGCACAGAAAGATACATTCCACAGATGCGCGAAATACCTACCTGCCACCGTTTTGCTTACCCAAACTGTTAACAAATCAATAACTCACTTCGGATCTCGGAACTTGGAACACTTTTACATGACAAATTATCTCTTGTTACTCTTGTGGGCAAATATTGAATTGGATAACAATTTGTCATGACACAATCGAGTGTACCGAGAGTGCCAGTGAAATGGGAAACATAACTGTGAAGGGTCATTGTAAGTCAGACAATTTTATCAGCGTGGCGGGCCAATAACTGTGTTAATTGCGGTATGCTTTCTGCTGTCTCCTTTGCCCGGCAGCGCTCCGAATTGGACCTAATTGAATGCAGAGTACCACAGGCAAAGCAACAAACTGATGCTGGGTGAGTTTTACACACCTCACACGTATGCTCAAGTGGTGGTAAAAAGGTGGTGAGTCTGAGGTTCTTCGCGCGAATGGTATAAAACGAATGGCCCCACCATCCTCTTGTTGCAGTTGAAGTTGAAACGTTCAAACGATTATTTGCGCCGTTCAACTATCGAAAGCATTTCAAGGATAATCGGATTCTATTTAATTGTGTTGAACCGTGTGGTGGTGTTTTTGAATCGCGTTGCACAGACCAGTGATTAACTTTTATTTTCCACAGTGAAAGAGATTTGCTAACAATTTTTTTTTTCCTCCGTTGGTGTGATTATTATTTTTTTTTTTTGCTGTGTAATTGAAGAAAAGTGTGACTAAGAGGATTATTGGATTGCTAGCAAAATGGTTTGTATTTTTTATTAATATTCGTTTCGTCTATACAAGTGCAGTGATCTCAATTTCTTGGAATTGGATGATTTCTTGCCAAGTTCGTGCGTCAACTCTTTTGTTTCGCTTCATTTCTTTTTTTGTTTTTTTTTCATTTCTGTTATCCCCACTCTGACCTTCGAAAAAGGAATTTGGATTGAAATGTGAAAAAGTGTGTTAAATGGTTGTGAAAAGAAATTTAATTGGTCAATGTATCTTTGATTTGTAATTTGTTATGGGCATAGCTGGGGATTGGTAAAATTTAGAGCGATTGTGGTAGGATCGATATTATTTAAGAAAAAAATGCTTTAATGCAGGACAGCAGGAATATTAATGGTCAGGGAAGAACCTAGAGATGATCATTCGACATATGTATGAATCCACATATAAAGCTATAAAATGTTCTGGTTCTAAAGGCGTAATATCTAAGAGAAATGAACCATATACTGATCGTTTCGTTATGTCCTAGACAGATTTTGTTCCAAGGAAGTCAGTTTTTACTTGGAAACGTTTGTTAACAAAAAAGAGTTAATTATTTTCAAATTATTCAAAGAAGTAAGTTATTAGCGGCATAAGGCCTTCGAATGAGATCTTCAATCTTCTTCTGATTCCTACATTGACATTAGAGAAACCTTGACAATAACAAAGTCACATATGTATCTGTCAGCTCACGCAAAACGTACTTGGATTTAGTACCAAGTGTCATGAGTGAGCTCTAAATTGGGCGAAATTACAACACGATTATTGAAGACCCCAAACTTTTCCCAGCACTATGCATGTAGTGGACCTGAAGAAGGTCTTAGAATAGACCAAATTCGAATGATCTTTTTGGCCTTTTACAGTCAAATTTGGGATTGTTCTCTGTTAATGCTTTGAGACGTATAAAGATTCTGCTTATTCTTCTCGAGAAAGGTTCTTAGTGTTTAAATCAGAATGAGCTTAACAAAATGATTCAAGAACATGTACCCTATGTGAGTCTCAAAAGAGGTTTCATGGGTTCTACTTTTGTTTTCCAATTCACACGTCTATTGACAAAACGTATGAATGTTGGTAATATGGTGCAACTATATTTCCGGCTATAAGTATGTATTTGGTCATTATTACTGTGATCATTGCAAAAGCTTATACCTGTAGGGTCGTCTAGGCAAAAAACATTATAATTTACGAATCATTAACTACACTTGAAGAATGTACGAAGTGCCATTAGATATCAGAAACTACATACTGACATAGTAGACCCATCGGCAAGATTGAAACAATCCTATTATGTACATGTACTATGTACATATATGAAAAATATAAAGTCTCTACTAAGGGCGTTAGAAAACTCTAACGAGAGTCTTTATATTTTACTCACGAACTAGGAAGCGGAAGCTATATCCTGTTCCACTCAATGGAATAATTATCATCTTTTCTCAAAATTTTGAACTGAAACCGAAACATCGAGAATTTGATGGACGCACACACTAAACCATTACTTGAAGTAAATTCCGGGTTTCCACTTCCTAAACGCAAAATCTATTGTATTCCTCTTCGCCATTTTTCAAGGTCTAGTTCTGTTGGATTCCAACCGTATGGACATATCGACATAAATTAGTAATTTAAATAGAAATAGAAAGAATTTGAAACACAACACACTGCACAAGGACATATGGGGCTGTATAAAGTACTAAGAAGCATTCTTACGCCGATAGATCTAAATGAAACTCCTCCAAGGGTTCAAAGTCGTTGGGCATTACTTTCATGTCGCTCGACATATTCAAAATTCTTTTACAAAATGCCGCATGAAGTGCACGGCACTAAGATCTGTTTGTAAGGAACTCGCGAATAACATTGTTTAGCACTTGAGTCAACTAACACAATTCCTTCTATGTACACTGCTGCCCAGGGACGTACTCAGTATTTTGGAAAAATGTCCTCTAACTATACTGTCCCTCATCATCAATTAAATCGTGACCATTTCGAAGGCAAAGAAACAATGTATGGTGTGTGCCCTTCGTGGATGTAGGTAGGTTCTGTTGGAAGTGGTGGTTCTGTTACCAGAGCCCAATTAGCACAGTTGTGCCGTCTTGAAACCACAACTCATGTGACCTGGATGTTGATGAGTGTTGGAAATCTTAGCCAAGGTCTCGTCAAGTAAATTAAAGAAGGTTTTGCCTAATGTTTGTTGTCTAGCCTTGACTGCTACTGGGACAAGTGGACATGTAGTGGATGTTTGTTTCCTTTTCAGTAAGGATATCGCAACTACGACAGAGTGCACTGTATGGGATACCAAGTTTGGTTGCATGACTTCCTACCGGCAACTGTCTCGTGGTTAATGCGGTCAGTCTCCCAATAGCTTTGCGCGTTCTGATCAATAAAGTGTTTGTTCTAACCTTGTTATACCTAGGCGAGATCTGTCTGAATATAACGCAGTTCGTCTTGCTAGATCATGCAAGGTTGGCCTTAGGTAAGATTGAGGACATGTTTACCTTAATTGCTCCGAGCATGCTGTGAACTAGTTCCGCATGTGGACAGAGGAGAGCTGAGCGTCAACTGGTCAGGTTCATCAGCATGCACTTTGTTATCAACGCTGCTGCGACTCAGAACCCGGACTAGGGTTCATGTAAATTGACCATTTACCGAAACAAGCTCATTTCAGCATTCTAGTGCTAGTTTGGATGATATCGCTACCGAGGCAATGATTTTGATAGCAGCTTGGCTATTAATAGTCCAGGAAGTATAATTGTGCGTGACTTGGTTAGGCGACAGCACTCACCGATATGGCGAGTAAATTCATTTGGACAACCCAGGCAGGATCCGGAAGTCTATGAGACTTAAAGATGTTTAAGAATTTCGAAACAACAGCAGTACTAAGCCCACAGTTCATTTTTGAATTACTGGTGTAGATTGTTTGACGCGTTTTATGACGAAACGCTTTGTAAAGTTCATTAAGATACGAGTTCATCTAGAAGCGAATGCAGAATAAGACTGTGTTCACAGGACTTCGCAGTCCTACACATGCACTCTCTTAGCCTGATTCAGTTGTGCACTAAAATATTTGTAATATATATAGCAAAGGGTAAAAGCTATAGTAAGATCTCAGTTTGGGTACGTCATAGGCGTTTTGAGGGCCGGCGACCATACTATCTGTCGATAGACTTAAACGACTACTCGTCACCCTATTTGGTGACACCATTGCAAAGCAACAAGTTTCGAACCCTGAGGCCAAAGTTACTTGCGACTATACACGTCCATCGGATAAAACCTCTTGTTCAACTGAAAACTAGGGTTTGACCATACTTAATGTGAATGCGTCTCTGAACGAATAAAGAAGGCGTCTTAGAAAAGACTTTGAGCTTGTGTAGATAATAGTCCTAAATAGCAGCTACTACACATTGGAACTATCGACACGTGTTAGTGGCCTACTTTCAACAATCACGTAATGAACCAATTTCGCATTAAAGCCCATCTATTCAACCCAGCGCCGACTCAATGCCTATCGGTTAATAATTGTCTCTAATGAAAGCTTAGTTAATGGGGCAGCAAATTTGTTACACTCTAAGACCACCATCATTTCGCCTGGCCACTCAAAACACCACCGTTGGACCGCTATCATCATCATCATTACCAAACCAAAAGCCAACATTCTAATGCCAAATTCACACACAACAACCTACCACCTGTGGGCAGTAATTAAAATCACAGACCAACAGATCTCTACACATCTCGATGCTTTAATCGAAAAAATGGTTGTTTCTTCGTTCCTTACCAATCGAGAGCTCAGGTGCCATTGACTTTTCATCTTCATCGTCGTCTTTCTTTCCTGCGGTATAAGTTGCAGATACAAAAAAAAAAAAAAAAACAGAAATTTGAAACAATTTTTCGATTAGCAAATCTTCGGCTGGTAGTTCAAGCTTAGATTGTAGTTCCAGAGCTCAACTAGCTGCCCCCTATCATGCGTACATTCACTTTTTTTCGTCAGTTAGATGGCATGTCTATGGCTGTGTGTGTGCTTTTTAACAAGTCTTCTGCAGAATGATAAATTTATTCTCCGTTATGTATTATTTTTATTTACAAATTTTTCAAGTGGGAAAAACAAAATATTTTTTTTTTTTTTTGTTTTTGTTTTTTGAAAACTCATCTAGTCTTTGGCTTTCGGAATACAATGGCAGGGCTGAGAAATTTCGTTTTTTTCGTGTCTAAAATATCCGCATTATGTGTAGTGTATCTATGACATGTGTGTGTACATATGTTGTCTAAGCCACCAGAGATTAAGAGTTTTCCTTTCTTTCCGTTATTGTTATTTGCTGCATCATTTTGGTCAACATTCGGTTCGAAACCCAGAAGCAGGATGGCGGTTATGTCACGTTGTTTATTCACAAATGAAAGTGAAACAAACGGGAACGAAATAGTTTGCACAAAATTCGGAAGTCCAACCGTAATCAGGTGTTAATTGAATTGTTAAACTATGCCATGTGGCTGGTGGTGGTGTGTATGAATCGATGGAGTTTGTATTTCCTACAGATGGGTTTCCGGAGGTCGACTGATGTAACACCGCTGGCTACTTGGCCATTAAGTGGGCCACTTAA
Source organism: Xylota segnis (assembly GCA_963583995.1). Classification (NCBI taxonomy): domain Eukaryota; kingdom Metazoa; phylum Arthropoda; class Insecta; order Diptera; family Syrphidae; genus Xylota; species Xylota segnis. Next base: position 61,156,558 of record OY757237.1, read on the forward strand.
GAAAGGCAATTGAGTCGGTACTTTAATTGAACACTAACTATTGATAGAATATGAAGATACAATGCATTTGGATTTTCTAATTGACCTAAATCGGTAATTTTCCATGGTTAAGTTTTGTGAGCCATAGAAGGCTGTTATGATATCATTAAAAAATAGAAAAAAAAATGTGGTAGTGGTATTCAGCGGCTTCGGGGAAAGTAAAAGGGAATTGAGAAATAATTAAGTCCTTCAGAGATAGACCAACAATCGGTTTTACTACTTGTGATGCAGTGATTAAGATTAATTGCAGTCAATCGCTGTTAATAGTGATTTCAACTCGTTTGGCTAGACCATTGGCTCTGTTTGCTTACAATGGTTGGATTTTGTGTATACAGTTCATTATGCGACTAGTATGTCAATGACTCAGTATGCACCAAATCAGTGATGCTTAGTGGCTAAGCGTTCGCTGGATCATATAACACTTTGTATTGTAATTGGACAATTAAGTGAGGTATATGACGCGACTGATGATGGTATGGTAATTGAACTTACTTTCATAATTCAAGTTGAAACATGTAATGAAGCATTCCACATACACATTCGACGTCCTAATAGAAAGAAGCAACATCTAGTAATGAAGCTTTGAGTTGACATCATTAACTACCTTACCACTCACAGGGACGTGAAACCTTCCTCTGTCTATCTCTAGAAAGAGTTGATCATAAGCCCGAATTGGTCAAAAATGAACAAAGGCATTGGCTCGGGAATATTCTCAGAGATACCATCGATTGCCCGGTCCATATAACCTCGGAACCATACAAGTGTTTTCCAAGCAATAATTCATGATATCAGTGAGGCCAGACCTATACACTCTGAACAGTGATAAGCCTATAGACATCTTCATAGACAGACAAGCTGCCATTAAAGCAATCACTTCCATCACTCGCTACCATATCAAAACTGGTCAAGAGACTCAAACAGGAACTCAAGCGAAGTATTAGGCTTAGAATCAAATAAACTACAAGAAGGCCACTCGGTCCTAACGTGCTTTAGTCTCCTAATGTTCAAAATTACATCCATGTAAGGTAGCAAACTCTCACGGCGTATTTAAATGCGTTTAAGGAAACTTCTGCCGCTAAGTACACCACAGCTGACTTCCCTCATAGATGTCCTCTAAGGCAATAACTCGCTGACAGTTCACCTTAAAAGAATGAGAACCAACAACACAGACCTTGGCAGAAGTTGTGGTGCCACAGAAGTAGAGGAAAATTATATACTTTTCCTTTCTGAATCAATAAAATCAGATACTTTTTCAGAGAAGGTCACTGACGTTTCACCTTAGAAGGCAATTACCGAGGGAATCCCTACTCCTACGCCTGTTCTCAACCGTGACTAAGTTTCATCCACAGATTTCCTCCTATCTAACACAGGAAAAAGAAGAGGCTACAAGGCCTCCTAAATTATATCGTTCAAAGTCAGCCATATATGTACATGATCGAAAATAGTCCTCTTAACCACGTAGATTGATGCTTTTATCCTTTCTTAGCCAATATGTTGAACGTTTCAATTCCCTCAATATCCTCAATGTACGCATTATAATCTGACACGGTTATCCGTACATAATGCCCTGACCATTGTAAGGCAATTTCTGACTGACTATCATTCTTGGTATTCTTGTCAAATTGATCCCATTTCATGCAGATCTATCACTCAATTTCAATCACTGGCATCGATAAGAGACGAAATCAGCGTGGATCAATGGTTGGTATAAGAGTACGAGCCAATAAAAAAAATATTAAAATTGATTAGATGCCCCGAAACGATCTGTAGAAACTGTGCGACTCTGCAGCAGAAAACATCCAAAGTGTTCATGTCTACGAAACCAAACAGAGTTTCAACGTTTTCGGAATCGGAAGTTGTTCCACCATTAGACAAACATAAAAGCGACTTCCTTGATCCGTAACAGACGAGTTTTTTTCTTAATTTTAAATTAATGTTGTAACATTTGGCCTAAGTTTGTGTTCAGCGAAAGCAATGCCTATGTGGTGTAACATGAACATGAACCTGTTTGTTGTTAATTAGACTTATTTAAGAAACAAACTGAAAGTATCAACCTTGTTTACCAATGAAGACATACTTAAAGGATTGTCGTGGAAGTTACTCAATTGATGGACACACTTCCTGGTATATCCACTCTAAAAAAAACTGGCCGACGACTTTTATTCGATCTCTCAGAGCTACGACACCTGATAAGAAACATCGTCGCGCTGCACATGAATTCTCTTTTCAGCATTTCCTCTTCAAAATGTCACCAATGACATTTTTACCGACTCCTCTTCAAGACCCTCAAATGTGAACTGACAATGTCAACCAAGACAAAGGGTCGGCAAAACAACATCGAACCAGAACGTAAAGAATAAAATGCCATTAGTACGTGTGGTTCTTAATAAAGGCTGCCTAGATACAGTGTACAATCTGACATCATTTTGTTTGTTAAGAACTTTATTTTTCTTAGGGTTTCGGAGATGATCTCCAATCCGATGCAATAAATAGAATTCCAGTACACATTAATGTGAGCAATGCCTTTGTCAACTGTATCAGGTGCATGATGAGAAATAAACAAATTAGATTAGCATCCAGAGGCAGTCCTCTAGGATATGTTCTTTAACTCTTTCTCTCGATCCTCGTGGTAAACTAAGATTTATTTTAGTCAAAACAGTAGCATATGCAGACGACTTAGTACAATGCACTCTCAATGACCCGATTGAAATCGCTTTTTTCACGCTTAATCCCTGGAGCAAGAACTGCGGACTTGGAGTCACTCCACTGGAGACAGTAGTGATTCTAACTTTCTCCGACAAAGCAAAATATTTGAATGTTATCCTGAAAGCTATGTGGGAACCCTAACATTCATGATAATGTGTGTCTATTGGCAATATGTGGAGTCTATAACCTCAAATAACCCATTGGCTTTTCATCTCGGTCATTAGACCAATATGCACGGAGAACAGCCTTCAAAAAGCAATAAATAAAAAGCAATTTTATCTAATCAAGGTTCAACAGTTTATCTGTGTTTAGATGGAGCTTTACCGACGACTCTTCCTGCGGCATTGGATATTTTGCTACACCTTATCACCCTCGACATAGTTAGCAAGCAAGACCATTTTGAAATACGTCAACGTCTCGGGACACCTTCAAGATCCATAGGTTTATCATAGGTTCTATAGAATTGAAATCATGACACCTAGAACGGTTCCAAATTTATCTTGTCTTGCTTTGATCCACCAACTGCCAGCTGCCAGCTGCCAGCTGGCTTCAAGTCTGGAAGGCAGGCTCTTTAATACAGTGAAGTGAATCTAGTCAACTAAGAGCAAGAAAAAGAAAAAGGAAGTATTTCCAGCAGCTAGTTATTGGAGCGAACGACACAGTAAGAAGAGAGTCAATGAAAAAGTCATCCCCCTCTCAGTTTTGAATAGATTGTCTCTGCTATTCAAAAGCTGAAGAACAACAAAGCTGCCGGCTCTAATAGTCTACCAAGTGGTGATGATTTACTGGGGTGCACGCATTGAATCATCAACCAATTATGGGTGGATGAAGCTCGATGACTGGACTAATAGCTCAATATGTACCATCTTTCTGGAAAGAACTATCGGGTATTATCCCTGACACACAAATCACAAATACCAGTGTGACTTCCGGCTCGGCAGATCGACGATCGACCGAATTTTCACACAAAGAAAAATACTGAAAAAAAACCAAAGAATTTCAAGTCGAGACTCATCATCACTCCATCGACCTCAAAGTCGCATATGACAGCATTCATCACCTTTCGGAATCCCGGCAAATGTGCCCTGTCATGTAATTTCTTCAATCTTGTCCTGGAACTGATAATGCGAAGGCACTGTCTTCCACAAATCTGTCCAACTACTGAGTTACGAAAGTCGAGCCATCACACTATTACAAATGAGATGGTCGATTGCAATTAGGCGAATTCTGACAAATATTAGCAAACAAATATGATGAACACTTGCCTTCCTTTTCGATTCTCATGGTTTAATATACGGAAAGACTTTCACGGCGATTGAAGAACAGACGAAAAGAGTTATTCTGAGAACAATACCGAGTAGGTACTTGTTAATAACAAACAAAGAAACATATGTACATATGTCCATCACCTTATAGCGTCACTCTTGGCAAAAGTTACTTCGAAGTGGTTAAGTTTACCTACCTCGAAGTAAATACCAACTCGAAGACTTAGACTAGGCAACCGCTGCTACTTCGGTTTGATGAAACAATTGGGTTCATCGTTCTTAACTAAGAAGACGAAATGAATGCTCTATAAAACATTAGTCCTGCCAATCCAATATAAGGAGCCGAGTGCTAGACGATAAGCAGGAAAACAGATCAAATTTTGAGCACTTTCTCGAACTTTAGGTCCCATGTACGAGGAAGCCGATGAAGGAGAGGATAAGACCACGAAAACTATGATCTGTACCAAGATGTGGATGTAGTCTGAAACACTAAAATACATTAACTACACTAACTCGGTCACATCGAGCGAATGGGCTCAAGCTAAGGGTTCTTCGAATCACAGCCCCCAACTTGTAGACGATAAGAAAGACCGAACCTCAGGTTTGGAATCAAGCTATCGGGAAGGCCAGAGTGCAACTGGAAACAGCATTTCCAGGATCGAAGCGAATTCAAGGCTAGAGATTGTTCTCAGAAGAGATCGTCTCAGGGAAGATTGTTTACGGTAGTAATTAAGTCAATATTTTGGCCAATAAGCTTGATTGAATGGTGTAGGTATAAAATCCATCAATACCATCTCTGTTCAAGTTCATTTATCGCCCATCCGAGCCGAAAGAATTAAGCCGCACCCTTCCTTACATCGATCTCTGTCAGACATTGTAAACATCACAACCTTCAACCCTACAGTGAAAAGTGTGGCCAATCCAACAAAAAGGCCATTAGTGTCGATTCTGTTTGTTTAATTATGAATAACGTGCAACGTGCAGCTGTTGCACACAAAAGCACTCATCATGACATGTGTCAGTCATTAACCACAGCCAAAGTCATTCAGGTCGCATGCAACAGTTTCCCATGTAAAGAGTCAATTCTTTTCCTCCGCATCGTTTAACTTTTCCCACTTATATCAATTTATTAACCATTCACGTCATACTCGAAGTTCCGCGGTTAATCACCATACGAACAGTTGTTGAATGCATCAAGCCGCACTTAAACAAGAGGAACAATTCGTTAATGATCTCATGATTTACCCACATCGATCGCATGACAGGCACAGCGATCACAACAAAACTGTTTACTTAAACTCTCTGTTAATGCAGGTTTTTTAGCAAACAAATTCATTCGACATCCATTAATCAATTCCAAGCCAAAGATTCCCCGAATGCCAACAATACCATTTCACACCACACCGCCGCCGTGCTGCCGAGTGTCATAACATAACATACTGTATGGCTGGCAGACACTTATCTCCCAGGGCGTATTTCATAATGCATCGGCTAATCGGAGCAGCATCGATGCAAAGTAACGCACTCTAGAAAGTCCTTTCATTTTGCTGGCAACCTCCGCTTGTAGGTACGAGTACCACAGGCCCGAGTGGACTCTCACTTTCATTCGAAAGTACCTGCCCAGTGAAATGGTTGCAAGTCTTTGAACTTTTTTTCTTATCAAAGAAAGTTGCATGTTAGTTGAGCTATAGGTTTGTGGTTTTATTGCATGAAATAAGGAGTGACATTTGTTTCTAGATCGTCGCCAAACGTCCGGCAAACTGGTCCACTCTCCGCATCACCTCACCTGGACTGGGCGGCTCAGTTGAGACAACACATCCGCATTGCCGCACGCCATAAAAAATCCTACAGTTGACGTGCATTTGATTTGAATGAAGGTTTGATCCTAGATGCCAAAAGCGGATGGTGATGTTAAATGTATTTTTTATGATTTTGCTTTCACTTTACGACGATGGGCAACTGGTGGGCTGGTGATTTAGGAAAATCTCACACAGATACTTTTCCACCTAAGCCAGTCTGTCCCTCTTTCTCTGTGTCTGTTGTCTTGCGGCGGAAGGACAGGCCAGGCTGAAGTAGTTCAGTAAGTTGTTATGATGGAGGTGAATGATTAATGGCATCGCAATATTATCCAATTAATTCGAGTGGTTGGATAATCTTTTGCATTGTAGTTTGTGCTGAACAGAAAAAGGTTAACAACACTGAAGACATTATGACAAATTGGGCTTTGCAGACACGGCATAGGCTTGTTGATTTTGATTGATGGTGTTGTGTTTTTAGCACGAAAAATTGGCACACTTCTGAAGCGACACTTGGCGGTAGATAGGGAGGGTGTATTTGTTCAAACAAATTAGTCTTAATAAGCAGAAGGCAGTTCAGCTGAATCAGTTAATTGCGTTGCACAAGCTTCTTGCAACAGGTGCCTAACATCAATCGAGAATTATAGCACTGGAGTTTTAATCCATTCTAGATACTTGTTGTGCATTATAAAAGAAAAATAAAGAACGACTTACTTGTTGCTGCTTGAGTATATGACTAAATATACATTTCCAAAAACCGCGCAAAAGCCTTTAAGAATCTTAAAAAAGAGAAGGTCAGCGTCGAGAGAATATCGTTCTAGGAATCTGTTTTACAAGGGAATTCAGTCTAGAATTGGTGGAAGGTTAAACTTGGTAAAACGTGCATAAGTACAATATTAGCACATTATTTTATTCCTTATTCCTTACAACTGAACGTTGAAGTTCACCTCACAATCATAGATCCATCACTACACTCCGCCTTAAGATATGAAAGCAAAAGCTGGAAATTGGAGACCCCGAAGAAGCCCATCACTATGCCCAAACTTATTCGATTGTAGTACGAACTAGTTCCTTAGAAGTTAAGAAATATGTATATTTGGCAAACTCCTCGGTCCTCATTTTAACCGAAGCCAAAAATTCAATTGGGCATTTTTTTTAAATGATATATTAATACAGTCCTCGTAAGTATTGAAACGTTCTCTTAAAATGAATGTTTCATGTGTTGTGAGGCATGTAGTACTACTCCTACGAAAAATCAAAAGTTTTGAGGTTCAAGCAAGATTCAAGATTTTTTAAGTACCAATGTATGCTTATACAAACTTGGTCAAAATAATGAATTTTCAATTGAACAGTTGAATGTTGCAGACCTCCACATTCGCTAACTTCCATGTAAAATCAAAAAACGGCTTCCTATACTAATGCAGAGAGTTTGAAAAAATAAAGAAGATGATAAGCTGTCCTTTTTAAATCACCAGATTCTATAGACATCAAGCTCATTAATTAGGCAGTAAGCTACTATTGAAACTAAACAGCCAGAACGCTTGTAATTCAAACGTATACTCTACTATGGAGTAGACTATAATATTGCTAAACGAACATGAACTAGCCTGGATGGCAGAGAATGTCTAGTTTAGCTAAGTCAAGCCTAAGTACCCCAATTATGCCCAATATCTTCATTTGTTCTGATATGTACAAGCTTTATTTCGGTTGGGTAGGCTCTTTGTTTTGTTTATCCCCAAAAGACCGAAACCCAAGAGATAAATATAATAGAATTTTCGTCCGTCTGTATGCTTCTATGTCACCAATTTCTGGGCCTTAAGTTTGGAGCTACAAGGACGATGTCTTGTCCTAAGAATCTGAGAAAAAGATGCAGTAAATCTGCAAACAGTTTTAAAATTTTTCACTTGCTTCGCTCAGTTTTTCAAAAACTTTAGATTTTAACATTTTATGTAACCACACCCACTTTATTAGAGTTGCCCCAAGGGAAGAAGGTTATGTCATTATATGACTCATTTCAAACGAAGTGTGTCTTTTCTGCATGTTTGGTTTCGCATGCAATGGATGCCCTAAGACCTGGGATGCCATCGCAGATAGCTTTGATTTCTTTTCTTGGAACTAAGTACACAACTTAAATGAAATCACCTCTCTCAAAAGTGGAAAGTCAGTTTATCTCCCAGTCATTGACGCTATAAACACCAAAACATAAATTGAGTAAGCATAGGGGAAAGCAGTGCGAAAGTGAAATAACTGCTAATTAACACATCCATGGAAGGTGCAAACAGTTGTTGATTTTCTTGATTTCAGGAATATTTTATGGACAAATTATTATAAAGAATTTTTTTAATTTCTGGTCAGAATTCTAACGAACTAACTAGACTGAACCCCGACTTTTAGAACAAATTTTCAGCATATCGACTTTGGAGGCCGTGAATGCCCTCGTTAAATTCCAAGAGCAGGAGTTAAGCTAAATTTGAGGGCGAAACTGACTAAGTTGACTACTATTCTTCAATAAAATCTAAGCTAGACTACACAGAGCCCTCGATATAAATAAATACATTCATAGATGTTGTAGGTCAAGTTCTTCAACTGTATCTCACCTAATGTGATCAGGAGTAGTGAGTCCTCCTCCTTGTCTCGAAAGTTTCTGGTGAAATCATTGGAAAAATTATTTTATAAATTGTATCGAAAAGGGTTTGGATAAAACAGACATGAATTTGGCGCAACAGGTCCATACATGCCCAAAATCGTTGTATCTGGCGGAAGAAAAGCTAACAAAAAAGGAGAGTGGATATTGTAAGCGACTGGGCGTGTAGAGCGAAGTCGTTATAAGCGAGTTCTACTGCAATATCTATTTTGATGAAAAGGGCCTACTTCTCAATGCCAAGTTCGAGAGCAATCTTTGAGTTTTAAAAGTTTTTTCATGGCAGTTATACTATCGGATGTTTGTAAGACGTTTGCTAGAGAACCTTAAAAAACATTGCTATCGTGTGGGAATCCAAGCTCGAATTAGCACCTCAATAGTTCGACAGTCTAACAATTCAGCCACGTTGGTACTTAATTTAAATGTCGGCAGTCACCAAAAAAATAAAAACTTGTGGTTTTCTTGACCTACAACTCAAGTCGCGGAAATACTCGAGATATAAGACCCCAGCTATACAGAAATCGGATTCTTAGTCAGCATCTAGGTAATTGTATCGGTGGTAAGGTATACTCTGACCAGTTTGGACGTTGAACCTCAACGCCGATATCAAAGCGACAGATACTCAAAGAACTAAATTGGCTCGTAAATAAACTCGAAAATGTTCGAAAGCACGAAAAATTTATCATCAAAGACTCAAAACCTTGTGCAGATGTAAGGACAAAAAACTGAACGCTTACTCCCATGGAATTTAAAACACTTCTCCTGATTTAAGTATAACATCACCATGCTTTCACACCTTTAGTCGAATTAAAGTTCTTGAAAAGGAGAAAACAACTTTCAGTTCTATAACCTTCAGGATCGATTAGATCTAAGAAATGATAGTGAATCTGTCTTTGATCAGACAGAGACCACCACATTTCGTAAAAAAATGTTCAAAACGCACATTCCTATTTATTTAAAAAACGCGAATTATCTTACCAAGGCCTACATAATTTAAGAAAAGTTGTACGGAATACAAATTCGCATCGACCTTCTTATCTAATCATCTCGTGCGATTTTTCTTTCAGAAATCATCCATTGCAATAGTGATCTTCCTTCTGCCATACATAAGCCTAGCGCTCTACGACGAGTTATCCCCACGAAAGCTCAAACTCGAAGACATCGAAGAAGAGCATCTGCAAAGTGAGAGACGTGCCAAAGCCTCACAACCACCATCGTTGCCCCCACCACTCAGTAAACAGCCAGCAAAAGGTCAACCGACAAAATTGTATCCGCCCATAACGAAAGATCGTATCGAAGAGTATCATAAACAAAGCCCATCGACGGCTCATCGATATTCTACGAGGGCACAGCAGCATGTCCAACCGTTGACCGATCAACCGACTGCACCAGAAGCCGGTTTGTTTACAATCGATTTACCTAGTGTATAGCTTACTAATTGATCTTTTTCCCAAGTTTAGACTATCAACAATCACCAGCATACCAACGCGAGACGATCGTCTATCTCCCAGCCAACGCACATGACCAGCCGCTGCTTCAGAGGAACCCCACTCAACACCCGTATGAGCAACAGCAGCATCAGCAGCAACAGCAATCACCAGTGTTTTATTACAGTCACGATGTACAGCAGCAAGATCAACAACAGCCTTCTGGAAACGACTACCAGGTGGAGTTTGTTCCGATTGGCCAACATGGAGGGTAAGTTTTGGTTCAAGTTTCGAATACACAGGGTGTCTGTCTGTGCTAAGCAGAGCTTTAAGCTCTCCGACTAATTGATTGAATTACGTAGCGCGAGTTGGGGACAATTTCATTTTCTCTTTCACCGAGGACAGGAAAATCCTGTCTCCCGTTGAGATCATCATACGCAAATAAATTTTATCGATATCGATGCGAGTATTAAATAAATAAACAAATCCTTAGCAGCGGTTGCACAAGCTCCAGGCTAGTTTGTGCCTTCAAGTCTGTCGTCCGACGGTAGGCATAGAGTGGTTTTCCTTGGTTTTCTCCCAAAACCGACACATCAGGAAGTGGTTTTGCGTGTGTTTTCAGCAATTTTCTTGAATACTACGAATTGATGGAAATTTTAATGCCTTCGTGCTGCATCCACTTTTCGCCTTAATCAAGACGCAGTTGAATTTTTGTATCTTTTGGTGGAAAAATGGAGTTCACTAGGTAGCGCGCTGTTGGGTGGTGAAAGCATCTGGAATGTCTGGTTAAGTAGCACCTCTCGATGGAATGTTGTGTCAGGTCTATCCCAACCAACAGAAGCTGTCACGTTAGTTTAAATAAAAATAATCCACGGGGGTTGTGGCAAGTGAGAATTTCGATTTCATTTCTCGAAACTGGTCTGTTTATGGTAATTTTTGTCACATTCTTCAGCACTGCATGAACTCCATTTGAATTTACAAATCAATCCGCCGATTAATAAACAAATCAGTCATCTCTCTTCCCTTTCTGACCATTAAAGCAACTCCATTCCTAGTGTCAGTAAGGCATACAGGCCACCAATGACAACATAACTCTTCCGTCATCGAAATAAAATTCATATCGCATGCTGTTGAGGACGATTGACACAGTGAACGCGAATAATTCTGCATTTCGCAATTTAATTGCAGTTAAAATGCAGTTATGCTCTGTTAAGGGATTAATTACATATATGGTAGACACACTTATCGGTGCAAGAAGCGTGGGCACATGCAACGGAGCTGGCAAGGTTTCTGCCGGTGTAGAATTTAATTCAAAGAAATTATCTTTTTGCATAACCACGACAGTGTCCATAGTAGATACTGTCACAGATGGAGAGTAGCTGTGGGAAGATTTTGGGGACGTAAACCTTTTGGAAGGAAGATTCTTTAACAAGCCTCTGACGGGATCGGCATATTGTTGTAGCTTTAGCTACAGTAGCTGCACTAGCCAAATGCCATTCAAATGCGACCTGACGACTTGACGCTTGAGCAGGCTGTCAAACCACTTGTTCTGAAGTATGAGAAAAAAATCGAACCAATAAAATACTAGATCCCACCTCGTCTTCAAAATAAATTTTGGATGTTTTCAACTTGAGCCTTCATAGAGCCGGAAAAACGGGCCAGTTTGTGAAGTTCACTTTTAATTGCCTTACTCCTTGGTTACTTAGGTACACTGCAGTTTGTGGCGAACCTGAGCCTCAACCAACAAGCCTCTCCATTAAGACCGGTCCTTAGGTCCTCTTGAACTTGTACATAAGGCGAGGTCTTCCTCTATTGCGTTCCCATTGGAATCGAAAAAATCCTTATGTTCTAACCAGCACAGACGACTGGAGCGTATTTTTCTGATCAAGTCGATGTCGCTGTATAAATCGTATTGATAGTCTAGTCCCCGTCACCGCAAGCGAGACCGAATATTTAACGAATAATCTATCTTTCAAGATGACCAAGGATATCTTCGGCCGCTTTCGATAACGTCCAAGGTCTAGCGCCATGAAAGTCAAGAAAGACATAGTCTCCTTAGCTGTCCGACTAGAGCCTTACAATTGCCGATACCAGCCTGTTGAGTTCTGCCAATGAACCTTTGAAAGATTATGTCTCTGGTGTTGACTTGAAAATTCGCCCAGATATTCCAATTCGGAGTATGATGTTCAAAAAGTCCCATGAGAGTGCACCACCTTAGCAGGCGTTCTCCCTGCACAAACAAACAATGTAGACAAAGCTTTATGTATTGTGATATGCGGCCTTAAAATCGATAAAAAGATAAGGCGCATCGATTTTATCTCCCCTGCTTTGAACAACTTGGCCTGTAGGCCATCATATCCACCAGCTTTGTTGGATTTAAGCTGAGATATTGCTGTTGCTTTGGTAAATGAAATATTTCTCCGTTTAATGGTTCATTCTGCTTGCAGTCTGCCAAAGACTTTTTTCCATATTTTCACCTCTCAGTTGTTACAAAAGTTATATAACTCTTCCTCCAAATCCGCCACCAATTAACCATGCAACCACCACTCGACACCACCTACATAATTGCCAATGCAAAGTAAGTATAGACCGCCAAAGTAAAAGTCCACGCTCCAATAAGCTTTCCCCCAAAAACCGTCCACCAGATCTGCATCGTCTTCATCTGCATTCCTCCTCATCTTAGCCAATTTGGCATTCACTCATCGGGTTTCCTGCAAACTTACCTCCACTCTTCGGCGCATTAATTAAGTCATCACATGCATGCCGCAGCGATGTGCTGTGCTCATTTCACTTCATGCATGACCCAGCAAGACTCACAGATTAATCCAATCCAAAGCAAAGGTGCCAGCTTCCGAGTTCACAGGCATAATTGCACCCAATCGCCGCATTTCCGTTCCACCTCACCTTCCATTCAATCAACGTAGTTGACTGTAAGATCGCCTAAAGACGCATTATCTAATCGAATCGCCTCACATGAGGTATGCTGTTGCTGGTGCTGTATTTAGAAAGCGAAACACGTTCCGTCATTTGTCGGGATTGTTGCATTATTTGACTTTGAGCAGCTCGGCACCGCCGTGGAGATGAGGATGCAACGTATTAAAAAATTTCATTTTCTTTTCAGGTCTGATGAGCAGCGTCACTATAATGGTCCACGTGTGACAGCGCCTCAGCCGAGTGCTGGAACCCAGGTGGTTCTCTCGACGGCTCCAACGTCGGTTGTTTCGTATTCCCACGAGTCTGGCCAGGCAGAGGAACAGCAGCAGGAAGCGGTGCAGTACGTGTCACAGCAGAACGAAATTAGAGAGCCCAACAATGCACAGCGGGTCTATGGTCTGCCGGAAAATGTGTTCTTTGAATCGCAGAAGGACATTGAGTATGCCAAACCAGCAAGCACCTATGGACTGCCACCGAGGACTCAGCAGCCATACTCACAGCAGACTATTGAATACTCAACTCTGGACGAAAGTCCACAGGCTCACAGACCATCGCCTGCCTACGGAACCCCAAAATCACCAGCAATCTACTTCACCAGGCAGAAGGATATCCAATATGCCCCGCAAGATGAAACACAGACTGTCCAGAAGCCTGCCATAAATTACGGCCCCCCTGACACAGTGGGACAAGTGCCACAGATCCAATACGGGGTCCCGGACGCTCCTTTCCGACGACCACTGGCTCAGTCCAACCAAAACGCCTATGCTCCACGAAGACCCGACTCCTCAGCACGCTCTAACGAAAAACCATTTGCCGTCAGCTTCCCATATCCTCCGTCCTTTGTGAGCATCACAACCGAGCGTCCATTCTATGAGAAGGCTGTACCAAACCCCGAGCCGTCTTACAATGAAGTCTCTCAATGGCAAGCCAATGTGATGCCTTTGCACCTGATCCCTCCGCAGGAGAACAAGTACCGCTCCTTTGGCACCACTCAAGTCATCCAAGCTCCAGCAACGGCTGATAATTCCCACATCGAGTCGCATTCAATTCCTCTGATCGACTTCTTCCATACACGCCGCGCCAAGAGTCTTATTGACTCTTACATCCCCAGTTGGCTGATTGCCCGAATGCAGGAAGAACACGCTCGTCAACAGCAGCAACAGCAATATTCACTCCAACAGCAGCACCATCGCCAGCAACAAAGCTATGCTGTACCATCTCCGACTGCCGAGACTGGCTACAACACCATTGCCTACTCCACCCAGTTCGAGAACATCTATGGCAAGGACTTCAAGAGGTCTATCCAACGAGGCAAGGGTCACCAAAAGAAGACGATCGCATCGGGTGACGAGATCCCTGCCATGGCATAGAGAACAGACGGACTGAACTGAAGGAGGTGTCTGGTGTCTGACTAGTTAAACTATAGAGTTTCATGAGACTTAACTGATTGGTTCTTTTTTATACGATTTTTTATTTATTTTATTTTCTAGAATGGTAGGGAAGATCGTTTGTCCTGTTTATCCTAGCCTAAGACAACTTGTAGATACTTTATGTGTAGGGCAAATAAAGATCTGTTTTTTGTATGTATATTTACTGATGGCTCTGATTGGTAACACAACCTTCACCGGGAAGCAATTGAAAGAAAATTCAGTAAGTGGAGCAAGAACCTCAAACCTTTAGGTTTCTTTACCTTACAAATCCTCATAAGTTTCCAATGCAGGATCTCTTTTCAAAAGGTAAGCGCAGCGATATACAATATTGATAAAACCTTTAGCAACAAAGGACAATCTACACACGTATATGGATCTCACTGTTGTTGGTTCTACTAATCAACGAGGTATGCGACAGCGACAGGGAATCGAGCATATTTAGCCCATGAAAAGGGTCAAAAGCTAGCCTTTCACTCTCTCAATGTTGACCATAATCTGCTCTGAAGTTGCTTGAGGAACGACCAGCTATCATGAACATATAAACGTTAACATGCATTGGTACCAATTTTACTCCTAGAATCACATTAAATGGGTTTGATGCCAACAACAACAACTTCTCCTACATATAGGACACTACTGTCGAAAAATAAACCGAAAGCTCACACTGAACGATCAGAGAGCACAATGACATTGTAAATCTGTTGAGCTTAGCTGTTTAATTCGAGAAAATTGCTTCGTAAGACCAATGGTAGCGTGTGGACTGATTGCGTGACCAAAAAGAACCAATCTGGCCACAACCAGAAAAATACTCTATAAAGTGTAAAGACCGACATGCCTTTATAGTACCGGGATCTTGAGAATTTCCCTGACTGTACCCATCGAGGCACTATTGGAAATGACTCCTTTGCTTTCAGTCGACCTTTGTTTTGAAACTCAGCTATAAAAGGAGTTGGACCAATGAATCCACAATTTACAAACTGAGCTACCAAGCAATGAAGTGCTACACTGATGTGTCAACAACTGGCGAACTGGATCAGGAGTGTTCAAGCCCAGGGCTAAAATCTTCGAATTCATGGGCAAAAGTGCCAGCATCTCTCAGGCTGACACATATGTCATAGACAACTGCGCCCAAGTCAATCTCGATCGAAACCTCGTTCAAAGCAATAATGTCAGATAGACACACTAGCATGAGCAAGAATAATCTGTATATCCTATCAGGCGTTTGCCAGGCGTTGTAGACTTAAGGAACAGCTAAACTAGATTTAAATGTAGAAGAAATGCCAAAACTTGTGGTGAAGTTTTTTGCGACATTGACTCACAAAGATTGAAATAGTTGCGCAGGTACTAATTATTATCAGATGAGGAAATACCATCACTAGAGCGCCCGTCAGTAGAATACCGTCAATAATCCCGAAACTGGATTAGCCAAAGTGTTCCAGAGGACTCTAACTATAACATTGAAAAGATAATATCTGCGAAATTTCAAAAAGACGGCTTCAAAAAGTGGGCGTGGATCTATAGTTGAATTATAGGAGACTTCACGGCTATAAATTTCGTTTTAACAAATTTTCTTGATTTATAGTAAAATTTTTTTAAAAAAATTAACTTTTTATAAAGAGAGGTTCAAAACATGGTACGTCATACTTTTCGATATGTTAAAGGATTTACACATGGTGTTGGTTGATTTTAATAAAAGCTTTGATAGACAACTAAGCGATCTGATTTTGGTGGCGCTAAGATAACGAGGTGTCTCAGCTACTTACGTGCGGATGATCATTTTAATGCAAGAGGAAGTAAAGACAAAAGAAAGATGCCCCCAAAGTCGGTGTACCCCAGGGAAGCGTCCTCAGTCTTATGCTATTTATTGCATTTCTTGATTATCTGCTTGAAGAACAAATGAATGTGAAGATCAAAAGTGCCTGCACATAACAACTTGATAAGTCTGTAGATGTTTCTCAAGAAAGTAGGTATTAAGTAGTTTAAAACAAAAACTGTGCTGCCTGTTCTCTGATCCACATAGGCCTATTCTAGACATTTATTTTAATGAAAAGTGAAAGCGTTTTCTGGGATTTGCGATCAATAGAGAATCAACTTGAATCAATGATGATATACCATACGAAAGTAGGCATAAGTATAGGTACATAATGTAGATAAGTGCTGTGTAGCCCGGAGTCTTATTTGAAGAGTGGCCACAGCAAACCCTCGGCCATATATTAAGTCTTTAATCGGTAGGCGTACTGAACTTTGATGAAACACGCAGTCAAGAATAACAAGATCGAACATGTGAGCCCCCTTCTTATCGAGTAAAATAAAAAGAATACAAAACTTTGTAACTTTGAGACAGCTAAGCGGCCTCCGTAAAGCAAACTGAGGTTGTTATAAATTTCAGGATGGCTAATGGTGGCTTACCAGACAGGCCGTCCAGTTCTCCGAAGGTGTATTCGCTAAGGATTGAACAGGCTCGGACATTGGCATGGGAAATAAGATATGATCTCTTCTGTGTCCATGTAGACACACCCTCTATAGATCGGTCAACTGTGTCTAGTCGTAAAAATCTCAGTTAAGAGAGCTGAGTTGGGTATAAACCAAGGTTTGTCCAGAATTTTGTGGAAACACGACAGAATGATAGTGCGCTCCATTTTCCGTCAGCGAGTCTCGTGAAGGCTTGCTATATATTAGATACAATAAGAGCTAGGGGCAGTAGAACAGAGTTTTTGACCATTGTTTGAACCTCTTTCTTGCTAAATGGCTCGCTAGTTCGTTTCTTGAACACACTGGCGTCCTGTGGAAGTCGATGCAAGTGAGAGATTTCGAGTACAGATGTGCAGGTGCCAGAGCGGAGCCTACTCCTTTGGCAATTTCTGACTTATCTCTGACAATCCTCGCTCGTTCGGAAGGGAGTTCGCTGATTCATAGTCTGACTATACTGTCATCGTTTTAGCCAATAGTCTAGTTGAACTTCTTTTAAACTGCCCCAGAGCGATGGCACAGTAGAGGAATTTACCTAAGGTGGCTGGTTCAAGTGGAAAGGGATTTGAGAACACTTGGTGTAGACGTCTGACTAAGAATCGAGCTGGCTAAAGAGACTTGTTGGGTTTCAGGTTTCCCTTCAAATATAGCCTAACCGGAGTATGTACGAAAATAAGTAAATAAGTAGTGCTTTATTACCAAATTAGACGCCTGGGAACGTAGAAATCAGTTTCGTCATTGTGTCATGGGATCTGGGCGTACATATAAGATGCAGTATGCTAGTTTCCCTCTCTAGACTTGTGGGAAAATAGGGAATATTTTTACCTTAAAGCCTGAAAAACCTATCATCATACTTAGAGAATTCAATCTAAAGCAATTCAGTCAATAAAGCCTATCCATTAACTACAAGGCGCTTACCAAATTCTTTGTGCCATCAAAAGTGTATTGCGACATCAAAGGGAAATTTTCTCTCGGTCGGGTGAACTTCCAAACAAATGTAGCTCAACAGAGATATATAGAATAATGCACCTCCAATTAAGTTTCCAGATAAGGGCCTAGTTCTCACCAGAGCGTTCGTAAACAATGCACTGCATCGTTGGTTTCTTGATTAAATGACCGTTCTCGTAACCTAATGACCTGACCGGATGCGGTTGCCAACCAAGGAATTACGTATGTGTATCATCTTTCCAACTGCAATGGAAAGCCATCGCGTTATCTAAGACTGCAGCTTTCAAATTAAATTGGCCATGTTACGTGCCACTTGGATGTCATCCCGTTGCCGCAATTTTCAACGTAATCAAGTGGCATCAACGACATCACTCTTCTTCGCATTGTCAACAGATAAACGCTCATAAATCATAGCTAATCTTAATCTGTTGTTATTGTCATCTAACTTGAACTCGTCCATCCGGTCCTACTTGACCACGCCAGCCAAAGAACGTGCCAAATTAACTATCTAAACTATTTGCCACCACTAACCTTGACAGTCCGATGGACCATTGTCTAAGTAACCCAAAAACAAGACGACAAAGCCTAATTCTTTTATTCAACACATAACAGTTGACACTCGGAACCAGTTTCCGTGGACAGAAGCACCGTCACATGAATTTAAATTTTAGATTCTCAAGCTCGCAGTGGAAATGGCCGAAATGGGGCCCGAAATTGCACAATGGCTTTCTCGGCGATCTGCGTAACTTCGTTTTGATAACCATTTCGCTTTTTTTCTCGTTTTTTTTGCAAAGTATTTGCGGTGAATTAGAAAATAATTTTATTGGCTGCCATAAATATTCAGCGGAGATTGTTGGCATAATTAAGGTTATGGCATCTGTCAGATGACCAGTTAATGAGATGCGCGGTAGGCGCATTAACAATGCAGTACGTGTGGTGCAACGCAAAGGGCCAATTAAAAAGTTTTACATTTCACGTTTTAATCGGGTTATCGTGGGGTAATGCTAGATCAGATTCCAATCGGTAGGGTGACCTCAAAGAAAGTGTCAGCAGATTGTGTCATCTCATGGCTGAGGCACTCTGGAGCGTTATGTTGACAGAATAAATTTTCAAGACAAAAACATGAGAAGGGTCTTAATCGAGGTGATAAATAAAAATTGCAGTCCGTTATCGAAAATGAACGGATTGATTATTTAAAGGAAATAATTGGTCATTGGGAAATTGTGAAGGTCAGTCTTGTTGGCTAAGATTGCCGCGGCAGAGTTTCTTTGAGGGTGTACCGTGGGCTATGGGTCTACACGGAGAAAGAAAGTAGTGGATTTCTTACAGATGGTCAATCATGCACCACAAAGGCATCAAACTTATCTAGGATCATACAACAAATTTAAGGGTTTCATAAGGTTGATGTCTAAAAGTTGGTATTGACACCCAGAAGGTGTCAGCACCCGAAGGTGTCAAGGCCTGAGAATTGGGGATCATTTAACTACAATTCCAGATGTTCGAAACAGACAAAGAGTCGACACAGAATATAGCGCTATCACCATCTTATGTTAGCCTTTGAACTGCATTAGTCAACAGCAACCGCTTAAACTTTGGCAGAGTTACTAGATTCAACACCAACAAGTTCACGGACATGCAAGAACGTAGGATGAGCTCGTTGGTGGTCCAAACAACATCTGATGAAGAGACCAGATGAAAACTTTGTAACACTGGTTCGAGGGAACACTGAAAATACAACATGACAGTGTTTATTGTTAACATCTTTGGTAAACTATTCCAAGCGGCCGGCAGCTAATAGATCGGCAGACCTGCTAAACTCACTTGAAAAAGAGAGATGATCAAGAATTTCGATAGCTTGAATTGAAATAGTCAGCCTTGCGCAAGAGAGGCATCAAGGGTATATACGAGACTAGTAAGTGCTAAGTCTTACATAATGGTACGGTGTCGGAGGATTTCGACGCGCAAAGTGGAGTGCGCCATGGGTGGATACTATCGCCGCTATTGCTCTTTGGGGTCATCATTATGGAAAAGTGAAACAAGAAACAAAAGATAGGCTAAGGTTCACTGCAAGGTTTGATGTCTTTAAGACAGGTTTTAAAGGTGTAGAGCTGGAAAATACGATCAACAAGACAAAGAGAAAGCAATTTGCAAAAGAAGTTATGACTCCCTTAAGTCAGGACCTTGAATCCAGTACTATCTGTGGCAATCTAAAGTTTACATTACTTTGGAATGTAATATTCGAGTGACCAAAATGTCATCGTGAATAGTACTGTATAGATCAATTGTCCTACACCTTTCGAAGCCCAAAACGAAGTATGATTCTCTGGAAGGAGGGAGTCCTTGAAGCACTAATTAAAGAGGAAATACTTGGTAGAGCAAGAATGGTTATACCTTGAGATAATTCGCTTCCATGGAACCCAAAAACTCTTCAATAGACATATGTGTATGTATATACCTACACATACTCAAAACTTGGGATGCCTTGAAGTAGGCAAAATTCTCTTTGGTTTACTAAACAGTCCCCAATGCGATGAACATTCTTACAGCTAGCTTTTTCTGTCGAACTTATAAGAAAAGTATCACCATCTTGGGGCAACTTGGTGGCAGGTCTCAGAATTACTGAATTACACTTCTAGATGGTCTAAATGAAGAAAGGCAAAGTTTCACGTTCTGGCTCAAGCTGTAAGGCTTAGTCAGAATCTATATCAGAAATCAATATTGGAAACATGTCCTTTTTCTGAAAATAGATGGGTCGATGGGTCTTAAAATAGTCTTAAGTCTATCACCTGAAATATGTTATGTGGATTTGCCTACTAGCTAAAATCAAGTTCACGAATGAGCTTAAAATTGTTTGAGCTGAGAAGAAGGTGACATCAGAAGGCGAGGCATAGCATTTGAAGAGTTTTAGCCTAGTCCGACCTATGGTGACACATTTAACAACATATGCCGATTGGGCACCAAATCTGGCAAGTGCGACAGCATTCTCATGGGCAGTAATACCTATTTGTCCCGCGACATATGTCTGCGTAAATAGCGTGTATATGTATACTTCAACTCAAAGTCAGGAGAGATGAAGTTGCTTTCCTATTATACACTCTCTGGTTTAGAGGCATGACAATACAGTGTTCTAATGGCTCAGGCTATTTTTTGTTGAAAGTGAAATTCCGACTCCTATCCCAGTTTGAGATACGTACTGCACGTGAGATTTGCTAGGATATGTCCAAATCGGTTGGTGGTTTTGGCGTTTCATAGGAGGTAAAGCTTAAAGGTGCTTGCCAGTCTTTTCATAGGGCGGGCGAGGTAGCCACCATACGAGATTTAATGATTTCAATTCCCATTATTTCCCGAACAGTCTAGAGCAGTCCCAGAAGGCTGTAGTTTGCATTTCAAATGAGTCTGTCTCTCAATGATGATTTGTGGTATATGCCTAACATTTTTAGCTAGTTTTGGAAGTGTAACTTTGTCCTCAAGGTGACTGTTTTTGTTTAGTCCACTCTTAGCCCTTCTGATTGACATCAGTCATCAATTTCGTTTAGTAAATCAGCATAGAGAAACTGCCAACAATGTCGAGAATTACCTATAAACATGTTCATATCAAATCGATGTATGCAGATGAAGGAGTAGCCTTAACAAAGGCACATAAAGACCAGTAATTGCTGTATCAAGAATAGAAACCAACACAGTTCGATCCAACGATGATTAGCAACTGATTTGCCTGATTTGTATGTCATGTTCAAAAGACATACAGTTGCAGATACATTTCAAACCAAAAGAGCGATTAAAAATACACTTTATTGTTATAATAAATGAATGGCAGTCACTCTGTCTGCAATGAGATACCGGCCTTACAGAAAATAGGCCGACTACCGAAGAAAACATTGCCAACAACCTTAACACCTGTATGAAGCTTTTAAATTACTCTCAAGTTTCAAACTGTCTCAATTATACCCTCATTTCGGAAGCAACCCCCCTACCTGTCACCGGACACGACCTCAGGCCATAGGCACTTATTCGGACTTCCGCACTTTCTTCAGCGATTCAGACAAAGCCAACTCGGAATAAGGTCCTCACATTGAATACACTTTGAAAGTGCCCGCCATTGTTGTCAACGAATTGTATACACATCTGCCCTTGGTAGTGCGAATCAAAGAAGCATCTGAACCACCACAAGGATGCCGATTATTCCATTCAAATCAACTTATTTAACCACTTAGCAATTAATTGCCTTTATCTCATCGGTAATGGTAATATGAACTCATGTAGATGCTCCCACATTTGAATGCCGCCTCTGGGCAAATACTCATCATGTAACGCGCGCGCACTCGTTCCTCACATGTTTGCCAATTTCATTGACATAATTCTCTCATCATTTGCTCGCGCTCGGCGGCTGTAAAAACAAATCAATTTCTTTTAACGAAAACTGCATCGAAATTTGATTACATCATAAAAATCCATCATCACCTTTCATCGGCGGTGTTGCTGCTGTCGACGGTGTGGAGTGGTGGTGGACCCCTCTATTCCGGGCCATATGGTGGTGGAAAAAATAAAATTCAAACTTTGTGCTAGAAGATGATCTCTCTTCCGGATCGTATCGTTTGCTTCTGTCGAATTGGCAACAAACGAACTCCGCTGGTATTCACATGCTCCGATGGATGCAGCAAAAGATACATCTTCTCAGCAGCCATCCGATAAAGAGAGATGACTTCCTTGTTGATGATATGGATTGTCTTTTCGGTTTTTTTTTTGTTTTGCTTTCGTTTAACGTAAAACAGCAGCCGAGGCGGAGGAGACAAAAGCGAGATGGGTTTCTGTGCCATTTTTGGACAAAAGAGTTTGACACCAAACTGCCTCGATAATATTGATTTACGGTCACATTTTGGTGATACGTAATTCGTCAACAGCTCTTGCGGCATCAGTTTTATTGTTAAACAATGGATTGTGCAGTTAACGTACGTATGAAGGTGATCTTCACGGGACCAACACGATACATTCCTTCTTTGAATTTGGAAAACAAAACAGTGGTAGCACACGGCTGTACGATCGATAAAGCCGTTGAAAGGGGGAGGCAAAACACACATAGGTAAGCTGCAAATACAGTTGGATGAATGTTGGGGAAATCTTAAGTAGAAGGTGCTTGCAGATGATGCGGCAATAAAGAATATCTCCAAGGAGAGGACTGGTTTAAATAAGGGAAGGCGCGTCATGAGGTTTTGAGACAGTAAGAATCCCGCTGATTTCTTACAGGCATACACGAGCATATGTTAAGGCTGCCTCTATCCTGAACACAATTATGTTTGTGACCGAAAGACCCGAGGGATCTCCACCTGTTCTTAACACTCATATCCATGGAACCATAAATATACATGGAGCCAGGATCGTAGAATAACTGTAACGCAAGATCATCGAAGCTTTAGTGCGAATGGTACCAAAAGCCAACATGTTTTTGATAGTATAGCTTCTTATAAAGAAATGATAATTTTAGATAAAGAGAAATAGGAAGAGGTAGGTAGGAAAGCATATGGATCTGGGATTGAAGTCGTTAATCCCAATATAAGGTCTTAAGTTTCCAAGGAAGATAGAATTGAAAGACTAGGACTAAGCAGAGACAGATCTAGATCTTCGCATCTGCTTTACTGTAATTGTAAGTTTTTACATTATAAATATTTACCTCTCTATCTGGCTGACGGTTGTTAGGACAACTTTCTTACCATACAAAACCATTAGTTACGAAACCAACAACTTCCTCCGAAAAGGAAAATTAATTCGTTAGCAGACCACCTTTAGCCAAACCATTAGCGAAGGCACTAAACTAATTGAAGCAAGAAATCTGGAGCCGTGATGTCACTAAAGAATATTTCCACGACAGTTGTACTCTCGGATGTTTGTCAGACGCTCGTGAGAGGTGGGGACGTGAAAAACTTTTAGGTGTATCGACTGGGATTCAAAGCTCGAACCCCTTGCTCCAGAGTCCAACGCACTAACCATTGAGCCACGGCGCCTACAAGCGTCAATATTAATGTTTAACTCCAAACAAACTTGCTGGGCCTAGCGACTTATCAAAAGAGCTATTCAAGCAACTGGAAAAGAATTGGTAGAGAACATGCACGACCTCATTTCCAAGATTTATTCAGAATGTATACCTTAAGAATAGATCTCAGCATAAGGTCGTCGATCCACAAAAGGTCACTTTTTAAGGGATCAATTATTAGAGCATCAGTCTATCATATCCTGCGAAGGTTGAGAAGCTTTGATCAACGATCTGTAAGTGCGGTTTCACACCAGAAAGCTCCACAAACAATCAAAATTTTAGACTTTTACAAAACCTGGTTAAAACTCAAAAACTTCAAGTCGGTTTATCGCTTCATTTTACCAACTTTAAGCCGGCATATGACAGCATTTATATGTAGAGACGACCTATACAGAACCATTTGTGCAGAACGACAATATAGAACACGCGCTGCTCTTTCAAGGTCCGTAACGAACCTCCCGACGACTTTGATGACAAAAGGAGCTTAGACGGTGACAGTGAACTTGATTAGATTGTCCAAAAATGGCTTCAGCTATTTACGAGGGAAAACCGACCAAATGCTGAAAACACACAAAATATTGGGCAATCGTGCAGAGCGTCACAGTTAATAGCTATAACTTTGAGGTAGTAAAGGATTTAGTATACCTTGACTCCTCCATCAATTCTGACAATAACCGTTGTCTTCTTTGCAGTGAGAAGTGAACTGGGTACTTAGGCCCAAACAACTTAGGAGATTATATGCAAGACCTTCATCATCGTAGTGAAACTTATAGGGCGCTAGCGAAAGAGAATCTTTGATTTTTTCGAGAGGACATTTATCCTAAGATATTCGGTGAACTAGATTTAACGAAACTTAATTCAAAAACTCCATATTTATCCTTTGAGAAGGCTAAGACATGTGGAGCGAATGTACACAAAGGTATAAACTGGTCAATGAGTTAGCTCGAAAATATACAGAATCAAATGATATACAAAAAGACTACTTGGTCCTAACGCCCAACGGTCTTCCCATATCGAAAATCACCTCGGACTTCTGCAACATGACCAATGATAGAAGAAATACACTCATACAGGGTCCGCAGAAAATTTTCGGCCCAATAGGACATAAAAAAGGACTAAAGAACTTATATCGCTGAATAGCTGCCAATCCTTATAGGTATCCTCAAGGACCACAACTCAATGACAGCCCATCTTAGAAGAATGAGACTCAGCATCACAGGTTTATACAATGGTATTATACTAACTCTTCTGTTCCACAGAAGGATCTTAATTTTGAGTTGGCTAACTAAGACTCCCAGCAGAAATATTTTAAAAAAACTTTTCATCTCAGCCTCCTTTGAAAGGCAATTCCACCTTTCAACCCCAGTACGAGCAATAAGCCAATACGTCAAATCACTAATTGCATAGTTATCTCAACAATTTTCGAAAAACCACCATCAATCGTATTATCCAACAGATCGGGTAAACCCAGTTCGTAAAATATGACCTCTCCCACAAATCAATTTCTAATAAAAACATTAGTTGCGACCTTAAAACCACCACATACCCTATACGACACAGACTTCACGTGAAACGTGAAAAGCGTCTGCAAAAGCCCCAACCACTCGCAAAAGAAATGAAAAATCAAAATCAACCTCGAATTGGAAGTGGCATGGAATATAAAAGCAAATTACTACGTCTGCAGCACCAACAGTAGATCGTGCGACCTGTTACTGAAAAGTTTGAAGTTTTAAGCCAACACTCGTGGTTTACTCTAACGCGTTCGAGAGTAGTTTTGTGGTTGAGTGGATTAATCGCGTGCCGTGCTAGACATCGACATAAGTGTGACATAAGTTTGAAATTCAAAAAACAAAAAACCGACAAATAAGACAATTTAAATTTTCAAAAAGGATACAAAGGATAACCTAACAGCACCAGTACCAGCACATCATCATCATGAAGCAGTGGATAATTGTGGTACGTGTTTTGGTTTTGGGGATTTTTTTTGGGAAACAAGTTGCTTTACTAGTTTAGCGCACTCTCAAGGCATCAGGAAGTTTTGATTTCTATTTTTGGGACTGGGATACTGCGACGCGACGCGTTTACATAAGTTCAAGACTTGTGGATCCTAGTTATTTTGATCGGATTGCCGGAAATGTGCATTTGTATGCGCAGTGCGATCATGATCAGTAAACCGACGCCTTTTCTTTATGGTTCGCTTCTTCGCACGTTGGTTGTGTGCTTCATTGAGTTGATGATGATAATGATGATGATGATGATGATGATGATGGTGTACGAGTACATCTAGTTGAGGTGAATTATGTTGCAGATACTCGTTCGTCGGCGTGGGAGATGTAGATAGAGTGTGTTATCTGATGGCAAAGTGAAACTGGATAGCAGATAATGAGATGTGCTGTTAGTGTAATGAGGCAGAGGCGATGTGGAAGAAGATTTAATTAAATTCAAGCGAAGGCTGCTGTGATTTGCATTCGGATGAGTTTGATTTTTAGCGCAGCAGCTAGAGAAATTTTTCGGAAATTTCTTTCGGTAATGAATCGAGGGTAATTAAGTCGTTTTATGTGGCTAGGAAGTGTGAAGATTTGGGCACTCAGTCGGTGACAGGCCTAATGAATTGTTACGAATTAGATACAGTGTTGGTTTGGTTTCCGTTACAAGTTTTTGGGATAGTTTCTACCTTATAGAATCCTTGAATGGTATTATGCGTGGTACCTACTATATTTCGTATCATCAAGCCTTTAGACAGATGCTTCACTTGACAACGTATTTCCGACGTAAAGAGAAGTCGTCATACCCCTTACCGAGGTTTTATTCAAATCGGAGTCTGTAGAAATTGGTGCAGGATAGTCGTAATCAGTAATTCGAAGACCTTCTCTCTGTTGAAATGTGATAATCCTGCAGAATTTATTACACAACACTAGCCAGTCAATCTTAAACAAAATTGTGAGCCCGTTGAGCGACAAGACTTGGCGATCCCCTTGAAAGATGGAGGTACATTAGGAAAAGCTTGACTGATATCAATAAAGAGGCTCGATAAAATCTCATGGAAACTTATATTCCTTTAATAGAGACATAATGTTGCCACTAGTTGGATAGGCCATACGGTCGTTTGGATTGTAAGAATTTCCTCGTCCTTGTCCAAAAATAGGTGTAGTATGATCACATAATTCTCCCCACCTACTAGTGAAACCAAGTGGAGTGGTTTCAGACTTCTAATATCGATGTTAAGATTACCAAGATCATTGAAGAAAAGGGCTCCTAAATTAAGTTTATTAGATGGAGCTGCAACTTTTCCAAAAATCGTTTGAAAGCACACCAAATCTAGTTTCGTGCTTATCCATTCAACAATGTCCAGTGATGACACCGATTATATGCAATCTTCTAGGAAAGATCAAAATCGTAGAGCATTTCAGATCCAGCTTAGGACAAATCTGTTTTGTCGCTAGACACACCCCACTTGTCCATCTGAAATGTAATCTCTTTAGATTCACAGTAGATCCATGTCTGACGAGTTCATTGGGCCTATAGTTCCCTCGAATATTGTATCCTTTTACCCAGGCATACAACAAATGTGAATATTGTTGTCTTTTTTTTAGAGTAACGCATGACAGTCCAGAGCATCTTAAGAATTATTTGAGAAATATTGCTTGGCTATCTGAAGTCAATATCGTGTCAAGACAGAATGTATTTCGTCTTCCAAAAACACCTCTTCCTCCTAGAATGTATCAGAAGGGATAGTACCTAACTTGGGAATAGAGTAATCATATTTCGGAAGCTATATCGAAATTATTCAAAATAAAAACATGGTTAAAATCTATTCCTAACAATGCTTTGAGACAAACAGCTGAACTAGCAGATATTTACCCATCAAAAATGTTAAAGGATGTCAAGTAAGGCAATATATCCAGTGCTGCAGAGGGTATCGTACAAAGCGCTGCACTTATGCACGGTCTATTGGACCGAAATGTGGAAGCAGTGACTTCTACGAGGTTGTAAGCCCAATTTGTTGAATGAATGAAAACAACAATAAAACACTTTTACGAAGTAAAATGAGAAGCAGAACTTCGGGGACGGAAAACTGATCTCAGTAGAAAGAATGACCACCTCCCATGCCTTGCGCTAAACCTCAAGAAAACTAGGACTACCTGTATTTGGGAAGAATGTAAGGTTTACTCCATGAAAAACTGAAAAATTCAAATCTTGTCAAGATAAGTTTTGTCAATTTTTTGTCATTAAACTCCCAAAAATGCCAAACTACGGAATTAAGCTTCCAAGTTTGAGACCTTTTTCCTTAATTTTGAAAAACTGTATATTACAACGAGTCTACACTACATTAAGAGTTTTGGACAATGTACTGTCCAAGGACTTCCGATGATAGGGACGGTCGACTCAACTTCAGTCTTAAAAACATTTCAGTAATTGAGTTTGTTGAGTTTGTACGTGAACAATGTCAAATATTTTGTAAAATGCTTGCAGGATCAGCTCCAAAGAAGGTTTGATGACTAGCATCTCAAGATGCGATATTTGAGCTTGCTGGATCGTAAAGAAACTTGTAGTAGACTGTAGAGTAGAGTAGATAAATACTAGAAAATGAGTAAAGGTACTGACTAGGAAGGCCTATTTACCCCCAGCCTTTGGTAAAAATATAAAAATTTGTACAACCAGCCCGATTCTTGGGAGATTTGTTGAAGACGAAACAAAACGATGGACGATGGACCCAATCAGGATACATAGTACATCTCACAGATAAGGAAGAACAGATCGTCACTTTTACTGTCAAACATCAACATGTCATACCTTTCAATGATCTTAATACGCAGTAAGCAACGCCTACATGCTTTGAATTAAGCCTGATCCAACCCGTATCTACTTACGAGAAACACAATGGATTTGTTTTGGTCTAAGTACCCCTTGTTGAGGGCCACTCTCAACAAAACAATCATTAAATTGATTATGCAAATATAAATCTTTAAACACCTTGCGTGCGACGGAAACTTCAATAAATATTATTCTATTTGACATTGAAAGCAACACCCAAACATAATTAAATTTAAGCACATCATAGCCCTCAATGCTGGAGCTACTGCTCTAACTGATGGAGTAGTAGTAGAACACACCGGATGTTATAGACTGCAAATGGTTGTAAGTCCTACATTATAGAATCAAAGGGCTGAAAGCCATCACTCCTTTACGAAAGAAAATCTCGGACAAATCGCTGCCTGTTGCAGAAGCTCCAAAAAATCAGTTTTTTTTTGTTAATTTATGTATGCCTCTCCTGAGATTTGTCAAGACTACAAAGAGCATTACATTCCAATTTATCATTACTCTTCGAATTGGGATAATCTTAGTCATGTTGTTGTGACAAATCAAGCCGGATTGCCAATAAACGAAGTCAAATGAATTTTAAACCCATTTCTCAATTCCTATCGAAAGTGTACGATCCCAAGATCACCTTTCAAATCCGCACAAGAAAATCCACCCACAGTAGTAAATACTCTCGTCAAATCCATTTGAATAAAACCCCAACAAAGAACCTAATCAGGTTCGTCAACATGCGGAGGCGTTTCACAATACCTACTCTTGTAGGTACACACACTTTTCTTTTTTGCGCACTGCTTCGAGTTTATTATCCGCAAATTAAGTGCTACAGTGCCACGATTGACAGCAGCTTCCCATCGTGTAATAGAAACCTTGACCGTTTGGAGCTAATAATGCAACGACGAGCCTTTATGGTTATTGTACCAATCGTGGACCAATGAGTAAGAGTACTTTAATTGTCGATCGTTAAAATATTTCACTTGGTACCGGTCTGTCGGGGTCCAGACATGACACTTCCATGCAGTCATCAGCAGCATATGCTGGAGCCATAGTAAGATGCCTTTCGTCTGGGCGGGTAATGTGAGGCAATCTACTCAGACGGGATTTGGATCAACTTTTTTTTTTCTTTTTACTAAACTTACTTCTAAGTGATTCGTGATTGAGAAATGTAGCTTGTATCCCATGGCGGATATGTACAGATTCCATGAGCGAACTGGATGTGTGCTGCAGTTCTAGTTGATGACTGAAACCAGATCGTGCTCATTCTCACCTAGAGTAGAGCAAATAGGATCGGCAAATAGAATCGTAAAAAGTATCTCTCGTGGGAAAATGTATTCTATTGTTCTCAGAGTGGTAGATATCATAGTGCCGGTAGCATGATTTGGCGACAGATTTGACACTAGAAAGATACTTTTTTTTTGTAAAAGGTAGATGCAGTGGTAATACATACGAACTGTGTATGTCCAAAGGCTTAGGAGAATGAAAATGTGTCACAAAATAATACACTAATAGGCTGCTTGCTTTCGTGTTCAGACTTCTGGTCGCTTTAACTCTAATTGTACTAATTCCCGATATCCTAGAAGCTATTACGCCATGTTAACCTTAGAGTACCGCGATTGACTTAGTATTGGAAGGAAACAAGTAAATTGTAAGAACTACCTATGATGGCAACATTGGAACACATTTTATAGAATACCATCTGAAGAAAATTGGCATTAATCAATCTGGCATTTAAGGGTTAAAGCTGTCAAAACATTATATAGGAAGGAATGTCCTGCATTTACTCGGAGTAGACTAACGTATTTTCGTAAACTAACTAACACAATCAATTCTACATTAACTACATGCTGTTTTTTTTTGTAAAGCCTTCTTCGGTTACTTCTACATCTTCGTCAGGGACAAATAGATATAGCTTCAGAGCATCTAGATGATTGTTCTGCGAGAATAGAACATCCCTGATAACGTCCCAAAATAGTACAGGTGCTAGTTGACAAACTTGACGTACCCCATGATGTGAGATCCACAACGTTTCATATTATGAGCCAGCATTTGAATTAGAACTAACAGATAACACCTTTACAGAATTTTTGGATTTTTTGGTCTCAAGTAGATCAGCCCAAGGCTACAATTAAGAAACCTAAGGAGCTTTATTTATGTGAGGTATAGGAAAGAGTCTAATAGATGCCACCCTTGCAGTCAGTTACTGCATATAGTACATCCAAAATCACATGTTACTCTTTGGAGACCACATGGAGGATGAAAAGAGTATATATACTATACAGGGCTTCAAGTTGTTGGAGATAGCTGAAAGCTGAAATCGTACACGACATAACCATAGCAGAGGCCCTAAGAACAAGATATAAAGCAGGAGATAGAAAAGCTTTCAATAAGTGGTTGGCAAAGTCATAGATGCTACTTATACCTTCGACAAAGAACATGGAACCGACTGTAAAGGGCTGGAAGCTCCTAGTCAGAAAATTAGATTTTAATGTTCATGTAGGCAGGTTGAGGCGTTAAAATGTTGAAGTCCGTTCCAAACAACTCACACAAAATGAACACAAGTTTTTCCTACATAAATCGTTGATCTAATCCACTTTGTTTGAACTTAGAATACGATACAGTGAACAGGATGGTGGTAGACGTGGTTAAAATTTGGCATATTGGAGCTACCGGTTCTAAAGTGTATTAAATTCTATTCCAATGTAACAGATCCATCCATCGGTGTAGTCTGTGTTTTAAGATAGACGACTGCTTAAACGAATTAACTGAGTGAACTTTGTGAAATGCTTTAATATTGATAGCTGCACTAGTTTCCACATGCTGAAGGAAACTGTCAGACGAGACAGAATGTTCAGTGGAATAGAGCCCAATTGTTGAATGCTTCACTAAATCACAAAGAGGCTCAAGTTAGTCAGGACAAGGCAAGACCTTTCAGAGAACTGTACAGAATATTCAAGAAAGTTTTCTTCCAAAAAAATAACACCGATCATCCTGCACTGGATGTAGATGGCACTCTGTTGGTATCAATTCAGGATCAGCTTCGCAGATGCAAGCAAAATATTTGTGCTCTCCGACTCTTTCGAAGTGCGAGGAGAAAATATTCTGTTGCCAATCCTCTTTTTCCACATCAGCGGCCTAGATGTGATGTATCAATCATAACAACTGAATGTAGAGTTGCCTGGTATTACTTTGAAGCAGACACTGATTGAGGACGTCAAGCAGTTTAACTGAAAAGATTCGTAGCATCTGAAGGGCGGAACCGACCTGGACATTAAAAGCAGAAAAAATAAAGCTCGATCTTCCTTCGGAAAACTAGTCAAATCTCCTTGCACGAGAATAAGTCTTGAGTTACAGACTTTTGTTAATCGCTGGCTGCAATACATCCTGAAGATTCGTTGGTTGCGAATTATATTCAACCAGGAATTATGGGATAAAACAAGTCAGAAGCTTATGGATGTTCAGATAAGACAGCGTAATTACCATAGGATAGGTAACACGCTAAGGAAACCAAGCGCGAAGAAGTCCTTCGAATCTGAATCTGATTCAGAGAAAAACGTGTCCGTGGTTGAAATATTTACCCGCTGAACGAAATAGATGGAAAAGATTTGTTCCTGCCGCTGGGGTTAAAGGAATTCGATGATGTAGACTTGACAGGTCCAATTTGCTCAAAACATAGTTGTCTACATTCAACCTCTGATTTCGCTCCATGTGACCGACCATACAGTACCAGAAAGTCAACTTATAGATATTCCACTGTCACTGCCGCCCCCATAAATCACTCCATTACGCCATCTGTCAACAGATAAATGCACAACACGCATGCTCGACAGCAGCAACAGCATGACACACACGACAATTACCATCATGCATCGACTGCAATCAATTGTAACCTGGAACTGCGGTGCATTGCCGTGTATTGGTCGCTTTTATCTCAAGCGCCTTGTCGGTACCATCTAAAGTCGTGGCTATCCGCAAATTGTAACTAAATTTCGTGTCCGATTGGTGTGTTATTTTGTGTCGCTTAGCCAAGCCTTTGGTCGACTACCATCGGTCGGATGGTGTAATTATGGTAATATGTGTTATACATTCAATTCATGTGGCTTTCGACCAGATATCTCCTGATCACCTTGCACAATGAATCCGAATAGGAATGGATGGCTTACATAATTCTCAGGGAAATCTCCCTCTGCTTACTTACTTTCAATGGCTAATTCTGACAAAAAACAAACTGCACAAGCCGTCGTCGTTCGTGTATGAACGAGCACAAAGACCGGACTTGTCTTCTGGCAATGAATGGCTCAGATAGATGCACAGATGCACAAGGCTGGAGGAAGTTAGGAAGTGAAAGGTGGTGCATTGTCTAGGAGAGAAAGAGAAAGATTTCTGGCCATGTGAATCACCAACAGGTACGTTGAACTGGTATGGTTACATGTTTGGAAAAAATGGCAAAAAAACAGGCTGGGTGATCTTGTTAGTCAATAAACAACATGTTCACTTGTCCAGTGGCTATGCACTTTTATTCGCACAAAAGATAGCCATTCAATGACAAGGAGAGAAATTGAATTTTTTTTCTTCAAATGCCAGAGACTGACCAGAAGGCTGTATCTGGATTTTTTTTTTACGATGGTCATGAGGTTTTTATGGCTTTGCATTGCTCACAGTTTAAGCTGAGGGCAGTAAGTAAGTGCATGACTTCATTTGATGCATTCCACAACAATCATTTACGAGCTTGCCAACTGGCCTTTTCAGCTCAAGGATTGATGGGGTAATTATAATTACTTTTATTGTCCAAGTCAGTAGTTCTAGCCATTTGCGACACCATTCACCTTGGAAGTCGAATAGGACTCAGTAGAAATTGACTGAGTTTAGTAAATAGCCGGAAGAAGAAAAACAATTACTGACGATTAGCATGGTCCGTTAAACCTTTGGATAGGTCAAGGAAGCTAAAAGTAGGACCAAAGTGAAGGAAATCCATAAAACTAACAAAATATACCAACACTCACTGGACTGCGATGAACTATAATGCAGTAGAAGTGATCTCAACAACATATACATATGGAAGCATATGGGATAGAGTAATATGGAAAGTAAGATCTGTGCAACGATATGCATCTTCTTTCTGAGAATTACCAAAAAAAAACTTTACAAAAGTAGGCGTGGCACGTGAATTTTCGGAAACTTCAAGCCCTATAACTTTTTTTCCATTTTAGATAAACAAATTTAAAAAAAACGTTAAAATTTATAAAAGTGAAAGTGGCAGTTCTAAAACTTGGGGTGAGGTTGCTTTACTTACTAATTCTAGGCCCTTCAACACGTAAACTACCCTTAATTCTGAGGTTAAAATAAAAACTCTAATTTTGCCTCAAGTGGTGAATCCACAGAAATGAATCAAATCTGTTCAGCCTTTTAGTCTGTAGTCGAGCATACAAAGAAACAGGCCAACATCGTCAAGTTCTTAGGAATCTTTTATCACTTCGCTGTACCTTATTGCCTTTCGAGAGGATTTTCAAAAAGTCTGCCACTCAGTTCCAAACCAACTACGAGAAAAAGATCTATCTAAAGGCCAGGCCACAAGATGCTCAGCACCCGATTATCGTTATAGAAAGAACGAACAGAGAACTTTATAAGAAATTTACGGCTTCATAATTTTGTTTCAACAACTTTTTTCCGATTTTAGGTAAAAAATTTAATTTCAATTATTCAATTAAATATTCAAAAATGGATTCCGTGGTTATGTGTCCTTCAAAAAGAACTCAAAACAAAGCTCATCAGCAATTTTTAATATCAGATGTTATACTAGCTTTGAAATGTCGTAAGAAGCCGTCATTTGTTCCCCTTGTTGAATTGTAACATGTTCAGTTATAGCATGTTGAGTTTTATTATATTGAGTTCAAAAAGAGCTCTAACAAGTGACCTAAGTGAACCAGTTCCCAACGTCTTTATTTTTTGTTCACAAGCTGAGGTATACCCTTCGTACATGTAGTTCAATAAAAAAGATATTGTGAAGATCTGAGAAGGGCTGGTTTTGTTTAACCCATCTCACAGCAGTATAAGCACATTGTTGTGTCGGACTATGTGAAGGGAATTTTACAAATATGTTTATGAGCCCGATTCGCACAAGACCGAATATACTAAGCTGTGAACTAAACTGAACCCAATGAACTCGAACTTTTTTAGCAAAGAGATTTTAACTCAACTGAACGCTCTCTGAACTGAACTAAACTCCACAAGTCTAGTACAGTGAGGCGGTAGTAGGAGCTACCAGCTCGTCTTATATCAGAAAGATTATGACCCAGACCTTCAAAACCACCAAAACCTTTCGACTAGAGTCGGGTGTCCTACCTACAGTCACATTTCTATTAGAAAGTT
This sequence comes from Xylota segnis, assembly GCA_963583995.1. NCBI lineage: Eukaryota > Metazoa > Arthropoda > Insecta > Diptera > Syrphidae > Xylota > Xylota segnis. The sequence continues at coordinate 61,191,425 of OY757237.1, forward strand.
TGGTTATAACATAAAGTATAAGACGACGCCAGGATATGACGATAGTCACCATCGAAATATAGACTAAACCATGGACATGGGCCTAGGTTCGAAGAACTCAACAAAAAAGAAGAGATGGAAACTAACCTGTGGACAGAAAAAAAGTAAAAGTCTATACGTAGGCTTGAATAAGGCATTACCTAATAGGACAGATCTATCCCATGATAACGATGATAAATAGCGGCCTAAGGTGTATCCACTTCCGATGAAATCACCGTTTGATCAAAAACTTACTTAAAACATCCCAACGCCAGAGAAAGTCAAAATTTCCCCCTCAGCACCACAGACCAACACCAAAACCATCTCTAACCAGAGGGCTGAATCGCATCCAAGCAGAAAATTCAGCCACTAATTCACGCCCAAAGCAATTAAGCTCAACTAATAAACACCAAACTGTTACACACACAATTCGCATGAGCCATTAACGAGCCTCAAGTGGTCAAACACTCTTTTGCACATAAGTCAAGATGGTCATAGCCATTAGCAAAGCAAAGAAGAAGACCCTAACCGGACAAACAATCATAGGAAGTGAGAAAAAGAAACAAAAAGGCTCACAGTCGAGCTTCCTTGTTTGCACGGTCTCTGTGTCTCTGTGCTATACTCTTACATAACCGCAACGCAATAAGCCTACCCTGACGAGGGACTACTTAACATTTAAAATGGTAACTTGTTCTCTGTTTTATGGAGTCTGATGTCGATGATTGGCCATGTCAGCCAAGTCTTTCTCGGAAAAGCGACTTTGAAAATTCAAAGTTTACGTTCAATGCAGTTGCAGATACATTTGCTTCGTGTCCATCTGCAGATCTGCTTATGCTATGGTGTCATGGATCACCTGTGCACCATATCGTGCGGCGGCGATCTCAATGCGATGAATTTAATTGGAATTAATTAATCTCTCGACCAAATGATTCACAATGGGAATGATAATTGTCTTCGAGTCGTAGTCGTCGTCTTCGTTGCAGTTCGAGTAGCAGTTGCAGAATTACATCATTCGACTTTCCAATGCAAACGGGCGAATGGAACAACAGATGCATACAATACACTGGTCGTAGGAAAAATATTAAAAATACATAAATTTGTATCTGCATTCATCTACTGATGGTCGTCGTCGTTTTGTTTGCATCACCTCGTATGCATATGGGAAAAATACTACAGTGGCTGTCGCACAATTGAAGATGGAGGATTTTATTGCACAAGATGGTAAGCAGCGTGTGCAAATACGCTAATTAGGTGCTTATCCAGACTCCAATAAGTGGCAGACCTAGGCAGTGGAAAACAAATTGAAATTGTCGCAATTACATACGTCCATCAGAGTGAAGATTACTTAAATCTGTTGGCTGACGGGCGAAAGGAAATTGGACCGTTTTTGGTCACGCCTTCGTCTGGTAGATTTGTTTAATACCATTTGATACGCAGATTTTGTTAACTAGTTTGGCCTGGATTTCGTGTTTGGTAGAATTTTGGATATGTTTGAGTAGTCTGAGTGAAGGTCCTCTGATCACCATTATACTAGATTTTCAGTTCCAAACTCTTGCCCCACCAATTTCATTCACTAAAAAGGGAGTCTTGCATACAAGAGTCTAAGAGGTGGACCTGTATAAAGTCCAAATAATATACCAGTCAGATAGAAAAACAAACCAAATGACATACAAACTTATTAAATGTAAAACTTAGCATTACAGACCGGTGGATTTGTATAGAACTGGCCTAGTACAGAGCGTATAATACAGAGCCACAAGTACAATTTAAATCGAAGATTAGTATTAGGTCAGAATTACACAAAATTATAGCTATTATCAAAGCTACATACGAAGGTAGTTAGCCTTGCATATTGGGACGGTGTCGGAGGATTTTTTAGTCTAAAGTGAAGTTCCTCAGGGGTACATACTGTTACCACTATTATTTCTGGTGGTTATCAATAGTATACGCTGTGCTCTATTGACAGAAAGTATGTAACTGTGAAATTTGTTGGACTATGACATCTTATCTTAAACACCTTGACTATGCTGACGATGTTTGTCATCGGATAATGGACCTTCATCTCACAATCCAGAAGCTGAGGCCAGTCATTAGTTTATGAACCCAACTGCGACTATTTCACTCTATCATAGAATTGGTGGTACTTTATGTGTGCTGAAGGTGAGCACCACTACTTCACCGAAGCTGCAAAACGTGAGGTTTTTCTGGACAAACCACATATCTAACGAACAACTTTATACGAGAACAGGCCAAAAACCCATAAACATTACCATAGGAAGGAGAAGTAGCTATGGATTGATGCACTGAAATCCACTCGCACAGGCTGACAGGGACGCTTGGGGATAACGTTGACCTGAACAGTCGATCGAGTTCTTTAGGAATGAGTTTAAGCCAGCTCCAATGTATTGTTGAAATGGATATATCCCTTTAACCAATTTTAATACAGTTACCCACCTCCAGTGTCCCACAAGACAGTCATTTTATAAACGACTTTGAGACACGTTGATGATATCAAATTTTTCAAACACATTTCTTCGTCGCAAAATTCTAGTCTTTTCAACTATTGTTTTAGGAGTTTTAAGTTTTTTCATCAGATGCCTCAAAAATTGCTTAAAATCCTTTCTTCTTCATGACCAACCTCTGCCCATAGTTCATTTACTTCGCCCCCTTGGAACTCAAATTCTGTTCGAACATTGATAAGATAATCCTTAAAGCTAACACATCACTTGGCTTTGTCAAATGAGAGAATTATCCAACCCTTTTTTTTAACCATATTAGGTTATAGGCCCGAGGCCTACACTTGATAATTTTCCCAAGACCACCAATAAACAAATAATAGCAACATTAACAGAAATGCTGACCTTAACTAAATCACAGATGCCACAGCCTTGTTTCTTAAAATATTTGCAATTGTTCGAACTTTCAAAAACGTAACCTAACACCACCACCTAGCTGTACAAGAAGTATTAACACTCAACCTGCTGTTCCATTTGAAAGGTCTATAACAGGGTCTTAATTAGTCTTCAGTGGAACCTATAGCCAAGGTGGGAAGCAGATTTAGATAATACAAGTATTTTAATTCGAGACATGAACCTTTCCGTCTAGATCACCCAAGTGTCGTCATTCGGGACACGAACCTCTCTTTAAAATAAACACAAATAGATAAAGTATTAATATTCCACATAACTAGGCGATTGAGATCCAAAACAAATAACAAGTTTTCTTGTAGGCATTTCAAAAAGATAAAGAAAAACCATGCCCTGGCCGAGACTCAAATTCAAAAGTTGAATCATATCAGAGTTTGGATATGTAAATCGGCCCTAAATGCCTTATTCACCGAAGGATAATATTTAAGTCCAACAAAAATACAAAAACTTTTTGCAGACAGTTCTTAAAACTAAATAACAGTTCAAAACACTCACTCAGAAAACATAAACGATTACAGGAAGATACTGCCAGACAATATGTTGAAGCAGCAAACTCTTGATGGCTTGATCCATGTCTCTTGATGTTCTGAGTCTGCGAAGAGGCTTCCTGAAAATAAAAATTCATCATAAATATATTTTCTTTTCATCATCTTAACTACTAGTGAAAATATTAGTCAATATTAGATTTAAATACAGAGATAGGTTCCTTCTTAAGAACAACGGAAGCACAGGATTGTTTCAGACAGTGTTCCAAACCTTTTGTTTATGTTCTCTTTTCTTTTCATCTTTCAGATAAGTGCCCTACTTCTCGTTGGCCTTGCATCTGGAGCGGCCAAATTGTCAGACAAAGAGGCTGAGAAAACCATGGAAAAAACTTCCGAGAAAACCTATCCAAAGAAAGTCACATCACTGAAGAAGAAGCCAACCAAGTCACCAAGCATCAAGTCTCCAATCGAAGCTTTCAAAGACCTTCCCGATGAGGACTTGGAGTTCATCAAAGAATTGGACAAGCAGTTCAAGTTGCACGGCGATAAAATCAAAATCAAAGTGGAAAGGGACAACTCAACTCTGAAGAACTCAAAGCGTACTGTCGAAGGTGATCTAGGGTAAGCTCACACTAGCCGATCAGTCTTCAACATGATTTAAAAACAACGCATTTCCTTTCAGCTATGGCTACTACAGCGGTCAGCAATCAGCCGGTTACGACTACCCGAAACCCTCGTTCACATTCTACCCATACTCACAGCAGGATATTCCAGCCTCAGCTCCGGGATATCAAATCAAAGATGAGGAGCAATCCACTGTGTCGATCGTTCCCTCATTCTCATACGAAATCAAGCAAACATCGAATGGCTATGAAACTAATGCCCCATTCGTTCCCTCTCAGCAAGATCACGAACAGGGCTCGTATCAACAACAGGGCGGACAAGAGGAGGGACATGTAGGATACCAACAGAACGCACCCGTCATTGTTTTACGAATTCCCGGACCAACCAAGTATGCATCTCACTTGCAAGTTCTCCTCCAACAGTATTTGGAGATCCGAGCTGCCCAATACTTGAAAATTCTCGAAGAGGTCGAGCACCAGAAACACCAGCAACAACAGCAAGTTCAATACGACCAGGTTCAGGAGAAACCCCAAGAAGTTCAATACCACCAACAGCAACAAGAAGTCCCGCAGAGCTATTCCTATGCTGAGCAGCAGCAAGAAGTTAACTACCCAGCCATTGACGAAGTCTACCAAAGCTACAAGGGCCGTCACCAGGAAGCCCATCCCATTGAGGAGCAACAATACGAAGCACCAGTGGAGTATGCTCAACAACAAGGCGGTCACGGAGGACAACAGCAGCCACAACAATATTACTACATGCAAGTGGAACAGGAGCAACCAGCTCACGCTGCTGAAGTTGGCCAAGGATACCAGCCAATCTATTACGTTGCCATGGCGCAGGGAGACTATGCTCACCAAGAAGGTTATGCCCCATCTGTACCCCAAGGCTATGTCGATGATGGACACCTTCCCATCGCCGAGAACAACCCTCGCCACACCCACACCAAAGTCCTCTTCACCGAAGGCGACAACAGAGACCATTCCACCCAGTACCCACTGCCGTCCATCAAGCCCTTCGAACGCCATGCCCCAACTCCAGCGCCAACATATCAACCCTACCAAGTCGATCCACATGGTGAAGCTGGCGATTACGAGCAACAGTACCACGGACAAGCTTCCAACTCAGCATCGGTTGTATCAATCACCCAACGGCCTTATAACTACCACGCCCATTCACTGCGCGGCAAAAACTCCAAGCGCAATGCTGCCCCAGCTCCAGTTGCTGCCGCACCCGGAGAGAGCCTTAACAAGCTTCACACACTGATCAACCGACTACGGACTCCGGAGAACAACACCCCGAGACGGACAAAGAAAGAAGCCGTCTAAGTACCTCGTTCCCCTTCTCTAGCTCTAAGTCTTAGTTAGTAGGCCGTTGCAGTCGGGCACACTTGCAGGCGCTTGAAATGCAAAGGATTCGTTTTTGTTTCTTTATTTATTCCGTGTAGATTACATCCTTAGATACTTCATGACTCATGGCGCGTGCTTGAAATCTCTTGACGTTTCTCATATTTTATTTTAGGTTATGTTTTCGTTTAAGGAGAGTTTATGAGGTTTTTTGTATTTTTTTTTATATGAACACAAGTGCAATATATGTATACATAAAAATAGTTAAACAAAATTTGTGTTTTACTTTATATTATATGGAATTTGTAAACGGAAGAGGTAGGACTGTCCAAGTCACAATAGGCCCATACACCACTCTCAGAGTCAACTCAATCTTAAGCTTCATTGTACGAAAACTAATTCCATTGCTTCATTTGACATGTCATCTCCTAAGGACATATACTCACTACGAGGACACTCTAAAATTGATCACAGCATGTGTCAAATGTCTCCTAACAGATAACCTACTTTGTTTAGGTTGGTCTATAATCCATTAGACGAACACGCACTGTCTGGTCTGGTAACGTGTGGCCCCAAAAGTCACAAACTTAAACAACCTCACGAGGAACCAACGTCTAGCTTGTACGTGGGTACTACCAGCACTATAAGATCAATACCAACCGCCGCCCTTAAAGTCATGCTCAGGCTATGCCCACTGTATTCTTCACTAACGAAGTAGCACCATTCAATTCCGACAAACCTTGAAGTGGAAAAGCAACAAAATCGACCGCAACACCATCACCAACTGACGGGGATTAACCTCAACCTCGACTCCAAATCTTCCTCTAGAGAGAACTGGACAAATATTACTAACCCGACTTTAAGGATAGTTCAAAAATGGACGAAGGTACTAGCTCAAGAACATTCTCAGAGGAACCATCAATTTTCCGGTCCGTAAAACTGAAACATGTGTGTTGCAACTGGAAATATATGGCAGGACCGAAGTCTCCACTGACTTATCCACTTTAAACGGGAACAACCATATTGACATCTCCATAGAGAGCGAAGTAGCCATCACTTTCATCGCAACCACCTCATAGCTGGTCAAGAGGTTATAAAAGGAACTCAAATTTTTCAGGCACAACATTTAGCTCTGCTGGATTTCGAGATATATGGACTTCCAAGAGAAATGCCAGATTAGCTACATAGAAAAGGGTCAAAATCAAACGATCTACAACCAGACAACTCGGTCCTATGGCCCATCGGTCTTCTCATGTCCAAAATTAATTCGGTTTTCTACCGAATGCATGTAATCTAATGGATTTCGAGAAAACGTTGGACCTATTTCAATGTAAAAAGGACTAGAGAACTCCTATCACTAGAAAGACCACAGCTGACCCTTCTCATAGGTATCCTCACACACAAAGCACAACACATTGCCTCTGCAATCGCTCAAGTCTCAACAGAACTCAACCCTCGAACTCATTGTCTTCTTCCTTCCATTTTAGGTATCCACACCGGGAAGAGCAACGGATCTGTTGGTGCATTAAATAAGACGGGTCTCACGCAGTCGTAGTCACTCCACCACTCCACCAACCTACCTACCTAACTAGGATAAGTGTTACCCAAAGCAGGAAACAACAGTCTCTTTGAATCTAGTCTAATCTACATATATACCTCCGGCTTCAACAAACATTTACAGAAGCGATCACTTGCAATTGAAAACAAGGCAACAGAATTTGAAGAAAACTATAAATCAAGCATTTTAGGCGCACAATATGCGCCATATTTTCACCTAAAAGAAGGTACTGTGTGCTGGATTGAAAATGAAGAATTACTTTAACCTTAAAGTTGCATACTCTTGGGTTGAAGAAAGGAGTGCTTTAAATATTTGTACACGCTTTTAGGCACCTTCGCAGGTCCATAGATTTCTACAGTCTGAATCTGAGACGTAAATCGGTAAAGAAACAGTACTTAATATTTTCCAAAAATAAACAGTATGCCCCTTCCATTCGTTTAAAGAGTATAACACGCACAACACGAATGGTTGTGAGAACACGACCTGTTCCGCCAAATATTTATTTATTTTTTTAAAATGAAAGTATAGGTGATTAGGCATAGGGTTAGGTATATGTCCAAGTTAAGATGTATGGATGTATGTACATATGTACATTGTTAACCACAATTAGTTGTTGAGAAAACAACTGTGGTTTCATACTCTGTTGGTCGCAAAGTCTTTCAACTTGGGTGTCCCACAAGGTTCAGTTTTGGGTCCCATTCTATTTTTAAACGACATCAACTCGCAGTTTTCTCTTAAAGTCAAAGGTGATCCTCTTTCATTATCGGATGGCATTGGCTTATCCTACGAGTATGTTTTAATCAACTAGCTGGACGGCCTTCAGGCAGTCTTCGAATTAAAAGTTCAAAAAAGTGGTAGCCGTCTTTAGCTATTTATGCGTTAATTTCTAGTTATTTGGAGATGGAAGGTCAAGAAAAGTACAAATTGCTGTAGTAGTCTGATGAAGAGATTCAACAAACAATGGAAACACTTGACTCCAAAGTCCATACAGAGAAGTAGTTGTAGAGACAGATTTTGATGGCAATGATGGTATAAACTTCGTGGTAAATGAAATAAGACATTTGGTGAAGCATTGATTATATCCGATTCTATCTGTACTACAGCACAGATTGGTGGCCTTTTACCACTACTGAAGCCCACGCAGCTTGAGTCTGCTCAAAAAAATAACAATCTAGCAAGGATAAAGGAACGAATCAGTCTTGGCTAGAGGTAGTGGAATGGTCGGAAACGTCTATTGGATCTGTTTTAGATATTAACCCTAAGTCGAGTGAATTCATAAAGATGTTGTAGAGACAGAAAACCCGAATTTAGCTTATGAGGTAAAAATGCGACTTTTGCACAAAATTTGGCCTAAAATCGAGCATTTTAATAAAAAGTAAGAGTCAGGGGCCCATTTGCCTTGTTTTGTACAAAGATGAGCGCCTTTCTTTGAGAATACATACCGAATAAACCACACAAATAGTAATCCAAAAGAGCGTGGATACTCCATGGAATTTAGGAGCTCTATTTTTGGCATTAAAAACACTACATCTGTGTGAAAAGAGTTCGATATCTTCAACATGCTGCCTGTGGGGACTTCGACCCGACAGACTAACCCGGAAAGTCTAACACACTTCGGGATCGGAACTTATGCAAATCGTTAGTCTAATTACCATCAGATCAAACTTCCGAGATTTTTTTTCGAACAAACCACATCTGCTCCCCGACACTTGATAATAGTCGAACCTAATTATCTTCCTCGACGCTACGCGTACAAAGATAATCTCTTCCCCATATTTCATCTGCTGCAACATTGCAGCAAGACAATACCACAATTAAAAAGCGACTATCAATTGTTTGTTTTACAGGCACGAAGTGGCATGCGGCAAAACTCGATTCTTGGAATACCAAGAAGCCAGGACCGCTGCCGTAATTAACAGCGGCACAGATCAATAACCTCGCCGTAATTTCTTATAACCATTGCCATTACCACCATTAGAGCCACTTGCCTATCCAGCAAGAGAAGAAACCCCAGAGCATACGAGTAAGAAGCCAAACAAAGCATTCACATGGAAAATGAAAGTAATCCGCGTTCGGAAAGTGTATTATGCCAGCAAGTTTACGGACTACGGACGGGACTTGGTCCGAGAAGAGCTCAAAGAAATAAAAACTCTATTTGGGTGCCTAGCATCTGCACGTCATGGTGTACCGGATAATTATGTGATTTAGCCCCCACGAAGGTGGTAATTAATGTGTGTAACACACTTGGATGGTGATGGACGGGTCTATACAGAATGGCCGTACAGATTGCCAAATTAAATGTCTCTAAGTGTCCTCGCGGCACGCGTCCTGTCATCACCAGCCAGCAGCAAGGGAACAAGTGATTCGATAAATGCGTTATTTATGCTGAGCCGGTCAAATGTCCATTCGATGGAAATTATTGGCGTCAGTTGGTTCAGTCTATCTGCATTGCCATGACAGAGGTCTTGGCATTGGTCTCCAAAGAAATAATTGCACGGACGACTGGGTATCAATCAAATCGGAGCGCGCCGATCAGAAAGTTTACGATTACGATGCATGATTGGGTGTTGGTTGCTAGTTGGCAATAAAATTGGCTTATTGGGCTCGGAATATGCAAATCGTGTAATTAGAAGCAATTTCGAGTGAGTTGGCCAAAAATTAATTGCAATCCACTGACAGTGGAGTCGACGTGACATGAGCGCCATGACTGGTTTTTGGATCGTTTGCGTTATGATGATTTCATCCACGTGACTGGAATGGAATAATGAGATCCTGAAGCGGATACCTCCTAGGGTGTGAGTGAATCCATAAAAGTTGAAATAAATTTAAGACTATTTGTGTAAATAGGGTTGAAAGTGTCCACGCAGCACTTTGGATACTATTTCATGTCATTTCATGGAACCAGTGTTTGCAAATTGTATACACAAACCATTTAAAAACTTTAAGCCTAATTCGACACGTAGTTAACGTCTGACAGTCATTCGAATTGAAAGGAGAAGATTGGCACATTACATACAGCAAGTGTCAGGAACTCAAGACGATATTATAATTGGCCAACAGTCAATCCAGCCTGGCACTGTAGTCAATCGTTTTAATGAGGATCAAATGGCGTGTCTACTGAGTAACGCAACATACCCACATGCCATCAAATATACATATTTTAACATATTACAAGTCTAATAGATCTCATGTATACATATGTACCAAGAAAAAATTTACAAATTAACAGGAGAAGCAAATACTTGGAGCTTAGTCTTTCGTGATTAAACCGTGGAGAATCGATGTCATTAGGAAATTCAATAACAGACTTCGAATAAGTTAGAATGGCTGTGACAGTTCCTCCAACCAAAAGTCGAACACACATAGTTTAGAGAACAACCAGAAGGTTAAAATATCCGATAGACACTTTTTTCGATATCAAAACATATTTGATTTTCCTAGTTGCAAACTAAGTTGAATTTTTATTTGTATTCACGATCCTGGGCAACAAAATATATATATAAAGGGTGAGCTATGTGTTGTTTCATTTTTTGTAAGCAATTACAAAAAATATTCATGTAATATTTTTCAAAGTTTATAGAAAAACAAATATAATAAATGGAGTCCTAAAATTGGTAAATGTTTCTCAAGGTTTCGACATAATATGACACGAAAACTGAATGTAAAGGGTAGGCAATATGTTGGTTTCTTTCTGAATGATATGTAATTTTGAGACTGACACTGACATCGTTGGATTTTTTTTTGTGGTAAAGGATTACAGACCGAGAGAAGATTCAGCCACTCAAGAACAATATTGTTAAAATTATTCCTGAAATAGAGGCCAAAATCAAAGGAAACGTATTGAAAAATTGAGTTGGGATGGCCCAAGCCAGACGAGGTATTCATTTTAATGAAATCATATTCCACAATCAATCGGAAGGTCAACTCTTTTTAATAAAGCAACAATCGTTGGAAAGTATTGAACAGCCTTTAAAAAAATATTGCTGGCATTAGAATTTAAAAAAAATGCGTTCGACAATACCTTCTGTCTGTCTGTTTGGTGGAGTAGGGTGGGGTGGAGTGGACGAGTTTGGTTCAACCTAGGGTCTATTAGTTCACAGAAGTTTTATTCTGACCTAAAAATTTATCGATCATACGCAAGGGTTTTGGCGTAATGTTCTGCTAAAGTTGCTTACAGGCTATAAAGGGGCATTCTTTGCTACGTTGTCAGTTACATGGTATTGTACCTTTAACATTTTATCGAAAATTTAGTTTAAAAATATAGGAAATGAAATCAAATGGTTCCTTAATATGCGATAGCTTAAATTTGAAAGTTAATTTTTTTGCCAAATTTTGACTATACATTAAAAAAAAAATTGTTAAGACAACATTTATAAGCCTTGCGGTGCCCTATAATTCGCTTGAGGACCATATATGCCCACGACCACTTTTTACAGTATTTAAAAAAAAAACGTAAGAAATAAAATTGTGAAATCTCCCAGGTTCTATCAATACAATGTTAAAATAATTCCTCCAAACATGAAGAATGCCACGCCTACTTTATAAGACTAAGACTTCAGCATTAAGATGCAAGTACGTTCGACCCAGCCGTGCACTTTAATTTTCTTTGAGGATTGACAGACTAGATATTTTTTGACGTTCACCTGTTAAGATTTCTAGTCCTGTTTGTTCAGACAGTATTAGTGGTTGTCACCGCATGAAATTGGTTAGGTTTGAACAAACAATTCTTTTTACAAGAAAGTTATTGCCTAAATTGATTTATTGTCGTATTTCTATTGTTTAATTCGTGAATTTTCCAGTTTTTAAAAAAACCAAATTGCCGTAACATGTCACCTCTCCACTTTCACTTGAAATGTTTGTCTATCAGATATTATCCAGTGAGAACACCAATAACGTATCTGATGTGATTCAGTAGAAGCAACTTCGTATTCAAGCCTAGGAGAGATCTCCCTTAAAATGTTGTAGGTAGGGAGATTGTACCATCTTCAGTTGGCACTACTAAAAGCGTCCAGCCCTAGCAAGAGTTAACATGTAGTGAGGGGCATACTCAGGGTCTGCCATTTCGGCAGGATGATGCTGTCGGCCGTACGCAGTCTTTTGAGCTCGTTAGTCTTGCAATGACTCTGTGGTTCGGCTCCCAGAATAAGTGAATATTGAACTGCTCATACATCTCCAGGAGAGATAATCAGCAGTTTCAAGCGGCATTGGAAACAAAAGGGCACGATCACAGGAATTTCATTGCCTCTTGACTGTCAGTGAAAATACTAGTATCCTGACAGATATTGCATTACATTTTCACCAAGGAAAGCCTTCCTTGATCGCCAAAATGTCGACCATTCGACTTTAAAAGAAAAAGTGAGTGTAGTACAATGTTTGTCAATAATTCGTTTATCTTTTGCTGACTATTAGTTCCCCCAAATCAGAGTTCCCGTCTATCTTCTCTGCATTCACACCAAAATGGTGAAACAAATTGCGATATATATGCGCGAAATAAATTTCTATCACTTTCTTTCGTTTAGGGAAATTAATAGAAACATTTTTCGCAAAAACAAAAAAAGCAGAAAAAACAAAAAAGAAAACAAAAGCAAAACACTTTCGTTGTTGGGGTGAATCACACGACCGTATCGTACCACAACCGCAATCTCCACTACAAATCTGCAAAAACAAAAAACAATATTACAATTCAGCTCCAATTGATTTGGAGAAACACCAAACAAAGTACCCGCTGCGGACCCCCAGTCCATCAGCACCAAAATCATAACACAATCAAGTTTATTACACCGAAGACACGTTAAATAGCTCTGCGGGAAAATTACATTAAAATAGCAGATTACATTAGGCGCGTTTGTTTAACACGCAGCCCACCGCCAGACCTTTGCCAATCAGTGGACAACATCAATTAATTGGCAGTTGTCCAGAGACGATCCATCCCAACCTGTATTTCTTCTTCTCCTTATTCTGGCGGCAGCTACCTTATTAAGGCAGCTGCCAGCAAAAAAGCAGGAAGTGCATTTGTGTCTTCCTTCTTCACATTTATTTCATACATACATATTGTTTATGAATTTGATTCAGCGCTAATGGCACATTATTGAAGACCATTGGACTGAGTTGCAGGAAGTTCCAGCGCACTCCCTGCGTTATGCAAGACACTTTTTTCGACTTTAAGGAAACACAAACCAAACCTGTACGTTACAGTGAACTAGATTGAAAGGCGTTCTCAATTATTCAGGCAGAACTACTTACACGGATATCGATACAGGTAGTAATTAGCAAGGCGCTGCTGCATAAATGGACGGAAATGTACAAGTACAAGGCCCATTAGCTACTGTCTACGGATGACACATAACTATATCTTTTGCTATTGCTATGATGGCAATTTCTTTACCAATGTTAAGGACTCTGGCCATAATGCAAATCACAGTGAAATGAACAGGCAACTTTCCCATTTCTGTGGAGATACTTGGTGGCCACGTAGCCTAGATTTTTTTTGGGCATCTCATGCTGAGTGGACCACACTCTAAGTCTAAAGCAAAACTTCTTTCAAAAGTACAAATGGTCCCCTGCTCAGTATCCGTCATTTATTGTCTCATCCTTGATATTGAAAAGGCTTTGAATGGAAAAATCGGACCCGCCTTCAACCGTCCGAGACCCCTTTTATGAGGCCGTGATTAGGGACGGTAGTACGATTCTAAACATAAAGTAAGCCTTTACTACTTTACTGCTATACTATCAAGTAGAAAAATGAACTTGGATGGAGGAGGATAACAGCCCTAAAGAGGAGTGTCTAGTACTTGGCACCTGCAATAAACTTTCTTAAGACAAACTCTTAGATCAAGAAAATGAAATGAAAATGAAAGCACGAAGTAAGATATAAAGTGCACGATTGGGTCGTACACACTTGCATCTTTATACTATAAGTTTGCAACATGTTTGCTCCAGAGAGGCTAAAGGATTTAACTGGGATCTACAGAACTGGATTGTTCACTGAATATACACGGCAGTCGTCAGACCCAATCCTATATACGGAGAACTAGTCTGGTAGAGAACACTTGACACGAAAAGAAACATCGCTAAACTTGAGAAGGTTCAAAGGTTATCCTGCGTCCGTATAAAGGACGCGAACAACTACCATAGCGCGAGAAATTATGGTTCATCTTATTCCCTCTGATGTCTTTGGAAAGGTGATGGTTGCATTATGGCTTAGGAAATCCTTGCACTAACTCGTGGAGAAACACTAATCCTAGTAATTCGAACTACATTGTCCCCTATCTGGGCATTACTTTTAGTACAAAACCAGGCTACACAGAAATTACACAACGAACGAGCTAGCAGAACTAGAACAAGAACCGTGAGAGAGCCTATTAAATCGATAAAATTTCAATTAGATACCGAAGCTATTAGAATCGCAAGCAGTGTGCGGAACAATATCAACACACCCCTCTCTTCTAATCTGGCCTTGGATTGCATGAAATCAGTACCAAGAAAGATACATGCATGTGTAGTTGACCCCCTCACGGAGCAATAATGTCCGCAAGGCAAACTTGGTGCTCCCTCCAAAATTTCTGTAAAAGCTTCTGTTTTATTTGGGCTATGTAGGATTCCGGTGATGGTAAGCCGAGTATGCCATAGTGGTGCCACAATGAACTAAGAGTGTCCCTCCTGAGTGGGGGACAATTACTCAATCCAATCAATCGACCAGGTGAACATGGCATTCACCATTTTCAATTACGTGATTTGAGGAAACTAAAATAGGACATGGGTGTCCACTGTTTAGTGGCTTAACGTCATCTTAGTTTCGAAAATTGAAGGGATATGACAGAGAATAAACTGAGCTGAATCTATCAAATTAAGTATCTTAGAAATGTGTGATAAAGCTGTGTCATGGTTCTGTTGCTGCGGTTGAAGAACAACTCTCATATCTGGTCTATGAGTTAACAGAGTCAACACTGGTTCATTGCAGGAGTAACCTCCTTTCAACGCTATTTTTTCTTTAAAAACAAAAAGAGGGACACACTTGAGTGAAGGTGAAGCTATCAGCACTCATCACTTGATAAGAAGAGAGAAATGTCCATCACAGTGAAAGTGTTCCGCAAAACTACCACGCTCTTTGCAAACGCCGCAGATGAAAGTATCGCTTTGGTCTAACATGTTATGATGATTAGCAAACAAGTTGTATCTTATAGGCATACGATGTGAATATTTTGCAGACAGACAGACCAGAAGCCTTTATTTCTTTGTTTATCTTGATCCTAAAGATTGTCGACTTTGACTTGCGTTCAACCTAGTTGTCCAAGAAACAATGAGTTCAACTTGTCGACTGAACTCAGATTTCTTGAATATGAAAAAGAATTGAGAGAACAGAAACATGAACTGACAAGAGCATCATTAAAAGGTTTTATGAGAAAGCCAATACAACAAATCGAAAAGTCCAAGCAAACCGGATGGCCAACAGAGAGACGGTGATGCGTGAAAAGTTGAAATCATGTATATGATTCTCGACCAGGTTCTTCGCGCTAAATGAGATCAAAGGACCCCCAAGTCCAAGTAAGGGTAACTTGTCCGGTAAGCGGAACACCGTACATGAAATACTCATTTTGATGATCGTCGAAACTCGACTGTCATGTTGAGAACGAATTGAAGAGATATTCGAAGGACGGAACATTGTATTCGAGAGTGCGGAGTGTCCTCCAACCACCGAAAAGGAGAAAACTTTGGAGGAGATCGAGTTCGATGAAAGACCTTCAAGCTTAAGGTAGACATAAAGGGAAGAGAATCATTTAGGACTGCAAGATAATGTCAATAACTATGTCTGGATGGGAGGTTTCACCAATATTTTTGTTTTCTTAAAATTGATCTAAGAAGTAGGCGTGACGATATTAGGTGCTCAAGTGAGAATTTTAAGACCAATCATTTTTTTTGTAAGACTCAGTAGTACAGAAATGTTTAAAATGTTTAAAAAGCAATCTTTCACCAGAAAGGAACATGCGTCTACAGGCCAGGCACTGGTAGAGCCTTTTTATTGGAGAAACTAAAACTAGGTTCTTCCATGCAGAACCAGGAGAGGTTGGAGATCAGAAAACATCAGTTCAGCTAACAGCAATGTGGTATTGGCATTTTCGTAAAGTGAAATTTTTTGGAAAACCCTCTCATTAAGTATGGTCGACTCAGATTGATGGCAGAATTAAACTGAGTTCAAAGATCCCTAAAACCATGTTGAGAACCTCTGTCCAAGTAAACGACAGTACAATCCAGAACCTCTTAAGTTCTAAGCAAACAATGTCTGTTAGTCGCTCAAAATTTGCACATCAACACTTAAGATTCTAAATAATACACATTCCAACTATATATTGCTGTAAGGTACAAGGTACAAGGAATAAAGACCCTGATGTGTCCTGCGATGCAAAACATATTTTGTTTCGGCCCATATACATAATTCAACCAGAACTTGAAGTAAGCCTCTTAGGCTACAGAATGTATACTGTACTAAGAATCCCACTCCAAGCAGACTTTGGATGGTGGACATACGCTAAGAATGTGATCTGCAGACTTGTTTTGCTCTCCACAGAGCCGATAAATATAAGTGTCTGACGGTCTCCTTGTTTCCGATGCTAGTTAGGGACAACGTCTCGTTAGATAGGTCTTAAAGGTTCGCGGGTTGCCTTTATTAAAATCGAGTAAATTATTGACTATATGTACATCGGTAGGGGTTGATGAACCTGTTCGTTTGTCTCATGCCCTGAAGATAAGCCCAGTGTACCTGCCGGTCTTTCACTGGGACTATTAGGTGGACAATCACCTCTTTTCGGCAGCCAATCATCCGGTTCATTAGCCTTCCTTTCCTATACTGGTGTAACTTTGTTTATTAACGCAGACCAGCCTAGACTCTACCTTATAGGACTTAAGGACT
The DNA here is from genome assembly GCA_963583995.1 of Xylota segnis. NCBI lineage: Eukaryota > Metazoa > Arthropoda > Insecta > Diptera > Syrphidae > Xylota > Xylota segnis. The sequence goes on from OY757237.1 coordinate 61,208,290, forward strand.
GTCTGAAAAGCCTTCTAAATACATTAAGATACACAAACTTAGTTTAACAACATGTACTTCAGCTTGACATATTGTTGGTGACTTTTTCAAGTACACCGGCTCTAGTGCTGCCATTTTCCAATTTCATCACCATTAAGGCCCAAAATATGACTCAGCCTGGGAGCACGATGCATAGCCTCTTTCTGCACCTACACATGGAACAACGTAAGGCTAATGACAACTAAAACTAGAACTAAGTACACCATACACCCTCCATGCTCTAGAACTCTGATTCTTCTACAAATTTTAGAAAAAAAAAAATGCTTTGCAACGAAACAAAAAGATACATCTCATGAGAACCGCTCGTAGTTATGTAAATCCCAACCGTCATTCCATTATCAAACACCAGACTGTCACATGAATTATGAGTGTTACTCAATAAAACCCATCCATCCATGGACGATGGATGAAAATGAAACCACCTCCTAACGTACTACCCGGTACATCAACGATCATTTACCGCTCTTGGCTTGAAGTCATTACCCCAACCAACCAAACGAAGTGGTTGCCAATTTTTTTTTCTTCATTTTTCGACAAATACCGCTGTGTATACCAAAATGGAAAATTTCTTTCTTTCGTTTTTTCTTACCGCTGCTGCTGGAATACTCTGTGTGGATAGACTTCCAGAGTAGTAATTACAGCGCGTGTAGATTTTTCTCTCTCTCGGTAAACACACGTCAAGTACAAATCAAAACAGAGGCGCGCAAAGCATCATCCTCTTCTCCTCTATCGACGCGTACACAGAGCCACCAAGGTGGTGGAGGAAAGATCTCATTTTCCCATTCGATGTCGTATCTCAGCTGTGTTTTCTTTTGCTGGCACCAATGCAACAACCATAACTGCACGTACCCATGCAACAGAGCCGTGGGCTTGAAGAAGGGAGCTGCAACTGCACTCTGAGTACACCACATCCATTTTCCTCACCCTGATGGCTGTGTTTGGCGATTTCTTATAAAAGCTTGACGATGGACACGATTCGAAAACAATTCATGTTTGGATACTGCTAAGTCATGATCGCTAAAATCAAATACTTTGTGATTCTACAGTTAATTGTAAGTTTGAGTTTGATCTAAAATACAACTACAAGTGTACAAGTACAAGTGCGGGTGCAACGATCTCACATTCAAATAAGTGAAAGAGTGAAAGTCTTCGCTTAACTGGACTTTGGGTCATTACCGACCATAGCCTAAGGACTTAAAAGTGAATTTGTTGTTCTTGGATACCTCCGCCTGGTGGATATGGAAAATCCTGTGTGACAGTGACTCAAATGCTATATCAAGTTCTTTAATCAAAAGTGCCGTGATTGTGACAATTAAGTCGTTTTGACTTGGAAAACTTATCTATGAAATCTATTAATAAATTCGTGATAAAAAAAACCATTCACCGATCCAATTAACACCATCGTCATCTTTGAACATGTCTCAGACTTGAAAAACACTGAAAACATTGAAAACATATGAAAGTTACACGGATTTTCAGTGTGACATTGACTTGGACAAATTTCGACCAGCATATTCTCAGAAAACATGAGTTACTGTATAGGATATGGTCAAACAGGATCCTTAGTGAAAATGTATACATAATGATGGCATCTTTCGAAAAACTAGGTTTAACTACTAAAAACTAAAGTACAGTCATAATTCAATATTTAAAAAGTGGAGTCAGAAACTCCTTAAACACTTTGACAACTACCAACGTTTCTCGTGCTACCTTATTGGTGAAATTGACAATTTGTCATTTCTAGATCAGAGGTGGTAATCAACTAAATTTCAGAAACCTAAAAGAAAATTTGGCTTAGAGGTCTCCATGCAATTTTATCGAAACCTCGAAAGTCGTTCATTCAAATGTCAATACGTGACAATTTTGAAGTAACTGACATAACAATTGTTATCAATTTTTCTTCTTCGTCGTTTGCTAATAAAGTTTACTTTTTTAACGAACTATTGAACTACGAAATTTAAATTAAATTACTATTTCTTTGCCCGATTTTATATGAAAAAAATAAGAAACAAATGTGACGTCTCCATCAAACCACAGTTCATGTGGTAGGTTTGTTCGTTTTGTCAGCTGAACTTCAGAGGTTTTAATCTAGGCTTCGTTGAAATCTTGAAAACGTATGGAGAAACCACAGAGATTTTGAAAAATGTTACTTTTTCAATCAAGGGTATCCCAGACCCTGTTTGACGTTTTCGTGTTCACATTGATACTCGGTTTGACATATTAATTATCAGTTGCAAGGACATTGGTTGGTCAACAACCTTTCTTTTTAATACAAATCTAATGCTTTTCGTAATAAATAAGTTTATTTACTGTCGTCTTTCTTTTGTTCGCTTAGAGAAGGTCTCTATTTTTAAAATTCATTTTCAACCTTCTGTTCAGTGACAACGATTGACATTTACAAACGTCAAAAGAAAACTAAAAAAAATGAAAATCCGTCACTGGTGAATTTAAAACAAAAATCCAGTTTGTCAGTCCTGTCCAAACATGCATGGTCTTGCCTGAGATGCCAAGCTGTCAAAAATCTGACAATTTCTTAGCAATAATGTTTCAGCAAAAACGTTGAAAGTGGTGGTTTTTGTATAAACTGGACCCGCTTCTGTCTTACTTTTCAATATTGAATACGCATTTTGGGCCATGAAGTTTTGAAAAATCCAAAAGATCAGCTCAAAACAAACAAGGGAAACTTTTTATTTCAATCTTTTTTTAATCAATCCGTCAGTTTGCTGTTTTGACGGATGGTTGCTTGAAGGTTAACCATGGTCTAATGAATTTTGAGGAACACTGCCGAAATGTTAAATTTTTGTGGATTCTTGTACTCAAATTTCGTTTTCGCTAAGTATTTCACAAGTAAAGATCAGAAACGGTTTCCAATCTTCGAAAAATGCTCGTAGGTGCGACCCGATCTACCTTAAAATATGTGTCTAATTATTTTAGGCCTAATAGATACATATATGTATCCGGTAAAATCTATATGTCTGAAGTTTCTCAATTTATAGCTTCTTGGTTTTGGTAAAGTTAGGCTCGAATGCCTAAATAAAGTACAGCCACTTTAACGACAGACACTTTGACATTTGTGTGGGTACATTCTGAGGCCAAACGATCTTGAAAAACCCCCATTCATAATATGGGATCAGTTATAACTTCTGATAAAGTTTTAGAGGTTTCTAATGCCAGTTCAACGATATTGTTGAAAGAAGGCTTTTTCCTAATAGCGAGAGCTGAACGGATGAAGGGAAATGATAAATTGCGTCTTCATTACCCATCTGTAAAAAGTTGCCAACCGCTTAGTGAAATTTCCTGCTTAGACGTCTGTACATATTATAAGAGTCCAGCCGAGCTTACATCAGTTTAGAAAAATTCAACAACTTTGAGGAACTATTTGGCTTAGAAAAGCGATATCCTCTGGAAACCGAGCGGTGTGCCTCCAATGATAAATTTCCTGATAAAGGTTCCCTTAATAGCTAGGAAGATCTAAGTATATTCTTCACATATGAATGGTTCGTCAATGGTGCCAACTAGCAAGTGTAGTAACAAATCGGTCGTTCGAGGATCTTAAAAAAAATAAGGCTTAACGACTTTTTCTAGCTACTAGCACTGAAGACTTTCTTCACCTCCTTCATTACCTTGGTATATGGGTTAAATCTAAACATTCTTTGAAGGGAAGAAGAGTCAGAAAAGTACAATGAAGCTACTTATAAGCTGGTTATAAACTTAAGCCCACAAAATATTGCTTACAGAAATCATTTGCTGTCAAGTATGATACAAGATCTAGCCCCTTCCAGCTTTGTGGATTCTCATTCTCTCACTGAGCTCTCTGGTTTCAGCTTTACAAGAACTTTAACGATTGCTTCCGAGTTATACTCTTAACGTAAGCCTTAAATATACATACTGGCAATCAAAGAATACCTTTTCTCAAAACTACCAGACACTACGCCTAAGCCAAGGCAAGTCGTAATCCAGGTTAGTCCACTTTGGAATCCGAATCCAAGTTAAATCACAAGTCTAAGACAGAAGAACAATTCAAGTTCAACTCAAAGTCGTAGTCCAAGTTTAAGTCCAGCTTCAATACCTACTAAATGGGTATCATCTCAAAAAACATCCTGTATCCAAAGGCTGTGCGAGAAAGTCAGTCTTTACTTCGACTACTATGTGGAATCAACTTGAAATCTCTCAAATCTTCCATTCTAATATCAGGCTTTAATCTATTTTGTATATAATATGAGGGTTTCTAGGTTAAGATTACATAATTTAAGTCCTTCCTCTTGTAAAAGTCTAAACCTAGACTAAATCATTAATTGCCGAAGTGCAAAAGTACTTGAGCCGGTATTTACCCCATCTTAGGCTTATAATCGAACAACCCAGTTCCATCGTTACTTATAAAAATGTTCGTCTTTCCAGCTGGTGCCACTGCTTGTTACAGCAAGTAGTGTTCGTGGTAGACGTCGCCCAGGCGTTCGGACAGAAGCCACAGCAGTAGAAGAGGTTACAGAGAAAGTCGCTGGAGGCGATCAGATTGCCATGCCCAGTCGAACGGAGTCCTCACGTTATGGAGTGCCATCACCGTACTCTACACCTGAACAGGAGACAGGTAAGGCTAATTTCTAACACAATTCAGTTGACTAACTCTGCTCTGTATTTGTATATTTAGAAAACTACCCATATGAGCTAAATTTGGTTCGTCCTGAAAGTCAGTACCAAACGAATCCAGCCGGTGTATCTCAGTACAGTTTTGGCAACGAAGACCGTGAACTGGAAGATGTTCAAACCGCCGAGGAGTACGTTGCCAAGGCCATGCAAATGTATGGCACTCGTCTGAAGGAACCAATTCGCATCTCCGCAGAAGCATTGCCCGCACAAACTATGAGCAAGTATGACGTATTCGAGGTACCCGAACCCGAAACACAGACACCCTCACCAGCTGCGCCTGTTTATGAAAAAGATCCTGTCACCCGGTCATACGATGTCTACGACTATTCAACCTACGAGACTGTCTCTGAACAACAGTATGAACCAAAGTATGAGGCCAAATATCGATATCAACCCAATAACAATGCCGAATCTGCCTACAATCCTCCTCGAAGAGCTTCACAGGATAATGATCGTATCAAGGCATCAGCTTCCAGTGAGATTCCAAAGGAAGAGATTCTCAAGCAAATTGAGAAATCCGTGATGAAGTACATGAAGGAAATGGAAGCCGAAGGAAAGATCATTCCAACTTCTGAACCAAAGACTACCTACTACAAACTCCAGCCAGTTGAGCCCACAACTCGGCTTCAAACAACCCCTAAGCCAAAGCAAATTAGTTACCACTATGCAACGACTAACCGAAGTCACATGCCAAAGATTTCCTCTAAGCCCAGCCCACCCCTCGAGGAAACCTACCAAAGCTCTTCATTGCAGCAAGAACTCTCCGATTCACTAGCTCCAAATGTGGAATTCATCTACAAAATCAAGGCACGAGCTCCACTGCAGTCTATGCAAACCTCAAAGCCATACCAAGCATCTAGTAAACCACCTGTCGAGCCATTTGACCACACTGCCGCTCTCAAGAACATGGAAGAGTTCGACTTATCCCATGTCGTCCAAGAAGACCGTAGTCCCAGCAAGCCAAAGCTCTTCTTTAACTCTGACATCTACCATGACATCAACTCTCTTCCTTATAAACAAGAAAAGCTAGGCCTCCCCCGTCCTCAAAAAATCAAGGAACACCCCGACTACAAGGGATACTCGCTCTTCTCCGAGGCAAAGTCAGAAGATGCGGACTCAGAAGACTCAGGCTACCCAATTATGAATCCCTATCAATTCATATTTAAGAAGGAACCTTCATCCTCATCCCTTGTTGCCCAATCATCCAATTGGGAGAATGCCCACAGTCGGCCGTACATAGCTCCACAGAAGGCACAATTGGAGTACGACACCTATTCCCCGAAATACAACAACAACCCTGAAGGATATGGCTACCAACATCAACATGCACAGAATCACAAGTTCCAGGCACGTCCCCAAACCAAGCGAGGCAAGCGAGGTGGCACCCACCCTCACAATAAGAAAGGCCCCAGAGGAACCGCTCTGGCGAAGGATGTCGAGGCAAGCGTGGCCCTGAGGCCTCCACCAAAAGTGTAAATAAAGTGTTCCCTTCTTCTAGGTTATGTCGCATTATTTATTTATTTTCATTTAAGTCGTTTTTATTTGTATATTGAGTATTTTGTGTTTTTTATAAAAAAAAAAAAATGTAAGCCTTGAAATGTTAATAAAAGTTTTTTGGTGCGGAATTCAATTGAATGTTGCCAATTGGGATCAGGGATCAAAAGCCATCACTGATCGGCACGTACCAGTGTGGTTTCTGGTCAGAAATGTCTGCAGTAGATCACATTGTCACAGTTTGAAGGATCCTGCAAAAACCCCAAGAAGTCCAAATCGATACTCATACCCACCGTCTTTCATCGATTTCAAGTTCAAGGCCGCAAACGACAGCATCTATAGAGACGTGTTATACAGAGTCATATCTGCCTTAGCCATTCCTCCGAAACTCATTTGCCTGTACAGGATGATGACGATGGAGAACCCTCGCTACTCCATCAAAGTCGGAAACGAACTCACCGTGACCTTTGATGTAAAAAATTGTCAAGACCTGCTTTATGGTGCTGAGGCTTGGACTCTGTCTAATGAGGATGAAGGCATTCTCGGCTGATTCGAGGGAAAGATTTTTTGTAAAATGTTTGGTCCTGTATGGGCTTTGGAGGAGCAGATTCAACAACGAACTATACAAGCTGTACAGGACCATCGACCTCGTCAAAGGAGCAAAACCTCCGGTTCCTATAGTCCTCGAATTCAACACAAAAAGACAAAGGAGTGGAGAAAGACCTCGCGTTATGTGGCGCTGGACGCAGTTAAGGACCGAGATAACTGAAGAAACTTGTAAGTTGAGGCTCAGGTTCACCCCGAACTGTAGCACCAATTAAAAAAAGAAAGAAGGTACTCATGACTATCTTGTGAAGAAGATAGAAAATGGTGCAGCAAGTAAGGGTTATCCATCAATCATTGCAAGACTGTTCTAGTACCCTTTGCAGAAAGAAGACTGGTTACTGGCACTTTAGTTTATTCAACTACAGCTTTTGCTGGATTGCTCATATCAAGTCTGCTATCAAGCCCGCCCTTTGGGACAATACTCCTTTACGCATAACTTGAAAACGATTCTTTGTATAGAATCTTGGTAGCCCCCATTATCACATGAGCGGCTATAGTTTGGTATCAGAAAGCTCTTGAACGGAAAACAGCAACATAAGCTCCAGAGAATTGCCTGTTTCGATATAAAGGTTGGCATGCACTTAAGTATCTATATATATGGAAATGCGTCTCATGGTATTCCAGGCTGAAATCCATGCCATTGAGATCTGTATTTGGCGCAACAGGAATTGTGTGTGTTATAATCTTCACACGAATGGAAGGGACCTACTGTTCGAAGTGCAGTTTGAGGTTTGAAAAGCTTTCTCCTGACAGTTATACTCTCAAATGTTTGTCAGACGGTCGGTAAAGTCATTAAAAACATTTTAAGTTGTTTTATGGGGATCGATCCACGAACATCTTGCCCCGTAGTTCAACGCACTAACCACTTGAGCCACGGCGCCCACTGAGATCTATGTCATTGAGATCTGTGCTAGGTTAAACCGTAGTAAACCTATTAAACTGGTATGTGTACCTGGTCATCAAGAAATTGCAGCAACGAATCAACAGATGAACTAGCTAGGGGCTGCTTTAAAATCTGCGCTCAAAGGACCTGAATCCTATTCTGATCTCAACTGATCTCCTACAAGGAAGTTATTAAAGAAGATAGTATTAGAGAGCTGGCGAGCCTTATCACATTCTTCTTACCTTACCAAACTTAATCAGGCCTAAGTTAAGTAATGTACAGAAATTCTGGTCGGAAGAAGATGATGTATGATGATGTACATATGTACATACGTATGTTGCAGTATCATAAATTATTAAGGGTTGAAGTTAAGGTATGAAACTCTATACATTTTTTTACACATCAGACCTAAAAAGTAGGCGTGACATATAAATTGTGTTTTTCAATTTCTAGTAAAAATTTTGTACAGGTCGTTTTCGTGGCCAAAAATGTACAATGACAGATACTATCTTCTGACTCCCTTTTTATTTACTCAAGCCCTCAGTTGTTTCGCTTTTCACTTTTTTAAAAATTCGGCTCTAAACCTTAAAATTAAAGTGCATGCTTAACCATTTTTAAAAACTATCAGTACCAGGATTTCAAAATCAACTAAGTATGTAGGTGCAGGCATTTCGGGGCGACTCTGCTGAAACGCAGCCCAATAAGAAACAAAATCCAGCTTTTAAATTTGGTAGTTTTTAAACCCTAGAGGTGTTCAATGAGAAGGTACAACGATGAACTATAGGGCCTGTCAATCGGAAAAGTTTAAAATTCAGGTAAATAACTTTACAGAATTTGGTCCACCATTGGTGGGAAATTACTCCACTTTTTAGTGAGATATATCTCCCCATTTAAGAAGGCCATTCCAGTTCCAATAACAAAATGACTAAATACGTATGGTCCGCTCCATTCAAAATATACACATTGGCGGCAGCAATTTGTTTTTTACTGAATAAGTTAAAGTGGGAAATAATTATTTCCCTCTAGAGGTGGAATAAATTCCCGTCGGATTATTTCCCACCATATAAAATGTGAGAAGTCTACAAATCTATATACACTGAGGGCACAGCGGGTAAACGAATTCAACTATCTAAATTCGCAAAATTTTATAGAGTTGTCCATATACATACATATTTATTAAGCCACGAGGAGAATATTATTACTAGCTGAGGTCCAGATTAATGTGTTGTTGCCATGTAATAATAAAGGAATAATAAGGTTATCAGACCATCTGATGGAGATTTCTCCCAGACTGAGGCACACTTGTCGATTGGGAACCTAACCTTTTGCTTACAGTTGAAAAATTAAACTAAACTCCACTTCATCTGTGAAAGGCACTCTTAGAGCCTTGTGTTTTGTAAAGGGAAGATATTACATCCTTGAGTTACCACAAAAGGAATATTGGTTCAAAAGAAAGCCAAGCCAGGTTGTCAAGAAGTAGCCCATCATGGTCGTCTTTTCGCAACGACTGATCAGGCACTAGTGGGCTATTCATGCAACCAGTTTGTAATAGACCTACCTAGTACATATCAGCAACCATTTCAATCATTCTTGTCAGATGGATGCTCCAACCTTGCTCCGAGTTCATTGCAAAAACGAAAGATCGAAACCTCTATCCAAATAGTTATCACTTTGATCGTTTATTACAAAAAGGAAAAGTCATTTAGGCATGTATAAAAGCCTAACAACTTAGCACCTACCTTAGAAGAAACCTTCATTTGGCCTCGCTTAATACTAGGGTCTTATCAAAAATTTGGTTCCTAATCGTCGCCCAGCAACTCCCCGCTCTGGTGCACCGCTCTACTCATGACCGTAGTGCTGGTAGTGTTCCAAATGTGGTTCCTCCTCGTAGTGTCCATGTCCATGCTCTTCCAAATGCGATTCACTGTGATTCTCCAACACCAAACCGTGGTTGTGGCTCTTCTCAGTCTCTGGATGCAGAATCTTCAACTTTTGCTTACTGCCACCAATCTCGATGGGGTTCTTCACCAAGTGCTGGTCCTCCTTCTTGATGTACACCGGCACGGCATGGAAATGATGGAACTTCACACTCTGATGGGATGTGGCGGCGTGCTTGTGCTCAACCTCATGATGATGTTCGGTGTCCTCAATTGATGGCTCGTACTGGGCATGCTCGTATTCCTGTTCGTACTCATGCTCGTGGATCTTAAGGCCCACAGCCAGTGTGACCAAAGTGCAAAGAAGCTGAAAGACACAATCACCCGAAAATTAATGACCAAACTCAACCGAATGTAGCTCCACTTCCTCCTCTTACAATCAACTTGAACATGATGACTGGAAATGTAGATGAAAATTTCTCTTTCAGGAAAAATTGGCTGCTGGAAGTGCTGTATCCGTACGTGTACGCTTGAATGCGATATGCGACCGAATGTGCTTGAATTAGGATACCAGATTCGATTTATACTGCGCAGCCCCACTTTTGGCTCAAATCTACACACAGCTGACTCCTGTGTGCTGTCGAGCATTTCTTTCTTTCTTTCTTTGGATTTTTGTTGTTTTTCTATTTTTATGAAAGTACTGTGTGTGTGTGAGTGTGAGTAGACTACTATTTGGTTACGTATACGCCACAGTAAGTGGCGATGTATCCAAATCCGGTGCAACAATAATAAATAGCAAACTGGAGAGACAGTGGGAACAACAAGAAAAAAGAAATAACGATCGCCGTATGTGAGCATTGGATATCTTGTTCAGCGGATAAGCAGCCATAGATGCAGATACATCGATGAAGTACAAGGTAATTTTACAGGTGAAAAGAAAAGCAAGAGCAGTCTGTCGGTGGGATATCACTTTTTATTGCTTCTTTGGAGTGCAACTGGCCGATAGACAAATGAACAACTAGCAGCGTCTGTTCGGGCGATTATGTGACTTTGGAGTGGAATCGATGTATTATCTGGCGTTTTGGCACGGGCACAAGAAATAGTGCAGGCTTTAATGGAAAGACCGTGTGCGTGTGTGATCTTCCGAGAGGCGAGGCAAGGTTGTAAGGAAGAAAGTCGGCATTGCGGCACTATTGATCGATTTGGCAGAAAGGTTTTTGTTTATGAAGATGTGATCCATAGGTGTGACATTGATTAGTCATCAGTTCGATGCTTGATGATGCAAACTACGAGAGGTAGAAAATGGGAAAATAAATGGAAATGATATGATAAGCTCTATCAAGCTGATTGTTTGAATTTCCGAATTAGTCAAACAAAGAAAGACTAACTCTGCAGTAGGTCTAGCTGGCATGAGTGTCATGCAGAAGGTCTCCCTAAAGCGGAGCTTAGTGGTATTATAGGCAAAGAACTGGAAGGCCATAGTGAGTAAAAGTACAAGCCCCCGATCAAAGTACAAATCCCAGATCAAGAGCGAAAGAAATAAAAAAAACCTGATGGAGCAAGTTCGAAAATCCTACTTGCACCTGCTGTGACAAAAGTAAAGCCATAACCAGGCTAAGGACAGCCTCTAGACTAACCTTGTAGGGAGAGACAATATCTACTTTACTCCAGCTCTTGGTTTGGCAAAAGAAATTTCAATGAAACTAGAACACAGAGGGTCGTAGCTACTGTATAGACACATATACAAACAATATTGTCAAAATAGTGACACGCAACTAATTGTCTGAAAACAGAGTCGGTCCTCTTCAATATCAAGAGAACAATACCATCAATCAGACCCTTAAGATTCAATGCTACATTGCTTCAGATAACAAGAGATACTTGGGTTGTTTACTTGAACTGACGTAAAGGGAGAACACTTCAAGTAGGATGGAAAAGATAAGTATAGCCCTCTATGCCTGGCATAAGATCTTTAGTAACAAATGGAGACCTAAGACTAACATTATTCTCTGAATGTACACAGACCGATTCTCTATAAGACTGTCTAGTCTAGTTGCGTGTAGGTAAGATCCTGTACCTCAGAGAACTGAGAATAGGTACTACAAGCGTCGTTAGAACCAAGGCAACTGAAGGTTTTACAACCTTACTTGCACTGATTCCATTAGAATGGCACTTAAAGGAAAAATCTACGAAGAACGTCTATTGGCGCTTTGTACCAAAAAGTACATCAGTTCTGACCGCACATAGACATAACCACCACTCGGCGATAAAAAAAACCCTCAGGTTGGGACTAGCATAGGATGGTTAAGGAGAGGAAGGAACTCTGTTTCGGAGAATTTGAAGTAAAGAAACTTGACAATGAAAATTGGTCTAAAGCTTTGTTCAGCGCAATCCACCAGCCCCGTCTAAAGAAGCTACTTAAGGTTAAGAACAGAAACCATTAGGATGTCAAAGCAATTTAAAAAAAATGTTTAACCCCGAATAACGTATCAGCTATCAAGGAGAAACATAGGAGTTCAAGCTTGATGTAAGGAAGCACGTTAGTTGGAAGGCTTTGTACCTTACATAGGAAGTTACTAATGGGTGTACCTCATTTATCGTTACCTACATAGACGAACAACTGTTGAAGGAGGACCAAACCAGGGAGTATAGCTTGGAGTATAGGGACAATAATATGACAGACTTGAGACCTTATAGCATAACCCATAGGCACAACTGTTCATACTAGCTCGACGATACACGCTTTTGACATTAAATTATTTTGCAGTCTTGCAATAAAGTTGGATAAGAAGAACTTCTTTCATAGAGGTTGTTGAATATTTCTCTTGGAAGCAATCCCTACCAAAGAAAGTCAGCATAGGGTACTGCCTTACAATATAATTGATGGTGTCCTCGAAGCATCCGTGTTTGGCCTTGTGAAATATAATAGGTCCGTTCGCGTACTCTCCCAAAACAGCGAAATTTCACGAAATTTTAGTTTCATCCATATACCGAGAGGGCTGTCGCAGCCATCAGGGGCATGGACTACCATAACACTAATAGACAATTATCATTAAATCACGTTTTCGTAACACCTTTGATACACTGCTATTGGAAGGGCAAAGGCAATAGTATACCATGGATAATGCCAATGCAAACCAATGCATATGAAAGAAGGTTGCTTCTGTTTGGAGTACCAGTAGATCTTAAAACTCGCCAAATCCCGGACCGATCAAGAGCCCCCTATATAGCCCTATGGGTGCGATATCGTGTATGAAAACACAGTCATCATATCCGATGGAGTTTAAGAACAATTGGTACCAGACCCTCTTGTGGAACACAGTGTATGTTTTCGTCAATACTTTGTTTGAGCGTTGTCCTTGAAAATAACAAACACCCAGTTATCGCAGTCAACAATAACATTTTGTTCTAGTAAAGACGCTGTTTGTTTGTTTTTTCGCTGATACTCGTAACACTGTGTTCCTAGGAATCGATCCATTGAGTAAATTGGCACACCACAGGATTCTATTGTGAGACCATTCTTATTTACTTTAAGCTACAATTCAAAAGTGTTTTTTGAAACCTCTTCAGCTAGTGGTAGCCAGTAGAGGCGAATTTTACACCCAAAATAAAAGCAACAATCTACAGGCGACACCTCTTGGCTTTCTCCCCAGCTGGAGAGCTACTGACAAGAAATTCATAGCCACAGAGTTCGTCAACATTTTACGAATCACTGCGAATTTTTTCGATTTCGAAGGGAGTGTTGGTAACTATGATGCAGTTATGAGTTATCTTCTCCAATGGTCCTGATTGGCCGGAAAATTAATTGAAGTCAATGAAATCACTTAGCTCACTTCTTACAGCTCTTTTTTTAACTACTTCGTTCGTGAACTATACAAATCTCACAAGGATACTTGTATCTTCAATAGAGAAATATATTTATGACATAAGCAGGAATTTAAAATTTGGAATAGCCACGCCTACTTGTAAGAAAAATATTTAAGTGTACCTTACTCATAAAAGGGAAAAGGAAGAATATTCTCTTGCCCTTTCCGAACTATCTGGGGCCCTGTACCTAATTGCACACCAAAGCAACTACTGCCAACTTCGGATTGATAGTGGGGACCATCTTGCTCTCATTTAGATTTTAAATTCTGCAAGTACTCACGACCCAGTCATGCACTGTATTTCTAAAAGAAGTAAGTAGTGAACAGGGATTCACTTATGTACCATTCAAGGAAGAATGACATATTTAGGGCTTAGGAAGACGACACACCCTATATTTCCCACCAGTTGGTCTACAATATGAGTTAGAATGTAAACATAAGACTGAATTAAGTAGGAATGGTTCACTAAATAATTTCTTCACTGGTCTAACCCAATTACTTAAATTAACTTAACCGCCTACACAACGTGTCTAAATTATGACCAATCGACAGGCAATCCAGACTAGGCCGGTGAGTATTTCAAAAATGCAAATCGTCTACATTTTAAAAACTTATCTAATCCACTCCAACTATTTACCCAAATCACAAATTATACACGTGCTGGTGTCAAAATTTCCTGCTCACGATCGATACAATTGAATAATTTCCATGTCGTGAGAACTGCGTTCGCCTGCTTACAGTGCAGTTTCCCCAACCATCGTCGCGTCGGTTGGCATAACTCATTACGTATTACAATATGTATAAATCCGAGCAAGTACAACGAACCTAAAACAATTTCCATTTTCGAATCCAACTCCACCGTCGGGCATCTTCACAATTTATTAGATCTTAACGATGTGGAGAGGGAAAACTTCTTCTTTTCATTGCTGCCCATTAATACTGCAACCGGTTTTGGCAACAAAATAAAAAGAAAAAAACAAAAACAAATAAAAACTTGACTTTGAAAACGAAATGAAGAAAATGAAACAAATTTTCTTTTTCTTTTGCCATTGTATCGGCATCCATTAAACGCAACATAATGACCGCAGATGAACGCACGAATCGGTATGAATGCGTGTAGCGTAAATGGAAAAAAAATGTTGCTCGACCATTTGCTGTTCATTTGAAAAGGCCTTCTAAGCCACATTTGCCGAGTCGAGTTCAAGGTCTGGCTCAACCAGTCAGAAGACCGTTTCAAAACGCATTCAGCGAAAGTGATATCCCATACTTGACCCAAAACGTACTCATCCCTGATTAACCTGAATACTCCTTTTGTGGGCGCCGTCATTGCCAGTATTGCCCAAATTGGCTGCTTCAACAGGTGACAACGGACTGAGCCCAATTATACACACCTCTGTGCAATAGCACGCTCCCTTGGCGCAAATCAATTATCTAATCATCAATTGTTTGGGTATTTCAGCGTTTTACCAGACTTGTGTGGAACCAACCAGTGAGCGTTATAAACGTGTGTTGCAGCAATAATCACACATTCGGTTGATTAAATCGCTCATTGAACTCAACGCCGCTGGCAATTGTAGCCCCCCGTGCATCGCCCCGGGCCACCGATATTATCGTTAATAGGATAATTTCTGTGTAATTAAATTGGTTTTATCCGCGTATCTTGAAGCCAAGCGACTAAGGATGTATGTTTTATAACTCGAATGACGGAAACAAGTGGTGCCACCACTAACCCATTGCTTTAGATTCGCTTGGTAGAAACAATTTTCAAGAGACTACGTACATGCACTGATCCTTCCTGGAGACGAGGCTAGCGCTTCAGTTATCTAACTAGTCGAAGCCAGAGCGTAACCGATTTCGGGGGGAAATCGTATGGCTAGTCAAAACGGAAGGCAAAGACTTGTAGCCGGGACTGTATTGCAGACAGCTGTCGATTGTTAGTGATAGATATGATCGTCGAGCCACCACCAGCCACCAGTAAAAGGTGAGCTAAGGCCATTAAAATGTTCAGTACGAGTAGCATGAAATCACGTACACTTCCATCTGGAGTGCGTTGCATTGTTTTGAGACATAAAAATCTCCGACGAAGTAGATGTCGGTTTAAAGTACATATATAGGCCAATTAGGTTTCAAAATATCGATCGAATCAATGCGATTTGGAGTGGACTGCATTAGTTATGGAGTTCGAGAGGTGACCCTTTTTGTCATCTCATGGCAGTTGGGAAACTCAGTTATGAAATAGGTACAGGTACTTAGTTGAAAGTAAACTTGGTGTCGTTATTAGTTCACACCCAATGGCAATTGCAGTCAGTAAATATTGTTGCCTAGAGCTTCAAACATGATGGGCAGATAGACTAATAGAAAGTGGTTATCGATATTCCAATAGCAGTCCCAACCGAGATGCAATACCTCGAACAGCATTATCCAGAATAGCACGAATAGGATAAGGATTAGGGTAAAAGTACTCAATCGGCTCAGATTAGGTTTGGTTGGGGATTTTCAAAAAGAAAAACTACCACCACTTCCGCGTATCGAATGGATAACCGATTGTGGATTTTGATTTGTCGTATCATTTTGCAAGAATTGAATAGCACTTGACCGGAACAACTTATGGCATCTGAAGGACATTTGGGAAGCTTCTTCGTGAAAGCTATATCCTCGGAGGTTTGTCGGATGATCGTGAGAGACAGGGTCGCGAAAAATTGGAGCATTAACTTGACTGACTTGACTGACTCGACAATATTGTTATTACCTGACTGTTAACTGTAAACAATGCCCCAAAATCCATGGAAGTAGAAGGAAATTCTACACTGCGTTTGCTTTATTTTGAAAAGGTATAACTTGTAGTTTGTCTATCTCTGGGCAAATCTTGAAGGGTATCGAAGAGCTTATGGGCCGTGGACTAATTACCATGCGCCGTAAAACTAAGAATTGTAATTTTCAAAAGTGAATGCCCCTGAGGAGAAGTATAGTTTCCATTAATGAGGGCTTTTCAAGCTTACACTGATGGACAAAAGAAACTTTAAGATAACTCGACTTTAGGAAGTCTTTTGATCACGATACTCATACCAGTCCATAAAATCAAAGATCTAGGACTATTATGTGACAGTCACGCTGGACTTTTTGGTAAGGTCATGAGGATGTACATATAAGTTACCCATCATAAGACCAATAATCACCTAGAGAGCATTTATACGGATAAAGCAGAGCAGTCTTGTAACTTTGACACACAGTAACATATGAAGGCAAGCATTCCTTTGTATTCCTGGATAACCTTCGCAAATTGCAGTAAGATACATCAAAACAGGGACAACAGAACCATTGGTAGGACTTGAGTCATTTCCTAAAATAAGGGCTCGTAAAAGAATTTACTCAGATGGGAAGAAAAACATGCCAAGAACCTGAAGCAATCTCCACGCTCTCTGGTTAAAGTCTTTATAAATTTTACAAAAAGTCCAGCGAAGCTCACATCCTGTACTGATTCACAAAACAATGAAATGTCAACTAAGAACATGGACAGAAATCATTGAGTAAAGAGATATTAAACTTTCGTCCCTCTTGCCTGCAAAAACCCTTTTGTTTACATTGTTTTTGTTGTAATTTGCTTCTCGTCTGTGAATACGTGTGAGCATTGGCAAAAACCTTTGGGGCTTGTCTAAACTACTCTCAATAGATGTCAGCACTCAAAAATGAATTTGGCTGAATGTAACCCCTTATAAGCTATGGTGAAACAATAAATTTTGATAACTTTTTGACAAAAATTGTTACTGTCAATGCTTGGCAACAACACTTTGTTAGTGGTGAAGCGAGTACGTTTACGGCACAGACTATACAGACAGACCACTCCAAGGGGGTCTCTCTATCGCACCCACAAGCTATGGCCGTTGGTGAGCAAGAATGTATGCGAAATTTGCATGTAAACTCACTAATACATCTTTGTTCACCAACGGCCACAGAACTGTCACATGGGCGCAGCCATTTTGCAGAAAATAGTGTCAAAAATCGACGAATTGTGAAGGGGACGCTGTGTCCAATAAACCACTACCAAAAATTTTCTTCGTTTCGTGGTGAGCCCTATAAAAGCACGTTACATTCAAAATAGTTAAATTTCAAATGTAACGTATTTCTTAAATTATTTGTACTAAATAACAAACATACGTATGTATTCGTATATCAACAAAACAATTAAAATTCTTTCGCCTTGTGCTTTGAAAAAGTAACTAGTTCGCTTAAAATATATTTTAGATAAAATAAAAAAGGATGATCTTGTAAAATTGGTGTATCCATATTTTTTAGAAATGGGATCGCTTTTATTCAAACAGATAATGATTTTAAAATATTGTGTTCAATTTGCTTGAACATTTCAAAGATAAAAGCCGAATGGTTATTATTTTCCAAACATCGTATGTAAGTAGAAGACCTTAGCTAAACCCTAAAACATTTGTTAACAATAAACTAGAACAAAACAAAATATTCCGACTCATGTTGCTTTTATATATGTATTTGATAACTATCACTCCTTCTTACTGTGGAAAACTGATATACATATGTATGCATTTTTTGAATAACACAAAGATCAAAAATCAAACTCAACAAATTAAAGAAACAATACGTCAATCCAGTACGAAACAATAAAACATCATATATGTATAAGTGCACCAGGAAATAATAATTACATTAATAAAATAACAACAAAAAATTCAATCTCAAAAATTTCATAGTTACATAATACCAGTTAATTTATTTGTTTAAAACACATCACATTTTTTTTAAAAGAAATATCTTGTTTTAATCTTTCAACTCCCCAAACTCCCCACTGCACTTCCAAACACACCCGCGGTGCCCAATTTGCTTTGTTTACATTGTGGCATGAGAATTTCAGAGTGCTATATCTCTTAAAAGAAAAAAGTGCGACAATATCTAAATACATTTTCGAATTCAGTGCAATAAATTGAATTAAATGGCATAAACAAAAAATTAAATAGGTGCCTAATATCAAAAATATTTTTATTCATTTTCGACAGAAAAAGTAAACAAGCGGGGAAAATCCACAGCAAATTCCATCAAAAGGAAATTCAACTACATTTGCGACAGGTACGTGCTAAGCCGATACAAAGCCATCATCGATTTACGTCATTGTTTGTTAAAACCATAAGCATAGACTTCCTCCACTCTAACAAAATAATACATGAGCTATTTTTTTTGAGACTGCAGATGAGCTAATTAAACTTCAAATTCTCAATTTCACGTATTCACCGATAGGAACAAAAGAGAGGATTAGGCCCCGCCCATTTGAGGGTGTTTTCGGGCAGGGGATCGGGAAGCTGACTATCTATGTAATAGGTTATCAGTGGTTTACGGATGTGCTCACATAAAACGGAAGCATTCAACTTAAATTTACTAGAAATATTTTTCATTGGAAAGAATTCTGGAAAATCAATGAAAATAATCAATGAAAAAACAAAATCAGCATTTCAATGATAGTTTTTTTTTTTTTTTTTAAGTAAGCAACATGATAAATGTTGAGGATTTCAATAAACGTACGAAAATTTAGCTCGTAGGTTCAGCTTTGTACGTTGTTTGTGTTGTATGGTCTTATGGTTTTTCTTACGATCCATGTTTCATGTCTATTCCTTCGACCTGATTCTAGTCCTGTGTTCTTTTCTAGACACTAATTTTGGTACGGTAGGTACATAAGGTACTGAGTTCATTGATTTGGTCTGTTCCCTTAAGTTCTGCACTAAAAATTGTAAATTCTCAAAGAGAGAAGTAAAAATACGAACCTTTGACACAACGAATGCCAACTTTTCTAAAACGTCTGCAGCGTCTACCCCGTTTTGTTCTCTCCATTTTATGACTTTCTTGTGTAAGTAATTTAATTTGCGCATACATTAGATTTCTTATATAAGGTAAACTAAGCTATGTACTCAACAGCTGATACATTAGTCGATTAAACCATACCGGATGCTGCTCTGATAATCGCACTATCTTTAGGTGGTAACATACATATTACAAAAATTAATTGTTTAAACACACTACTTGAATGGCGATATAAACGCAGACACTTAAAGTCGATAGAAAAGAATATTCATCAGAGAAATGTACATATATGCCAAGATATAACAACTACTGTGTTTCTATAATCAGATAAAAGGTATGTACATATATGGCCTTTGTTCTTCGGAAATGTAGTTAAACATCAATGCAAATTTTAAAAGGGAGAAAGATATACTTCTTACCCAGTTAAAGAGCCTATTATTATAATTCATCCACAATCTTTGGCAACTGTTGTTTGCGAAATTTCTATATATTGAAGCAATTATACGTTTTTCAAAAAAATTTAAGAATTTTATATTTTAATTCGCCATAACAACTGTTTCAACCTATTCGCAATTGGCTGAATAGCATTGTAGTAATCTTTCTGTTTTTGTGTAAGAATAAACTATCTGAAAACATATATTTTGATTTTTACATTTTCGGTCAACCGACGAAATTCAAATTGTTCTCGTCTTTTACTAAAGAATACGAATTTAAATATTTGTAATATCTAGTGAACGGCCCCAAAATACTTTCCAGCTCCTTCCATAAATTCAAAAATCGGTTGTCATCGCCCGTCAAATTACTAGTTGTTGTTGTGATTTAAGGTGAAATTGACCGATTTGTTGTTGTGATTTAGGGGTGAATTCACCAAATCGGGGTGAATTCACCAAGTCAAACAAATGTGCGTGAAAATGTAACAATATGCGTGAAAATAGCTTGTAGGCAACTGGAAAGTGCCGGGAAAGTTTAATATCTCGTTGTTCAATGATTTCTGACATGGATAAAGGATCACTGGAAGGGTAGGCTTACGCAGGTCTTGTCAAGGGAAACAGAAATAGTATTAAAATTCGAACGTAAATGTGTAGAAATGACATCAGAGTCCAAACATCGTAACAAATCGTTCGCGTAATATAAAATCTAATCATTTTGTAAAAATTATACATACATATGTACATATCTATGGATGGATATATTTAAAAATAAAAATAGAAAAATATATGAATCTACAAAATCAACTCACATTTTGTAAAAACGATCCTTTGTTGTCACTTTTTCTGCGTTATACACTGAATTTAATTAAACGACGGACGAACAGAGTATTTTTGTAAAGGGAAACTACACAGGCCCGAATCAAACTAGAACACAACAGAACTAGAGGCAATACTTTTTTTCGCAAGGGACTTCTTTATGGCAGACTTTATTAAACAGAAAGAGGGAATATAGTAAACGGACCACGGAATCGCAAAACATCAAAAACAGGACTTTAGAAACGCTCTGGGAAAACATTTGGAAATTAACTTCACCACGAGTATGGGGAAAAAATCAAACCGAACCACAATAAACCGATCCGAACCGACTCGAACCGAACTGAACGGAACCGAACGGAACCGAACTTAACCGAATCAAAAACTAACAATATCTAGACTTTCTATCCTTCTGCCGGGGGAAGCAATTGCTTTAAGATCCTTTCGAACACATGGAGTACTAAAGAAAATCTTGCGAAACTGCAAACACTTAAGAAACACTCGACAATTGACACGACGACGTAAGCTGCATTTTGTGAGAACGAAGCCTGCCTTACTTTACCTCGACTTTGTAAACGAAAGAAACACGGCGCAGATACACATTTTCGTAACAATGAATCCGCATTTGAAGTGACCTGAAATAAAAATATACCAAACTTTAAAAATTACTGAAAAATCACAGAAGATTTGTAGAAATGAAGAAGAGAACTTTATGTGAATGCTGAGATTATCAAAAACCTGATAAGAAGTTTAACGTACATAAATGAGGTCTATATCCACATATTGTTGGCTCCATGTACCGTCTAGGTTTTGGGCGAAACATGTTTCCTAAATCATCTTAGCTGAGTACAAAGGTCGTCTTACATATGCATCAGTGGAGTACTAAAAATCACCCCGACAACATCGGCTCTGGACATGGTATTTCACTTCGAACATTTTTAATATTTTCTTCAACGATTTGAAAATAAATATCTCCTTCGCCTTCCCAATCACTGGCGTCTTTCAAGAGAGTAAATCATGGCGATCAAGGATCTTTGGAAAATTTGTTTACTCAAGTGAAAAACTGCAAAATTCACCTCATCTGGGTGCCAGGACACTATGATATTCTAGGAAATCGTTTGAGCTATGAGCTCGCTGCTATAGTTTAACGTTGTAAATTGATCAAGCATACAGAACTACACGCCTTATTTCCAGACAGATCTGGCCCAAGCTAGATCAGAAAGGCCCTAACATCATAGCAATCATAGGATGTCTTATTACGAGATACTGCATTATTAGTAGGCATTCCACTAGGGTGGGCCTCCTCTCTAATGATTTCTATTGAAGTTTACGTGCTCTGTCCACTCGCCCGCCTAAGATCGCACTTAGGTACTTACTTCTTTGCTAACTTAGTTAATCAGGGTACCTTCAGTAGCCAATAGCCTCCAACTTCCCTGTTGGTTCGAAGCTAAGCTTTTAGATCTGTGGGATCCATCACAGTGAACCTCGACTGGTCTAAGTGTGGCCTACAATGCCGTTTAAGAAACTTTTTCCTAACAAATATACTTTCGAATGTTTTCCAAAGGCTCGCCAGAGCCTTTTAGGAACTTTGGTGTCATCTGGACCACGCACCTCCCACTCAAACCCCACTCAAATCCTAAAAGTGGAACTTGCTCGTTTTGAGCAAACCATACAGAATGTGTAGCGATATTGACCTAACCCGGATTTTGAATTACTTTAGAGGAAGGCCTAAGGAACCGTCCTTGTCGATTAAAATGCTTTTAGTGCGCCCACCTTTATTAAAAGAAAGGACATAAGTATGTATGGTAGACATTTTCTTTAAAGGCGTTTGTTATAGGCACAGAGGGAGCAGTGAACTGTTGCGATAGTAAAACAGACTGACACCAAAAAGCTAATAAGTTAGGATTGCTTAAGATTGCTTAAATAAGATCCAGCTCAAATGATAGACAGAGCATTTTGTTCGGTTTTTAGTCATATTTGTCAGCAGTATGAACTACAACTGGATTCAAGCGAGACTTTTGAAACCCCTTATGAAGAAAGACTGGATATTAGAGAAGTTTTCCTACGACTGGAAAAAGGAATGAAAACTTTGTGGTATGCAATAGAGAAGAATGTGTGTGCTCCCTGTAATTGGTTAAGTAATAGGTAAGTTTTTCTGGAGCAAATAAACATTTTAAGGACAATCTCGAAAGTCTGCGATGGAGGTACCTACACAGACGGATTCAAGGCGTTAGTTACAGACTCGGGAGTTTACACCAGTGTACCAGACATTTGCATAACTACATCAACGTGGAACCACTGTAGTGTACTTCAAGTAGAAATCACAGCAATCCTAGATATAGATTCAAGTAGCCATCGTTGGTTGGGCAATGCAGCGAGACTCTTAACAAGAGGCGATCTACCCATGTACTAAGGGATCAGGGATCTTCCAAACAGGTAGCTAAAACGGATCCAGATAGTTACTCCCCTGACAATAAGACAATTGAACATTAAAGCCATCACTATATGTCTCTCATCTTAGCAAACATGGCTACAATTGAATTGCAAACCAAGCATTACAATGTGACAAACCATTTGTACAATTATCGGTTTTCCTCAATTGGATAATTGTAGGAAAACAAGCTTTTTTTTCGTCTGGTGGAAAAAATATTGAAAAAATTTTTATTTCTTTATGTCCCTATGTTCTATGTTTAAAAATTTGTATTACTTTGCACCTGACTGCGAAAACTTTGAGTAAAACTATTTCAAAGAATACATATCGCAAACCATCTTGTGTGCTCTGCCGACCTACCGCAACAAGTGCACACACTCCGCATAGAAAGTCACCCCAAAACCCGCCATCTTGGAACGCAAATAACTGCTAACTTTTCCAAGCTTTTACTTGAATTCCCACCTCAACGGAAACATATTAATTTTATAATTTCTGGGCATATTTATGCATTTATGCAAACCTGAGTCGTTATTCTACTGAATTTACCAAGAAAACTTTAAAAAATCCTACAACTTACCGAAATATTCACCTTTTTATTCTGCATGACCAGCGCAAAAGAAAAACCCGTAAAAAGTACTCAAAACTTGCAAAAAACCATAGAAATCCACTTTCCACACAACACTACACAATACAATAACATTATTATGAACTTTTTTCCAAAAAAAATCGAACTAATTTGAATACAATTTGCATTCGAATTAGAATTAATTGAAATTCGGATTGAATTTAGCGGGATATCGCGCACTACTACCTCTTTAACAACACTGACATTTGCAATTTACCGTAGCTTTTGTTCAGGTCGACTAGCACCCTCCTGCCATAAATAGTATCAAAATTTGTGGATCAATTAATTCAAATTTTGTGATTAGTTCATTGAGTGTAGTAAAGTAATACTTCACACCCAAAATGTATATTTCCACAAATTACAAATATACATCGATTCTTATTAGATTTCCAACTGAATACAATGCAAATAAAGCAATAAGTTATTGATGCCCCCCTAGACCACCTGAACTAAGAACATATGAACTCAAATGCTGCCAACCGAACATACAGTCATCTGTCAGTGGCTGAAAAATTGTCAAAATTTCCACAGTGACAAACAAAAACCCAACAAAAAGAATTGAACAAAACGGCCTAACTAGAAAGAAATTCTTTCATTTTTATACTTTTGAAACCGAAATTTATTTCATACTACTTATGAATTAGAAATTATCTGTGAGAACAAGACATCAACAGCAACCAGAGGGACGAAAATCGCAAAAGAAAACCCCTCTTACGACAGACCTCCTTGCACACACATATACTACGAAACAAAGTACAAATCTATACAGCTACTTTGTGTGTATGTGCACAAATTTTTGACATATTGCTGAAGAAAAAAAAAATTTTTTTTCTTTTCCTGAATTTTCACACAGAATCATTGGGTGAGGAGAAGGTGTAACTTTTAAGGAAGAAAAGAAATGAATTCTGTACAGGAAAAGTGCTCCACAAAGCCATCAAAGAAAAAGACGAAAAACAAACGAAAACAGTGCTTAGAGAACGGTACTAGCACTGCACAGCAGACAGACAGACTCAGTGAGAATTTAAAGGGGAATCTTCATATCACCACAGGCAATAGAAGCAGCAGCAACAGTGAACAACAACAGAATGGTGTCGATATGCATCACCATCAGCACAGTCTGAAGGGTGTATCGCTGACCAATGGAGGACCACCATCGGAAGTGTGTGAGAATGGCCATGAGCCAAGGTTGAATGGTGACTGCAATATTAGTAGTAGTAATAGTCCTAAGGAAAGCAATAACTGCCACAGCACCACCAATGGGGGGCTGGAGGAGGAGAACGATCCAATGAATGAGGCCAGTGCCATCATCATGAGTAATGGCAGTCATCTGAGTAGTAGAAGCACACCATCACCACAACCAGAGACCAAGGAGATTGAAAAGCACGATGACGATGAGAACAAGGTTGATACACTATCACCAGCAATCGCACAACCTGCCACCAATCTAGAGAACATTCAAATTGAATACAAAGAATATGAGTCAGAGTTGCAAATGCACGTAAGTTACAAGAACAGAACTTCCTTTTCAAAGCAATTCTAACTTCGACTTGTTTTTAGGACATAATGCGCCTCATTCAAGCCGAACTCTCGGAACCGTACTCGATTTATACGTATCGTTACTTTATATACAACTGGCCGAAGCTGTGCTTCCTGGCAGCCCATGGTAACGAGTACGTGGGAGCGATTGTTTGCAAGCTGGACATGCATATGAATGTTAAGAGGGGCTACATCGCCATGCTGGCGGTTCGACGAGAGTATAGGAAATTGAAAATCGGCACAACACTCGTGCAAAAGGCTATAGAGGTGAGTTAGCGTTAAGATAAGATAAACTACATATTGCGATAAGTATCGGTAGGCCTATGATAAACCATTATCCAATGAGTAACTACTCATAAAAACTAAACAGGAAGGAGGGGACAAATTTCAAGGCTACATGCTGCGTGGTGTGTTTTAAAATTTCGCCCTGGGGCTGTGCATTTTTAATCAGTACCTGACTTTGGGTTCTTAGTGAATTTAATGTGCTGCAACGTTTAAGATTCAGTATTTAAGACTAAGGATTCATTCAAAGGTTGTATCATGCCAGAGCCTGCGGTATTTTTTGCTTCCCTGTTACTCCCCTACCAATACTAAACATAATGTCCTTCCAAGTCTGATGCTACTATTCGCACAAACGTTTAACTTTGAGGTGAGAAGATACGTCCTTTAGAATATTGAGCCATCACATTCGGTACTCGCTAGCAACATAGTGTGTATGTGATGTTGTTTAACACTGATAGATCTTTCGACCTGGCATTTTCTTTTCTATTTCTATTTCTTTGCTAAGCGATCATTATAACATGCGAAGGACCATTAGTGTTTGCATGGATTGTTTTCATTATGCCTAGGACTTGATTCTGTTTTCTGTGACAACTGTCTACTGCGAGGGTTTGATTCCATCTTGATAGAAATTCCACTTTTGTCACGGTCTGGGACAAGCTATGAATTTTCTGGCCAACCCTGCACATTTGGTAGACACTGTAGACTCTACCTCCTCTAGTGGAATCATTAGTCGTGGATTTTTTAGCTCCAGTAGCTCTTGCAACTTTTTTATGTACGATATGTCTTCTTAAACATATCCGATACTACATCTTTGAACACAGATTTAATTTGCTGCTTCATCTTTTGCGAAGTCCAACAAACACTTGGGATTATAACATTCATGGATATGCCATCTATTTATACAAAACACAATTGACTGATAGAAAAGACCATTTTTTACAATCAACGTTAACTTTTAAATACACAACTTATCACACAATTTCTTACTAATTGCAGGCAATGTTAGCAGACAACGCCGACGAAGTAGTCCTCGAAACAGAAATGCGCAACATACCCGCACTTCGACTGTATGAGAATCTAGGTTTTGTGCGTGACAAACGACTGTTCCGGTACTACTTGAACGGTGTAGATGCTCTTCGACTGAAGCTCTGGTTCAGATGAGATTTCATCTAAAGCCATCATAGCAACAATAACAACCAACAAAACTGGAAAAAATCATAGACGAGCGACAGACAGAAAGCAAACGATCGAGCGATAAAGAAAAATATTTTTTTTTTTTATTATTATTTGGAATAGAAAACCCCCAACACACAACCGAGGAACAAAAGGCGAACAAGGATAAGTTCTGTCAAATCACTCGAAAGCACCCAATGCTTATTTTTGGTGTGTTATCAGTTTTCATGAGAGGTTTTTCTTTATTTCTGCAAAATAAGTTTGTGTGTGTGTGTGCATGTTTATTTTCCTTAAAGTTTAAAAAAAAATTATTTAAAAAATAGCAACATTAAAAAACACAGGTCTTTGCTTTCTTTATCAACATGACTATCGACTACTCATTGGCTCCATTAGTATTTTTCTTTTTTCAAAAAAAAAAAAAACAATCTTTCGAGAAATTCTACCAAAATTTCAATCAAATCTCGAACAAAAAAAAGAAAAACCTCACATCCAACTAAGAGAGAGAAAATTTGTTGTTATTTTACAAGTGAATTAGTGTATATTTAAGAAATAAATATATTTGAGAGCAACAAATGCCACTCCAACGGACTAACTATTAAAATATATTCGTAAATGATTTTGTGTATAAAAAAAAAACAAAAGTGAAAGAAAAAAACTTATTGTTAAATGGATTTCTATATCATCTTCTCAGAAAAAAACAAAAAGCTAAACACTATTTTTTTAGTTTTTAAGTTTCGTCATTTGTATCTCTACCAAAGCCTAAAATGAGTTGTGCTAGATTGTAAATCTTTGCCACAAGCTCACACAAAAACAAAAAAACTTTTTTTTTTCTGTAATTAGTTACTTTTTGTCTTTTTTGTTACTATTTCTAATGAATTTTTTCTTAAACAAAAAAAAAGCAAAGCAAACAAATCCATAATAGGCGGAAAACAAATCTAAGCAATTTAACTAACAAGTTTATGCATACATATACAAAATATATATATATTTATATGTAGAGAAGAAAAAAAAAACTTTTATTTATACGCAGATAGAGTAATTTTGTTTAATACGTTTTTTTTTTATTCTTTTTTATTTTTGGTTCTTTTGTTTTTAAGTTGGGATTGAGAGAAGTAAGGAAAACTAAAATAAAAGCAACAAATAAAAGAAAATAATAATAATTTTGAAACTTCATTATTCGTAAGCGTATTTTCTGTAAAATATAACAAAAACAAAACAAGCAAAAACAAAACAAAAAACAACTGAATAACAATAAAATGAGAAAAAGTTATTTGCTTCTCTGTCCTGTTCTTTTTGAGGGTATTTATTAGAAAATCTTAGCAATCAATGTTGTTTTAGCATACTTCCAATGTTTCCTGCTTACGTCTAGACCACATATCACCTGAATATATATAGTTCATCAATGGTTTAGACTCTACAGCCTCAACACCATGCCAAATGCCACTCCTCTTACCTACTCAGACCGAGAAATTGATCTAACTAAAGAGGTTTTCAATTGTAACACTCTATTTTTATTTACTCCGTTTATACTTACTTTTTAATCATAGAAATGTACAGGCTTCAACAACTTTGGCAAACTATACAATTTTTCTATAAAATTTTGCAGCAGGTTGTGAGATCCATTCCTGGCACAATGGCTTTCTTACAAACCAAATTGTTGCATAAGGGCAAGTGGGCAAAGTGAATCTCTCACGGTATGCTATAAAAACTGACTGATTGGAGCGGGTTTTATCCTGGCCTGGCGTTCATTGGCCGGTACTATGGGCATGAAGATGTCCATTGGACCGTGTTTATTGACTATCTTTGGGATAAATTGCGGCACGCATGGTTTAACAAGACGGCAACATATATCAAACCATCGAGTTATTAAAGTCTATGTTGGGTGACTTGACTCTCATCAAGACCAACATCGAATGTCAATATGTCGATTTTATAGGCATTTCATATAGTTATAGTTATCTATCCGTTCCGACACTGTAATCGGAGACATTCTCGGAAAAGAGGTATACATACATATGTATAGCGTACCAAATGCAATTTTCACCGTTGACGCGTAGTAGAAACAGTACTATTAAATGTTTTAATACAAAGATTTAGCGCAACAGGTCCAAGGACCCAGAGCATAGCTTCCTACAACCATTCGTGTTGGGCGTGTTATGCGTGAAAGGGGCCTACTGTCTAATGCCGTGAGATGGGGTAGTGCAAAAAATTTGTAAGTATTGTCTGGAGATTGAACCACAGACCACTAGCTCCGTAGTCCAAGGAACTGAGCACTTAAGCCACGGCGCCTATCGTTAAAAGACTTTTGTTCTCTCGTAGTGGAACCTTGAATCTCCTGCACTATGCATGTATCGCGCCAGTATTGGGCGCCAATTAGTGGAATAAAGGTATTCATAACTTATATGTATGTATGTACTTATATATTAAAGGGCGAAGATATTTTCCTCAGTAGAGAGAATAAGGCTTAGAACTAGGTAAGTACCTACTAAAATGACTCTACTAATACTATGTTTACCTTTAATAGTTTTTTCGTATAGTATAGACAATGGTGTCCCAGCAGCATTTTAGGTTTCTAGAAAACATTTAATACATTTCTCGGAAGCTTGAAATCTTTGTTTCATTCCGCGATCAGGTACTTACTCTCTACACTTCAAATGTTTCTGTAGTTACAACTTTTAAAGGGTTAACTTAAAAAAAATGTTTATTTTCTTTTACAGTCAAAGTAACTATCGCGTGATTTGTCTTACAAATAAAACAAAAACAAAACTTTTATTCTCATCTTCGTCTTCCTTTAGGACTCTCACTTGCTATTGAATTCATACGCATTTGTTTTAGGTCACCTTTCGCTTGTAGTTTTACACTTTGTACATGTTGTTTGGTAGCTCTATTCTTAAATTCTACACTTGGTGTCGGCAGATGTGGTGGTTGTGCTTCTGATTTATCGAATAACTCTCTTACTTCAACCATTCGAGGTTTGAAGAACATATTGGGTCTGATTATGGTGTTTTCTGGTGTCTTAAACAGATTTAAAACTCCCCATTCATTATTTAGTCGTTCATTTTCGGATAAGGTTTGATTTTCTACTTCCGATTCCAATACCCAAGCGGCATTACGAACTTCTATTCGTATTCGCTCGCATTCCTCCAAGCTGACGTTCTTACTTACATTCAGTAACTGTTCCAGTGGGTTTATTATGTACAGTGCCGCATGATCTGGCTTAGAGACAGCTTTTCCCTCATTTAATGAGATCCCTCGATTAGTGAAATCAAATTGGGAGTAGAATTCGAAAAATTGTAGCAGAAGTTCACTAGTTCGTGATGTGTTCTTTGTCTGGAAAGGAAGATCACGCCAGTCTCGGCAGAAGGTGCAGTTTATTCCGTCTTCTGTTACTCGGATATCTTGTGGTGTGGCGGATTTAATTAGAAGGTTGAAAGGTGGTAGGACAGGATTTTTCATCTGCTGCAGGAAAAATATTACGAGACAGGTTAGCGAGAAGTTCGTTATCCATCGTCCAGGGGAGGGATTTGTTAAACCACATGATTGTGCCCACTTTCGAATGCAAAATGTTAGCGGGCGAACCCGTTTGTCCATTTCACCGAACATGTACAATAGTTCAGACATGTAGAAGCCGGACCTAAAAAAGAGTGAGAAAGTAGAGAATTCATTAGAAAGGGGTTGAAACGCTCAATAGAACCGAGAATGGGAGGCTAAACCGGCAACAATCTGAAAGAGTGATGTTGGTCGGCTTGTAAAAAAAAGTAAACCCTAACAGCCCTAATAGCATAAACTACAAGTGTACAGAGGAAAAACGATCTCCAATTAATAAATTCCAACTCAACGACTCATTCATTTCTCAAGAATCAACCTTACATCGCCTCTGTTTATATTCATCATCGTCCGCTGGTATTGTGAAAGCTTCGCTTCATTTGTTTGCTACTCTTATCTATACCCGCCACCATGACTCAGTTCACAATTCACCTGTACGCGATATCGCTTCATATCTTTATCTAAATGAATCGCCCTGTATTACAAGAACTAACCCACAACAGCACACATACACTTTATGTGTACAAGTATACTGTTATTATCACGATTTAGGTGAATATTGCGCTATCTTGCGCACCTCGCTTATCTTATCTTTAATTCCATAGCTCTACGTAGCTGCTATCTTTGCCAGAATTCGAACCATTCAACTACAGGTGCGGTTAACTTTTAGTAAAACTTTTAAAATAGGCGTAGTCCAACAAAGAAAATATTTTTTTTTTTAGTTAAATATCGAATTCCGAACACGAAAAATCCTTGCAAAAGGTATAAGACACTGCAATGGGATACGGACAACAGGAAAATCAACTCGAAAAACAAATCGGTTGCGTGAAATACACACTATTTTGTTTCAACATTGTGTCATGGGTAATAGCAACTTCGCTGTTTGCTCTAACGATCTGGCTCAGGGCCGAACCTGGATTCAGCGAATGGCTAAGAATTCTAGAAGCTGAAAGTTTTTACATCGGAATCTATATTCTGATTGGATTGAGCGTCGTTATGATGGCGGTTTCCTTCTTAGGCTGCCTGAGTGCGTTGATGGAGAATATTTTGGCACTCACCGTCTTCATTGGAACGCAGATATTTGGATTTCTACTCACTTTAGCAGGATCTGGCTTTCTACTCAATTACAGCACTATGGATTCCAGTCTGCAGCCGTTACTGCGAGTTTCTCTTAAAAGGTTCGTTATGACCTCGGAGTACTCGTATTCATCGTATGTGCTTACAATGATTCAGGAAAACATCGGTTGCTGTGGTGCTGATGGTCCATGGGACTATTTGGATCTAAGACAACCTCTACCATCATCCTGCAGGGATACTGTGAGCGGAAATGCATTCTTTATTGGTTGTGTGGACGCATTGACTTGGTTCTTTGAGGGGAAATCAGCATGGATTGTAGGCCTCGCCATGGCGCTGGCCTTGCTAAATGTGATCTGTGCAGTTATGAGTTTAATCCTAATTCAAGCAGTAAAGAAGGAAGAGGACGAAGCGAGAGCATATCGCCATTAGAAAGAGGCGCTTAATTATTTCATACCTTTAATATTTGTACAACTAATACATTGACAATTTTTCCTCCGATTAATGTGCAATCATTTTGAATCCAAACGAGCGCACATACATACACCATGCAGTCATAAGTACATGTTTTTAACGCATTTTTAGCGAATAGTGTTGTTTTTTTTTTTGTAAATTAATGTTAATCATAGTTTTTGAGTTTTGTAAAAAATGGATACCAATAAAGTTTCTTTTGCACAAGGGCTCAAGGCATGACTCAATGTATGAATTGTTTTCTTTGCAAGGTGCCCAGTTCTATTCCTGTGAACGTGATATCATATTTGATAGCTGATAAGGTGGGGTTTGTGATTAATCGGACTTAGGTGCAACTTTAGTTTTTTTTGTAAAGATTATTCAAACAGACCTGCGTGCTATAACGATGGGGCAAGAAGAAGGAATAAATTATTCTGTTTCCTATAATCTACAGAACTATTCTCTATGGGATAGAAATCATTTTGAGCTGGAGACGAACTGAGCACAGCTGGAAATGAAGAACCAAACCTTGACGAAGGAATTAAATAAGAAAAAAAGGGTATTTTGTATTCCGCAGATTTACTGTCATTATAGGCGTAAGTATAGATGGCGATCTTTACAACTGATCAAAACAAACCGTCTGAGTCTCAGAGGAAAATTGAATGAAATGGGATTTAACGAATCAAAATCTAAGATGACCATGGAACGCTAAGTCCATCCAACCCACAAACTGAAGCACAAAAATGTACTAATGGAATTAAAAGAGCAGTTGGCTATCCTCAAACGATAAAATGTTTATGCCGAGGAGACTTGAAGGCCGACAGAGAAGGTTGTAAGTGAATATTATTTTGGTTTAATCACAAAGGTACCGGTAAAGTTACGAAAATTACAATATTTAACGGAACCAAAGCTTAATTAAGCTTTAATTACAAACACGTGCTTAGAATTGCGGAATTTTCTAATAATGAAGTACGAAACAGATAATGAAGTTCAACTTCCATGAACTTATATACAACTAAATCAAGTATTAAGCAGGCCGAGCCACATTCAAACTATATAGGTGCCAGGATGTAGAGATCTGGTTAAATGATTTGACCAGAATGTCATTCAGTCAAACAACTTAAAAGACTACTTACAGATTATTCATAGACAGGTCCACTTCCAGATTTAAGTGTTCATGGTGATACTTCAAAATTGGCACCCTTGCTTGAAGTATTTTCCGCACGTGACACACCCCAGGTAAGAACAGATGCATCATGTCTCCAATACTTTCCATTTGCCGTTGCGTCTGTGACCTTCCATTCGTTAAATTCTCCTTAGTATGGTAAACCAGTCGGGAATTCTTGTTTTTTCCCCTTCCATCAAAATCAAGCCGCAAAATCAAATCCAAATCAGATCCCAATTTTCCAAAACCATTAACCGTCGAACCAAACGGTTGAGCATTTGCACCTGGAAACATTCCCGAAATTGAAGATTCTATCTGTTGTGCTGCCAAAAATCTCAAGCGAACTCCCAAATCGTTCAGCTTCGTGGCTCGATGTAAGATTTCAATTTGATCATCAATGTTCTCTGCTACCCTGAGTAAGGCCCCAAGTTCTTCATGGCTAAACAATCGTGTACCTTCAATCACCGCCAGCGATGGCACGTTTTGTTGTGTCTTATTTTTCTTGCCACTGGCTTTAAACCAAAGAAATGGTGACCGCACCGGAACACCAGATAATTCATCATTATACGCCGACGAATCGATTGCTTGTCGTGCTTCCTCTTCTTTAGAATACTCTATCAAAATGTAATGCATTTCTTCGTGATATATTCTGTAATGTTGTGCATCGACTATCGTTCCATAGTCAGAGCAGTAAGAGTAGAGTTCGGGAAAGGATTTCTCCGAACTGACTTGGACAACAATACTGCGTGCAGCTTGAGAGCGTTTACCCGTAACAAAATCATCGAATGTTAGGATGTTATCTAAGCAGAGGAGAAGATTAATAGATCATCATTACCAAAACAAATAGATGTACCTTTCTGTTGTTGGAGTTGAAAGCTTCCAAGGGACATTCGGCGCACTAAACCCGCACCACATCGGGTAAAGTGGTGGAAATTGCCTACTGATACATGATGGAATCCTTGTCGCAGGATATTGTTCATATTTAATTTATAGTTCGACAGATATTCAGGAAATTCTGCTGCTGCAGATTTTTTTTTTATTTTACCATCAGTGAGGTTATGTCATATTTTTTGTAATTTTCGAATGACGGCTGAAAACTGTCATCGGTAGTTGTGGAACATAAGTGGATTGTAGTAGATCAGAAATGCACATACAGAGAAATGAAGTGCAAAAGTTTAAACGGTAAACTAGTCGGCTAAAAAATAATTTCAAATAAATTATTTAATCAGTTTTCGTTGAGTTTTTTTGAGTTTATTCGTTAATTTAATGCGTTTTTTGTGCAGTGTGAAATAAATTTGCTCACTAAATGCCGAATTAAAAGTGAAAATCTTGTTTAAAAACTGAAAGTGAATAACGGCACTTTGGGGCTACCACTTGCGGATTCATTCCCACGAATGTACAAGATCAACAACCAATCAAGATTCCTCAGCACGTGTGTCACTGTTTTGACATTTCACATTCGCAAACAAGTGCGGTAAGTTGTTTTTCACTTTAGTCTTCTTAAATTTTGTGAAAAAGATGGTAAAACCTAAAGAAAATCCTCCCGGGGAGGCGGAAAGAAATGAGATCTGGTCAGATCCAAGATTTTCCCACCTCGTGAGCGATCCGCGATTTAAGAATTTGCCGAAGTCCGAGCGAAAAGTTAAGATCGACAAGCGTTTTGAGTCGATGTTTAATGATAAAAAGTTCAAAGTTAAGTATACAGTGGATAAATACGGAAGAAAAGTGAATAAATCATCTTCGGAGGATCTCAAGAAATATTACGATATAGGCTCATCAGACGAGGAAGAGGAAGAGAAGGAGAAACAGTTGGAAGAAAAGCAAATTGCGAAAGATGATGAGGAAGTAGGTGTGCGCGAAGAAAACGACGCTTTGGAGAGCGATGGTGAAGTGGTGCCTGAGACCCTGAAGGAACGTCTGCTGGATCCAAACATAGACTATGCTCGTGGAGAAGGGCGTCTTATATCAGACAGTTCCTCCGATGAAGAAACTTCAGAAGATGAAGATGAGGAGCTGTACATCGAGCATGTATGGGGGGAGTTGGACCGAGACGCAGAAACCACTGAGGAATCAACAAGGCGACTAGCCGTATGTAACATGGACTGGGATAGAATCCGGGCGAGTGATATTATGGTGCTGTGCAACTCGTTTTTACCCCCTGGAGGGAGTATTTTGAGTGTTACGATTTATCCATCGGAGTTCGGCAAAGAACGCTTGGCTGAGGAGGAGAAACATGGGCCCCCAGAGCTGACGAAGAAAGTCGACAAGGACAACGTAGATTCCGATGAAGAACTAGTAAAGGAGCAGGACAGCGATGCGGAAGAGGGTGACGACTACCACATGGAGAAACTACGGCAGTATCAGTTAAACCGATTGAAGTACTACTACGCAGTGATTGAGTGCGACAGTGTGCAAACAGCGGATAAAATATATCAAGAGTGCGACGGCATCGAGTATGAGAGTTCAGCTACGAAGGTGGATCTTCGATTTATACCAGATGACACATCGTTCGACGATGATGAGCCACGAGATGTGTGCACAGAACTGCCCGATGTAGCTAACTACAAACCACGTCAATTTACGACCACCGCATTACAACAGGCGACAGTTGATCTTACTTGGGACGAGAACAGTTTGGAAAGGAGGGAATTGGGCGAGAAGCTTCTGTCAGGAAAAATGAATGAAGTGAGTGATGCTGACTTAAGGAAGTTTGTTGCTTATAGCAGTGATGAAGAGGAGCAAGAGGACGAAGAGAAACATGAAGAAAAGCTGCCAGAAAAAGCTCAAAAAAAAACACCAAAACCGAAGAAAGAAGATCCCATTTCGAAATATAAGGCACTGCTTCAAGAAATCACTGAAAAGGAACATAATGCAAAGAAGAACAAGTTCGAGATGGAATTCTCCTGGGACATCGCACCAGATGAGAAATCTGTAGAGAAGTCTGACGAAACAAAGCAAAAGACACCGACCCTGACGCCCATCGAAAAAGTCCTTCAAAAGCGAAGTGAAAAGAACAAGCGGCGCAAGGAAGAACGCAAAAAGAAGAAACACCAGCAAACCAAAGGAAGTGATGACGAAGCCGATGTCAACAGCGATGAATCTGATGGCCTTCCCGATGGCATTGACATGAACGATCCCTATTTCGCTGAGGAGTTTGCCGAGGGAGAATTCCAGCCAGCAAAATCCAGCAAAAAAAATAAAACGAAGAAAAATAAGAAAAAGAATTCCAAGGGCTCCGCTGATAACGAAGAAGATGAAAAACAAACCAAGGAACTTCAGCTATTAATGGATGATGAAGACGATGATAAACAACACTTCAGTCTTGAGAAGATAATCAAAACTGAAAGCGAGACAAAATCGAAGAAGAAGAGGAAAAAACAGTTGAAGAAATCGAAAAGCGAAGTGGATTCTGCGAAGAAGGAAATCGACGATACGTTTGAAGTCAATGTGAACGATGATCGTTTCAAGGCTATATTCTCTTCACATCACTACAACATTGATCCAACGGATTCGCATTTTAAGAAGACAAAGGGCATGGAACAGATCATTCATGAAAAACTAAAGCGGCGACATGGCAATGGGGAGAAGAAGAGCGTGGCAGACGCGGGTGTAATTGAGTCAAAACGACCGAAGAAAATGATTGAAAATAGCTTGTTGGTGAAAAGTTTGAAGAGAAAATTGCAGCAGCAGAAGAATGGTAAAAAATAACACGCTGTGGGAGAAAAAGCCTTATAGAAATATATTTACTTTTGAACTGTACATGAGTTTTTATTATTTTTCTATAATTTGTTCGATTGACTGGACTTTGAATGAAGGAACACGATGTACGATGAAATATACACTGGGGCATTATTTATATTATATAAACATATAAATCATTCTGTACCCAGTTGGGTGTATTGCGTGTCCTCGGGGATATGAATTAGAGGTATTACTTTCCAATTATGAAACTGAAATGGAAAAAAATAGAACACACAACCCTTAGAAGGTTCCCGGTGGTACTGCCCACTGTTAAAGTTATTCGCAGAGGCTCTTAAGTTTTTCTTACTTAAGTATCTTTGCGATAAGTTCTCTTCAATCTTTCTTCTAAGTGTGACTGCCAGTGAAGTCATCCGACTAAAAGCTTCCTCACAGAGTTCCAGTATCACTTTGATTCAATAGCTCTCTTTCACTTTTGGTTAGTTAGTCCACCCACAGTTGAGACAATACATATATATCGAGATATGTCTGGCATAAGCTAGATACACAATACAGATTGATTATGCTAAAGCGATCGAAGATGAGGTATACGAATGCATAGCTCTAATATTCATAATATATTGGGTTTTCATCCCCAGTGCCATTTAGAGATAATGGTAAAGTCACCACTTTGTCTTTGAATTGAACTGTTAGACAGACTTTCCAATTGAACTAGTCTAATCCGGAGGGAATAATGGATTTTCTTTGCCAAAGTCATAAGCGATTCTAAAATACCCAATATACACTAATCGTCATTACGAAATCATTTTTGTCGTTGTCTGTATATTCTTCTGTGATTCTGAAATCACTTAATTCGGTGCAGTCATTCAGGACCCGCTTCTCTTATGACGATAGTCGTCAGACGATATCGTTTTGAGATAGTTTTGCATCACGTAACATTCAAAATCATGATTGTTTAGGCGATATGTTTGATGAACCATCTTTTGCTTCACGTAACGCCTAAAACTGTCAAACTCTAGCGATGGAACAAACTACGATTTTCTTAAAAGTTCAGTGGTGAAAACCCACGATTCAGTGCATTGAATTTCAATATTAAATTCCCAGAAAATACTAAAATATATTCAAATTTTCCGCGATCGTCTGACAAACATCCTAGAGTATAACTGTCATGAAGAAGGTTCTCTAATAAGATTTAGTTTTGCTAGAGACAGGGTTAAGTGTTTGTGTTTCGTATTTTTTAAATAAAAATCTCAGATTTCATTGAGGAACTTGACGAATTTTTATATTTGCTCTAAAGTCTTTAAAAATAAAAGAAAAATAAAAAAATCAAAAAATAAATTCATGTTGTCCAAATGTTTAGTCAGCAGTCGTTGCGATTTTTCCTCACCAAATTCACCAATTAGATCATTACTCCTCTTCAAGTTCAGGGATTGGCCACTTTCTAGTTTTAAATTCTTCCAGCATGCACATTGCGTGATCATGTGCAGCGGTACATCTGCCAAAAAGGATAAAAAAATCAGTGGGAACGTTAATTTAAGATCGATCGACTCACTGATCTGCACAGCCTACTTTGGCATTACAACCATTTACTATCTCAACTACTTCTTCATCCTTATCTTCAAACATCATAGTCGTTAGTTCCTTCACTTTATCCGGGATCAGTTTACAGTTTTCCCACTGATAAATATCACGTTAATGGGAAAGTATGTTAGTGGGACTATGTTTCATAGAATCTTGAGAACATTACCATTTCCAATTGATCCAAAAGGCAGCGACGGACGCATTTCGTAGTATCTGGAACTTCTTCCTTATTCTCTACGATATTCTCTATATCCTCTGCAAGATGAAAGATAATGAAAACCCGCATCGAATATTATAGGAAAGTAAAGAACAAAAACTTACCTTTAGTCGGTTTAGGGTCACACTTTTCGACAAAGTTTTCTAGCATAGCCACAGCATCTTCTTTTCTAACTGCCTGGAATAGAGAACCATCATTTGTTGTTTTCAAACTCAAAAGGAGCAAATCCTACTTGTATAACTCCCCAGCTGACCACAGCAATCAAGAGACCGAATAACTTTTTCATAACTACTTCCGTTGCACTTTTCCAACTAATGACTAGACAATACAATAATTCCTATTTATATTCTGGTTATATTCATTATATATATAGTGAAGCCAATTATTTGATGAATTCACAAAAAAAAGATGCTTAACAATCATCAGTGACAGTAATTAATATGCATGCTAATACCTCAGCCGCTGTTGAGTGCAGAAAAAACGTTACAGATACTGGAATCTGATTCTGGGTTTGATGTGCGAACCGATATACTTGTCAGGTGAAATACTCTACCACTGTTCGTATGTCACAGTATATGAATGTTTTTCAGACAACAAATTATTGAATAGACAACAAGTTCCAAATGTGTAGCTTTAAGTAGTCAATTGCAATCTAAAATCTTAGGGGATGTGGCAGTCATTTATATTTTAGAGTAGATACTATCTTACCCAGGTTATGCGCGCAGATGATGCTCGCATTTAATTGAAGCGAGTCCATTATGGACATGTGGATCCGAAGTTAGGTTGATCTTCGGATATGTTTAGCAGGGTAGTTATGTTCAGGTTCTATCATGTTGAGCTTGTAGTTTTCCAATTAGCATTACGGCCTTACACCCAACAAAGTTGGGTCTATCATAGAGGACTAGTTTGTTATCTCCGCGAGAGAAAAGCGTCAGTAAAGCGAACAATCCTGCAGAAAAGGTCCTTTTTAGGGAACAGCTTCTACCTTTCTTTGAACTTTTTCCTTATTGAGTGAGGTGAACAAGGAAGGGGAAAAAAACCTGATGTAGTTCTTCAGCAAATCCCGTCCATTAGGGTTGCAAAGATATACAAAACAGTGAACCCAACGAGGAGATTTACAGGCAATAGCTTAACAGCCAAATCGTTATGAGCAGTCTATAATACTATGATAAAAAGATATCTCTTGGTGTCATGACAGAACACTGTGTGATAGACAATCACAGCTAGGACTACTTCAAAACGACTTCTGCATTTGTCACTTGCTATGTGATTATCCATCCAGCATAAGCCACCAAAAGGAAACGACCGCTTAGGAGTTATTTCCTTACGAAACTGCACGATCTTGGAGATATTGTGGTGAACAAACTCTTGCGATTCATGCACGCATCTAGGTGGTTTGTCTGGCTCTTATAATTGAGTTCATTGAACTTTTAGTTAGTTTAAGTAATCCATTGATAATTTCCATCAACAAACGCCCATTTAGCTAACTCAACCTAAATAAACCTGAGACTGGTTGGTACTATTTAAGTATTGGCGCCAAGAGGAGTGGCTTTACTACTTCCATAGTATACTTCAGGTTTCTCCAAGACTATCCGCGTTTTGTAAACTCTTTGTTTTCAATCCACAGTCCACTGCATACTGTCGCTTTTACGCATACCTCTGTTGTTATCAAAAAATTGGACTTGTATTGCCAAAACAAAACCAAACTGAACACAAAGTGGTGCCGTGGATCAGTTGTTAATGCGTCAGAAGGCTTAGGATGCCCTTTGATAGAGAATGTCAGTAGAATGGAATATTTAACTGATCACGGAAATAACCTTTTTCGTTTATAAACATTTTTATTTCAGTTTGCTATCCACACTTTTTATTAATTTATTGGATCCTCTCTACATTAGGGAAAGACAAATCGCGGAGCATTCTGGTAAAAGCACTTTAAAATCTCGTAGGATACATCGCAGGCGTTCTTTAAACCGTTTCCTATAAAGAGAATCATTTCATGCACATTTTCTCTTTTTTTTTATGTTCCTCTTACCCGCATCCTTACAACCCAATATAGCAGTTTTGTATTCATCTTTCATATCATCCGGTATCATGAGATCTACTTGCTTCAGTGCAAGCTCTAACTGATATTTGCCCCTTTTCATCTGAAAACGATTCGAAGAAAGATTGAGTTTAATGATCGAAAATTCCTGAATAGATAAACTTAACCGCTTTAGTCAATTCTAAAATACAATTGATGTAGCACTTGACGTCCTTTGTATCTGGTATTTTCCCATCGCGAATTCCATCAGCTATATCTGGAATCAAACTTTTGTCTATTATTAGGTTCATTGGTTGATTTGAACTGTTACCATCACTGATCTTAAATTTTGGCTGGCAAGACTGCCTCATTAGCTTACCAGCGTCCATCATTTGTTGAACAGTGATCTGGAATAAGAAATAATCTTTTCTTTGAAAAAGATAGCATCGATTGGGATACACGAGGTTTAAAGAAAATAAATGTCCTTAGCTTGTTTTCATAAATTCATAATTCCGCTGCATGCTTCTTAAAAATTAAAAAGAAAACTCTTACTTCCGTAATAAAAATGAAATTCATTGATTCCACTCTAAAGCTGTGTTTAGACTCTTGTCAGATCTAATAATGAAAAATGTGTCTAAAAATATTTGACAACCGTGCGAACTACCAATTTTTGTCTGATAACATTGTAAGCAAAGTATTGTCAGACAATTTTCAGACCACCATCTGATGAATTTGCTGGCATCTGCCAATCGTGTGACCACTCCTTTAGCTAAGTGATTTTTAGACATTTGCAGACGACAGGAAAGAAACAAGTTCTTTGAAAATCTCTGAATCTAACAATATTGTATAGCAAATGTCAG
The DNA here is from genome assembly GCA_963583995.1 of Xylota segnis. Taxonomy (NCBI): domain Eukaryota; kingdom Metazoa; phylum Arthropoda; class Insecta; order Diptera; family Syrphidae; genus Xylota; species Xylota segnis. Next base: position 61,249,422 of record OY757237.1, read on the forward strand.
ACCACCCAACTGACAATAAATTGTCCGAAATTGGAACAAAGTCTGACCACCGCGTGAACTGACAATTTAACGTTCCAAATTAATTTGTCCGTGTCAGCTCATTTGCACCACATTAGGTCTGTTCGTGTACTCTCCCAAAACAACCAATTTTCACGAAAATCTACGAAAGTCACCAAATCCTGTTTGAGTGCGCAAAAGTTTCGTAGTTTTTCGTAGAAGAGAGCGCTGACGAGAGATAAAAAAATTTCCCCATACAACGAATTTTAGTGCAGGAAATTTCTTTGCACTGATTTACGAAATCTGTTAAATCTGTCAAATACCTCTAAGAATTTTTTGTTTTGTTTGTTTATTTGCCTACACTTGCTTTTAACGTCTAAAAAGAGGGCGATTTTCGTAGCTTTCGCGTTCGTTTACTTTTTCGTGATTTTACCACTCTCTGAGAGAACTTTACCCCCACTGCTGGAAATTTCACAATCTAAGAATTTTGGTGCAGAAAATACGCGAACAGACCTATTGTAATACGAATGTCAATAAATTGTCAGAAATTGGGACAAAGTCTAACAATCATGAAAGCTGTCAATTTAACGTTGCAAATTAATTTGTCAGTGTGAGCTCATTTGTAGTATATTTGTAGACCCGACAATCGACTAAACACAACTTAAACGTTCTTGATTCCACACTTAGAACTTCAACTTGCCAAAATTGACAGCTTTCACAACTTTTTAGTTAATTTCAAACTCCCACTTACCGCTGCTCGACCGTCTTGAATGAGTAGCAAAAGAACTGCCATAGACACAAATAAAGTCTTCAGAACTACCATTTTTCGAAGTTTCAAATATTCTACACCGTTGGTTGTCAATCATTTACGTTCCACACAAATCTACTCTGCTCACTCCCAGTCATTTTTATAGACATTTAAAACCCATCGACATCAATAACAAAACTGCATGCAATCCATACCGGTACGCCTTCTAATAATTGAATCTTTCATCACTTAATTAGTGGATACGATAAGCTTTAAGATTTTATGGTATAATTTTCTAGAAAATAAATGCATCTTCGAATGCAATGACATTAAGACAATAATGCGATTGCCTTCCAAATGTTTCAATTAACGAAGTAAACTATAATTTAATATTTCTGACATTTAATTCCTTTACCAATTTTAATTACACAATTTTATGGAACATTTTGTGATTTTATGGAAAAATAAATCTAGGAATTGCTGCGTGGAGGCATTTCAATATAGTGTATGCTGCATCGCAATTGTTCTTGATTCCGTTGGCTGAAAATAAACCATTTGGAATGGTAGTAAACTGTAGGCCTTGAATGTGTTACGTAACTTACCAGAATCCTTGCATTGTGCCAGCCCATTAAAGTACTCTTCCTTGTAGTCTTCTGGCATTAGAAGATCGACTTGTTTCTTTGATGATTCGTAGAGGAATTTACCTTTCTTAATCTGTTGATAGATACACGTTATGAAATGTAAGACTTAGTAGATAGTTTACGTACCGTTTGCATCATTTCCAGAATACAATTGATGTAACACTTGACATCCTTGTCATCGGGGATAACTCCATTTCGAATGTTATCAGCAACCTCTGTAAATTCATATGAAAATAAGTCAAGGGTCATTGATTGCTAAGACTGGATCAAACCATTTGTTAGTTTCGGAAATTTAGGAAAACAAACGTCACGCATTAGTTTACCAGCTGACATCATCTGTTCCTCGGTAGCCTGTAAAAAATAAATGAAACTACATATGTATGTAGGTCGACATAACCCTCCTAATTGAATATCTGACATATTCAATAGACTATCTTTAGTACAATTGTAAGGTTAGATCTTATTAAACCTTCCCCACTTCCACTTGATCAGAAATGCTCAGATTTGTTTATGGCTAAGGTCGATTTCTATGATCGAAGCTTTAACATTTCATGTTGCAATTAAATAAGAATTTGCTTATAAGATGTTTTTGATGGCAGTCTGACTGGCAATGTTTTGAAAGGATTCTGGGTTATCTTTCAATATGCGACAACCTTTGAGTATTCGCTGTATTTTGACCTGGAAGACACTGTGGACGAATCTGAAAGCCGTACGCTCCACCTCTCATTACCTCATCTCTTGAAGGCTTGTTCTAGATTGTATTGAACAAGAGCTAGGGCGATGGAACAGAGAAAACAACCATGGTGCTTGTCAGCTCCTGTTCGGGCCCCTTTCTCGCTTAATTGTCCGCCAATTCATTCCATTGAAAACCTGAACCCCATGACAATGCAATATCGTGATCTTTACGGCATAATTTTATGAATTTGGATCTGATGTACCAGTCGGTCGAAGTTTCAACTTCTTACCTAGTACAACTCCGCCGCTAGAAAGTAACAATTGTTGATTACCTAGCCGTGTAGATGTCACTGTCATCTTCATTTTTGACAACTAGTAAACCATGTGTATGTCTTATCCAAAGCACGCGGCAAAGCTTGATTCCGTCATCTGCTAGTTTTAAAAGGAATTTATTGATAACCAGGATAAGAGGACACCCTCCGTGAGGTGTTGCTTCGCCGACTGACTTGATTGAAAGGCTGTTTCCAAAAGTTGATTGGATTATTCTAGTTCTTAGCCACACGATGGCTAATAAGCTCCTTAACTTCCACTTGGATTGGAAGTTCCCAAATTGATTCAATATGTACGATATTGATGACACTTTTTACATCTAGGAAACATTGACCCGTACGTTTTTTTTGTCAGCTCAGAGGGACAGAAATCTGTCTTTATTTCAGTCACAGATTACAGGCTTTAGAGTCATGATATGCGACTCTGAATGTATGTATATGTATTTGGTTACCAGCTGTAAGCTGTAAGACCGTTCCCCTTTGTCGTAGGAGTTTAGGAGATGGGATTCACAGGTTTTCTGATGTCCCTGTTCAGAATATGCCACCAGAAACCATCCACTATTTCCCAGTTTTATATTTTGCAGTTCTAATATTCCTATTTAATATAAAATGCAAAAAGAATAGTCCAGAAGGAGTGACCTTTGCAATGAGTGCATCGAAGAGAGTTCTTTTTATATTTTGCTACTAGGTTGTAGGATAAAACCTCATAGTCAAAATATTTATTTTCAAATGCGGAAAAAGAGTGTTTTTTGGCGACCATAATTATCTTTCAATGGAATGTCTTTAACTCTAAAGATTTTACTTGCATAATCCTTTTTTTAAACAGAACATTGTTATCTTGTAAATTAAGTCCATTGATGTTTACTTTTTGAATTCATATGTACATTTGACCTAAAAAAAAACTAGATCCATTGGTGGGGTCACATCCGACTAAGATATTTAAATCCCAACTTTTGTTTTAAGACAGTTATCTTCGATACAGTGCCTGAGCCACCACTTGATTTGAAAAGGATAGGTTGTGGCTATCATAGATAAAAAATCTGATCGTGGGTCAATTTCAACATTCCTCGTAAATGGCTTTAGAAAAGAATGTTGAAACGTGACAACCATAAAAGCGTGGTCGTCCCTGATACCATACCTCCTATAATTTGTTTGATTATAATTTAGTAAACATAGAGGGACAAGTATGAGGAGTGGCACAGAAAATAAACAAATTTTAAAATAATGAAAAGTAGTTACATGTTGATTTAAAATTTGTAATCCTTTTTACTTGCACCTATACCTATAAGGCAAGTATTGTATTCGTGGAAAATTTGGAACTCGAGATTTTAATCAAACTTGACATTACTATAATGGAGAAATCCAAAAAAGTAGGTCCGCCAATGCCGTCTGTCTGTATGTCTGTCTGTCTGTCTGTGCACGAGGCTACAGCCTAATCGAGTGGATGGATTTAGATCAAACTTCATATATAGGGTCTGTGTGATAATCCCTAGAGGCGAAATCGGAATTTTCATTCTAACCTCAAAATTAAGGGTAGTTTACTTAAGGCCGATTTCAGTTAAAATGGATTTTCTCGAAAACGGCTCTAACGATTTTGATTAAACTTCATATTTCAATTAGTCTATTTAATTGCAATCAGATGATGTATAGTGTTGCTTACCAAAATTGGCAACAATGGTACTTTACTTATAGCCAATTTGACAAAAAGTCGATTTATGGGAAAACGGCTCCAATGATTTAGTTCAAATTTAATATTCGGACTAGTACGAAGTAATGCAACATGATGGCGTACCACGTTTTGGTCTAAGTATGATACAACGGTACTTAGGACCAAGGTGACTAAAAGTCGATTTGCTTAAAAGTGCCTTCAACTATTTTATTTAGATTTTGACATATGATTAAACATCTCAAATTCTATCAGGAACTGTATCACATTTTTGGCCAAAAGTTAGTATAACGGTATTTTTCGCGAAATCGAGCAGTTGGAGCCAATTTATTCGAAAACGGCTCCAACGATTTTTATTAAATTTTATATTAGAATACGCCTTTTTAAACCCTATAAGATGGCATACCACGTTTTTGGTTAAAACTGCCTAAAATTTCACTTTCCTTACAACCAGCTTAACAAAAACACGATTTTCATATCATTATTAGCCAAACATGCATTTTATCCCTACTTCTTCCTACTAACCGATTTTCAAAATTAAATATCAAAAAATTTTCCTAGAACACAGCTGTTGTCATGGAAACGTTTTTTTCCTTACGATACAGGTTTTGATTGGTGCGCACGTGCTACTGGATTTGTCTGAAATTCATTTTCATTGGTTAAAAGACAGAGAGAGACAAAGAAAATATTGTTACATTTTTAGGGACTTACTTTGGCATATTCACCGGAGTTCAAAGGCAATGAATTTGAGTGAAATTAAAGAAAATTTAACGACGATGCTTAATTTTCAAGAGCTTTATCAAATCTTACAGATGATATCTGACGTTTTTCGTCAATCTGCTTAGAACGATGGTTTACTTATAGTCAACTTACATATGCTTACCTACTTATGTATATATTCGTTTATTTATTTTTACCTCAAATACACACAAGAATTTGAGACATAGGTGCAAGTTTGTACGGCCCAGTCGTGCACTTTATTTTTTAACGAATTTCCGAACTTTTTCCAGAAGAGCTTTGAGGCTATTTGTCCAAAATTTTTTTTAATTCCTCCATGGTGTTGATAGTTATTTTGGTGGCCCTTAACTCTATCTTGACCAGGGCCCAATATCTTTTAATAGGCCTAAGTTCTAGCGACCGATTAGCCTCTGTATGCACCACCGAAACGTTGTTTTGCTCCAAATGCAAGATCAAGTCAAAACAGGATTTTCTTGCTGACTGTTATAAAAAGGCCTTAAACATTTCTGCAGGCAGTCGTTCACATAAATTTCGCCATTTATTGAGGCAGTAGGGGTGAATGTGTAGCTTTTAAGCCCACAAGAACAAATTGCTTGCCAAATCAAGAATTCTTTTTTAAGTTTTTGGGCTTTGTATGTTTCAAGCTCTTAGATTTTTTTCACTTTGTGAACTAAAACATTCGAACAATCTACTTTTTTGTCAAATTTCATTCAGAAATGTTCAGTTTTTTTTCGAGAAAATTCATCATTTTAGTGACATTTCTTGAGTTTATAAATCGGGGTTTTCGACCTGATCCCTCTGTTCTTTCAAATGAAAAATAATGATTTCTGTGAGAAATCGTCCTTATAAATTTTGATAGCAAAAGCAACAGCAACTCTCTACGACCAAGAACACACTAAATACACCAAGTGCAATACAATAATATTTAAAAATCTATGTAACTATGTAATCTATGAGAAATTTGATGAATTCCCTGTTTCTGTAACTGGAAACAACAAGTACTGGAAGAGCACACTACTTGAAAATTTGATAAATTCTAATTTAGGGTAACCGGAGTTGTTAGAACTCAACAAGTTAGAATAGAAAACACTTGCAATTGAGTTTACTGGATTTACATTTAGAAATTCTTTGGTTAATGCCAATGTAGTTTTCAAAATGGATTTTTTGAATTCTGTACCGCACTGTGACAAAGAAAACTTAATTTTTTAAAATAATTTTTACCGCTTTTTTCTCGGTCACAGAATTTACGTTTACTTGTTGGATAAATATAGCTATACAAGTACTTGTTGGGTTGTTGTACTTTGTCTTAGATTCTATGAAATCATAATCACTCTCTCTAACACATAAGTGCATTGGAAGAAGAATTAGTTATTTTTATTTAAATTCACTTACCGCACCCATGGTATAATTCACCAGAAATGCCAATATTCCAAACTTGAGAATCACTTTTACCAACGACATTTTCGACAGTTTCAACTTAAGGGTTATAGCGAAAGCTTTTGGCTATTAACTTTGAACAACTTCAAATGCTCGGCGTATTCCAATGCATTTTCTTTTATATGCAAATTAGCTTGAATTGGCTATCAATCGATGCTAAGGTAACTCGCAACATGTAATTAGGTGTTGAATGAGAGGAAATTAATGCGAGGGCGGTCCTGCAATTGTTTTCACGAACGTGAATGGAATCAGATTTTTATTTTTGTGAATTACATGAATTGAGGAAGTAAATCGGTTAGCACCAAGGCGGGATTTGTCATAGATTATTTAATTAGGCTGTGGGTATCTTAGTGTGTAATTAGGCTTTGATGTACATATTAGGGTGGAATCTTTTAAATTTGATTCTTTGATGATTGATTGATTGATTGGTGTCACGTGGAGAATGGTTTCTCTTGTGGGAGGTTTGTGTTTTTACGCTAAATTCAGAAAATGTTGTGATAAATTACGGCCTATGAAGAGGGTTACGATTTTGTAGAGTTGGCAGTTGCTCTCTTACTTAGGCAACTAGAGAGGGATCTTCTGAATTTCTGCCTCGAACTACATTATACCCTGAGATCTTTCTCCCCTTCGATCTCCCTCTAGGATAAAAAACGCTTTACTCACTCTTCTTTTTGGATCTAATATTGAATTCACTAAAGATGGACTGATTTGGAAATTTCCTGTTCACCTTAAAATCCTTAAAAATAAAGTTTTCAATGAGCACGCAAAACAGAATGAATTGCAATCAATCAATGGATTGATGATGCATCCCGGCTATAATTAAGGCAGTGAAAACCCTAATGTAGTTAATGCCATTTTACAAATCTATCAAAAACAATGCATGCAATCGAATTGCACAGTTGTACTTTACAGTTTCTACCTCCATGTCAATCATGTTGCTAAATGGTAGTATTTTAAATATTACACGTTTGTTGCGATGTTGGCAAAGCACTAAGTAATTATATATCAGAGGAAGGAGTCTAGTAGTGTTATTGCGGAAATAACTTTATGGTAGCTTCTTTTAAAAGGACAAGTTAGTCTATCGATTTATTGCAAAAAAGAAATGTATGAGGAGGAATGCAAGGAGAGCATTTTTTAGGATTTTTCTTTAAACAATTCAGCGGACACCTAACCCATCCCCACTTATGATTAGTTGGTGCCGAACATTCCCATTCTGCTCAGGGGGACCGCCATTGGGTTGTGACCTGTGCGGATACCAATGTGGTATATTGAGTGATAGGAGTTGTCTGGTCTGGACCCAAAGTAGTTTTGAAATACGGCACAAAAAGAGTGTTTTCCACCTGGCATTAACCATGTTGTGGAAATTTAAGGAAATTTCGAATGTGAGGAGGCTGAGCCAGTGGCTTTGTCCGTGAAGATATGCAGAAGGGGTTGATGACCTATTTATTTATCCAGCTTTTTCTAGAGAGAGACTTGGAGCCAAGATTGAGGTTAAAGGTTGCCCAGCAGGCAGAACCCTAGCACGGTTTCAAGGGCAGCAGTGGAAGTTGTATTGATTATGCTAATAGTCCCTATACATACATATGTATATGCCAGACGTTGGACTCTTGTGAGAGTACTCAAGTTAATGGCTTTTACAGCAGCAAAAGAAGAACACACGTAACGATGGCGCTTGGGAAATTTCAAACCACGGGAGAGGTATCCATTGCATTGAATATATAATGGGTACAAACCCTCTTCGTCGTCGAAAGTTCCACAGGTCGCCGATATTATTGAAAACATGAGGATTTAAAAGGGATTTTCTTTGTGTCGTTACTCCGATATAAAATCGAAGATTGTTTCTTTTTCCGCTTTGTGGTCCAGTACCTGGCGAAGTCAATTAAAACAAGGACAAGCCTGACGAACTGTGTCCAAGACAACTAGTCCTATCTGCAATTACACTTACAGATTTCATGCTGGTTTCACCGAAGTGAAGGATTTACCCAAACCTTGTCATTTTATCAGAAAAGCGAAAATAGCCTCTATTTAGCAAGCTCATTACTTGCAATTTACATCAATGTTCTGTGGTCGGGCTTCCAGCATGATTGAATATTATCATCTTCAACGCCTGAATATTTCTTGAGGAGATGTTCTAAGCTTTCCTGAACTGAGGGTGATGTTATACTTGAAATCAGTTACGAATTATACTCTACTTCAAGGGTATATTGAATTTGACACAAAATACAAAAAAAAATGGAGCTTTCTTCTGTTTTCCTTCTCTTAGAGATATTTCTACTTCATGTCACCTTTCATTTTTTGCATTTTTTCAGTGAGTGGGTTCTTTATTGATAGTGATCTCTGATGAACCTCTTCAGATCCATATTTCTAGTCCACAGACGATGATCGTAAGCCACCTCATGCCAATGAATTTGATTTACATTTATTTGATTCAAGATTTACCATCGATTTCTTTTACTTCACGTTCTTTGATCCTGATTAGATGGCGATTAGTTCTTTTGGATTTTATTGTTTTCTTTACTTCCACTTCCCCAGAAGTCTTAGGATCTGAGAAAAATGATTGTCTGTTTTATTATCTTTGACTAAGCCATTTGTCATCTACTTTCTCTACTCTAAGATTTAGAATGCTTGGTCGTGGCTTATTGATCAGTTTACATGATTATTGATTTGCTTAGGAACCAGGTGGCTTTTGGGGCGCTGTTTTGTCCCGAGCGAACGCATTCCATCCTTCGTCGTTTTCGTATTGATTAGGCTTCATTTGTGCCTTATCACTATCACTAGGATTAAGACGAGGGTAAGGCTTTTGTGGGCTAGACAGTTAAGAGTATAGAGAGAAAGGATACCCTTTTTAGCCACAGACGATTGAACGATGCCCATGTAATCTCGTTCTAAAGCGTATGGACGATTATGTCGTTTCTATTGCGTTTACTACAAAAAAGTATCACCAAATCGTGCAGCAGATCTAGTGGCTACACTTTTTCAGTTTAACAGCGCCATCTACATGCCATTTCTGTTCTACCATGTACACACACCACCTCAATTAAGAACTGATTACAAATGACTCTTACCGCGTAATTTGTGAAATCGTATTCCGCACGACAAAGTGAGACAGCAATAGAGCATTGAGTTATTTTGACGTTTCTAGATTTTCAATGTTTATTTGGAATTCTTTTTACGCGATAGTTTGTACGAAGTGCTTGTGTTATCCCCAAAAACCCCTACTAAACGGTCAAACCATTGAAATAAACAGTTCATCAAACAGATCAGTGTACTGGGCGCTTGAAAAGCAATCCCGTTTAACTTAGAACCCGTTCACAAAATGCCCGTGAAAAATGACGGCGAAACCGATGCTGAGGGCGACGTGTCTGGGGCAGAATCTGAGCACTCCAACTCCAGCCAAGGACATGAAACCAGTGCGGAGGAAGCAGACGAAGTGGAGTCCGACGATTCATCAGAAATGGATGTGACCGAAATCGATAGGCGGCGCAGTGAATACATCGAGAATTTAGGTTAGTACCATTGGCGTTTCGTATATCATCCTACTCTTCCAATCCAAACTTGCAGCACAACTAGAAACACAATTCACCATTCTCCGCGAGCAATACTATCATGAAAGGATCAACCAAATCGAATATCAGCTGTCTGAGGTTCGAAATAATCGGTCTGACGAGTACCTGCAGCCCTTGAAGCAGTTGGATAAGAACTATCACAATAGAATCGAGGTTGCGGATATACTGAAGCGTTATCGGCTTGATAACATTGAGCACAAGTTCCTTTCCGAGGAACAAGCAGCGCGACAGAATTTTGAGGTAAGCTAGCTACAGAGTCCATGCGAACTTAAGTGTTGAATACATCCCTCCTGCAGAGTGAAAAACAACTAGCAGTCGATCAAATGTTCGAGGAATTGATGGAGAAAATCCGCCGACTTGAGGAGGACCGCCATAATGTGGACATCTCCTGGGCCGATTGGGGCACAGACAAGCGAACGAGTAAAGTGCGTGGACCTGGACGCAAAAAGGCAGTTACAGTCTCGGGTCCCTACATCGTGTACATGCTGCCCGACGAAGACATCATTGAGGACTGGAAAGTAATTCGTAAGGCGCTAAAGCGATCGGCAACGTGATGGTGACTATAGTCCCAAACCTTTAGGCGTCGTCTTCTATTCAGTGAACACCTCGGTGTTCAATACTTTTTTATTACTTTTTAGAGAATCAATGAATGTGACAAACAAGAGTGCAAACTAAGATAATAAACACGATGATAGTTTTTCAACCAAGAACAACCTCACTTTTATTTTAGAAACCCTTTTCTATAAGCCAGTTCTTGACCAGATTGACATGATCTCCGTGGAAGTGTATTTGTCCACTTAACTCATTGACACGGCTGGCTACGGGCCTTCCGCCCTTGGACTCAACGATAACTTTGTGCAGTTCTCGTTCCAGGCTCCAGATATCGCCTTGCACGTAGCGGAGAATAGTGACACGACGTAGTCCGCGGAACTTCACGTGCAAATACACTGGAACCATGAAATTTTTGGTGCGGGCAACAAAGTATTTTTGTGTATTAGTAAGTGCTTTTGGTGGTGTCCATCCAGATGGGTATTCCGCTTTCTTCTCTGGTTTTGGAACAACTGTTGATGGTAGCACGCGTTCAACGAACTTCCATTCGGGAGGATTTATAATGACCTCGACTTCGGGATACTCGGATAAGTCAGCAACTGGTTTGGACGATCTAAAACTGGAGTACCGTTTGGGGACTACAAACGCAGTTGAGGGAGCAATTAGCTGTAAGGAAAGTACGTCAGAGGTTATGGTTAAAGTTGTTGAGTGAATTTCGAGATGATTAGTTAACAATTTTTCGTGGGTACATAGAGTGATGTATTTACTTACGTTATGTGCATTTTTCGTTGCTGCAATTAGTTGAGAACTTCGTACAATTTGAGAAAATACCACGGGTAGTCTGAGAGTTACTCCAGCCATATTTTTATTTTTCGTAATCAATTGTGACAGTTCGGTTGAAGCTAGACACGCAAAGGAGCAATGTGATCAGTTCACAATAACAAAAATAAGAAGTCTGGTGACTAATTTTTAATGTTTTAAATCATTTCCAAGAGTGAAAAGGAACTGAATATAAATTCTAATTTCGATTAATAAATATATACCTACATCCATTTGTGGATGTGTGGAAAAACGACTGTGTGAAATGGAGAGTTGCAGTGCCAAAGAAAAAGCACAGGTTTTATGTTTTGCAGGCTTGACAACGATTTATTTCAATCCCCTATTTCTTTATTATTAAAATCTATTATTATTCAAGACTCAGATGGTACTCGTGAAGCCTAACCAAACACCTTAATGAGAATGAAGATGAAGTCCATGCTTCAGTTAAGTAGGACTACGACGATTAAGTTTTTATATGTTGCAAAATTTTCTTAGTTTTTCAGGAGAATGCCTTACCACTATTTTGTCTTAGCGATATAGTTGTTGTTGAGATGTTTTTTTTAAACGAATGGGAGGATCAAAGTGGATAAATTTTCTGAACAGCTCGGAATTACAATTGGTCGCTGTTAAGAGTCCCTTTTTAATGACAGCGTGTAGTTAAATGCTGAAATGTATGATGCTGATTTTTTTTATATCAAACGCCAGGACCAATCACTCTGATGCAATAGCGAAGCTTCTTCATTTCCATTATTATCTTTTTTTTCTTTTTTTTTTTTTTTTAATCAGATTTTTACAGCAGATAATGTCTTGTACGCAATGTTAAGGAAATTGAAATCTCATTTTCGCTTGTACACAGTAACACGACTGAGACCACTGTAAGAATGTATACAACAACTTTCACAGACTTTATGTTTTCTTGTTCAATACATTTCTCTATATCTCAGAAAAAGACGACCCGGTGAAAGAAGACAGTCCTACTAGACTGTCACTCGAGTTCGAAATACATTGCAACTATTTGGATTGTTACCACTGCTTCTTCTTTGCGTTTCTGGACTTATGCAAATCGTTTTTTTTTTTAACAAAATTTTGGCTAGCTAAATAGAAGAGACTGATGGGACCCAGGTCCTAGCTTCTCACATCAATTCGTGTTGTGAGTGTTTGTGAAATTTGGTATTTGAGAAGTTTTTCATGACATTTAAACTCTCGGATGTTTGTCAGACGCTAGCGAGAGGTGGAGCCGTGAAAAATGTTGTTAGGCGTTTTCGGTGGGATCTTGAGCCTCGAACTCCTTGCTCCGTAGTTCAATGCGCATTGTAAATGTTTTTGACTGGCGTATTAAATTCAAATTCAAGTAAATGATTAATAAATAAATGAGTTCACATGTATACTTCTTCTAGTCTCTCTTCTTCTTGCTGATACACCGTTAACAGATCTAAATCTTAATCCTTGCAGTATATCCCCATTTAGATGGGTGCTGTATGGATAGTTTCTTGGTGAAAAAAGAGAGGAGAAAACCTGAAATATTTCGAAGATGATTAGAATTGTTTTTTTCATTTCTGAGGCATTAATGGGCATTTCGAGTGTTCGCAAAGCAGTACAGGAATGGCCCCAACACTTGACACTTATCATCGAATCAGGGTCTTAGAATGCCAGTTTCCATCCCAGTCATTTCGTATGGAATGTAATCATTTGAAATTCTCTAAAACCACAATTTGTGAAATTTAGACTCATATGTAATGATAATGCCTGTATTTATATTTTCTCGTATCTGGCTAAATTATATTTAATGGAACCAACCTAAAAGCCCGTCACCGAACACATCCTCTTTGCAGCAGGTGTTCCGATGAATTTCAAACATATGACACTTGTCAAATTTTGTATTATTCCTCCATTGTCTCCATTTTTATTACGTTTTTGATTAGTATGTGTGAGCCATAAACCCACACCGGCATTTTTTTCTTCCATTTTCCTCACTACTTTTCTCTTCTCTATAAGAGAGGGACTCTTTCTCTTGCGTAAGAGAAAAAGTATCTTTTATCTGCTGGAAACAATTAATGCCCTGTTGCATTATTTACTGGAAAAAATACTAAATCGAGATGCCGCCGCCGCCGCCGTCGCCATGTGTTTGTTCCTCGCGCACAGATGATGATGCAACAACAATGGATGATGGTGGATTTCCTGTGATTGTTGCTTGGCAAAATTGAAAGAAACGTAGCCTGGAATTAGAAGATACATACATAAATCCATACATACATATGTATGTATGTACCTACTCGTAATCTGTGGGATGCGTGTTAGCCACATTATTTGCTTGTTTATAAATTAGAGTTTCAAATCTGGTGCAAGGCGTAGTAACGATTAATTTTCATCCCCCGTAGTGATGCAGTAGGTATACCTACCCGACTGTACATTGTGTTGAGACTTATTATGTAGATGTGGTCGAAATAGGGTGGGCAATTGAATTCTATTCAAAGGGGTGGCAATATGTATGAGGTTGTAGGATGTGCATACACATAAATTGAGATGCCGAATTGCTGGAAAATTTTTGAGTCACAACGGCATGAAATTAATTCGAGTGAATTTTGCATATCTAGTATATTTGTACATAAGTACATTGAATGGTTTCCAACAAAATGAATTCAGAGATATTTATCGACTTTTTATAATTTGCAAAGTAAAGTATGTAGGTAGGTACACATTTTCACAATTTTTCCCCCAAGAGATCCATGAAAGACGCTTGATAAATTGTTTACGTATATGCATACGTACATAGTATGGGTTTGTATGGGTGTACCATACACATTTGCTATTTCATCATCTTTTGGCTCTGGTAAATCATCTTTGAAGGTCTTGTAGTATATGTATGTAGTATGTACCTACTTCGTAGGTAATATACATATGTAGACCAAGGTAGCATCTTGATTAAATTTTTTTTAAATCATAGCTCAACTCTTCTTCATTATGATTAGAGTCATGGAATCGATTGAAAATGAATCCAGAATGCGTTTTTAAATGTGCACTTAGTGACACTCAAATTCGTAAACCCATTATTTGTTCACAAAAAAAGAAAATACGTCAACTTCTTCCAAAAATCATATTTTTTTTCTTTTAGGATTATGTAGATAGTGAGTTACGGTTTAATATGAACACTTAATTTAAAACAAACAATTACAAACAAAATTAACAAAATAATAAGTACTTCATCATGAACATCACACTCGTACTCGTACATTGAACGTAACCTTAAAAAATATGAGAAATTTTAAACAAATTTTTAGTAATTTGGTATCTTTTTCGTATTATGACTGTTTGCTTCAGCTAGCTAGCGTTCTGTATGTTCATATCTCGCAGCTTTTATTTAATATGAGCCCACAAATTCTCGAATCTGTTTATATCGGCTGTTTGAAAATATGTTTTCAGCACTTTAGAACAGTTGTACAACATATGTACGTAATCGAGTTTTTAACAACTTTTCTTGGCATCATTGTAGTACATTAAATCATTTCTTATTCCCAATTTTGTAGAGCTGTCATGTAAATAAGTTGGCCTTTTATATAGGTATGTATCTACTAAATGTAGCCTTCCAGCCCTGGTGATCGAAAAACAACCCCACTCCATTACGGAACCACCGCCGTGCTTGACAGTGGCTGTAAGACTTTCTTTATTAAGGCTGGTTCCTGGCTTTCTCTATAAGTTTACTCTCCCATCAAACTGGAAAAAATTTAATTACGATTCATCGGCAATTATTATCCTATTCCAGAAATCGGGACCATTAAATATACATATGTATGTATGTATGTGCCTTGTAGCGAATTTTAACCGCTTTTTTCGATTGGCTTTGCTAGATAGTGCCAAAAATTACAATTTTTCGAGTTTCTAGAGACATTTCGCTTGCTTTTCTACCCATGACTGCACACTACACAAAAACTGAACAAGAAATAAAAATATTTTTTCTAAAAACTACGAAAAAGATAAATGTGACTAAGTGTATGTGTATAGCGGTATCTTAAAAATATTTACCTAACTACTTTTGGCTTAAAAAATAAAAATAGGTAACATTGCAAAATTAAGAAAATGTATACATCTCAAGACTCTAAAACGAATATTTTTAATGAAAGTAAGAACCGTGTTTTTTGCGGAAACATCCCCAACAAAAAATAACAATCTGCAGCCGCAAACTCTTGGTTTTCTCCACAATAGAAGAGCTTCCTTCCGAGGAATGGTCCAGAGTTCATTAACGTGTTTTTTTTTTTTAGAAAATTTGACTTCAGTTTGCATACTTTTTTCGGTGCATAGAGCAACACATCAATTTGAAATTATTCTGTGTAAGTGCTATTCGAAAAGACCATTTATTATGTATCAATTTTTCTAGTCGCCTCAAAAAAAAAAATTAAGGGTGTTACAAAAAAAAAAAATAGATGTTTAAGCTGAAAATATGGACATTACATACCACTGTGGTAAAAAAAATAGCACCATGATACGAAGCAATCTTTTTCGAGCAGCAAAACCATTATGCTTGTACCTTCGTGTTTAACCGTTTTGGTCGTGAATTTAGGGTTGTACTCTGCATTCGGAGGTCTCCTAAAGTAAGATCGATCCTTTGATTAAACATTACTATTTTACTTTCGTCTGTCCATAAAATGTTCCTCCATCTCTATATTGCCCAGTTTAGATGTTGCTTTGCGAAGTTCATACGCTTGGTTGTATGTTTAGCGGTTAAGGAGGGACTTTTCTTGGGTACTGTATGTATATAAACCAAGAAAAATGCAGACAATTGTTTTCATTTTGAATTGGTAAAGAAATTGTCAGTTCATTTCCACTAAGTCTTTTGATAATTTAAATAATTTGATTTGTCCAGTTTGGCGAACATTTTAAGAAACTGAAGGTAAAACTAGTAGCAAAAACATTTAAAGTGTTAGAACTCATGAACGGTTTGGATTCGTCCGAAATTTTTTTTTAATATTTTTTCTTTGTAAGTTCAAGAAACAAAATCATATACAGCTGGTCCAACTTTTTACTATATTATGTTAAACACATAGTGTGATAGTTGTACTCCCTTATGTTCTTTGTCTAAGGATTGAACTAAGTACCCTTTTTTCTTTCTTATAATTGAAAAGTGAGTGCATCATGCACCTTGAGGAGGTCACGGGCATAAGCCCCCCCGGTGTGTCAGACTCTGACCGACTGCATAAATATTCTCCATCTTCAGACGAACCCACCCTGGGACTCCTTTTTGGCATTACTGATGAGCTGCTGACCTTTCTCATCTTATGAAGATACGTTGAAGTACCCGTGTCCGGTTGGGACTGGGTTAGGTAAAAGTTAACTTCACCATGTTCCCGCTTCGTCTACTCCGCAAGGTTTCCGATAAGTCTTGCAGTCCATATCCCTCTTCCTTCTGAATACCATTAGCTTTGCCACTGGAGCTTGATGGGTTCCTTAGCCTCTGTTGTTGCAATTTTCACTCTTTTCTTTTTATATATATACTTCCTTTCTCTCGCCAGAAGATCGATAAGAGTGACTCCTGCTACTACGAGGATGGGTGGTTCCGAAACTGTTCATTAGGAGCTTGCTGTGCGGAGGGCTTCTCGTCTTTGTATTGCTGCCATTTTCTGTCTGTTTGTTTGCTGACTAAGTACCAGTAGCATAATTAATGATGTACTGGCTCTGTTTTCCATTAGCAGAACCTCCGCAGGAAAGCACGGCCATAATCAGAAAGTACATATGTGTGAATGTATGTTTAGTTCCTCAGAGTTCTTTTATAATGGACATGTATAAACTTGGCTTTCTCTTTTTGGTTCCTTGGTTTTAACTTTTTCTGTTGATGGTAAAGTGCGGAGCTCAGGTAGTTTACGTAGTTCTCCCGCTAGAAGGTAATATCATGAAATTTTTTTGTGATCCACTCTATGTATTGGCAGTTCGAGGTAATAACGAAAACCTTAAATATCAACCGGTCTTGGCAATACACAGAGAAATATATTACCCTCATGTCCTCCATGTATATACTCGTAATTTATTTACAAGTAAATAATTAGGAATATTGTAATTATTACTCAAATAATGTTTTGGCCATTTTTTCTTCATCTTTATTAATTTTTTTGTTTATTTTTATTTCAGATATGGTGAGTGGATTTACATATATTTAAATATTTTGTAAGTACATAAATCCATAAAATATGTTTATCATTAAACTTTATTAAAAAACCAATAATTAATTCATTTGATGAATACTTGCATACATGAACTTACATGTAATCGTCGGGATTTAATTTTCACTTCAATTTTCATGTCATAAATTTTCTAATATGTATGTATGTGTTTTTCCCACTTTTGGGCACCGTGGCTCAGTAGTTAGTGCGTTGGAAAGGAATCGAGATTCGTATTCCGGCCAAAACGCCTAAAAGTTTTTTCACAGGCCCACCCCTCTCGAGCGTCTGACAAACATCCGAGAGTATAAATTGTCATGAGAAGCTTAACAGTAGGCCCCTTCCATTCGTGTAAAGAATATACAATACACGCACAACACGAATGGTTGTGAGAAGCTAGGCCCTGGGTCCTGTATGGTTGAAATCAGTTGCAGTTCTAAAACCATAAACATATTTGAATGAAACTGGTATACAATGTACCACTGAAAGAGACAGGAATTCTAAGGCAGACCTTTTGGAAAGCCAATGCAAGATTGCTGTCACATGATTACCGGGAAATATAGTTTCATTAATTGTTTTTTAATTAAATCGAAGCAAAATAAACCAGTTCCAGTCATTGGCTGGTTTTTTGTTTGTGGATAAAATTCACATCTTTGACTTGTAGGGTATCCAGACCCCAATATTATATCCTAATCACATTTCAGTTAAACTTCTTACTACCCCACAATTGAAGGCACATACACTTTGGTTATTAGAACAGGAATGTTGTGCACCAACAATCTGACTGTCGCGGAATTTATTATTGCTGTTACCTGTCACTTAATCCTCGAATAACAACTTGTACTCTTTCATTAAAGTCCTTAAATTTACTTACCCTTTCTTGCTTTAAAATAGGAGCTGTAACCAAGATAATATATAGGCCCTATTATTGTGAAACCTATGTCCTTACTGAAGGCAGTTAAAGTGTCACTTGCATCGTTGAAACAGCTGTTCATATACCCCGATTGAATATTTAAGTATTGTACCAGGAGTTCAATATATTAAGACAACAAATTTGTTTGGACAGAAGATGCCTCTCGGAATTAAATGCCACCTAAATTAAAATCAGGCTTTTTGATTTCAAAATAACAATTTTATTTCTTCATTGTTCTCCAGGTTTGCTTTTTTTAGAGTAATGTAAGGCATACCTAGGAAGGTTTGACTTTCACATAACATAACTAATATTTTTGGGCTTTTGTAGTCCATTTATTCTTAGCACAAACAACGCACGGACAAGAGATATTAGCAAAAGTTGAAGTTCTTCCGCTGATTGAAACCCCTTGGCACCCCTGCTAATGTAACATTTGAGGAACCAGATCCAGATCCTGTCCTCTGTTACCATGTATTGACCTCGAATTCTTTTTGCAGTTTACCACCTATTAGCCAGTTAAAGATAGACCTAGCTCATGAGGAACAAACTGACGGAATACTTACCAAGGAACTTCTCAATTTCTGCAAAAAAACGAATATCTAACTGGTTATTCCTCTTTTAAATATCACCTCAGGCTACTATGCTTTGAGGATGAAACTAGGTTGAAGTCCTTCCATAAAGCCCTTACCGAAGCTTCTCATATCACCTTCTCCTCAACTCATACAATTCTAACCTTCATTCATGAAATTGAATTCAACTAGTAGGCAAAACCAGGACAATGTCCTTAAAAAAAGGGATAGCCCAAAAGACCTGGAAATTTAAAGAACACTATCTTTGAAAAGAGGTGAGCTAAGGAGCTCCTTTCACCAAACCAAGTTAGTTAAAGTCCATTTCCATATGAGCGCACTACCACACCATAGACCTCGGAGAGTAGGTTTCCTGTTCACAAGTTATAAGCTCATCAGAGCAGCCTTTGTTTTGTGTCCGCCTGATTAACATAGATTCATGATTTCGTTACATATTAGACTTCTCTAATAGGGTACCGGGTACCGTAGGGTACCGGAAATGATCGTGCAGAACCTTGCACAATAGGGAATCAAATACTCAAAATAATCTGGATCACTCTTATAGATGTTCTGGGTTCCATAATAGACTCTCGGCAGTTGACCTAATTAAATGCATTCGGCCTTAAATAGCATCCATCCATATTAAGAAACTATATAAACATTACTCTAAATAAAAGCTAAGGTACGACAAAAATGGGCCTTCATGCAGTCAAGAATTCAGACTACCTTTAAGCCATGTAATAATGATTACAACATGTTTATTGCAATTGCAATCTGCATCTTTAAGATCGTGTCCAGTCATTTCCCTAACAACTTGCTTAAGGTTGCCTTTATATGTTAGGATTGTGTATTAAGCTATGCAGGTATCCACTTAATCATCTGTAATTTCCAGCACATTTCCACTTTGTCAAATAATGACATTTTTATACATAATTAGGTTTTATTTATATTTTTTCTTTTCTTTTAATGATATGGTTCCGGTTAAATTTATTTTTGCTATGGAGCCAAGGTTTTAGTTTTTGGTGAAAAACGCATCACACAATATGCACTTAATTTATATTTCCGCTGTTTACTAATAAAAAGTAAAAATCTTTGCAATTTATTGCCTTAAAAATACTTCATCTTTGTCTATTTTAATATATAAATACCTACGATTATTAAAAATAATTTTCATACTTAACATCCATTACTCAAATATTAGATTTTCTAATTTTCGCTTGAATATTGTTGAACAATTGACATTATACTAGACTATGGAAAAGGTTTATTGTTTTTGTTGTTACACTGATCGGCGATCCAAAAGCCTTTGTTTTACGTTTCAGCACCCGGATAACCGTTTATTCAGTTTTCAATGCTTCAGCTTTTGCTAGGAAGAAACTCTGTCCTCTTATACTATTTTTTGAGCAGATTCCAGAGATTTTCTATCAGGTTTAGGTCCGGTGACTGTAACATCCAATGCAAAATCTGTATTTTCTTGGACGATAGGAATTCCTTGATGTACTTTGGCTCATCGTTATATTGCGAGCTCCATTACATATGTATGTACATTGATTTGATGCATTTATTTGACCGCAGACCATAGTATAACCCCAACGTGTTGCCGATTGTATCGTGTACCTGGTTCTCGTTATACTTAGGCTATACCGTCCGAAGACGGAAGAAAATTTAACTCTCATCTCTGAATAAAAGATCAAATGACGTCTTTATGAGCAAAATCTAGTCTAAAGTATGATAATTAGCAAACATTCGGAGAGAGTTAATTATGTGGATCTTTTAATCCGTTCGATGATCTATTTGCACTGTCTCTTGGGGTAATGTAATGTTTTTCTCTTTTTTCCAACACTTGGGGGTATATATGTGTTTATGTATATATTTTAGCGAACTGCCTTTTGTCAGATTCTCTTTGCTTGAAATACCTACGGAAGTAAGTATAATCACTTAATTCTTGTGATGAAGTTATCCTACGTAAAGGAGTAGGATTTATCACGCCTTCTGAGTTAAGTGTTATTAATAAGTAGCTCAGTTCCTTCTAAATTGGTGTGGTTTTGCAGTCTAACTTAAGTCTTTTTTCGACCTTCCTGAACACGTTCTCCAACATTTCTCTTTGTGAATAAGTGTTCCTTATGTACCACGGCGCATTAACAGTATTACGAAGTATTTTATTTTGGAAAGATTGTATGCTTTGTAAGTTTGTCATAAATGTGGTAGAGACCAATATGTCCAATTCGGGTTTAATATTTACTTGAAATCAGTAGCTTGTTGAATATTGCAAATTTTTTCCTTCTAATATGTTTTATTCGCATATTTAATTCATCATGTCTTTCCTTGGCATGGACCTTTCAGTCTAATTTACCGCCAAGGGGATGCCTCAGTATTTAGCTGACTTTACATTATCAAGAGAGATGGTAAGGCCTTTTTTCTCTTCTAGGGCTTTTTCTATTTTATCAGTTATTAGGAGCACAAAAGATTTTATTTCTGAAACCAAACTGATGGTTTGGTGTCAATGACTTATCTTCTACAATCCGATTCAGACGTTTCAAAAGAATTTTTTCGAATAGTATTTCCATCAAGAAAATCGGTCGATATAAATTAACATCACTTGTCCGGTTTAGGTACCATAATTAATTGTCCGACTTTCTACATTCGAGGGACATATGTATGTATGTACATAACGTCAGCTATGTTCAGGCGTTTGTCAAATCTAATTTATAATTTCAAAAAAATTGTTGCATATATTTGACAATCGTGTAAACTACCAATTTTTGTTGCACAATATTTTATAGTCCAACAATTGCCAGATCAACCATCTTAATAATAAATTGTCAGGAACTGGAACAAATTCTAACAACTGTGTGAACTGAATATGTCAGAATTTCTCCCGTAATAAAATCAAATCTGGGAGGTTTCCTTACAGTTTACTGGTGCTGTTAATCTATCGTCTATATCTTTGTACGACTAGAAGGTGTTTATCTGCTTTTTGATTGTTTGATTTTGGCCAGTTTTCATCTCCGTTCTTAACTGATGGAATATTGTACATATGTATATGCTGTTGGTCTTTTCAAATTCTTCATAGCCTTCAGTATTCAGTACTTGCATCGTTAGTCAGATGGACGAAGTATCTCTTTACCGCGGAATTTTTCAGTTTTCCAATCCCTTTTCTAAACTTATTAGGTAAATTATTAATTTTTGATAAATCACTTGGTGCTATTGATAGTTGAAAGTGTTTACAAGCTTTTCTCTTTCTTCTTTTCTCTAAGTTCTCATATTTCCTCGGGTTCAAGCATATTCAATTTATGATCTTTTACTCTCGATACTTACGAGTATTAGATCCGAAGTACGCAGAAGTTAAAAGTCTGTTTAAAAATCTCTTCTTTCGAATTTTTCCATCAGATACAAATACACCGGTATTCTGGCTTTCTGCATAAGAGCAAGCAGTGACTGTTTTTTTTTTTTTTTTAAGATTCTTTTCCTTATGGCTGACACTGCCACCGCAAAATAACCAAATTTTATTACTGGGAAGCTTATGTTCCCAATTAATCTGCAATCACTTGGTGACCAGGGCCTCATCCGATTTTCACCCTGTTATGTCTGGCAAGGAATTGTAGTGCATCGTACCAATGTTTAAATAATATAGAGCCCATTGAATTGGACCACAACGCTTAAAGTCCGAGTTACCTTTACTTATCTTTAAGTTTGCACATACATATGTATGTATCTCAATTGCATGGAGTGCATCCTGGAAAACCGTGGGACACATTCCCCTAGGTATTGAGACCTTTGTGTTGGATTCAAAGACACCAGTTCCAACTCCAGATTGAATTTTGGATCCATATGTGAAACAGATTACACTTCTAGGATCTAGTGGTGCAACACTATTACCCCAGTTTGCACGGTAAAATATTTCTACCTAACGAAACACTACTCCCTGGCCATGATAATCCGAACATGTCCTTCTTGAGAATTGAGTCAAAAATGTTCGTCGCACCTGATCCTTTCGTAACAGCTTATAAAGATTTGTATGGGTGTAAACCTAATGACGGTTTTAAGGCTATGTCTACTGGCACACATAGCCCTAGTAAAGCGCTCGATGCCGGACTTGCACTGCGTAACAATTATTTATAAAATAATGAAACAGAACTGCTGCCGAGATATAGTTTGAAATGTTTTTCGCAATACGGTTGGATTAAATTGGACGGTACTAAATCCAGCAGTAAGAGTGAAGAGTCTAAGTATCAGTCGATTGAAGTAGGTACTTATGAATTCTGAATTAGATCCTATCGAGATTCGGTAAGTTGAACGTGACAATAATACCAGCCAGAGTGGTGCTAATTTATTCCGTGATCCGGATATGGTCGGATTTCTATCCAACATTTCACCTCCATCACGTACTATGCAATCAAAATCCTTAAACAACATACTAGATCCAGTCACATATCCTTATCTCGTCAGTTATTTTCCACCCGTTTCCTGTTCCACTTGCTGGCTGCCAGTGACCGCAAGCATTAACCGCTTATCAGTGTATTATTGCCTGCAGATTGCTGCCTGATTTAATTGCCTAGTCACAGTATTAATTAAATCTAATTGAAAACGAGAAACTATGCAGAAAGCTTTGTCACATTTTCTTCCTCCTCCCGAAAGCGTTCTATGGCTGAAACACGCCAAGAAAGCTCCCTATTCTGCAGTGTTTCCAAACTGAACTTTGGTCTTTCGTCTTTCCCCGTCGTATCCGTCGCTGCTGCCGCGGCCACCGCCGCTGCCGTCGCTGCAGACGTCGACGAACGTCGTCCGTCTTCCGTCGTCCAATAATAATTCAGTTGAACAGAGTAAATATTTGCAGGCCTAGGCTTTTACGTAACACAACTCTGTGTTTTGCGTGTGCATGTTTTTTTTTGCTCTTTCTGTTTTGCTGTTGTTTTTTTTTTCTTTGTGTTATCTATACTCGTATTCAACTATCCGCAGCGCGTATCAAGTTTTCGAGTAATTTCTGACGGGTTTTCACTCCGTTTTCTGTGAGTTTCCCAGCCAATTCCAGAGGTGAGTTAATTTGTCTGTTATAAGCATGAACTGGAGGGTTGCTGTTGCCTAATAGGGTCACAGATATGAAGGAGTTTGAAGGACTTTCGAGGTGAACTCCTCGCTGTTTTTGGGTTGCACCTGTTCACTGGTACTTTACACCGGGCTGTGGCGTGCTCGTGTCATTGTTTCGTTTATTTTTGGTTTGATTTTCGGTCATCGGGAAGGTTATTTATTTAATTTGCTCTTGCTCTTGCTCTTTCCACCTCTTGGTGGAGTGTAGAGTTTTTTATTAGTCGCTGTTTCTGTGCAACTGTAAATTGTTGGCTCTGTATGCCGGCCATCTATTGGCTGCGGGTTGTCACGTTGGCTGTTCATGTGATTTTGCCCATTTTTGTCGTGGTTTTGTTGGATTCTTCTGTTGTGGGGATTTGCGTCGCTTTGTTGTTTCTTTTTCTTTTGGTTTCATATTCGTTACGTTTGTATGTTTGGATATTTTTTTATTGATTAAGTGTTTTTTTTTTGTAATAATAAATGCAGCGTAAAAGAGGAGCTTTTATGCATTGTTAGGCTTTCATAAATAGGATGTTATCCTTTTAGATCTAGTTGCCTGACAGGCAGACATTGTTTAGAAACTATACTTAAATGGATCACTTATTTTCTGTTTTAAGGCAGTACGATGAAACGGCTGCATTTGTACCTGAAAAGAGGACAATTTGCTGGACAACTTCAAGCAATTTCTAAAGGATGGTGTCACACTACATTTCAACATAGCACAAATGACTGTGCTGTGCGGTAAATAGAGAAACAGCAATATTCTCCGTACAAAATAGGTGTGAACATGTCGAAAAATCATTCGCAGGGCTTAGTTGGGTCTTGCTTTCGTCCGTCAGCTTTCTAAGCAGGGGTTAACCTTGTTTAAGTCTTATTTTTTGTACTTTTAGTCAAGATTTCTTGCTGGGCTAGTAATCAAAGTTACTATATACCTAGTAGATCTCGCTTTTCAGACTAGATCCACATCCTATAGCTTATAGACGCCTATGTGAAATTAGGGCCCAGCAGTATTTTTTAATTCATTTTAGTTTGTGTGTAATGGAATCTAAGTCCTCAAACAAAAGTGACCCTATCGCCCCACTTTCTAAAGACGGTCATTAAGGACCAGAGAAACGGGTAATATAATAATATTATGTGGTCATTTGAACTTTATTGTACATACTTTTACAAATGCAATTATGTCTAAATAGATATTTGGACTTTAAAATAAAAAAAAACTGTGCATTCAAAATCACATCAAAACTCGCTCCTCTACCACTGCAAACTACATACATAGGTCTGTTGGATAATCCCTGGAGGCGAAATCGGAATTTTCATTCTAACCTCAAAATTATGTGTAGGTACTTAGAGACAATTTAGAGCGCAAAGTCAATTTGCGAAAAAAAGTCTTCAACGACTTTAGTTCAAATTTTATATTTGGGCTAGTAGGTACGAAGTTATGCAACACTATGGCGTACCACATTTTGGTCAAAATATGCTATAAAGGGACTTCTGATCAATGTGACTAAAAGCCGATATACTTGCAAACGGCTTCAACGATTTTATTTAAATTTTTGCATAAGATTAAGCATCTCAAATTCTATAAAAAAGTTTATCACATTTTTTTTGGTGCATTGCGTTTAAATTTTGGACGTTATTTAATTTTACTGAACGTTTGAATGAATGCTGTCATAGGCGTTTCTGAAGAAATTCTGTTCTATGTTTCGTATTGGCACGAAAATTTGGTCAATTTGGTCTAGAAAAAGCTAAAAAAGCTTCAGATGTTCTCTGGGCAAAGTCTTGTACACGACATTGGTTATGACGTTGTATTTTCTATTCTAAATCTTGAAAAATAAAACAACATTAATTTTTTAACTGACCCAATACAAGTTTGACTGGTATATAAATATTTGTATTGTTTTTTATGAAATAAGTAAGTTTCCTGAAAGTCAATTTTCATCAATGACGAACCACCATGCAACGCCAAAAGTATGACAACATTTTTTGGTGCAACAAAAATCTAGGTTTTGAATTGACCAGGCGATTCTCTCGACATGAATCCTACAGAGAACGTTTCGGAGGTGGCCAAGGCCCCCTGACCCATGGAGAGTCACAGCATTCCTGAGACACGGCATTCCTTCCATTCCTTTCGATTCTGGGCACGCTGCTTTCAGCTGTCCAGAGCGCTCTGGCATCCGCGATAGCTTGGTCCTTAAAACAGAGGTTCGATCTTCCTTGTCGTCTCAAACCTGGGGGCTGTGATTGGAAGATCCTCTTTGGTGGAGTTCAGTGTCCTTTCGCTCGATGTGGCCAAGATATGTTTTGGCTTTTTGGACTACATCCACATCTTGGTACAGCTTATAGAGTTCGCGGTTATATCTTATGTTGAATTTTAATGTGGCCAGTTACTGTACATATGTATGTACATATGTACGTCTAATTTTTTTTTGAATTAGTGAGCAAGTGATCAATTTTAAACTAACAATACAATTGAATAGAGGATGAGAAGTGACAACTGTTTGCGTTTTTTTAAATCGCATTTTAGGCGTCCTATGAGAGGTCTTTATAGTTTTTCCAACTCATTCCTAGAGACCTTGCTTTCTCCTTAACTGTCCTGCGCCAAGTTTTTTTAATGACCCACTCCTTTCCCTATTAGTGGCATATTTTCCGACAAAATTTTCTTCACTGTCACTTTCTTCGTCTTATTGTAATGTTAATAGCTTCCTGGCCCGTTTTTATTAACAGCCATTCGTTCAAGATAGTGTTCGACCAGAATATCCCTAGGAAGATATGAGTAGTCACGTACTGCACCCATAAAGCACTAGTAACTCCACATCAGAGTCGTGTGGGCCGAAACACTTTTTTTTAATATTGTATAGTGCGCGACATATTGGAAGCCTTCATAGAAATACTACTTCTGGATAAATCATTCAAGATAAAATCTCGGTATTCCGGTTATTATATTCACTATTCTATTGTTTTTCACTATTCTTAGGCACTTTTTGTGTGACTTTCTATTTGATCAAAGTATCTTCATTCATATTTCAACTATTTTCGATATTCCTGTAAAAGCTGTTATGACTATAAAACAAGAATAATTGATACATATACATACATATGTATCTAGATTCGAAGAGCACACAACTCTTTACTTTAGGCCTTGAGAAATCTGCTCTTAGCAGTTAGTCAGGCAGAAATGAATCAATTGACCAAACTCATTTACTTGTGATAAAGCATAAACATCAGTGAAAGGTGTTGCTAAGAGCTTACAGAAGTCTTACAGAAATTCTTTCTATAGCAAATGTTTTTTTTGGAAAAGAAAGTGTTGTAGTACGTACTACGATCTCAGTGCATTGGTGTTCACCAGAAGCACATTACACCCTATGTTTATGATGTTGAATAGAGCTCATGAACTCGTGTACTAAATGTTTGAGGTAAGTTTGTTTTCCTATTACTACATACATAGTACATACATTTTAGAAAACATGTTGGTACTCATTTGTCTAAAAACTATGTACATATCTGTATTTAAGTTCGTGCAATTCTCATTATCTTCTACTTAGATTCATGTAGAAGATTCCTTACCACAAGGATAACAAAATTCGTTTTTTCGAAATAATCTTGGTAATTTAGACATCCCTGTTTTAACATACTTAAGAGAATGTTATATTCTTTCGTTTCTGGTTAACTAAAAAACCAACCAAATATGCATGGACGGTAGCTCTAATCAGATCAATTGATTCGTCGATTAAAAAAAAAAATACTGAGTTTCTAATAGAGCAGAATTGTTTCCATAACACAATGTTTACCCACCGCGTAATAGAATGTTTCGTTTGTTATGTATCGTTCAAAGTTAAAGTTCATAATCATACAACTTGCAGAAAAATTTATCGAAGAAATAATCTCCAAGGTGTTTAAGTCCACTCAAGGCCTTGGCATTCACAAAGTAGATATGTTATGTCCTCGGAGTCGTAAATGTCGATGCAGTATTAGGCTTTATGCGTGTTTGATAATACTAATCTCATGGTGTGCCTCCTCAGAGGATAATTACCAGAGAGAATCCCTTTCGCTATTCTGAAACGCGACAACTTACATAGTTTAACAAAAGACACAAAGCCTTAGATACCCTATCTCGTCCTAAGTTACACCGTTTTCTTACCCACGTTGATTGATACTATGAACCGTTTTTGGCCAGTATGTCGACGTTTTCGTTCCTTTCTATATCACACTGTCCAGGTGACTAGTGTGATTCTACTTTGGAAAATGAGCATTTAGCAGCTATTCCTAACTCTTTTAGATTTCTTGATGTTCGATTCTACAAGCCTATCAGATAGCGATATCTCTATTGGTAATAATTCCGTAGCTTTGAAACTCTTCTTGAAACAAACTGCATACCAGCGAAGGTCTCAGGGGTACTTGGATGGTTGTTCATATCTCTGGAGTATATACTTAATGCTTTTCGAAATGTCTGTACGTACTAAAATTTCATCATCCCTAAACCTTCCTTTCTAAGTGTTCTTCTAAAATTTCGAGTTCAATTTTTCAAAAATTTAGTATTTTTTCTAGAAATTAAAATATATGGTCATGTTTACTTTTTGGGGGCGTTTTCATTAAAAAAGATTTTGTGATAGTTGTACCTCCATCTAGTACGTGACGCCCACTTTATTAAGGCTGATGCTAACGAAAGAGGACTGAAAACAACTTAGTAGATTCATTTAATTTTGCCTTTTGAATGTGCATGCCGATTTAGGCACCTTTAACTTTCAGCACATAGTGACACCTTTTTATACAATTGTGTGGACTTTTGTTTGAAACGAACCTCATGACAATAAGCCATAGACTAGTATTCTATAAAAAAAATTGGTTTTAATCTTCGGCTTCATGCTTCTTTTTCAGAAAAATCTTTAAACAGCTGATAAGGATTCAAAAACCATAATTGCTTTGTACGAAGATTGATGACAGCCTAAGACTCAAAAATGGACATTAAATGTTTTTAAAATCTTTAAAGGATACGACCCAATTAAATAGAAATTTTGTATACATAGGGACTGTTGAGCCTTGCTCTATGTGCTTCCCTTGCAATAGTTCAGTTTCAGGGTATTATTATTTCAGCTTCGACCTAATAACTTAGGCCTTCATGGTTCTGTTGGTCTTTAACTTTCCTCGTCCACACAGTTCTATACGAATGCATTCCTTAAACCACTCCGTTTTGCCTCATACCTCAATCTTGTAACCGAATTGAAAGAGTCCTTGGATTTTCGAGCTGCATAGTTAGAAAATGTCTTAAGGAATAAGCAAACTCCTTTCTTAGGACAGTTCAAGCTTTTAAGCCGTTAAGATTGTTTTTATAATGCTACCCACTGCGTATTTCGTTGGTGTTCGAGGTTTTTTTCAGTTTCAGACAAACAAGCAAATCTTTGCAATAGAATGGTTAGGAGCTGCTACTTTTTATTATTTAAATTTTTATTTTTAATATTAAACAAAATAATGTACTTTATTTCACTGTACCGGTGACTTTCAGTCACCCAAAATGTAGCTCGTTACTGTGTATTCAAATTGGTTGGATTAACTCAAGAATTTGTCTAAAGGTGTTTGTCTCGCATTAAATATTGGGTCCACTGAACAACATTGTTTTGAAAATTTCTAACTTATACTATAAGATTATATTATGCATTTGAGGTGGAAGCATATCATTATATCACTGCGGCCATAGATGGGCCTATTGTGATTTCCTTAAAAATTAGAGCTCTCTCATGATACCAGAGTTCGTGATGAATCCAAGCAGATTTGAGTGAACTAGCCGATATGTCTTCTGCTTCAAGGTAGAATTTGATCAAGGGACGGTCATTAGTTCGGATTAGACAGTTACTGTGACACAAAATATGTTCTGCTGATTCTTCATCCTCGTTACACATTCTGCAAGTCCTATATTGAGCTATTCTCATAGTCATTAGATATTTTTTGACATGACAATGTCCAGCGAGGAATCCTTTGACTATACGAATCTGATTTATAGTTAGGTTTAAAGGTTGTTTCGTTCTTATGAGGGAGGTGTTTGACATGAACATTTTAGCTTGTCTGTTACCTTCTGTGTCTGCTTGTCAGTCAATTTTTAACACAGCATTCTGCAGTGCAGATGGGTATCCCACAGAATGGTCTTGGCATCACGAATGTCGATGCAGATCTTTTTCTGGCTTGTATCTCTGCAATCTCATTTCCTTTATATCCGCTGTGTCCCGGAACCCAAATGAGATGAACTCTGTTTGTGCTGGCTAGTTATATGAGTACTTGAAGGCAGTCCTATGCTAGTTTCGATGTAATTCTATAGACTTTTAATGCTTAAAGCATTGCATTTTTCCGGTCTGGGAAAATGTAACCTTAAAGTTTTGGCTGTTAGAACATATCGTTTTTCTCTTTATCTTAACAAATTCAATTTTAGTTCAATATTTCACCCAGAAATAATTAAAAGTTTCTTTCGTACATACATTTTAAATGGCCCAACAAAATATTGGGTAATATTGAATCAAGTGAACTTTTTTTGCCCCGACCAGAGAAATTACTAAGTAACTCAAACAAGATTCAATTCGCCTAATAAATATGCTGAAAGAACTGGTACATTTGACCACTTTAACAAATGATATCAGTTCCTAAAGGCATAGCAACAATCGATAGATTGTTTTACAAGCATCACGTCCGTGCAGTTTGTTTTTAATTAAAGACCTCAACTTTCACTTATTTTCTTTTTTTTTGATAAAAAATAAAAATACTTACTTCTTACTTCTACTTAGGTGGCCCTAAAGTTAGGGGTGAACCTGGGCCTCCACCAACAAGCCTCTTAAGTTAGCCCGGTCTTTAGCTAACTGCCTCCAGTTGCGCACTTCAAGTCGGTTGAGGTCCTCTTCTACTTGTGAGCGCCACCTAAGGCGAGGTCTCCCTCTACTGCATTGTCCCTCCGGGTTTGATTCGAAGAATCTGTGTCCATTCGCACTACATGTCCTAGCCATCTCAATTGACTGATTTTTTTTGGGCTCTGTTACTCAATTGTCTTCTAAGCCCAAAAAACAGCGATTAGCAAGAGTTATTCTTCGCTGAGATAAGAGAATACCTGATCCGATCCCTATGTAGTTACTGTTATTATTTATAAAAAAATATACATATCATTTTATTCGATGCAAAGCGATGGCTTAGAAACAGTTTTCCATAACTTTCATGAAAAAATACATTTCATAAGAAAAAAGTAAAAAAAACTGGGTGGTGACAGATATTACCTCGCGCACACCTAAGAGTTAGTCATCGTCCATAAAAGATCTTTTAGTCATTCTGACGATGCACCAAATACCTAATATTTTTATTTTGCATTACCATTTGGAAACGGTATCGGGTAGAAGTAGCATTTAAATGCTATTTCTTCACAACACCAGGATTCCATCAATTTTTATTTAAATATTTAATTTAGTACACGTCTCATGTCAGTCATGTCGACTCTTAAATAGCTGGGTACATACATATAAATATGATACCTAAACCTTTCCAATATTACAAACATACAAACATACATATGTACGTATGTAGTAGGTATGTACATAATGATACGTCTACTATATGTGCGGTATGGAATAATTATAGTTCAGACGGTTTTCCTGTGGAAATGGTTTCCACAATGTTGTATAGATTATACATTTTGAAAAATTGCAGTAGGTATTTCCATATATCAAATACTTAGGTCTATTTACTAATTGCTGAAAACTAGAAATGTCAAAATGTGTATCTGCATAACAGACATTACTCAAAGTTTTAAATACTAAATGCACTTATTACTGTGTACATAACAACTGACATTTCCAGCCTTTAATGATGATGATCTAATCTCAGCTATAAAAATCGTCACCTGCGTACTACTTCTTTTTTTTCCACCTAAAATGATCTGTCTGCGTAAAAACACAAAATTATTATTCTCAGCAAACGACGGAGTTATTGAAAATCTCAGTGAATTCAAAAGGCAAACGTGACAATCTAACGAAAGAAGTCAATTGTTTACTTTAATGACTATAAAAATATATAAGTATGTATTCAAGAAGATAAACAAGATCTATAGATAAATAAACAGATTATGCCGATTAAAAAATAAAAACCCTTAGCTTTTTTTGTATTCATTCACATGTCTATTGAATAGCATTTCTCTACTTCAAAACCTGAAACAATAGAATTTAAAATAAAATTCTTATGCATCATATACTCATACGTATAAGTAAATAGAATGTATTTGTGTGTAGATTTTGTGAAATAAAACGTCATGAAAACGCAAAAGGATCCATCAGAGTAAAGTTCATTGGAATGTGAGAATGACAAGATACAAATAATTCTAAAAGTAATACATTTTTCTGCAATTCTCTCATTCTCTCGTGGTTCGTTTCATCTTTTTGGAGGCATATGACGCGTGAACTATGCTTGAACCTACGCTCGATCGCTCTTCCATTAAAAATCGATCAACTCTAACCAATACTTCTGCATTGAACCTACCAAAAGTAGTAATGTATTGGTGCGAAATAGAAAGGTGTTAGTGTAAGAGAATAATTTTGTGAACGCTTTCTCTTCGCTAACAGTGATCTTTAATAGGAGTTGCCATAGCAGAGCGAAAAATTAACAGTTTTAGTTTCATTTGTAGAACATTAAATCATATTTTTACTATTCTCTAAATGAAACTATTTACAGCCTAAAATTGTAATCGAGACGGTTCTGGGGTTAACAGAGTCCCATCCAGCGTAATGCAAACAAAAAAATATTTGTGGGTCGCATGCCAACCATTTGCTATAATGAGGTTGTCAACTTCAAACTGTTTTTTCTTTCGACCTGCAAGCTACTTATTGTCTCCTTTAAATGTCGTGACAGTGCAAATATGCATGCGAGTAAGCAAATAATTTATCTTGTAGTGGCTGTGGTGACAATGAATAGATTAATTAATGATTTTGAAAATACGTATAATGGATCTTGTCAATAGACCCATCTTGGGCTCAATCTGTAGGTTTTTGAATTTGATTTATTCTATCGGATAGATCCATGCTATCACAAGCAATTATAAGTAAGATGCACAGTTTGGTAATCACAATACTCTGAAATTCGGTTTTTTCTGCACGTTTGTCCTCTTTGGCATCTTTCGATTCATTTCGGATAGAGAGTTCTTTTCTGTTTGTGTACGTAGAACTTGGAGTTTGTTCGGATATGACCTCACTTGCAACCAAACAAATATGTATTTTTGAGTTTGGCTAGAGATTTTAAATCTGTGCTCTGTGCAACTATCGCTGGATAAATGTTTGTTTCCGACCGGCATACCATTTTTTATTATTTATTTTATATCAAGGTGCAGGAATTAAAAACAAATGGCTCTATTTTTGGACATTTCTAACTCCACAAATTGTACTTATTTTGTAAACCTCTAATGAACTTTAGAATTATTCGTGTTCATCAGCTTTTGTTTTACATTTGAAAAATAAGTAAGTTACACATTAAAGCTATTGACTTATTTATTCAAAAAGAAATGCAACGTATTGTTGGAACCACATATTACTCATATTAAATCCATCCAATTTTCTACCACCATGGCACGAGCTCCGTTGACAATCATTTTCATCGACGAAAAAATACGATCCAGTTGCACCTCCGGCATGAAATCCACAATAATTCACTTTTTGTAGATGCAATGAAGTCTCTTGAAATACATATGGGCTTCAACTGTCCAACGATGCATATTTTTCTTATGTATAAACCCATTAAGTCAGAAATGAACTTCATTCATTCATTCAAATTCTGTATTTTCTTGAAACTTTTACAGAACCCAATCGAAAAAGTTTCGACGTTTCAAATTATCAAAAGTCTTCAGTTCTTTAGTAAATTTGATCTTGTAAAATACAAAATAGTTACGTCCCCATTGAAAAGTCCTTTACCTATCTCGTTCCACCATCGGTTGTTAGAAAACTGTCCCTATGAGATATCCTGACCACAATTCATGAGTCTGTAATTAACGGTTCAAGGTAAATGTCGTTTTAAGTGCTCATGATCCTGTGTGCAACTGCAAACCATTCGCAGTAAATTCACACATGGCACACTATTTTTTTGCATAGATATTTACATACATATATCCTATCATATCAATGCTTTATAGTTCCATAAAGCGAAAATCAACCCCCAACACACATTAATACCCACATCTGTCAGCTATAAGACTTTTTCATTACCACCTTAAAAATTCGCTTAATGTTAACTTTAATTGCATATAAAACAGTGCAGAACTACGGCAACTCCATGGCGTGGTGGCAATCGCACCTCTTAAAAGAAAACAACCACCTCTTCTTACCTCCCCTCATAAAAGAGAAAAAATTCATCCATACATCTTCTCTGTTTGTTCAATCTCTCTCGTAGAAAAAAATAATAATAGAGAACGAAAACATGCTTTCGAATTTTCCTCATTTTCGTAGAGAATTTTCGCACATATATCCTCCTGAAAACCACCGAAATCTTAACGAAACACAAACTCCAACATTTATATTTTCTATTTGGATATAATTTTGGTCAAAGTATCTACAAAATAGCTGAAGACTTTCCATTTGAAATTTATCATTAAACCAATGCCATGTGGGTTTCATTTGAAAGAGAAACCCCACAATCGAAGAGCTGTTCTGTGGCTTGGTGTGCGTGTACCTAGAGCATGTGTGCGATTGAGATGGCATGAACAGAAAAGTAAAAAATAAATATAAAAAAAAAAAACGTTTTCAAAATTAACACGTAATTTTGGTAGAGAACGAAAAAGGGAAAGGAAATTTCCAATAAATTAGATGCAGATTCATCCAAAATACCGATTACAAAATGTTATGCATGTTCGGGGGCACCTGAAAAGTGCAAGAAACAAATGTAAAAGACAAACTAGCGTCTGCTAGTGGCGTCCTGATTATTGTCACGTATCTAGATACTTTCCGCCATGTTTAATTTTCTGTTTCTCAAAAATGTGTTGGCACTTCTACATATTTGTTTGAGTTTTGTCTGCTTTTTTAGGACATAAAACGCATGAATGCATTTCACCAGACCAATATGCAGGATTTCTTGTGTAGAGACGCAGAGTACCCTGCGTTGAGGGGATCACTTCATAGATTAATCGCAATTTGGATGCAAATTCTTCATCTAGTCGTAATTGTGAATAGATATGTAGATAATTTGTGAAAGATATAGAGAGGAGGTCGTAGGTTCGTTTTGGCTCCATAGACTAAACATCGGAATGATGATAAAAAAACGGTTTCTCTTGGTGTTACTCGGTCTCGATTTGGGTGTTTCTAGTCGTTTGGTGTTGCAAGTTAAGCAGTTGGTCGGTTAGGTTAGATAGGGGGATGGACGACGACGACGTCGATATCGATGTCGATGACGGTTTTTGATGTACAAGTGAGGAGAGGAATTCGGAACGAGGCCGTGTGTATGTTGGATTTATTTTTATCGTCATCTTCCTCCACACGTAATGCGAGTGAGTGTATTCCTTTCTCGCTTCCACTGGTTTGTGTTTAGTTAGTTAGTTGCTTGCCTTGCGAGAGTAGTTACTGTAGGTTGTGTGTGCGCTGCTGTGCAGTTTTGTATTGTTATTCCTTGGATACAAGGATTTCAGGTAAATTTGTGTGGAAAATTTTTCAACCTAAACTCGCAACAGTGGGTAGTCGGGCATTTGGTGTGAGTCATGCCTACGCGCTTTTCCGACGTACTTATGTATGCTTGTATGTACTACGTACAACGACTATACAACATTTGCGTAGGGGTTCTCGGGCTGAAGGCGTCCGTCCGTCCGTTGCGTTTTGAGCAGCGCTTTTTCGTGTTGGCTTTTGTTGGTATTCCTCTTTGGCGAGGGGCTGAATCGACAAAACGCAGAGCGAACGAAAGAGAAACAGAGGGAGAGATTTGTATGTGCAGTTTTCGGGTTTTTTTGATGGTTTTGTTTATTTTTATAAATTTCTGACCCGAGGGGGTTGGTTTTTGTTGCATTTTTCGCACATTATTGTGGGGAATAAATGAATTCGCCCCTTTTATGAGCTACATATGTACATATGTATATTCTTTTGTTTCCACATGCGGTGTATCTGTTTGTTCGTTTTTGTTTTACTGTTTTAGCTGCCTGTGCGGATGCAATTGAATTTTTGGATTGTAGGTCCATGGATTGTGTTTGTTTGATGTTCTTTGGTGTCGAATTTACATATATTCTGTAATGTTCGTTCAGCTTCAGATTTTTATTGGGACGATAAGTGCTTCATCTGTGATTGATGGATGATTCATCGAATCGACGATTACTAATTAGGTATAAGATTATGAAATCAGTCGCCTGAAAGTGATTCATATTTAGAATGTTGTATATTTCGTATAGGTAGGTGAAAAATGTGTCTGCTAGGTTGGTTTGTAGGTAATTACTTAATGTATTGAATAAATTGAAATAACTGTTAAAAATGTATGTTAGCACCTACAAATGTACATACATACATATTAATACCTACATACTTTATTACATTCATTCGTTTAAACTAAGTTGTTGTTAGCTTGGGGTTGTTATCCTGTTGGAATTCCCATTTTTTCGCAGAGCAAACTGTTTTGTAGGGTGTTATTGTACTCTAAAGCGTTCAGTTTGTCCTTTACACAAAAAAAAAATGAACCTCCTCCGTATTAGAGAAAGATTCATAAATCATTATACTGGCGCAGCGATGCTGTACAGCATGGTCCTTTGGACGTCTCACGACTAATTAGCCATCAGATATGAACCAATTTGGTTTGGTTTCGTCGGACAACATAACATTTTTTCAAATGCCCATGATTTTGGTTACACCTGGCTAATTCCTTTGCTTGGCCGTGCCTAAGATCGAATCCATTGTCAAGTAAATTCCCTTCTGTCAACCAGTTTCTGATATTTTAGTTGTAAATTCTAGCAGGCAGTTTGTTTTGTAGGGGCTTTGGCGCTATTATGAAAAATTTGTCGGAACTTGTTGTTGTCCTTCCTTGTACAAGCAATTAAAACGCAGAGCCTTTTGAATTTTTTTCTTCGTCGATAGTATCCTCCTCCAAACCGTATCCAGGTGCTCCAATGTTTGGCAAAAGACATTCGAGGTTATGTAACCATTTTATAGATTTTGTTGATTTGATTTTCGGGGCTTTTAAAGATTAACGTATTCGAGAGTTTTCGGACTGGCTATTAATGTAGTCTATAATTCATGGCTAACTTATTTTAGACCTACGGATACCGACTAGTCAAGATTTTGTAGAACCTACTCCACTGGTTGATAAGTTCCATGCTTGATATTATCTTCGGGTTCACCCATTCCGCCTTATAGTAGTAAAAGGCGATTTTAATTTCTAGCTTAACTACTGCACAATATTTACAGTTACGGGCAAAACTCAGATATTTAATACTTTTTTAAACAATTCTTTTATTTCATTTTCATTCATTATTTACATAAAGAAAAACAATAATTATTCATAAAAAACTAAAGAAAAATACAATTTTTTTTAAAAAACTAGAAACTCGTCAAAAGACATTTATAAGAGGGGACAAAACAATAGGACCAACGTACAAAATGTTAGGAATCTTGTATTAACTTGTTTTCTTTAAATAAACTTAATTGTATGTGCAGTATCCTTTATTTTCTATCACTCCACGGACTCTTCTTGGCAAGGACGCGACTAATGGGCGAGACGTGGCTACTTGAATACTGCTCCACAACTCATCTTAATTTTTTTGCTTTTTTGGCACCAGGAGACTTTTTTAATATTGCCCATACATTTTCAAGGGGATGCATTCGTCGTGCATAAACTGCCACTTTAGACGCAATTCTCAATCAGGATATGGACGCAAAACCTCACCCAATATATTCGCGTGTAAATTTTGTTCAATGATCTCTTTTACCCAAAACATCGTCGTTGGATTTTTATCTTAGATATTCCCTGGATTTATAACGCCTCGATAGAAAGTCTTTTAGGAAATGTTGAGTAATTCTTGTTGAGGGTGATGGATACATACTTTATTCTCCTAAATTTTCTTTCCAAATAATGAAATGTATGTACATACATACATACGTACATATGTACTTTATTGAACAACCATATCTGCGGTTTATTAAACTTCTACGGCTATCTGATTGATAAGCATTGATTTACATTTCTGTTTATAACATTTATTTCAAAGTGTTTTGTTCTTCATCCTGTTCCACTTACTTGTTTGACCGACTTCATCGTGTTGTGGATCAGTTTGTAAACTGTGAAAACTTCGCTCTAGTTCTTTTTTTTACCGAGTTTAAAAAGGATGTACTTGTTTAAGTTAAATTTTGTGATACTATCAGGATCGTATGGAGTTTGGACCCATTCTAGAATCTTTCTGCTGTGATGTCCTTAAATTAATGTGGCATTATTATGGCAATATACATACGTAGGTATATGTGTATGTATGGAAACATTTAAACTCCTAAAGAAAACATGGCAACAAAATGTTCATCCTTTTTGTAAATGTAGTTGAACTAAATCCATTCCCAAGATCGCAAGATCAGGGAAATGGAATCTCTTTCTTGTAAAAAAGAATATTTATCAGGATGACCACTTGTAGAAAACCTATGAATCTGCACAAGTCGCAATCAATGTCTTGATAATTCTCTTAAGATAGAGGTCAGAGGTTCGAAGGCGAAATAAGATGTATTTTAAAGTGGTTTTCAAAAGTTGATATGAAAAATTTGTATTATTGTAAAATAGAAAGGCATTCAATTGGCTTTATGTATTAAATGCGAACAAGTCTCAATATCTGTTTAGTTATAGTGCGGACAGTAGGGAAATTAGGAGTAATTGGTGCATATAAGAGTTAAATGTTTGGCGACTATAATGTGGGGGGAAAGCAAATTTCGGAAGCAAATTTTTCAAACGTGTTGCGCCGTTCAGAAAGTAATTTTTATATCTAACAGTAGCAACGAGATAGACACGGGTGACGACCGCAACTGGTTATAAAAAAAATCTAAAATACAAGAGGAGACAGAAGTTTTATTGTAAAACTCAAAAGAAAGAAATAAAAGAAAACAGAAATTTTTATGAAAATAAATAAAGTATTTTAAAAATATGGGCGACAAGGGGACTAAACAATAGGACCACTTTGTTCGAATAAGCTAGTAATTCATCATAACTTTTTTATTTTATTATTATAAACTTTATACAGTACTTAGTAAAATACGCTTTATTTTCTATCTCATCAAAGACTCTTCTTGGCAGGGTTTCGACTAACCTGGTAGGTTTCTGCTCCACTATTCTATTTTTAAGTTTCTTGCCACCAAAAAACTTCTTATGATTGGCCATAAATTCTTCACAGGGTTGATGTATGTAGATTGGGGGGACATTCGCACGAGATCGATATTAAGCTCTTCTAGTCACCTTTTCACTTCAACCGCCGTATGCTTCGGGTTGTTATCATGCGAATGTTGGCGACTTTAGTAGGATATTGTTAGGGTTCCTGCACTCTCTGGATGTCGGAACCATCCCTTGTCTCATCGAACCAACAAATATTTCGCCACTTTTTTCCGTTTTCTGGATCTATGCGTCCAATATGTTCTTTGGGGAAATAGGATTGAATATTTCCGTTCTCTTTTGGTAAATGGTACCTTCATCTGAAAAGATACCTAATGTACTTTCAGTCTCTTCCGGAATTTTTGTTGGAGTAGACTGCCACTTCACGTTTAATGTTTGTAACTGACTTAAAACATTGTTTCTTAAATAGAGTATACACGTGCGTAGCATCTAGAACCATCATAAGACTATAAAATTTTTCCTATATTTGGGTATTACAATAGTTAATTTGGTGAATTTAGGTATCGAAACTGGCTACTTTATAGGCGTTTGATTTGGGCGTCATCTTTCAGCGATGAGTTTCGGGGTCGACCTACATACATATTTGTTTAACGAATTTTGATTGATGTAATGGATTGAATATTGTTTTGATCTCCCAATAAGCATAGATACATCCATCTGCAATTTTGCTTACGTTTAAAGAGTATCATCAAGTTAATACACCGACTTAACGTTAAAAAAAATTATGTGTAGGGCTAATATTAAACTAATTTTTCAATGATATCCAAATTGAGACCAAAATTAGTCATTTCCAATATTGTAGTATCAAATTACATTATTATTATTCCAATTATAACAAATCGCACCAATTTCAATCAATTTCAGAAATGTTCTCAAATAACCTTTCCTTCTGCTCCATTCCATTTAATGAAATAAGTTAAAAAGTTAAAATATTCCCAAAGTACCTTATGCAACGGAATGATAGGTTTTGATAATTTTGAGTCAATGCATTACTTATAAAAGAACGAGTCAGGTAAATATACAATTCGTCTAAAATGGATAGTATAATACCATCAGCTCTACTAAATTAGGCGTGGCATACTAATGCAATGATGAACCTGTAGGTTTTAGTTACAGTAAAACATCAATGAAAATGTTTCGAAATTTAATATTATCTTGTTGAATTAAGGATAATTTGAACACGTACATATTTTGTCTAAACCACTTTTTTCGGTTGGTAGTAATAATAAAAAGTTTTTTACAAATGACATGACAGTGGGGTGATTGATTTCCAAATTTTAGAATTTTAAATGAACTAAAAGATAAAGGTTAGCCGATCAAGACACCAAAATTTCTTCTGTTTCTGTTTCCAAAAGTAAGTTTCTTATTTGAACCCTTCGGAAACTGTACAAGTAACTTGATGGTTCTACTAAAACTGCTGGTCTCCACTGTTGTTCTAAACACCGTAATCTGTTGAGGTAGTCGTCAAAGTCTGCTATTTCTTATAAGTTTACAAAGCTAGAACTATTTTATATATTATACACGTTCCTTTTTATATTTAAATGTTATGATTTTCTACAATGGCCTTCTCTTATTTGATTTTTGGTTGCATTTCCAACAAGGATGAGCAATTTCTATATTATACTGCTCTGATCTAATCTAGACCTTCAAGTTTTCGTTTTCGGCGTTTACTCTTATATAGCGTATGTCTTTTGTATTTTGCCTGAGATATTTCTGAATTGAATATCACATCGATACTAGGTTTTAAATCTTGAGCTTGGATCTGAGAAAATCTATCGGTGTCCCCTATGATCGCTTCCGTTACTCCTCGATTTATGGAAGAATTTCCAGATTGTATCCCTTATCCCTATTGGCAATATTTTCAAACCCCGCGAAGAAATATTCTCCCGGAATCTGTGGAAAGGCAGTACATTATTTGCGGACGGACGAAATTATTTACACCCTATAGCTATCTGGCAAAGTTTAGTAAACATAGCTGCCTTTCTAATTTGTTTATGTATGTTCAATCGAGTTATTTGCCATATTCGGAGAAATTTAAATGAGTTCCACATGTTTTTGGTGGAATTCTTAGTATTTTAGGATAAACAAAATTAGTTCAATTTTCGCCGAATTGGCGGTAAGTCCGCAGCTATTTATATCGACTGGACCAGCCTTGCCAGGGCTGTTTCCACTAATTGTTATACCAATTCTATCTGCATAAGATATAATTTTGTTCACCAGTGACCTCTATGTGCTCATTTTCAGTATTTAATGCCAACCTTTAGACCAAAAAAATGGGTACTAACATGGCCAACTGTTCATTATAAAATATTTAAATACTTTTAGACCTTACAAATGTAAAAATATGTACATAAGTTGAAAGAGATTTCTTTTCAAAACATTTAGTTTTATATAACATTGATGAAAGGGTCGGTTTCAGACTTTTGATAGTTTCGCTTTTGTTTAGCTTTTTATTATATTTGCGGAATTATTTTCATAAATTTAGGTAAACATTTCAATATACAAATTTATGTTTTCTGCGACAGTCACAGTGTCAAATGACATGTTAACCACGATGTAAAACTGATCTATTTCTATTTCAGGGTGACCAGATAATAACGATAGGAAAAAAAAAAAACTTTAAATTAAACAACAACTGGGTGAAATATGACATTGGTTCTGGTTTTATTTTTAGATATATTCATGTCATTATGTGTGGAATAGCACATCATTTAAATAGCCGCCTCGGCTTCACTGGTAGTGATTCAAGCGGTTGGTTCAATAATTTGATGACTCGGTTCACTACTCGTATCTGCGGTATTATTCCAACAATCACGTCTCGAATGTTGGCCTCGAGCTCGTCTAAAGTACACACGCAAGGATGTGTTCTTCCTGATATTGAAAGAAATAAGGTCCGATGATGCCGCCATGCCATAAGCCGCACCAAACTGTCAATCTTAGTCGAACATTTGTGGATTGTGTTCGCTCATTGACATAATCGCTGGGCCGCAAATGGTCCTCGCCAGAGAAGATGATTTTTGATTTTTTATTCACATTCCGTATTTACAACCGAGTCGGAGTTTCGATAATATTTTTTAATAATTCCCGCTCATTTGACAAGCTTGAAACGATGCATGATGCATTGGCAAACCTTACTGAATATTTTGACAGCTGGATGCCATTGATAACTTAGACAACTGCTGAAACATAACAGTTGGAAAGGTATCATTGCTATCTGGTCACCCTATACTTCTACTTGTATGGACACTCGGTTTTGTTTCTGTCTTGTCTTGATCGTTTGCTCCTGCCACCAGTCGCTTGGTACTAACTCAATTAGTTTCCAATTACGATCCCATCATCCATTAAAGTGAGGCTCCGACAACTTAGCATTACCTACTTGCTTAACTGATACCAAGGGAATTAGCTACCATTTAAAATCGCAACGAGTAACAATTACTAAACAAATTAATTACTGCTTGGCGACGCAGCCGAACGGAAACTAATAAGAATGCAAATGGATGTCGTATTACTTAACCGCTGTTTGTTTGCATCTCATGCATCATTCTAAGCTTTCTAGGAAATTAGTCATAACATCATGCGAAATCTAAAGATACAGAACTTGCATAGACCATTCAAGGATGCTCGATCGTATGTGCATTCAATCTATTTTTCTGTCTACACATTCGTTGAATCAGTCTAGCAAAGGAATGCGACCCAATTATTTGTACTCATAAGAACGCCAGTACTTTTCCATGCTTTCAAACCTCCCATATTTGCTTTGTTTCTCTTCCGAGTCGCAAGGAAAGTCTCACGAAAAACGATTTCAATATTTTTTCCGTTTGTTGTCCGCCAAAGGCCATGATTTTGTATTGTAATTTTTGAAATTTTCTTTCTGGTGATATCATTATCAAGTTATTATTGCCCGCTGCTCTTTATGTTCTTCGTTCATTTCATTTTTGCTCGTTTTTATTTTTGTACACTCGCTTTGCACGTTGTCGACGAATTCGTCGTTGTTGTCGTTTTCGTCGTCTCCAACGAGACATTCACCTTTTTTCGTGTTCTTTGGTGTATTCTTTTTCGAATTCCTTTGGAAGTGTGACAAAATTTTGAGACTTCACTTTATAATAGATACTTTGTAAATGAATGTACATACATAG
Organism: Xylota segnis; assembly: GCA_963583995.1. Lineage (NCBI taxonomy): Eukaryota > Metazoa > Arthropoda > Insecta > Diptera > Syrphidae > Xylota > Xylota segnis. The sequence goes on from OY757237.1 coordinate 61,292,745, forward strand.
AAGATAGAAAGTTAACTTTGACGATGGACTGGACAGTTGGTAATTGTTTTAGTTTTAATTTCTTATCACACTTCAATGGGAAGAGGAAATTGGAAAAACAAGAAACTCATCAGATGTATAGAAATGGATGGTAAAAAGTTGTAAAAAGCATTCGTAATATAAATATGTGGACTGCCTACACATTGTCTGAACTAAAATAATACATATCTGTCAAGGTTTTGAAAGTTTGGAATGTTTTGGGATCTAACCTTGTAGATATGTAGTATAAGCGGAGCAAATATCATACGTACTAGGAGTATCGGGATCTATAAAAAATCTTTTTCCAAAGTTTGTATGTACAGAAGAGAAATACGGATAAAAAAGACTTGAAAATGAGCCATTAAATTGTGATAAGTATTTTGTTGGTGTCACCAAAATGTATAACCAACACTGGATTGACAGCGGGCGTCCCGAACCAGTTTGTGGAATTTTTTAACTTCTTTCAGCGTCATAAGGAGGCACAACATCATTCTTAAGTGCCTTTTGATTAACAAGAGTAAAACCTTCTTGTTGGTATCAATCGTTTTGTACAGGTCCTTAGGTATCATATTTTTCAACGCAACCTATAGTGTTGCATGTAATATAATCGGAAATGCACATTTTTATACTATTGCACCGCTTGGCTGCTATTGAATAGCTTGTCAAACTCTTGGGTAGACTTCAAAATAATTTTAACAAAACAGAGAAGTCCAAGCACCATAACATTTTAGGCTTTGATTGCTGGTATTATTGGGAATTGGAATAGACTTTACAAAAGTATCATATTTCTCCAGTACTTCGTTAAGTCCATAAACAAGTTAGTTGAATGTTTCTTTCTTTCTTTGATTTTTCTAAGGTAACCATCAGTGTGATCATCACATTTTTGCTATCGTTTTTGTGTTATCCTGGTGCTTGGATTGACCATTACCTCTGTTTAAAAAGATGTAGAAACAGAACTTACTCAGTTGTCTTTTGTTAAGTTTTTTGTTCAATTTCGTCCATTTGACTCAAAACGCTAAGGAAGAGGAGATATGAGGCGATATTGCATTTGAAGTGCACCTAGAGATTTTTCTCATTCTCGACCCTGTATGCCCCACTTCTTGCAAAATGCGACTTAGCGACCAACTTAGTGCACCAACGTCTAAGTCATGCGCTAAAAGTTTTGTGGTTAAGTTCTTTGTTCAATTTCGTCCATTTGACTCAAAACGCAAAGGAAGAGGAGATATGAGGCGATATTGCGTTTGAAGTGGAGCTAGATGTTTTTCTTACAATCGACCCTGTATGCCCCACTTCTTGCAAAATGCGACTTAGCGACCAACTGAGTGCAGCAACGTCTAAGTCATACGCTAAACGTTTTTTGGTTAAGTTTTTTGTTCAATTTCGTCCATTTGACTCAAAACGCTAAGGAAGAGGAGATATGAGGCTATATTGCATTTGAAGTGCTCCTAGAGATTTTTCTCATTCTCGACCCTGTATACCCCACTTCTTCCAAAATGCGACTTAGCGACCAACTGAGTGCACCAACGTCTAAGTCATACGCTAAACGTTCTTTGTTTAAGTTTTTTGTTCAGTTTCGTCCATTTGACTCAAAACGCTAAGGAAGAGGAGATATGAGGCGATATTGCATTTGAAGTGCTCCTAGAGATTTTTCTCATTCTCGACCCTGTATACCCCACTTCTTCCAAAATGCGACTTAGCGACCAACTGAGTGCACCAACGTCTAAGTCATACGTTAAACGTTTTTTGGTTAAGTTTTTTGTTCAATTTCGTCCATTTGACTCAAAACGCTAAGGAAGAGGAGATATGAGGCGATATTGCATTTGAAGTGGAGCTAGAGGTTTTTCTCATTCTCGACCCTTTATACCCCACTTCTTCCAAAATGCGACCTAGCGACCAACTGAGTGCACCAACGTCTAGGTCATACGCTAAACGTTTTTTTGTTAAGTTTTTTGTTCAATTTCGTCCATTTGACTCAAAACGCTAAGGAAGAGGAGATATGAGGCGATATTGCATTTGAAGTGGAGCTAGAAGTTTTTCTCATTCTCGACCCTGTATACCCCATTTCTTCCAATATGCGACATAGCGACCAGCTGAGTGCATCAACGTCTAAATCATACGCTAAACGTTTTTTGGTTAAGTTTTTTGTTGAATTTCGTCCATTTGACTCAAAACGCTAAGGAAGAGGAGATATGAGGCGATATTGCATTTGAAGTGCTCCTAGAGATTTTTCTCATTCTCGACCCTGTATACCCCACTTCTTAAAAAATGCGACTTAGCGACCAACTGAGTGCACCAACGTCTAAGTCATACGCTAAACGTTTTTTGGTTAAGTTTTTTGTTCAGTTTCGTCCATTTGACTCAAAACGCTAAGGAAGAGGAGATATGAGGCGATATTGCATTTGAAGTGCTCCTAGAGATTTTTCTCATTCTCGACCCTGTATACCCCACTTCTTCCAAAATGCGACTTAGCGACCAACTGAGTGCACCAACGTCTAAGTCATACGCTAAACGTTTTTTGTTTAAGTTTTTTGTTCAGTTTCGTCTACTTGACTCAAAACGCTAAGGAAGAGGAGATATGAGGCGATATTGCATTTGAAGTGCTCCTAGAGATTTTTCTCATTCTCGACCCTGTATACCCCACTTCTTCCAAAATGCGACTTAGCGACCAACTGAGTGCACCAACGTCTAAATCAAACGCTAAACGTTTTTTCGTTAAGTTTTTTGTTCAATTTCGTCCATTTGACTCAAAACGCTAAGGAAGAGAAGATATGAGGCGATATTGCATTTGAAGTGGAGCTAGAAGTTTTTCTCATTCTCGGCCCTGTATTCTTCCAATATGCGACATAGCGACCAGCTGAGTGCATCAACGTTTAAATCATACGCTAAACGTTTTTTGGTTAAGTTTTTTGTTCAGTTTCGTCCATTTGACTAAAAACGCTAAGGAAGAGGAGATATGAGGCGATATTGCATTTGAAGTGCTCCTAGAGATTTTTCTCATTCTCGACCCTGTATACCCCACTTCTTCCAAAATGCGACTTACCGACCAACTGAGTGCACCAACGTCTAAGTCATACGCTAAACGTTTTTTGTTTAAGTTTTTTGTTCAATTTCGTCCATTTGACTCAAAACGCTAAGGAAGAGGAGATATATTGCATTTGAAGTCGGGCTAGAGGTTTTTCTCATTCAGGAGATATGAGGCGATATTGCATTTGAAGTGGAGCTACATAGATGTTTTTCTTACAATCGACCCTGTATACCCCACTTCTTCCAAAATGCGACTTAGCGACCAACTGAGTGCAGCAACGTCTAAGTCATACGCTAAACGTTTGTTGGTTAAGTTTTTTGTTCAATTTCGTCCATTTGACTTAAAAAGCTAAGGAAGAGGAGATATGAGGCGATATTGCATTTGAAGTGGAGTTACAGGTTTTTCTCATTCTCGACCCTATATACTCCACTTCTTCCCAAATGCGACATAGCGACCAACTGAGTGCACCAACGTTTAAGTCATACGCTAAACGCTTTTTGGTTAAGTTTTTTGTTCAATTTCGTCCATTTGACTCAAAACGCTAAGGAAGAGGAGATATATTGCATTTGAAGTCGGGCTAGAGGTTTTTCTCATTCAGGAGATATGAGGCGATATTGCATTTGAAGTGGAGCTAGATGTTTTTCTTACAATCGACCCTGTATACCCCACTTCTTCCAAAATGCGACTTAGCGACCAACTGAGTGCACCAACGTCTAAATCAAACGCTAAACGTTTCTTTGTTAAGTTTTTTGTTCAATTTCGTCCATTTGACTTAAAAAGCTAAGGAAGAGGAGATATGAGGCGATATTGCATTTGAAGTGGAGTTAGAGGTTTTTCTCATTCTCGACCCTATATACTCCACTTCTTCCCAAATGCGACATAGCGACCAACTGAGTGCACCAACGTTTAAGTCATACGCTAAACGCTTTTTGGTTAAGTTTTTGTTCAATTTCGTCCATTTGTCTCAAAACGCTAAGGAAGAGGAGATATGAGGCGATATTGCATTTGAAGTGGAGTTAGAGGTTTTTCTCTTTCTCGGCCCTGTATACCCCACTTCTTCCAAAATGCGACTTATCGACCAACTGAGTGCACCAACGTCTAAGTCATACGCTAAACGTTTTTTGTTTAAGTTTTTTGTTCAGTTTCGTCCATTTGTCTCAAAACGCTAAGGAAAAGGAAATATGAGCCGATATGGCATTTGAAGTGCTCCTAGAGATTTTTCTCATTCTCGACCCTGTATACCCCACTTCTTCCAAAATGCGACTTAGCGACCAACTGAGTGCACCAACGTCTAATTCATACGCTAAACGTTTTTTGTTTAAGTTTTTTGTTCGGTTTCGTCCATTTGACTCAAAACGCTAAGGAAAAGGAGATATGAGGCGATATTGCATTTGAAGTGCTCCTAGAGATTTTTCTCATTCTCGACCCTGTATACCCCACTTCTTCCAAAATGCGACTTAGCGACCAACTGAGTGCACCAACGTCTAAGTCATACGCTAAACGTTTTTTGTTTAAGTTTTTTGTGCAGTTTCGTCCATTTGACTCAAAACGCTAAGGAAGAGGAGATATGAGGCGATATTGCATTTGAAGTGCTCCTAGAGATTTTTCTCATTCTCGACCCTGTATACCCCACTTCTTCCAAAATGCGACTTAGCGACCAACTAAGTGCACCAACGTCTAAGTCATACGCTAAACGTTTTTTTGTTAAGTTTTTTGTTCAATTTCGTCCATTTGACTTAAAAGGCTAAGGAAGAGGAGATATGAGGCGATATTTCATTTGAAGTGGAGTTAGAGGTTTTTCTCATTCTCGACCCTATATACTCCACTTCTTCCCAAATGCGACTTAGCGACCAACTGAGTGCACCAACGTTTAAGTCATACGCTAAACGCTTTTTGGTTAAGTTTTTTGTTCAATTTCGTCCATTTGACTCAAAACGCTAAGGAAGAGGAGATATATTGCATTTGAAGTCGGGCTAGAGGTTTTTCTCATTCAGGAGATATGAGGCGATATTGCATTTGAAGTGGAGCAAGATGTTTTTCTTACAATCGACCCCGTATACCCCACTTCTTCCAAAATGCGACTTAGCGACCAACTTAGTGCACCAACGTCTAAGTCATAAACAAGCGAGTTGAATGTTTCTTTCTTTCTTTGATTTTTCTAAGGTAACCATCAGTGTGATCATCACATTTTTGCTATCGTTTTTGTGTTATCCTGGTGCTTGCATTGCAACGTCTAAGTCATAGCTAAACGTTTTTTGGTTAAGTTTTTTGTTCAATTTCGTCCATTTGACTCAAAACGCTAAGGAAGAGGAGATATGAGGCGATATTGCATTTGAAGTGGAGTTAGAGGTTTTTCTCATTCTCGGCCCTGTATACCCCACTTCTTCCAAAATGCGACTTAGCGACCAACTGAGTGCACCAACGTCTAAGTCATACGCTAAACGTTTTTTGTTTAAGTTTTTTGTTCAATTTCGTCCATTTGTCTCAAAACGCTAAGGAAAAGGAGATATGAGCCGATATGGCATTTGAAGTGCTCCTAGAGATTTTTCTCATTCTCGACCCTGTATACCCCACTTCTTCCAAAATGCGACTTAGTGACCAACTGAGTGCACCAACGTCTAAGTCATACGCTAAACGTTTTTTGGTTAAGTTTTTTATTCAATTTCGTCCATTTGACTCAAAACGCTAAGGAAGAGGAGATATGAGGCGATATTGCATTTGAAGTGGAGTTAGAGGTTTTTCTCATTCTCGGCCCTGTATACCCCACTTCTTCCAAAATGCGACTTAGCGACCAACTGAGTGCACCAACGTCTAAGTCATACGCTAAACGTTTTTTGTTTAAGTTTTTTGTTCAATTTCGTCCATTTGACTCAAAACGCTAAGGAAGAGGAGATATGAGCCGATATGGCATTTGAAGTGCACCTAGAGATTTTTCTCATTCTCGACCCTGTATGCCCCACTTCTTGCAAAATGCGACTTAGCGACCAACTTAGTGCGCCAACGTCTAAGTCATGCGCTAAAAGTTTTTTGGTTGAGTTCGTTGTTCAATTTCGTCCATTTGACTCAAAACGCAAAGGAAGAGGAGATATGAGGCGATATTGCATTTGAAGTGCTCCTAGAGATTTTTCTCATTCTCGACCCTGTATACCCCACTTCTTCCAAAATGCGACTTAGCGAACAACTGAGTGCACCAACGTCTAGGTCATACGCTAAACGTTTTTTTGTTAAGTTTTTTGTTCAATTTCGTCCATTTGACTTAAAAAGCTAAGAAAGACGAGATATGAGGCGATATTGCATTTGAAGTGGAGTTAGAGGTTTTTCTCATTCTCGGCCCTGTATACCCCACTTCTTCCAAAATGCGACATAGCGACCAACTGAGTGCACCAACGTTTAAGTCATACGTTAAACGCTTTTTAGTTAAGTTTTTTGTTCAATTTCGTCCATTTGTCTCAAAACGCTAAGGAAGAGGAGATATGAGGCGATATTGCATTTGAAGTCGGGCTAGCGGTTTTTCTCATTCTCGGCCCTATATACCCCACTCCTTCCAAAATGCGACATAGCGACCAGCTGAGTGCACCAACGTCTAAATCATACGCTAAACGTTTTTTGGTTAAGTTTTTTGTTCAATTTCGTCCATTTGACTCAAAACGCTAAGGAAGAGGAGATATGAGGCGATATTGCATTTGAAGTGGAGCTAGATGTTTTTCTTACAATCGACCCTGTATACCCCACTTCTTCCAAAATGCGACTTAGCGACCAACTGAGTGCACCAACGTCTAATTCATACGCTAAACGTTTTTTGTTTAAGTTTTTTGTTCGGTTTCGTCCATTTGACTCAAAACGCTAAGGAAAAGGAGATATGAGGCGATATTGCATTTGAAGTGCTCCTAGAGATTTTTCTCATTCTCGACCCTGTATACCCCAATTCTTCCAAAATGCGACTTAGCGACCAACTTAGTGCACCAACGTCTAAGTCATACGCTAAACGTTTTTTGGTTAAGTTTTTTGTTCAATTTCGTCCATTTGACTCAAAACGCTAAGGAAGAGGAGATATGAGGCGATATTGCATTTGAAGTGGAGCTAGAAGTTTTTCTCATTCTCGGCTCTGTATACCCCATTTCTTCCAAAATGCGACTTAGCGACCAACTGAGTGCACCAACGTCTAAGTCATACGCTAAACGTTTATTGGCTAAGTTTTTTGTTCAATTTCGTCCATTTGACTTAAAAAGCTAAGGAAGAGGAGATATGAGGCGATATTGCATTTGAAGTGGAGCTAGAGGTTTTTCTCATTCTCGACCCTGTATTACCCAATTCTTCCAAAATGCGACTTAGCGACCAACTTAGTGCACCAACGTCTAAGTCATACGCTAAACGTTTTTTGGTTAAGTTTTTTGTTCAATTTCGTCCATTTGACTCAAAACGCTAAGGAAGAGGAGATATGAGGCGATATTGCATTTGAAGTGGAGCTAGAGGTTTTTCTCATTCTCGACCCTGTATACCCCACTTCTTCCAAAATGCGACTTAGCGACCAGCTGAGTGCACCAACGTCTAAGTCATACGCTAAACGTTCTTTGGTTAAGTTTTTTGTTCAGTTTCGTCCATTTGACTCAAAACGCTAAGGAAAAGGAGATATGAGGCGATATTGCATTTGAAGTGCTCCTAGAGATTTTTCTCATTCTCGACCCTGTATACCCCACTTCTTCCAAAATGCGACTTAGCGACCAACTGAGTGCACCAACGTCTAAGTCATACGCTAAACGTTCTTTGGTTAAGTTTTTTGTTCAGTTTCGTCCATTTGACTCAAAACGCTAAGGAAAAGGAGATATGAGGCGATATTGCATTTGAAGTGCTCCTAGAGATTTTTCTCATTCTCGACCCTGTATACCCCACTTCTTCCAAAATGCGACTTAGCGACCAACTGAGTGCACCAACGTCTAAGTCATACGCTAAACGTTTTTTTGGTCAAGTTTTTTGTTCAATTTCGTCCATTTGACTCAAAACGCTAAAGAAGAGGAGATATGAGGCGATATTGCATTTGAAGTGGAGCTAGAGGTTTTTCTCATTCTCGGCCCTGTATACCCCATTTCTTCCAATATGGGACATAGCGACCAGCTGAGTGCACCAACGTTTAAATCATACGCTAAACGTTCTTTGTTTAAATTTTTTGTTCAGTTTCGTCCATTTGACTCAAAACGCTAAGGAAGAGGAGATATGAGGCGATATTGCATTTGAAGTGGAGTTAGAGGTTTTTCTCATTCTCGGCCCTGTATACCCCACTTCTTCCAAAATGCGACTTAGCGACCAACTGAGTGCACCAACGTCTAAGTCATACGCTAAACGTTTTTTGTTTAAGTTTTTTGTTCAATTTCGTCCATTTGACTCAAAACGCTAAGGAAGAGGAGATATGAGCCGATATGGCATTTGAAGTGCACCTAGAGATTTTTCTCATTCTCGACCCTGTATGCCCCACTTCTTGCAAAATGCGACTTAGCGACCAACTTAGTGCGCCAACGTCTAAGTCATGCGCTAAAAGTTTTTTGGTTGAGTTCGTTGTTCAATTTCGTCCATTTGACTCAAAACGCAAAGGAAGAGGAGATATGAGGCGATATTGCATTTGAAGTGCTCCTAGAGATTTTTCTCATTCTCGACCCTGTATACCCCACTTCTTCCAAAATGCGACTTAGCGAACAACTGAGTGCACCAACGTCTAGGTCATACGCTAAACGTTTTTTTGTTAAGTTTTTTGTTCAATTTCGTCCATTTGACTTAAAAAGCTAAGAAAGACGAGATATGAGGCGATATTGCATTTGAAGTGGAGTTAGAGGTTTTTCTCATTCTCGGCCCTGTATACCCCACTTCTTCCAAAATGCGACATAGCGACCAACTGAGTGCACCAACGTTTAAGTCATACGTTAAACGCTTTTTAGTTAAGTTTTTTGTTCAATTTCGTCCATTTGTCTCAAAACGCTAAGGAAGAGGAGATATGAGGCGATATTGCATTTGAAGTCGGGCTAGAGGTTTTTCTCATTCTCGGCCCTATATACCCCACTCCTTCCAAAATGCGACATAGCGACCAGCTGAGTGCACCAACGTCTAAATCATACGCTAAACGTTTTTTGGTTAAGTTTTTTGTTCAATTTCGTCCATTTGACTCAAAACGCTAAGGAAGAGGAGATATGAGGCGATATTGCATTTGAAGTGGAGCTAGATGTTTTTCTTACAATCGACCCTGTATACCCCACTTCTTCCAAAATGCGACTTAGCGACCAACTGAGTGCACCAACGTCTAATTCATACGCTAAACGTTTTTTGTTTAAGTTTTTTGTTCGGTTTCGTCCATTTGACTCAAAACGCTAAGGAAAAGGAGATATGAGGCGATATTGCATTTGAAGTGCTCCTAGAGATTTTTCTCATTCTCGACCCTGTATACCCCAATTCTTCCAAAATGCGACTTAGCGACCAACTTAGTGCACCAACGTCTAAGTCATACGCTAAACGTTTTTTGGTTAAGTTTTTTGTTCAATTTCGTCCATTTGACTCAAAACGCTAAGGAAGAGGAGATATGAGGCGATATTGCATTTGAAGTGGAGCTAGAAGTTTTTCTCATTCTCGGCTCTGTATACCCCATTTCTTCCAAAATGCGACTTAGCGACCAACTGAGTGCACCAACGTCTAAGTCATACGCTAAACGTTTATTGGCTAAGTTTTTTGTTCAATTTCGTCCATTTGACTTAAAAAGCTAAGGAAGAGGAGATATGAGGCGATATTGCATTTGAAGTGGAGCTAGAGGTTTTTCTCATTCTCGACCCTGTATTACCCAATTCTTCCAAAATGCGACTTAGCGACCAACTTAGTGCACCAACGTCTAAGTCATACGCTAAACGTTTTTTGGTTAAGTTTTTTGTTCAATTTCGTCCATTTGACTCAAAACGCTAAGGAAGAGGAGATATGAGGCGATATTGCATTTGAAGTGGAGCTAGAGGTTTTTCTCATTCTCGACCCTGTATACCCCACTTCTTCCAAAATGCGACTTAGCGACCAGCTGAGTGCACCAACGTCTAAGTCATACGCTAAACGTTCTTTGGTTAAGTTTTTTGTTCAGTTTCGTCCATTTGACTCAAAACGCTAAGGAAAAGGAGATATGAGGCGATATTGCATTTGAAGTGCTCCTAGAGATTTTTCTCATTCTCGACCCTGTATACCCCACTTCTTCCAAAATGCGACTTAGCGACCAACTGAGTGCACCAAGGTCTAAGTCATACGCTAAACGTTTTTTGGTTAAGTTTTGTGTTCAATTTCGTCCATTTGACTTGAAAAGCTAAGGAAGAGGAGATATGAGGCGATATTGCATTTGAAGTGGAGCTAGAGGTTTTTCTCATTCTCGACCCTGTATACCCCAATTCTTCCAAAATGCGACTTAGCGACCAACTTAGTGCACCAACGTCTAAGTCATACGCTAAACGTTCTTTGGTTAAGTTTTTTGTTCAGTTTCGTCTATTTGACTCAAAACGCTAAGGAAAAGGAGATATGAGGTGATATTGCATTTGATGTGCTCCTAGAGATTTTTCTCATTCTCGACCCTGTATACCCCACTTCTTCCAAAATGCGACCTAGCGACCAACTTAGTGCACCAACGTCTAAGTCATACGCTAAGCGTTTTTTGTTTAAATTTTTGTTCAATTTCGTTCATTTGACTCAAAACGCTAAGGAAGAGGAGATATGAGGCGATATCAATTTCGTCCATTTGACTCAAAACGCTAAGGAAGAGGAGATATGAGGCGATATTGCATTTGAAGTGGAGCTAGAGGTTTTTCTCATTCTCGACCCTGTATACCCCACTTCTTCCATAATGCGACTTAGCGACCAACTGAGTGCACCAACGTCTAAGTCATACGCTAAACGTTCTTTGGTTAAGTTTTTTGTTCAGTTTCGTCCATTTGACTCAAAACGCTAAGGAAAAGGAGATATGAGGCGATATTGCATTTGAAGTGCTCCTAGAGATTTTTCTCATTCTCGACCCTGTATACCCCACTTCTTCCAAAATGCGACTTAGCGACCAACTGAGTGCACCAACGTCTAAGTCATACGCTAAACGTTCTTTGGTTAAGTTTTTTGTTCAGTTTCGTCCATTTGACTCAAAACGCTAAGGAAGAGGAGATATGAGGCGATATTGCATTTGAAGTGGAGCTAGAGGTTTTTCTCATTCTCGACCCTGTATACCCCACTTCTTCCATAATGCGACTTAGCGACCAACTGAGTGCACCAACGTCTAAGTCATACGCTAAACGTTCTTTGGTTAAGTTTTTTGTTCAGTTTCGTCCATTTGACTCAAAACGCTAAGGAAAAGGAGATATGAGGCGATATTGCATTTGAAGTGCTCCTAGAGATTTTTCTCATTCTCGACCCTGTATACCCCAATTCTTCCAAAATGCGACTTAGCGACCAACTTAGTGCACCAACGTCTAAGTCATACGCTAAACGTTTTTTGGTTAAGTTTTGTGTTCAATTTCGTCCATTTGACTTAAAAAGCTAAGGAAGAGGAGATATGAGGCGATATTGCATTTGAAGTGGAGCTAGAGGTTTTTCTCATTCTCGACCCTGTATACCCCACTTCTTCCAAAATGCGACTTAGCGACCAACTGAGTGCACCAACGTCTAAGTCATACGCTAAACGTTCTTTGGTTAAGTTTTTTGTTCAGTTTCGTCCATTTGACTCAAAACGCTAAGGAAAAGGAGATATGAGGCGATATTGCATTTGAAGTGCTCCTAGAGATTTTTCTCATTCTCGACCCTGTATACCCCACTTCTTCCAAAATGCGACATAGCGACCAACTGAGTGCACCAACGTCTAAGTCATACGCTAAACGTTTTTTGGTTAAGTTTTGTGTTCAATTTCGTCCATTTGACTTAAAAAGCTAAGGAAGAGGAGATATGAGGCGATATTGCATTTGAAGTGGAGCTAGAGGTTTTTCTCATTCTCGACCCTGTATACCCCAATTCTTCCAAAATGCGACTTAGCGACCAACTTAGTGCACCAACGTCTAAGTCATACGCTAAACGTACTTTGGTTAAGTTTTTTGTTCAGTTTCGTCTATTTGACTCAAAACGCTAAGGAAAAGGAGATATGAGGCGATATTGCATTTGATGTGCTCCTAGAGATTTTTCTCATTCTCGACCCTGTATACCCCACTTCTTCCAAAATGCGACTTAGCGACCAACTGAGTGCACCAACGTCTAAGTCATACGTTAAACGCTTTTTAGTTAAGTCTTTTGTTCAATTTCGTCCATTTGTCTCAAAACGCTAAGGAAGAGGAGATATGAGGCGATATTGCATTTGAAGTCGGGCTAGAAGTTTTTCTCATTTTCGGCCCTATATACCCCACTCCTTCCAAAATGCGACATAGCGACCAGCTGAGTGCACCAACGTCTAAATCATACGCTAAACGTTTTTTGGTTAAGTTTTTTGTTCAATTTCGTCCATTTGACTCAAAACGCTAAGGAAGAGGAGATATGAGGCGATATTGCATTTGAAGTGGAGCTAGATGTTTTTCTTACAATCGACCCTGTATACCCCACTTCTTCCAAAATGCGACTTAGCGACCAACTGAGTGCACCAACGTCTAATTCATACGCTAAACGTTTTTTGTTTAAGTTTTTTGTTCGGTTTCGTCCATTTGACTCAAAACGCTAAGGAAAAGGAGATATGAGGCGATATTGCATTTGAAGTGCTCCTAGAGATTTTTCTCATTCTCGACCCTGTATACCCCACTTCTTCCAAAATGCGACTTAGCGACCAACTGAGTGCACCAACGTCTAAGTCATACGCTAAACGTTTTTTTGGTCAAGTTTTTTGTTCAATTTCGTCCATTTGACTCAAAACGCTAAAGAAGAGGAGATATGAGGCGATATTGCATTTGAAGTGCTCCTAGAGATTTTTCTCATTCTCGACCCTTTATACCCCACTTCTTCCAAAATGCGACTTAGCGACCAACTGAGTGCAGCAACGTCTAAGTCATACGCTAAACGTTTTTTGGTTAAGTTTTTTATTCAATTTCGTCCATTTGACTCACAACGCTAAGGAAGAGGAGATATGAGGCGATATTGCATTTGAAATGGAGCTAGAGGTTTTTCTCATTCTCGACCCTGTATACCCCAATTCTTCCAAAATGCGACTTAGCGACCAACTTAGTGCACCAACGTCTAAGTCATACGCTAAACGTTTTTTGGTTAAGTTTTTTGTTCAATTTCGTCCATTTGACTCAAAACGCTAAGGAAGAGGAGATATGAGGCGATATTGCATTTGAAGTGGAGCTAGAAGTTTTTATCATTCTCGGCTCTGTATACCCCATTTCTTCCAATATGCGACATAGCGACCAGCTGAGTGCACCAACGTCTAAGTCATACGCTAAACGTTTTTTGGTTAAGTTTTGTGTTCAATTTCGTCCATTTGACTTAAAAAGCTAAGGAAGAGGAGATATGAGGCGATATTGCATTTGAAGTGGAGCTAGAGGTTTTTCTCATTCTCGACCCTGTATACCCCACTTCTTCCAAAATGCGACTTAGCGACCAACTGAGTGCACCAACGTCTAAGTCATACGCTAAACGTTCTTTGGTTAAGTTTTTTGTTCAGTTTCGTCCATTTGACTCAAAACGCTAAGGAAAAGGAGATATGAGGCGATATTGCATTTGAAGTGCTCCTAGAGATTTTTCTCATTCTCGACCCTGTATACCCCACTTCTTCCAAAATGCGACTTAGCGACCAACTGAGTGCACCAACGTCTAAGTCATACGCTAAACGTTTTTTGGTTAAGTTTTGTGTTCAATTCCGTCCATTTGACTTGAAAAGCTAAGGAAGAGGAGATATGAGGCGATATTGCATTTGAAGTGGAGCTAGAGGTTTTTCTCATTCTCGACCCTGTATACCCCAATTCTTCCAAAATGCGACTTAGCGACCAACTTAGTGCACCAACGTCTAAGTCATACGCTAAACGTTCTTTGGTTAAGTTTTTTGTTCAGTTTCGTCTATTTGACTCAAAACGCTAAGGAAAAGGAGATATGAGGCGATATTGCATTTGATGTGCTCCTAGAGATTTTTCTCATTCTCGACCCTGTATACCCCACTTCTTCCAAAATGCGACTTAGCGACCAACTTAGTGCACCAACGTCTAAGTCATACGCTAAGCGTTTTTTGTTTAAATTTTTGTTCAATTTCGTTCATTTGACTCAAAACGCTAAGGAAGAGGAGATATGAGGCGATATCAATTTCGTCCATTTGACTCAAAACGCTAAGGAAGAGGAGATATGAGGCGATATTGCATTTGAAGTGGAGCTAGAGGTTTTTCTCATTCTCGACCCTGTATACCCCACTTCTTCCATAATGCGACTTAGCGACCAACTGAGTGCACCAACGTCTAAGTCATACGCTAAACGTTTTTTAGTTAAGTTTTTTGTGTTTAATTTCGTCCATTTGACTCAAAACGCTAAGGAAGAGGAGATATGAGGCGATATTGCATTCGAAGTGCTCCTAGAGATTTTTCTCATTCTCGACCCTGTATACCCCACTTCTTCCAAAATGCGACTTAGCGACCAACTTAGTGCACCAACGTCTAAGTCATACGCTAAGCGTTTTTTGTTTAAATTTTTGTTCAATTTCGTTCATTTGACTCAAAACGCTAAGGAAGAGGAGATATGAGGCGATATCAATTTCGTCCATTTGACTCAAAACGCTAAGGAAGAGGAGATATGAGGCGATATTGCATTTGAAGTGGAGCTAGAGGTTTTTCTCATTCTCGACCCTGTATACGCCATTTCTTCCAATATGCGACATAGCCACCAGCTGAGTGCACCAACGTCTAAATCATACTCTAAACGTTCTTTGGTTAAGTTTTTTGTTCAGTTTCGTCTATTTGACTCAAAACGCTAAGGAAAAGGAGATATGAGGCGATATTGCATTTGAAGTGCTCCTAGAGATTTTTCTCATTCTCGACCCTGTATACCCCACTTCTTCCAAAATGCGACTTAGCGACCAACTGAGTGCACCAACGTCTAAGTTATACGCTAAACGTTTTTTGTTTAAGTTTTTTGTTCAGTTTCGTCCATTTGACTCAAAACGCTAAGGAAGAGGAGATATGAGGCGATATTGCATTTGAAGTGCTCCTAGAGATTTTTCTCATTCTCGACCCTGTATACCCCACTTCTTCCAAAATGCGACTTAGCGACCAACTGAGTGCACCAACGTCTAAGTCATACGCTAAACGTTTTTTGGTTCAGTTTTTTGTTCAGTTTCGTCCATTTGACTCAAAACGCTAAGGAAGAGGAGATATGAGGCGATATTGCATTTGAAGTGCTCCTAGAGATTTTTCTCATTCTCGACCCTGTATACCCCACTTCTTCCAAAATGCGACTTAGCGACCAACTTAGTGCACCTACGTCTAAGTCATACGCTAAACGTTTTTTGGTTAAGTTTTTTGTTCAATTTCGTCCATTTGACTCAAAACGCTAAGGAAGAGGAGATATGAGGCGATATTGCATTTGAAGTGGAGCTAGAGGTTTTTCTCATTCTCGACCCTGTATACCCCACTTCTTCCAAAATGCGACTTAGCGACCAACTGAGTGCACCAACGTCTAAGTCATACGCTAAACGTTTTTTTGGTCAAGTTTTTTGTTCAATTTCGTCCATTTGACTCAAAACGCTAAAGAAGAGGAGATATGAGGCGATATTGCATTTGAAGTGCTCCTAGAGATTTTTCTCATTCTCGACCCTTTATACCCCACTTCTTCCAAAATGCGACTTAGCGACCAACTGAGTGCAGCAACGTCTAAGTCATACGCTAAACGTTTTTTCGTTAAGTTTTTTATTCAATTTCGTCCATTTGACTCACAACGCTAAGGAAGAGGAGATATGAGGCGATATTGCATTTGAAGTGGAGCTAGATGTTTTTCTTACAATCGACCCTGTATACCCCACTTCTTCCAAAATGCGACTTAGCGACCAACTGAGTGCAGCACCGTCTAAGTTTTTTGTTCAATTTCGTCCATTTGACTCAAAACGCTAAGGAAGAGGAGATACGAGGCGATATTGCATTTGAAGTGCACCTAAAGATTTTTCTCATTCTCGACCCTGTATACCCCACTTCTTCCAAAATGCGACTTAGCGACCAACTGAGTGCACCAACGTTTAAGTCATACGTTAAACGCTTTTTAGTTAAGTTTTTTGTTCAATTTCGTCCATTTGTCTCAAAACGCTAAGGAAGAGGAGATATGAGGCGATATTGCATTTGAAGTCGGGCTAGAGGTTTTTCTCATTCTCGGCCCTATATACCCCACTCCTTCCAAAATGCGACATAGCGACCAACTGAGTGCACCAACGTTTAAGTCATACGTTAAACGCTTTTTAGTTAAGTTTTTTGTTCAATTTCGTCCATTTGTCTCAAAACGCTAAGGAAGAGGAGATATGAGGCGATATTGCATTTGAAGTCGGGCTAGAGGTTTTTCTCATTCTCGGCCCTATATACCCCACTCCTTCCAAAATGCGACATAGCGACCAGCTGAGTGCACCAACGTCTAAATCATACGCTAAACGTTTTTTGGTTAAGTTTTTTGTTCAATTTCGTCCATTTGACTCAAAACGCTAAGGAAGAGGAGATATGAGGCGATATTGCATTTGAAGTGGAGCTAGATGTTTTTCTTACAATCGACCCTGTATACCCCACTTCTTCCAAAATGCGACTTAGCGACCAACTGAGTGCACCAACGTCTAATTCATACGCTAAACGTTTTTTGTTTAAGTTTTTTGTTCGGTTTCGTCCATTTGACTCAAAACGCTAAGGAAAAGGAGATATGAGGCGATATTGCATTTGAAGTGCTCCTAGAGATTTTTCTCATTCTCGACCCTGTATACCCCAATTCTTCCAAAATGCGACTTAGCGACCAACTTAGTGCACCAACGTCTAAGTCATACGCTAAACGTTTTTTGGTTAAGTTTTTTGTTCAATTTCGTCCATTTGACTCAAAACGCTAAGGAAGAGGAGATATGAGGCGATATTGCATTTGAAGTGGAGCTAGAAGTTTTTCTCATTCTCGGCTCTGTATACCCCATTTCTTCCAAAATGCGACTTAGCGACCAACTGAGTGCACCAACGTCTAAGTCATACGCTAAACGTTTATTGGCTAAGTTTTTTGTTCAATTTCGTCCATTTGACTTAAAAAGCTAAGGAAGAGGAGATATGAGGCGATATTGCATTTGAAGTGGAGCTAGAGGTTTTTCTCATTCTCGACCCTGTATTACCCAATTCTTCCAAAATGCGACTTAGCGACCAACTTAGTGCACCAACGTCTAAGTCATACGCTAAACGTTTTTTGGTTAAGTTTTTTGTTCAATTTCGTCCATTTGACTCAAAACGCTAAGGAAGAGGAGATATGAGGCGATATTGCATTTGAAGTGGAGCTAGAGGTTTTTCTCATTCTCGACCCTGTATACCCCACTTCTTCCAAAATGCGACTTAGCGACCAGCTGAGTGCACCAACGTCTAAGTCATACGCTAAACGTTCTTTGGTTAAGTTTTTTGTTCAGTTTCGTCCATTTGACTCAAAACGCTAAGGAAAAGGAGATATGAGGCGATATTGCATTTGAAGTGCTCCTAGAGATTTTTCTCATTCTCGACCCTGTATACCCCACTTCTTCCAAAATGCGACTTAGCGACCAACTGAGTGCACCAAGGTCTAAGTCATACGCTAAACGTTTTTTGGTTAAGTTTTGTGTTCAATTTCGTCCATTTGACTTGAAAAGCTAAGGAAGAGGAGATATGAGGCGATATTGCATTTGAAGTGGAGCTAGAGGTTTTTCTCATTCTCGACCCTGTATACCCCAATTCTTCCAAAATGCGACTTAGCGACCAACTTAGTGCACCAACGTCTAAGTCATACGCTAAACGTTCTTTGGTTAAGTTTTTTGTTCAGTTTCGTCTATTTGACTCAAAACGCTAAGGAAAAGGAGATATGAGGTGATATTGCATTTGATGTGCTCCTAGAGATTTTTCTCATTCTCGACCCTGTATACCCCACTTCTTCCAAAATGCGACCTAGCGACCAACTTAGTGCACCAACGTCTAAGTCATACGCTAAGCGTTTTTTGTTTAAATTTTTGTTCAATTTCGTTCATTTGACTCAAAACGCTAAGGAAGAGGAGATATGAGGCGATATCAATTTCGTCCATTTGACTCAAAACGCTAAGGAAGAGGAGATATGAGGCGATATTGCATTTGAAGTGGAGCTAGAGGTTTTTCTCATTCTCGACCCTGTATACCCCACTTCTTCCATAATGCGACTTAGCGACCAACTGAGTGCACCAACGTCTAAGTCATACGCTAAACGTTCTTTGGTTAAGTTTTTTGTTCAGTTTCGTCCATTTGACTCAAAACGCTAAGGAAAAGGAGATATGAGGCGATATTGCATTTGAAGTGCTCCTAGAGATTTTTCTCATTCTCGACCCTGTATACCCCACTTCTTCCAAAATGCGACTTAGCGACCAACTGAGTGCACCAACGTCTAAGTCATACGCTAAACGTTCTTTGGTTAAGTTTTTTGTTCAGTTTCGTCCATTTGACTCAAAACGCTAAGGAAGAGGAGATATGAGGCGATATTGCATTTGAAGTGGAGCTAGAGGTTTTTCTCATTCTCGACCCTGTATACCCCACTTCTTCCATAATGCGACTTAGCGACCAACTGAGTGCACCAACGTCTAAGTCATACGCTAAACGTTCTTTGGTTAAGTTTTTTGTTCAGTTTCGTCCATTTGACTCAAAACGCTAAGGAAAAGGAGATATGAGGCGATATTGCATTTGAAGTGCTCCTAGAGATTTTTCTCATTCTCGACCCTGTATACCCCAATTCTTCCAAAATGCGACTTAGCGACCAACTTAGTGCACCAACGTCTAAGTCATACGCTAAACGTTTTTTGGTTAAGTTTTGTGTTCAATTTCGTCCATTTGACTTAAAAAGCTAAGGAAGAGGAGATATGAGGCGATATTGCATTTGAAGTGGAGCTAGAGGTTTTTCTCATTCTCGACCCTGTATACCCCACTTCTTCCAAAATGCGACTTAGCGACCAACTGAGTGCACCAACGTCTAAGTCATACGCTAAACGTTCTTTGGTTAAGTTTTTTGTTCAGTTTCGTCCATTTGACTCAAAACGCTAAGGAAAAGGAGATATGAGGCGATATTGCATTTGAAGTGCTCCTAGAGATTTTTCTCATTCTCGACCCTGTATACCCCACTTCTTCCAAAATGCGACATAGCGACCAACTGAGTGCACCAACGTCTAAGTCATACGCTAAACGTTTTTTGGTTAAGTTTTGTGTTCAATTTCGTCCATTTGACTTAAAAAGCTAAGGAAGAGGAGATATGAGGCGATATTGCATTTGAAGTGGAGCTAGAGGTTTTTCTCATTCTCGACCCTGTATACCCCAATTCTTCCAAAATGCGACTTAGCGACCAACTTAGTGCACCAACGTCTAAGTCATACGCTAAACGTACTTTGGTTAAGTTTTTTGTTCAGTTTCGTCTATTTGACTCAAAACGCTAAGGAAAAGGAGATATGAGGCGATATTGCATTTGATGTGCTCCTAGAGATTTTTCTCATTCTCGACCCTGTATACCCCACTTCTTCCAAAATGCGACTTAGCGACCAACTGAGTGCACCAACGTCTAAGTCATACGTTAAACGCTTTTTAGTTAAGTCTTTTGTTCAATTTCGTCCATTTGTCTCAAAACGCTAAGGAAGAGGAGATATGAGGCGATATTGCATTTGAAGTCGGGCTAGAAGTTTTTCTCATTTTCGGCCCTATATACCCCACTCCTTCCAAAATGCGACATAGCGACCAGCTGAGTGCACCAACGTCTAAATCATACGCTAAACGTTTTTTGGTTAAGTTTTTTGTTCAATTTCGTCCATTTGACTCAAAACGCTAAGGAAGAGGAGATATGAGGCGATATTGCATTTGAAGTGGAGCTAGATGTTTTTCTTACAATCGACCCTGTATACCCCACTTCTTCCAAAATGCGACTTAGCGACCAACTGAGTGCACCAACGTCTAATTCATACGCTAAACGTTTTTTGTTTAAGTTTTTTGTTCGGTTTCGTCCATTTGACTCAAAACGCTAAGGAAAAGGAGATATGAGGCGATATTGCATTTGAAGTGCTCCTAGAGATTTTTCTCATTCTCGACCCTGTATACCCCACTTCTTCCAAAATGCGACTTAGCGACCAACTGAGTGCACCAACGTCTAAGTCATACGCTAAACGTTTTTTTGGTCAAGTTTTTTGTTCAATTTCGTCCATTTGACTCAAAACGCTAAAGAAGAGGAGATATGAGGCGATATTGCATTTGAAGTGCTCCTAGAGATTTTTCTCATTCTCGACCCTTTATACCCCACTTCTTCCAAAATGCGACTTAGCGACCAACTGAGTGCAGCAACGTCTAAGTCATACGCTAAACGTTTTTTGGTTAAGTTTTTTGTTCAATTTCGTCCATTTGACTCAAAACGCTAAGGAAGAGGAGATATGAGGCGATATTGCATTTGAAGTGGAGCTAGAAGTTTTTATCATTCTCGGCTCTGTATACCCCATTTCTTCCAATATGCGACATAGCGACCAGCTGAGTGCACCAACGTCTAAGTCATACGCTAAACGTTTTTTGGTTAAGTTTTGTGTTCAATTTCGTCCATTTGACTTAAAAAGCTAAGGAAGAGGAGATATGAGGCGATATTGCATTTGAAATGGAGCTAGAGGTTTTTCTCATTCTCGACCCTGTATACCCCAATTCTTCCAAAATGCGACTTAGCGACCAACTTAGTGCACCAACGTCTAAGTCATACGCTAAACGTTTTTTGGTTAAGTTTTTTGTTCAATTTCGTCCATTTGACTCACAACGCTAAGGAAGAGGAGATATGAGGCGATATTGCATTTGAAATGGAGCTAGAGGTTTTTCTCATTCTCGACCCTGTATACCCCAATTCTTCCAAAATGCGACTTAGCGACCAACTTAGTGCACCAACGTCTAAGTCATACGCTAAACGTTTTTTGGTTAAGTTTTTTGTTCAATTTCGTCCATTTGACTCAAAACGCTAAGGAAGAGGAGATATGAGGCGATATTGCATTTGAAGTGGAGCTAGAAGTTTTTATCATTCTCGGCTCTGTATACCCCATTTCTTCCAATATGCGACATAGCGACCAGCTGAGTGCACCAACGTCTAAGTCATACGCTAAACGTTTTTTGGTTAAGTTTTGTGTTCAATTTCGTCCATTTGACTTAAAAAGCTAAGGAAGAGGAGATATGAGGCGATATTGCATTTGAAGTGGAGCTAGAGGTTTTTCTCATTCTCGACCCTGTATACCCCACTTCTTCCAAAATGCGACTTAGCGACCAACTGAGTGCACCAACGTCTAAGTCATACGCTAAACGTTCTTTGGTTAAGTTTTTTGTTCAGTTTCGTCCATTTGACTCAAAACGCTAAGGAAAAGGAGATATGAGGCGATATTGCATTTGAAGTGCTCCTAGAGATTTTTCTCATTCTCGACCCTGTATACCCCACTTCTTCCAAAATGCGACTTAGCGACCAACTGAGTGCACCAACGTCTAAGTCATACGCTAAACGTTTTTTGGTTAAGTTTTGTGTTCAATTCCGTCCATTTGACTTGAAAAGCTAAGGAAGAGGAGATATGAGGCGATATTGCATTTGAAGTGGAGCTAGAGGTTTTTCTCATTCTCGACCCTGTATACCCCAATTCTTCCAAAATGCGACTTAGCGACCAACTTAGTGCACCAACGTCTAAGTCATACGCTAAACGTTCTTTGGTTAAGTTTTTTGTTCAGTTTCGTCTATTTGACTCAAAACGCTAAGGAAAAGGAGATATGAGGCGATATTGCATTTGATGTGCTCCTAGAGATTTTTCTCATTCTCGACCCTGTATACCCCACTTCTTCCAAAATGCGACTTAGCGACCAACTTAGTGCACCAACGTCTAAGTCATACGCTAAGCGTTTTTTGTTTAAATTTTTGTTCAATTTCGTTCATTTGACTCAAAACGCTAAGGAAGAGGAGATATGAGGCGATATCAATTTCGTCCATTTGACTCAAAACGCTAAGGAAGAGGAGATATGAGGCGATATTGCATTTGAAGTGGAGCTAGAGGTTTTTCTCATTCTCGACCCTGTATACCCCACTTCTTCCATAATGCGACTTAGCGACCAACTGAGTGCACCAACGTCTAAGTCATACGCTAAACGTTTTTTAGTTAAGTTTTTTGTGTTTAATTTCGTCCATTTGACTCAAAACGCTAAGGAAGAGGAGATATGAGGCGATATTGCATTCGAAGTGCTCCTAGAGATTTTTCTCATTCTCGACCCTGTATACCCCACTTCTTCCAAAATGCGACTTAGCGACCAACTTAGTGCACCAACGTCTAAGTCATACGCTAAGCGTTTTTTGTTTAAATTTTTGTTCAATTTCGTTCATTTGACTCAAAACGCTAAGGAAGAGGAGATATGAGGCGATATCAATTTCGTCCATTTGACTCAAAACGCTAAGGAAGAGGAGATATGAGGCGATATTGCATTTGAAGTGGAGCTAGAGGTTTTTCTCATTCTCGACCCTGTATACGCCATTTCTTCCAATATGCGACATAGCCACCAGCTGAGTGCACCAACGTCTAAATCATACTCTAAACGTTCTTTGGTTAAGTTTTTTGTTCAGTTTCGTCTATTTGACTCAAAACGCTAAGGAAAAGGAGATATGAGGCGATATTGCATTTGAAGTGCTCCTAGAGATTTTTCTCATTCTCGACCCTGTATACCCCACTTCTTCCAAAATGCGACTTAGCGACCAACTGAGTGCACCAACGTCTAAGTTATACGCTAAACGTTTTTTGTTTAAGTTTTTTGTTCAGTTTCGTCCATTTGACTCAAAACGCTAAGGAAGAGGAGATATGAGGCGATATTGCATTTGAAGTGCTCCTAGAGATTTTTCTCATTCTCGACCCTGTATACCCCACTTCTTCCAAAATGCGACTTAGCGACCAACTGAGTGCACCAACGTCTAAGTCATACGCTAAACGTTTTTTGGTTCAGTTTTTTGTTCAGTTTCGTCCATTTGACTCAAAACGCTAAGGAAGAGGAGATATGAGGCGATATTGCATTTGAAGTGCTCCTAGAGATTTTTCTCATTCTCGACCCTGTATACCCCACTTCTTCCAAAATGCGACTTAGCGACCAACTTAGTGCACCTACGTCTAAGTCATACGCTAAACGTTTTTTGGTTAAGTTTTTTGTTCAATTTCGTCCATTTGACTCAAAACGCTAAGGAAGAGGAGATATGAGGCGATATTGCATTTGAAGTGGAGCTAGAGGTTTTTCTCATTCTCGACCCTGTATACCCCACTTCTTCCAAAATGCGACTTAGCGACCAACTGAGTGCACCAACGTCTAAGTCATACGCTAAACGTTTTTTTGGTCAAGTTTTTTGTTCAATTTCGTCCATTTGACTCAAAACGCTAAAGAAGAGGAGATATGAGGCGATATTGCATTTGAAGTGCTCCTAGAGATTTTTCTCATTCTCGACCCTTTATACCCCACTTCTTCCAAAATGCGACTTAGCGACCAACTGAGTGCAGCAACGTCTAAGTCATACGCTAAACGTTTTTTCGTTAAGTTTTTTATTCAATTTCGTCCATTTGACTCACAACGCTAAGGAAGAGGAGATATGAGGCGATATTGCATTTGAAGTGGAGCTAGATGTTTTTCTTACAATCGACCCTGTATACCCCACTTCTTCCAAAATGCGACTTAGCGACCAACTGAGTGCAGCACCGTCTAAGTTTTTTGTTCAATTTCGTCCATTTGACTCAAAACGCTAAGGAAGAGGAGATACGAGGCGATATTGCATTTGAAGTGCACCTAAAGATTTTTCTCATTCTCGACCCTGTATACCCCACTTCTTCCAAAATGCGACTTAGCGACCAACTTAGTGCACCAATGTCTAAGTCATACGCTAAACGTTTTTTTGTTTAAATTTTTGTTCAATTTCGTCCATTTGACTCAAAACGCTAAGGAAGAGGAGATATGAGCCGATATGGCATTTGAAGTGCACCTAGAGATTTTTCTCATTCTCGACCCTGTATGCCCCACTTCTTGCAAAATACGACTTAGCGACCAACTTAGTGCACCAACGTCTAAGTCATGCGCTAAAAGTTTTTTGGTTAAGTTCGTTGTTCAATTTCGTCCATTTGACTCAAAACGCAAAGGAAGAGGAGATATGAGGCGATATTGCATTTGAAGTGCTCCTAGAGATTTTTCTCATTCTCGACCCTGTATACCCCACTTCTTCCTAAATGCGACTTAGCGGACAACTGAGTGCACCAACGTCTAGGTCATACGCTAAACGTTTTTTTGTTATGTTTTTTGTTCAATTTCGTCCATTTGACTCAAAACGCTAAGGAAGAGGAGATATGAGGCGATATTGCATTTGAAGTGGAGTTAGAGGTTTTTCTCATTCTCGGCCCTGTATACCCCACTTCTTCCAAAATGCGACATAGCGACCAACTGAGTGCACCAACGTTTAAGTCATACGTTAAACGCTTTTTAGTTAAGTCTTTTGTTCAATTTCGTCCATTTGTCTCAAAACGCTAAGGAAGAGGAGATATGAGGCGATATTGCATTTGAAGTCGGGCTAGAAGTTTTTCTCATTTTCGGCCCTATATACCCCACTCCTTCCAAAATGCGACATAGCGACCAGCTGAGTGCACCAACGTCTAAATCATACGCTAAACGTTTTTTGGTTAAGTTTTTTGTTCAATTTCGTCCATTTGACTCAAAACGCTAAGGAAGAGGAGATATGAGGCGATATTGCATTTGAAGTGGAGCTAGATGTTTTTCTTACAATCGACCCTGTATACCCCACTTCTTCCAAAATGCGACTTAGCGACCAACTGAGTGCACCAACGTCTAATTCATACGCTAAACGTTTTTTGTTTAAGTTTTTTGTTCGGTTTCGTCCATTTGACTCAAAACGCTAAGGAAAAGGAGATATGAGGCGATATTGCATTTGAAGTGCTCCTAGAGATTTTTCTCATTCTCGACCCTGTATACCCCACTTCTTCCAAAATGCGACTTAGCGACCAACTGAGTGCACCAACGTCTAAGTCATACGCTAAACGTTTTTTTGGTCAAGTTTTTTGTTCAATTTCGTCCATTTGACTCAAAACGCTAAAGAAGAGGAGATATGAGGCGATATTGCATTTGAAGTGCTCCTAGAGATTTTTCTCATTCTCGACCCTTTATACCCCACTTCTTCCAAAATGCGACTTAGCGACCAACTGAGTGCAGCAACGTCTAAGTCATACGCTAAACGTTTTTTGGTTAAGTTTTTTATTCAATTTCGTCCATTTGACTCACAACGCTAAGGAAGAGGAGATATGAGGCGATATTGCATTTGAAATGGAGCTAGAGGTTTTTCTCATTCTCGACCCTGTATACCCCAATTCTTCCAAAATGCGACTTAGCGACCAACTTAGTGCACCAACGTCTAAGTCATACGCTAAACGTTTTTTGGTTAAGTTTTTTGTTCAATTTCGTCCATTTGACTCAAAACGCTAAGGAAGAGGAGATATGAGGCGATATTGCATTTGAAGTGGAGCTAGAAGTTTTTCTCATTCTCGGCTCTGTATACCCCATTTCTTCCAATATGCGACATAGCGACCAGCTGAGTGCACCAACGTCTAAGTCATACGCTAAACGTTTTTTGGTTAAGTTTTGTGTTCAATTTCGTCCATTTGACTTAAAAAGCTAAGGAAGAGGAGATATGAGGCGATATTGCATTTGAAGTGGAGCTAGAGGTTTTTCTCATTCTCGACCCTGTATACCCCACTTCTTCCAAAATGCGACTTAGCGACCAACTGAGTGCACCAACGTCTAAGTCATACGCTAAACGTTCTTTGGTTAAGTTTTTTGTTCAGTTTCGTCCATTTGACTCAAAACGCTAAGGAAAAGGAGATATGAGGCGATATTGCATTTGAAGTGCTCCTAGAGATTTTTCTCATTCTCGACCCTGTATACCCCACTTCTTCCAAAATGCGACTTAGCGACCAACTGAGTGCACCAAGGTCTAAGTCATACGCTAAACGTTTTTTGGTTAAGTTTTGTGTTCAATTTCGTCCATTTGACTTGAAAAGCTAAGGAAGAGGAGATATGAGGCGATATTGCATTTGAAGTGGAGCTAGAGGTTTTTCTCATGCTCGACCCTGTATACCCCAATTCTTCCAAAATGCGACTTAGCGACCAACTTAGTGCACCAACGTCTAAGTCATACGCTAAACGTTCTTTGGTTAAGTTTTTTGTTCAGTTTCGTCTATTTGACTCAAAACGCTAAGGAAAAGGAGATATGAGGTGATATTGCATTTGATGTGCTCCTAGAGATTTTTCTCATTCTCGACCCTGTATACCCCACTTCTTCCAAAATGCGACCTAGCGACCAACTTAGTGCACCAACGTCTAAGTCATACGCTAAGCGTTTTTTGTTTAAATTTTTGTTCAATTTCGTTCATTTGACTCAAAACGCTAAGGAAGAGGAGATATGAGGCGATATTGCATTTGAAGTGCTCCTAGAGATTTTTCTCATTCTCGACCCTGTATACCCCACTTCTTCCAAAATGCGACTTAGCGACCAACTGAGTGCACCAACGTCTAAGTCATACGCTAAGCGTTTTTTGTTTAAATTTTTGTTCAATTTCGTCCATTTGACTCAAAACGCTAAGGAAGAGAAGATATGAGGCGATATTGCATTTGAAGTGCTCCTAGAGATTTTTCTCATTCTCGACCCTGTATACCCCACTTCTTCCAAAATGCGACTTAGCGACCAACTAAGTGCACCAACGTCTAAGTCATACGCTAAACGTTTTTTTGTTAAGTTTTTTGTTCAATTTCGTCCATTTGACTCAAAACGCTAAGGAAGAGGAGATATGAGACGATATTGCATTTGAAGTGGAGCTAGAGGTTTTTCTCATTCTCGACCCTGTATACCCCACTTCTTCCATAATGCGACTTAGCGACCAACTGAGTGCACCAACGTCTAAGTCATACGCTAAACGTTTTTTAGTTAAGTTTTTTGTGTTTAATTTCGTCCATTTGACTCAAAACGCTAAGGAAGAGGAGATATGAGACGATATTGCATTCGAAGTGCTCCTAGAGATTTTTCTCATTCTCGACCCTGTATACCCCACTTCTTCCAAAATGCGACTTAGCGACCAACTTAGTGCACCAACGTCTAAGTCATACGCTAAGCGTTTTTTGTTTAAATTTTTGTTCAATTTCGTTCATTTGACTCAAAACGCTAAGGAAGAGGAGATATGAGGCGATATTGCATTCGAAGTGCTCCTAGAGATTTTTCTCATTCTCGACCCTGTATACCCCACTTCTTCCAAAATGCGACTTAGCGACCAACTTAGTGCACCAACGTCTAAGTCATACGCTAAGCGTTTTTTGTTTAAATTTTTGTTCAATTTCGTCCATTTGACTTAAAAAGCTAAGGAAGACGAGATATGAGGCTATATTGCATTTGAAGTGCACCGAAAGATTTTTCTCATTTTCGACCCTGTATACCCCACTTCTTCCAAAATGCGACTTAGCGACCAACTTAGTGCACCAACGTCTAAGTCATACGCTAAACGTTTTTTTGTTAAAATTTTTGTTCAGTTTCGTCTATTTGACTCAAAACGCTAAGGAAGAGGAGATATGAGGCGATATTGCATTTGAAGTGGAGCTAGAGGTTTTTCTCATTCTCGACCCTGTATACGCCATTTCTTCCAATATGCGACATAGCCACCAGCTGAGTGCACCAACGTCTAAATCATACTCTAAACGTTCTTTGGTTAAGTTTTTTGTTCAGTTTCGTCTATTTGACTCAAAACGCTAAGGAAAAGGAGATATGAGGCGATATTGCATTTGAAGTGCTCCTAGAGATTTTTCTCATTCTCGACCCTGTATACCCCACTTCTTCCAAAATGCGACTTAGCGACCAACTGAGTGCACCAACGTCTAAGTCATACGCTAAACGTTTTTTGTTTAAGTTTTTTGTTCAGTTTCGTCCATTTGACTCAAAACGCTAAGGAAGAGGAGATATGAGGCGATATAGCATTTGAAGTGCTCCTAGAGATTTTTCTCATTCTCGACCCTGTATACCCCACTTCTTCCAAAATGCGACTTAGCGACCAACTGAGTGCACCAACGTCTAAGTCATACGCTAAACGTTCTTTGGTTAAGTTTTTTGTTCAGTTTCGTCCATTTGACTCAAAACGCTAAGGAAAAGGAGATATGAGGCGATATTGCATTTGAAGTGCTCCTAGAGATTTTTCTCATTCTCGACCCTGTATACCCCACTTCTTCCAAAATGCGACTTAGCGACCAACTGAGTGCACCAACGTCTAAGTCATACGCTAAACGTTTTATGCTTAAGTTTTTTGTTCAATTTCGTCCATTTGACTCAAAACGCTAAGGAAGAGGAGATATGAGGCGATATTGCATTTGAAGTGCTCCTAGAGATTTTTCTCATTCTCGACCCTGTATGCCCCACTTCTTGCAAAATGCGACTTAGCGACCAACTTAGTGCACCAACGTCTAAGTCATGCGTTAAAAGTTTTTTGGTTAAGTTCGTTGTTCAATTTCGTCCATTTGACTCAAAACGCAAAGGAAGAGGAGATATGAGGCGATATTGCATTTGAAGTCGGGCTAGAAGTTTTTCTCATTCTCGGCCCTATATACCCCACTCCTTCCAAAATGCGACATAGCGACCAGCTGAGTGCACCAACGTCTAAATCATACGCTAAACGTTTTTTGGTTAAGTTTTTTGTTCAATTTCGTCCATTTGACTCAAAACGCTAAGGAAGAGGAGATATGAGGCGATATTGCATTTGAAGTGGAGCTAGATGTTTTTCTTACAATCGACCCTGTATACCCCACTTCTTCCAAAATGCGACTTAGCGACCAACTGAGTGCACCAACGTCTAATTCATACGCTAAACGTTTTTTGTTTAAGTTTTTTGTTCGGTTTCGTCCATTTGACTCAAAACGCTAAGGAAAAGGAGATATGAGGCGATATTGCATTTGAAGTGCTCCTAGAGATTTTTCTCATTCTCGACCCTGTATACCCCACTTCTTCCAAAATGCGACTTAGCGACCAACTGAGTGCACCAACGTCTAAGTCATACGCTAAACGTTTTATGCTTAAGTTTTTTGTTCAATTTCGTCCATTTGACTCAAAACGCTAAGGAAGAGGAGATATGAGGCGATATTGCATTTGAAGTGCTCCTAGAGATTTTTCTCATTCTCGACCCTGTATGCCCCACTTCTTGCAAAATGCGACTTAGCGACCAACTTAGTGCACCAACGTCTAAGTCATGCGCTAAAAGTTTTTTGGTTAAGTTCGTTGTTCAATTTCGTCCATTTGACTCAAAACGCAAAGGAAGAGGAGATATGAGGCGATATTGCATTTGAAGTGCTCCTAGAGATTTTTCTCATTCTCGACCCTGTATACCCCACTCCTTCCAAAATGCGACTTAGCGAACAACTGAGTGCACCAACGTCTAGGTCATACGCTAAACGTTTTTTGTTTAAGTTTTTTGTGCAGTTTCGTCCATTTGACTCAAAACGCTAAGGAAGAGGAGATATGAGGCGATATTGCATTTGAAGTCGGGCTAGAAGTTTTTCTCATTCTCGGCCCTATATACCCCACTCCTTCCAAAATGCGACATAGCGACCAGCTGAGTGCACCAACGTCTAAATCATACGCTAAACGTTTTTTGGTTAAGTTTTTTGTTCAATTTCGTCCATTTGACTCAAAACGCTAAGGAAGAGGAGATATGAGGCGATATTGCATTTGAAGTGGAGCTAGATGTTTTTCTTACAATCGACCCTGTATACCCCACTTCTTCCAAAATGCGACTTAGCGACCAACTGAGTGCACCAACGTCTAATTCATACGCTAAACGTTTTTTGTTTAAGTTTTTTGTTCGGTTTCGTCCATTTGACTCAAAACGCTAAGGAAAAGGAGATATGAGGCGATATTGCATTTGAAGTGCTCCTAGAGATTTTTCTCATTCTCGACCCTGTATACCCCACTTCTTCCAAAATGCGACTTAGCGACCAACTGAGTGCACCAACGTCTAAGTCATACGCTAAACGTTTTTTGTTTAAGTTTTTTGTGCAGTTTCGTCCATTTGACTCAAAACGCTAAGGAAGAGGAGATATGAGGCGATATTGCATTTGAAGTGCTCCTAGAGATTTTTCTCATTCTCGACCCTGTATACCCCACTTCTTCCAAAATGCGACTTACCGACCAACTGAGTGCACCAACGTCTAAGTCATACGCTAAACGTTTTTTTGGTCAAGTTTTTTGTTCAATTTCGTCCATTTGACTCAAAACGCTAAGGAAGAGGAGATATGAGGCGATATTGCATTTGAAGTGCTCCTAGAGATTTTTCTCATTCTCGACCCTGTATGCCCCACTTCTTGCAAAATGCGACTTAGCGACCAACTTAGTGCACCAACGTCTAAGTCATGCGCTAAAAGTTTTTTGGTTAAGTTCGTTGTTCAATTTCGTCCATTTGACTCAAAACGCAAAGGAAGAGGAGATATGAGGCGATATTGCATTTGAAGTCGGGCTAGAAGTTTTTCTCATTCTCGGCCCTATATACCCCACTCCTTCCAAAATGCGACATAGCGACCAGCTGAGTGCACCAACGTCTAAATCATACGCTAAACGTTTTTTGGTTAAGTTTTTTGTTCAATTTCGTCCATTTGACTCAAAACGCTAAGGAAGAGGAGATATGAGGCGATATTGCATTTGAAGTGGAGCTAGATGTTTTTCTTACAATCGACCCTGTATACCCCACTTCTTCCAAAATGCGACTTAGCGACCAACTGAGTGCACCAACGTCTAATTCATACGCTAAACGTTTTTTGTTTAAGTTTTTTGTTCGGTTTCGTCCATTTGACTCAAAACGCTAAGGAAAAGGAGATACGAGGCGATATTGCATTTGAAGTGCTCCTAGAGATTTTTCTCATTCTCGACCCTGTATACCCCACTTCTTCCAAAATGCGACTTAGCGACCAACTGAGTGCACCAACGTCTAAGTCATACGCTAAACGTTTTATGCTTAAGTTTTTTGTTCAATTTCGTCCATTTGACTCAAAACGCTAAGGAAGAGGAGATATGAGGCGATATTGCATTTGAAGTGCTCCTAGAGATTTTTCTCATTCTCGACCCTGTATGCCCCACTTCTTGCAAAATGCGACTTAGCGACCAACTTAGTGCACCAACGTCTAAGTCATGCGCTAAAAGTTTTTTGGTTAAGTTCGTTGTTCAATTTCGTCCATTTGACTCAAAACGCAAAGGAAGAGGAGATATGAGGCGATATTGCATTTGAAGTGCTCCTAGAGATTTTTCTCATTCTCGACCCTGTATACCCCACTCCTTCCAAAATGCGACTTAGCGAACAACTGAGTGCACCAACGTCTAGGTCATACGCTAAACGTTTTTTGTTTAAGTTTTTTGTGCAGTTTCGTCCATTTGACTCAAAACGCTAAGGAAGAGGAGATATGAGGCGATATTGCATTTGAAGTCGGGCTAGAAGTTTTTCTCATTCTCGGCCCTATATACCCCACTCCTTCCAAAATGCGACATAGCGACCAGCTGAGTGCACCAACGTCTAAATCATACGCTAAACGTTTTTTGGTTAAGTTTTTTGTTCAATTTCGTCCATTTGACTCAAAACGCTAAGGAAGAGGAGATATGAGGCGATATTGCATTTGAAGTGGAGCTAGATGTTTTTCTTACAATCGACCCTGTATACCCCACTTCTTCCAAAATGCGACTTAGCGACCAACTGAGTGCACCAACGTCTAATTCATACGCTAAACGTTTTTTGTTTAAGTTTTTTGTTCGGTTTCGTCCATTTGACTCAAAACGCTAAGGAAAAGGAGATATGAGGCGATATTGCATTTGAAGTGCTCCTAGAGATTTTTCTCATTCTCGACCCTGTATACCCCACTTCTTCCAAAATGCGACTTAGCGACCAACTGAGTGCACCAACGTCTAAGTCATACGCTAAACGTTTTTTGTTTAAGTTTTTTGTGCAGTTTCGTCCATTTGACTCAAAACGCTAAGGAAGAGGAGATATGAGGCGATATTGCATTTGAAGTGCTCCTAGAGATTTTTCTCATTCTCGACCCTGTATACCCCACTTCTTCCAAAATGCGACTTACCGACCAACTGAGTGCACCAACGTCTAAGTCATACGCTAAACGTTTTTTTGGTCAAGTTTTTTGTTCAATTTCGTCCATTTGACTCAAAACGCTAAAGAAGAGGAGATATGAGGCGATATTGCATTTGAAGTGCTTCTAGAGATTTTTCTCATTCTCGACCCTTTATACCCCACTTCTTCCAAAATGCGACTTACCGACCAACTGAGTGCAGCAACGTCTAAGTCATACGCTAAACGTTTTTTGGTTAAGTTTTTTATTCAATTTCGTCCATTTGACTCACAACGCTAAGGAAGAGGAGATATGAGGCGATATTGCATTTGAAGTGGAGCTAGATGTTTTTCTTACAATCGACCCTGTATACCCCACTTCTTCCAAAATGCGACTTAGCGACCAACTGAGTGCAGCAACGTCTAAGTTTTTTGTTCAATTTCGTCCATTTGACTCAAAACGCTAAGGAAGAGGAGATACGAGGCGATATTGCATTTGAAGTGCACCTAAAGATTTTTCTCATTCTCGACCCTGTATACCCCACTTCTTCCAAAATGCGACTTAGCGACCAACTTAGTGCACCAACGTCTAAGTCATACGCTAAACGTTTTTTTGTTTAAATTTTTGTTCAATTTCGTCCATTTGACTCAAAACGCTAAGGAAGAGGAGATATGAGCCGATATGGCATTTGAAGTGCACCTAGAGATTTTTCTCATTCTCGACCCTGTATGCCCCACTTCTTGCAAAATGCGACTTAGCGACCAACTTAGTGCACCAACGTCTAAGTCATGCGCTAAAAGTTTTTTGGTTAAGTTCGTTGTTCAATTTCGTCCATTTGACTCAAAACGCAAAGGAAGAGGAGATATGAGGCGATATTGCATTTGAAGTGCTCCTAGAGATTTTTCTCATTCTCGACCCTGTATACCCCACTTCTTCCAAAATGCGACTTAGCGAACAACTGAGTGCACCAACGTCTAGGTCATACGCTAAACGTTTTTTGTTTAAGTTTTTTGTGCAGTTTCGTCCATTTGACTCAAAACGCTAAGGAAGAGGAGATATGAGGCGATATTGCATTTGAAGTCGGGCTAGAAGTTTTTCTCATTCTCGGCCCTATATACCCCACTCCTTCCAAAATG
Organism: Xylota segnis; assembly: GCA_963583995.1. Taxonomy (NCBI): domain Eukaryota; kingdom Metazoa; phylum Arthropoda; class Insecta; order Diptera; family Syrphidae; genus Xylota; species Xylota segnis. Next base: position 61,326,221 of record OY757237.1, read on the forward strand.
CGACATAGCGACCAGCTGAGTGCACCAACGTCTAAATCATACGCTAAACGTTTTTTGATTAAGTTTTTTGTTCAATTTCGTCCATTTGACTCAAAACGCTAAGGAAGAGGAGATATGAGGCGATATTGCATTTGAAGTGGAGCTAGATGTTTTTCTTACAATCGACCCTGTATACCCCACTTCTTCCAAAATGCGACTTAGCGACCAACTGAGTGCACCAACGTCTAATTCATACGCTAAACGTTTTTTGTTTAAGTTTTTTGTTCGGTTTCGTCCATTTGACTCAAAACGCTAAGGAAAAGGAGATATGAGGCGATATTGCATTTGAAGTGCTCCTAGAGATTTTTCTCATTCTCGACCCTGTATACCCCACTTCTTCCAAAATGCGACTTAGCGACCAACTGAGTGCACCAACGTCTAAGTCATACGCTAAACGTTTTTTGTTTAAGTTTTTTGTGCAGTTTCGTCCATTTGACTCAAAACGCTAAGGAAGAGGAGATATGAGGCGATATTGCATTTGAAGTGCTCCTAGAGATTTTTCTCATTCTCGACCCTGTATACCCCACTTCTTCCAAAATGCGACTTAGCGACCAACTGAGTGCACCAACGTCTAAGTCATACGCTAAACGTTTTTTTGGTCAAGTTTTTTGTTCAATTTCGTCCATTTGACTCAAAACGCTAAAGAAGAGGAGATATGAGGCGATATTGCATTTGAAGTGCTTCTAGAGATTTTTCTCATTCTCGACCCTTTATACCCCACTTCTTCCAAAATGCGACTTAGCGACCAACTGAGTGCAGCAACGTCTAAGTCATACGCTAAACGTTTTTTGGTTAAGTTTTTTATTCAATTTCGTCCATTTGACTCACAACGCTAAGGAAGAGGAGATATGAGGCGATATTGCATTTGAAGTGGAGCTAGATGTTTTTCTTACAATCGACCCTGTATACCCCACTTCTTCCAAAATGCGACTTAGCGACCAACTGAGTGCAGCAACGTCTAAGTTTTTTGTTCAATTTCGTCCATTTGACTCAAAACGCTAAGGAAGAGGAGATACGAGGCGATATTGCATTTGAAGTGCACCTAAAGATTTTTCTCATTCTCGACCCTGTATACCCCACTTCTTCCAAAATGCGACTTAGCGACCAACTTAGTGCACCAACGTCTAAGTCATACGCTAAACGTTTTTTTGTTTAAATTTTTGTTCAATTTCGTCCATTTGACTCAAAACGCTAAGGAAGAGGAGATATGAGGCGATATTGCATTTGAAGTGCACCTAGAGATTTTTCTCATTCTCGACCCTGTATGCCCCACTTCTTGCAAAATGCGACTTAGCGACCAACTTAGTGCACCAACGTCTAAGTCATGCGCTAAAAGTTTTTTGGTTAAGTTCGTTGTTCAATTTCGTCCATTTGACTCAAAACGCAAAGGAAGAGGAGATATGAGGCGATATTGCATTTGAAGTGCTCCTAGAGATTTTTCTCATTCTCGACCCTGTATACCCCACTTCTTCCAAAATGCGACTTAGCGAACAACTGAGTGCACCAACGTCTAGGTCATACGCTAAACGTTTTTTAGTTAAGTTTTTTGTGTTTAATTTCGTCCATTTGACTCAAAACGCTAAGGAAGAGGAGATATGAGACGATATTGCATTCGAAGTGCTCCTAGAGATTTTTCTCATTCTCGACCCTGTATACCCCACTTCTTCCAAAATGCGACTTAGCGACCAACTTAGTGCACCAACGTCTAAGTCATACGCTAAGCGTTTTTTGTTTAAATTTTTGTTCAATTTCGTTCATTTGACTCAAAACGCTAAGGAAGAGGAGATATGAGGCGATATTGCATTCGAAGTGCTCCTAGAGATTTTTCTCATTCTCGACCCTGTATACCCCACTTCTTCCAAAATGCGACTTAGCGACCAACTTAGTGCACCAACGTCTAAGTCATACGCTAAGCGTTTTTTGTTTAAATTTTTGTTCAATTTCGTTCATTTGACTCAAAACGCAAAGGAAGAGGAGATATGAGGCGATATTGCATTTGAAGTGCTCCTAGAGATTTTTCTCATTCTCGACCCTGTATACCCCACTTCTTCCAAAATGCGACTTAGCGACCAACTGAGTGCACCAACGTCTAAGTCATACGCTAAACGTTTTTTGTTTAAGTTTTTTGTGCAGTTTCGTCCATTTGACTCAAAACGCTAAGGAAGAGGAGATATGAGGCGATATTGCATTTGAAGTCGGGCTAGAAGTTTTTCTCATTCTCGGCCCTATATACCCCACTCCTTCCAAAATGCGACATAGCGACCAGCTGAGTGCACCAACGTCTAAATCATACGCTAAACGTTTTTTGGTTAAGTTTTTTGTTCAATTTCGTCCATTTGACTCAAAACGCTAAGGAAGAAGAGATATGAGGCGATATTGCATTTGAAGTGGAGCTAGATGTTTTTCTTACAATCGACCCTGTATACCCCACTTCTTCCAAAATGCGACTTAGCGACCAACTGAGTGCACCAACGTCTAATTCATACGCTAAACGTTTTTTGTTTAAGTTTTTTGTTCGGTTTCGTCCATTTGACTCAAAACGCTAAGGAAAAGTAGATATGAGGCGATATTGCATTTGAAGTGCTCCTAGAGATTTTTCTCATTCTCGACCCTGTATACCCCACTTCTTCCAAAATGCGACTTAGCGACCAACTGAGTGCACCAACGTCTAAGTAATACGCTAAACGTTTTTTGTTTAAGTTTTTTGTGCAGTTTCGTCCATTTGACTCAAAACGCTAAGGAAGAGGAGATATGAGGCGATATTGCATTTGAAGTGCTCCTAGAGATTTTTCTCATTCTCGACCCTGTATACCCCACTTCTTCCAAAATGCGACTTAGCGACCAACTGAGTGCACCAACGTCTAAGTCATACGCTAAACGTTTATTCGTTAAGTTTTTTGTTCAATTTCGTCCATTTGACTTAAAAAGCTAAGGAAGAGGAGATATGAGGCGATATTGCATTTGAAGTGGAGCTAGAGGTTTTTCTCATTCTCGACCCTGTATACCCCAATTCTTCCAAAATGCGACTTAGCGACCAACTTAGTGCACCAACGTCTAAGTCATGCGCTAAAAGTTTTTTGGTTAAGTTCGTTGTTCAATTTCGTCCATTTGACTCAAAACGCAAAGGAAGAGGAGATATGAGGCGATATTGCATTTGAAGTGCTCCTAGAGATTTTTCTCATTCTCGACCCTGTATACCCCACTTCTTCCAAAATGCGACTTAGCGAACAACTAAGTGCACCAACGTCTAGGTCATACGCTAAACGTTTTTTAGTTAAGTTTTTTGTGTTTAATTTCGTCCATTTGACTCAAAACGCTAAGGAAGAGGAGATATGAGACGATATTGCATTCGAAGTGCTCCTAGAGATTTTTCTCATTCTCGACCCTGTATACCCCACTTCTTCCAAAATGCGACTTAGCGACCAACTTAGTGCACCAACGTCTAAGTCATACGCTAAGCGTTTTTTGTTTAAATTTTTGTTCAATTTCGTTCATTTGACTCAAAACGCTAAGGAAGAGGAGATATGAGGCGATATTGCATTCGAAGTGCTCCTAGAGATTTTTCTCATTCTCGACCCTGTATACCCCACTTCTTCCAAAATGCGACTTAGCGACCAACTTAGTGCACCAACGTCTAAGTCATACGCTAAGCGTTTTTTGTTTAAATTTTTGTTCAATTTCGTTCATTTGACTCAAAACGCAAAGGAAGAGGAGATATGAGGCGATATTGCATTTGAAGTGCTCCTAGAGATTTTTCTCATTCTCGACCCTGTATACCCCACTTCTTCCAAAATGCGACTTAGCGACCAACTGAGTGCACCAACGTCTAAGTCATACGCTAAACGTTTTTTGTTTAAGTTTTTTGTGCAGTTTCGTCCATTTGACTCAAAACGCTAAGGAAGAGGAGATATGAGGCGATATTGCATTTGAAGTCGGGCTAGAAGTTTTTCTCATTCTCGGCCCTATATACCCCACTCCTTCCAAAATGCGACATAGCGACCAGCTGAGTGCACCAACGTCTAAATCATACGCTAAACGTTTTTTGGTTAAGTTTTTTGTTCAATTTCGTCCATTTGACTCAAAACGCTAAGGAAGAAGAGATATGAGGCGATATTGCATTTGAAGTGGAGCTAGATGTTTTTCTTACAATCGACCCTGTATACCCCACTTCTTCCAAAATGCGACTTAGCGACCAACTGAGTGCACCAACGTCTAATTCATACGCTAAACGTTTTTTGTTTAAGTTTTTTGTTCGGTTTCGTCCATTTGACTCAAAACGCTAAGGAAAAGGAGATATGAGGCGATATTGCATTTGAAGTGCTCCTAGAGATTTTTCTCATTCTCGACCCTGTATACCCCACTTCTTCCAAAATGCGACTTAGCGACCAACTGAGTGCACCAACGTCTAAGTAATACGCTAAACGTTTTTTGTTTAAGTTTTTTGTGCAGTTTCGTCCATTTGACTCAAAACGCTAAGGAAGAGGAGATATGAGGCGATATTGCATTTGAAGTGCTCCTAGAGATTTTTCTCATTCTCGACCCTGTATACCCCACTTCTTCCAAAATGCGACTTAGCGACCAACTGAGTGCACCAACGTCTAAGTCATACGCTAAACGTTTATTCGTTAAGTTTTTTGTTCAATTTCGTCCATTTGACTTAAAAAGCTAAGGAAGAGGAGATATGAGGCGATATTGCATTTGAAGTGGAGCTAGAGGTTTTTCTCATTCTCGACCCTGTATACCCCAATTCTTCCAAAATGCGACTTAGCGACCAACTTAGTGCACCAACGTCTAAGTCATACGCTAAACGTTTTTTGGTTAAGTTTTTTGTTCAATTTCGTCCATTTGACTCAAAACGCTAAGGAAGAGGAGATATGAGGCGATATTGCATTTGAAGTGGAGCTAGAAGTTTTTCTCATTCTCGGCTCTGTATACCCCATTTCTTCCAATATGCGACATAGCGACCAGCTGAGTGCACCAACGTCTAAGTCATACGCTAAACGTTTTTTGGTTAAGTTTTGTGTTCAATTTCGTCCATTTGACTTAAAAAGCTAAGGAAGAGGAGATATGAGGCGATATTGCATTTGAAGTGGAGCTAGAGGTTTTTCTCATTCTCGACCCTGTATACCCCACTTCTTCCAAAATGCGACTTAGCGACCATCTGAGTGCACCAACGTCTAAGTCATACGCTAAACGTTCTTTGGTTAAGTTTTTTGTTCAGTTTCGTCCATTTGACTCAAAACGCTAAGGAAAAGGAGATATGAGGCGATATTGCATTTGAAGTGCTCCTAGAGATTTTTCTCATTCTCGACCCTGTATACCCCACTTCTTCCAAAATGCGACTTAGCGACCAACTGAGTGCACCAACGTCTAAGTCATACGCTAAACGTTTTTTGGTTAAGTTTTGTGTTCAATTTCGTCCATTTGACTTAAAAAGCTAAGGAAGAGGAGATATGAGGCGATATTGCATTTGAAGTGGAGCTAGAGGTTTTTCTCATTCTCGACCCTGTATACCCCAATTCTTCCAAAATGCGACTTAGCGACCAACTTAGTGCACCAACGTCTAAGTCATACGCTAAACGTTCTTTGGTTAAGTTTTTTGTTCAGTTTCGTCTATTTGACTCAAAACGCTAAGGAAAAGGAGATATGAGGCGATATTGCATTTGATGTGCTCCTAGAGATTTTTCTCATTCTCGACCCTGTATACCTCACTTCTTCCAAAATGCGACTTAGCGACCAACTGAGTGCACCAACGTCTAAGTCATACGCTAAACGTTTTTTGTTTAAGTTTTTTGTTCAGTTTCGTCCATTTGACTCAAAACGCTAAGGAAGAGGAGATATGAGGCGATATTGCATTTGAAGTGCTCCTAGTGATTTTTCTCATTCTCGACCCTGTATACCCCACTTCTTCCAAAATGCGACTTAGCGACCAACTGAGTGCACCAACGTCTAAGTCATACGCTAAGCGTTTTTTGTTTAAATTTTTGTTCAATTTCGTCCATTTGACTCAAAACGCTAAGGAAGAGAAGATATGAGGCGATATTGCATTTGAAGTGCTCCTAGAGATTTTTCTCATTCTCGACCCTGTATACCCCACTTCTTCCAAAATGCGACTTAGCGACCAACTTATTGCACCAACGTCTAAGTCATACGCTAAGCGTTTTTTGTTTAAATTTTTGTTCAATTTCGTTCATTTGACTCAAAACGCTAAGGAAGAGGAGATATGAGGCGATATTGCATTTGAAGTGCTCCTAGAGATTTTTCTCATTCTCGACCCTGTATACCCCACTTCTTCCAAAATGCGACTTAGCGACCAACTAAGTGCACCAACGTCTAAGTCATACGCTAAACGTTTTTTTGTTAAGTTTTTTGTTCAATTTCGTCCATTTGACTCAAAACGCTAAGGAAGAGGAGATATGAGGCGATATTGCATTTGAAGTGGAGCTAGAGGTTTTTCTCATTCTCGACCCTGTATACCCCACTTCTTCCATAATGCGACTTAGCGACCAACTAAGTGCACCAACGTCTAAGTCATACGCTAAGCGTTTTTTAGTTAAGTTTTTTGTGTTTAATTTCGTCCATTTGACTCAAAACGCTAAGGAAGAGGAGATATGAGGCGATATTGCATTCGAAGTGCTCCTAGAGATTTTTCTCATTCTCGACCCTGTATACCCCACTTCTTCCAAAATGCGACTTAGCGACCAACTTAGTGCACCAACGTCTAAGTCATACGCTAAGCGTTTTTTGTTTAAATTTTTGTTCAATTTCGTCCATTTGACTCAAAACGCTAAGGAAGAGGAGATATGAGGCGATATTGCATTTGAAGTGCTCCTAGAGATTTTTCTCATTCTCGACCCTGTATACCCCACTTCTTCCAAAACGCGACTTAGCGACCAACTTAGTGCACCAACGTCTAAGTCATACGCTAAACGTTTTTTGGTTAAGTTTTTTGTTCAATTTCGTCCATTTGACTCAAAACGCTAAGGAAGAGGAGATATGAGGCGATATTGCATTTGAAGTGGAGCTAGAGGTTTTTCTCATTCTCGACCCTGTATACCCCACTTCTTCCAAAATGCGACTTAGCGACCAACTGAGTGCACCAACGTCTAAGTCATACGCTAAACGTTTTTTTGGTCAAGTTTTTTGTTCAATTTCGTCCATTTGACTCAAAACGCTAAAGAAGAGGAGATATGAGGCGATATTGCATTTGAAGTGGAGCTAGAGGTTTTTCTCATTCTCGGCCCTGTATACCCCATTTCTTCCAATATGGGACATAGCGACCAGCTGAGTGCACCAACGTTTAAATCATACGCTAAACGTTCTTTGTTTAAGTTTTTTGTTCAGTTTCGTCCATTTGACTCAAAACGCTAAGGAAGAGGAGATATGAGGCGATATTGCATTTAAAGTGCACCTAGAGATTTTTCTCATTCTCGACCCTGTATACCCCTCTTCTTCCAAAATGCGACTGAGCGACCAACTGAGTGCACCAACGTCTAATTCATACGCTAAACGTTTTATGGTTAAGTTTTTTGTTCAATTTCGTCCATTTGACTCAAAACGCTAAGGAAGAGGAGATATGAGGCGATATTGCATTTGAAGTGGAGCTAGAGGTTTTTCTCATTCTCGGCCCTGTATACCCCATTTCTTCCAATATGGGACATAGCGACCAGCTGAGTGCACCAACGTTTAAATCATACGCTAAACGTTCTTTATTTAAATTTTTTGTTCAGTTTCGTCCATTTGACTCAAAACGCTAAGGAAGAGGAGATATGAGGCGATATTGCATTTGAAGTGCTCCTAGAGATTTTTCTCATTCTCGACCCTGTATACCCCACTTCTTCCAAAATGCGACTTAGCGACCAACTGAGTGCACCAACGTCTAAGTCATACGCTAAACGTTTTATGGTTAAAATTTTTGTTCAATTTCGTCCATTTGACTTAAAAAGCTAAGGAAGACGAGATATGAGGCTATATTGCATTTGAAGTGCACCGAAAGATTTTTCTCATTTTCGACCCTGTATACCCCACTTCTTCCGAAATGCGACTTAGCGACCAACTTAGTGCACCAACGTCTAAGTCATACGCTAAACGTTTTTTTGTTAAAATTTTTGTTCAATTTCGTCCATTTGACTCAAAACGCTAAGGAAGAGGAGATATGAGGCGATATTGCATTTGAAGTGCTCCTAGAGATTTTTCTCATTCTCGACCCTGTATACCCCACTTCTTCCAAAATGCGACTTAGCGACCAACTGAGTGCAGCAACGTCTAAGTCATACGCTAAACGTTTTTTTGCTAAAATTTTTGTGCAATTTCGTCCATTTGACTCAAAACGCTAAGGAAGAGGAGATATGAGGCGATATTGCATTTGAAGTGGAGCTATAGGTTTTTCTCATTATCGGCCCTGTATACCCCACTTCTTCCAAAATGCGATATAGCGACCAACTGAGTGCACCAACGTCTAAATCATATGCTAAACGTTTTTTAGTTAAGTTTTTTGTTCAATTGCGTCCATTTGACTGAAAACGCTAAGGAAGAGGAGATATAAGGCGATATTGCATTTGAAGTGGAGCTATAGGTTTTTCTCATTCTCGGCCCTGTATACCCCACTTCTTCCAAAATGCGATATAGCGACCAACTGAGTGCACCAACGTCTAAATCATATGCTAAACGTTTTTTGGTTAAGTTTTTTGTTCAATTTCGTCCATTTGACTCAAAACGCTAAGGAAGAGGAGATATGAGGCGATATTGCATTTGAAGTGGAGTTAGAGGTTTTTCTCATTCTCGGCCCTGTATACCCCACTTCTTCCAAAATGCGATATAGCGACCAACTGAGTGCACCAACGTCTAAATCATATGCTAAACGTTTTTTAGTTAAGTTTTTTGTTCAATTGCGTCCATTTGACTGAAAACGCTAAGGAAGAGGAGATATAAGGCGATATTGCATTTGAAGTGGAGCTATAGGTTTTTCTCATTCTCGGCCCTGTATACCCCACTTCTTCCAAAATGCGATATAGCGACCAACTGAGTGCACCAACGTCTAAATCATATGCTAAACGTTTTTTGGTTAAGTTTTTTGTTCAATTTCGTCCATTTGACTCAAAACGCTAAGGAAGAGGAGATATGAGGCGATATTGCATTTGAAGTGGAGTTAGAGGTTTTTCTCATTCTCGGCCCTGTATACCCCACTTCTTCCAAAATGCGATATAGCGACCAACTGAGTGCACCAACGTCTAAATCATATGCTAAACGTTTTTTAGTTAAGTTTTTTGTTCAATTGCGTCCATTTGACTGAAAACGCTAAGGAAGAGGAGATATAAGGCGATATTGCATTTGAAGTGGAGCTAGAGGTTTTTCTCATTCTCGGCCCTGTATACCCCACTTCTTCCAAAATGCGACTTAGCGCCCAACTGAGTGTACCAACGTCTAAATCATATGCTAAACGTTTTTTACTTAAGTTTTTTGTTAAATTTCGTCCATTTGACTGAAAACGCTAAGGAAGAGGAGATATGAGGCGATATTGCATTTGAAGTGAAGCTAGAGGTTTTTCTCATTCTCGGTCCTGTATACCCCACTTCTTCCAAAATGCGACATAGCGACCTACTGAGTGCACCAACGTCTAAATCATCCTCAAACGTTTTTTGCTTAAGTTTTTTGTTCAATTTCGTCCATTTGACTCAAAACGCTAAGGAAGAGGAGATATGAGGCGATATTGCATTTGAAGTGGAGTTAGAGGTTTTTCTCATTCTCGGCCCTGAGAGGCGATATTGCATTTGAAGTGGAGTTAGAGGTTTTTCTCATTCTCGGCCCTGTATACCCCACTTCTTCCAAAATGCGACATAGCGACCAACTGAGTGCACCAACGTCTAAATCGTACGCTAAACGTTTTTTGGTTAAGTTTTTTGTTCAATTTCGTCCATTTGACTCAAAACGCTAAGGAAGAGGAGATATGAGGCGATATTGCATTTGAAGTGGAGCTAGAAGTTTTTCTCATTCTCGGCCCTGTATACCCCATTTCTTCCAATATGGGACATAGCGACCAGCTGAGTGCACTAACGTTTAAATCATACGCTAAACGTTCTTTATTTTTTTTTATTTAAGTTTTTTGTTCAGTTTCGTCCATTTGACTCAAAACGCTAAGGAAGAGGAGATATGAGGCGATATTGCATTTGAAGTGCTCCTAGAGATTTTTCTCATTCTCGACCCTGTATACCCCACTTCTTCCAAAATGCGACTTAGCGACCAACTGAGTGCACCAACGTCTAAGTCATACGCTAAACGTTTTATGGTTAAAATTTTTGTTCAATTTCGTCCATTTGACTTAAAAAGCTAAGGAAGACGAGATATGAGGCTATATTGCATTTGAAGTGCACCGAAAGATTTTTCTCATTTTCGACCCTGTATACCCCACTTCTTCCAAAATGCGACTTAGCGACCAACTTAGTGCACCAACGTCTAAGTCATACGCTAAACGTTTTTTTGTTAAAATTTTTGTTCAATTTCGTCCATTTGACTCAAAACGCTAAGGAAGAGGAGATATGAGGCGATATTGCATTTGAAGTGCTCCTAGAGATTTTTCTCATTCTCGACCCTGTATACCCCACTTCTTCCAAAATGCGACTTAGCGACCAACTGAGTGCACCAACGTCTAAGTCATACGCTAAACGTTTTTTGTTTAAGTTTTTTGTTCAATTTCGTCCATTTGACTCAAAACGCTAAGGAAGAGGAGATATATTGTATTTGAAGTCGGGCTAGAGGTTTTTCTCATTCAGGAGATATGAGGCGATATTGCATTTGAAGTGGAGCTAGATGTTTTTCTTACAATCGACCCTGTATACCCCACTTCTTCCAAAATGCGACTTAGCGACCAACTGAGTGCAGCAACGTCTAAGTCATCCACTAAACGTTTTTTGGTTAAGTTTATTGTTCAATTTCTTCCATTTGACTGAAAACGCTAAGGAAGAGGAGATATGAGGCGATATTGCATTTGAAGTGCTCCTAGAGATTTTTCTCATTCTCGACCCTGTATACCCCACTTCTTCTAAAATGCGACTTAGCGACCAACTGAGTGCAGCAACGTCTAAGTCATACGCTAAACGTTTTTTGGTTAAGTTTTTTGTTCAATTTCGTCCATTTGACTCAAAACGCTAAGGAAGAGGAGATATGAGGCTATATTGCATTTGTAGTGAAGCTAGAGGTTTTTCTCATTCTCGGCCCTGTATACCCCACTTCTTCCAAAATGCGACTTAGCGACCAACTGAGTGCACCAACGTCTAAATCATCCACTAAACGTTTTTTGGTTAAGTTTATTGTTCAATTTCGTCCATTTGACTCAAAACGCTAAGGAAGAGGAGATATGAGGCGATATTGCATTTGAAGTGGAGCTAGAGGTTTTTCTCATTCTCGACCCTGTATACCCCACTTCTTCCAAAATGCGACATAGCGACCAACTGAGTGCACCAACGTCTAAGTCATACGCTAAACGTTTTATGGTTAAGTTTATTGTTCAATTTCTTCCATTTGACTGAAAACGCCAAGGAAGAGGAGATATGAAGCGATATTGCATTTGAAGTGGGGCTAGAGGTTTTTCTCATTCTCGGCCCTGTATACCCCACTCCTTCCAAAATGCAACATAGCGACCAACTGAGTGCACCAACGTCTAAATCATACGCTAAACGTTTTTTTGTTAAGGTTTTTGTTCAATTTCGTCCATTTGACTGAAAACGCTAAGGAAGAGGAGATATGAGGCGATATTGCATTTGAAGTGAAGCTAGAGGTTTTTCTCATTCTCGGCCCTGTATACCCCACTCCTTCCAAAATGCGATATAGTGACCAACTGAGTGCACCAACGTCTAAATCATCCACTAAACGTTTTTTGCTTAAGTTTTTTGATCAATTTCGTCCATTTGACTGAAAACGCCAAGGAAGAGGAGATATGAGGCGATATTGCATTTGAAGTGTAGCTAGAGGTTTTTCTCATTCTCGGTCCTGTATACCCCACTTCTTCCAAAATGCGATATAGTGACCAACTGAGTGCACCAACGTCTAAATCATCCACTAAACGTTTTTTGCTTAAGTTTTTTGTTCAATTTCGTCCATTTGACTGAAAACGCCAAGGAAGAGGAGATATGAAGCGATATTGCATTTGAAGTGGGGCTAGAGGTTTTTCTCATTCTCGGCCCTGTATACCCCACTCCTTCCAAAATGCGACATAGCGACCAACTGAGTGCACCAACGTCTAAATCATACGCTAAACGTTTTTTGGTTAAGGTTTTTGTTCAATTTCGTCCATTTGACTGAAAACGCTAAGGAAGAGGAGATATGAGGCGATATTGCATTTGAAGTGGAGCTAGAGGTTTTTCTCATTCTCGGTCCTGTATACCCCACTTCTTCCAAAATGCAAAATAGCGACCAAATTCAAAATTCGCATCAGTGATGTTCGTGAGATGGTCAATTGTTGGGCACGACGACGAGTCGAGGTTGACGGATCTTCTGCCACACTATCGCGAACAACAGCAATGTTTTCCGCGGAACGAACTGGGAGAGAATGCACATGTACCTCTCCAAGGTTGAATTTGTTAAAAACTGAAACAAAGAAATGTCAAATTAAGTTGGCCACGAAACTTGACGTTAAGGTGTGACTCACAATTAAGATCGTGCATTTTCGTTGGACCACGCTTTATCACCCTTTGGCGGCATTATTGCGTACAAAACCCATTTCTTGAATCGTCTTTTATCAGCACCGGGTCTCTACAAGACAAATTTATGTCAGACTTTATTTTAGTAATTTTTATTTTTTCACTACGTGGCCTATTTATGTCAAGCCACTCATTTTAAGCCATGTCGCGCACGAGTAAGCTACCACTAATTCTTGAAAACAAACAGTTTTTTTGAAAAACGAATTGGAGGTGATATTCTGAAATTTTTTATGGATAAATTCTGAAATTTTTTATGGATAAATTTGTATTTTGGTTTTTATGGTCGGGAGTGTGAAACATTTTTGTAGAAGCACGAAATTGTAGCAATAGTCGTCTTATATTATTGGAATAGTTCACGTGTGTCAGGTCTTATAATGGCCTTGCAGAAGCATTTTACTCACCAAGAGGCATGTGATGTGGTGAACAATTTTGGTGATAAGATCTTATTTAAACTTTGAGGAATATTCCAAATTAAGAATAGATTTCCTACTTGAAGCTGATTTGAAAGAAAATCAATTTTCTCGAAAACGTCTCTATCGATTTCGTATTTGAAACACAGCAACTCCTTTTAGTTTTTACGAGTTTTTACAATTTCAAAATTTGTGGAGCCTGTAAGGATGTGACATTTCAAATTCCAGTTCTTAAACAAAAGTTAACTTGTTTCAAATATTTTACTAAGAATACAAAAATATTGTTAAGATAAAGCTTTTAAATTTTTATAAGTCACTTGAATTATATATACATATACTTACAAGTAGACCCACACCCACTTTTTTGGGCTTTTTTTTACTCATTATTTTTTTGGATTGTTTTGCAAATAACATCGGTTCACTGTTATTGTTGTAATTCAATTCAAAATTAATAATGACACTCCCACTTCAATCCCTAAACTCCTCAGAACTAACAGCTCTATATCTACTTGTAAAATGTAAAGATTCCAATTGTTGATACATTGTTAAACTGTAGTTTTCTCGCCATTAAAAAATAAACGGAGTTGTTTAAATCAGATATGTATTAATTGATTGGTAGGAGTTTGCCAAAATTATATTTGTTAGCACATATTCACCTTCTCTATATAATATTTTTTTATGTACATATGTATATATTTTGAGAAGGTGTACTGAAACGTTTTTTTTTTTTAAATACGACGGGCTTGGTGACCTTACCCGGTCTGAGCTTCTTGACGCTAATTCAAGTGCAACAATGTTCTAAAAAGCTCGTTACTTGGTTTGGTTTTATTTTTTGTTGGTCTGCCAGTGTAATGATTCTTGACTTCAGATTCTTGATCTTCTTTAGAGCAACAGTCTTTTGCAATTTGGTCTACTCGTTATAAGTAGTTGATTTTTAAACTTTAGTTTCGTACAATAGGTATTTACAATTTATCTTTACTACAGAAGTTGGACGTAGGCTTATCGAAATAAGTCTCGTCAAGTCAAGCTATGAACCGAAAGCCTTTTTTATATCAAAGGTTGAGAGCTTTGATACCAAAAAAATATATAGAGACATATGTAGGTTTTATACTTCTTCACATTTCTCCAAGAACCGTGAATTGCGTTGATAAACTTGATAGATATTCTAATAGATAAATATAAATATTCAAAATATTATAGAATATATGAAATTTTTTTATGAAATAGTTAAATATATCAGCTAAAATGCATGCGATCGTTACTTATTCACACAGTCATCCATTTGGGTCGTTGGTGTAGATTAGGGTGTGCCACTTTAGTACGGCAAAAAAAAAATTGTATTTTTTTTTTTTTTAATGGCTGTCAAAAGTTACATCGAGTTCCTAGATGTCAAAATATGAGAAAAATTTGCAAATTGAATGCACTTTTGGGTTGTCTTGTTTCATGTCATTAAATAAAATCAAAAACATTTTAAAAGTTACATGTTATTTTGTTAAGCAAAAGCCATATTCAATATTTTAATTTTACACAAAATTTCGGAGTGCAACATAGTTACTAAAAAGTCTTTAAATTTGGAGCTAGGACGACGTGCTTCTGAGAAATAGAAGCATTACAAGTGTAAAAAATGTTCGCTCACTGCCACACCCACTTTTTTATAACTTCTCTATTTTGTATGAAATCGAAAAATTTAATTGAAGCAACATATTTAGATATTTACGTTCTCTAGAATTCGTCTATACATCAAATTTAGCCACTTTTTTTTGGCGTTTTCATAAAAAAAAAACCCATTTTGATAAAATTTTGCTTATAACATCAACAAACATTCGACAAATCGTTGTAATTTGAGAAAAAATGGCATTCGGCCACGACCACTTCTTAGGGGCTACATGATAGGGAGAATAGGATATCATAAGATCCGTTCCAAACGGATTCTATCTTTTCGGTATGTTTTTAATTAAATTTAGGCATGATTTGCCTAAAACTTAGTTTGGCAGCAATTTCATTTGCTTTATTGCCTGCTACAGAAAATATTGGTTTGGTTATTAGTTTCATTTCCATTTCGATTGATTATGTGTGACATGGAATTTTGATAAAGTCATCTTTACATCTTTACATTTCCATCGTTGACTATTCCTTCAAACTCTTTAGCCTCCAGGAACTGTAATAATGGTAGCTCTGATAACTTTTCCTCAAGGTATTTGAGGAACCCAAGAATACTTACCAAAATGAAAACTATAAATTTTACTCAGCAATGCAACTATTGAGACTTGAAAATTTTTAAGTTCAAACCTTTGACACACCCTAGTGTAGATCGTTTTGGATTTTATTGTCTAAAGTGTAAGCAAATACTATGATACTAAATTTTCCCATAAATGTCATAAATATATCTTTGTTACTCTTCTTATTATTTTTCTATGGCGGTAATAAACCAGTGCACGCATAATAATAATGATGGAGATGAAATCTGTTATAGAATTATGCCAGACCTCTGGCGACTGGATATTAACGTAGTTAAAACACATTGTCACAGGCAGCTAATAGCACTTGAATCCTTCAAACCGTACATAGTTGGCATTAGGCACAGTACTTTCTATTTCCTCTATCGTCGGGAGTTTACCTTTTTTCTGAGTTCTGGTGAAGACTTCGTTATGAGATTTCCTAATTCCAAACCTGATGAGCGAAGCCTTCACGTCTTTACATATTTAATTGATTAAATACCACCATTATATCCTTTTGGTTTTCACAGGCATAGTACTCGTAGATAAAGTTTCAGATGACTGGACCTATTCGACCTGCAATGTTATATCTTCTTGGTCATTCGTATGTATCGTAGGAAATGGTTTTGTCTTCAAAATAATTCATATACATAAGTCATTCCTTAACTGTGGCTCCTTTCTTTCTGGGACCTGATACAGCTTCGCATGGCGTATCACAAACTGCTCGTATTGTCGTTTGAAACCCCATTGTCTCCTTCCGACAGTCAAGTCTGTCGTGAATAATTCTTCATGATGGATGTTAAAAGTCAGCGATAAGTTACGAATTTGGTTGAGTGTTGTTTTACCAATTTTCGACGGTAGAATTAAATAATATAAGCAATCTTAAGGTTTATTCCAGTATCGTCATTTCGTTTCCTTGCAATAAATGAAAGTGTTTCCGGAAATGTCAACTTAGATTTTCTTTCTTGAAAAAAGGCCACGATTTTGACAGGTTTGCTGGAAACTTCATCCGACTGAGTTCGAAAATTAACCATAAAATGAAATGGAAGCCAGGCCAGAAAACATTAAAAGGTGATTTTTGTGAAAATATAAGAAATACGCTACTGTTCGAATGTTCGAATTTCAGTTTAGTTAGTAATAAAAATATTGATATCAAATCAGATAAAGGTATCACCATTGTTGCGTGTGTCAGAATTGTTTTTTTTTCTGTCCCCTAAAGCACCTAAAAGCTTTAAATACATACTCGCATGTACTCCATTTGCAGAGTACTTTTTATCATCATTAGGTACGCGCTAAGTTTTTTTTTTCACCAAGGACATTTGTAAGCTTTGCAAAATATAAATAGAAAATATATTGATTTTTCGAAATGCAACTATCGATTACATTATATTTGCTTATTGCTATCCAACACTATCCTGTTGATTGTAACAGATATTTACCTTACGACAAATGTTTTTCATTATATTGATTTTATTTATACAAAATGTTCTTTAATTGAAGATAATTCATCATGTCTAACAACATTCTCACGTAATGCGAAAAGCCTGATAAGAAATATGTATGTACATACATAGAGTGACTATTAAATCCAGGGTGGTGTAGAGATAGGGTCGATAAGTTTAAACTGATAAGAACGAAATCTTTCACGTTCTGGGAATTGGAATGTGGAAGTTTAGAATAGAAAATACATCGGTTTTTACCGAAAATATCCATACACAAAAACAAACATATTGAAGTCCTTGTGCATAGCTTATAACGAAATAGCCTTATCTGTTCTTGATATAAAATGTAAATCACATAATTGTTACTAATAAAACTATGTTCAGACGATTATCAGATCTACAAATATTGTCAGGTCTGCATAGATACATATGTATGTATGAAAAATAAGTCCCAAATATGTACATATGTGACAGATGTGTGAACTACCAATTTTTGTCTGACAATATTGTAAGAAAAGGCAGCCGTCTGACAATGAGTTTGCGGATATCTACCGATGGTGTGACCAATTTTAGTATTATCATGCCATTTAAGACATTTGCAGATGTACGAAGGGTAAAAGGACCTTTCCACGTTTTTGATAAAATTTAAGCCGCCAAAATCGTTGGTGAAATGTTTTACCATTTCGCTATAAATTTTGCTCTTTTTCAGACAAGAAAAATTTTTTTTTTTAAATGCTATGAGTCTGACAATAGATCTGCAAATTTGTCGTAAACAAATTATTTACCAATCGTGTGAACGGATAATTTTTGATCTGACGATAATGTAAGAAAAAAATTGTCAGACAATCGCCAGACCACTCATCTGACAGTAAATTGTCAGAAAATGGGACAAAGTCTAACAACTTTGTCAGCTCATTTGGAGCAATTGACAGCGCATTTATAGATCTGACAAACGTGTGAACATAGCTTAAGAAAAGTTTTTATAAAAAGGAAAAGGGAATAATAAACAAATTTTCATATGTACATAAGTATGTATGTACCTCGTAAAGAAACAAAATGGGTAATAATAATATTAACATGCTAGGACTTAAGAACTGAAACTCAAAAAAATTAAGAGTATTTTCCAAAAAATTCTTTCTGATAAAATTAATAGTATGTTATGTTTGGTTGCGTTAAGAGCCATTAAAGTAGCACTACTCTATCTTAAAAACCCTTAAAGTATCTAATGAACATTGCACGTTTACATTCGATGCCTTTTTGTAAGCTTAGTATAAAATAATTTGAAAAATGGCCACTAGCTCTATTGAATTGTCCCTTTGAATTTAAAAGAAGTCTTTTGAGTGCTACAGTGCAGGTTTTTATCTGCATTATCGATACTATCCTATCATTTAGAGTTCCACCAATCGATCTGTCAGAATTTTCATTGGTCTATTGTTCTACAAGGAAAACGGCTTATCAATGAAATTTTTTGGCGTTTTGTAAGAAATAGGTCGAAAATCTTTAGACTTATTGCATCAAGAAGCAAATTGAAATTACTTAACCCAATACTTGGTACTTTAAGATCTTTGAAATAGTTGTAGAGCCCCTTAAAAAAAGCTAGTACCGTATCAGCTTTATATTTATGCATGGATTTATGCTACACATAATTATGTGGTGCAGATCTTATCTAATAGGGAGCGGAGCGCGACATCTCGTTTAGCAAGTTCATCGAAATCCTTTCTTTTTAGAAAACCTATTGGCACTTCGGATCCATATGAAACTTGGATTCAGGAACTACAGGTAGTCAGAAAATTTACAGGTAGTCTTAGTATCAATAAGTTGGTGTTTATAATTCCAAATTTCGAGGACTAATGATTCATGCCAAACAGCAATCAACCTTAATCTATGGAGACGGTACTTACAAATCTTGATGTTGATTTCCATGAAGGATGCTCTCCTAACGACTCTAGTTACGAATCCCTTAAGTTTTGTCGACGTTTCTGTAGATCCCAAATAAATCTTATTCCTAACTCCACATATACTATACATCGCACTAGCACCCACCAAGTTTAACTCGATTTTGTTAAGGAGCTATGAAAGTCGTGTAGAAACTCTTTTTGGTAGCTCCTGTCAAACTTCGCTCTTCGATTACCTTCTTACGGAAGAAATCGATTGACAATCCTTCGTTTGATCTTTCAAATGGTGTGACTTTCATTGTTAAGTAATCTTTATTGTGTACCTATGAAACAATTCTTTGATTACAACTAAACTGTAAGTGCTATGAGAATTAAGAAATTATATAGTATTGTGCATAACTTTGTTGCGGAAAATATTGGCAATCATAATCCATTGTAAGCGAAGAATAAATGTTGAACAATATTTTAAACGGCTCATAAAGGAATCAGCATTTTCCAAGCTGTTATACATATCTATATGTATACGTAGTGTCAAGCCTTCACTCATAATCGAATTTGTGTTTAGTAGGTAACTTACGATAATATCGATTGATTGCTGCGATGCATTTAAAATAAGTGATTCTGTCTGAAAACTTAATGAAATTCATATTCTAAGTTTCATTTTCTAGTATTCTATAAGAGTGCGTCTTTCGAAATTAGCCAAAATGAAAACTAGCGGAGTGGACAAATATCGCGGACCATATTTTCAAACACCTTAATACGTTTTCATGTACATAATAAAAAAAAAAAAAAATTCAATTCTATCTGTTAGTTAGTTATATAACTATAATCACATAGAACCTACACGGATATTTTTTAAAATCCTTGTTTATTTGTAAAGTTTGTTTGCTTCAAAACAATATTGTAATGACTCATTTATACTCCTCTGAACGTATAATCCTTTGAAGCTACATTTCAGCTCGATAATCCAAGATTATAATCAATTACTAATTAATTAACTTTAAGTGCTTGCTGTTTACTTACTCATAATTGAGAGTCATCATTTGACTGCTCACTCTAACTGTAATAGGCTTTTAATTTGTCTGCTACTAACTAAATTGAATAAGGATAAGTAATAGGGGTTTGATAAGTGTTGACATACTTTTACCACAGTCCAATCGTATTAGACAGATTTAAATGGTTCATTGTCTATAGGTTTTTTCCAGCTATTTTAAGTATTTGATGACATTACTTCAATATGTGGTGTACAGTGGACAGATAAAAGTTACCACATCAACATTTTAAACAAACTTCGATGAAACACTCTGGATTCAAATAGTTTTCTGAAAAAAAAAGTATATATTTGGCGCAATAGGTCGATGGGACCCAGGGCTTAGCTTCTCACAACCATTCCGGTTGTGCGTGTTATATTTTTTACACGAATGGAAGAGGGCTACTGTTTGATGCCGTGTCCGAAGGGCAGTTTATTATTTGAGAAGTTTTCTCATGACAACTTTTACTCTCGAATGTTTGTCAGACGTTCGCGAGAGGGGGGCTGTAAAAAAACTTTTAGGTGTTCTGGGTGGAATTCGACCTCGAACCCCTTGCTCCATAGTCCAACGCACTAACCACTGAGCCACGACGCTGAAAAACCTTATAAGTGTACTTAGTTTGAAATTTACCGAAGATACGTCTTGGTTCGTGTTCAAATCTGATTCCGTCCATTTAAATGTACTATCATTTTTGTTTCTTACTTACTTTACTTAAGTCCTGTAATCCCTCGTGGGTCCATCGTGTGCGGTTTCTGGAAATATGTCTCAGTTCTCCCCAACTTTTTCCCAATTGCCGTGCGTCCTTCTCAACTGTTCTGCGCCACGTACTCCTAGGACCACCGCGTATCCTGTCATCCTGAATAAGCGTGTTCCATTCCATTGCGTGGTTAGCTATGGACCTGTCACCCTTTCGGAGAGTATGTCCAATCCACTGCCACTTTCGTCGTCGTATTGTTGTCCCTATAGGTTCATGGCCCGTTCTCTGATGGAGTTGTTTGTTCGAGATACGGTTTGGTCAGAAAATCCTAAAGATACATTCGGCTACATCCGGTTCCGCCATCGATTGAGACAATATTCCCAATTATTGAAAACTCTCAACTCTCTCAACCGTTTGTCAAGCAATGCACACATGAGTTGATGAGCTCGGTCCTAGGCTGATCATTTTTTTTTGCCGAGTTAATTTTCAGCTCAACGACGTCTGCCTCCCTCTCCACGTTTGCTGTCATTTGTTGAACGTCCATAATTCTGTGTGACAGCAGGCATACGTCGTCGGGGTAGTCGAGGTGTTGGAGTTCAAATGTTCCATCGAATTTTTCCTTTTCCTTTTGAAAAGGCCGCATTTAGCACTTCGCTATTTCCTCTGACAGCCTTCCTCTGTGCAAAACGTGACATGTGGACCCATCATACGTAGCCTTGATAATTGCTATTAATTCCTTGGTATTGCTATTAGTTTCTTGGTATTGTGTCCATTTTGGACACGACTGTGTGCACAGCAAAGGACTACGTATTTGGGGGTCTTTTTACGTATATAAACTGCACTTGAATGTTTGTAATCAAATCGTTTTTTATCTATCAATTGGTCTACTTATCACAACAAAGATTATTTCTTCAATTATTATGTACATATATAATGGACATAGGTATGTAAACATACTTATTATGTATGTTTTAGACATTTTTTTTAGCGAAACTGTTTTAAAACATCGCCAATCAAGTATAAAAAATATTTGTTCTATTTGCTGGCAGTGTAAACTGTTCTGCTTACTTTGGCGTATGAGTTACTTTTGTGTCTGAGTTTGTTCTGGTTCTTCTTTTCTGTTTTTGTCCATCCACTAGTATAGTGCTCATATATCAGCCTATATAACCTAACCTAGTTCTTATTTGGTAAGAACTAACTACTTTTTCGATGGAGCTCCTTAAAGTTTGTCATATTCCAAACCTCAAAGCGATATGTGAATGTGCTCTTTTCGTTTCTCTCTTGGAGGTACCTTGCTTAGTTTGAGTAAACCTTAATCGCAGGTATTATACACTATTTTGGGTCACACCTACTATTGTGATTTAGTAAGGTAGGAAAGCAGTACTGCTAGGCTAGGCTTATTCAACTACGCCAGTGGATTATTGTTCGTTTTAATTTATTTCATCGAGCTCTACTTCATACTTAGCAAGAAAGCAACATTTATTTTATTCAAAATTTTGTAGAATAAGTTTTTTAGATTCTCAAACAGGATGTCTGTTTTCAAATCGACCAAATGAACACGCAATTCAACTTGCTATAGCTAAGTTTAGCACTCAATTCATACTGTTGGACATCCACCCATCAACTAGATTGAGAACTACATTATGTATTTCAAAGACTAAATTCCACTGTACGGTCTAAGAACTAAAATTTATATGTATATTCGATGTCGTGAATTTCTCATCCATTTTGTAGAAAATGTAGCCAAAAGGAGCATGAGATTCAATTAAAGCCAAACAACCATTATTAACAATGTGATTGCAGTGAGTCCTAACTTGAATTGTTCTTAGCTGCGAGACGTATATTTTTGAGAGTCTTGTATTCTTATTACGCGAAATGAAATCTGTCCTAGAGCCCTCTTTGTAATTTAGTTTGCCTTACCAATTTTAGCATGGAAATAGGGTACGGTGATGGTATTTCCTCATCTAATCTGCTACTTACCCAAATGTTTAAATCTTTTGTGTGTCAGAGGTCTACGGAATTTCATTGAACTCATTGCAGAATCTCCTAAACCTAGTTTAGATACACCTTAAGACTACAATGCCTTGTTAGGAAGCCCGATATGATACCTAAGTTATTCTTACTCATGCTAGTAGTCTATCAGACATTATTGCTATCCGTTATCCGGTCGAGATTGTTTGGACGTGTCTATTTATGGCATATACTTCAGCCTGAAAGATGCTGGAGCTTTTGCTCCTGTATATGCAATATTTGTCGCTGTCCCTTGACAAGTTCTTGACATATAGTTTACAGATTGCTCCAACACTTTTTGGAGCTGAGTTATATAGGAAAGTTCTATTCAAAGTTGAACTGTTTGATAATATTGTCTGAAGAAGTAGTCAGGAAATGTAGTCTCTTTAGTAATCCCCTTTTCTCTTCCTAGTTCTTCTGTGGCTATTCTTAGAATCGTTGCCCTCATATATTCCTCGACAAGCTACAAAGAAGTCTGTTCTCTCGATGGCTGCAGTCGACCCAATTCTCATGACACCAAAAACATAAAAGCATACCAGCCTTTCCGCGTGATTGTGTATTTCCTTCCGAGGCAGATTGCTATCGGATCATTGGCCTTACAATAGGAATCTACATACGTACATCCATCTAATGCTACATCCCCTAGATTTTCCATCTAACTTCCGGCAAATCATTACAGCCTAGCTTTTCCGATTCTTCTGTCTCTATTTGTTTCGTATTTCTCAACCATCCATCACCTAAATTGGTCCTGAGATTCACTTGTGAAGGTACAAATTATATACAATCAGCTTTTTCCTCGATTCTATTACGAAAAGAATTACGTTATATTGCAAATAAACGGCATATAAAACAAACGATTTTTATATGGCTATATGGCACAAAATTTACATATAAATATAATTTGGTATTACACTAAACCATATACATACATATGTATACATATGTTGCCATATAAATACAGTGTAATACAGTCTTTACACTAAGTTTCCTTCGAAAGTATTATATGTATGTATGTATATCTTTACAGCATTCCCTGCAGTTGTTTTCCCAAGAGGCTGTTTATTTTATGTATGTATGTACCTAAAGTTTATAATACACTTAATACTTTCCAATCGATAATTTACAATTAAAGTTTAACTTGTCGCTTAGAGTAGCGTGTTTATGCATTTTCAAGGACATTCACTAATTATAGCTATTTACCCCGCATTTCCATTGTGACTTTGTTGTAGTTTTACAAACATGAGTTATATATGAAGATCCTTATCAGCGATTGCTATTTTGCTATCTCTTTGTTTTAAATTAAAACGTTTATATTAGAAGTCCACTCTTTAAACCAATGATGAAATAAGAGGATAAAGAATATGGACACGTTAAAGATTGAATAGACAAGGAAGTGCAGAGTATAAAGGATTCCTCTAGCTTTCCTTGCATTGTTACCTCCATATGCGTCACCAATCAGATCGTGATCTTTGGATACGATTCCTTTTCTCTCGAACAGGAAGTTCCTTTTCCTCAACACGCTACTAACATGCACGGAACTAGTGATCTGACCCAATGCGCCCATTTTGATATTGTTAAACATACATAGGTATCTACAAGAACACTTTGAAATATAAAAAAATTAAAACTACAATCTATGCATACATGCATATAGTATTCGCAAATTTATTTTTAACCAACAAAGAGAAAAATAATTTTGAACATGTGTTTTGCATTTGGGTGATGTTAACAAATGTTTACAGTTCGCAAGAACCACTCTCTAGTTCGTGGAAAATTTAACAAATTCCCAAAATTTATTTATTTTTATTTCAATAAGTATTTTGTAGAATAGAATAGAATTGAAATGGTACTTTAAGATACATTTAAAATACTTTTTCTTTTATATGTATTAAGTACTTTGCCGTTTATACAACTCAGTGAAATCACATTCCAATGTTTTCATATTTATACTAACTAAAATGCACTAAAATAGATAAAATAGCCATGAAATTCAGCCTGTTGAAGATCATCGTGATACTTTTTAATGGGTGTTATCGGAGAAATTTGAGTAAAGAAAGTTTTTTTTGTAAAAAAATTCCATCAAAATGTGGGCGAATTGTTGAGAATTTATTTGCCTATTAGTTTTGTCTTATTGATTTTTTTCAATTTCTTTTCAAACACTTAAAATACAATGCGCAACAGGTCGATGGGTCCCAGGGCCTAGTTTCTCACAACCGTTCGTGTTGTGAGTTATATATTCTTTACACGAATGGAAGGAGCCTACTGTTTATTGCTGTGTCCGAAGGGCAGTTTGATATTTGAGAAGCTTTCTCAGGACAGTTTTACTATTGGATGATTGTCAGACTGAAAAACTTTTAAGGTGTTCCCCGACTGGGATTTGAACCTCAACCCCCTTGCTCCATAGTGCAACGCTCTAACCACTGAGCCACGGCGCCCACCACTTAAAAAATACTGAAAACTTTAAAAAACCTTATTTCAAAATTTGAGATGATATACATATGTATGTAGCTTTGCTAATGTCTTATATTTTCCATATATTCATTTTAAACCCAATTGCTGAAGAAGTAGCCGAGAAAACGTGGTATACCATTTTATAGCATATACCCAAACTAACCCAAATATCAAATTTTATCAAAATCGTTTTGCACGAAAAAATCTATTTTAACTAAAATGAATTATTTTAGTTAATTTAATTAATGAAAATTTCGATTTCGCCTCGAGGTGTGAACTTAAAGATACAGATGTGAAGTTTGAAGCAAATCCGTCGAAATTGCCGTACCCACTTTTTTTAACTTCTCCATCATTATTATCAAGTTTGATTTAAATCTCGAGTTCGAATTTTTTACCGAGATCAATACTTGCCCTATTGGTAAAGGTTCAAGAAAAAATAGACAAAGTTTTCTTTGACTTTTTAAAATTATTGTGTTTTATAATGACAGAAGGTCCTTATTTTCTAAATATGTGCCTATGTGTATTTCATGTTGAATGGAATTTGAGTAGCTGTCAGTGTTACATAAATCCCTTAACGAGTATCTTTACTGAACACGGCTTGGATCTGACTTAGTGAAATATCCAATTCATTCTTGGGCTTCCCATAAGATCGGCTGTTGTGGTGGTATTAAACTTATCAATAATGTAAAGCGTGTAACCTTAATTAGAGCTTTTAATTGGATTAGCATACTCTGCACAAGATTTTAAGGATAATTTGACTGCTTATAGGACAATTTCTAATACTTGTCTCAGGTTTGACAGGTATGATGATGTCAAGTGATTTTAAGTGTTAACTTAATATAATCTGTCCGTAGATCCGATTTTGTGACGCTTTGTTGGAGATTTATTTTAACGATGTACAAGTATATCAGGCATTAATTAATTTTATAATCAGTGAACCCCATTTGTTCCACACTGCTTCCAGGTAAAAACCAACAACGACAGGAGGTGCCCTTATGATTGATGTTACCACAAATGTACTTTACTATTGCTTGGAGATTAACTTATTTTAGCTCTGTATTTGCTTCTAACCAACTGTTTACATTTCATCATTGCGTTTTTTCATTCAGACGTTTTTGTTAACAGAATCTTTGGCGAAAGTAAGTCGTTTTTTTTTTTAATTAATTTATTTTAGACATACAAACCTTGTGACGCACAGTTTTGCATGTAATTCTCAAACCGCCCTTAGTGTTATAACGGAAAATGGTTTATAAGTACCTTATTTCGGAAATCTCTGGAATTCAGTTCAGCTGTCTCATCTGCTGATGATAATATCTTTTGCGTTACATACCTCATTTATTTTGCAAATTTTCCCTTTTTTAAAACTTCTGGATAACTTCCTTAACACCGCGTTTCCTCAAGACATTTACGGGAGGCATAATTTCAGAAATTATAACTTTTTCACTAAGTGAACAAATTATGTATGTACATATACATATATGTATGTATGCACTAGTATGTACATACTTATGTATGTGTAAAGAAATTTCATTTTAAACCAAGTCGGCTAAGAGTAAGCTACGACTAAAGCTTGCATTAAGAGCTTCAAATGAAGTGGAAAAATAGAAAAACATCAGAAAATAAAAAAAGGAAGTTATCGTTTATTCTATTTCTAGAAAAAGAGAAGAATAATGATATTGAAACGAATTTACTGCAACAATGTTTTCGTGAAATTCAGCAATCAGCATATTCTTTGCAGGACAACTCCAATTGACAGCCACTGTCAAATAGATCTCAGGTTCATGTGCACATAGATGTCTTAATTTAAATTTCAATTATTTCAAGAAACTTGGGGTCTTCATTAGAAAATTCAATTGCATAATATATTTCTTGCCATGAATTATTGCCAGTGCAGAACAGGGGTAACCCCGGTATGTCTTCGTTTTGCACACTTTACAATTTTTTTCCTTTTCTTCATGTTTTTCTAAAAATACTGGAATGATTTTTCCAAACCAACCTCTAAGTTGATATTTGATTGTTGATAATCACAGTCATCGCTTTTGCGATCAACTTCATCATAATCATCGCATTTGTGCGATTAAATACAGCTAAGTGTGAGCATCAACTTTGACTATCAAAGATGTACATAACTATCAACTATCACCTTAGAGGATTCCACTCCAGCATTTAACCACTCCTGGCTGTTACCTAGATCACGTCATAAAGTAGAATGAATATAACTTACAAAACTTCATTTAAATTATAATATGAATATCTACATACGAGTATATACAGAACAAAAAATGTCTATGAAATATATTTTGCATAAAATATTAAAATATTTTTCTGTTCCAAGCATCTACATACATTATTTGAAGAGTCTTAAGACGGTAAAACGTTACCAAATCTGGTCTTTGTAATGGGAGATACCTACATACTTCGTCTACAAAAATTGCTTCCAGGCATCATTGCATGTTCGTATGATACCCTAACCTCCTCCGGGACTTAATATTTAAGGCCCAAAATAATGTCGAATTATTGTTTTTGAATCCGAATCGGTGATCCGGAATAGGATGCTTTTTCTTCCGTAACTGACTTAATTCGTTTGAGTAAAATGCTCTCAAATACTTTAGATATAGAAGAAGAGGCGAAAGGTTTTCTCATTTGGCGGTTTTCCGGTTTTAAAGGACCATTATGACCTCCGCAGCTTTCGATAGACTAAAAACATATTCTAGTCTAAGTGTGGTATTAATTATGGAAAGGAGCTTAAAAAAACTTTTTTAGATATTTCTTTAAGGACCTCTTCCGTGATTAGGTCGTATCCAGGAGCTTTTTTGACCTTAAGTTTCTTTATGTCTAGCTTAAGTTCCATTAGCGTTACGTCTCTTATTGGACTATTGTCTATACCCAATGCATTTACATAAGTACATACATACCTATGTACATATATTCCTAATGTCCAATGTTTGTCCATCAAACAGTTTAAAAGTTTCTTCTAAGTGGGTGGCAAAAACTTCCGCTTTATCGTTATCGTTCCTGGCCCACTCGTCGTGATTTTTCTTGATTGGTACGGTTTGAATTTTAGGTTTTTTGACACCTTTCATAGCCTTCCAAAGCGAGTAGTTCAAGTCCCTTGTCTGCCGCTTTACTTTTAAGATAAGTTTGTATTGCTAAAATAATATTCGGTTTTAATTGTTAGAACTATTTTAAAATTTAATCATTCAGAACCTATACCACACGCTACTAATTATTTCCTACTCCCTGCATGTATTCAATTTGTTTACTCAAAATAATATGTCATACTACTTATGTATGTACATTCTTCACTATATGTATGTACATATGTAAATGGTTTGGCTAATATTCGCTAAAGAACGTCTACTATATTAATTTCCAACCAACCAAACCTCACAATAGACTCAACCGCAAAATCTGCATACAAAATGAACAGAACATTATCAATCTAGTACTATGACATTTCGCCATCGTGTGAAATGCAAAGATACATAAACCGAAAGGTCCAAAGTTTGTTCCGCGGAGATAAATCCCAACGAACAAAAGGAGAAACTGAAAAAGCCCAAGATAGAAGAAATCCCCTACCGTACAACACTCGGTTCGTAGAGGATGGAGTAGACTGTTATTTTACGCGTAAACATTATACACACTCACGCCCAACTAATAATCTTATCTTTTTTTCATTTTTTCTCTTGATACCCCATCCGTAAGTTGCAATTTTTCTTCCTTGCGATCACACTCCTTCATCAAACTGCAATCATTATGCAATATCTGACGATCATCAGGCAAAACACAATCATAATATCTATAGATACTCACGAAATGGCCGCTTTGCAAATACTAACTATTATGTCCGCACATATATTTAAGAAAAAGAAGAACAAAGCAGAACTAATGATGAAAACCCAAGCGAAAATTTAAATTCATATTCGTTTAGATACATTTTCCGTAGAATAGAATACATCGTAATACGCGGCCGCCAGCAGCAGTAGCCAACGTGTCAGTCGGCGGGGTTTGGTACCGACCCGGAGCTCTCGCTCACTCGCTGCTATTCAAACACATTTTTTCAAGTGAATATAAAATTTTCTCTACTTAATATTAAATAATGCGAAACGCCGATGACGTAATGTGCTTTTATGGAATGTCACGAGATCACAGAATGATCGTACTATTCGCCTTGAGTATTGCAATTAAGTGTGGTCTTGTTTGATAGTGAAAGACGTACTAAGTATGTCCTTAGGATTCACTGAGAATATTTTAATCAAAAATTGGCATAAATTACATTGTAAACTATAAGTGGGAATACTATAAGTTCTATCTCAGATCAGTGATCGAAGTAACGTTATCTTTAATGATAGTGCTAATCGAGATTCATTGGCTGAATTAGTAAAGCAAATCTGTGCTTGAAAAATCTATTTTAATCAAATTGAAAAATAAAAAGTAGGCATAGACAACAAATTTGCGGTACTTTGGGGTTCCCCTTTCTTGAAGTTCGAAATTTCAAGAAAGGGGTTGCTAGTCAAATCCAAAACCATATGGCATACATTTTAACAAAATAAAAGAAATGAACATACATATCATATGTATGTATGCATACTAAAATAGGTGTAGATACAATACAAGAAAGAAATAAAGTGCACGACTGGGTCGTACGTACTTGCACCGTAATGCTATAAGTGTATAATTTTATCAAGTTTAAAGTCCAAGTCTTGCTCTTCCCAGTAAAGTAGGCGTGGCATTCCGCGTTTCGATGGAATAATAGTCATAACATTGTAGCAGTTTAATCAATGTTTTGTTTTTATAAAAATGCCCATAAAAAGTAGGCGTGGCCAGATAGGGTGTTTGAGTGAATTATAGAGAATTTTAAGGCCTATTACTTTACTTAAATAATTTTTTCTCAATTTCTAGTAAAAATTTTGAAAAAAAATAAGTTTTATAAAAGTGGGCGTGGCATTCCGAAATTTGGTATGCCATTATTTTGCACTTGTCTTATAACCTACAAATAATAATTTTTAGCCCAATCGCCGAATAAATACCCGAGAAACAGCTGATTTTCAATATTACCGTTATTCGAATTTTTCGTGAAAAACGTGGTATGCCACCTCATAGCATATTCCCAAACTAACCCACACATCAAATTTTATCGAAATCGTTAGAGCCGTTTTCGAGAAAATCCATTTTAACTGAAATCGGCCTTAAGTAAACTACCCTTAATTTTGAGGTTAGAATGAAAATTCAAATTTCGCCTCTAGGGAATATCCCACAGACCCTATATATGAAGTTTGAAGTAAATCCGGTCAGCCGTTTAGGCTGTAGTCGAATATACAGACAGACAGACAGACATACAGACAGACAGACAGACGGCATTGGCGGACCTACTTTTTTGGACTTCTCCATTATAGTAATGTCAAGTTTGATTAAAATCTCGAGTTCTAAATTTTGCACGAATACAATACTTGCCCTATAGGTATAGGTGCAAGTAAAAACAACTCTAAGTTCGGAATAAATGTTATTAGTTTTCCAAGAATATTGTTTTGGATCGACTCTTCTATTATTCTCCATACGTAATGAGAAATGATTTAGTATAAATGTTTAGAGAATTGCCAAATGTTTTGTGGGATGACTGGAAATAAAGTGCACGACTGGGTCGTACGTACTTGCACCGTAATGCTATAAGTGTATAATTTTATCAGGATTAAAGTCCAAGTCTTGCTCTTCCCAGTAAAGTAGGCGTGGCATTCCGCGTTTCAATGGAATAATAGTCATAACATTGTAGGAGTTTTGTTTTTATAAAAATGCCCATAAAAAGTGGGCGTGGCCAGATAGGGTGTTTGAGTGAATTATAGAGAATTTGAAGGTCTATTACTTTGCTTAAATAATTTTTTCTCAATTTCTAGTAAAAATTTTTAAAAAAATAAGTTTTATAAAAGTGGGCGTGGCATTCCAAAATTTGGTATGCCATTATTTTGCACTTGTCTTATAACCTACAAATAATAATTTTTAGCCCAATCGCCGAACAAATACCAGAGAAACAGCTGATTTTCAATATTACCGTTATTCGAATTTTTCGTGAAAAACGTGGTATGCCACCTCATAGCATATGCCCAAACTAACCCACACATCAAATTTTATCGAAATCGTTAGAGCCGTTTTTGAGAAAATCCATTTTAACTGAAATCGGCCTTAAGTAAACTACCCTTAATTTTGAGGTTAGAATGAAAATTCAAATTTCGCCTCTAGGGAATATCCCACAGACCCTATATATGAAGTTTGAAGTAAATCCGTTCAGCCGTTTAGGCTGTAGTCGAATATACAGACAGACAGACAGACTGACAGACTGACAGACTGACAGACAGACAGACCGACAGACAGACAGACAGACAGACAGACAGACAGACGGCATTGGCGGACCTACTTTTTTGGACTTCTCCATTATAGTAATGTCAAGTTTGATTAAAATCTCGAGTTCCAAATTTTGCACGAATACAATACTTGCCCTATAGGTATAGGTGCAAGTAAAAAGGAAGATGTTAGTTCTTAAAAATTACATCTTTATGTGAATGCGAAAGACTATGCTCAAGCTCAGCACAGAATACAGTATATATATACATATAATATACATATGGATAAGATCTATATACATGGGAATAACTGCCGATCCTATCTGTAATTTAATATTTCCGTCAAAAGCGGTTATACTCAAGTGGGCGTGGTATACTGCATGTTTTTTTTTTTTAATTACTACGATCACGTCAATTGTTTAGGGATTTTGAATGCAAAATATAATCAAATATAGACAATGTTCGGATGATATGTAGCAAATTTTAATACCTTAATATTGGTTTTAATGATTTTTTTTTTCAATTTCATGTAAATTTAAATAAACTCAAATTGGCTGAGTCAGAGGGTGAATGTCAAAAATGTATAAACTTGTACTCAAAAACGCAGATCATAATCTTCCTAGATCAAGATTTAAGACCCAACAACTGGACGGACGGGCATACATATGTATATACATACATATATGGCTCAATCGTTTTCCCTATTGATACTGAATCGAATATACAGGGTGGGCCAAATACAAGTTTCTTTTTAAAAATGCAATAAAATTAACAAAATTTAATTTTGTCCATGTATAATGGACTTATTAGTAAGAGCACATAGTAAGAGTAAGAACATTCCCATGAATTATGAAATACAACGTCGTTTAATTTCATGTACATGGACACCCTGTATGTAATTGTGTAACAATGAATTGTGTAACAGTGATTTGTATATTCCTAAAAAAACTTTTCCGATTGTTCGCCTAAGATAAATTTCACTCTATATACTTTGTAGGGTCTAACTCTATTATTCCTCTATATTACAAAGGAATCTCTGTTAGTATTTGCAAGCTATATAATCCCTTTGGAGACTATTAGATGAATGGATACTTATTCCAATTATTAAAGTTTTTTGGACACTATTCCAATATTTAAATAAAGGGGGTTTCAATAAGAACATAACAATTATGTGTTCAAATGAAACACGAAATAATTGAGATAAAAGGCTGAAGTCTATTGTAGCTGTAGTACAAATGTTATATTTACGTATGAAATTCGATCTTGTGTCTACAATCACCATCAACATTTTACGTTCGCAGCGCTCGATTCCTTGGAGCCAATTATTCACCTCTCTTCCGCCATATCGACAGGAATGTTGGCAATTTCACTTTCGATATTGTTCCTCAGCTCCTCTAACTTTATTAATATGTTGGCAAAAATTAATGACTTAACATAACCTCACAACATTGAATCCAACGGCGTTAAATCGCATGAACAAGGTGGCCATTCTACCTGACCATTTCCTAAATTTGATTTTATTCCCATTTATAAATACATATTTATTATTTAGAGTGGATTTTTGACTTACTACTTACGCTTTTTAAATTTTATGATATTTTGTACTTTTAGTAAGGATCTCTAGATTAGCACCATTGGAGGTTTCAGAAATTAAAAAATTCCTTTGCGTTATCTTCACGTGTTTTCAGATAGCCATCATTCTAGTATTTACTTTTTTGATTAAGATCGATATGATCTATGGACTTATCTGTATGAGTTTTTGATTTATTCCCCTAGCCGAACACATTGCACCTCAAATGGGACTATCTACTAATCTACTATCTACTATCTGCAGCTATGATATAATTATATCTATGCACTCTTGCCATACTTTAACGCTTTCTTAATGTTTTAAGAACCCATTTTAATGAATTAGAAACAACGAAAAGTTCTATTGTCCAACCACACCAGACATCTAAATGAATCTAACTTCATTGTATTTGGCAAGATATTGTTATTGTTAAAGCTCAAGTTCAACAATGTTACAACTTCAACTCGATTATCTGTAAAGATATGATTCCTATACACAGGTCTTTACAAGAAAATCATATCAGAGATGTGAATGCAGTGGCCACTCTCTTTACACTTGTAGGCGAAATTCATAAAATTAAACTATCTGAAGGTCCAATTCTTTTGAACATCGCTAAAGTGAGAAAATTAATCGTTATGTAAATGGCTGGTTGGGAAGAGAGAATAAAATTATACACATCTATTGTTTACTTTATTTTATTTGAATTATAAACTTAAAGTAAAGTAGAAAAAAACATCAAATTGTACATACATTTTTTGTATAACCCTCAACGAAATAAGTGAAGGAGACAGGAACTAAGAAAAATAAGCTTTGAAAATAATATTGTAATATTTCGTTGGTTAAAGCGTCAAGGCATTAAATCGATTAATATTTTAACTGTATAGAACTGAATAAAACCATTCATAGCTAGAACACCGGTTCTTAGCTCAAAACCACCTGAGTAAAGTTCCTTTAATATGTTAATCCCTACGCCAATTAGGGCCATACAAAGGCAAAAGAAAAAGTAGAGACTTTACGTGACTTCGTAAAGTTCTTTTTATGTAATGAGGCATGCATAGTCACGTTATCATACCGAAAAGTTCAGCCTTTTCCCCCTCAATTTTTGACCAAAATAATAAGAACAATGCCTAGGAATTCGGAAAAATTACATTATGGGAAACAAATCAAATTGGAGAAACCTCCTATAATTTGCAGCATTTTCAAAGAAACTTGGTCGTTATCCTTATTTTTCTGAATTTAGAATTGGCTTTAATTACTAAAAAACAAACAAGCATTTTTTTTTCTTTTGTTTCTACTTTACTTTAATTAAAATAAAATTTTGTTTTTTAAACTTGTTTCTTTATGTAAAAGTTGGTTTCGTGCACTGTATTTTCCACGGACGCTCTTTTAACTGTCTGATGCATTTTGGCATGTATTTTTTTTTTGTAACCACTTTTTTTACATCTTTTCGGTCATCAGAACCAAAGCCATCTTCAGTTTCATAATAGTGGAAAAAGCTGTTGCTTGTGATTTGAGGTTAAGACTTTGCAACATGCTAGTTAGATGGGTTGGACATTTCACAAATTTTAGGTAATACGTAATACCATTATACGTCACTGTATGCGCTTATTCTTTTCCTCCGTATAAAGGAATAATAGAAGATTACGATTCATATTAAATCGGAGTTATTAGTTTCAAAATTTCAGGAGACACGCTAATGAAAGATGGAGCGCACTCTCATTTTGGCGTGTTCTCAGAAAATTTTAACAAAACACAACAATGCGAAAATCAAGCATATTCTTGGGCAAATGCACCTAACTTAGAGTTTGTCAGGAATGGTACCATTAACTATCCTGAAATTTAAAACAATCTCGGATTGGTTAGGGAATTTATGATTATGAATTTTAAACCATCATTACTCAGTACACCTCTCAAGAAGCTTTCATAAAAATATTTAATTTTTCACTTTAAATAATTAAAATTATATATGCATACCACTATAACCTATCTCATTATCGTCACCAAGATTGGAATGTTGGATTATGATGTCTTTTACCAACGAAGGTAATTGATCCCTTCTATACTAAAGAAAGTCATACAAACTATTCGACTCACCTCAAAAACGTAATGATCTCTCAATAAATGTTGATGTAGCTCTCAATCAAGTTTCCTTTGATTTGGAAATTTTCATTGTTTCCTACTGTTCTATATGCTTATGTTTGAAAATATCTTGCCTTGAACAAGGAGTTCAAGAAAGGGTAATAAGCTCAATAAAGCGTTGGGAATTTCCAACATCAACTTATCAGAGACTTATCGAATATTCGGAAATCATTTTAAATTTTCCGAGCATTTCATTGAAACATTGACCTTGCGATCGATGCTGTAAATATGGTATGTGTCAGCTTCCTCATATTTTCGCAAGACAAAATTTCTTTCCACTTACTTTTTCACCTTCACTTTATTAATTCATTCACTTCATATCATTAGCCTAATGGTTTGCAAAGAAAGACATGCTTGAACTTACTATTTTAAAGCTCCTTAACAAAATCTTTTAAACGTATTTCTTCAGTTCTAGAAAAAGTGTATTTTCTGTCATTCATGCTGTCTCTCATAAGATGTTCCGAATTTGTATGGATAATGAAAAATGATCATGAATGATGATGATCGGTTCTGGATGCATCATATTCAGTGACCATTTGCCAAATTTTGTTTGAGATGATTCCAAATGTCCTTGGGGTGCCTTTTAAAAGATCAAACGTGATAAAATCGCCAATAACAGCAATTCCGACCCTCAACTTAAGAACAGATTTATCTGTTTTACAAATGGTGTCATCGAAATGGCAAATTGACAAGGGGACAGGAGTCAAAGGATATAGTAAATTATTTGCAATAACAATACATTTTTCCATAGAAAAGTCGTCCAACTAGATTCCATTGCTAAGTACATACTTTGCTAGTATATTAAACTTTTTTTTCATTTGTTTGTACTTTAAATTTTTGACCCGACCAGGGTTTTTAGCACAGGTTTTAAGCTACACATTGGTCATTCTGTTGTAATGTTGTACAAAAAATCTCTGTTTATTTCTACTTCAAATTGAAATATTTTGGTTTGTATAATGCATGCAACTCTGAAGCTGTTTGGAACTATTTTCACTTCTGCTTTTTTCTATGTCTGATGAAACGTCTTGACCTTTCTGCAATCCGGGCTCTTCAAACACAGGAGATATTATCGTAAATCTACTACTGTGACTTATAGACTAGCGTTTAGATATTGAATTTTTAGCAAACCACTGAGCTAATTATGATATGGTACCATATATTTTTTTTCGAACAAACAATGGGACGGGGAAAAATTCAGTGATCTTAGTAACATTTTGAACAACCTGCAAAAGTCATTAAGCCCTAGTTTCTACCGATAAGGAAACCGATAACCTTTCGGGTACTGCTAGATTACCTATCATATCAGAATCCATTTACGGACCTTGGAACTCCGGGCTCAAAAGATTCATAAGAACTAGTGTTTGAAATCATAGCGGAATTTGTTGGTTGCTTGTGTAATATCCGTAATATAAATGATGTTAATTTTTCAAGACATGATATATTTACAAAAGCATATAGCGCAGAATAAAAACAATATAACTTTCCAAATCAAATTCAAGAATGTTGATGCAGGAAACTTGTAATCACTGCAATTTGGAAAAATACAAATTTCAAATTTGGAACTAAGTTTAAGTCCGAAATGGTTGGGTAGAGACGAATGGTGAAATTGGTAAAAAGCATCATAATCCAGCCTCCTGATCCTGATGACGATAATGACAAGATAGGTAAATACTGAAAAAATCATAAAGTGATATTTAAATTCTGCATGTTGGGTTAATAGATCAATATTGGCTATTGAATTAATTAATCTATATATTATTATCTATTAATTATTCTATTCCAATTAATTATTCTTAAAATATGTCCTGTTATATTAGATTTCTAAAAGTTTTCCTTGTATAATACATATTTTGTTGAACATTCGACTGTCCATTAGAAAAAAGTAGTTGCAGCTTCATTGCTTTAGTAATTTTATTTCAGATAGCATTCACTTGCCGTAGGGAATAATAGTACTGATGGGGACTATTAGCTTGCATCTGGCAGGGTGTTAAACCCTAGGCTTTAGTTATTATTTTATTCCAACCATAAATGTGAAATTATTGCATAAAAACAAAAGAGTTGGTATATGTTTTGCACAACTGGGAAAGTGCATTTAATTCTTAGACTTAAAAATTTCTAAAACTCAAATTACCACTTCATGGGGCCCGTTCTAAGCCGATTGAAAAGATAAAAGAAAATTCGCTTAGAGAACTGAAGGCGATCACGCACTATCCCTATACAAAATGTATGGTTGACTGAATTGTTCATATGGACCCTATTTTCAATTAAACAAAATAAAATTTGATAATTAATTCTTTTATGTTGTTTTTATTTAGGTCCGCTCATATTTTGACAAAAGCACAAAAATGTGTAAAACCTCCGCAATTATTGGCAAAATCTTTATTTTCAATAACTGCAGCATCTTTCGAGCATGAACCCAATTCAATTATCAATAAAAGTTTTTGGAATATCTTCAAACTTTGTCACTTTGCTATGTCACTTAAAATATTCTTTTTTTTTCCCAGTTTTTCTTTAAACTTTTTCCCATAAGTTTTTGATCGAATTAAGACCCGGTGAGTCCGGCGGGTATGTTGATATTTTGCTCTCCCTGTAATCACATCCGCAGACTTCAAATTTCAAATTTTAAAGACCATTATCCTTCCCTATGCAGAATGGCATACATATTTCTTGTTTGGTGGTTCCAGCATAACAGCATATGTCTAAACTGGTAAAAGGTTGACAAAAAAAAATAAATACTTGGAGCAACAGGTCGATGGGACCCAGGGCCTAGCTTCTCACAACCATTCGTGTTGTGCGTGTTATACTCTTAACACGGAATGGAAGTGGCCCACTGTTTAATGCCGTGTCCAAAGGGCAATTTGCTATTTGAGAAGCTTTTTCATGGCATCTATATTACCGGATGTTTGTTAGACGCTCGCGAGAGGTGCGGCCGTGAAAAGC
This sequence comes from Xylota segnis, assembly GCA_963583995.1. Classification (NCBI taxonomy): domain Eukaryota; kingdom Metazoa; phylum Arthropoda; class Insecta; order Diptera; family Syrphidae; genus Xylota; species Xylota segnis. Next base: position 61,364,091 of record OY757237.1, read on the forward strand.
TTTTAGTTTTCTTTGGCTGGTATTCGAACCCCGAACCCGTGCTCCACAGTCCAACGCACTAACCACTAAGGCACAGCGCCCAATCCACGGTCATTTGTATCTATTGCGCCTCCGCCCTGGATAATGGGATTGAGAAATTTGCTTTTGACAAATAAAACACTCAAAGTTCATATTTCAGGATGTTATTTATTTCCACTAATTTTGTTACAGAATCAAAATCTGGCTTAAAGTGACTGCTAGCCTACTTAGCTCTGTCGCTCGAAATACCATGACGAGCTGAAAGCCTCCGCAATCAACCATGAACTGAACTGAAACTGAAATAAAGTTCGAAATACATGAAGCTTACAGTTATAGAAATAAATCATATGGTAAAGTTAATGCCACGAATATCAGTTGCACATGTTTTCAGGTCTGACACATTGTTTTTTTTTTTAACTAATTTATACTAATTTTCTTTTTGACAATAACTCAAATGTATCTACATATACAATTCATTTTCATATTCCTGATTTTATTGCTTAGTGACAATCTTTTTAAGTTGCGAATGCTTTGAACAGCACTGTCTGTAGATCGTGAAAAAAAAATATCAACTTAAAAATTCCATCACCAGGAATAACCCATGTCTATTTTTTTTGTTCACATAAAGCTAATCTTGCCGTAAGGTACCAATTCTATAATTCAAATCCATTTTTTCCTGACATGAATGTGAATCAGTAGCTAGTCACCTTCAAATAATTATCGGAGAAAACTTCTTAGTTTACAATAACGAAAAATCCGGATTCTACTAATTACACCTAGGAACACCTGCAGTATTTTGTGTCATCTGCTTTGTTTTTGTTTTCGCTCTCTTTCTCTCTGTCTTCTGGTATTGAGAAATCCTTTTTTTCGCATGTAACGATTTGCTGGTCTGCTGAAAATTCCCCGAATTGCGACCCTGAAATATATTCCATTTCTACCTCTACACACTTCGTATCATCTTTTACACCCCCTAGACAGACTGGGAATTAACATAGTCGATCTAATAAATCTGCGTCATAAAAACTCAGGCAAGTGAAGGAGAAAACAAACCAAAGTAGAAGAAGAAGGCGACGAAGACGAATAAAACAGTCAAAAGAGAAAACAAGGTAAAACGAAAATCCAAGATGTCTACCACTTCACTTTAATTATTATTCTTCTTGAAAGACAGCACGTCGCAGGCATTTACTTTATATACCGCACTCTTCTTGGCATACATATGTCTGTAGGTACCAATGATTGCGATAAAAGCGAACAAGAAGACAACCGGAAAAGGGATGAAGACAACACTACAGCAGCACAAAAGTGGAAGACGATATTATGATGAGCTCAACAGTGAAGCAGATGATAATGATGATATGGCTATTTGCCAAGACGGGGGGAAGAGATAACATTTTTGATGGAATATCATATTATTCATTTTTGTAAATCGATGTAGATTTGTCTGTATCTAGATACATTTTTCTTTTTTTTTCCTTACAAATTCATCGTCCTACGCTTTAAATTATGTACACACACCCAAAAGAATACTCGAAGGGTATCAATAACTAGAGTTTTGTTTGAAGGAAAATTAAATTTTTCTCTAAAATTTTCCCCACTTTTTAATGGCCGATGAGTATTTTCCAAGCTTTTTCTGTTTCTATGCGATAGCTCTCATTTTATCAAATAGATTTGGACAAAAGTAGAAACTCATGACGTCAGTTTGTGTGTGTCATTTTGATTTGTATTTGTTATTCCTTTTTCTCGTGTTTTTCTGATCATAGCTATGATCGCAGTTGAACCGGAGGATAAGAGAGGTTGGTGATGAAAATTAGAAAAAGGAGAAAATACCAAAACTGCAGATGCTTGCGATAGTAGCCACATGAATACATATGTAAGTAAATGCATACACATGCATTTGAAAGAAGAAGGAGGGGGTATGGAAAGAAACTTAAATGAATGTGTGTGGGGAGGGTATTATTTCGATCGGGATAAGTGTTGTTATTGTAGGGAATTGGAAAATCCTTTTTTTATGAATTTCCGCAAATATATTTTTGTTCATAGTTAGACAGAAGATCGGGAGTTATTCATTTTAGTTTTGTCACAATGTAAGGGTTACGCTATAGTAGCTCAAAAGGCTACATTTAACTTCGTTAGGCATCCATGCATTTATTCTTATCTACTATTTATTCTTATCTTGATGTTTTTTAATTACATACATTGGTATTGTATTATAGAAACAAGTACCTAGGTCTTTTACAAATATGGCTCGCGTGATAGTTCCATACTTTTTGCTTAAATAAACTAAATACAAAAAGTATTCTCTCTTCGAGGCCGTCTTGGTTGCACTCACAATTTAGATCCTGTTGTAGTGTCAAATCTGTAAAAAGTAAAAAAAAAAGCAGGTCAGAAAGAGGTAAAACACCCAGATCCGATTTGGTCCATTGTGCTTCCAGGCAGAATGACTTTTTTGTTCACACTTTACTGGCTCCCTGATCAGACTCAAACCTGCAAATGTCGGGTCACAAATAGTACTTAATTGTTTAACGCCAGCTTATATGCATGTACATATGTATGTGTGTATGTACATATGTTAGAAAACTCACTTGATTTTTAATAGCAAAATTTGTCCTTCAGTAAAATAAGTTGTGGGAATTATTGAAAAAGTCAGACACTTTATAAATCCTAGGCCCAAAGTATTATCTGAAAGTGCAGGATATCACTCACTACCCTGATAAGAGTGATCCTACTCTGTGGTAGAAGGAAATTCACAGCAGGAAACCTACTTGAGAAAGTCAATGAGGACACAACTCACTTTCTCTGTTACTGTCAAATTTTTGTCCATTCAGGTATAAATTCTTTGAGGGACACAAAGGGTCATCGCACAAAGGAATAGGACTAGAACTTCGCCTACCAACATATTTACCTAATATAATGTTACTTTACACCCTACAATAGAACCACCAGATTTAATGTTCATTAGAGCTTAAGGGTTTTCGAGTACCTAAAGAAATTCTAACCTTTCTCTATAACGAAATAGTCACTGTTTTCTGTCATTCATGAAGTTTAACTTCATAGACTTTTTGTTAACGTCAGAAACTGTGTGTACCAAAAAGTCTGGATTTTACAAACTTATGATATTTTTGGACTTAGTATAAGATTTATTTTATTTGGCGGAAAAGTAGGCGGTACGTATTAGTACCGCCAGATAGGAAAAAGTTAACTTAGGAAAACTCCCACTAATTAAAATGTCGCTATAGTATTCAAGATCAATGTGATTCGCAGTTTTTTTTACATTCATCATTAAATGTACTCACGAAACTTACAAGCTTTTTTTGCAAGGAAATTTCGGAAGTTTCTTAAAAAATTTCAGTTTGCTATACATATTTTTGAAAGCATAGTGTTTTTGAAGTGTTTGATAAAATTGTCATATCCCTTTTAAGATACATACAGTGTCGGAAGAAAGTTTGGAAACATAGTTTAGAGATTTACAATTTCAGTTCTAACATAAAATCCCTTATACCTACGTCGATGAAACTTGGCATAGAAATACATTTTAATATTCTTCTTCAAATTCTAAAAGAACATTGGTGTACCGCAACTAGAAAAAAATATTTAATAAGAATTGAGACAAGACCTCGTGAAACGTACGGAAAAAAGTATGGAAACATGTAGTTTTTCATAAAAATAATGTATGTATGTATGTACTTTCTTTCTAAAAATTGGCAAAATTGGTTTCTTATAAAAGTTATACTATCGGATGTTTGTCAGACGGTCGCGAGAGGTGGTGGCGTTAAAAAGAATTTTAAGTGTTCTATAGGGATTCAACCTGGAACCCCTTGCCCCGTAGTCGAACACACTAACCTCTAAAGCGACAGCGTCCCCGCTTGCTAAAAAATGAAAACATAAGTTTAAAAAAAAAAAAATCCTTGGCGCAACAGGTCGATGGGACCCAAGGCCAGCTTCTCACAACCATTCGTGTTGTGCGTGTTATATTCTTTACATTACACGAATGGAAGGCGCCTACTGTTTAATGTCGTGTCCGAAGGGCAATTTGTTATTTGAAAAGCTTTCTCGAGACAGTTGTACTCTCGGATGTTTGTCAGACGCTCGCGAGAGGTGGGGCCGTGAAAAATTCTTTAGGTGTTCCCCGACTGGGATTCGATCTCGAACCCCTTGCTCCATAGTCCAACGCACTAACCACTGAGCCACGGCACCCACTAATATATACATACATAAGTATATATAGGTGAAACTTCCATCATATTCATATTCAATGCTTCACTCTTTGATGTACTCTATAAGAGCTAGATACATAAATTGTAACATAGAGATATGTACATATAATCAAAATGAAGCCTATAAAGTACTTACACAATAGCAGGGTGGATTAAGTCATCACAAAACGACTTTGTTGTTATTCCTTGTGACTGTCGACAAAAAAAAGTAGAACAAGTCAATATTTTAGTAATTATCAGTTTTAATGGTTCGATTAATTTCTACCGCCTGTCTCATAAAATTAAAGATCCCTATGCGCTTGCATACATGTACAATGATCCTTCAGTCAAACCCTACATTGAATATGAGCTGCAATTCACTTCGCAAATGTATACATAAGTAGATAAAAACATGTGCAGGTAACAAAAAAGTCGTCTGAATCAATGGGTAACAACCTCCACCCATCTACATACATATGTATATCTATCATCAAAACCATTTCAAACTCACATATTATAATAATGTGCTTACGATCCTTGTAAATTTTTACCTGTGAAAATGCCAAAACAGATACATAAATATGTATGTAAGTCCTCGTAAAAGTTACGAAAATCTAGTTAATAATTCAAGAGATAATTAATTTATGAGAAAATGCCTGCTGTCGATCAAGGCCAACACCTAAAAACTTTTTGGTTTGTGTTTTTTTTTTCTTTGATTTGCCTTCGAAATCATTTTTTTAAATAAGAACCTATTCCAAAAAATTATTTGTTCTTCTCATAAAAATTTCTTTATGGACATAACTCAATACATTCATACGAACATTTGTTGGTCCTTTTTAGAATAAACTGCAAACAAAAAAAAACAAGACAATCATTCAACGAAATAATGACTAAAATAAACGCAAGGATAATGATATAAGTAGGATAATTCGAATTTCGTGTTTCGGTAAAAAAACACTTTAATCTTACATTTTAAGCTGAATTAATATTCTACACATGTTCATGTACATATGCATGTATATGTATGTTTGTATGAACATATTCCCTAAGGCTTGTAGATAGATGCGCGCACACACACACATGCACACACATTTTAACAAATTGCATGTAAACTGTAAATAGTAGGCTTAAATCCTTCATCCACCTTTTTGGCTAAATGCATCATCCTACGTATACAGTGCTTATTCCAAGATATAAATTAAAATTCATCTCACTCCATCCATATATATACATTCATACATATATTTATATGTAGATAAGTACATAACTTTGTAATTGAGTTTCAGAGCTGCTGCAATCTAAACTTAGAAAGTAGTTACTCTGTCTGATTAATTAACAAATTTCACTCAACTACGAGTGCCAAGGACAGGGGAAATAACAATTGAATTCAATGAAGAAACCCCCAAAAACCTATTTTGCTGCTAAAGTTTCCATATAAATCCCTATGATCATCCTTAAAACCCTAAAAAAAGGAAAAAAAACACGAACGTAAAAAGCCATTTCCATATTTTGCACAAAAGAGGTTTGTTGTCACTACTATTGCTCTCTTAACTTCCATTCGCTGGCGCTCTCTCAAATCGCGGCCATTTTATTTTCGAAAAAAAATTGAACCCACCGCTCACCAACACCAGTACTGCATTCGGTATGTACGTACACGAAATTAGATCTATCCGTGTTGCTTTGCTAGTAGGGAATGGGGAAACATTTAAGAGAGCATTGGTTCTCTTTGGAAAGACCGCAACTGGCGAAGCCGACCGGATTGCGTGTATGTGGTGACATTTCCCGTGCTCACGTTTAGTTTTATTTTCTACCCCTCATGGAGCGGGTCCTGCTGACGATCGACCACGACGATTATCTCGTGTCTTTTGCCTAAATATTTACCATTACTATTATTGTTGCTATTTTTTGTCACATTGATTGGTTATTGCTGGTTCTGCTTTGATTTTAAAATTCGCTTATTCGTTGAGTGCCGTGTTTTGCGCTCGGTTTGTGTGTGCCTTTTCGACGACGAGATTCAATTGATTTGCTGAATAGTTTCTCGCAACAGAAACAGCAGAATAAAAAAGAAAGATTTTTTTTTGTATCTCAGTTGAAGAACAATATAAAACAAAAAGGAGGAAAGAGAAATAAGAAGGACATCACGTTCACATATCCTTGTTGCAATTTTTGTTATCATTCGGTGACGGATGTGGATTGCGCTCGGTTGGCGATTGCCGGAGATTCATTTTGTTTTTTTTTGTGGAGAACGAGAAAAGTTGTAAAAAGGTTACGGTGAAGACGGAGCAAAGCAAGAAAGAAATACGAAGAAGGAAAAGGAATATTGACGAAAAAAAAAAGTTTTCCTAAATTGATTTTGCATTCTCTTTCGTTCTCTCGGAGTGAGTTTTCTTTTTTTTTTTTTATCACGAAAGAGGAATTGTTAAAAAAATTTTATTTGACTGAAAATGAATTGAATTGATCTGTCAAATGGCAGAAGTGGTGAAAATCCTGCGAAGTCGACAGAATCAACAAATGGTGAGTTGAGCAAGGAATATTTGTATTTGTATTCACTTTTTTTTTTTTTTTGAGTAGAGTGCAAGAGAGGTGGGTGTTTCCCATCCGATAATAAGGATATCGTGTGAGGGGAAACCCTTGGGGGTGTTGAGTGAGCATTTTGTTTGTGCTGTTGCTGCATATTTTCGTTTTGACAGCTTTCAATTTTCCTGTGTGTGACATTTTAAAGGGGGAATGTTGGGAGTGCGTTTTCACCTTTCTCCGCAAGCGTTTAATTAGTTGTTTCTATTGTTTTTTTTTTTAGTGAAAATTTATTGTTTTCGTTTTGGAAATAATGGAAAACAAATAGAATTATGAAGAGGGCAGACAGATGTGGAATTTTTCACTATGTTCAGTTCTGATTTTTCATCTGTTGGTTTGCTTTGGTTTCTGTTTTCGTAATGGCGAATGGCGGAGTTGAATTTGATTCGGATCTCTCTCGGCTGTTGCGTTACTGTCAAAGCAAAAACAGGAACTGAGGAAGGTGTTGAGATGAAGTTTTTTTTTGTTGCGTTACCTTGTATCCTTTTTGTGTGAAATTAGGAGGAACAAGTGGATGTTGTAGGTGTGTTGATTTCGTAAGGCGGTTTTTTGTGGGTTACAATTTTTGGAAACGTTCTTAGAAAGTTTTGTTCTATTGGGGTTGCGAAGAGCTTTGTTGTTTTTTCAAACAATATTCACCTGATTGTTTACTCAGGTTAATTTTTTTTAAAGTTTTTTGGTACTGCGAGCCAGTTAATTTTGTATAACGTTGATATGGCGATTCAATGCATTCAAAAAGCGTCACTCTTTGCAGATCTTAAAGGAATGTTAAGAATGTTATTCATATGCAGTGGTTAGTTTCTCGATGGTCCTTATTTTGCATTATCAATAGAAAGTTAGTTTTGATTTCTGCTTGAAATTTGTCGGCTAGCCACTGGGTGAAACTTGAGCTACACAAAGTAAACACTGAAAACTGACTGTCGTCCTTTTATTAGTCTGCAAGAAAACCATCACGGTCTGTGCATACGATATAAAGTTCAGGTTAAGAGTCGTCATATGGTCCTTAAACCAAGTTCGTTCTGCAACGAAATTCTGGTTTTATTTTAAGGCTTTATCTTCCTACTCTTTCGCTGTATCCGCGTGCACCAACTAGGAACTTTATAAACATACTGATTTGCACATGAATACATGGCTATGTTTTCACAGTTCCGCTTGCTTCGCTGCTTGTCATCTTATAATACAATTGCAAACTGTATGGAATAACAGAACTGTTGCCAATATTCTAACCCAATAGCCACATAACACTAACTGCTGTCATAGGATCTTTTTCTGCAGCATCCCCATGTTTCCAAAAGTTTCTTTTTCAACATTGTGATCATAAAGAGAAAGTATAGCTTCCTGTAGAATTGCCATAGTGTTGTAGTAAAAGCTTCCTTGTCCACTTGTCCACTGAAAAAAAATATACACATATATTTTTGCCTACCATAGACTTACATATGTATGTACGTCCTGTGTAGAGCTCATCAACATCATAAGTCCCTTCACAAAGCAGGTTATTAGCAATTCATTCCTCATTCACCAACCTACCATGCATTCATAGTAGAAACTAGTAGATTTCAATTCCAGATGTCCTTCCGCGGAGCCTGTCTTTTCAGATTTTTATCTGAACAAATAGCCTCAGTGGCAAGGTCTAAAGGAAGCTTCAATGTGGTTTCTCACGTTTTCCCAAATTTTCATTCAACAGATCTACTGAAGAGCATAATAAAAATTCTTAACCTGCAACTAAAATCGGTGGTTAGGCTGACTTTAAATGTCCGCCCGTAAGCCACTCGCAAGGATGGATTCTCCAGCTACGACAGAATCCATCGACGAAGTACTTCCACCTACAGACGGTGTAACTGTGGAAGAAGTTTCAAAAACTCCAACAACCGAAAACGGTGGGAAAACAGACACAATAGTAGGACCGCAGATCGAAATGAAAGAATGCCAACAAATCAAAGAAGAAAAGCTAGATCCTGAAGAAACAGGATCAGCTGAATCCCAAATCGAATCATTGCCTACAACTGCTGCTGGAATGGAGGCGAAGAGGATGACTCGCAATTCACCAATGCTGGTTGCATCTCCATTGAAGAAAAAACCCGGTGATTCACAAGAGCAAGATTCATCAGCTGAATCAAGTAGCACAACAGATGAACCTGTTAAGAAACAGGTAGGACGTCCTCGGAAGCAATTGGATGGAAACAGTAAATCTTCTAGTAGTACGGTACCTCCAACTAATAGGCTGACTAGAAAAGCAGCAGCTCAAGATTGGGCGGCAAACACCAGGCTAACTAGGGCTAGACGAACGAGTGCAGGAATCGGAGCACGGCCAGAAACACCCCCAAAGCGGAAGTATGTATATAAGAAGAATGCAGATGCTCCAGCGCCGGCTGTGAAACGAAAGAGATCCGTTTCGCCAAAGCCAAATACGGATGAACCTGAAGCAAAAATCAGCAAATCAGATGATCAAGATACAGATTTCGATATGAACTCAGTAACAGTTAAACAGGAAATCTTAGAAAGCAGTGAAGAGATGGCCTCTGATGTGGCTTCTGATATAACAGAGCCTTTTCCAGCGGAGCCTACTTCAAGAATATCGCTTCGGGCTCGAAAAAGTGCTATGTGCTACTCACCATCGACGAGGCAATATCGTAGGGATAATAACAAAGAGAGATTAAATACAGAAGCCAATACACCAGATGGCAAACGAAAAAGACTGAGTCGTGTACGCCCCGATGAAGATAGCAAAGATTCCATCGCCTCGTCGACCATGGATGATTTGGTGGATGTAAAAATAGAGGAAAAGTTTCAATGTGAAGACGCTGATGAGACTGCCACGTCGGACATTTGTCCACCTACCACTTCTGTTGATTCATTGGCCAATGGCGCAATTGATATTCCACTCACATTAGACAGCACCGAATCAATAGATTTACCTCTTGCAGCAGATACCTCAGAGTCCATAGATTTACCACTTACAATGGAAATCACAGATTCAAACGATTTTCCTCTTACAGTGGACACCGTAGAGTCTATCCCAGAGATACAGACACCCGGAACTAGTGCTATAGCTTCGGTTTCAGAACAATCAACCTCCTCAGACAAGGCAGCGTCGCTCAGTCCGGAGCTGGTAAGCGAGGGCGTAAGTGAGATTAGTGTAAAACAGTTCTACAAGAAACCAGAATTTTTAGAGAACAATCTAGGCATCGAGAAGGATCCCAAACTGGGGGAAATCGTACAAAATGTGACCGACAAATTGGATGACACTGTGGATGGAACAAGTATTTCTAACGAGTCAATTAAGGAAGGAGAGCTGGTATTCGAAGAAGAGGAAGATGAGATTGCAAGTATTGGTAGCATAAGAAATGATAATGTTGAAGATGAGGATGTGAACAGCGTTAGCACTGGCTTCATTTCTCCTTTGCTGGTGGAGGAGGATGAAGAGGATGAAGAGGAGATGCAATCAGCAATAAATGGTGAAGAAAAGGTTGAGGCTCTGGAAACATTGCAAGCAGAGGAAACATTGCAAGCAGATGAATCACACCTGTCAGAAGAAGAAAATGAGTTGGAATCATCCCAAAAAGAAGTGCCCAAAATAGTGCCTTCTCGTAATGGATCTGTTGAGGAGACTGTTGAGTCTAATAGTGAAGATATAACTGAGGAGGGAGTCAAGTCAGAATCGTGTGATACGGCAGATGTCGGTGATAATGAGGAAAAGGTGATCTTAAAGAAGGAAGAAGATCTGGGCGTTGAGGCACCCAAAATAATGGAGGAACTAATAACCGTTGAGGAGTCTAAATCAATGGAAAAGAAAGAAGTTATTGTTGAGGAAGCCTCAGATCTGATGGAAGTCGATGAGCCTAAGATAGAGGAAGCAAAAATAGAAAATATCATAACCGACCATGAAGAGAACAAAGAAAATCTGGAACTAGGAGCTGAACCAGTAAAAGAGGATATACAAGAAGTGATAGTAAACCCAGACAAAGAAAATGCCTCATCCATGTCTTCTGACAATCAAGAGGAATCCCCCTCAGAAACCTCTAAGATCACTTCTCCTACAAAAACTCTAGGTGAATCCTCTGGAGAAGGTACAACTCCATCAACTTCGCCTCAATCTTCGAAGTCATCTTCAGTACCGCGTACCCCTGAGAATGATGAAAGATTACGCCAAAAGGAGCGGCATTTAAAGACATTGGGCCTGCTGACTCATAAGGCTGCGGATGAAGCAATCATGGCCAAGCAAAAACGCCGTAAGTTCCTTCATAATCTCAGTAACAATGGTGGCTCCAAGAAGAACGCCAACACTAATGCTGCAACCAATAGTGGATCAGCAGCAGGTAATGGTCAAAATAAATCTTCTCAAGAATACACGGGCACACTGAAGACCGTTATAAAACTTAATCGTCAATCAGGTGGTGGTGCTGGCGGTGCTGCTGGTAATGAGCCGAAGAGGGGGAAGAACGTTGACTCGGGTACCAAGGCTGCTACTTCAGGATGCGGTAGCCGACGTCAGTCACTGAAGATGACATTCCAAAAGGGCCGAGGAAGACCAGCGAACACAGAGAAGAGTGGTGAAAATCCGGCGAATACGTCGGGCGAAGATTCATATTACACCATCCAGAATGAGGTTAGTTTAATGGAAAATGTGGCTTGCTTATATGATTCTAAGTATCCTTTGTTTCAGGGCGACGGAGCAACAACATCAACGGCGCTGGCCACTGCAGAGACAACTAACACTGTTACAACAACCAACACAACAACGACAACAACACATGGAAGGAAGTCTTACAACAGGTCGAACACAACTGGTAAGTGCAGAAGAGCTAAAACCACTTCAGGACTGGTTTACTAAACTTGTTTTTATTTTAGATGCCACTCATAGCACAGAGCATAACGATAACCCAACTACAAGTAAAAAAGATGAAAAGGAAGAGATACTCATTCCAGAGAAGGCGTCTTCCTTTAAATTCCATCCCGGTCGCCTTTGCCAAGATCAGTGCTACTATTGTAGTGGAAAGTTTGGCCTCTATGACACGCCCTGCCATGTGGGCCAGATTAAATCTGTGGAAAGACAGCAAAAGATTTTAGCCAGTAAGTGACATAGAATTAATTTTCATTGCATTTTTCCATCAATATTTTTGTTGAGCAGATGAAGAGAAGCTCACAGTGGACAATTGCTTGTGTGATGCATGTTTCCGTCACGTGGACCGTCGTGCCAATGTTCCCTCCTATAAGAAACGTCTCTCGGTCCCAGGACATAAAGAGACAGCTACATCTAATACCCATTCAGATGACACATCTATTGAGCAGGAAAAGCCACAACAGAAATCACAACATCAATCACATGCAAATGGTACTGCTTCGTCCTCATCACACACATGCGCCGTGCCTGAATGCAATCATAAGGCGGCACATTCACTGCGACGCAAAGGTATTCGTAAGAGTATCAAGAAATCCCTACTCAATTTCGATATGTCCACTGCTGGAACATACTTGCACCTCTGTGAGAAACACTATGAAGCTGTCGTACAGAGCAGTGGCTGTGTGCTATGCAAACGACGATTAGGCAAGAATAATATGTACCACATTACAACGGTAAGTGAAAGGAATTTGAATATGAAATATGAAAACTTGATTCATTTGAAATTTCTAATTTTCAGGACACTGAAAGGTTAGAGAAAGCTCTCTCTGCCATGGGCGTGCCAGTGACTTTGGGACAAGGTACAGCTGTGTGCAAGTTATGCCGATACTTTGCCAACTTACTGATGAAACCACCAGAGCATGGAAAGGGTCAAAAGGTTGAATTTGTAAAGAACTATAAAAAAAGGTAGGTTTTTCTGATAATTGTGAGTTGGAAGGATGGGGACTTATATCAATTTTTATTCACAGACTTCTTCAGTTCTACAACATTCACGAGAAAAAGGACACCTCCCATGAAGAGGACGAAGATGATAAGGGCAAAGAAAAGCCCTCTTCGAAAAAACAAAGCTCAGCAGCGTCCAGTAAACGTATGACTCGTAAATCCCGCACATCGAATGAAACTGAAGAAGAACCAAAAGAACCATTGGAAGTTCCTCCATCCCCAGCACATTCAACAGGTTCATCTGTGGAGATGATCAGTGATGGTGGTAGTTTTAACGCCCACGAGACTTCACAACGAACTGCGACAACATCTGCAGCAGCAGCGGCAACGGGAACCAGCAATCAGATGGTTTTGGATAACGACGTTATGGTGGACTACGATGTCCCAATGATCTCAGATTCATCTTCATCTGCGTCGTCAAAATCAACATCTCCATCACCACAGAGAATCAAAAAAGCAAAGGATGAACAATCTAAGCTGAAAACGATTCTTCAAAGTGTCGGAACATCGTTAGAGGATAGAAATGATATATCGACTGTGTTGCGTTCAAATCCAAACATATCAATGCGAGAATTGTTCCCTGGGGAGGAAGACCTTGGTCTACAGTACAAAGCACCCTTCGGGAGTAGTTCCTCGCAGCGGACCCCAGAAGGTTGGACTCGCGTTAATACATTCCTCCAATATGATGAACCGACTCGACGCTTGTGGGAGGATCTGCAGAAGCCCTATGGTAATCAATCGAGTTTCCTGCGACATCTAATACTCCTCGAAAAATACTACCGCAATGGAGACCTAATTCTCTCCTCAAATGCAAGCTCGAACGCAACAGTATACACTCATACCGTAAGCAACCGCTTAACATCATTTGACAGTCGAAGCAGTTCGTCATCCACGCCTTCAAAGGAAATGGAGCGTCGTTCGCGAAGCTTATCGGTGGACAAAATTCAGCGCCAGTTGAGCTCGAATTCAGTGACTATCACCGCACGACCAAAGGAACCAAAACCACAGCCGAAGGAAAATGATACGCCCAAACAGAAGGATGGAGGTGCTAGTGTTGCCGCATCAACAGCCATGGCAACATCAACACCAAATAGTCGCAGCATTTTAAAGACAAACCTGATTGCACCGAAAGGCGGTGGCGTTGAAATTGTGCCACTATCTGCATCACACTCAACTTCAAACTCGCCGCATTCATCTAGCGGTTCGACTACCCCAAATGACACTTCATTTTTAACTAAACAACAAAAGATTCTTGCAGCTGCAAACAAACTGGTGAGCAACAAAATGGAAGCTTCACCTAATCAGAAAAAGACCTCCTTAAATACAACGCCACCGGAGTTGATAAGCTTAAATCGACGTCCTGTTCCAGCACTGAATAACCAACAAATAAAACGCCCACAACTGCTGCCAAAGCCAATGAACAGTGGAAAACCCATTCCTCCAAATGTGATTGTCCTGCCAGACACTTTAACAACCCAAGAGCGACTTGAGAGTAAAAGTTGGCGACCAACCCTATTGCCTGTCACCACAAGTTCGCATCATCTTAATAATCAACAGGGTCCACTCTACCAGACTGCAGATGGAAGGCGTCTGCCTGCTTTGGTACAAGTGCAGTCCGGCGGAAGACCATTCCTTATTTCAATCCACGACTACAATCGTATGTGCATTTTACGTAGAGAGAAACTGATGAGGGATCAAATGCTCAAAGGCAGCAAGGGCAAAATAAAGGGAACGATATTCCCTCCCGCCACTTGCATCCCCAGTACTATCGGTAGAACGACGACCACTGCAAGTGCTGCATTGCAGTCGTTTAATAAAACAATGCAATCAGTGACGGCCGCTGAACATGCCGCCAAAAAGCAGAGAGTCATTATGAGCAAATCTGCAAATTTCACACCCATTGCTCCGAAGCCTACACAACCGACTACTATAACAACATCGGCCCCATCCACATGTACATCACAATCAACGGTGATTTTACCCCCTGGCACTATGCAACCGATAAGTTTGATAGCATCAAGTCAAGCCTCTACTTTGTCTATTCTTCCCAACTTCACTGGACAGGTTCTACCTATTTTAAATCCCAACGCACCTGCAGTATCTACAGCAACAGTTAGTGGGGTGCCAACGAGTTCCTGGCTGTGGAACAATTTCCCAGATATTCCAGACAACCAAATGCTAATGAATGGCAAAGCAACAGTGACTAAGGGACCACCTCTAGCAACAATCACATCCATGAAACAACAGTCACTGCTTTTGGACAATAACTTGATGTCAAAGATACCCAAATCGTTGACGGTAATTCCTCAGCATAAATTGATGCCAGCCCCAAGTGCATCATCAGGGAATATATCAAAGGATTGAGTTTAATTGTAAATATAAAAATGAATATACTTAGTGCCTAAACACACAGAATTAAGGATAAAAAAAGGAGTTCAAGAAGTGTTAAAC
This sequence comes from Xylota segnis, assembly GCA_963583995.1. Taxonomy (NCBI): domain Eukaryota; kingdom Metazoa; phylum Arthropoda; class Insecta; order Diptera; family Syrphidae; genus Xylota; species Xylota segnis. The sequence continues at coordinate 61,379,169 of OY757237.1, forward strand.
AAGAAAATGAGGAACGAAAAAGGTGAATTTTGTTATTTATAATTTTGATTCTAGGCGGGCATTAATATGTATATATTGTTTTATGTCAGAGTTGTTGGTTTCACGGAAACTATTAAAAATCAATGTACATTTTTCTCACAGATCAATACCCCAACACCTAATTCTAATAAAAGTAGCGATTAATACTTCAGTTGTTGCGGATTTTCTAGGGGACCAAGTACGGTAATATTTTCGTGTTTAACTAAACTCATTAAGACTGCTCCTCTACTTTTCAATTAAATTCCATGTTACTATTTTCCAACACTAAGTTTCTTTTACTTTGAAACTAGGAGCTTTCAGTGCATTGCATATTGCTCAAATGTCGGGCCTCATATTTACTTCTCCGATTGCAAAATAAGTTAGATCTCAACCGACCAATTTGTCTGCCAATAAAGTAATCTTCTGAGTTTTCTTAGATATAATCGGAATAATTCCTGACTGGAATTTATCAACAAGGCATTTTTGTTTCTGACTCAACTGCTGCAATATTTAATCTTCAATTGATTTCAGAGTTATTTTATGGATATCTTAACTCAAAAGATTGTGCATTGTTTATTTTTTTAACACTTCCAAAACATCAATCAGGACAACTTGTGAGTAGTACTCTTTTGGTTGATAGTCAGAGGACTTTTGATGTCATTTAATATTAGCATTCATTAGGTGGTGGATAGAAAAGGACTATCTATATTAATACAGAATTTTAGTCCGGTAATTCTACCATCGCCAATGAAGCTTTTCAATCCCTCATCTGATATAATTTTTATCTTGTATCTTATGAGTTCTGTGTAACATTCAGGCACGCAAATATTCATCCTTCTTCAAAACCTAAGTGAAATGAGAATAATGCTTTTATATTCATACTTCAGATTGTCTGAACGGGTTACAATAGGGGAATTCCCCATGATTCTTATTTTTTGCATCGGTAGAAACAAATGTACATATTCTTAATGATTCCATTAATGTTGTGGAATCAAATTGCTCTGTCATTAAATAATAAATACAGAAAGAGGGATATTTGTGTTCCTCTAGTTTTCTCTTGTAAATAAATGACCAAACAATATTTTTTTCGATTTCCAATATTTTTACCTTAGATTGTTTATAAAAGAATCATATATATATATACATATATGAAAACACATGGATATATATATGTATACAAGTATTGAAAGTTATAGGTTCACAAAACACGAGTTTTGTTGATTCCCAAGACACACTACACTTCATTTGATCCTTAGACTTACATATACATATTTATCTGTTTTATATATTAAAAATAATATTCATTTACCCTTACATAAGTTTAAAACTTAATCAAAACAACTACAAAAAAAATATACTTATATATAAAAATAATTGTTTTGTTATATTTGGTCGGATTTGTTGAATTTCATGAAAGTAATTATAATAATAAAATATAAACATTTAAAGGAAGAAACATATTTTTCTATCAATTAGAGGAAGATCATTGAAAAACCCCCACAAATGAAAAGTTGTTATAAAACAAATTTTGTTAAAATATTTATATATATACTATGCAGAACATTATATATATTTTTATATTAGGATTTAGAAACCTAAGCTTAAGAGATAAAGTTATAATAAAGAAAATATTTTAATTTTTGCATTAATGCAAAGTTATAGAGATTAACAGAAAAAAAAACAAACAAACATCCTCGTAGTTAGCGGGACGCCTTCAAAACAAAAATGTTAAAAAAAAATTAATAAAATATACAAAACAAAAAAAAAAAAACAAAAAACAAATTTACTTAATATTAAAACTGGAAGATACCTATATATATATATATAGATGTGTATGCGCATACATATGTATATGTATATATAAATAGTTAAGAGAAATTATTGATTTATTTTAATCTCTATTTATAAGTTCAACATTTATTATTTTAAACGGAAAACTAAGTTCAGTTAAATGGTTAAAATACAAGAAATAAAACAAAGAAAATTTATGTAATTATTATTATTCTTCAACTTAATTGTATCGATTTATTATTCTTATTATAATTATACATATGATTATTATTAATTATACTATGCAGAAATTATTAAAAATTTTATTTAATTCTATTACTACATTATAAAGATTTTATGATGTAACAAAAAAAATTACAAAACATTTTCTTTTATTTTCCATTTGGATCAGAGCAGGTTTGAGAAAAAGACCGTAGTATGTTCCATTTGCGTTTGAGTCTTTCGAGTTATTCGTGGACTCAGCAAAGTAGAACAGAACAGTAAACTACAAGGAGCTCAAAACTGATAATGGTTTGAGTACCTTTGAACATGCATGTTTTTTTTTTTTTTTTAATACGTTTTCAAGGTATTTGTGTTAATGTTGGTGTTACTTCCATATGTGTTTGGTGTTAGAAATGCAGAAAATTTAAAAGGGATTTAAAATTTAAAAATCGTTTGGAAGGCTGAAGTCTGAAACTTTACACTTGTATAGAACTTTTATGTCGTAAAATGCCATGGAGCAAATCTACAACTTTGAACATTTTTGGAAAAAATATGGAATATCTAGAGACCGGCGAAACGCATTTGCAATTATTTTCCATAGAAACCTGCATTGAATAAGCAATTTGAGAATTTTATTAACCATTGAAGACGTGAAGACAGCAAGGTTACTATGAAATACATAATTCAAATATTTTGTAATAGTAGTTCCCTTATAGATCCACATTAAAAATTATGTTACATCTTCAGAAAAATTAAGGTCTATAAAGCAAGTATACATTACATATTTACACATTTTATGCATGAAGTAGTAAAGTTGCATTGCTAATCTGATGGAAGTGATTCTGCATGTTCGTTAAATGATACGTAGAAAGGGTAAACTTAAAAAATCTACATGGAATGTATTGTGCTAATCTTCTAACTCGCATTTCTTCAAAAAGAAATTGTTTTAGATCTTCTAACCATCGCCTTTGAAAAATCAAAACCTCTACAGCCCCTTAAAAAGTGGGCGTCATATGTACATACATATGCCTATCTGTACATTTTTACGATTTGTTTTATTAAGTTTTTTTAGGGAACATCAAAAGAAATGCCGTCAAAATAAAATAATACGTAATGCAATTATTTCCTCGTTTATCGCGAATCTTTCATCTTCTTAAATCTAGTGCTTGGTTGGGGTTTTTTATGTTTGATTTTTGTTTTTTTTTTTCTAAACTGGCTTTGTTGAAGATTACTAAAAAAAAGGTACCTATGTACGTATGTGCATTCAGAATCCACACTTCTCTTAAAGATACTTAGTTGCTAGCGAGGGAAATATAATGTCTGCGGACTTCTAAAGTTTTATAGGAATCATCTCATCAGACAGTTTGAATCTACGATTCATACAAAGTATTTTCGTCTCTATGTGAATTAATGAACTATCCAAATGCAGTTTCCTGCTCTGAGGAAATTCATTGAAAAGCCGGCGATAGTTTGCACGAACATACTTCTCCTTTGCGCACTACCAGATTGGACGTCTGATCCTGGTCCTGATCCTACAGAACATGCGTTCGCCATCGCTTTATTTAAAGCGCTTATTAGGTCAACTCTTTAGTGTGCAATGGATTATACTTTCAACCAATATATGTATATTATTAGATTCTAGATTCTGGCCATAATCTCGACTGTCCTCTGTCGGTCTTTTGTAATTATTCTTTGTTTTTCGGACAGTTTTTCATAAAACTACAGTACAATACCCAAATTCACAATGAAGCAGCTGTGGATGTGGAGATTCGATCGGAGTTTGTTATTCTGCAATTAAATCTTGGTAGGTAACCAAGTTTAGTTTAAAAGTAAATTAAGGAGATTGGATACATGTCAATTTCTTTAATCAAACAATGCTCCTTGTAAAAGCAAGTCAATTTTTCAAAAATAATGTAGATTTTCCAACAAAACTAAATAATTAGGGTCTCAGTTTTTACAATGTATAAATATTTTTATTTCTTATAAAACGTATGAACGAAAGAACAAAATGGATTCTTCATAAACATGTATACACAAATAATATATTATTCATATTAAAAAAAAAAGTTCCTAAAATCTACAGGTTTGATCGTAAGTTAAAGCAAACAAACAAATAAAAAATTAAGAGCAGAAATACTTTTCTATAAATTATATCCCTTCACCATGAAAACATTTATTCAAGAATCGACCAGGAATGCTTGCTTCTTTACAAGGTCCTTAAATATTCCACCTTCGCGAGCCATTAGATCTTCATAGCGACCCTCTTCACGAACCAGACCATTGTCAATAACGACAATTTTATCCGCATTATGAATAGTGCTCAGTCGATGAGCAATTGTAAGGACTGTGCGTCCTTTGGATAGTTTTTCAAGAGCCTTTTGTACTAATTCCTCTGAGGCCGAATCTAGGGCACTGGTAGCCTCATCGAGTATTAAAATGGTGGGATTCTGTGAAAGATACATACTTTTTTGGCAAATTTCCTATATTTTAATACCTTACAAACCACATACCTTAATTAAAGCTCTGGCAATGGCAACCCTTTGTTTTTGACCTCCACTTAGCATCATTCCACGCTGGCCAACCATAGTCTCCAAACCATCTGGTAGGTTTTTGGTGAATTCGTCTACATGCGCATTTTTCACTATGTCTTGGAATTCGTCCTCGGTGACTTTTGAACCGGGATTCAACCCGTAAAGAATATTTTCTCTAATTGTTCCACTGAACAGGACAGGTTCCTAAAAAAAAAAGAATTAGGTTATTGTAACTTTACGTGAGCAACAACGGTATAATTGTTTACCTGGCTGACAGAACCGATATTTTCTCGCAACCAATAAGGGCTCAAATCTTTCAAATCCGTGCCATCTAAAATAACATGTCCTCCCTGAGGGTCATACAGTCTCAAAAGCAATGTAGCGATAGTTGTCTTTCCCGATCCGCTTCTTCCTACCACAGCAGTTGTCTGTCCAGTCGAGAGTGTCAGCGAGAGATTATTTAGCACTGGATTATTCGGCCGTGCTGGGAAACTGAAAACTACATTCGAGAATGTAATGTCCCCTCGTGGTTTCACCGGCGGAACTATTCCTGCATGGAGCGGAATTTCATATTTTCTGTCGAGGATTTCCCATACTCGTTGACCGGAACCAACGCCCTTATTTAGCTCTGTATAGAAATTGCTAAGGCCGTTGATGGAAACTGCTGAATAGGCGGCGTATAGGATGAAGGAAGTGAGGGCACCAATTGTTAATTGGTCACTGATAACAAGAGTGCCACCATAGTAGAGCACCGATACGATGATTACATTTCCTGAAAATCCGCTCTGAACCGACAAAAATCAAAATGTATAGTTAAGCGCTGCACTGTTTGAATGAAGAGTGACTACTTACAAATCCAAAGAACATTGACTTAGCCTTGACTTCGTCGTAGGCTATGTTCATGGCGTCATTAAGGAGTTTGTCATACTGCCGAGACTCTGCATCCTCCCTGCAGAAGGATTTCACTGTCTTCACATTGCCCAAGCGTTCCTCGGCTTCCTTAGCAATCTGAGCGTGTTTGTCAAGATAACTTCTCGTGATTGTCCGGACATAGCGTCCGTATAAAACGGCGACTCCTGCTATACAGGGAACCACACAGGTACTAATGAGGGCCAATTTCGGAGATGTGTAAATCTGTGAACGGATTGTTCAGTTAATTTTAATTTTCATGATCTTAAGGGACGCGTTTAAGTGAAAATTTATTGAAACAATCTAAAGGTAAAAAATTACATTGCGCACAAAAGATCTATTCTAATTTTATAATATAAACATGTCCAGGTATGAAGGATCAATCGTTTATCTACATATCTGTGCTTTTCGCCCTGAAGTCACTGCTGTGATGTAAACAATTCTAACCTATAGAATTCAGATATTCCACAATACTTTATTCTTGACAGTCGTAAGTTCGTTTATCCACCATGAAAGCTCACTAATTGTATACAATATCGTGGACTAATTGATAGGGGATTGTTAGGACGTACACGTGCCTTCTAGCCTAACCACTGTGCGTAAAAAATTCCTCAAAATCAATTGCAACATCCGCATTATTTGCTTTGCACTGTAATATCTTTTTTCAATGTGCTGGAATCATCTTAGAACTGATGGTTTGTTGACCTAGGTCTTCGCATACACAATCACCTTTCTGAGACACATTATTACTACATTTACATCTCATTAATAAATGAATGTCATACCCAAACATCGCGCCTCCACATGAAACGCCAAAGTTAATCACAATTTAATCGATTTTCTTATCGCATAGCCGCTCTGCAGCTCACGTAATACAGATAAGCATATGGCGATGACGACCCACTTACCATCATTGATGTTCCCGCAACAATCATAACTAAAGATCGAAGCCCATCCGATATGTTCTGACTCAGGGAATTCCCAATGAGGAACGTGTCTTTTGAAAGTCGATTGACTAGCTCTCCAGTTCCCTTTGTGTCAAACCAACCAGTCTCTTGATTCAGCATTGTACGATAGAGTTTCGAACGCAAATCTCTTATAATCCGAATTGCTACGAAAACAAAAGGAAATCATGACAGAAACTAACCCCCAAAATGTGTTACCAAAACTCACAGGCACTATTGAATAAGTATACACGCCCATAGTTGGCCAAACCTCCGACAATAAACACTCCACTCAGGATAAAACAGAAATGCTTCAGTCGATCCATTGTATCCACACTGCCTGCCTCCTCTCGGGTGAAGATTATGTCAAGGATTTTGCCCAAAGCGAAGGGCACACTCATAGTAATTGCAGAAGACACCACCAAACAGCCAATTGCAGCTAAAACACAAAAGATATTAATTGACCAAATCCCACCTTATGGCAAAAACACTACATACCGGCTAGCACCAGTTTTTCCGATTTGGCCAGCGCAAAGAGACGCCCCACATCCCGTTTCTCAAGTCTGACTTTTGTCTGTGCACTTTCTTTTGCGACATCCTGAATGAGGTCTGACTTACTGCGCGTCGTCAATTGGTCTTTCTCCAGCGGCAAATCCGTTTTCCTTCGTCGCACTGCCATTAGGCCTCTCGATTTCCTCAATGTAAATACTCGACTTTTTCCACCGCCCAATAGATTGTGAAGTGTGCTGAAGCTCCTTCCTGTGTGTCCGGTCCGGAGGTAGAGTGGTGACGTGATCAATTGGCGACTCAATCTCGTGCAAGAGCTCAAACACTGTATCAACATGGTGTGTGTTTGTGTCAGAGTGAAATAGTAATTTTGGATTTAATCTTTGGCTTAAGTTGTTAATTTGTAGGAGGAAGAAGGAGGATTTATGTACAAGTAGATAAAAGGAGAAGAATATAAATAGTACGTATGTGTTGTTAATTACAAAAGAGGATCCGCAAAACACATTGCCCGATGGATGTAAGTCACAAATGTTGCAGGCGGGTTACGGTGAGTTCAGCTGGTATTCTGGCAGTATGAGTGAGTTCTGTGTCGGAGAGAAAGTGATACTTTTCTTCTCAGTTACTTGTTCGCGTATGGTGGGATGGCCCACTCGCTGGTGTTGCTGAACTTTCAAAACAAAAGGAAGAAAATTGCCAAATGTCAAACTAGAGACTGCCGCTTTCACCAGCTGTCACGAAAAGTGGGAAAAGAAGAGAGAAAAAAGTTGAAAGTCATGCGGAGTGTAGTCACGCGAGTGTGGTTGACGACGAGGATGCAACGTTGTGCTAATTGTTAGTAGATGGCGTTGAGTCATTCGAGTTTTGTAAATTATTTGAATTTTGTGAATTTGCGACCGTTTCGATTTTCGCTCAACACGCTTACAGCTACGTAAGTCGATAAAATTTACTGTAAGTTACTTACAGAGCTGTTTAATACTGGTAATTTTTTCAGAAGTTACTTACGTAAGTAATTTACGTAAGTAAAACTTACAAGTGTAATCCTCGCCTGAGGTTCACTAAGTTATTCGGCTACACATACCGAATATTGTTCCTTCCATGGTCCCACTCATGGTGAATCTACACTCGAGTTTCTGTTCTACGCGAAACATAAAAAACGTCGCGAAAAATAGTACAAAAATATTACCAAACAAAAGTTGTAAGTGAAATTCAAAATTAATTTTTGTTCGTTTTGGGTGTCAGAATATTTACATACCTCCCTCCAAACCCTTTGTTTCGAGAAATTTGAGTTGCAAAAATTGCTTAAAAATTACACAATTTAACAGAACAGATTTGTTATTTATTAATGTAGTATATCGTCAGACAAAAAAATTATATATAGACGCGCGGCTTACTACAAGACTTACGAATAAAGTTTCTATTTTGTTAACTTACCTACAAACATACTGATTTAGTATATATAAAATGTATGCATGTACTTACAATTTGTATTGGAAGGTAATTCATTTGTTGCTATCAGCTTAGACATTCATTAAAGTATATTTATCACCATAAATATCTTACAATATCTACAGCTGTTGAGATATTTTTGCTTTATTTTTTATCAGTGAATTCTTGTGGGTTTTCAAAAATAGATCAAACAGTCACACTTAGTTTTGTTTATAATCTCGAGGAGTGGTTATTTTTGCTATTCTTTTTCATTAGTATTTTTGTTATATTTCTTTTTTCAAGTCAGTACTTATTAATTTAGTTGTTGATTTGAAGATAAAGAACTCAGAGAGCACTAAGCTCTGTGTACATACACACTTTGTAACGAAAGTTTCATAAGATATGCACTATATAGGCAAAAGGACAATCTAGTATTCAAAACTAGCATTCTTGAAGAAGATCATGAACTAATCAACTGATTTTGGCATGGTGTATTTATCAGTCGATTGGTTATCTGTAGAAACGCCTACTGAGTGGTTTTGGAATGACAACAGCCGTTCTCTGCACTGCTACTTATTTTCAACGGAGTAAATAGTTGTTCTGTTTGGATTCGAGTTCCAGAAAGCACCAATAAAAGAATAGCTAATACTCTACGAGTGTGCAGTAAAAGTGGAAGTTACAATAAACTATGCCGTCGATCATATTTGGGCCTGTATCCTGTTACTTTTCGTTATTCTGGTATTAGTTTCAATTTTCTACCAGGAGTGGAATTGTTGGCAACCACAATGATCACTTTTACTCTTTCTAAGGCCACCATCGGCGTTGTCATCACTTTTTTGCTATCGTTTTTGTGTGACGATCGTTGTACGGAAAACTTAGAAAAAGTAATCATTAACTTTTACCTTAGAGGACACCACTAATGGTCTCTTCCAAAAGCAAACAGTATTTAAAAATAAAGTGCACGACTGGGTCGTATGTACTTGCACCGTAATGCTGTAAGTGTAAAATTTTATCAGGATTGAGGAAGTCTTTATCTTCTCAGTAAAGTAGGCGTGGCATTCCGCGTTTCGATGGAAAAATAGTGAGCCGTTTGAGCCGTTTAAAATAAAATCGGCCTTAAGTAAACTACCCTTAATTTTAAGGTTAGAAATGAAAATTCCGATTTCTCCTCTAGGGATTATATCCCACAGACCCTATATATGAAGTTTGAAGGAAATCCGTCCAGCCTTTAATGCCGTGTCCGAGAGGTTGGCCCTTTAAATAAATTGTATGTGTTTTCTAGACAACGCCTGGACCAGCTTGCTCCGAAGTCCAACGCACTAACCACTTGAATCACGACGCCCACGAACGGTCTTATTAAATTACATAACCTTGACCAGTTCGAGGAGTTAAACTACTTAGTTTATAGTACGGGGCTTAAACGATGGTATTCTGCGGTAAAGTAGATAAATTATGTTACTACTGGACTAGCATTGATTGTCCAAACGTGCTCCCATTTATTGAGTATCATTTAAACATGGTTCGTGATTTCACGCCCCAAGTAGGTACATATCTACAGTTTATACTTGCTTTGTTTGATAGACGACGCTATAATGTAATGTCATATGTTTAATAGTTTTTTTTTTAGAGATTTTGCTTAACAAATGAGAAATTTGTTTTTCCTTCTCTTATATTTTTACATATGTATACTATGGCATTTCCTATGGTTACCTTTGATAAACCTCATCTTCCTTCTACTATTCCAAGTTGCGATGGTTTTGCTCAATTTCTATTGCAACGTTTCAAAAAGTATAGAAGCTTATGCACGACCAGTTGCGATATTGAATTATTGTCTAGTAGAAGATTTATGTAATCGTTTTCCTTGAAATAGCTGTTCAAAGTTAGTTTCCAGAACCTTTTCTTTTTGTTTAAGTGCAACCCATTATCGTAATAATGATTGGTCTTAATATGCCTGCGTAGCATGTTTCAAATAAATAAAAATAATAATAATAAAATAACTGGTTTACAAAAGAAAAAATTTAAACCAAAATAAAAACATTCTTGTTTTTTTTTTTAATAAAAATTCGTTTGCATTTGCAAGTTTATCAAATACTAAAAACAGTTTTTAACTTAAAAATGTATTAAAAAAAAATATATATAATACGAGAATAAATGAAAATAATTACAAAGTGCTGCTTACATACAAAAAACAAAAGATAGAGTGAAAAGAAGAAATGGGAATACAAAACAAATGAGAAATGGCAATTTCATCGTCAATTTTTTATCAAAAAGCCGAAAGGTAGGGAATCTACTTTCATTGAAACAAAACGTGTTGCTTTTTTGTTTTTTGTTTTCTTTTGTACATAATACAATTAAAAATTAAATTTTATTAAGTGAATTAATAGTATTATCGATTATACATTACAATTGTTATTGTGTATTTTGAGAAAAAAGAATTTTTACATTTTGTTTGTTTATATGCTTGTTGGTCTGTCGTTTTCGTTAAAATATATGTAGGTATGTATATGCAAGTATATATTAGAAATTAATGATTAAATATTTATGAGTGTTTTTTTTTTGTTTTTTGTTTTGTTAAGTGAGTGTGTGTACAGATATATATTTCTTGTAACTTGTATATATAATATACTCGCGCAAACCTCCAAAAATATGTTGCTTTCATTTAATTTTTGTTTTGTGTTCATTTTCTTTAAATACTGTTTATTAGTACGAAAAAATATTCTTTAAGCCTAGGTTTATATGTATCTTTAAATATAATATTTATCGTTAAGTATGATGAGCGATTACATGAAGAGAAGTAAAAATTTTAAAAATGTTAGTCATGGAAATTGATGATGAAAAATAGAATGAAAGACAATTTAAACAAAAAAAAAAAACCTTAAAAGTATACACAATGAACAAAAGTACTAGACTCTAGGGATTGCCAGCGTATGTCCTTGCGGATGCGAATTGGTGGTGGGTCTCAGGTGTATGACGGTTGCGCAGCTGTGGGCCATGCGATCTTCGCATCGATTCTTTTGTACGCCAACATGCAGTGCTTGCCCTTAGCAGCTAAACGAATATCTTGCGGACATTCGACATCAGTAAGAAGAGTCTCTTCGCCATCGACCAACTTGAAGAGGGCATAGTCTTGTGGATTGGTAATGCGGGCTTTGTGGGCAATAATACGGCAAACTTCGCGGGTTGTGGTGTGTGGCCTAACAGGAAGGGTGCGTGTTTGAAGGGAACCATTGCACTCGTCAGGGATGATAACACGGATGACTGATGAGCTCGATGGCAAGGAGGATGAACGCCACTGTGGAAAAAAAAAAGAAACATTTAAATTGGTCATATTTTGATATAAGGTACATTTTCTAATTATAGATTATACTTTAAATTTGTTTCGAACTATACATATTATAATCATCTTTAATTTCAGTAATTTTGTCATCTCCTTCCAATATTTTTGAAACCCACAGAACTCAGCCTCATTTCAGAAGCTATCCATTCATTAATAGACTAAATCATTGTACTTTCTTTCCGTTTACAACATGGAGTTTAACATTATCTAAGTCATACCTACAGTGAAGTGATGGTACTCTTTGCTGGGACAGCGGAGTGCAATGCATAACAAATCCTCATTCACAGGATGTACATACTTCAAAAGTAACCCTTGGTTATGGCCCACCAGTCTTCAAACTCTTGGATTTGCTCATTCTAGCATCTGAACTTTTATTCAACGCCACGACAAGATCGTTTTCTTCCAAATGTGAGGTAAATGTTTAATATATAAGGACTTATGTTAGAACACAAATAGCTCATTTCATTACTTTCAATAAATTCAAAGGAAACTATCCAAATCTAAAGGAACTTTTGTTTTATTTTCAACTTGTATGCACACATTTGTTTTCAGCAAAAAAGACGGATTCAGGTAATCTAAGTTCAACGCGAGGGGTACAAATATTCTCCCTAGCCCCAACGTCAAAACCCGCCAGTGAAAACTTCATTTCCGACCTTCGAGTTAACGTCACTAGCAAAAATACCTAACACCCGCCCTACGTGCAAAATGGCAAAACACCTGCGACTCCCAGTACAAAAATTCGGTTGAAACACCAGGCCACCAGAAAATCAGCAAAAGCCGTAGGTATACCCGCCATATTACAAGCACTACCTTATCAGATTACTGCATTATCTGCAGTGCGGGAGTAGGGCAGTGCACGAATGACAAATAAATTGGCGGGAAATTTTGACAACCTATATCGATGTTTGTTTACATTTTCGTACCGAAAAGAGTTTGCCTTTTAGTTTACCTGTTATTTTTCTTCTTCCCTAACTTACCTGATCTGCTCTTAGAGCTTGTGACATACATACATATAACAGCCAACAAGTTCTAAATTCTAAAAACTGTTCGGAAAGGTTCTCAAGGGTGTTGAAATATGGTTTTGTTTGAGTTCATAACCTGCATTCGAAGAGCTTACCAAATTCAAAGTTAAGTCCTAATAGAAGGTACAATGAACGCTAAACTTAAATGTAAGCCTTTTAAACTTTTATTGGAACACTTTCACCAGATACTTTATGTCAAGATTATATAGCATGCACATGATATGAATATTCAGAAAAGTCTGACCACTCATATTTCGGCAGTCCTTAATTTCATTTCGCTCGAATCAATGTGGATAAGCCGGATATTTGGTTCAAAGGTACCTTTTACCACGTATGTACATTTTCATCAATTTTGAATCTTTGTCTATCATGTATGAGTATTAAGGTTAAATCTGCTTTAAGTTGGGATCCTCACTGATCTCGTTTTTGTTTGGATCTGCATCGTTTATTGACTGGAACTGCAAAATCGAAGTATGTGGTTAAACAATTTGAACTAAAGCATGCGTGCATGAATCTTCGTAATGGAAGCCTACGGATCTTGAACATTTTTGGCTCTTTATTGGTTATTGATTCAAACTAGCAAATCCAGTTTACTCATCACATTGTGGTACCGGAATACAATAATCGACCAATATGAACTGTTTATCTCTCTAAAGGATATTCGCAGAACTATGTATGATGTGAAAAACCGTCACATATCATATGGATCAAAATGAAAACGTTAGGATGAGTCCACAAGCTTAGGTTATGGAAGAACGTGTGAATCACTTATAATGAACTAAGTGAATATAAACTAAAACTAAATGAATATATGTTTTTTTCTTCTCGTACTGGAAAGTTGTATCACATTTAAACATTTCACATTTTAGGAGCTCTATAAGAGCAAATAGATGGTATTAGGCGATGAACTATAGTGTTCTATTTAGAGAAGTTTCTGTGAAGAAAGTTGACTTTAAGGTGTCATTTTCCAACGAAATTTGCAGATTTAATGTACAAGCTATGAATATAAGACTAAGTTTGTAGAATGGATGAAGGAAAAATACTAAGCTCTCATAACTACGAAGGTTCTTATATACTATTTTATATTTTCATGTATTTATACGTTTACTTACATCAAGTGATCCAGTTCCCTCGTTATCCGAAGCCATAAAACTCTTCAGTACATGTACGGCACTGCACAGAGCAGTCAAATAGTATCCAGCTTCTCCATTCAATAAAGCTGGTTGCAGCAATCCCCACATAAACTCGGCTTCAATCTCAGCACCCACAAAGCCACATTTGGCTACCACAAACACAAGGATTGGCAAGAAATCATCGGCTCCCAATTGCTGGCCACGTGGACAGCCAGTAGCATCGAATATAGACGATATGATACACAAAAACAAATCTAACTTCTCCAACGGCAGCTCAGCCTCTTGTAGTCGTAAAAGAAGGTTGGAAATTTGATACAATGCAGATGACGTGGGTGGTGCTACCGCTGGCCTTATACCAAAATCAGCTGCATTTCGTCCGCAGGCATATTTTACATTTTGCGCCAGCAATTGAATATCCTCCGTTCTGGTATAGTGGTCGACAAACATACCGTAGAGGTGTTCACGCAGTGGCAACACAACCAGTTGATGCATCACAGTTTCAAGGATGGCGTCCAAATTGAGAAACTCATCGGACTTGAGACGTGCTCGAGCAGTTTCGACTTCTTGATGGAACTTACCCTCGCCATGCTTTACTAGGTAGTTCTTCATCCCGTTCATAAATTGACGCATATTCCGCATCACAACTTGGGGAGCAGCCTCACGAGATTCCTTTGTGCACGAAATAAAGTTTTCGATATTCTGTGCAAAAGTCGATGTATGATCGCCGGCAAGTTGTAGGGTATAACAGCGGACCGAGTCGCCCGGTCCACCGATGGGGTTGCTTTTATTTCGTGGATGACCTGTAAATAGAAAGAAAATAGAAATTAGACCAATTGAGTTGAGTATTTTATGTGTTAGGATTGGAAGTTAAACTGCGAGATCATAAAAAGACTTCATGATAAGAAATTACGATAAAGGTATATCCAACAGTGGAGAAAATAGTGCTGATCCTTTAGTTGGGTTCGCACTCAGTTTTATTGGAAGGAAAATTGTAATTCGGGACGATAACTGATGACTGGACTGATGCCAAGATGAAAGGTAAAATATTTCATAGGTTTTGCTGAAATGACGGAGACTGAGGCATGAGGGATGAATATGGGTATATGTCACAAGAGGATTGGTGTAGTCCGAACAGAAATGTTGAAAACTGGTAGTGTAGTGCAATATTTTGTTTGAAATGCAATAAGGCTCCAGGTGCAGACTCTGCATCATGCTAAATCCATCGACAAACCAAAAAAGGTTTATATGTATATATTTATTTCATCGGTAGAATATAGTACGTAAACTACCAATTGTTGTGAGAAACAAAAGGTCTAGGGTGCAAATATTTGAATTTGAAAATATTGTAAAAGTATCGGTACAGCAGGGCTAACTATCCAACATTCTGCCGGTGTTTTACGACAAGCTAACGATGACTATCCACGTATGTGTGAATGTAGTATGTAAGTAAAATTGCACATAAAATTGAATTTCAGTTGTGTGTACATATGTACATATAAGGAGCACGTCTTAAATAAAAAGCGAATGATTGTCATTCATTCAATTAGGCATGAACATACTTAAAAATGTATTTTTACTCCGTTCGAACGCGTCTTTTCAAATATTTGAAATAGTTATGAAAGTACATAACTACTGTATGTACACAAACACACATACATATGTAGATATGTATAAAACCATAACAATGCAAATTGCGAAAGTGGAATAAAATTTAATCAGCACAAGGTGAATCAGCCTGTCACCGTCCTTATCTGCTCTTATAATTTCTAAATGGGCACGCTGGTAGTTTTATTTGTTTATCTACAATTACTTGTTCACTGTGTTTATCGCAAAATTCACTGAAGATTGTGTCAATTTCTTCATTCTTACCAGTTAATATATTCCACAAAAACCGCAGGATTCTCCTTAAAGTCGCCAACCCCCTTATCCGGCACTCAAAGCTCTCATCGACGCACTTCCCTTTTGGGCAAAACTTTTTGCTATGTTTCATCTCACATCCTTTGGATTCCCTGATATGATTTATATTCAAAAGGATGTTTCCATTATCATCGAGACGAAAAAACTGCTGAATATCGTAATGATCACACTGTGACCAATCACAGGGATTATCGTCCCTTTCGCTATTATTTTCCACATCTGGACAGCGACCTATTGCGCCCATAAGCGATTGGGATATAGCCTCTGATTTAAACAATTTACGCTCGGTTTTAAATTTTCTTTTTTGTTGTGTACTGGAACTACATGCTTCTTTTAGATCAGTCTTAAGTCTTCTCCATGGCACTTTGCATTCGTTATACTCTTTGGGCGGTAAAATACCCGTCTCCACCCTCTCCCCAAAGAATATTTCACTAAATCCGCGACGCCGCTGCCGTTCGCAAGCAACTGTCATGCTCAACTGATCATCCAAGAACTCCGCGTCAGACTCTTTCTCTCTCCATTCAGTATTTTCTTCGATAGTCAGTGACTGAGTTTTCGAATGAATCAATTCCTCTTCAAAGTCGCCCGAGAAAAAGTTCGCATGACGATTTGGATGTTCAACAATCTCCCACTCGGACATAAGCTTGAGAAATTGTTCTTCTTCCTTGTACTGACGTACATGATCGGGATCTGTGAAGAAGTCCTCCGGATCGACTAGTTCCATTTGATGATCACTCAGTGGTGCCAACATGTCCGCGTTTGCGGTACCAGTGGGATTTTGGTTATTGCAGCATTCCTTGCAAGAACTACTTGGGTTCGCGCGGCTTTCCTTTGACAACCTTTTGAACCAATTCATGGCTTATATGTAAACGGTTTTTGCCCGATAGCACAAATTGTCGAAAACGAAAAGTTCTCATCGGCACCAACGGCATACAGGGTAAAGTTTTCCCTATCAATACTATGCGATATAGTATTACTCTTCTTGTTAGGCTTTCTTTTGCATACGGATATACTGTGGAAATCGCGAACACAAAAAGACATAAAAAAACACAACGGACACAACACAAAACGCGGAAAATACGACACTTAACGTACGCGTACTTATCGCGACGAACGCGAGTTTTATTCTGATCTGAGAGTGAGCTCTGCCGAAGAGGTCTATTTTAAATCAAAAGATCACCACTCAGTTTAGAGAGGGAGAATCAATATTTGTTTTTGTTGATACTGATACTGCACGAGGCAGTAAGAGATGGAAATAAACGTTTTAAATATGGGAAGTAATACAAACGACAGATTAGCTACCTACCTGGCTTTGTACAGAATTCAGGTCCCTGAAGGCGTGTTAGCGTGCACTGAACTATGGGAAAGTGCATGACCTTGGTCAGATGAGTGATTTGTACTAGTTGCGGGAGTGATAAGCAGTGCTTGATTTAGGCTGCCAAATATCAATAAAAATATTCCCAAAGCCGTTATGCAGAGTTGAGGAAGGTAGATGTTCTTAGGTTAAGTGTGCCGCAAAAGTGTATGAATGGTTATACTAACTGCTCTGTTTTGATTATATGCATGCGTGTGTGTTATATCAGATATAAACCTTTAATATCAATTTTATTAGTATAACCCATTGGCTACATTATGTACTTCTAATCTAAGTCTTTAAAACCAGTACTATGATGTCACAATTATGAAAAAGTTTTTGGTATCGTTACCAAAAATAGACATAAACGACAAGTCACTTTCGCAAGCTAAGTGGTTCTCACGACTGGCATAAATGTAAACGAAAATCTAATGCAAGGAGCCTAAATCCAACAGTTCTCCTGGGGAACATTATTTGTTCTTCTCCTAACAGCAAGTTGATCTGAAAGCTGGATGATGAGCAACGAATATGCGAGGGAATTTGTGATAAAGAAAATCATAAATAATTTCTGTTTTAGATTTAGAAACCTTAATGTCTTAAGGATCTTTAATAACCATCATAACTGGGCTCACAGTTGCATATGCGGACAGTTCCATTTTCATCCAGCAAGTGGTGTGATGACAGTACTGGCTTATGAGGATTAATCGATTCACCGGTATCAACCATTATTGTTTATTTTAATACATACGGGTGGATACAAAATCTACTCTGCCCAGTGAATGATTATCAGAGATCTAAGATTTTCAATATATGGAGCGTCTTCACAACTTTAAGGGGATTCTCCTGTAAGTAATGTATCATTCTATTGGAAGATGCTATAACCTTTGCAAATAAAGTAAACAGATGTAACAAACACGTCAACAGCTATAGAAGGCTATACTCCTCAAGATCCCTGAATACTCGTTAATATTATTTTTTACAGAATTGTTTGTTAGTGATTTTTGGGGCAACGTGAATTTTGGCACAAATGTCCCGATCGTCTTACGCCAACTGATAAAATGCTCGATCGTTTACCCGTTCGTCTCGAAGAGACTGGAACAACACGTGACAACAGAGACACCGGAAAGGCTAATAGAGATCGTTTTGGCAAGAATATCTCCGCTGTGGTTGGACGCCGTGGGCTATTGTGACTGATGAACGAAACAGAATCATAAAGCAACGAGTTTTTATTCTCGCAAATTAGTGAATTGGGACTGAAGGACAGACAGGACGGTGCAACCGCAGACAGACCACGCGGCAATGAACATTTCGAGAGAGTGTTTTCTCGTTACGGCGATTTCCCCGTCTTGACTGGGGTTTTTTTAAGTCATGAGTCTATGAGAACAAGCCACAAACGCTGGAAGCTATCCGATAAGAGTGCGTGAACGTATCGCCCCAACTTCTCGTCACAATGATTGAAAATTTGTTTCCATGGGTGTTTTTAAATACATAGTTACACTTGCACTTAAATACCTTCTCCAGAGTAATTCGTACGATTTATATAAGAAGGAACAGGGTCCCTAAAATTTAAAGAATCCCTAAATAAAAATTCAGAGCAGCTTACAGAGTGGCCTGTAATATTCTAATATTCAGCTTAGAACTTAGAATATTACTTTTCAATGTCACGTAATATCTTGCGACGAGATACGAGTATCTGTTTTTAGTTTTATTAGCCAAAGAAAATGCTACTTTATTAATTTATTTATCAGATAAACAGGGAGTATTAACTTATCTCAAAAACCTCCAATTTAACCAACAAAGCTGTTTAGTATTGGACTTACTTTTGTTGTGCAGCAGATTAAGAACTTGCTTTCGATGCAAGTGTCATCCACCTTTTTGAATCTTTTAAATATTATTCAAATAAAATTTATTATATTTTGGTTGCTAACTTCAACAGACTGCAAGTGGTTGTTGGTACAACAACGCTATAGGTCTGAAAAATTCCGCACAGAGACGAGAATCTTCACTTGTGGTATCTGAAAATTGGTATGATGCATTTAAGGGGGTGCTTCGCGTTGAATTTCATTGGTGAAAATAAACTTAATAAGATTGTAGTGAGAAACAAAGAGGTAAGTTCACTTAAGGAAATATCTTGAATTGAGGTGATCGACTTTGTGAAATAATATGTCCCTCGATTCAGATTGAGTTTTAACCCCTTTGCTTTGTCGAGATTGGTTTTTATATTTAGTTATGTTTGTACTGATAAGTCGAAATATGGTAGCAGGGGTGCTCACAAGAATAATGAACATTGGAAAGCCCTTCCACATAAACCTACCTGCGGATTCCTAAAGAGAGTACGCAATCTATATCTACCTACATATTGCATGAAGTATTGGAACTCCAAGTGAAGCTTTATTACTATGCAAAGGACTGAATAAATCCCCATCCCTTGTAGAGTAAATACCACCGATGATGTGAAAAGCGGATAAGTTTATTTACTGGTTTATAAATAAAAAAAAAGGATGCCGCAGTCAGATTCTACGATCCAACGAAACAAACGTTGGTAGGTATGATGGCTTGGACATAGTCTCCCATCGACAGGATATTGATTCAAAAAAAACCCTGAATCTAGGGATGATCCATGGTTTCGAATATTTTGACTATACTTAGTAGTCTCTGTTAACGAAATAAAAAGCTACCGCCATAAAAATTTAATCTACCTACCTAAATTGGAACTATTCTAGTCGCGTCATGTTCGCACAACGTGATTATCTTTGCTTACAGGCTCTAAAAAAACAATTATAATTGTTTTCTCCCCGAGAGTTAGGCATTAATAAACGAAATCTTAGGTAAACCATTTGTTCGACGCGTGAACTGAATGTCTTTTTATTTTGTTTACTTCCTCTCAAATGGCAAAATTCAAGATTAAGTCTTGTCTTGTCTTGCCGACCATTAGGTCGAATCATTGGATAAACCATTTATTTTGAGCATGCACTGGAACAGTCCTTTTATTGTCTTATTTCGGCTCAAATCGCGAAATTCCAGATGAAGTCATAAATCTAAGTCTCCAGTCTCTAAGAATAAAGACCCATTTATGTACCTTAACTAGTAAAATTGTATTTTTATGACAAGCTACGGTATAAATCTGCATATATCCCTCTGGATTTTCGAATATTCTAGGAATCATAACTTATAAATCGACAGATACCTGCTCGAATCACGTGAACAGGGAATGGAATGATTTTGTTTTGGTACATTGCAAACTCCGCCCATTTGTTGAGACAAATCTTCATACCCGACTGTACAAATCGTGAGAACTTACTGATTTGTATTTTATGAGAAAAATAGAAAACAAAAAATATTTACAACACCCATCCTGATGATAAGAGGAGGGAGTAGTAGTAATATCAAAGGCCGGAATTGTAAATATTTTCGTTCTAAAAATATAGTCTACACACGCGCGACGCGCCCAAGAAGCGTGCGAACTTTGACTGGCGTCAGGCCCACATAATCGTCATAAAGATAATGACATTTTTATTTGCACAGGTCCTTCTGCTTTTATCAATTACCAAGAGACAAATATGAATGGAGCCAGACAGGCCAGAAGGCTTTATCGTCTAACTAGAGAATCAAAGAAACAACATCCTTGACTTCATTTGTTTTTATTGTCTCTATATGAAAACATCCCATTTTCGCGACGAATATGTGTCATGAATAAAATGTGAGTAATTATCTATAAACTCTTGTGTTAGACAATGCATCTGCCATTATTGGACCGCCAGTCGCTGTCGATTAGAAGATACTATATACTTAGTGTGACTACAGCTCAACCTTTGGCATCGTCCAAAACTTATAACAAAACTAAATAGGAGTATAATTGTATGATGCAATGTCCCGATAGACTTAGATCATCTTTCGGACTTCTATTGTGTTCAAATGGAATTAGATCATGCGTAGAAAATGGTTTTGAAACATGTGCTTGTTCCGCTTTGTACGGAAGAAGGACTTAAATGTGGCTTAAGTATGATTTTATTGAGATTTGACTTTGCTTTGAGATTAATGGGTATATGAGATGTCTTAAGGGCATTTCCTTATTCAAACAAAGGCTGAGCGTTTATTGCGTCTTCAGATTCAATCCGAAATGATTAATCAGAATTTACTTGGCTTAGCCAAGCACAAATATGAGTACATTTTTTTTTATAGTACAAGATAACTGAGGAATACATTTGGGAGTATAAACGTGCTTTTCATTTTGTTTCTGTAGGAGAGATTTCAGAGATAGATAAATATATGTATGTTTGGAAGGCTAACACTTTTGAAATATTCCCCAGGCCTGTCCTTCTGAAAAAAATAAGTTTACATTTAAAAGAATCGTAGATCACTAGACACGATCGTTCCAAGATGCTGCGAAACTGTAACCCTTGTAACACATACGAGGCCAATCACTGGCAGGTCTATATAGTTATAAAGGGAGTGAGACACTAGGTACGTACATTAGACCAGGAAAGTGTCAGTATAAGAACTAGTCATGTTTTTAAATACATTCCTACGGGCTTAAACAGGAAACATGAAGGCGAAAGAAGTAGCCGATACTACTCGACTAATCGACGAACTGTTTCATATCTTGCAGCTTATATCTAGAACCTATCGAAGAAATAAACAGGAAGATTTTGAGATACTCGTACATGTAGTGATCAAGATTTCCAACTATTACAGAGGACGAAACAAAAATAAACGGACTTCTCCTGGAAATTACTTTTTAACTCATCGACTTCGTCATCAAATGAAGAAAATAAAGAAAGTTAGAACAATTGAACATTACGAAATCAGCAGGAGAGCTGTTTATATTGACATCAGCGCAACTCCTTATTCTAAAAAAAAAAAACTATAAACTGAATCTGGCCTTGACTATTCATTCTTTTGGAAAGATCTTCTCGACAACTTGTGGAGTTTCAAAAATTTTGATGGAATTATCCGTAGGAAAAGTATCTTTTGTGGACCGAAAGAAGCGAAGAATATGAAAAATGTGGTCCATATTTGACAATAAGTATAGAGAGGATTTACTTATTTATCAATACGATGCAAAAAATCAATAACTGAGTATGTAAAAGTGTGCTTCAAAACACCGCCAGTAGATGCGTCAATGAATTGTTCGTATTTTTATAATCTATACTGACTTAATCTGCCATAAACTAGAGGAATATGGAATAGAATTCAATTGATTGCTATTTGTTCGAACAAATTTACTTTATTTTCATTGATATTCCTGAAAGATTGCTGCTACAAATTGCTTACCTTGAGACTTTAAAAGAAAATTGACACAATCTAGCTGTCAAAATAGATTACCAGACAAATTGACAAATTAATCAAGATTAAGAAGACACTAGAACAGGTCTATTTCGGAATATGTCAAATTGTTTACAAATTAAGACTGATTTCAGTCATGCGTAGTAGATTGCTAGATTTTTGGCAGATGCAATATCAAAACACGAGAGATTCCATGAATTAACTTTGACCACAGTAACCAGTGGTGCATTCATGATAAGAAAATACGATGATTAATCAATCCATAAACGAATGTTTTTAATAAAAAATTAGCAATTCTCTCATTTGTCGCTTGTTGATGCTGTTCTTTTGTTTTTCCAATACAAGGTCTGTATGATTAAGTAATCCATTAATCTAGTATGAAACAGCTGACACACATATTTTCATTAGACAGAGTGTCATCGTTTATTATGAGATGATGTTTTAATCTGCGAAGAGTTTAATACATAAATGGGAAAGGGTGGCCGTGATTATTTGATATTGCTGTCGATGAGATTGCGAATTCTGTAGTACAAGAAAATAGAAATCCTAACTGTGGGCATATAGGATCAAATATAACAACTTTTGAAATCACATGGGATATGTTGAGACTGACCTATCATATTGAACTATCTCATTCTGTAAGCAAAAGGAACTTTAAATCATATAACGATAGAAAAACATACAGAAAATACACTAACCCATCCCTAATGATATTAGTTTGGAAATAGCCTTCGTCCATGTTACGTGATGAAACCCTCTACTGTGGAATAAATGTTATATACAATGTTATCGTATGCTAAAACTACAAATTCTTGAAATGGAAAGATCATCGACTTCGAGGAGAACCTTGCCACTAAGGTAGTAGATAGACAAAGATCTTGAAAAAGTAGAGCAAATCAGTAGCAGCAACGCTTTTCTGACGACTTCTTACAAATGAGCATATTGTGTCTGACGTAATACTAGTAAATGTCCTGTTAAGAGACAGAAAGGGTTCCAAGAAACCACAAGCGAAGGAAAAACCTTCTCTCATTTTTTAATCATTTATCACATTCTGGTGCAAACATTTCGACGGTTCCCATGCAGTCTACTCCCTACAACAAATAAAACCCCTATCACATTTCAAAGTTTATAAATTTCTCAGCTTTTCTTCTCAAATCTAAACACACTTCTCATGAGATTGTTCAATATTTACTCTCCCCATCACACGAGAGTTGAGAATTATCTGTCCATACCCAGACTGCAGCCAGATTAGAGAATGTACGCATTTAATTCATTTTCGATTGATTAATTCCGCTCTACGATGCACACGCAGACGGGGGGTTTGCTACAATTTATACGCATTTGGAATTTGTTAGTGCAAATAAAAAAAAAAAACTCTAATGGACTATATTCCAAGCCGTCGTCGTTGCTTGTCCAGTTTAAAGTAGTTATGGCTGTGCTTTAAATTTGGTTTATTATTTGTTTTCTATTCTCTTCCTTTCTGGGTTTAACACTCTTGGGAGAGAGTCTTGCGACGCAATTTGTCTGATATTTATCCCGCCGACGACGAGGTCACAGCTTCTGTAATTATTTGTACTTGATAATTTGTAAAATGGACTTTGGGTAGTTTTAAAAATGATGATGCATTTTCTTTGGTATCTAGAGCTCAAGAGAGTACAGTGAAAAGTACCAAAGGCAGTGGTGGTTTCTTTACAATTCCGAACAGAAAAATTGCTTGAGAGACTACATTTGTAAAGAAGCTCATTAGGGTTGAGAAATCGCTGGTTTTTTTTATGTGGACCAAGAGCATAGCGTGGAGAGAAGTTCTATCATAAATCTTACAGAGATCGGTAGATGAGAAAAAATAGTGCAACGCATTCCTAAGAGTTCAAGAAAGTTAGGAAATGCATCGACAATAAAATCTAAGGACAACTAAAATGTCATGTTCATATAAGCAAAAGCAGAACACGAGCAAGACTTCAGAAACAACGAGAAAGAAGAAATTTTTTATTTCCTATCCACATAAAAATGGAATCCTTAATAAATTTGTTTTCTAGAAGCAAAGGTCATCATCGTAACTGTACTAAAGTGGTAGTTAGTTGTTTAGTGTTCTTAACAGATCGCACACCTCTTACTCACAGAATTTGTTGGGAAAGTTTTACGTTATTGTGCTTTGTGTCAGGGAATAGAGTTGGACCAGAGTTCGTAAACACCTAAAAATGGAGAAACCTAATGTAAACCAATACAAAACAGTCAAACACTGAACAGTCTGGATGAAAAAGAATAAAAAGTATGCATGCCAATCAAAATAAATTAATTCTAAAACTTACACAAAATCTCTCTGTCCCTCATACTGGGATTCCTTAATATCGTGGCTACCTTTTGATGTGATGAATGATACCTCGATCTGTTTGCTTTCAGTGTGCCTTGGCTATCTTTGGTGCTTATTTCCTCAATGATGGTTGCATCGTCCTCAGACAGTAGTGTGGGTCGACATTTGGACAGATGAATCGAATCGGATGTGATTGTATCTACATAAAAAAAAACTATAAGTTCGCACTCAATAATAAAATTTTCATTATTCTCACCATCCTGCGGATTGAATGAGTCCCACTGAATGCTATCCCATGGCTCTGAAAACACAGTTCCATCATCCGATTGAGCCGAATCCATGCCATTGAAATAAGAAAATGGAAAACTTTTCTCAACATTGTCGTAAGAGGACAGTCGAAAGCCGCCATTGAGATTGTCAGACTTGTGTTCCTTTACTTGCTGTTGCTGCTGTGGTGTAGAGCACCGCACCAACTCGGGAAGATTCAAGTCGGGTAGACGTTTGGCAATGATCTGGTGAACTGTGATTGGCTTCTCTTTATTCTCCTTATTCTCACCATTTAACTGACTAGGATTCTTTTGTGCCGGAACACCACTCCATTGCTCTTCGGAGTCGTAATCTCCATATTCCGGATCGTTTTCATCATTTTTGCCCATAAATTCCCAACTGCTATCGATTTGCCAATGATCGTTGCGTCCACGAGGTCGTTTTGATGGTTGCTGCTGCAGCTGTTGCTTCTTTTTAAGTTCATCCAAACTACCAGCGATTTTTTCAATCTCTGCTGGTACTAGCACTGGGCAGATTGGAGTTCGAGCGATTCCTCCCTTTGGAGGTTCTGAATGTCGATGATTCGCTGGTAAAAGAGCCCCTCGTTGTGAGCGACGGAGGATGTTTGCGGTTAATCCGGCGGCTCGCAACGCATCCGCAGGTTCTGCGTAGAACGGACTTCCTTGCTTGCTGCGCGAGCTGACAGGTGTTTGAGCCGTTGGTGTTGTATCCGACTCAGATGCTTTCAAGGGATCATCATTACTTAATGGCAGTGCTAGTCCGGATCGACTTCGCGGCTGTGCTTCAGCGGGTAGCTGTATAAAGTTCTTATTGGCATCAAGCGGGCTTAGCAAGTCGGTGAGGGTTGTCGTTGAACTTGCAGCCGGGGTTTGTAATAGTTCAGACGGGGGGCTAGCCGATGAGCTGACTGAGTTCGCAGGGGAGAGAATGTTGCAATTAAGAGAGGTGATTGTGGCTGTAATAGAAATTTAAATGCATTAATGAAAGAGTTTAGGGAGATGTGTGGTATTAACTCACGAGTCTCGGCCAACAAATCGGGTCGCTTACCCTGCGTTCCATCTGGCGGTCGGAAACTGGTCAATAAACCTGCTCTTTCACTGGGATCCTGTGACCATAGATCTTCGTAATCACTAATTTTATCAACTAGAGGACTCCGGCAGTAGATTTGTGGACTTTCGAGAATGTCACACTCCTGATAGTGCTTGGATTCCTTGCGTTGCTTCGATTTACGTTGTTTGCCACCGCTACTTCCAGTCGTCGAACCGGGAGAGAGAATCTTTTTCTGGCTCTGATTTGAGTCTTTGCTGCTTTGTGAGTGCCAGCGATTATTCGAGGAGCCCTGAGATGATAGAGTATCCTTGCACTCGCCCTCGGGCGATAGTCGCTTTGAGAAGGTTTGGAAAGTTGCATTGTTGTTGCTTGGCGGTGATATGATCTCTACAAACTGCTGTTGATTTTTTATGTCAACGCAATATGTAGTTGTTGTTGTGACTGTAAAATGATCGGTTGGAGGAACCGGACTGTTGGGGGTCAGTGGTTTAGACCATCGAACTGGTGGTGCTGGTGGCTTCCTCAGTGCCAAATTAAGCGTATTTGGTGGTGTTGGGCGCTGTGGTCTGATTCCATTGTCTATATTTGTCAGTTTTTGTTGTGACGTTGATTTAAAAGTTGACAGTTTCGTATCGCCTGCAACTCCACCGACACCCAGAGCTCTATTATTCCCAGCATCCACTGGAGACATGGTCAGTATTACACTATCTATTGACTCCGGGCTCATTGGTTGTATATTCTGTCCTCCGCTTGTAGTGAAGCTACTCATGCTGGATGCCGTATCAGATGGTGTTCCCAAGGGACTGAAAAGCCCAGCTAGTTGATTTGTTGGGCTAAAGAGCTTCACTCCACTCGATTGCTGATTCTGTGAATTCGGCGCTGAACTGAACACAGTCATTCCGATGCCGGAGGTGTCGGTGAGTGAATTCGGCGACTTTGCCTCATTTGGATTCGAACTTGACATGGGATATCTCCAGAACTCCTGACCCAAAAGAGCTAACGATGATAACTGTTGGCGATTGTTAGCTTCTCGTAGAGCTCTTGGCAAGATTAATTGTACTGGGAGTTCATCGCAGCACTGCGCGTAGTGAGCAATCAATGCTGGAATCGATTCAAATTTGAAACGCGAACTCTCCAAACTAAGCACACCACCATTTGACTGGATCAAGTAATGTTCAATATAGGGCCCCGTGTCGGGGGGAAGCCGTACTGATACTGCCATCGTGTTCGGTTGACTTGAACTCCGAACAATAAAGTTCTGAAAAGAGAGAAGAAGAGTATGTATTATAAATTTGGAGTCCTTAAAGAGTCATAGCAATTTGTTGGGTCTAACGAGGAGACGAGAAGGGAAAGTTGAAAATCACTGTTAAATGGTCCGTTAAAAGTCAGCTTTTTATCGCATAACAATGATAAATGATTTCCAATACCAAACAAGCAGCACCACCCGGACTTTTTTTTGTTGGCTTCGAAAGGGAGACACAATAACAGAAAACTTCCCAGACAGGACATTGCAGATAATCGACTTACACGGGGCCACCCCAAAACGGGTCGAATGGATAAAACAATTCTTGATAACAATTGGCCAAAAAGACGACACTGTAGATGGGGTGAACAGACATTCACTTTCGCTAGTCCTTTATTATGAATGCGTGAGCAATAAGTCACGTTCACGCGAGGGATGATAATTTTTGCGTATTGTTCACCATTTTAGACAGAAAGTTGTCATTAAGGGATGCTGATGGTTGTCTGGAGCACTTGCTTGCTGGGGAAGTGGAAAATAATTACGGAGAATAATTTTTAATTATGAATCGTTTTTTCGCGAATTGCTTTAAAATTAAATGGAGCTTGTGCAAAACCAAAGCATCAAAGAGAAAGACATTGCTACTGGAATGTGTAATGAAAGATGTGATAATGACAGGAAAATGGTGCTAACAGCTTATGACTAAGTGCAGGGTGGTAGTATGTGCTTAAAGTGTGATCAACGAATCATTAAAATCTTTCTGCAAGTAGCAATTTGAAAATAGCAATGAAGCATTCAGGAGTGGGTGGTAACTACGTCGTTTATATAATTGTTTCTGCTGTGGTAAGTGGAATGAGAGACCTTGGATTTTTTTTTGTAAAGGACTACACTAGATGATAAGTATGGAAACTAACATAAGTTGGTCAAGTAGTTGAACTGAAATACAAAAGTATGACCTCGAGAGAGAGTGTAACAGAAAACTAGATGATATCCACTTGTACCTGCTTGTATAGAAGGATGTCATTCAAGTACATCACAACAAGGTGTAATTGGCATTAAGCCAAGACTATCTCTACCTATCTAGGTAAAAAAAAAGTTAAACGGCTAGTTCACTGTCTCAAATCGATGAAAATAGGGATAGTAGGGGATGTTAGCTTGCATGTAAAGCAATAAATATGGAAACTCGGACAAAAATCTGAAGATGTCGTGGATATGCAACGCAGAGTTGTACTGTTTCAATGCAAAAGTACATGAATCGTGTGGAAGAAGGGTGACAGCAAGACCTTAATTTGAGACCATATTAAAAGGTTGCTTTGAAATAGCAATGCATACAACCTCGAGAGATCGCGTCTAAAAAAAAGTATAAAACTTGCAACAGATTTAATTAGAGAAAGTCGACAGACAGTTTGAAATTATCACACCTCCCAATTGGCTATCTCAGCAGATAAAAAATCCTCGACAATCCACGTACATCCACCAACATCCATTACACTATCCTCACCTTCGTTCGCTGCCAAAGAATTAATTGATAAAATTCTGCCAATGGGTTCGGTAATAAATCTCAATGAGTTATCAGGACTTTTGGTATTTTCCAATTAATTAACTCTTCCTTATCCCCTCTACGAGTATGGCCAAAAACAAAACCAAAAAAATACTTTCCAGACATCTACCGTCCAGGGAAAGAAAAATCCATCTCCTTATCGAATTTGCTTCTTGCGCAAATTGCATCCCAATTTTCTAGAACCCAGCGCTAGAAAAGGATTTCCTTTCTCTGAATGGAAAATTCAATAAAAGCAATTTTAACCAGAGCATGGGTATACGCTCTAGGGTGCCGCCTTCTTGATTTTTATTCTGGTAATTTTAACACTGAACTTTCAGTAGTTTCCCTTTTTTTCCCAACAAAATGGTATAACTTACCATGTCCAGTCAGCCTGGACAGGATATCAGAATTTCTGCTCAAGGGCAAGCAGACACTGACTTTGCACATGAAATAGTTATACTTAAGGATACTTCAATATTTAACGAAATAATCGACTGCTGTTGCTGCTTCGTCTAGAGTAGTAAGACATCGATAGGGAGCAAAATAAAATAATAAAGGACAAGGGGGTTATTGGCAAAACATAAATTCCATATAGAACATCTATTGTAAAGAGAGAAAAAAAAAAAGGAAATCCATATAATAGAAAGTTATCCTCTGCAAAGGAAGTTTGGTTTGTTTTGGGGGATTTTTCAACACACAACTTGATTTACAGTGTGTGCAAGGATGTAAAAGAATTTATTTGTGTGGTCGTCCTTTTTGTGAAGGAGTTCGTGAGTCGAAAACAGGATGAACACAGAAGATGAAAGAGAAATTATGTCCATTCCTACTTTAAGGATTAATCTTAACTCAGTTACACTGCTAAGGAAGGGATGAAACCTTGTTTGTGTTTGCTTTTGATTTGTTTTTATTTTTATCTTTAATTTTGAAGAAAATAAGGACTCCTTTTGAGATGCACACAAAATTCGCTTCGAACTTTAATTTAATGTTTTGAAATTCGATTTTACGCTATTTTGCGCAATATAGGGGGAGAAAAATAAAAAGAGTTTTTATATTTTTTATTGGAATGCTTCAAGTGCATTTGGGGATAAAACATCACATAGTGACTATCAGAAAGGAATAAAGAAAGTCGAAAATATATTGGAGTTCTTGCCATATGCATATTAAGTCTTTTTCGCTTGAATGAATTAGATAGATGGCAGTGGCTTTGCATTTGGAGAAAAATGTTAGCTTCGTGTAGAAAGGATATGTACATTGCAATTGTATGTCTTTGCCTTTTCTAGAGAGATCTCAACCGCTGTGTGGTGAATTTTTAGCATCGTTAAGGCATGGGAAAGTTAAAGAGAAGAGGGCTTATGTTTCCTAGATTCAATATACAAAATATTAAATTATCTTACTTAGTCTGGACACCGCTCATGATATAACGACATCTGTGTTTCTAAACGACAATAACAATTTGAAAAATGATAAATGCCGATCGCCTACACTTCTGAAATCACAACCACAGTGCGACAAGAAATGGGTTTTGGTTTTCTGAAAGATGAGTAGGGATATAGCCGAAAGAAAACGATAAAAGTAGCCAAGCTTATGCTTTACTTAAGATTTCAGTCTAAGCAACTTAAGTATTAGTATCGTGCGAAGTGAAAGGATGCTCAGCGCAGGAAAAAACCTAGACAATCAAGCTGCCATTTGAGCACATACAGAAGAATATCTAAATATTGACTCATTCCTGACCTAATACTAGAGTTGCAGAGGGTATTAATAGTGACGAAGATATTCAAAGCCTACACTCAAAAGATCAAAAAGATTTGATGATAGAAACAGCTTTCCTAGGATTTGTTACGACGAGTGTATAGTAAATTCTCAGCATTGTTGATAAGATCCACAAGAAAGAAGACGTACATAGCTCCAACATCAATTGTTTTGAATGAGGAAATTCAATGCCTGCGATGCAGAGACTTGTTGGCCACAGACCGGAGCTCCATCTAAGTATTTCAGTCTAAGTCAATGGATTCGCTTTCAAATTAATTCTTACAATGCCTGCATTTGGTGCCTCCTTTTAACTTTCGAACGAGTTGAAATTTTGTATGGAAATACATGTTGAGGGTCCTTGATCAATATGGATTTAAGAGGGATTCATTTTATGAAATGCAGCCTAGAATTTGCATTCTATGCATTGTGATGAAATTTCAATAAATACCAACCAGCCTTAAATTTACAACCACCTGTCCTCATAATTAGTCTGCAGGTCATCCATGCAGCAACAATTCCTGGTTAATCCCATAAAAATCCAATTCCAATTAAAATTTCCATCATATTAAATTATTCATTGCAGCATAACTGGTTGGCTTAACACAATTGCTCCGATTAAACTGCCAATGTACTCGTACATCGCAACTCGTTCCGGCTTCGAAACATTTGCTCATTGTTCTGGAATAGCTCTCCACAGTGTGGCGGTGTGGAGAGATTCTCAACCAAGATTATACTTTGAATTATTCAATTGTCCAATATGTACTCGTACGTCCAGTACCGCACAACACAACAAAGCAAATAATAATAATTAACATAATCATAATTTAGCAAGTCACATCCACACCAGAGACTCCTCGCCTACTCACAATGCCCCAGCCCGATTCTTATGTGACTTTGGACAAAGTGACCAAAAGAGATAATGGACTGACTCTGGGACGTGTTAGGTTGCTGATGCTATAAAATTGATTGTTCCTCTGTCCGAACGACTGAATCCCAACAACAGACACAGAAATCTGTATGCAGACCGAATTGGCATGTCATGGGCGAGCATGAAAAGGACTCAAATTGATGAAATTTAATAATCCTTTCAAGGGAGTGGTTGCATGTGTCTGGTAGTAACATCTGGCAACACCCCAAAACAGAAGAATATCGGTTGGTCTACTTGAAATCTATAAAATTTAATGAAACCCGAAAATCAGGCACTGCATTGGGCCCACCCAACAGTTGGCTGTTAACAGAGTCATAATTATGCGACAGGCTATGCCCCCTTTCCGATAGATAGCCGGAGATAAAGTAAGCAAAATTATGCGACTGGTAATTTGGCAGCTGCCCAAATGGATTCAGCGATAAGCCGCCGGAGGCCCAATATAAACCATTTCACTACCAAATGGCTGTCAAAACTTTTCGCAAATAGTGTCAATATGTGCGAGAGTTTGCATGTTCCGTCTCTTTAAACGAGGGTTATGTATGTAACTTGGTCGTGCCTTCCCACCACCATACTTGGGAAAACTTTCAGTAAATTGCGTCTGCATGTGCATTAATTGAGCCGCCGCCTCTGCTGCCATTGCCGTTGGACTGATTGAAATTGATTGATCTTGCACTCTGGCGGTATATGCAAATTATGGGCGGTCTTCTGCTCCTTCCAGGATTCAGTACCATAAACCACTGGACCGGAATCGTACAAATTTAGTTTTCAGCTCAATCAATCGGAAATTCATTGCAAAACCGCAAAATTGCATTTGGCTCTCAGTTCAGTACTGTATTTCCTTTCCTGTGTTGGTAGTAGGCTTCTGCTGGAATTCAACCCCGAGAAATACTACCCTCGGGGTATTCAGTTCATTTCAATCAGGGAGTAGGGGAGTACAACTCGTATTTGGTATTCACTGTCATTCCAGCAAATCATCATAGAACTGTTTCCTTTCCCGATACTACATACATACATATGTATATCAAGTTTAAGTTCAACATTTCTGCCTCCTCCCTTCTAATGGAATTCCATGTATCCTCTCATATTGATGTAGGTTTGGGTCGGACGAGATGAAGGAAGAGATTTGAATTCCAAATATGAACCAAATCAAAATGCCTTTAAGTTAGTAATGGTCGTGGATATTTGCTAGATGTAATGCATACATAAACAGGATCTTGATAGTTCCTTTCTGTTCATCACTCTGAGGGAACCTTGAGTTTATTTAAATGTCAGAGGAAGGATGTCTTTGCCGGCGACAGACAAACAGCCACCATAAAAGTCAAGTACAAGTTCCTTTACTCGTCTTTGGGATTAAAGTGGAAATTAAATTGCCGCGAGGCAGCAGATAGTCGCCGGCGATTTCTATGAAACTCATTTCACTTTTAATGAGATAGGTTTTTGACGGGATTGGATGATCATGCTGTGGTGGGCCATTAAATAAAATAAAATAAAAAAAAAAACCCACGCAAACTTATAAACGGAGTTTCATTACATGAGAAACTAATTGGATTGGCTTCGAATGGAGTTCAGAACACAAGTGGTACTCGTTAGTTGGGTAGATTTTGGAGTTACATTTCAGTTACAGTTTTGGTTTTATGAGCTAGCAATAAAGAGTGGCCAGAAAATTAGATGAGCGGATTACAACATACACCTATCTGTTTAATGGGTAAGAACAATAATAATTAAAATCTGAGCGTTACACAGACAAATAGAAGATACAGCACAGAGATCTACTATACATATTCGGTTGAATTCGAATTAAACTCTGCTAATTATTAGCTGAACCGAATCCGTAAGCTTGAACTAGTAGAGCGCCTCTTATAACCTTTCTTTTGAATCAGAGAGTTGATAGGAGTTATAGCTTCAGAGAGTATAACACTCTAACAGCAACCTGCTGAAAGAATATGCTCATACGAATGGTTAGAGTACATACAAATCTGTAAATAAAACTGATACACTTCAACATGGCCAAAATAAAGTGATAGTCTGGAAAGCACTCTCCAAGCCCAAAAGAAATTACTTTGTGACCACGCTCTGAAATTGCTACTGCACTTCAAAAATCCCGAAAGACAGGTCGCAAGGTGGATTGCCCGATTAGAGACATATGTATGACCTCGAACTTCATCATTACAAGTATAAACTCCATTCTAACCCAAATGCACTATTCCAGAGACCATGCATGGTTAAGAGGAACAGAACGCTATTTCCACGTAACTGATAGAGCTAACTCCATCGCTTACTGGTGTGCGGAGGAAATTCGAGGAGGAAGACCCTCAAGTCGAGCCAAAACTTCCTACCGAGCGGAGGTGCCATTTCTGATAAAAGCCTACTCTTCAGGCTACTGAGCATGGATGGTATCATAAAAAATAAATGGCAAGCGCCACCCGGGCAGAGGAAATGTCATTTTGGAAACAGAAGCTCTTTTATACTTTCGGATGCTTGTCAGACGCTCGCAAGAGTTTTGTGAAAGAAATCGAGCCTCGCACCTCTCGTTCCGTAGTCCAATTCATCCCTTGAACCAAATCTTCAAATACTGGCACATCCATGGGTACAGGGTACTACTATGGCAGATGGTGGGCAGGAGGAGACATATGTAGATATGTATTTCCAAAAAGCTTCCATCTGCAGCAATTCAGGGCATAATCAACAGCCATCTGTCAGCACCTCGGAACGCTATCTCACTCGAATCTTCCAAGAGAATATTGTAAAAAAGCAAATAATGGTCTTGTCTTGTTTAGTTACTCACTTACAGAATTCAGACACTGTGGTATCCTCAAAAAAACTTCAACTTGTGACGCAGAATAAGTCTAGAATGCAACCGCGTGTTTCCGAAACATCGCTGTATTATTTCAGAGCAGTTTTAACTGCTGTGTTATAGGCGGAATGGGTAAAGAAAAAGTCATATGAAAGAGCAAGCGTACAACCAAAACTCCGACCTACCTTCTTTCCCGTAAGAGGCGCACCACAAAATGCATTTAAGCCACAACACCAATAAAAAATGTTCATATATGTAAGTGGTTCCTTTGGCTCCGAAAAGGGCTTGCATTCCAGCGAAATCACAACACCCATTCATCCTCCTTCACTTGGCAAACTATTATATAAAACCACTATAAATTCCTCTTCCGGGCATACCCCAAACTCCTCCATTGAATTGATAAATATTTAAAAATGCCTTTGCACTCCAAAGGCTGTGGTATGCATTCGAGTCCCCCTTTTGCTGGAGGCCTATTCATTGACTTCACGACCTAAATTAAAATTGGTTTGCCTCTCCTGGGCTCACTTGATGTCAATGTCTGCTGAAGTATAGGATGATAGATGAGCAAAAAATCTCTCTCGACCCCACACCCCCATTGGGTGGGCGTACTTTTTTAATTAAATTAATGCAGCAGTAGCGGAAGTTTATAATTTGCACACACACAAACTCCATCCCAGGGCTTTATTCGCTCTCACAGATTTTTCCAGTTTTAATTCCCTTTAATTACCATTGCGGAGATACAAAAAAAGAACAAATCCATCTCTGCATGCAGATGGATGGAAAAAAATATTAATAACCATAGAGAGTAATCCAATGAAAGCCGATTTCGACTCGGATTTCATCATAATGAACAGAAACCTCACTAATAGAGATCTCAAGCTCGCACAAAAGACAGCAAAAAAAAAACAAAAATTCTGATTAAAACTCCAAACAATGAGCGTAAGCCGTAGCACGCACAGACGGGTGGGCAGGCAGTGATGAAGGAAAAAATGAAAAATCAAAACGCATCCATATTGTCACGGATGAATGATACCAAAACGAACTATGGCCCATTGCCTCTTACTGTAATAGGCTTATCACCTGGAGTCCAGCAGTTGCAGAGCAGGACGGTACAGAATGGCTTTTGTTTCCCTTGGCTCTGCTGCCTCTGTGTGGTCGTTTATTATCAGACCGTTTGCAGGAGCAATCATCTTGCAGTCCAACGAAAATAGAAAAAAAAAACCAAATCACAAATATATTGAGGGATGCCCAGCAACGTCGTCTGTCCTTGAACAGCAACGGTGGGTGGAATAAACAATAAACCCCATCAACGTACTCAATAGGATGGCCATACTATGAGTGTCCTTTGTATGCACAATTTTCGGTGAACAGGAGTGGAACTGCGTGGATTTGAGCCTGATTTTGGTGACTATAACTATGGACATCTTCACACTAAATGCTTACAAGGCCTAAAAAGGTATCATCATTTTTGATCAGTATGGGTGACGACGAAGTAAGTAGGTGATATAATGATCATGTTTCGAAACATATTGGAAAAAGAATAAGGAAAATATTTTTTAATTGAAGTTTACAGCCATACCGTACTATACCATACCTCAACTCAAAGTAATTTAATTTTTGTGAAGACAACAATTGAGACTATCGGATACCAATGGAATTTAGAAAACCACGCCTATCTCGGACTGCCAAAAGCTAGCTGACATGAGTTTGAATGAGCTTTGAAATAATTATGGCCAGAGAAAAACAAAACAAAGTCGAATAAACTTCAGCCTTAGTGCTTAGCAGAATGCCCTTTACACTAGTCATGGGCATCATAGTAGTCCACCACTTGTGAGCGACTTACCGAAACAGAATGTGTTCACCTATGTGTTCTACGGGGACGTAGAGTTAGACCAACATTTTTCAGTAGAGCTTAATGTATTACAAGTCGCATTTCAAAGATTTCCACGCCCAGTTCAACAACGTCGAATGAGTGTTGTTGACTGTCAGCCGGATTGTCCTTTAGGATGTCAGTACAAGCCTTTTCGATGGCATCTACGTCCTCAAAACGCTTTCATTTCATGAAAAATGGCATTGTTCCGAAAAAGCAAAAGTACCATAGTGCCTATCTGACGAATACGGTGGATAGTTAAAAGGCGATTTTTAGTCAAAAGATGACTTTACTATAAGTGCTTATGTCTTAAAAGTCCTGCTCAAATGTTTGACCAAAATGCAAACAAATTATGTGTTTGAAGTACTCAATTCCAATTTCGATTTTGACTGATCGTTGTCATGAATTCATGGGCAGTTTTGATAGAATCTGCGGTGATTAGGTATTGGGGTTGGATAACATGTTACTAATAATTTATGTCCTGACAACCGTTTTTTAACAATAAACTTGTAGAATTAATTGAAATGTTTCGGTAAGTTTGCTCCTTTGTGTTACGATGACACAGACATACTGACATGATTTTGACAAAACTTCAAAGCATTGTCTACCTTTTTGACGGATGGAATTGACAACTGCACTAGAAATTATTATTTTCAAATAGTATTGTTTATTTTAAACAGGATTCAGACAGATTGCAAGTTTTGTTTGTAAACTTCCAGTAGTAGAACAACAAAATAGTACAATTTTGTGATTTGACGTTTCATGTAAGTACACTTTCAAAACGAAATGAAAGAACAATTAATAGACATAGAACTGCTAAAAAAATAGTTATATTGTTTACATGTCCATATGTATATATCCATGACAAAATAATTTCTTTTTAAAATTCAACTGTCACATTGTACAATGACAGTAAACTAATGGAATTAAATGTCAACAATTTACTGAACGCTTATTCTAAAGTAATCAGTATGTACTCGGTCATGCAATTCGAGAAATTTCCAAGACGCAGTGCATATGTTGAAAATGAGAAAAATGTAAGTACACTTTGTTTCGGTTGAGTGGTTTGAAACTTAGGTAGTCCTAGGCTTCATAGATGAATAGGTAGGGTAGTGTCTTAACTAAGAAGTAAAAATCGTTACAATTCATTGGATTTTTAATGTAAATCTTAATTTTGCAGCGTGCAGAGTACCATGAAATAGATTGACGACCTAGTGTTACATACACTATTAAGGGATTCATCCTTTTGTCACAAAGAAAGTGCGCCCTCTTTCCCTGCTTACAAAAGAAGCAAACTAGCCTTCCCTGCAATCATTTACCAAATCTCAAATAAATAATGGTCCCTCGCACAGGACACAGTCACCAGCAGACAGGACAAGCAACAACAGCAGTCGAGTTACAGAGATTTATGCGACAGAGGTTATTGCAATTTTTTCCTAACGATTGGATATCATCATTAAGAGGGGGACAGTCGATTTTGTTTTCTTATTTTCTCTTTTCGACACATCCTTTGGCGTGCATATCATTCCCGAGGAAGGGATAAAACCACAACAACGACAAACATTGATTCGCCTCATCCAACCACCCGCTGTACATCCTTTTTATGCGATGTTTCGCTAATGAAATATTAACACAAAAATAATTGAAAGCTTTCAATCTTAATGGCACAAAAGTCCTTGGAATGTGTGAAGGGGATAACGACTCTGCGTATGGGTTGTGTTACGGGGCGACGCACGTATGAATGGTTTTTATTATAAGCCGTTCATGTTATTCGCATAAAACGGGTAATAAAACGAAAGAAGGACACACTGAAAGCCCGCTGTGTACCTGCTTAGTCTGAATGAAGGCTATTGTGTGTGAAAATTGGCCCCAGCTGGTCGAAAGGGAGAGGGTTAATTATGCCATATCCATGTATGAAATGCCCCAGAAGCATCCTTAGAATATATGTATGCAGGGGTGCACGCGTTACAAGGAGGGGAAAGGGTTGTAAAAAGAACGCTTTGTGGATTGTAAAAACTAACGAGTATCTTGAAACCAATCAACGATATAGAATAGCATTTTTCATTGCGTCCTTGGGGAGACATCGCGAGATTTTTTCGAATCTGAGATGGAAATGGGGTGGCCGGGTACATAAATCACCGCGGTCGGGTTAAATTGACGGATTAAGAGCCCC
Source organism: Xylota segnis (assembly GCA_963583995.1). Taxonomy (NCBI): domain Eukaryota; kingdom Metazoa; phylum Arthropoda; class Insecta; order Diptera; family Syrphidae; genus Xylota; species Xylota segnis. The sequence continues at coordinate 61,417,487 of OY757237.1, forward strand.
TTTGTGAATTTAATAGGATTCTGGCTAAGCGAACGGTTGACAAATCACTAGTAATTAGGGAGAGACAAAGTAAGGGATATAGCAGAAACCATTCTCTTAAAAACAGAAAGTCTGGGTCGATTGTTTACGTTAGAACGTTAAATTATTTAGATACAGTCTCAAAAGAATCAAGGCAGTACACACGGAAAGCAAATTTTATTCATGTCAGCGCTGAGAGCATTAAATATGAATAAAATCTCTGAAACGACTCAGTCATGGGGTTACTAAGAGAAAGGTTCCCTTGAACGGCTGAACGACTGAAAAAAGTCTTGAAATTCTGACGATCGAGATGTTCTATGCGCCCAGCATCAAGTGCAACAATCATGTGAAAAACAAAACCGAAGGAGCAAATTCTAAATTTTTAGATAGTCCAACTAATATTGACATATATTTCTGACAAGCCCTTCCACACCTCTCACTTGAGAACAAAACAAGATTTTCTCTGTGAAAACGTTTTGTTTTAATTCCTCTTGAAATACCTCCTACTTGCCCTTCCATTTGGAACGCCCTCCTTAATCACTCCGCCGTATCAAGTCGTATTACTTCCGATTCAGTCCCCCGTAAAGACTTATTGAAAATTTAAACTTTTAATGGAACACTTTAAAAATAACTTAAATACCCTTCAGAGCAGCCACATCCCCAAGGTAGAGGCTAAACCCCAGACACACCAGATAGGGAAAGTCTCCCCTATTGCTGGTTCCGTCACTAATGACCGTCCGGACCACATCTGCCGCTAATTATTGTGTATAAATACTTCAATGGGAGTTGGTTGGCTTTGCGTTTATTTATTTTTGTTGTCCTGCTATTCCTGGCATCATTCAAAGCCCAGCTGCCTATTGTTTTAGTCCCGCATGATTGATAAGAGTCCATCAGACATATGCTGCCCTGTCCCAGCATCACATGTTACAAAAAGAATTCAATTAATCGCATTTTTGCAGCAGTGATTGGTTTTTAATTCTGCACTCATCGTAACTCACCCCGCCCCGTCCATATCCTTCGAGCAATGGTTATTGATTAATGCTTTGACTACATCCCCAACTCATCAAAAAGAGTAAAAAAAAAAAAACTTTATTAAACACATATCAGGACTGAAATGGCAGCAAATTTTCAGGCTTTTACCTTCCGTCAACATTCATTAGGAATTTTATTTTTTTCTGCTTAGATCAGGAATTTCTCCCACACTTAGCCATCCATCATCCGTATCTGACAAAAACAATACAACACAATTCCTATCCACTGGATATGTGTACATATAGTATATTTTAAAAGCATAGAGGGAGGATACAGAGAATGATGACGACCCTGAATCGGGTATCATTTTGTAAAGCTCTGCAAATATCCACCGAACACAATAGGACACACCTCACACCCAATCCATGGAGTGGTAGATTATGGAAGCTGGCTGCCCTATCTCCTATCTGCCAGCAGAGAGTAAGTCTCATGCCAGTGCAGATACACAATACCAGGGTACACATAACCAGGGTTGTTGTGCTACCTAAAATTCGATATCGTAACGATCCCATTGTTTGTTTGGTTAATTGATTGCAATTTGTATAAATACAGGCATGCCTGTCTGTGTGTCTGTGCGTATCCCTGCTGCAGATGAAATGTTATCCTTTATTTAATAAATTCTCTCCGTTAAGGATAAAGTACAACAAAAAATTGCATTAATTAAGCCCGACAAATTATTTTTATTTTTATTCTTAATTATGAATGGATTTTGGCTTTAAACGCAATTGAAAGCTCAGCGGTAGACACACGAAACGAATTTTAATTTAATCACTGAATTTGGAGGGAATAATTGGACAAATGTGGTATTTCAATTGGGCGTTCCGATGGTTGGAGGGTTAAATGAAATGTTTGGTCCTGCGGTTGACCGCTTAAACAGAATTGCACCCACAAATGAAACGAATATGTATCCTAGCGGGTGTGTAAGTCGGTTTGGACTTGATCCAATTAGTTTTTAATTTGTGTCAGCTTGTGATTTGCTAATATTTAAATCTGTGCGCTCTGATTCGATGAGTGGAAATGTAGTCAGAAAAGCCTTCCCTTACCGGGACGAATAGCCGGTCAAGAAGTCTATGGGGTAAAGGTAGAATGTGTCCAGAGATTTCTGTTAAATGATGGAATGTCCATCCAAACTTATTTCCTTTACATGCTGAGTCTCATTCAATAATCCTCTCAAATCATTCCTTGATTATACGTCTGGCAGCCTAAGATGGTGGAATTCTCTAGGCATTCATCTATCTGACTATTTTCCATGTATATTCTGTATTCGATTGATAGTTATGCCTTGTTCAGGAAAGTGTTGCCTGTCATTGCCTCAAGACGATTTTTTTTTTTTTCTCAGGACATCTCACATATCTACAGGCGTTTGTTTGACTGCTTGTTGAAACCAGTACCACCAGTGACTTGAGTATTATGTATATAGCTTGCAGGAACCCAAAATATTTTCTATAGAACCCTCATTGGAATGTTGCCACAACAGATGCTTTGAAAAACTTAATGCAACTTTAACGAAAATCCATTTATCGAAAGTATTTCTCCACCATCCACTCAAAGTGTTGACCTGTTCAAAGAAACACCTCTTTTCAATGCCCTCCAGGACTTGACTTTAAATTTTGACATCCCCCCTCGTTCTCGTTCGTTTGGCTCCACTAATCCTCAAGCAATTTAACATTCTCTCTCGTTATTTCTTTTCCGAAACGGACACATTGCACTTCTCGAACAAACTATCTCCAGGATCATTGTCCTTTCACAAAAACCAATTTGCATCGCACAAAACATACCATGCAAAGATACAGGACAAAATAAACAAACACAACAAATGAATCCTTTTAGGCTGCATTTTCCGGACACTGGACAGATAGGCGAACAACTTTATCAGCAAACACCAAAGGCTATACAAGGATCCTTTGAGTCTTCCGAGGAGAAATTTATTTGCATAGCAGAGGATGGACTTTAATGGGTGTATCCAAGGAATGCAAATAAACAAGAGACCACCATGTAATCGGAATCCTTCACAAAGCTCTAATACATACATACAAGGATAACAAAAGCAATTTCCGCCTCTTTGATTGATAATTACTGGCAAATATTTAAAATAAGTTCAGTCTGCTTTTGACAGTTTTCAGGAATTTCTCTCTGTCAAAGGATTTTTCGGGGCATACCACACAACAACAGACTGTCAAATGCACGAACAACTAAACCAAACAAAACCGTCAAAAAAAAGTAAAACCCTTTGAAGTGGAAAAAAGGATTGACAAAGTACTTTCTTCTTTCTCTTCCTTTCCACTCCTCCCCTTTTATATACTACTTTCAGGATAGGTTATTTTCTAAAACTTACCCCCTCCTCTTTGCCTTGCAGAAAGTGTACTGCTCCAGCACGTTGAATTCCTGGCAAGAACCACACGGGATGAGTACGCAACAATCGTTCCACTAATCCTAAATCACACGGTGGACCATCAGAATTTTCGGATGCCTCACTGGATGTCTCACCTTCGGCCAAGACACCACCATCGGAGCTAGACACAAGGGATGCACGTGACTGAAAATAGAAAAAAAAAACAGAAATAGAATAAAAATCAAATGGAATGAGAGATGTACAAGTAACATAACCGAACACAAAGGATGTAACTTTTTTAACTGAATATCCTTTTACTTTTTGCACTTTGCCCCTGTGCGTGCGTCATGTATTCCCTCCCTAAGGACCATGACAATCGTTTTCCAATTCGACGTTCATTGGAAAAATATCAATTGGAAATGGGAATTGTAAACCCATTAGAGGTCCATCACTGTACAAAAGATGAAGATGAGCTGTGGGAGCGGTTATATCCTTAAGAGAATTTTATTTCAATTTTCTCCATATGACAGGTGGGTGGGGAGAGGATACACTTTATGTTTTCGTAGACACAAGGCAACAACGGTTGAGTAAGATGAAATCATTTGGAATTATTTTGTGACAATTGTTTACTGTGCAACAATTGAGTGACTTCGGTTGGAAGATTGAATGTCAATTTGAGAAATTAATAGAGGTGCGGATACGACGGAGTGAAGGGTTAGTAAAGTTGGAAGGATAACTCCCATTTTAATTAAATCATCAACCTGTGAACAACTTTTTATGTTTCAGACACTCTGGCTGAGTATGGATCTAAGCCAAAGGTCTGAATTGATTTCAGAATATTTATTGAATTTAAGGATCAGTCTATCCTTCTTTCTATTAAGGACCTTAACACGCGTATCGCAAGGGAAAATCGGTAGAGACTGGCCTGCTAACCTTGGTAGGAATTATTAAGAAATATTTTCAGAACAAGTACATACGTCAGAAGGGTGTCGTTCCTGGATATTGAATGAACTCTCACAATTTCAAAACAGAAGCTATAGATGCTGTATTCTATACATCATGACTTTAAGGCTAACAACTACATATCTATGGATCGAGAGAATGCCTTAAAAAATGCTTACCATGGGCGGCTGTCTATTATGGCTTAGAGAGAGACACACTTCGAAATTTGAATAAAGAGGGTTTGAGTCTTATGAACTATGTGATATCAACAAAGTTCGTTCTTACACATAGAAAAAGGTTATCCTCTGTACAACGGGGGCCCTTGAAATTGCTCCTATAGCTGAACTAGAAACTAGGCTCCGTCTTCTTCCCATTGATATCTTTGGAAACCTGATGGCAGCTACAGTTGCAAAGATTAGGCAATCTTTGCACCTGGCTTGTGAGGATATGGGGCACGTAACCATCCTAAGCGGTCATAGTACTATTTCTAATAATTGGGACTATATTGTCCTCTATCTGGAGTTTTACGTCAAATATAAAACCAGGATTCACAGCAAAAGTACTTGAAAATCGAGAAAAATTTTAAAGGAATCTGCGTCAGACATTTAGACTGACGGATTCAAGGCTAGACAACACCACAGCCTGCCATACCACTGAGATGAATCAGAAGTCACACCAATCCGTGAACCTATAACCTGTCCATCACTTTTGTTTCCTGCATATGTACAGTCAAGCTAGATATTAAGGCCTTGGAATCCGCAAGAGTGCTAGGTTTCACTTCACTGGGATGTTCGAGACAATTACAATGCTGATGAGCTAATAGTAGGGGGAGCCATCAGCACCTATTAAAACGATACAATTCCATTAGTCATTAGCATGGTAAACAGTAGGTGGAACAACATCAGCACATGTCCCTCTTCTAAATAAATCTGGCCAGAGTTGACTTGTAGGAAAACCAGGAGACTTATTTATATGTCCTGCCCTATCACTTTTAAGAAGAAAGACCCTAGGCGAGAAGTACATTGAAGATCTTAATGGTAGATTTGAGCAAAAAAAAGTTTCGAGACAGGTTAAGACTGGCTTAATGCCTGGATGGGAAAACGTACTACTTCGATATGGGTTCACACTGAAACTAGTTGTGGTGCCTCCTGTCCCATTTGGGAGGAATTCGGTTTTTTCATAGTGGTCACATAGGACCGTCTTTTGAATGGGAACAACCACCCAACTCAACCTAAGAAATTTAACTCGCTTTGGTAAAGTATTCAAATAATGCGCCCAGCTGAAGATCAAACCTAAGAGGGACGCTTTTTTAAGGAGGAATGACATCAGTCGGATTTCTATGAACTAAAATCAAATGTCCATAACAGTCTAGAAGTGAACGATCTCTATTGCCACCAATAGCGTTTCTGTAAAGCCTAGCCAATGCGAAAATAACAAAAAAAAATTCTAGTAGAAGGTTTGAAATTCTGTATTTAAGGGCCTTAGACGGCTCGGCTCAGCGAGGCTTTAAACTAAAGAGAGCTAATGTTTGTTAATGCACATCGTGTTTGATATTAACATAACTAACAGAAACCAAGTCGGAATTGAGGGTATTACAGGTCTTTTGCTTTTAACATTTTTGCAAGACCTAGCCTCTTTTATCCCATTCAGCTTTTTAAGAAATCGTCTCATCTCCGTAAAGATTAACGAGACTGAGCTCACTTTGTAGACTTCTAAGGAAATCCTTTGTAGAAGCCCCCTAGTCATTTACATCACTAAGAAGACAGCTGCTCCTTTTCTTTCAGATTCCTTTTCACTTTATCGCATTTTAATCGAATAAACACTTCAACGTAAATGGATAGAGATAAGCAGACTGGAGACATGAACATCCGGTTGTGTCAATTAAACGCGCTTTCATTCACAACCTATCCCAAACCCATAGGTATACCCCCTTTAGACGACTAAACGCGAGTGTCCTCTGTTGCATCAAAGGACCATGTCAACAACGACGCCAAGATGCTCATTGATTTCACCAAGAAAATACTTTGCACAAAAAAGCGTAAAAAAACTTCAAATCCTTAAAAGGAAAAAAAAGGAAAGACGTCATCTTTTCTATGCGTCCGCCGCTCCCCATCTAGACTAGAAAATTTTCATTATCAACCCTCGTCGGCACAGTGCACAGATGCCTCGACCATTTAGAGAGGATTTATATCTTCATGCATCCACCGACGGTTGTCAGGAGTAACAGACTCTACTACTTGCTGATTAAAAAAAATATTTAAAACGGGGTTGCACTGTGTGTGAGGAGAGTATCCTTCGATCTTTGGATTCAGTCGCCCCACCGTTCAGAGAAGCAGCATCACAGGACGACAACTCCTTAATAAATGATGATGAGGGGGTGTAAATTGTGTGGTTCGGTGCTACGAGTGCTCTGCTTAGACAGGGACACAGAATATCAAACAAAAGTCAAATAGCAACACACACCCACCGATATACTATGGACGTACGTACGGTACGTCTAGGTCTAAACGGGTATTGTAGCGCTGATTGAAAATTATTTATCATGTTTGTCACATTTTGAATATTGGACGCCATCCAGGAATACGAAAAATAATAAACAATACATTGAAGGTGAGACGAGTGAGTAAGCGATGATGCAGTCCTCATCACCTTGTGTCACTGTAAACATTATGACAAGTGAAGCGTGAACATGGCACACACAGATGACAGCAGACGGTGCTTAACGGCAAGCGGCGACAGGAGCAGTATGTTTTGAAATGCTCTCAGGTAATCTTTCAAAAGACCTGTAAAAGCCATCAGGAGCAGGAGAGTGGGAGAGACGACAGCAGCATTAGTACAAAACGACATCAAACAGGACTAAAGGCTGCCTGCCTGGCTTACAGAATGGATATGAGGGATACTGCTTTTTTGCTTTTTGTTTTTTTTATTTTTGGGGAGACCATTGATAGACTGGCTGCCGGGTGTTACAACAACGAGTGTCTATTTCGATGTAAATTTTTGTTGTTATGGTTGCTGATGTGTTTTCCTCGTGAAAGGAATGTGTAATGGATGCAAACAGTAACAGGATGGTAGGTAAAAGCTTTAAGTTAAACATCTATTTAAAGAGGCAGCCTCGGGTAAATCAAAAGACAAACAAAGGACACCTTTAAGTAGAAACATGATTTGGCCAAATTAAATAAAAAGCACGACTGGGCCGTACAAACTTGCACCTATGTCTCAAATTCTTGTGTGTATTTGAGGTAAAAATAAATAAAGGAATATATACATAAGTAGGTAAGCATATGTTAGTTGACTATAAGTAAACCATCGTTCTAAACAGATTGACCAAAAACGTCAGATATCATCTGTAAGATTTGATAAAGCTCTTGAAAATTAAGCATCGTCGTTAAATTTTCTTCAATTTCACTCAAATTCATTGCCTTTGAACTCCGGTGAATATGCGAAAACCCTAAGTAAGTCCCTAAAAATGTAACAATATTTTCTTTCTCTCTGTCTGTCTTTTAACCAATGAAAATGAATTTCAGACAAATCCAGTAGCACGTGCGCACCAATCAAAACCTGTATCGTAAGGAAAAAAACGTTTCCATGATAACAGCTGTGTTCTAGGAAATTTTTTTGGTATATAATTTTGAAAATCGGTTAGTAGGAAGAAGTAGGGATAAAACTCATGTTTGGCTAATAATGATATGAAAATCGTGTTTTTGTTAAGCTGGTTGTAAGGAAAGTGGAATTTTAGGCAGTTTTAACCACAAACGTGGTATGCCATCTTATAGGGTTTAAAAAGGCGTATTCTAATATAAAATTTAAAAAAAATCGTTGGAGCCGATTTCGAATAAATTGGCTCCAACTGCTCGATATTGCGAAAATACCGTTATAATAACTATTGGCCAAAAATGTGATACAGTTCCTGATAGAATTTGAGTTGTTTAATCATATGTCAAAATCTAAATAAAATAGTTGAACTCACTTTCAAGCAAATCGGCTTTTAGTCACCTTGGTCGTAAGTACAGTTATATCATACTCAGACCAAAACGTGGTACGCCATTGTGTTGCATTACCTCGTCTTAGTCCGAATATGAAATTTGAACTAAATCATTGGAGCCATTTTCCCACAAATCGACTTTTTGTCAAATTGGCTATAAGTAAAGTACCATTGTTGACAATTTTGGTAAGCAGCACGATACACCATCTGATTGCAATTGACTAGACTAATTCAAATATGAAGTTTAATCAAAATCGTTAGAGCCGTTTTCGAGAAAATCTCTTTTAACTGAAATCGGCCTTAAGTAAACTACCCTTAATTTTGAGGTTAGAATGAAAATTCCGATTTCGCCTCTAGGGATTATCACACAGACCCTATATATGAAGTTTGATCTAAATCCATCCACTCGTTTAGGCTGTAGCCTCGTGCACAGACAGACAGACAGACATACAGACAGACAGACAGACGGGATTGGCGGACCTACTTTTTTGGACTTCTCCATTATGGTAATGTCAAGTTTGATTAAAATCTCGAGTTGCAAATTTTGCACGAATACAATACTTGCCCTATAGTTATAGGTGCAAGTAAAAATCAAAAAGAATCAAAAGAAAATTACCAAATTTACATACATATATACATAGATACGTGCGACAATCCTGGATACTTTCAAGTGAAAGTAGGTACTATACAAAGTGACGCCCTGAAATGTGGCTGTTGGGAAACGTCAAAAGCCTTACCAAAGCAATAAAAGTTATCATGCTGGTATCAGGATGTCAAAAAGATTTTTGTCCGACGTCAACGGACCCTTATCCAAAACGAAAATGGCGTTAATATGACGTAAAGACTTGTTCGATATCACCTAACAGAGGCAGAGCTAGATGGATGCATTGCACAGTACAAGCTTAGCTTTAGCATGACGAAAGTTAAGTTGCAAGTTCCCCACCAGCTCAGATCTTATCAAGAATATATGGCCAAGGCATTCAAAACAAAATGAAATGGAAGTCGAGTTAAGGAATAAGCTTGGTATTCCGTTCCAGAAACACTCTGACTAAAGCATGTGGAATGTTTTCCAAGATGACCTGCGCTGTTTGAACTAACAAAGGATTTTGCACACTACTGGTACGAAGACAGGAGCAATGACTGAATAAGGGCACAACTATTGGGCGACAAGGAATATTGTCACAATTTGAAAGGTACTCCAAAAACCCGATGTAAGATTTGACAGACAAAAACGGTCTAAAGATCCTGATATAAACCATTCAGAGCTGGGTAAAAGTTGCAGTATACTCACAGCCTCCTAAGCCTCTAAATCAAACCTAAACCTGATACCAGAATAAACGAATCGTTTTCCTGCAACTTAGCAGCACTGCACTTAGACTGATGTATCTGGAAGGGATCATGCAAAAGGCTATCGCTAGTCTCAGGATAAGTGGCATAGCTTGGAGAGATAAGAAAGAAGCAAGATGAGACGAGAGGTAATTTTTAGCTGAGAACTTTTTTCTTTAATAATTATGCTGATCTTATTAAACCGACATTAGGAGTCCATTTCGCTTCTTTAGGGACTCAAATTGGTTTCACGAGTAGGTACGGAGAATTATATAATCTAGGAGGTGTTACAAAGGACCTATTACTAGTTAAAGTGAGCCACTGAGAGCGAACCTAACCTACTTAACTACTAGCTGAAGATACTACAGGAAACCTATTAAAAAAATGCAAGGAGGATTAATCCAAAACACAATCTAAGAATCAATGCCGATGAAGCGAATTAAGCAAGACATCATTTCTTTAGCTTAGTATAGGTCGTAGCTCAACTTGAATTGTCTGGAAAGCGATCATGGACCAGTGATGACTGAGAACTTAATCCGAAGAAGAAGGCTCTTTCAAATCAATATCATGATCAACAACCGAAAAAACATTGGCATATGGCATAGAGAGTTGGTAGCATTTGGAAACAAAAATGTACAATTTTTCTGTCCCAAAAGGATGGGGAACTTGCCGCCCTTATCAAATGTGATGCGGACTAAGTAAAGGGGAAATATGTTAGAACAAATAAAAGGCATTACGGGGGTGTTACTAAGCTATGTTCTATGCAGGTTTTTATGCAGGAAGTATATTTTAAAGAGCTTAAGGCTGAACGGCAAAGAAATGCAAAGCCATTATTTTATGCGCCAAATAGGAAGCAGTTGCATCCTTACCAGTAAGTACAAGTTAATTCAATCAGTTCAATAGTCTTCAAACATTTGAGTCCTTCTTTAAAGCCAGAATGCCCTGAAGATATCCTCATTTCGGTTTTATTTTCGCGCATCATTCTCTCATAATAAATGAACACTTTTTCCCCCAAATTATAAGAACAACCCTTAAGCATACTTTATCTTTAAGTACATTCAAATGTCATTTACCATTCAAACCAGTGCCGTGTCTACCTTCTGGGTACGAGTATCTCTGCGCTTTCTCTCACATGGATGAAGATGATAAATGAAAGTGAAATTTCAAAAAGAATTCCTAAGCACAGGTTTGGTCGTTGTGGCTATATTTATCTACCTATCTATCTGCCTGGCTGTCTGTCTGTCAGACAACCTTCTTTTAAAGTTGTCCCCTCGGTAAAAAATATTCTTATTTATAGAAAACATCACCTTGAGGGTGAAATTTTCATAACAACTTCCACGAATCATATTATTTCCAAAAAAACAGAAAAACAAACTTCCTAAGCCAAATTTAATTTACCCCCAATTAAAATGAGCCCCACGGGTACCCCCGCCTACTGCAGGAAGTCGCGATGCAAATTACAGGATAAAAATAAAACCTCCTTCGATAGCCTGTGATAATTTTCAATTAGATTATCTAAAAGGTTCATGTCCAATCTTCCCCAACACCAAGCAACTTCAGGAAGACACAGAATGAAAAAAACGTGCAATGCTACCACCTAATTCTGACCAACGAAGCAAGGATAACTCAATTAGTCGCACAGCGTGTTGCGGAGGATTTATACAGAATTTTTTTTTGAGTACGATTTTTGAAGGATTTTCTATGGTTTTTCATTATGATGACCTTTTTTCCATTTTTTGCGAACTTTACTTTGATATTTCAAGCGGCGGCGGTGGGATTATTAGGACTATTGTTACGACAATCCTTGAAAACGCCACACAATGGCAAAAAGGACTCCATAAAAATGTTCTCTTTAACTGAATTCATTACGAGGTAACCACGGCAGGCGGCAGCAAGTAGGGGTTACTTGGCAAATCTGAAAATCCTTTAAAAAGGATTTTTATAGCCCCCTGTTTATGGACTGTTACGGGATATATGTTTTTATGTGCTGCCGAGGAGTAAAGTCGATTGATTCTGATTTGTGAGTGTAATATGGGGATATCTCCAGGTCTGGGGGGATACGACGAGTATGTTACACATACAGCGGATAATCCCAAGGAAGCTCTCCAAGGGATTTGTACTCTTCGATTTGATGTAGGTAGCTACCTGTATTTATGTTAAAGGATATTGGAAGGTGAATGGGGGAAATTATGCGGATTTTTACGAGTATTTGTTGAGTTCTCAGGAAATGCCAAGAATCAACCAAGCTGAGGTGGGTGGGTGTTCGATAATGCTAAGTAGGGTAATAAATGGTTGAAGAGTGCTCCAATAAAATGTTGTGTACAACTCAATGTCGCTGGTAAAAATGAAAAATCGTGAAGGCATAGTGGTATTTCAACATCAAGGCAACCCGAGGGAGCCCATTGATCATCATTTTAAAGCCAGTGAAAGAGCGGCACTTTCATTTCATGTCTGAAGGAAATATTGGTTCAGAGCCCTCTTTCCTAGAAAACCGGCAACTTATTATATCCGTCTTGTATCAGGACTAATAGTGGCACCCGCAAACTCCGCAATGACGGTTTGTACATCAAGCAGCAGTATCACTAACAAGTAATAAGGAAGGCAACACTTTAATGAACCCAATGATGGAGTGAAGGAAAAGGAGGTAGAGAAGTTAGAAGTTGGAAGGCACCGATGCGTACTGACTCTAAATCTTTGCAAATTATAATTTGTTAGAAATAATGAGGAGGGTATGTCATTCCACATATGCACGTGTTGAGTTGCAAAAGAACGAGCTTCTGAACTTCACTGTGCGACTGAAAATGAGTTTAAGCGGTAAGGATATGAAGAAAACGTACTGGAGAGTAGGCCTGCAAAATTGAGGTCACCGAACAATCTACATGACTTAACTCTAACAAAATGCAGGAGTTCCTGCCCGAACATGTGAGTTGTATTCGAATTGCGCAAGAATAAAAGCTTTATAGATAGTACTAAAGTTTGCAGAACTGAAAAGGCACCTAGCGCCACTTTTCCCAGCTTCGGAAAACTGATAGTTCCAGCGAGGGTCTGGGGTAACTTGGATGCCAAGCATTTATAACCCATTCGATTCCTACACAACACTAGTATCCCGTTTCAGAGGTAGGAGGCAGAACTGGTTTTTTTGACGAATTGAGTTGAGTTCTAGTGAAACTCCACAACTTGGGGTCTAAGCAAGAGTACCAAGAGTACTGGTATCCGTAGAAGAATGGATCGAATTGCGAGTGAAAGAAAAAGAAGGCACAGTGAGTCCAAATAATCCAGTCTAGTGCATCCATTCCGAGAAAAAGGGGCATGTAACCTCAAACTTTATTCATACCATAAACTGATAATGAAACGGATCTGGACGTTGCAATTTTTGCAATGGCAATTGGATATTATCATGATAATCGAATTAAGAAGTTGTGATGACATTATACAACTTTTTAACTAAGATTTCCTCCAAAACTTTACTTGAGATGACATTTCACGGAAGTGCATGACGAATAAATGAAACATATCCATTACCATAAAATCAAACGCTACGTCGTGGAGTCAGGACACAGCTGGAAATATTACAGTATACTCCCATTCGAAAATAACTTTCAACTGCGAAGTTGAGAAATCCCCAAAACTGATTACAAAATCATGCTGCGAACAACTCCTCCATGCCGACATTTAGGAAAACTACACTGCTACACTTCCTTTCCATCAAACAAAAAAATTATATATCTAAACATTTTATCTTTGAACAAAAAATTACTTCCATTCGTCTCGTCCAACTGTGGCGCATTGTCGGACACTTGTGACAGCGTAGACAATTTGTCTTCCATACTTTCCCTCTACCAGCAGTCGTACATGGAGAATGGACATCATACCCATTCTTGACAGTTGTTATTCTATCAGATGAAATTAGATTAAAGTAAAGCATAAGAAAAACACACCACACGTACATAAGTATGTACAATGTACACACTAAACACAACTTTCTAACGCCATCTGTTATCAATTTTCATACAAGTTTCAACGAAGTACTTTAGTTTCTGTCAACACATGTGCAAGTTAGTTGGAGAAAAGAATGTACACAGACTGTTTGTCATTTCTTCTTCTTTTTCTGTCACAACTTTTGTATGTCCTGGAAGAGTGTCACCATTTCTGAACAAGAAAAGGGAAATGCAAGCGAAAAAGAAAAGAGAAGCTGAATTCTATTGTTATTTGTTGATAGGCACATGGATCGATGACACTATTCAAAGCAGGGATGATTATGAGGTGCCACTTCAGTTTGACAAGTCTCTAGACCTCGCCTTGTCAAGATATTTAAAGCTTCCACAAAAAATCATCGCACTTCAGCATACATATCTCATCCCTACAAACAGACATGCTCTCAAACAATAGTTCTCCCCTCCGAATCTTGCCGACAGGAATATCTATTTCCATCTCATAGTTTCGGTTTCATTCCTAAAAGCAAAATCGTGTTGCGGAAAAAAAAACTCAACACCAGACTATCAATCAAAGTTTCACTTGCACGTCGTCGGTTGGGCAGAAAAAATCCATACACAGCGAGGAGGAGGATGCGCAACCATACAGTTTATAATAAAATTTTCCAAAAAAAACTGTCGCAAAACACTTTATTCAAACATCCCTAGACCACAAACTATACCTATTCACCGATCCTGTTCAATGAGGATAACCATAAAATATTTAAAACGACCGAAACCTTCCATCCATCCCCCCATTGGACATGATTTACTAACCACACTGTGTCGGCGCGCGGATACCATGCAACATTAAATATTAACGCGCCGAACTTTTTTTTTCCAGGATACATGTGGATCCTGAATTGGATACATACATATGTGAACGGAGAAGGAAAAAAAAAGAACATCCATCTCCGGTGGGACAATTTTCGGCTGCGGCTGCGGTGGAAATATTTGTACCGCAGCCAGCCAGTACACTCTCGGGAAAAATCTTTCTCAAGCCCAAGGATGAGTAGCAAGCCCCAACAAACTTAGTTCGATAGTTCAGGGTCGTGGCTAGACTGGGAATTGGATGTGTTTGTTCGAAGTTTTTTTTGTTTCTTTTTTTTTCTATGTCGAGTATGTTTTGGCGCAAGTGTCAAGTTCAAAGGCGATAGGTGAGAGCCTCAGGAAAGGAGTCAACAAAAAAAAGGAAAAAAGAAGGAACTTGTCCAACAGGAGAAAAACTTGTCGTGTCTGGGTTATTTAGTGGACCATTATGGTACGGGAGACACATGAACAATGCGGGCGAATGTACTGCAATGTGTTTTGCGGTACGCGGAAACAAAACCAGTCACCCAGACTACGTTGTGTGCGATAAATTCTGCAAAACTCCGAAACAACAAACGACGCGCGGAGGTAAATTGATACCCCGGTAGTATATTATTCAGGAACGTGAGGTATGTTCCAATTGTGGATGGAGTGGCGGCAGAACACAACGACTGATGGGATGAGTGGTTTTGTCTCGGATGAGTCATTCGAATTTCGGGAGATCCTGTTCTCAAAAACTCATTTTGCAGGATGCTGGTTGTTTGACTAAGAGGAATAGGGTTGCCAGATGTGGATTTTGTGCTGAACCCAAAAAAAGCCTTCATTAATTTAGACTAAGTACAAGCTACAACTAAGACAAACTACGTTACAAGTTATACATGGTAAGTGGAAAAAGATCGAGATTGAGGCCAGTCGAGAGCATTTTAAATTATGAGAGTTAGTGTTAACAAAAATAGAGTTGTGAAGGGACGCGCAAACTATGGAACTGAGGTTCACAAAAATTGTTAAGTTAAGAGATTAAGATGGTCTTGATAGAGAGGCAAGATGAAAGCCTCATTCTAAGATAAACTTCGAAGGATTAAACAACCATAGGACGAGGAGAATGTCAACTATGTCTTTGGAATACTTATGGATTTTAAACTTAAAGAGGTTGAAGCGGTATTGATAGACCTCTCAGTGCCAACGAAAAAACGACGTTAGCTTTCTCAATTCTAAACCATCTTTGAACCATCGTTTCAAAATCGTTTATAGCAAGAATGAAAAGAAGTGGACCCAGATGAGTGCCTCGAGGGCGGACTTGAAGCGGACAATGTGAAACAGTTCTCCAGATACAGAATATTCCTTCAGCAATATGGGTTTAAAGCTGAGGGCAGGTAGTTTTAAGAAGATCAATTGATGAGATATCTTGTGGAAAGCCTGGCTGAATTCGGTTGCAATAACATCGACTTTGATGCCATTTTCCAATGATGAAAGGACAAAGATACAATTTAGACGAGGCTTAAAGTCCAATGTTGGCTGGGGAAATAGGTTCAAGGAGTTTGGGTATACGATAGAGTTTAGCAATGGAGCACTGATTACTCGATAGTTCAGAGCTTAGAAAGAGGGATGGAACGTTTTTAAGGAATATATACGGAGTACCACCAGGACCAGGAACGAATTCATAATGAAGATTCTTCAACGGTTCGAAGGAGTTGGGGGCAGAGAATTATTTAAAAAATTGGCCACACTCCCTATACAGCCACTCTCAAAAGTCAAAAAACCAAAAATTTAAAGAACCTGGCAACTCGGTTCATCCCATTCAAGTTACCCCTTTCCCTTAACAAAACATGCTCACCCGGATGTAAACATAGAAGTCCCGAGAATTAACACAGGATATCTCCAATACAACCAATTTGAACGTCCAGACATAGCAACAGGACACTTTTTGTGCCAAGTGTCACACCCATTTTCGTCGCGCCGCCATCCCAAGTGCGATAGAGACCAATATAGCAACCCGTGCGCTGTAATCTCTTTTCAGACATAGGCGATAAGAATGCCGTCACTAAGTGGCAAAGAGCAGCAGCACAGCAAAACTGAAGGGTGGTTGGGTTCAACTCTGTTCTGTCACTTTCCGTGCAGGGGCTGGGTTTAGGTGGTTCGATGAGCATCGTAACAAAACCGAAATGGCACAAATATTGTGGCGCACACAACACGATGAGTGGCAGGAGTGAGGAGGCTGTGAAATGATGACTCCTGACACAAGTGAATCGTGTAGACATGTACTCCGCCTTGAAGAGCGAGAAGGTGGTGCATACACATATCTAAAACAATGTAAATTAAGAGTCCTCGAGTGATGGCTTATACTGTGTCCTTATCTGTACGTTGTCTATGCAAAACCGATCCTGAGAGTGACAAAAGGAAAAAAAATCAATAGCCATCCTAGCCAGCAGCTGATGCTCACATCGATTTCAACAGAACGGGGGAAGTGGGTGCCAGGGTGGGTGCATTGGTATTCATTTGAAAATGTACCATGGTGTTGGGTTACCCACGAAATTTAAATGTCAGATATAATAACATTGAAAGGGATCCTTTTTTTTTGCTTTCATCAACTGTTTGCCCACGTCGTGTCGTCTCATATTTCAAACAAACGAAGTAGAGACAAAAACAAAAAGAACGTGTGGGAGAACGGAAGGCCTTGCCGCAATGAATACCTAAACAGTTTTTAATTAACTAACAGAGAACTTCTCTCGGGAACTCTGCATGTCTTCTCTTCTTCTAAATCAACTTCTTCTTAATCAACACAGAAAACACAGCAACTGCGTCCTGGGCAATACTTTCTTAATTTCGGGTTAACCTCGAAGAACGTCCTTGGAATGCCTGACTGTTTGCAAAGGACTCACCCGACAACGATATGTACGTAGCTAGGCAACCATTACCATCACTAAGCACTGAATGCTTTCAACCCTTTCATGAAGAAATTACGTATTCAAATTTTCTAAAACCGTAAAGGGTAAAGGAGGCCACAGGATGAGACGAAGCCAACTGACGCCATCAGACGACGATGATACCCGACCGAGAGAGATACGATTTCAACGACTTAATGCAGGGTTTTACAATGCAAATGCAGCAATTCAACATTTTGTTTGAATATCTAATTATGGTAAATTGATTTGTAAATTGTGAATGGGTGCATTACATCCTTAGGATGTGTCTCCTCGTTGGCAGTGATTAATTGTCTGACGTGTGTTTAGCAGTCAAATACGAATACTTGTACACAAAGGGTGGATTTATCGATTAAAAAGGGGGTTTTTCGAATAAATTGCTTCTGTTCGTGGACAATTAAAATGGAGCTCAGTTAATTAGAGGAACGTTTGAAACTTTCGCTGCGTGACAGCTGGGCTTCTCGAAATTAAAAACGAAGTTACAATAGATATGTATGCAGTTGTAGTCAGTAAAATAGATTTAATGGTCCAGGAAGGCTCTGCGTTACGTAGAGGGGAATTTGACAGGAAAGTGACACATAGAATTCTGAAAATGTGAGAATAGGCCATGACAGTTCTCGACTGTTGCACATCGAGATTTTTTATAGAAAATTTTTAGGAGCACATTGTAAGAAATAGGGAGACTTGTGTCCTGAATATTTAAATTTGAAATTTCAGGTCAAAATACTCGGAGGCGGAATTGCTGATGAGAAACTGTTTGAAAATGAGATAAAATGAATATGGCCGAGGCATTAAAAGCTCCGAGAATTTGACTTATGTATGTAGCTAATTGAAGTATTACTATTGGTCTACATGACCATGAGGTGTGGCATGAGGTATACCCATAATTTTACGAAAATTGCGCATCGTGACTGCACCTTTGTATCACTGCGGGTTGCATTGTGAATCATGATGTTTTGAAATGTTATACGATGGTTCCCGTACAACAATTGAAGTACGGATGACAATTGGACATTCATGAAAAATATTTCAAAGATAAAAGAAAACCATTAACAATAACAAATGACATCTGCATTGTGCTAGTTCATGATGTTGATTCACAATGCAGTCAGTGCAAAATTTGGGAAGGTGCCCATAGCATTCTCATTTTAGACTGCAGAACTGAACAGAAAGTTGGCATCACAATAGACCCAATGGAGTATTGCAAGTATTGTGACCCATCTGAAGTTTTTGTAAAGGAAGTAAGTGGGCGTGTCTATTACCATTTATAGTTGATATTCACAGTTTAAACACATACAGTGGCGACAAAATAAATAGCACACTTTGATCTCATTTTTTCAAACTTAAAATTTTTGTATTTATCTTCAGTAAAAAAAGATACTACTTATGTAATAAAATAAAATTAGGGACAGTTCATTTAAAAAAATAAAAACCTGAAACATTTCATTCATATTTTTTAAAAAAAAGGCTAAAAATATTCTTCCTTCTAATTTCTTGCAGTCAAAATAAATAGCACACTTTACGAAATTCATTAAATTTAATAGAACAGTGAAGAAAAGAAAAAAAGTAAATATGGAGATCTCATCAATATTTAGTCGGGTAGTATTTACTTTTATAACTTTAGTACATCGACGGCACATTGATGATACCAGGGCCTTACACCTCTCTCCAACGTATGGCACTCCAAGCACGTAGAATGTCTATACAAAGTTGATTAAAATTTGTGGTCGCCGTTCTGTCTATTGATGTGTTGACATCCCTCCACAAGTTCTCAATTGGATTTAGATCAGGGGACTGAGGTGGTCAACTTAAATCGTCAATTTTCTGGCTCAATAACCACTGCTTTACAGATTTAGCTGTATCCTTCGGGTTATTATCGTGCTAAAATTTCCATATCAGTGGCATTTTCTTCTCAGCATAAGGAAGCGTAACATTGCTCAAAATGTCCTTGTATTTCATTTGCTCAAGAATGCCCTCAATCCGATAAATCGGACCAACACCAAGCGAAGAAAAACACCCCCATACAAGAACATTGCTTCAACCGTGCTTTACTATTTTTATGACGTATTTAGGGTTGAATTCTTGGTTGATCCCGCGTCTTACATATTGTTTTCCGTCTTATAATGGTCCACATAATATTCTCCCACCAATTTGGATTTTCATTAACATGGTTACGGTCAAACTCCAAATGACGTGACTTATTCCGATTTTATACCAATGGTTTCTGTCTGGCAATCCATCCGAACAATTTTTTTTCTCGAAGGCGATTTTTATTTGTGCTAACAGAAACATCCACGTTCACCTCCCTTTCAATTTTTAATTTTATTTTAGGAGCTGACAAAAATGGATCGAGTTTGCTCAAACGAACAATGGTCGAGTCGGTCCTAGAGGTGGTCTTACGCGACCGATCCTTACGCAGTTTGTTTTGGATCGAGCCCATTTCTTGGTAATGTTGAAGGGTATTAATTACCTTTTTTCGTGACCACTTCAATTTTCGCGCTATGTCCGAATTCGAGCTTTCTTTATTCTTATAGGCAAGAACACACCGTCTGAAATCCTCCGTGGAATGAATTCCTCGTCCCATACTGTTGTTGATATACCAAATTCTTTAAATCTTTAAATTTCTTGCAAAAGAAACTCTTTATTATTACTTACCTTAATAGTATCAAGAATTAGATTTGAAAGTGACAAATTAATTGTAATAAACAAAAGGTGTGCTATTTAAATTGTCCACACTATATCTACCAGCCTTTACAAAATGTCATTTAATTTCAAAAACCAAGGATGATTTAAGAAGTAACATGTACCTTTAGTTAATAGGGAAGTTACACTTTATATAAACTAAAACTATTTTATGTTTAATCTATTAAGCTGCAGATTTAAACCATAATTATTAGTTACCCTGCAACTGTGCTATTTATTTTGTCGCCACTGTATGTTTCAAATAACAGGCAAACTATTATTTTTCGTTCACAAAGTGGGCGTGTTTTCACCTTACGTAGGGATAACTTGTTTTGTTAAAAAAAATGATTTTAGTTGCCATATTGTTTACAATTGCCAATGGTCTGTGGGCGGAGTAAGAGATTCGATGAAAGGTAGATCCTCTTAAAGCCAAGAAGTCGGTCTATATTTTCCACAGTTTTTTGTCGGCTAATGGACTTGGATACGCACAATTAAGTTGAAATGGCACTAGCAGATGAAATTTGAGTTTTATGGGGAGAATCATAAATTTCCTTTTGAGAAGTCTGTGTCTGCTTTGAGCTATTTTCCAAAATAGTTAGAAAGCAGCTAGTTTCTGTTTCAATATTTAGATAATTTCATGCAAACTTAGATCCAAAGCGAAAGGTTGTAAACTATGTGTGAAAAAAGTAAACGTTTTAAAAGAGTTTTAAAAAAACTAAAACAAAGATTCAACTAAGGTCTTATCAAAGTGTAGAAGTAGCGGTGACGCTGGGAAGAGCCGATTCAGTATAGAAAGGAAAGTGTGAAGAAACTTTTTCTTCGAACTGTGACTACCAAGTCAATTACATTCAATCAGGCACATCTACACACGAATTGCTAGATATACTTTTAGTTTGTGTTCGCCAAGCTACCGTGGTTCGAGAAGATACCTGTTGACGAATTTTGATATTCTTTCTTTGTCATTTCTATAGAAGTCATTTCAAAAGCTGGACAGCTTTTTAGTGGTTTATGGTTATCTATCCACTTTATTGGAATCGCTCTTTGCTTGAGAACGTGAGGTTGGGAAATTTATCGGCAATAGATTTAGGATTCCATCTGAGGCACTACAAAACGCGATTGATCAACAGTATATTACTATATTTACTATATTTGGCTATCGTACAATACTATCAATAGTGTGTCTTTCGTATACAATATGGCAAACTGCAACCACCACTTCTTCCTTTCTCCGAAAAATCAATGAACAACACTTTCAAAACTTTCAACGAAATACAAAAACCTCTCTGAGCCAATCGTTATTGCAGTCTCAGATGTCTCTGGGCGTTTCAACACCAGTACCTTTTATTGCCTTTCCCACACTAACAAATGCATCTATTTAGCATCTTCTAAAGAATAAAATAAAAGTTCAAACCCTGCAGATACAAAGGATACACAACAAAGTCTCATCTGCCTGTCAGTCGTTTTCTCTACATTTTTCGGGTAGATTCGACTCTCAAAAAAAAAAAAGAAGAGGGGCGGAAGAGATTTACTGCTCCTGTATGCCATATATCCTTGCAAAAATCTCTGTTTCGTTTATTTGCATTTTCTATTCCCTTTTTTTTGTATTTGTTGCTTTGTCAAGAACCCTGAAGCAGGATACGTACATATATACTCATACTTGCCGCCCTATAATGGTGATATACATCCCCGGTGAAAGACAATTCTTTAAGGCGACTGCCGCCTCCAAATGGGACTAGAGAAGAAGCTACTTTATACAAATTTTTTCGCAGAGCTGGAGGTGGAGGTGAACGTTATTGTATGCTTTCGACAAGGTAATTTTCGACAAAATGCATCCCTTGAGGGGGCTCTCTATAGAGTGTGTATTGGCGCGCACCCTTGTTTTAGTCAGTCTATCGCCGAGGATGTCGGGGGTTAGGAGATATACCCAAAGACATGGGTAACAAATTGAAACAAAAGCGAATCGAATTTGCCTCCCGAAGGGATTGAATGCGAGAAGAAGGACGAACGCGTTTTTTTTTTCCTCTCTGTTTGAATATTAGGAAATGATCCTTTGATATTCACCCCGGTACCACGACGGAAGGGAGATGTGATACATTTCAAAAGTGGTATTCTAATGGATGTGTTTGATGTTTGTTTAGTTAAATTGGAGATGTTTCCGAATTCGGGTCATTAAAGCCACACTCTGTGGCCTACGAGTAATTAATTTGGATACTAGCCGAGATTCTGGAAACATGAGAGTCAATATTTGACTTTATAACGATTTGTTGGGATTTTCTCAATAAACATCCAAATAATGTTCAAAAGTTTTCCCATTTGAAAGGCATATGAGTGGTACTTCCTACGGCTTCTTCTGTGAAACTTTTCACTCAAGGGATCAAGGAAAATATGCAAAGTAAAAAAAAAATGTAGACCCAACTCATACAGTCGTCCCATTTAAATAAAATATTCAATTTCATTCCATTTTTGCATTCTCAATTAAATTAAAGGACTCACCTGACTGAGTTCATCCCTTGAAAGCTGGCGGCAGTTCGGCAAGAGCGCCTGTAAGTCATCCTCGAATTGGCCATCGCCACAGCAACTGCTATCATTACCTTCCAACGAGTGGAACTGTTCGGTAGAATTCATGTTATTGCTGAATACCGGTGGAATGGTAATGCCACCACTACTGTTTGTATTGCCACCACCATTTGCATTAATGTTGTTGCCAGCACCAGCACCACCTCCACCTCCAACACCGACATTATTGTTGTGATTGTTGTTGTTGTGGATATTGTTGACGTTATTATTGTTGTTGTTGTTGTTGATTATCAGATTGTTACCAGTACCATTCAGAATACCATTATTGTCATTTCCTTTAACGGAATCTAATCCACAAAATGGTATACGGCGATGGCTTGATTTAATTTGATGCTGATGATGGGATGTTTGATGTGTGCTTGTTTCGGAGGACCTGTAAATAAATAGAGAAAGGTTATGCATTAATGTGATATCGATGTTTAATAGTGGGTGAGTTAGGGGAGGACAACGAATTGGTTTAAATGTTTACCTAATGAGGTATCGCATTTTAATTCAACAAAAGAATTTATGTAGGAAACCCGGAAGGCGTTCCTAGACAAATTGGTGATTCTGTGAATAGTGGAATCGATAACAATTTCTAAGTAAACCCCTTCACACGTTGTTTCTGTCACAGAGAGACTGCGTTGCTTATGCGGTGCATATACAGCTGTTCGATTTACAAGCCTTATTATTTAAGCCAGGACTCAAGACTTCAATGTTGAAACCTATTATCGAAATGTTTCAAAAATACTTCCTAATGGCAGCACAAAGGATCGATAGTAGTGTAAATGTTGTGGCAAACCTTGGACAAATTGGTTGCTGCACTAAAATCATATTAAAAATTCGAATCAGACAAAACTGAAGAAAAAGACTACGTAATTTGAACTTAATTTTCTAGTTTTTCAACCTATCCCTGAAGAGAAAAATCAAATTTCAACTATTGTTCTTCTTATACATGAGGCCTTTTAAAGTGGGAGTAGAGATCAGCATTGTTCATGCAATAATTTGATGATCTAATTATAACATCGTGGTGATGGTGATTAGAAAATTTCACAAAAACACTTTGTCTTTATAAAAACGCACCCAAAATTGGGCGTGGCCAGGTGAATTATAGAGAACTTCAAGGCCTATTAATTTTGTATCAACAAATTTTTCGATTTTAAATACAAATTCTAAATAAAAATATTTTTTTTAGAGTCCTAAAATTTGGTATGCATTCAGGAAGAACGTATGTCATCTGATAGCCTTCAATATCTAAGTTAACTCAAGAACAAGATTTTTTTAAAATTGTTATAATTGAACGAAAATTCCGATTGTGCATCGAGATGAGATCCCTCAGCAACCAGGTATGAAGTTTGAAGCAAATCCATCCAACAGTTTAGGCTGCAATTAATGAGACAAACAGACGGAATTGGAATAGTAATGGCAAGTTTGATCAAAATTTCAAGTTCGAAATTGTTTACGAAACTAATACTTGCCCTATGGGTATACATATTACTATGTATGTAGATGCAAGCAAAAATTAAAGCAGCAGTGGGGCTCATTTTGCACTAAGTTTCTATATTTCTCCAATATCCCCTTGAAAAAGAAACAAAAAAAAAATGATCATGTGTGATACGTACTCCCGGCAAATATATTTTTCTATAACAATCTTCCTTCCCAAGATGTCATTCGGGATTATTTAGGTTTTGAAACGTGTTAACATTTTCAGTGGAAAAATGAGACAACTTATACATTTATTTATTTGTTTTGAATGCTTAAAAATGTTTATGTTTTTATTCTAATCTCAAAGAAGTAATTTGCAATAATTTCTCCAACATTTTCAAAAACTTGAGGTATTCTCTAAAAAGGTGAACCAATCGATTTGTAAAATGCTTTAAAATCCATAAAGCTTACACGTACACTCTCCATATACGCGGTCTGAACATTCGCTAATTCTCTTACTTACACGCGTGTTAGATTTTACGAACTTCCCCCTAAATACGCGATTCGTGAAAATCAAATCAAAATGAATGCCTAAGCACGTACTTTTCATTGTTATTCATTAATTTTTATTCCTTTCTTATGCACATTCATTTATTTTGCCCCTAAACTCTACAACAATGATTTAGTCAATAGACCTAAGAGTTTAGAACATGTATCTCACGATGTTCAAAGTTCCAAACCTACTTTTGGCGTATACATCCATAAGTGGGTAAATATAACACTAAGGATCCTATAGAGAACATCAAAATATCCTTATGTGACACCAAAGAGACGAGGAATGCAGTTTAGAAACGATTATGGACTAAGTGTGTCGAAAACATTGCGGCCCTCACTCCGAAATGCAGTTCGAAAAACTTGCTTCTACTTGGAAGCCGGATTTAGTTGGATACGTTTCAAGATCTGGGACTAAGCGAAGATGAGGTATCAGTCCAGAAACTGATTGATTTAGAAGGGCAGCACGATTCAGTTTTAGAACAAGAAGCTAACCAACCAAGCATTAACAAAATAGAAAAATTGCATATCAATAAAGCAACCGATAGTCTTAAAATCTTTATTAAGATAATCAGTATCTATGTTGACAGTCAACAGGGTCAGGGTCACATCTACCCACCGCGTAGGTAACCGCTTAGTACTTTACATAGGGAAATAGACATCAATCCAGCGAGGAGACTTACAGAAGATGGTATTTACTATAAACATGCGCCACAGGCAAATCGTTAAGGAGAGTTTACGACTAAAAGAGATCTCAAGATTTCATGAAACTCAGTCCCAGAGTTATGCAGACAGTTGTTGGCGCTGTAATCAGACACTGTGCATAGCCAAGTTTATACAACCGGTACTTAATTTTGTTCCTTGGGTTTAGAATGACTTCTTGGAGACAACGTTGACTTTTTCCAGGCTATTATCAAAGTATCTTTGGTAGGAAAGAGTATTAAAAGGTAAAGAAGAAGTATTAACCCCAACTTGCTAATGAGCCTCAATGAAATAAGAAATGAATTCAATCTGAGCAGCCAGCTTCTGTCTAATGACGAGAGCATTCAGTCCCTGATCCTAATACCAACACTTTCAGCAATATCAACTATCACGAAAGCAATTTGATTTGTTTCAAAATGATCCATAAAACAGTCAAGAACATATTCGAACTATTACACAGTCATAGTACAAGCCACCTGACTTCTGTCTCTCCCTGAAGAGATACAAACTTACGAATTGAGTTACTTCGACAGAATTAAGTCGAAAGCAATTCTCCTAAAGCATTACAAATTCAAATCCCATCGTAATCCTGAAACTTTCTGTTCTGCAGTCGTCATATTAAACTACGTCGCTCCAGACAAACTACTGCAACCCATATGCCCTCTATTTCAACACAAAGTATCCAGCAGTGTGCTGCGCTCTGTCATCTGCAAAATCGGATTACAAAAATAAAAAAACAGTAACTGTCTATCGCAAAATTGCATGCATTCTCCTCCGGCAAAGCCTCTTAACCAAAATAAAAAGTAAATAAAAAATTAAATCTTTCCGGTGTGCTCCACATACACACGGTCCACCTCACATCCAGGTCTAGCTTCGTCTTCTCTTTTTTTTTTTTATTTTTTATTATTATTAATACTGCACGGCATACAGAAGGAGCTATATATGGATACCTTTAACTTAACATAATTTAACTTTTGTGTGGATGCATGGAAAACCCAATGAACCGAGATGTGAGAGTGAAGTGGAGTAAGAGTAGGGCCATGAGCTCTTCAATGCGAGAGCACTCCTTTGCTTTTTATAAATAAAATTCTTTTTTTTTTTTTACATATTTCCGGTACAACCCCATCTTTGTTGAACTGAAGCCCTCGTGCATTAAGCTTCGAAAAGTCATGGTAACCCACGACGACTAGAGTGAGACTGGAGGAGGTTTCATAAAAATTTTCTCCCAATTTTTTCGCAAAGGAGTGAAAGTTTTCATTTCATTATATTTCGCAAATGTTCATTGAATTAAACTTTTTTCATTTCCTTCATTCAATTAAATTTTGTTTTTTTCTCGCATTTTTATTTCGTGCATCAATGTGGAGAAATTCTCTTCTTTTGGCGTTGTTGTATGGAAAAAACACTCAAGAGTCCTTGTTAAGGACTTTTATTGAAAGTTTCTGTGTAGTTAGGTAATTTAAATTTTTCCCATTGTATCCATACAATGGCCTTAAGTGTGGAGAAATGAGGAAAATGGAATTATGAGAAGCAATTGTACAATTTTGTGTTTTGTTACAATGCACAAAAGTTCCATTTGAAGGGTTTCGGTGGTAGGGAAAAAGAAATGGCAGATGAAGTGTAATTAAACCCAATTAAGGGATGAAAATTAAAATTATTGATTGCCTGCGCAACCATGGTGGTCTAACACTGACGACGGAAGGAAAGCGCAGTCGAGTTTGATGAAGACGGGTCAGGAAAGCTGGCGTTATTTCCTTGGGCGTTATTGTCTGATGTCGTGCAAAGAGCTGTATGACAGAACTGAACGAAATGTAAGGGCTAGCAGACTATATAGTATGACTTTCACTTTGATATCCCAAACTTTTTTCTAAGTCGGGCAGAATGGGAGTCCAATAGCATAGACAACTATCTAGGGATCACAGTCTACATGGATGGCTTCAAAATCGAGATAGAGCCGAGGAAAGACTTCTGCTCGAAAGCAGTACAAAAATTGCAGAATGCATAGATTGCAAAAAGTGTGTAGAGTATGATATTTCAAGGAGAAATCCTGTCACCATCCTCCGTGAGTCCGTGACACCATCAAACGCAATTAGGAAATAACATGACGCACTTATCATCATTGGGCGCCATTCGGTTAAAATCTGATGAGTTCCCGGACATACGAGTTGTGAAGGTAACGATACGGCAAGAATGGGGTTGCAAAGCGAAAACAACCATACTGATCCCAACTCGTTCTAGTTCTGTTGCGACGGCTGTGCGAACTTATGTGCGTGTTATAAAAAGATAACAATCTTAACTGGAATACTCACAGGACACTGGGCCATCGCAATAGTGCTGTGACGGCACCTGGCCCTACTGTAGAGTTTGCACAACTTGACAACATCCCAACCGAAGCAATATTAATAGACACCATCGATCCAAACGATGCCTTCCACATGGTCAGGTGCGATGGTGATTTGTGGTCAGAAAGCTGGCACCAAAAGACCTCAGAAGGAGGTAAACCTTTCAGGAACTTGACGGTAACTTGTTTATAGTGACCAAATTCTTAAGATTTCGAATACTCTAGGAGTTTCGAAGTTGTTATACACATAGGTGACTACCTAGTATGCTGACAGAGGGTTTCAAATTGGAAAATGGTAGCACCGAACAGTGCTCACTCGAATGACAGGTTGACAAATACATATGTTAACAACTTGGTCTACCTTCAGGGCATAAGAAGAGCGAAAAATTTCATCAATCCCAATCGAAGCTACCATAAGTCCTAGACTATTCTCGACCTCAACAAGAACGACGTAAGAACCTTAAAGGGCTATTTATCGAGACTTTGTCTACCTAGACAGCAAGCAAGAGATTACTCCTCTGGGAAGGGGACCCTGTTACTTCAATAAAAATTCAGAACGTAGAACCTAGGGTTGTACTGGAGTTCGTCAAAAGTCACAATATAACTTTCAGTTCAATCATACTGGGGGTGAAAGCGTTTAGATACATATGTATATAGGTATGTATATTGAAGAACACATAACCTGTGACAGCAAAGCAAACAATTCTTTCGAGCCACTCAAACTCATTTCACTGATTTTTGTTGTTGTTTATATTCGGTTAACAAAATAGAAGCACATTCTATGACAAACTATGTAAAGTAAGTTGGGAATTCAAATTTAACTTCTATTCTAGAGTGGTGGCTCTACGTAAGATATGTTCAACGTTGACATTTATTCTCTCGGTCGAAATAGAATTTCTTTACAAGTAGCTTTCATAATTAATGATCCTCAATCGATTTGGTTAACTAGAGGTTAGTAAATCGTAATAATGTGGGTATGGTTGAAGAATTATTAACTTGGATAGGAAAAACGTCAGCAGTGACATTTGATTTTGAACAACTTAGGACAAGATTTGTTCGACCATTACCGGCAATTAAGTATTTTGTTTCATGACTCAACTGTATAGCTTTTAACGCAGGGAGGAATAAGAAGGAACAAACGTTGGATTAATGAAGGGAACCTCAGGAATGTGGAGAGAGAGAATATTGCAGAATCGTACCACCAAACCATAAGAGTAATGTTACAATTCGTCTGTTCTGCTAATTATTTTAAAAAATGATTTCGAGAGCAACATAAATACAAAGATCCTTGGCTTACAGATAATACTAGCTACGTTTCGTGAAAGTACAGTGAGAGCACCAGCCATTGTTCTAGAGCGGTGGTGTTAAGTTAGTGAATTTGCTAAAACCTATCCTGTTCGCTAGAACCAGGGAATGGATGATGTCTAGACCTTAGAAATCAATCACTTGCTCGAGCTTTCATTTTCCTATGAATATGTAAGTCGGAAGCGTGGTGTTTGGGATATGAGCCATTATGCTCGAATTTATTCTGTGTCCAAATATCAAAACCATTTAACCAAAATGTTTCTTTTTTTACGATAAATACGACGTGTGATAGGCACCTAAAGACGCACGATATATCTTTATCTCGCTGCCTCCTCCATGATACAACATAACCCTCAAGTTTATCTCTTTTAAATCAACTTCCCAAAGCCACCTTTCACCTTATTAGCACCAAAATCTCAATAAAATCTTCTTTTCCCACCAATGATTGTGAAATCAAAAAAATGTTTTATGGCGCACAACCGTTTAACACGAGAGTGCCCTAAAATTTCATTGCCCATGGCGAACGCGCAAACAATTCGTCGAAAACATGATTTTTCCAAATTTGGCCAACAAACCAACCGGAACCTGACGCGTTCCTCTCCCACGTATTTCTTTTCATTTTTTTTTGTGTTTTTCTGGCTCAATAAAAACTGCATTAACATGAATTTTATCAAAAATTATGGAGACCATAAAACTCAAGCATCCGAAGTCAAATTGAAAGACGTCTGCGTCATAAATATGAACAAAGCAGAGAAAAGTTATATTCCATTCTTCTTCTTCCAGGGACAGACTTTACGAATTAGGGGCGTGAAAAAAAAAAAAAATATAAAGAAAACCCGGGAAGACAGGGATTCTCAATTCAGATTAACTCGGGTGACATGATGTTGTGCTAATGTGCTGCTGCATTGAATTTATGGAAGCTCACGTTTTTCTACGACGACGTTCTGATTTATTCTTCTTTCGAAAACGAAAACGAAAGAACGGAAAAAAACTTTTGCTAGGTGTTATTGTTTCTGTTGCTCCATGGATCGGAACTTATTTGCATAAGAGCGATGATTTCTTCCTTAATCACTCGGCCGGTGGATGGAAAGGGCTTAGTTTTGATTTATCGACGACAACAATTCAAAACATTATGTTTTCGACGAAACAAATGATTTATAATCGACGGAAGATTAATTCGACTATACGAATCACTGCCGCCCTGCACTTAGCCCCAAGGCAGATGGCTGACGACCTAAATCGTCTCATTTCGAAGAGTGTTGTGATATTTCGCATGCTTACTCCTTTTCTTCTACAAAAGACATGCCGAGTGCTGCACCGATTACGCAAAAAGTCATTTGGGCGTTTTATGAGTCTCGGTGGCCCAAATTTCGAATATTTTCACATTTCTTCACATGTGGTTGAGAGTTTTATGGTTTCCATTTTCCGACGAGAGATTTTACACTCCTTTACCGTTAATTGCATGTGAATTGATGCTAAAGTAGTGGGGCGGTGGTTGCATATGGTACTCCAGGAGAGAATGCTCCCTCCTTGGGGAAGTGTGTCAGAAAGTGTCTCTGGAGTGGAACACAGTCTTAGTGGATATTTGCGCGCAAGTGTTTGCCGCTGGGTTCTTAGCCATCAGCAAGAGTCATTAAAATTTGTTTTATATTTTTTTTTTTTGTAATCCTCAGACGTTTTACTGCCCGGGAGATATTTTTAGAAGAAAGTGTGTAGCCCTGCGCCCCATAGCAGGTTAATCTTACATGTGCACATGTGCGCTTTAGTTTCAGTTGGATGGAGGAGGAGTTCGCTTTGTGAGACAAAGAAATCTACATACGAGTATATGGGCCCCCTAGATTGATTTAGAAATACTAATCCTGACCCAGATCTGCTTCGACGTTCTGGACCAAGGGTTTGGATAAGACACAAAGGAATTAAGAAATGTTGGCAAAACTGAGAAATTACATGCAGAGAGGAAGAAGATACATAGGTCCGCAGCGATGGATCCATTTGTGACCCTGCTTCTATGAATTTCCTTGCAGTAACCATAGACGAAGTTCGGTTGTGGTTTTGATGTAACTAAGCGGTCAGTCTCACGAAAACTTGTTCTATGTTGGATATAACAAGTCCTAAGGAAGGTGAATTGTAGAGGACCTAAGACCCAGAAGGGAATACAGAACATAAACAAACAAGCAAGGTGGGACACAGGTCAAGGCCATTAAGAGCTTCTGTTCGGACCCCTTTCTTCGTGCACCAGTTTATTTGTCGGTGTGTCCTGTAAATCCAAGGGAGCATAGCGTCGTCATTTCACCAATTTGGATTTGATGATCCTCATGGCCTGACGGTCGATGAACTTCCTGGAGTGCAGTTTTGTGCAAATTCGACGTAGTCCTTATAGATCCTTCTCGATAGCCCCTGCTCGATACTTTGCCCCCTAAAGGTATGCAATGAAATTAGAACTTATCGTAAGTAGTGATCTACTTTCAGATGCTTTATTTGGGCACAAATTTGCACCGCTTGTCAAGGATAAGTTGATTCAACGACATTAGTGCAGAAATGACACTCTTGTTAGCACAGGCTGAAATGGGGTACCACATGTCGTCATATGTAAGGCACATGAACGTGCAGTACACCTCTACATATCATAACTCACAGAATTGTTATTTTTTGACAAAAAAATAAAGGATTTTGTGCGAGAGCGGACTAAATATAGGTGCAAGTTATTGTTGTAAATAGAAACCATTCGACCCACAATTTGAAGAGTGATTTGGACACATTAGTCCGCATTCAACATATAATTTGTACAGACCACATTATCTGAACTCATTTTCATGCTGTCTCCCACGCCTTTTCTCAAAATTTACCACAAAACTGTACACCAAACCCACAGCATTCTCCAACGAAACCTACACTTATGATATATATAATTTCACAGCACCTACTCTATTCCTCGGCTGGGCCCTTTGATGACCCGCAATAAACTAAGGAAAAACAACTACACCACTTACACGGCCACCTACAATAAATATTCCACCTTTTGTTCCGAAATATTTTTGGAGAACTTTCACCTCGCCGAAAACGTGCCTCACATATGTACATATAACACGAGTAACATCTCTTTCGGTGCGCTACCTATACATAACCTCTCATAGACATGAAATTATGTGAACAACCCACACGCTAGCTTCCTCCTGCGTCACTAATTCGCCTGTGCTTCGTATACCATTTTTTTATTATCTCCTTGGGATTGAGGGAGAGGATTCAAGGCCATTGGCACGAGCATCCGAGAGTTGTCCCTATGGAAAAACGTTTGTGGAGGCATTTTTCTTTATAAATTTTCCTCTTGCATGAGGGAAACGAATTAAAGCGAAAGGACAATGTTGCAAAGAGGAGAAGGAAAATAAATAAAATGTGGAGAAAGTCCGCAATGCAAATCGCAGCAGCAGTACCCAGTAACAGTGCCAGACAAATGAGACTTCATTGCCACAGACAGACGGAAATAATTGGAAGACATGTACTATAGAGCTCCTTTAAAATAATTCCTAACTATCTCATTTATTTAGTTTCTTTTTTTTTTGTTTTAAACAACAAGAGAGAGGAAGGCATTTTAATCGTTGCAATTTAGTTATACTGTCAGTGGCAGGCAAATTTTTGGTTAAATTATTCAGAAGACTTGGACTTGAAAGCAGTAAGTGGTTCTGCGGAGTTTAAATGGATACATTCCTTTCCTGTAGCTGATGGTATAATGATACACAGCAGTTCTTTAGTAAAATTCAGATGAAGTTACCTCCAACTAAGCGATTTAATGGAGTCCTTTAAACCTCGTTTTAGATGAGAGAAACGTTCGCACATAAAGTCCGAACTCTTCACATACTTTCAGGCGTTTCTTACTCTGGTTGGTGTAAGATGATACACCTTGACTAGGTTTCTGCATTGTATAATATATCAAGGCCTTGAATAAGTATGATGAATCAGAGCAAGATGGTTGTATTGAAACAAAGTACTTAAAACGAGAACTAGAGAAAGGACCTCATAGTGACCTTTTACCAAAAGAAAACGATTTTCCAGTCTGTAGCCTTGCAAAACTTACTGCTTTTGCTAAACCCTAACCAAACTTCACGAATGTCAAGTTGAACTTTTTAACGGATAAAGGAAATCAAATCGGTCATAAGAAAATCTGTTTGCAAACAGAAACCGGAAACCACTCTCTCTCCCAAAGACCACCATGGCAGACGTGCTACTAAAGAAGGAAAAAAGCCCCCGTAATACACCACACGAATGGCGATTTCCAATAAAGCATTAATCTCTGGCGATTCTCCGATTGCCACTCTGCAACGAATCACTGACCTCCACAAGCATCTGCATCATTGCCAGCGAGACATCTTCCATGTTTCTACGGCGGCAGTGGCACCCACTAACACCGCATTGCTCAACAGAGTGCATCCAACGAACTCATGGTCTGGAATTAATGCCATAAGGCACTTGTGTCTCATTGGTTTCCTTGGATTTTTTGTTTTCTCTCTTGATGGTCGGCCAGGGGTGGGGATGATCTTCTCCTTTTGGTTCTGTTTACGTTGACTTTGCGGAGATTTTAATCACAATCGCAGGAGGAGAAGCACAAATATAAAAAAAAAAATATTTCTCTTGGAGATGCTGAGTCACAGGAATGATGATGACTTCATCCAGGAAAACAGCGATTAACTTCTGCCACAGACTGAGATGGAGATTACATTAGAGAACGTCCTCTCCTAAGACACACACACACACACACCCATACCCATACCCATACCCATACAAGCTCTGTTTCGTGTGCTACGAACTGAGGGATGAAGGAAAAGCTTTATTATGGTCCCTTTGGGGGATGGAGTGCTGGCGCTCGCTTTGCATTATTTACCTTATTATTATGGATCCACCACTTGGAAGTAATTAGATTTGCTGTGCAAAGGCAATCTGACAGGACTTGACTTTGCCAAGACGCGCACATAAGTAAACTATGAAACGATGAGAGGAGAAGGGCGTTCTATGGAGTCTTCGTCTTCGGCCTAAGGAATGATATGCATGCATCAAGGTAATTAAGGCGAATATCGTTGGCGATATGATGATGGCATTTTGTAAGTTTAATTGGCAAAGTTTTTCCATTTCTTTGTGTGTAACGGTACGTAGGTAATTGAGTATAAGAAAATTTGACTTTTAATAGGAAAAACGTTTTAAGGGGATATTAGCTGACGGGCCAGTTAATCGGTAGAGCGCTTTTGGTGCTAGAGAATTGTAGAGGCGATTGCGAATTCTAGGACTTTTAGATGATTGTGTTCTGTGTGAGTGAGAACAAAAAATCAGATCTACAGAAATCCCCCAAAGTTTCGAGTGCAATTCGTATTCCTCAGGACTCTATTGTGGAGCCGTGTCTATGTACTTGAATCGAAATACCTATACCAAAAGCTATGCTCAAATTAATGTTCACTGATAAGACACAAGCCTTTCTTTATACAGAGTTAAGATTAGCTTGATGCTTCATAAGGCCTCACAACAACATTAGAACAAAGCAACCATTGAAAGTCCGCGTCCAAACGAGCTACAAAGGATACTTGATTCCTTAGTCGACTCATGGCAAACACCAAAGATGACGTATGCACACACGCCAGACGTGCTGAGAGATCTGATCGATGCGTGGACTCCTGACTCCGTAATCGCTGAAGAAAGAAAGTACTTCCATGTAAAGAAGACGAAAGTACTGTAGGAATGGAAACAGCACCTTCAGAGGCAAAGTATTCACAAAGCAGAAGTGGCAAAGCAGGTGGAACGATGAGAAAAAGATGGACCCCAAGGCTCATCCAAGAAGTTGCTGTATGGTCTGTAGCTCCAAAGAACAAACATCAGAATTCTTTCAGGAATCAGTTTTCCAGAAGCTTGCAATCTCAAACTATTCGAGAGGATAATCAACCCCTAGAAAATGCGGTTAA
This sequence comes from Xylota segnis, assembly GCA_963583995.1. Classification (NCBI taxonomy): domain Eukaryota; kingdom Metazoa; phylum Arthropoda; class Insecta; order Diptera; family Syrphidae; genus Xylota; species Xylota segnis. Next base: position 61,452,323 of record OY757237.1, read on the forward strand.
GGTATTAGTCTACTAAGTCCTTTTTGAGAAGATGAGAGTGTTGGCATGTTACTGTGGCGATCAGTGATTATTTTCGGTACGGAAAGATGGCATAAAAAGAAGAAATAATTTGTCGAGAACTGGACATCTATTATAGATGGCTCTTATTTCATAAAAAATGACCAGAATAAAAGTCAAAATCAAATTTTGCTTGAATTATCAACAAAAATCTTGGAGCACGAGGAGCTTGGTCAGAGTTCCAAGGTCCAAGGCATGTCTATCTAACGCACAATAAACCTGCCTTAAAGCAAGATTATCGAACTGCTCTTCCTATTCCATGTTCATCCCAAAGTTGACTAAAAATATTTACGAAATTCCTCACAAAAAGACACCGCATATTCTAATTAAATTCCATCGAGAAATTTTCACCATTCCCCTCCCCCTATTGTCATCATTTTTCCAAAAATCGTATTAAATATCTTCCTCCTGTCACTGTTCTACGAAATCATTTCGAGAGAATACGCATAAGTGGAAAATAAAATTACTCTTCCTTTTTATTTTAAAGAAAACCATTGCAAAAGGACGAAGGACGAAGGAGTTTACAGCAAGCAGGCAAGGAGAATTTCCATTCCCTTGGGCACTATGCGGGTAAATTCAATTTAAACATTTTTGTTTCGTTTGTTTGTTATTTTTTCGCAGTTCTTCGAAATTTTGATCCACAGCCAAGGGATGAAGAACAAAAAAACAAAAAAAAAAAATCGATCCCACCTGCCCATTAAACAGTGCACACATGCCTACCCACGAAATATAAATAAATACTCAAATCCAGCCAAAATGGTTCTCCCGAAGCCACCATCACCACCGTCAATTAAATCAGAGGGGAAAAAAGGACACCCCCAATACCACCCCCAAAGTAACGCAAATTCAGTTCAAAGCCATTGAGTAGTGTTTCCTATTAATTATTTAGTAAAGGAGTTTGTCCCAGATCGAGGACAAGAGTCCGGTCGAAGGCGACACGGAATACATTTTGACTGTCCTAATTAATGTTTTTTTTTATGTTCTGCTGTGTCGGTTTCTTGGAGGGGGTTTGTTTGTAAGAATAATTGGGGTGGATGTTGTAACAAATTTCTGTTGTCGATATGTACTAGGAGGAGGGCAACAAGTTGTCCAAAGGTCTTCAACCAACCCTCCCTGATATCAATCACAGTAGCTAAGTACAGCGACATCTGTAGTTGAGTTCATTTCCCCTACCGAATGTCAAAAGAAAGTTGAAAAAGCTTTGCACTGACAGTTTCTAACGATACGTGCCATAAAGTTTTGACAGATCATATTAAGTGGAATTTTTCTCTTCGTAAAATTGTAGCTAAAAACTTCTGAAGTGGATACGAAATATGATGGATTGATGTATCGGGATGTGGGAGCGATGTTTACTTAAGCTTGACTGAGAATATACTTTTCAGGTATAGGAAGTGATTCTGTTTTTAGGGTTGAATGAACGGGCATATGGCGGTTTTGGGTTGGAATGTTGGATGTGATAAGTTTTGACAGGTTGGTGTGTTATTTTTGTGAAAAGTTACTGCATTTTATGTTGCGGAATGTTTTATGGATTGGATTGGATTTGGATGAGTGGAAAGTAAGTATTTTGAAAGGATTTATAATTTTGACATTACAGTCAAAATAAAGACTAAACAGAGCGAAATTATTTGAAAACAAAATGAGTCGTTCATTGACTTTAAATTCAATTAGCCTGTCAAAACTTTATAAAGCAGCTTCCCACAGCGCCTTTGCTGGTTGTTTTACTGTAGTTTCTACCGTCAACTCCCGAAGGGCATTTTGTAAAATCAATTTTGAACGATAATTGAATAAAATTCGATTCTCGTCGGAAAAGTTTATCCGCTGCTTCAAATCCGTAAATTAATTCTAGAGGATATCCCCTGACGAAGGTGTCTTGTCGTCCTTCAGCCTTCACTAGAAGAAGTGTCTGCCTCTGGGGCAAATAAAAACAAATATCCTGAACTCAATGGAAACAATGAAAGTTCAATTTTTCCTTTTTTTTCTGTAATTTTATACGAACAAGGTATGGCAATGAAATATTCAGTCTTGAGAATATCTTTCCGCATTATTTAAACACCAACGAAGCGGAAGATAGTTTCAAACACTAGTAGCAACCTTTGATGTTGAACTTGTGTGTGTGTGTGTTTCTCCTTTGCCAGGATAACCTTCTGTGTGTACCTCAGTGCTGCTTTGCACAATTTCGCACAAGACTGACTAGAGTTCTCTCTGGCAAAGTGCAACTAAAGTCATTTCAGTGCGCGCACTAATTGGTTTTGAAAAGCCACTTGAAGGTGCATGGCAGTCTGCTTCCAAGTTGACGAGATGAGTTTCCTTTTTTTTCTTTGCGTACACAAAGGATGTAAACAACCTGTCGATAGCTGGTGTGCGGTGAGAATAAAGTTTCTTCGAGGAAAGACAAATTTGAATAGAACCCTTGACAGACGACCCCCATCTGTCAGTCACTGGGAACGTATACTGCTAAAAGGGTCAAACACTCATGACATGGCCACATGCAATAGAGTCGAGACTGTCTCCGCCATGCCCACCCACCACATGATTATAAATTGCTCCATCAACATCATCAGTTTTAGTAGAGCACGGGGAGTGGACTTACTGCGTATCTCAGAAGAGTATACTCTACTTTCTCATGTCATCATCATCATCATCAGCAGATTACTGAGAAGATCTTCTTTATATGCGCTCCCTCCGGAGGCAAGAAATTTATTGCAGAACATTCCGTCGGTCGGTTGGTTGGTTTCGAAATTGACGCTGGATGACACATAGAGAGCTGCTCCCAGTGTTCTAAGAGGCGGTGGAGCGGCAGCCATCCAGCCATGTATCCGCTGCTACTGCTGCCGCCGAACAGAAGTTGTTAATTAATGTAAATTGTTTATTGGATTGGGTTCCCGATATGAGTGTGTGTGTATGTGTGTGTGCGGTTTTATTGCTGTAACAATATTGCGACTATGACAACTAATGACAGACACAAGCAAGTTGTTTATGGAACGCGAACCGTATTAAGGGTGGCGCAAAAAATATGCCTACGGAGCCAGCCAGCAAGTGACAAACGAAGTATCGTGCTCGAGTAAGGAGGAGAAGTGGCCTAAATACTGTGATTGAATGATGTTACTGGGAAACTTGTGACATGTGCAGGCAAACATGAAGAATGAATCACATTCGAATGGAAGGATTAAAACAACATTGTATCCTCGTGTCAGTGGTGTTTACAATGGAGATGGATGCTCAGTTGAAGGTTGTTCGTTCAAGTTCCAAATGCGAACACACTCCAAAAAGAGTGCGTCAGTGCTCTAATGAAAAAAAAAGTGCCCTTGAAGTAGTGCAAACGATCGGGACCATTGTAACAAGAATTTGTATCATTGACACACTTAACCAGATATTGATTTTGTGAAGTACAAAGCTAAACAGATGCTAATTTCCTTGAAGCTCGCTATTCCAGGACAAAGTTTTATTATGGTCCCACCTCTAGGGAGCGTTTGACAAACATCTGAGACAAGAAACGACAATTTATTACGATTATTTCAGAAATTATCTGCCATGGTCATTGGCGCATTCAGAGTGAATCGTTACAGTTACAGAATTACTATTGAAAGACAAAATCCCTTACAGAGCGCCCAACACATTTAAAATAAAACTATAGATGTCCTTCCATAGATTGCCAAACCTCGATTACCTTGCTTGACGATCTTAATAATAGAAAAACAATCTGGACTTACAAAATAATTGACATGAACTCGAAAGGAGTCGATTTGTCAGAAAGGATCTATTTTAGTTCAGCAATACTTTATTTGAATCAAAAGATTAGAACTGAGCTGAACTATGAAGAGAAGTTCACTTAAAGACGAAAGAATGAGCAAGGTTATATGGACATTGTTTGTTCATACTTTGACTTCTGGTTGATCCAGTGGGGAAACACATGTATAGGCAACCTTTCAAAGGACATATTCTAGAATAGTTTAAGCAGCTCCTAAGTATTTGTAAGTTTTATAATGAAAAAGCTCGAAAATGGAAACTGCGTATATTGCAAGGTAAACATTTGCTAATAATCAAAAAGAAATGGCAAAGAACTTACCCGTAGAATAGGCAGATGTAACGCACAAAGCAAACAAGGATTTAATAATGAATTTCCCAGTTATTTAAGGCACTTTAAAACTACCCAAAACCACTACATTTCGCACAAAATAAATGAACAGAATTACATTTCAATAGCTTCACGGTTGACACACGAAACTCTTCTGTCAAACTGAAGAAGTTCTGTTTGTCTTGACATTTGTTTACTAATTCTTGTGCGACAGTTGGTGAAAGTTATGTGTGCGGGTTTGAATGGGAATTATTTTAAGAAAATTTGTTGGAATAAATTGAATACCCATATGTACTTTGCTTCCACGCACAGAAAGTACTCAGATACAGGTAGAGTTTTGAACGTTGTCATACGTTGGGTATGGTAAAGTAGACCTCCTATGGAATTGAATCGAATTTGAATCCATTCTGTGTAGATTGTAATGGCGCATTACCTATAGAGGCGTCAAACCATATAAAAATACAAAGTCTTACTACTTTTGGAATAGAAAAACTTTACAAATCAGCTGAAAAATGATGGAAGTCAGCTGCTAATGAGTTGACAGTGACAGTGATTGTTGGATTTTGTCTCAATTCGTGACAATTTTAGTCTTACAATGCTTTGCGTGCAAGATTTCCAGATAGAAATTGGTGGTTCACACAATTTGCATAGATTTGGGACCTGATATCTGTAAACCCGACATCTTCCGAACATAGTTTAAGTATAGTTAGATTCAAAACAGGTGAAGAATACCGAGTCCGTGGACCAAGTACGAGTATGTCCAAGAGAACATTGTTCAAATCAGACAACAAAGCTGGAAGTTTTGTCTAGCTCTATGTGTCAAGATAGTTTGCGAATGCTTTCAATTGCTGTTGCACACCGACAATGATCAATCAACTTAAGACCAGAACGATCATGACGGAGGTATATTTTAGATTTGTTACTGGACGTTCAAAGGACTAACAAAGCACGATTGCCACTACTACTTTAGTGCTACATTTAGAGACTAAAAACCTTATAAGTCTACAATCGAATGAAAATATCTCGGAGAATATGAGAAAATAAATTCCACTCACCATTTGGGATTCTTGAACTGCGCCACCTCAGCATACCGCCGTCCCATTGGCACCTCCTGGGGACTCAACAAAGCGTCACATGCCATAATAGTCTCTTGCTTTTCCACCTCCTCTGCAGATTTTTTTCCATCCACAACGTTGTCATTTTCCTCACGATTGCCACCATCAACTAAAGACGATGACTCATTAACGAAATTCTGCAACTTCTCTCGCAGCGAATAGTCATCGACCCCGGACGATAGATTCGACAATCGGCGAACTTCCACACCATCGTCCGTATCCTCTTCCTGTTCACCCTCTTCGACGCCCAAGTCATCGTCGATCATATTACCATTCTCCTCCAAATCATGATAATCTTCGATGGCAACATCATCGCCAGACGTAGATGACAACGATGTTGTGGTCGCCGATGAAGATGCCGACGACGATACGCAGCTGTCAACGCTTGCTATCGAGTTCCGATTACTGCCGCCACCTTTTTGGTTTTTATTCTTCAAGTCATCGTCGGACAGATTGTCATCGGTGGACGACATCATTGCTGTTTGCTGTTCGGATGTTAAATCTGAAATTTTTTTCTTCTTCAGATCATCGTTGTCGTTTAATTGGTCTAAATTGTTGTCATCCTCGCCGGTGGTCATCATTGTTGTCGGTGTATGACGATGTGGAACGATGATCAAGGACGTACGCTTGCGTGTTGTTTCATCTTTGGCATCGATGTTGTTCTTTAGAGTATTTACGGGTTTCGTTGACAGGACAATCACCTCGACTTTGGTGTTGTCGTCTGGATTGTTGTCTATTGGAGACTCCATTGTTACACACTTTTTTTTTTAGCTTTTATTCACTTTCACTTGCACACTCTGACAGTCTTATATTTTTTTTACTTATGACATTTTACTTAAGATTATTGTCTTTTCTACTGGTTCTCTAGAATGGAATAATTGCGTTTGTTTTGGTCAAACCTTGGGACTTGAGTGTGTGTAGACAGTATGAGAATGTTTAAACCAAGGAACATCCATACTCTAGGTGACGTGACATGTCAAAACTTAGATGTTAAAACTTGTAACTTTGTATGAACCTACATAGAAAACGTCACTTTTTAGAAAAAGTATTTCTTTTGAATCAACCTGAAGCCTATGAGCCTAACAGAGCAAATATTATTTCCTTGTTTTGACATTACATGTCAGTTGAGTTCTAAAATGGTCGTAACTCGGAGCCCATACAAACAACAGACAACATACACACGCGTATGGCACAGTGTATAGGAAGTATTTCCCCTGTTTTTGTGTAAACCAAGATGACAGATGTCATTTCATCGCTCGATCGTAAAGGTGTACATTTCAAGTGTTTCAGTCGTAAATATGGAAATTTTCTCTACCATCCCGCTGAGATATTCCCAATAAAAAGAAAATTTAATACACTTTCGACATGAGCAGTTCATAAAGCAATGATGGCGGCGAAAAATGATATTTTTTTCTGAATAATTCAATGAGCGCAGCGCCAAAGCTCACGTAATCAAATTGGCTTTGTCGTTTCTACTTTTTGGAAAACTCATATTGTGTTACTTATTATAATGGAATGGTATTTTATTTCATAGCTCTTATGGTTTATGGAGGGCGATTATTACACTGTCCCCTAAATGTTGTGCCTCGCTGTGTGTCTGTGTGTGGTTACAATGTGCACTCTAACTAGAGCGAGGGACTCACAAAAGCATTTTACGGCTTGTTGTGTCGGCCAAGTGGCTGTAAACCCAATGGAACGTGATGTTGGGGATTTAAAAAAAAAAAAAAAAATAAACTCTAAGTGAAGTTTGAATGGAATTAGGGCGACGATTAAATCAGTCATTTCATACAGACTTGAGTGGAATTTTTGTACTGAACGGAGAGGATGCGGAGCGAATGGCAACGGAAATGTCTTTGAGATGAACAGAATGAAAGCCGTGGATATGCATGGGGAGAACGAAAGAAAAACTCGAGGATCCTGGACGATAATGAGAGTACACTGGTGGTACAATTAGAGATACTATTACCTACTTAAGAGGAAAAGAGGTTCTGGACGATAGAAGCTATAGAATGAACGCGATTGAAACAGTTTTGTTTTTTTTTTTACAAAACACTAGAAAACGAAACGAATATTGTGTTTAAGAGGCTTCGAATGATAAAACCTCGCCTCCTAATAATCGCGCCCTCATTACAACGGAAAGATGTTCCACTATTATGAGAAGAAGAAAGCCCCCTATATGGAGTAGCTCAGCGGTTTTTGTCAGATATTGTTGTCTTGATGTTGGGATTGAATGTCGAAATAAGAGCTAAAGAACGATCGATAAACACAGGCTAGACAACCACAGTTCGCCCTGTTTTGGAAAAGGTTCGGCCTAAAAGGAAGGAGGAGTATTTTACTACGAATTCGAACCGTACCCCGTTGTAATATCCAACCAAGTCAGAATGCTGTAACAAATGCCCAGTAAGGGCGCGATTCCCATTGCGACCAAACCAGTGCGATCGTTAAATGCTTCTCAAGCTGCGTCAATTTTATGGAAAAATTGATTGACCACCTCAAGTGACGTTTCAAGCAATCGGTATGCGCTGAGTCTTCAAAAAAGTCATACTCATCGAGGAACTATACTAGCCAAAGGGTGAGGCTATAATTGCGGTAACAACAGGCAAAACGATTGTCCGATTGTACTCCTTTTCTTGCTAAGGCTTCAACTGTCAAGTTTAAAAGACCATCGCGTTTCAACATTTTGAAACAGTTGACATTGTTTATCATTCATCTTCCCCCAAAGAAAACGTCAAACTGTCACATTTTTAATTCATTTGAACATTTGATTTAATTCAAAGTTTTTCGCCTACAATCATTTGCCGATTCGTTTTGACAGTTATTTATTTGACAGTGTTACCAATTCAATACCAACAATTAGTCACACATTTCAAACTGTGCCAAATATGTTCGTCCGCAATGGTTACGATTTCTATGACATAACATTTGTAACAGAATAATAATTTAAAAAAAAAAAAACTATAAATAGTTCAACCAGAACTGACATACATTTAAATCATTCGACCATGTCGAGCCATAATTCATTTCATTTGCAAGCAATTTGCATACACTGTCACTTTTCATCAACGGCCGCCATTTATCGAAACAAAGTCTAACCACATCCACTGTCGACTTCGCCACTTCCCAAAATAAAAACCTCAAAAGATCCTCCGCTAATTATAAATAAAACATAAATTCAAACTACAAATACTTGTTATCACGCACGCGAATGTTACGAAATCGTCTAACAAAAGCGAGCATAATCCGCCGGAATTACAAAACAAATCTCCAGTATGTCTAAACACAGCGCAACAAATCAATATTCGTTGTATCGTTATTTTTTCCTCTTCTTTTTGTAAATTCAAAACAAATTTCGCATTTTACGATTAATTAAGGGGTTTTCGTCATAACAAAAAAAAACCGACTACACGACTCGGCAAAAAACAAAAAAAAATAATTATCGGTCCGTGTTGCGGACATTTTGAAACTTGGCCAAGTATTTCTTGCTTATTTTTTTTTTAATGACTTTGTATTCATTGTGTTATTATTTATTTTGTAAAAACAAAAAATGAAAAATATTCTCTGCCGGCACTTCAGTTGTGAGTCACCCACATGTGCGACGCACGGTTGAGAAATGTAGCAGCCAACCAACCATATGCTAACGAGCGCCCGCCTCATTATACTATATTTTTGTTTTTATTAAATATTTTAATTTTTAATTGTAACAGGTTGTCTGTTTGACACTTGTTAAATAATTAAAAGAGATCTGTCAAACTATTTTCGGAGACTCCCACAAATCAAAGTGACATTTGCAATGGCATGGTAATGGTCAACCTTTGCGCAATACGGGTACAATGTGGTCCCACATACCATGTTTTGTTTCCACTTTTAACCTACGAGTGCCGCGCGATTCACACAATCACATCGATTATGGGTTATGTGTCATTGCCTTGGTTGTTGCGGACCCGGTTTAGAGGGTATAAACACTTTTTCTTTATTTTCTTCGTTTACTGCTGTATCGGTTAAGGTTTAAAGGAAAACCGGTATTATTGCGGTGTTTTCTCTTTTTTTTTTTCTTCGTTTATTCATTATAATCCATTGTTGTGTTTGTCGTTCGTTGAGAACGTTTTTGTGCAATCGATTTAAACTGTCAGTGTCACATGTGTCAAAGTGACAGGAGGGGACCGGGCGAATACAAGCCATGTTCAGATTGCGGTTGTTTTGTGCGGCATTTATTTCGGCATAATTAGAAATTTATTCGAGTATGATATCCATATACACCGTTTGCTGTCGTGTTAAGTTATTTATTTTTCGGGGGGAGATGACCTGGTAAACCGAATTTTAGATTAGTAATCAGTTTTTGTCGTTTGTTATCTTTATCTGTCCGATTCCGATTCGTGTAATCGATTATTTCTTGGAAAATCAAAGTCGATGAATTGGGATATTTCTACTTGAATGAACTGTTGACAAGTCGGTGCCTTGACTTTGTAGGAATTTCTGTACAAAAGTGTGGGAAGTACAGCTGGTGAATGGAGAAAAAAAAGTCACGATTTTCGCTGAATCTCAAAGAATTCATTCAACAAGAGGTTGGAGTGGGATTAAAGAAAATTGGAATGGGTTGATGTTGATTTAGATATGACGCTTTGTTGGCTAGGTGGTTCACACTATTGCATATGCCAAGAACAAGACGAAAATTTGGAAAGGAATTCCCCGCCATGCCTGAGTATACCATCATCTATTCCCCCACTGCTGCTAACTCCATTAAACATATGTCAAAATTAATCCCTATTTATTCTGTCATTACTATCAATGACCGAGTTATGTAGGGAGATATTGGTGTTCTGTGACATACGACTGCGATAGACTTGGCCCCTTTTATCAATAAACCTTGAATCATGGATGCTATGAAGAACCTATGCTTAAGTAAAACTGAACAATTTAAAGGAACCTTCCTCCTAAGGTTGTCATAAAAATCTTTTTGCGATCATGAATGACTTGATCAGTCCTAAAACTTTTACAGAACTGTTCTGTTAACTATGTTCACTAAAAGCTTGATGCTAAGGACGAATCTTCTGTCATTTACATCGAGCACCCCCTTTAAATGTCATAACAATCTTGACAATCTGTCTGACAGTCAACCCGCCTCCTTTCAGATTGACGCCATCACTCCTCCGTTTCACTTCACACGAGTTACAGTATTGACTTCCTTAAAGAACATCTACCACCACATCCCTTCAATCCTAGCATAAACCCTTTACAAGCACCCGAGAAGTCCTGTCAAAAACCTTAATCCTCCTCTACACGCTTGTCAATAGTATACTGTGTTGGTTTTGTCAAAAAATGGAAGTAAATTTGTTTTCCACAACACAAATACATTTTACTGGGTCCTCCTGTCTCTCTCCGTGCTCCTGCCAAACAAGTATTTAATAATCCGATCGGATTTTCGACTCCCTACCCATCATTGTATCGTCGTCGCATGTGGCACTCAGGCTTCATCATTATCATATCGAATGTGGAAACATGTCACAAAGTGCGTTGTTTAAAAAAGGATAATACCAACAACAACACAACAAATAGTCCTCATCATCATCATCCCTTGCTTTTCCTTTGGTTTTTCATTTTTTTTTTTGTTGCTGTGTGTTCAAGTTGATGGATTTAAATTCCAAGAACACATCCTGTTCGCCTCCCTCCAGCCAAATCCGGTTGGTAGTAGGCTGGTAAAATTGCCACACGCCAAATGGGAAATGTCGATAACAAAGCGTCAGTCGTGCCTCACCCCAAAACAACAGACACACACACACCCATACAATGATATGCGTGTAAGGTCAGTGACTTAAGGCACACAGAGTGGTATATCCTTCCGGTTTTTTCAACTCGAAAAAAAAACTGGGAAACAAATAAACCCGAATCTCCTTAACCTTGATTTTAGGGTGATGGGTGAAAATAAGAGAAAATGGGAAAATCCAAACGCAATGACGTGTGGAGTTCCTTTTTTTCTTTTTGGCAACCAATTTTGTGCCAATTTTATAACCATTACCAATCTCGTCAAGTGAAAAAATCAATTACCAGGTTTCTTTCTTTCACAAGGACATTCGAAAACCACTTATGTGGCAGTAATGAATGCAAAGCGATTTGTATTGATTTTCGCCTGGGTAGGGGGCGGTTGCGAATAGCACCCCTTCATAACTCAATTTCCTTTCTTGGGCGATATATATATTTTTTTGTGTTTTCCTGCTGCCTTCCTTTCATTTCATAACCAAGCACGCCAGGCTGCTACTCCAGGGGAACCGAAAATAGAGTAATAATATGGAATCGGAGAGATGGAAGCGACGATATGCTTATTGATTTTTTTTTTCAAACGACCCTTGCTTAGGACTTGGTGGTGCGCTTTATTCTTAACAGCGACCCACATTCAACCTTCAATCCTAAAAATAGGGAAGTGTGTACTGCACATACATATATGTATGTATGCAAGGGCTTACATCATTCGTGCTACTCAAGCACTTTCACTTTCATCTTTTGCCGATTTGATTTCCCATTTAAGGGGTTGCAAACCTTGGGATTGCACATCCCGGTCTGAAATTATGACTCTTCCTCATCAGCAGAGAGGGATCAATGGATTTCAATGGTGTAGAATTCTGCATTTGTAATTGAGTTCACCAGGACGATGGGTTTCCCACATTGCACTTGGCTTGGGGTGGTTCTATTTGCTTTTTTTTGTTTTCATGAGAGGGTTCTGCATTTATGAGCTGAAGATGGGAAAATATTTTTGTTTCATTAGCGGAATTTGTATGGACTTGGGTGGAGGGTAACCCTAGTTTTGTTTCAAGCCAGATAAGCTGGAGTGAATGATTTATGTGTGGTAAGGGTGCGCTACTGAAATATGAAGAGATTTGGGAAATAAAGACTCCTATGATGCGCTCATCGCACCACGTGCCAAGGAAATAATTCATGATTAACAGCACAGTAATTTTTGATGGGCGATAATTAATTGCTGGGCATTGGTGTCCTCTAAGATAGGAATAGAGGCAGGCCTTTGATCAGATCTATGTAGCATGCATAGAGTGGAAGTGTGTGTGACAATAGTTTAATCTATCCATAAGCACCAATAAAGGGTTTTTGGTAATATTTAAGGAGGACGAATCGCACGCGGGAAGAAATTGCTACTGAAATGACGTCTTCACATCGTTCTTGCACACAATTTTGTGCAAAAATCAGAACTAAACCCCTTCCCTTTGGTAGAGTAAAAAGTCTGACTGAAAGATCAAAGTGTTTCATTGTTTTATTCAAAAGAACGCTTTATAGAGAAGAAGTCAGGACTATCAAAGAAGGAAGACTTTGCTATGAACTATATCAAATAAACCCATTTTCTCCACAGAAGGATACGTAGATGCAAATAAGTGAGTGGAGCCAGTTTGATGGGCCTTCACGAATACCTCAACCTCATGACTGGATAGAAAAAAAGAGTCAAGCCCATGAAAGTATTTTATTTAAAATTTCACAGATGACTCCTTAACCAGTTTCTAAAAGGAAATGTGCGTCTGTATGTCCGTCAAATCCTGAGGGTAAGAAAAGCAGATGCTGCTTCTGATGTCACTATGTCAGATAGCATAACCTAAGTAGGGTGTTAAGGACATATATTTTTAGTGAAAGACGCAGTGATATATAAACCGGCGCTTAAGGCCCCAATCCTTAGAATCCGTCGACGTCGATCAGGGTGGTGTTGACGTTCAGAATTTGCGAAAAAGAACATTCCCTTAAAATTCGTCGGATGCCTAAGTTGAGAGATGGTACATGTCAAATGTCAATTGAAAACGACGAAGGAACGGATCGACAGATACTATGCATCGACGCCTACATTTCTTTTATAGACCTGAAGATAAGCATCGTTGACCGAACAATCAAGGCAACAGACTTTTGGAGTTCTTCGCGTCAAATAGAGTTCATCAAGTGGGTTTCAACCGAATTTCCTAATGAAGATGCTGGGGGTGAGTCAGCACTGCCTGTCAATTATTGCAAATGAGCTGTCAGTGATCTAATTATTCTGCAACGTTAAATTTTCCGTTCATACAATTGTCAGATTTTGTCTCAATTCCTGAAAATTTATTGTAAGGCTGGTCTGACAACGTTATTTATTGTTCACGAAAAGATTGGAAATCCATTGTTAGACTACTCATAGCATTTCACAGAACTATTTTCTTTCGTATCGTACGAGTATTGTATTGAAAATTCTTACAAAATGTAAACCGAAATGTACCAAAAAGGGAATTTTAATTGCTACACGTATAGTGGAAAGCAGAGAAGATGAAGATAAATCGCCACGCAAATGCCTTTCTATTTTGACGAAGAGTTGGCTAAACCGATCTCCAATGTCAAATGCCATATCCTATGTGGTAAATACATGACATTGGCCTGACAACGATATAAAAGATTGACCAAATAGACAGAACGTATATTTATAATCATCCGCATTGCGGGGCCTACTTATTCCAAGTATATCTATGGAAGAATGCGAGGCATCAGGAGGTATGAAGGAATTCGTATTTTTTACACTTTTTTCCCCATACAAACTAATGCAGCATCGAACAAGCACCTTAAGTCACCTTAAGGCACCATCGTTCCAAATCCACACATGAAGCTTTAATTCAAATGTGGCATCAAGTTAGAAGAATATGAAGTAAAAATTTACTAAACCCAGACAAGATCGTAAAACAGATGTTTCATATCGATATGCCTACCTAAAACGCCACTAAAGGATGTCTGTTTTAAAGTGATATCTAGACATACAAAGAAATTTGAAAAGGTTTTAAAAAGTCACTTAAACTTTAAGCTATAAGAATGGAATTCCACGCCTGTGCTTTTGAGAAGGAGATGCAATGCAAGAGTAAAGTGAAACAAGTGATTTTTTTTATAACTTCAATATTTAACATGAAATCAACTAAATTTATTAAAACGCCCACTTTTTAAAGGCGTTTTCATAAAAAAAACTGATTTTGATGATATTTTGTGTGTAACTTATTTACACGTTCGAAGTTATCGTTGTAATTCAATAAAATAATGCAAATCATTTATCCTAAGCTTCGCCTACCTCTAGAAAGAGTGTTATGTTCTGTCTTAAGACTGGCATACGAACGTTTTCAATAGTTTTGATTGAAAATGAGAAACTAACAAGTGTTGAACCGCACTTGTGAGATATTCTTAGCACTTTTGAATGGCAATATCTTTTAATTTCAAAATGCCGAGGTTTTTTTAATGATGAGGTGGCAGATCTCTTTCTTAAGAACGAAATCACAATGACCGACCCAGAGACTTTGTTCATTAGAACTCTTTATCTGTAAGTACACATTGCAGGGGTTTTTTTCAAAAGAAGGCGCCGATGGAAACTTTGTTTACAACTGCATCTGTCATTCCTGTGCAAGATGACATGCATTCCCCATGATTCTGAGTGGTTCTCTATGTTCACCCATACAAACTGCACACAACCATTGAAAAATAAAGTTTCAGTTCTGTGTTTAATTTCACAATGAAATCAGACGCTAAACGTCGCAATGTGTCAGGCAATAGTTACAGAACCACCCCCTTATCGCATCGCCACCATTCAAGGTTTTCCACATGAATCTCGCTCCATTTACAAAAAAAAAAAAACAATTCTACGATAAAATGTTGTACAACAACATGACATAAAAAACCGAAAAGAAAAATATGAAATAAATCTCCTTTCAAAATATTTACACAAAAAGTCCACCGAATCAATCTAATGCTCGATCCGAACTGGTAGACAAAAAGAAAGAAAGAGACAGAGCGGTTAGTTTTTATTGAAATTTCAATAAAAACGCATCGCATGCCATTCTAACAAACAACACCAAAGTTCCGCTCAGATGCACTTAAAATTAGAAATAGTTTCTCGACCCATCCTCCTGCGTCTAGTTGTGTGGATAGATACGGAAATTTTTATTCCGAACATTCCACCTATAAATAGCTCCATCGACCCAACACGCTTAGTATTTAGTTTTTAGGGTTGGGTCGCGGTAATCGCCCTGTTTCAATCCCGACAAACAAAAACACCCAACAGACCATTGTCAAATTCGTACTCGTATCTGCAGAGTATCAATGAATCCGATGGATTTTGTTTTTTTATTTATTTTTATTTTAGTTCCCCTGTCTGCTGCTTGGCAAACAATGAGTCTGAAGTACACGCGAAATCGGACAAAATATGTGCGGCGATTCGGGCATGTGGAACGTGTTTGTTTTGTTGGCCGCTTGTGTGTGCAATTGCCTGGCTTTAATGATGCATAACAATGTACCTAGTCTGACGGACGGACAGATTCGAAAGGAGTGGAGCAGCGCACAGAGGAATTAGAATTTCATGAAAATAAACTTTGTAATTAGAGAATCGTGGTGCTGCTATTACATACATTCGAATCGAACTTAATCGATCGTTATAGCTCTAAGCACATGAGTCTGTGGAGTATGTACTTCATGGATTCGAGCACAGACGAGCATTTAATTGTTTCAATTAGCGAGCGCGGCGTGTGTTTCATTTTCTAATGAAATGAGTTAAAGATCTAATTTTGCGGAAATTATTTAGTTGAATATGCCGCCGTCGTAGCCGACGGTTAATCTGATCAGAATCGTGCTCTCCCATGGATGGAGTGCGAAGTAAATGGATTCCTTTTGAATTCTGTTGAATTCGTTGCTTGTTCGAATGAATAACCGAATCGGAATAAGGATTCTATTGCGCAATAAGGAAACCAGTTGGTACATGAAACACACGAGTGGATCTACGACTACCTGTAGATTTCGGGGTCAAGGACCTCTGTAATGTGATACTTTGTAACTCGAAATTCAAAAGCGCGGTTCACATTGATTAAATTGTTCGTCTAAACGCAAAATTTACTTGTTTCATGAAAAATTTGATCAGCGTGCTCGTCTACTACAAGAAACCGAACGAATTCAGATGCAAATTTATGACGATCTAGCGATTACTTGAAAAATATTTTGTATCTGCATGCATACATTATGATAACCACATTGTCTTAGTAAAACTGGTAGCTGTAGCACCACGCCCTGACTGATTTACATATAAGAGTATGTGGGGATCTTGTGAGATACACATGCCAAGATAAATATCGTGAGAAAGTTAATTTGAATCTAACGAAAGGCTTGGCTTTCTATACACGATACACGACATAAGATGTAAGATTGCCACGAGGAAAACGAGATTAATGCCTTGATAGAGGCTAAGCATCAGCAATTAAAAATCGATCTCAGCCTTAGGAGAATGGGAATGTCACAGAATTGATCACAACTTCGCCAGATGATTTTCGAGATCCTGTCAATAGAATGAGTGACACAAATCAGCTCGCTCTTCTAAATTTACAAAAATTAGGAAGAAATTGCTTATCACGAAGTGGAACAGAGCATAAATCCGTTCTTCAAACAAATGAAAATGGGCGTGTTTTGTTTTTTAGATATAAAAAACAAATACTTGATGGAACAGGTTTATGCAACCCAGTGCCTAGCTTCTTACAACCGTTCTTACAACTTTTCTTGAGGGTTATGCTTTAGGATGTTTGACAGACGCTCGGCAGATATAAAATCGTAAAAAAAACTTTAAGCGGTGTCTGGAAATCGAACCTGAAACACTTCGTTCAGTAATCCAATGCATGAACCACTGATGCAATGAGCCACGATTCCCAAAATCCAATTATGACAATAATTACCAGAGAAACTCTGCAAAGTGAGATCAGTTGCGTGTACTTATCATCCAAGAAAATGTGGATAGTAAGTGAATTAAATGAGAATGGGCCTCACAAACCTTAAACACAGATACTATTAGATTTACCCATTGATAATGTAAGGACACAGTATTAACAGCACCCAACGGATAAGCAGAAGAGTGTGCTGTTAGTTCATCAAAAATAAAAACCAAAAACCCTTCAGCGGATCGCGA
Organism: Xylota segnis; assembly: GCA_963583995.1. Classification (NCBI taxonomy): domain Eukaryota; kingdom Metazoa; phylum Arthropoda; class Insecta; order Diptera; family Syrphidae; genus Xylota; species Xylota segnis. Next base: position 61,469,499 of record OY757237.1, read on the forward strand.
ATAAATGCTATAAACTCTCCCTCAAAGTATGACATTTGCGCGCCAATTAAGCAGGCGTCTAAACTTTAGAACTGATCATTAGACATACATATGTAGGTTATAGGAAAAAGTTAAGGTGGTATGCCGCGTGAAGTCCTGTCGAAGAAGTAGATACTTAAGTGCATTGAGAGAACTTGGCACATGCATACAAGGGAGATGTAAATACAATTTTCTTTTCGTCCATGCAGAGCTCAGCCTAATGACACCTACTTTGACGGTTTGCTAAGAGCGACCTTGTTTTTTTAAAATTAGACACTTCGATGGTTATAGCCAAGGCTTAGTCTTAGTTCAAATATATCCGACGAAATCAATCATTTGAAACCCGTCAGTTCGTCGACCATGCAATTCCGTAGATTGTTAGAATAGACACCACAGTGTAATTGCATTTTACTGGTCGAGTAAACTCAGTGAATATTCTCAGAAGTGTTCAAACACCAGCAGGTATCTGAAATATTCTCTCTCCTGAGTGAAGAGAAGGGCTATGTTGTTAATGGGTGTGATGGCCTGGATGATGCTGCACGAGTCAGAGAATCAGAGAAAATCTTTGACCCACAGTCCATTTTTTGGTTTGTAGCTCGTTTGTTACTTCACATGTTTCTGACCCGACCTTTGTTCTGAATCTGATTCCTTGTTCATAGTCAAATCAAATCAAGCTGCCTAACCAAGCTGGACAATGCTGAACGTGTCTTCCATATAAAAGCGCTTCCAAGGTATCAACTTGATTTATGCAGCGAATTACAAAGAAACGGATAAGTGCCTACTTTGTATCTAAAGTCGTAAAGCTGAAGGAAAATCCAACGTTTTACCATTTCATATTAAAGCCTAATAGTCGCGCACTTAACACCAATTTAAGAGTCATTCGTCAGCTCAGGGACTCCTACTAATTTTAAATGTCAAATCGTCTGTCGATTTCCAAACACTTACTTACATGAAATCTTGGACACCCCAGCAATGTAGGCGATTATTGCACACCACTTAAGTGTTATTACTAAAAGCCAAATTGCACGTAATCATCATTAATTAATGGAGAAAAAAAATAGAAACTTTGATTACACCTAAGACAAGTCAGCCACCCCACACGACGATGAAATAAAATTCAAAGCAAAAGAAAATCATATGAAAATTGATCGATGACAATAAAGATCAATGATTTCCAACAAGTTACGTACGATTGTGGAAATTTGATAGAAACAACTGTTTGGTGAAAGTTGTCGCTGGGAAAATATACATCTGTACATCTATGTATGTACATATGTGGGTAGGTTTGCATTAGATTGGACATATGCACGGCTAAGGACCTGACATCAACTTATTTAGTATGGCCGAACAGGTGTACGCTGCTGTGGTCCATGGCAAAGCAGAAGACAAACAACAGGTTGTAAGAAATTGTATCTGTTCACTCAGTTTGTGTATCTTTAGCTGTAGTGTAGCGAATTCTTGCTGATTCTTCTACATATACTATATGCTACCCTACAGTAGAGTAGGCCTGCACTCACGGTTAAACGACTTCAAGTGGATCAAGTGGTAGGGGCCTTATTGTGGCGTTGCTCTTCTTAGGTATAAAGTACGTGACTGGAGCCGCCAGATGATATCGGAATGGAAATGGCTAAATGATTTCGTCTCCTTCCATCTCCATCTCCACTCGGTTATATATACTGTATGTGTATATATATTTTTATCCAACATTGTTCGGTATTGTTATTGCGTTTTATGGCAAAGAGCGGTGTACGGTTACGAAATGTATCCATCAACGTGCATATGCATCTGTAGCGTCGTTCACCTTTCTGGCATCCCACTTTTTCTCATCTCATTTCGTTTTGGATTTGCTCCTACAACTACTAGTGTTTGAAATGCATGTAGAGTAGAATATCTAGAACGGTGATGGCGGCATCGCTGTCGTTGTCGACGTCGGCATGGTGCAAGTAGTTACTCCATAATAGTTGCTCTGCACAATGTTTATGTTTGAGGGCTGCCCGAAGAGCACGAAGGCGGTGTTCACATTAAGCGAAACCATCCGTAAATGAGCAAACAGACGTTCGGTGGCAGTTCGATTCGGTTAAAGGGCGGTAGACAGGCGTCAAGCGAAGCAATGGGTTTTATGGATTTGTACAGGAAGGGATTGCGACTGATTTGCTTCATAAATTTTTGGTTAGTAACTACCTAATAAGTAGACCTGTTATAGTGTATAGATTATGACAGAAAAAGAGAACGGGTCCAACGGCGGAAACCTGTGGTAGTTCATTCCAAAGTGCACAATTTGCGCTGAGAATAGGTCGAAAAAGCAGTGATGTTTGTACATATATTTGAAACTTTAAAAGATATCATTCCCAGATCATAACACTTTTCACTTTTGTTACACAAAAGGTTCAAAGACCCTTCTCCTCCACAGTCGAACATGCTAAAAGCCCACTGAACCACAAACCTATAACCAAATCACACCTCCTCGTCTCAAATGAGAACAAATAAACACAATCGCTATCCAAAAATTTGTTTTGTTTGTCTATAGATTGACCCAATTCACACTTCGATACAAATTAATCGTTTATTTGTTTATCTATGCATGAATTAAAAAGAAAAAAGCCCCACTGTGATGGTTTTTCTATATTATTCAACGTCGATGCATCAACGGGGGGACTCCAAAAAAAGATGCATAGGCTGCAATTTGTATCCAGTAATCCACCCGCTCTCTCTAGCGGGTCTAGCCCACAAATTATGTTTACTTTCCAACTGTCGAGAATGGAAATTACCGACCAGTGATGGCCGTCGAAGGAGCCTGTGTATCTACACCGCATAATTGATAGGCATTATGTTTATTTTTTTTCTTTTCATTAATTTTACTTTTACAATAGAGGGGCAACTATATTTAGATACCACCACCACACCGCTACCGCCACCGCCAACGCCACCGCCATACCAGAACTTAGAAGTTATTCATTCGACAAAAAAGATGTCAAAAGGAATTTTTCTTTTCGTCTCTCGAGACAAGTTGAACACACTTAGATGAACAGAAAACGAAAATAACTCAAAAGTGGATAGGTTGGTTATTCATGTTTTCTTTTTTTTTTAAGAAGAAGATAAAGAACTTAAGATACTATGACGAAGAGCTTTGTAGATGCTTTTTGCGACAGGCGTTTACATATACTCGTACGTCTTGTAGTGTTTGACCTTTGCGCAATTCAGTTGAGTAGGACGACGACAACCGACAACGGGCAACGAAAACGACGACAGTGAGTGTGGCGTGGTTGGCACCTTGATCTCGTTTCTATTTTGTTTCGATATGAAGTGGATTTTTCTTATTGGGCTTGTCAGTGGGATTATGCTGTCACCGGTAGCACCTGGCTAGCCCGAGTTGCTTTGCATTTAAATCGAAATCAAATTTGACAGCCACTGACCGGAGGAACACCATTTGGAGATTCTAAATATTTTAATTATGAAATTTTTAACATTTCATTGGGATTTATGGGCCGCATGAATGTAGTCTCTGAGTGGATTGAGTATAAATATAGTATGTCTGATGTTTGGTTTGGAAACATCTGTTAGTATCTGTAAGAGCTTTGGAAATGACAGGACAAGTGTTTAGGTTATCCATGTGGAAGCTGTAGTTTATCCATGCGAGAAAAACATCAGAAAATGCATCTGTAGTTCGTGAATCCGAGATTTTCTATAAATGAACAGCCATTGACTTTGAAAACCATGAAAATTTTGGACTCTTCATTAGCCGATAACCTCTCATGTCAACACCAGCCTGCCATCGCTTTAATATTGCAATAAAAATATTCTCAGACCATTTTACGCTCTAACGTCCCTTCTTTCATTGACATAACTTCATTTGTTTCTCCCCTGCCCAGGCTTTCAACACAGTATCCAGCATCAAATGGGAATTCTGTTACACCCTATTACATTTTATTGACTAATTTTGGGGTTTAAGTTATTACACTGTTCGTGTGCTTTATTAGCGCGGAACCGCAACACAGTGTGCCGGCAGTGATGTATATCGGAGGAAGGGTGTCGTCTTGCCATCGCCGCCGCCGCCTGCCAATGGTGTGTTAATGGAATTTGCGCAAAAAGAAGTCAACTTTCTATTTATCGGTAATAAAATCAATCGGATATAGCGCAGCACGTGACACGTGCTTTAAAATGGATAAGATTGGGCGAGACTGTGCAAAGATGTCATGGGAATCTAATTTAAAGGTGACAGGGCAATCAAGCTGAGGTTTCAAAAACAGTGACAAAGGGTTCGAATCTTGAGCTAATAAGGGATGATAACGAGAGTGGAAGTCGGTATTTGAATCTTTTAAAGCTAAAAACCAAAGATCCCATTGAATACGTTAGACCATAACGCAGAAGCTTACTGAACTAAGTGGGAGAAACAAGGTTACCCTCTTCTGAACACATGGTTATGTAAAAATAGAGGGCAATGCAACAGCCGATTCCCTAGTCCGAAACCATTCTCTGGAATAGAGCATCATACCCTCAAAGAAAAATTTAGCAATCTGGAGAGGAAAGGCAGCATGAACCTGGAAAAACGCTCAAGGCATGAAGCAAGCCGACAAAATCCTAGGGCAACCCAATCGGAAAAAATAAGACGCATATATCACAATGCACAAGTCACTGTGAATTGAACGAGCACCTAAGGAAACTAGATATATCTGAAGTAGGTAGGTCTCTGCAGAAAATCTCCGATGAGTCCAGGAAATCGCAAAATATGTGCTGGGATCTTGGTAAGGGGAGTAAAGCCAATTCTCACTCTCAGATTCTTAAACAAAACTGGATTAGGGAGAGAGTTTTAGGACAAATTTCTCCTGCCAAGGGGTACTAAGGGCAATGATCCTTAAAATGATTTCGAAAGAATTTCATGCCTGGGGGACCCTAATTAGGGCACGTACTTCTTCAAAAGGTTAATAGGGAGCACTGTAAATCAAAAGATAGGAGTAGAGCATGTCCCTTCTAAAAATAATAAAACTTTCTAAATTTCAAAACACACTTGATAGCTTTTTTCGTTGGTTAATTGCAGTAAGATACACTTACTCGTACTCGTTCAACCATGAACGTTTCAATAAAAAGAGGAAAGAAATAGTAACAGCAGTGTACAATCTCTTTCAGTTTCGAACTATACGGCTTTCTGACAGCTTTTTAACGGTTTTGTTTAGGCCGCCAAACATGCTTATGAAGACTAAATAGCAAATACAATTTAAGTGCTATAAAATCGTATGCACTATGTTCTAAAAGTATGTACTAATCGTAAGGTTTTGAATTTTCACTGCGTAAGAAACTGAGATCTAAGTTCAAACAAAATTCAAGCAAAAGTGGGCGTGTCTCTATTCGGTTGAATTATAAAGAGTGTCAATCCCTTTGTTTTATGTTAACAAGTTTATGTTCATTTTTGAAAAGTGGGCGTGTTTGTGCCAAAACTGGAAACGATTGGATTGCCCTGAGGTCTGGTTCGGTTGGAGTGGCTGTTAGTTCAGAAACGCCAATACGCTTAGATATACAATAAGTTCATTGTGTTACCACATGGTAGCACGTCACTAGACATGTTGATCCAGTGGCCCGCCTAAGATTTGTCTTCTTAAGAGCATCCAGCTTGAATTTTAGCTTGCACGTAACGATTGCTATACCTATTGACTATTGACTGCAAAGGCAACTTCAAACTCGTAAACGTGTCAGAGAGTCAAAGAGCGAATTAAATACGCCTCATGTCCAAATGTAACCATTGAAGCAATTTTTAATTGAAAATCATTACAATTTAGTCAATGAATGGTGTTGTTTGGCCCTTTTACTTAATATCAGCTCTGACTCGGGATATACCTAATCCTACCTAAATGTAAACCTCATAAGCTAGGTGAGCTACATATGTATAGTCTGCCAAACTTAGAAATCAAGGATATCAAGGACCTCGGGAGACAGCGTATTATGAGACAGAGAAACATTGTTTATGTACATAAAGCGGGGATCCATTTCATAGCATCAAAAGTAAAATGCAGTTCCTAAGATGATGTCTGTCTGCATTTTATTGTCCAATGCAGCAAACGTAAACAAGAAACGAAAACGTCGAAAACTACACGTTTAAGAGAAAGCACAGCTGCATAACTATGCCCCAACTTATAAAAGTCGTTTATAGTCTTTCAATATATACATATGTATGCAGCTACTTGTTTGCAAAATTATACATTCCGGAACAAATATCAACCTCAACGAAATAAGATTCAACTTTGTGTACATTTGCTACCAACTTGCCAGGCAATAAATTAGTCGTGTCCAACAAAAAGACATTAAAAAACTCCATTATTTCTTGACCTAACCTTGATTCAAAAAAGAATACACAAAACCAAAACAAAAACAAAAAAAAACGAAAACATCCTTCTTAACCCCGTCAATAACATTGACACAACGACACGACCTATTGTTTTGAATGAAAGTGACATTTGAGACATAAAGCACGCAACCAAGCATGCATAACTATCCGCATAACTACAGTCAGTAGTCACAGTCGACGAATCTGTGATGTTTAATGCAAATTTTACTCTAAAATGTCAGACCAGCAGCGCCGCCTTGACAGCTTGACATGTCCCCCCATATAATCCTATTTCTATACGAGTACATATACATACACCTAGCCAAGGCGACGATAGCAACACACCATGTTATTCTATGGATTTTCTTTAGACATTTTTTTTTTCGTATCTATTTGCATTTAGTTAGTCAGTTGTGCGACGACAACATACTAAGAGAACAACACACTCACTCCACTGCAACTTCATCCATGTACGAGTATACCCACATAAGTTCGGATTGCATAAATTTTCGATTTCTTGTGGGCATAATGCCCCATGGGTGCATACGATTATGGATCGGAGGAGAAATAAAAAAATTAAACGTTAAAGATGGAAATACCTCGACTTGAATCAGAAATTAAGTGGTTTGAAAGTGTGAAGAAAAACTTAGATACAAAGAAACCCAAAGAAAGAAGCTGGTAATTGGGGAGATTTGGGGGACACAACATGCGGTAGAGGGCTTTTGATGTGCGCCTACTCGCCGTGGGTCCAAATTTAGTACTTTTCAGGTTTACATTGGCTGAATCGATGATCTTTATAACTTAAATTCTTGTATCAGTCCTGTCTAAAAATTTTCAGTAGCATGTGGTAGTTTGTAATAGCGACGGACTGCTATTCGATGATCAAATGACACATGAATGTCCAGGTTCAACACCGACCAACTTAGGGATCGCTCAATATTCCAAGAAATAAAGGACCATCTCTTACGTGGTGTGGAAGGAATTAGCAGGTCAAAGCCTGCTACATGACATTAGGTGCAAAAAGAATTGTCGGAATACATAGGGCGTGACTTTTCGAAGTAATATACACTGAGGTGTCCTGGGTAAAACGTACCCGAGTTCGCACCATGCCCCTCAGCAAAGATGAGATCATTATCCCGATCAAAGCACTGAAATGCAACAATATGCAGAAACTGCATCGACCGATCTATTGCAGTCACTTATTGGGCGAGCCGGGATGGCTGAGAGAATTGAGAATTGTCGTCAAGCAACCTAATGGAGTCCAAAAACTGGAGAGGAATCTGCGAGCTGTCTGCTATGACTAAGATTAAAGCTAGAATCGCTTAAAGATGCACTAGATGGCAAATAAGCCGACTTCCGTTCTGGATTCTTCTGTGTCGACGCCATCAACACACTTCGGACCATCATCGAGTAGTGTATTGAATATGGTTCACCACTTCACCTGCTTTTTATTGATTTTGACAGCGTTTGACAGTCTCAATAGAGGTCTTACTCAGGCTACAAACATGCAGTGTTTTGTATAGAGGAAGACTGCCTGAGGAATTCAAATCTTAAAGTGTGGTTCCGCAAGGTTGTATCCTTACACCAATGTTGTTTTGTCGGCGGAAAATGGAGGAAGACGATAAACTCTTACATCAAAACTACTACTGCTACTATCACGGAAAAGTTGCAAACGTTGGTTAATAGGTAAAATGAAAATTTTTTTTTACCAAATCGTATCAAGAACGAACATCTTTATTATAGAGGAGCCCATGAACCAATATGCACAATCAACAGTAGTTTGTACACAAAAAAGTGTCAGTATCGCAGACAACAAGGTCGTCCTAGAAGCACATGGGGCAGAACAGTAGAGAAGGAAGCATGCCAACTGGAAAAAAAATCTTTGCATACCGAAATTTTTGAGAAATGAAATTTTGGGATTGTAATAGTATGATATGATGAAGGGCCTCCCAGATGGGTGACACAACTACTCATACTCAATTGCAAAACAAAGTATCAATAAACTAGAACGAGATACATCATACACGAATACCTACTAAAAGTTTGAGTCTACCATCTGTTCATGACTGCGTACCAACTCCAAATGTACAAATGACTGTCAGTTCAAGAAACTACAAAAGACATAATGGGCACAAATGACACAAGGGACGACCAATTAGTCGTATTTAACCGAACTGACCGAGTATCAGCCCAAATGACTCCCGTTCACGGATTGAGTACTTCTACAAATGACTCACAGAGTCGATGAATAACTACAAACTTCCAAAGACAATCACGTGTTCATGACAAAGTGCAAAGCACTAACGCCTAACATAAATAATAGAGTAGTTGACGACTAAGTAAGTTCCTAGTCTAAGTCCGAGAAATCAGAGATAATTATCTAGTCACTTCCATCGTAGCGTTCGAATGGCTTTAGATGACAAACCCTTGCTTTAACTCAACACAGTAGAGACTAAGCTTAAAGTCTCCAAAAGACAGAGTGATACTACTGCTACTTGAAAATTTGCTATGTACAACCCTCTCGGCCAGATTGAGTAATATCACAACAAGATGACATCTATGATTTACGATAACAACTTCCCAGTTTCGACCACATCAAAGCACCCACAAACGAAAGCCCACATACCGTCTAACCCATAAACTACCAACTCATTAAGTTGGAGCTGCGTGTCCAAGAAAATATTCAATTCAAATCTCGCTGGGAAAATAGAATTAAAAAACGTGTCGCGCGCCCAATGGTGTAGAAACACTTTCGAAAAAGCGGGAAAACAACAATTTTCGTTTTATTTGACCAAAGTATCTGTCTATCATTCACCTCGTTTCAGGTTTATTTCCCATTCAGCCGCAATGATGAGGGCCGAGGGGTAGTCCACAGATAGCAAACACGACACCAATTGGATTTCTTCTTATCGATTTATTGCCGACAGGGACCCCAGGAATGCCATCGCGCCATCGACACACAACAAACTATTAGATACGAAAATTTCTACACATTAATTTTGTTATCGGTTTTTTATGGATTTCGATTCGAAATCGAAAGGTATATCACACACGTATGCCGTATAAAGTCGACCGATTATCAGAGAGTTTACACAGATTTTCGATTCGATCTGAACATAAAAAAAAATCTATCTATCTATCTACAGGTACAAATAAATCAAATTGATAAAACGAATTAATTGCTTGGGCTATCAAAATGCAGTAGGTGTTTGTTGAGTAATAGTAAGAGAAAATGTATCTCAATTAGAAAACAGAGGAAAAAAAAAGACCAACAAATCAACAACGTGAGTGTATGTTGAATAACAAAACGGGTTCAAAGCGCCTCCGCGTCGATGTAAATAGATACAGAACTAGGGATAGGAAAATCGAAGAAAACTAATCATGTGGGAAGCAGATGATCGTGCCGATCGTGGTCAGTTTAGTAGTATTCAGGCTTAGGAGACTGCCGTTCCACATAAAAAAAGGCGTTTTTATGATTGAGATTTGTAACAAGTCTCAAAGGTAAACGAGCAAAACACAATTAAAGAGGGGGTATTCGTACTGTGCACTGTATACACACAGTGCTGTGCTATTGACTTGTGGTTGGGCTGTTCTTGAAGTTGTCGGTGAACAGAGGGGTCTTGTTGTAGAAGGCAGTCACACTAACCTATGTTTCAGCAATGTGCGCAGAGAAGATAGCGCTGACGAATTTTATTCAACATTTTTGAAACATTATCTATATTAGATTCCACACGTCATAGATCAGTGTTGCCACTATGATACAAGAGTATTCATCTTTAGTTTAACGTTTTCTTCAAAATGTTCACTTTAATACCTTTAAGTTGCAACCATTCTCCATTTACTGGCTTATTTTTTTATTAATAATGTCATTACAATAGTTCACAGAAATGAACTTCAAAAGAAACCAAAGTTCACGCTTTAAGTTTGTTCGGTTCGACAACCTCTCATGGATGGATGAACTCAAAACGAAATTTTGAAAGTTTGAAAATGTATGGGAAAACGTGTCGGTTGATACATACATAGTATTGAGTGTTATTTGCATTTTTTGTTTTAATAAAATATTGTTTTACATTTTTGTTCTTTCTGCTAAAATACTTTCCCTCAACACTTGGGGCAGCACTTAGTAGTATATTCGAAGGCATTTTCGTTTAGTTTGTAACATTTACAGCAATTCTTTTATTTTCTATTCTGTTTTTGTAAGTCGAGTGATGTGCCTAGAAACTTAGCCGTTGAATTAATGGAATACGTATAAGTAAGGATAAGCTGACCTACACTACTATGGCTTTTAGCCCTCGTATGGAGATTTGTTCAGAATAACATAATGGATTATCGAATAAGAATTGTGCATAGTTTTCCAAACTAAAGCAACATTTCCAGTTCTAATTAGGTACATGGGACTTACCATCATTTAGTTTAACCATTAACCTTGCAGTGGAAATGCAGCCAATGCGTTAATTTATTGCTGATTAGACACATTTTTGTGGGAAACCTCTATAATGACTAGACCTCTAATCAATAAAGTAGATTAAAGAGTATTCTGAGACATGAATACTCATAAGAATATTTATAAGTTGAGATTCGGAGGGATACAAGTTCTTATAAAGCAGGTTTCGAAGGCTACAAGTATATTGTATATTTGAGAACAAATGACTTAAGTCAAAGTGCACAATTTCCACTACTAAAGGGTGTACAAAAGGGTAGACTTTTCAATTCCAACAAATTGTTACATTCTATTGAATTTTTCGGGACATTAAGGTTGGAAAGGTTATTGAGTGTACTTGATACTAGTACTGTTGGCTAAGATTGCCTCTATCTTGCTAAAGTAGTTGGTGAAATTTTAAATGTGTCGGGAAAACACGAATACCTGACTTTAATTCAATTAACAACTAAAATCTTTCCAATAGCCTATTGCCAATAGGTTTTCCCTGGTACGCGTAAAGATAGCTACGGTTTGTGTTGAGGTTTCAGCTCGTCTAAAAATACATGCTTTAACAAAGTTTTCAAGGTTGCGACATTTTTCAAAACCTTGCAAAATAATTTTCAGCAATGAAGTCTATTTAGGGCTCAAAGGTTTCGTGGACAAGACAGGAACTCGAGGTCAAAAATGAATCATTTGGTGCGGGTTTCGAGGGATCATTAGCACTCACTAAATGGAAATCGCCACAGAACCATATACACTATCAGGAGATACTTCTTTTTTTGACGAGAGTACCTACTGACTAAACCTGGTAAGCAAAGTGAAAAAATAAGACTCTCATAGCCTTAATCTCAGATGTTGTATGCTGACTGACAATATTAAGAAAAGCCTGCCTAGGGTAAAGGCAATCGATCTCTCTTATACAGTTTTGATTTAGAATAGATTAGCTAATACGCGGTCTTGCATTGCTATGGTTGTAAGGATGCGACTTGGGGTTGATCGACACAAGCTAAGCAAACTACATATGTATGTATTATTAAATTCACTCAAAAAATCTGTTGCTACCCTAAATTTCACAGAAAAATACACAGATCATGTGAAAATTGGAATCATTTAACCACCACTTAGTACATATCTAAAGACATGATAATTGGAACCATGTTATTACTTGTAAGAAACTGCAATCATTATATAAAAAGGTCAGCAATATAAAAAAGCAAGGCTTCTACTACTCTACTGGCATGGATAACTAACAAGGTAAAGTGGGCATAAGAAAACACGAGTGAGTTGTTAAAACTTCGTACTAAAAAAATAAACGACATTTATGCTGAAAGGTATGTATAAGTCATAAGACAAAAATACATCAAGGCTTTGGCAAGTGATAACATATTTGGCAAAGTTTTCGAAGTTGGGGAAGATGACTTCGTAAGGCACAACACAAAGGGTGTCGAATAAAACATGTTCGACGAATACAAAATCTACAATCGTCGACAATCGACATCAGTAGGTTTTGAATAGTTAGCGACTTTGTCTACATAGACACCGTCACTGACATCAATGGAGATCTGAACATCTGTTTTCATTTATAAAGGCTGTATGGTAGCTGGAAAAACTCACATGAGAAACTAGATGTTGAATCAGTCTTTTAAAATTTAAGTTTTGCTTAAGAATGCTTTGTAAGACTGAAGACTGGTCTTTCATAGTTGATTACTGGTTAGCTAAAAGTGATGGCAATTGCAGGCAAAGACAAAATTACTAGGTACTCATTTATTTGTACAAATTATTACCAATTTAAAGGCTACAAGTTCTTAACGAGCCCTGTTTTGTTTTTAAATGTAAGCCGGTGACCGTATTGGAATGAATACTATCATCCATATAAAAATGGAATGCTTGAAGCCCTGTCAAGCGTAAGCTGTCTCCTCAGACACTACAGGTAGCCCTCTTCGGACAAGTGTTCCCATTCAACTCTAAATAAACTTTTGACGTTCATGTAAAAAAAAAACATACAAATTGACTTGAAGCCATTCCTCGCAATGTGTCTATTTTCAGTTGAGACTTATTTTCTATTCAAACATAGTTTTTAGATATCTTAGGCTAGACCGGAGACTGAGACCTGATTCGGGGACTGCCCCTCAAAATCTGGGACAAAAAAATCACATTCCTTTGAATATTGATAAACTTGGGAATAGTTAGGTTTTGTCATTCGAAGATGATAGCAAAATCGAAAACCAAGTAAGAAGTTGTGATAGATTTTCGACTCGTCACTGTTTTTGTGTTGCCGGCTCTTTTATGGAATACCATCGTTGATATGATAACGAAATGATTAGAAGTCTTATTTCTACTTAAATCGAGTATCGAAAGTTTGTATTGAACACAGCAATGTGATCGTCTAGTAATGTATTTGAGAAACTTTCACAAAACTGTCTACAAATACACCTTACCTAAATTGAATAAGAATTTCTATGAATATCGATTGACAGCTGCCATTTAAATAATGAACCCATTCATTCCTCGGTTTTTACTAACAAAATGTTGGTCAGTCTAGTCTTCATTAATCACGATAGACAAGATAAGAAGGAAAATAAATATAGTCGACACAGACATTCGATACATAAAAGAATATAATGAAAATGAATTCTTCACCAAGAATATTCCTAAAGAGGCGTAACCGGATTTCCTACACTTTAACCCAACGAGTCATGTCAAGAGCGATCTAACCGCATGTGCCCTACTTTTGATGAACAAAATCACGCTTATTACTCAACATTTTTCAGTGTCAAACTCTTATTCAACACCTCTTGCACACACTACATCAGTCCAAAGCAAAGACCAAAACAAAGAACAATAACAACATGTATGTAGGTATAGTCACAGTCTATCTACGGTCACTTATTCAATTTGTTATAAACATTTTTCCAGTCTTTTGTGTTAACGATTTCAATCGTTTTTTTCCCATCGTCATCATCATCGGACCGAAGTAGGAAGCCCAAAAACACACAACAAAGAAAAAGTCAACAAAAGCCGACTTAATAGTCCGTGTTACCAAAATCTCAGCCTACGTAGGTACAAACGAACTCAAAGTTCGTAAAAACAAAAAATCTTTAATTACCAAAGTTTTGCTTTTTTGTTTTTCGATTTTCTTGGCAATAGCCTCGCGGGCTTTAAATATCTTTTCGAATTTCGAAACTTTGATTTTTTTTTTATTTTCGTTTAAAGATGCTCGTGTGGTGTATCCATTAGGTTTGAATTTTTTTTTTTCATTTTAATTCACATTAACACACTTTGCTTTATATTTTCTTTTTCTGAAACTTTATCATGCATTGCATAAATATGAATAAAAACGGAATACATATCCACTTGTGTCCATAGCCGAGCAGAGATAGATACAATTGGCATGGATGGTTGAGAGGTCAGTGTTCGCGTCGCCCGTACATCACAACACAACACACACCACCGAGCACTTGGACCGAAACGCCCGACACGACCAAGGGAAGGCAACAAACAACAAACAAAAAAAAATGTATTTTTCCAACTGTTTGTATCTTAATTTTTATTTTTTTATTTTTATTTTTTGCGAAAGCACTTCAAACTGCCATTGCTACCTACTCCTGCGGATCGGTAGTTTTTTTCTTTTATTTGTAATTCATTTCATTAAAGCAAAACAAGAAAAACAAGTAAACTACAACAAAAACAAGAAAAAGAAAACACAAATTGAATGAAAAATTAAAATCGAAAGTGGTCCATCCACCTTCACCAGCACACACAGATAGATAGATACTTGAAGATACGTTTTAATTAAACAATTTTTGTTATATGCCACCAACCGGAACAGAAATAATATAAAATTCACTCCGATACGATACGCAACATACACCAGCTGTCAGTTGCATGCACAGCGCACAGACTACATACAAATTGTGACAGACGGGGAGTTCTCAGAAAAAATATGAAAACTCCCCAAAAAAAAAAAATATCGTTTTGATTGGGAAATCCTCTTTCAGTACAAAATTGGGGAGGAAAAACGAATTCGCGTATCCGTTCCCTCTGAACACGACCAAACTCTGTGGAATCTAAAGTTCAACTGATGAATGAAATTCGAGTGAACATGGATGTTGCGCGACGCAACGCAACAATGAACGAGGAAAAAGTATCTAGATACATAAGTCGCATGAGAGATAAAGAGGTAGGCGCATAGCATAAAGCACAAAATACCCCTTTACTCGCGAGAGAAAGAGAGAGCAATTCACAAGCCGGTGATGTTGTAGCAGGTGTCGTGGGTAATGATATTAATTATTCACTAATTAGGTATTTCCATTAAGGAGTAAAATTAACTCGCAGAGGGATAAATGTACTAAGAACGTGGATGCGAATAGTAGAACTTTCTGAGGGAGTTTTGTGCGACATTGTAGGGCTGTACCGATGTTCGTTTAAATATGTTTTCAGTAAAGCTAGAAGGTCAAGTTAAGAATGAGATGTTTTTAGAAGCATTGAACCATGGACCAGCAGATTATAGAGAGTACCATATCACTGCAAGCATAGATTAAAGCTTATTTCTTTAGGTGAACTGGCAGAAACATACACATGTATGACCATATCACAATGACGAGGTCTGTCAAACAGTTACAATCCTATAGTCAAGAGGTGTCTCTGGTGTTCGATACCGAGAGAAACATCTAAAAGTTTTTTTGCGACCCAACTTCTCGACATTCGAGTCTGAGTTTTTATAGTCCTGGGGGTTGTTTCAGTCTTTTATGGAAAATACTTGGGATAACCCTTGGTTTTAGTGCAGTTCCTATGACAAGCCTTTGTATAGTAGATGAATGTTTTTGTATTAACACTTTAGCGCTGACTCCTTTAGCTATTACTGATTCATCTGTTGTACATATGTATGAAAATTTCAAGCGGATGTAGCTTTGTTCTGTTTCCGGTTATGGTGGACTGGGAATGTAACCCCGGAATTTGAACTGACATTGAATATTGATGGAATATTGATGGAAAATTGTCTGTGATGGTGATCTTTGTTTGATTCAAGTTCTAGCTTGAAGTTAGAATCATCTTCAGTTATGAGAATGAATGGGTTAAGCGTGACTTTCCGAACCTCCATCGCTACAGTGGCAGTCCTTCTGATTTTATCCACTGTGCATACATAAGCTTGTCATAAAAGTTTGTTAAGTCTATCTGTATACTGATGCTGGCTGGATAGTTGGAAATCAGCCTGGTTATACCCTATAAAGCAACAGCTTGATTTTGGGATTTATAGCCCAGCTCGAATCAGATGACTTCTGCTCATAAGGAGTTCCTACCTTTCTCCATAGTCTTGTGAGTAGAAAGTCCCAAGTGAGTTAGAATGCGGGATTTGATTTTTATTTGAAAGCTCTATCGTTTCACCAGATAGAGTGGGTCCTCGCAGCTTGTTCTTAGCAACTTTTCCAGATTGACATTAAAAACAACTCACGACGAATAAGAGATTTTGCCACATTTATTAGGACCCTAAACACAAATGACAAAGATACAACTTCGAGAGTAAAAAAATGCTACATGCTACCATCTCTTAGGTAGTGCAAGAATCAGTTGGAACTCAAAACCAAACCTGACTCTGTGGACAGTCTCATAGCTTTCAAAACTGAAGATGCTTAGCAGTGACTTCTAAAAGATTGTTGATACGCAATAACATGACATGAAAAACGAGTCAAAACTAAGACAGAATCAGGATATTTGAATTCTGTGACTAAATGGTCTTATTGGTACACCATGAAACGGCCACCAGCCTATTCTTTCAAAAGCTGTAAGATATCATTATTCTTTGGGTGGTGTTCGATCTAGGCAGATGGAATTGATCCAAATTTTGCATTTTGACGAAAATAATAAAATTTTACCAACAATTTTGGTTAGAATGCAGATTGTTTTTGCTGGACGATCTTTTAGAAACAACGGTAATAACACAAAATCGAATAGAAATTAAACATCAGAAAAATTTAGGGACTATGACTGGCATTTGAACCAGCAATCAACTACATACGTACTTTCATAGTAACGTCAGTAAAATAAATTCCATTCCACATGGAAAATATGTCACAGCACCTGCTGTTCCCATGACACTTTCTATAATTAACGAATTCCTGAATCCATTGCATCACTGTTCCCAATGAGGTAACATCTACGTCGTACCTCCTTCCCCACAATAAACTCCCAATGGACTTTCTAGATGCCGGACATTCTAAAAACCCCTCTGAAACGGAACTTCATTGTGGATCTGTGGAACATTGGTATCATGCGATAAATCTCCAGCTGTCAGCTATCAGCTCTCTTTGAAAAACTCCACAAACTTGTCTGACAATAAAATATCCACTTAAGCTTTTATTTTTCTTCCTCAGTTCATTCTACATATTTCTCTTGTTTTTGTTGTTGTTTTCTTTTTCTTCGAATAACAAAAACAACTCCAATGTAATAGCAACATATCATTCGTCATACATCCACAGAATCGTTTCGTTACACTACAGCGCGTCAAGTGAGCGTGGATTGTAGAGCAAGTGAGAGTTAAAAAAACAAAAACAACATTTTTTCTTTAAAATACATTTACAAAAATAGAAAAGAAGGGATTTATCTTACACACGTGTTACAAAAAATCACAAAAACTCGCTCAATTCGAGTGATTTATTCGACTTGTTGTCAGGGTTCCGTAGAAACAGCCGCAACTAACCGAAATTCAAAGAATCGATGAGTAAGGCTTTGATTGGAATGTAAAATTGAAGCCAAGGTCGCATTCATTTTCCAATTAAATCCCTCACGACCCCCATTCCTTGTAAAGAACAAACAAACCATGAGAGGCTGTCCATAACTTTAGAAAATTATCAACACCCCTGTCCGTATAAACAAAGATTTCTTCTTGTGCGTCCGTGGGTGTGGCGCCTCATCTCGGCGAAATTATTATGAGATAATTAACAAGATGGGCAATTTTACTATCCGACAGCAGGAGCAATAAACGAAAGATTCACTCACATGTAGGTGTATCTAGATGCAGTATCTGTGAGATGAATTATGCATTCCCAAGCAGGGTTGAGGTAGGCAGGGAGTGGAACAAAACAAAAAGAAAAAAAAAACGAAACATAACAAACTTCCGGTTGCGATGTAGAGAAAATTTTACCCAAAATATGCAGACTACGAGAATCTAAATGCGATCCCCATCAACAGCATGTTATTCACGGTACTCGCTTAGGAAGCAGCCAGGCATTGAGCCAAAAGGCAGACCGAACTTTTATTGGATTTATTTTATATTGCCATTTGCCGTGCCGGCTTCTTTATAAAGTCGTGTTGTGTTACACATATACACAAAAGGAGAGCGAAATTGAAGTGCAAAAATGTGAAAAATAAAAACAAAGATACAATCCACAAAAGCTTTCCGATATTACTCGAAAGCTTCACGTGTTGCTTGAGCGTTTCGGCTCGATAAATTGAGTTATGTTCCATAGGTTGGGCTCATTTTTTTTCTGGGAGTAGAGTGATGAAAATTCTGAAATCATGCGGGCGATGGCTGAACATGTGGTGGATTGTAGACCGAAGCGAGAAAGTTGAATGGAATGTTGGGACCTGGGGCCCATCTGATCAATTGGGATTGTTCGGTATGGTATCAGCGTGCATCGTCATCAGCAAGAAACTATTTTCAGAATGTGGAATCAGTTTTTAGGAAGCGTAGACAGATCTCAGGGTGTTTTTTTCTTTGTTCACGACACCCAGAAGATTATCTTCTGTCAATGAGAGTAAAGCGCTATTGTACCAGAGAAACCTGCTCAGAAAAGGTTCAGGTAACTCTAACAATAAAATAGAACGGGCAAATCCAAAAAAAATGACATTACCCAATGCTTATGTGTACGAGTTGTTGAGCACAAAGTCAGCGGAAATTCAAACCGATTTAGATCACAAGATCTACAAGATCCACAAGGAGGAAACTATCTCCTTTAAGGCGGAATCTGGTGGCAGATCAATTCCTTGGTAAGCTAAAAAGCCTGGGAATCAACTGTCAAAACTATGATCATAACAGACTAATAAATGCGGATGGAAAGTTTGAAGATATTCGATGAAGTCCTACTCGTACTTTCATGATACAAATCTAAAAGTCTAGTAAGTCTTGGGGATACAGATCGGGAATCTTAGAATGTACAGTACAATAGTAAGGTCAATGCAATACGTTCTAGCCTAGCTATAGTGAGTGAGTGACTCAATTCTTTCATGAACTCGTTCTCGTACTGATTCTTTTTAACCAACCATTCACAGTCTCAGAGATCGTAAAGAAAATAATGCCATGAATAGGTAAAGAATCAAATCGGTAGAAAAAGGTGCATTAGATCGATGTACTCATTAATATTTTGATTCTGGAATAGTGTGTGGGTAGTAGATATCCCTACATAGAGGCAAAGATATTTTTTTTTCGTTACAATTTAGAGATATTCACTTTTGAGTCAAAAACACCAACTGCAGGCGAATGATCGCGTGCAAATTAAAATTGATTATATGATTAAAAACCACGACGAATTGAAGATAAGAAAAACGCACGAAGAAATTTCATGTCGATGACAGTGAACATGCTCCGGCTATTTGTTGTAGTTTTATAAAAAGATAGCCATAAGACGGAATAAGTTTTATTCAGAAGATCTGTTCTGAACTTAACATTATCGGATCGCTTCAACGTTAATTTGTAAAGCAAAACATCATAGAAATCCAAAGTTTGGCTAACTCAAAATGCATCCCCGCAATGAGTTGCATTGGGTGGTTATCCCCGCTCAGCAGGAACGCACGTAGGACAAAGGAAGGTCAATTGTGATACCACTATGAAAAAAACTGGACTACTAGCACCGGAGAAGGAACAGGAGGAAGAACAACTAGTATCAGTATGAGAAGAACAACCAGTATCAGTGTGAGTCTATGCCGAAGAAGTATACTTCGCCGTTAAGGTATTAAGCCAGTTTGATCACAACACGAAACTGCTCAACTCTAGTCTAGCTAGATCGTTAAGATCTTTGAAGAACTACACAGACGATATGTCATGGTTAAATCCTCTTTCTTGTCTCTACAGCTTCTTCAGAAATCATTGAATTTGCTTCACCTACTACTCGTCATTTTATGTGACTTAGCCATATATAAGAGCCCGACCTAATATTTACACGAACACCAGAGTTTCTAACTATAGGAAAATTTTAAGATTTAGCCCTTTTGAATCTAGAACCTAGAGGAGAGTGCAGCGAAAAATGTAGGTTCATCAACATTTAATTCAGTGCAACTCCTGGGGCGGTTCCAACATACTAGTTACACTTCGAAATGACAAATTCCACGTTAGGACCAAAGACAGGCGAACTTCACCTTCTCCATGAAGTTATGAACCCTGTCGCGGCAGGAACCCTTAGGCTTCATCTTCTGTTCAACACCAAAAACAACCAACCTAATTGGACATATGACAGTTCATCAAAGAATTTTCCTTACCGGCAGTACCTATAGATCTTGGTCTTCATGTCGAGAAGAATCAAACTCTATAGCCCCTCGATTGCTATCTCAATCTGAATGGTACACTGACATTTCAAAAATGTCTAATGGGCTAGGAGTCGAAATTTTCGATCCTGAGTGCAAATTGTCTGCAGAGGTTTTCGCTTTCGAGCTCTGTGCTAGAAAGTGTATCAGTAAAAAACCTCTAAAGAAGTTCGAAATGCCCTTATAAAAAAACCGATGACGGCGCGGTGGAATGCATCCCTGGACATAGAGGATTGCCAGGCCAAAAAACTAGGGACGAACTTGATAAGTACAGTCCCCTGAGCCCTTCTATGTCGCACCTGTCAACCAGATTAAAAAAGGACGAAATTAGTAGAAACAAAACGAAAAGCTCTCTGACTGGAACTCATAAATTGACATGAACTGGCCCCGCCATTGCTCGGGCTAGGGTAAAGCGCTTCCACAAAGACTATACCTTCGATATCCTTTTCAGCTCAAACAATTCTATGCATACATGGAATAACACAAAAGATCTGTAAGAAGTCTTGGTGCCTTTTGAAGCTATTTTAAAGCTCATCACCCCAAATATCATCAAAAAAAAACATAGGTAGTTGGCTTATACGATAACCAGTGGTAGAGACAAAAAAACCAATAAAAGTTTATGCCAGACATCAACAGAGGTCAAGATAGTTTCTATGCCACAGACAGGTAAAGGCTCGCATTTCAAATCCAAAGATCTCACACTCTAAACTGTACAATTATGATTTCAGATCCATGATCCATGTGGTGTGACCGACTGGTGTAATGTAACTGTGCTAACCTAGACAGACATTTCATGTCAACCAACATTTCGCCAACACAAACTATACGAACATCCTCGATTGTGTCCGAAAAAAAACAAAAGAAAATAATGTTCGATCGATTACCTCATCCCCAAGTCCTAGAACGACCAAATGTATCCAAATATCACCCTCCCCCCAAAAACCAACATAAACACGTTATGTCAACATAAGTATCAAATATGCATCACACATGTAGGACTCCCACCCCTGGAATCCCATAAAACACCCGCCACTGCTGTCGCCACTGTATCGATCGCTCCACCACCCACAGGACCGCAAATTCAATTAATCCCCGCACTAAATATTCTTTTTATGTGAATCTAATTCCGTTCTGAATCACAAACGGTCCCCCAAACGCCTCCCAAAGTCGAATTGTCACACATATATCGTAGCCTTTTGTATTAATCCCTTAACCGCTGCCATTAATTACTTTCATCGAATTGTGATGCGAATTCGAACGACCGTGTACCATGAATTATTCCTTTTAATCAAAACGTCCCGAACATGGCGATTATTAGATCTTCCCATCGCTCCCTTACTTAATAAATTATGTGACACTTGTCGCGGCATTGTGCAATACCGCGTTAATTATGGAGAGCCTTCAAACAACTTTACGACATCTCTGGGAAAACACATTCTCCGGCAAGTCTAGGTCTTGGGCCGGCGTATGGCATGTCCGGTGAGCATAACCAGACCTCGTCCCCAAACCGTAATGGCGGCAATAAAAATTTACTTAAAACTAACTATGGACTCACTTGAGATAATAAAGTGCGCAAAAATAAAGCAACAATAGAAATTCGGAAAATATTGGATCATCATCTGCGGAACGGCGGCGGCGGGGGGAAGGAAGGCTGACAGTGGTACTAGGTACTGGTAGCCGTGAGTGAAAAGAAGAATGCTTCACAGACACGGAATCAATTAACTTTATGTCGTGTGATTGTGGATTTCCGTCGTGACAGAAGGGAGTCAGACGGAAATGTGTGCATGGCACGGAGGAGGGAGTACTGCTGGACGGGAGTGAATGTGTGCGCAAACTTCCTTGACTGACCCAATTAGAGGTGGCTTGAGGAGGAGTAAATTGTATATTCTGCTGGGAGGCACTTTTACGGTCTAGAGATGATGGCACTTGTTTTTTCTGTCCCCATTGACTCACGACATGAATGTGCAAGCTCTTGTGGTGCTGAACGAAGGATAGGGAGAGGAAAGATATTCAAGGTCTCTTGTCCTACATTTAATCCAATGAAGAAGGACAGATGATAGATGACACATGATGGTCTGATGGGGAATGCGTACCCTGGGAAAAAGTGACCTACAATGCACACCTACAACCGCTGCAGCATAAAGGTATACCCTCGAAGCAGAAGAAGATATGGTAGTCTCATGCCTCAAGAATATGGAAGGGTGTCGCGACAGGAGTAACACCCGGTAGGAGACCCAAGCAGCTTGCTGTAAGCCCGGAACGCATGCTCTTGGAATGAAGTGCAGGGAATAATATGTAGATCTATTTAAGGAGCATTTCCAGAAGCTACTTGATGGACGTAGAAAGACTGATGGGCCAAGAAGAGAACCCCCTGTCTAGTCAATGAAGAAGTCACATCCTCCCTCTCCCAGTTTTGAAGATGATAGCTCGGCTATCAAAAAGCTGAGGGACAACAAAGCCGTAGGCACCGAGGGAAGCTTTTCAAACTGGCTTGGTAGGATGCTTAAACTAGATCGTATATCAAGTATGGGTGGATAAGGCCTTGCCCGATGACTGGACTATCAACTGTATATCCCCCATCTTCAGGAAAGGCAATCCTATGTCTTATAAGAACTATCATGGTATATCCACTCTTGAACGTTTGAAGTCTTCTGCATCATACTAATCGGCACGTACCGGTGTGACTTTCAGGCCGGCAGAACCTCAATCGACCGAATGTTCTCACTAAGACAAATCCTGGAAAAGACCAATGAATTTCAAATCCAGCATCACCATCACTTCATCGACTTTAAAATGCATATGACAGCATTCATGGACACGAGTTCTACAAGACGATGGCCAAATTCGAGAGCATCGATCCAGCTGTATCCCGTGATGGCACTCTCTTTAACCGAGCTGTCTTTCTGTGCAGAATATGCAGACGATATCGACATCACCGGTCGCGCCATCATATATTTAATATTCAAATGAGATGATGGTATAAAATTAAGCAAACTTTTAGTGACGATACGGTCAATGTGCAAAATATCATTCGATTTTCGATTCTCATGATTTAATATGCGACTTTCACGGCGATTGAAGAACAGCCAAAACGAGTTCATTTTGAAGTAAATCAGGGGACAATAGCAAGTATCTTTGAAATTCTTAAAAAAACTAGAATGCTTAGAACCAGAAAGGAGGAACAAACCAAGACCGCTGTATTTTCTTACTATCTATGCAGTTGGAGGTGAAAGAAGTAGGTAGAAGCCACATACGCTAAATGGCAGAGACTAGTCAGTATCTACCGCAAATGCCAAACAATTTTGATCAGAATTTGAAAAAAGCTTTTAAAAACTAAGAACAGAAATATGTATACACTCACCCTTTGGAGATATTTCGAAATACCAAACAATAAAATTGCACTCACCTGAAAGAAAAGAAGAAAAGCAAAAATTAGTAGCAAAATTTACAATAAAAAATCAATAAACTAAACAACCAAAAAAAAAACCAGAACAAATCGTTATCGTGGCCCACAACAACACAACCAGAACGACTTAACGATTATCGACCGAAAAGCACGTCTGAGGTCGTTAAAACGACGATTTGCAAGCAAACACAATCGTACAGTCCATAAAAATACAACCGAAACAAATTTATCTTATCCCCCTTTTCCCCGGACAGAGCCTCTGAGAACACAGTGAACACCCTGTGAATTAAGTTCTCGATCCTTATCAGTTAAATACCTCAGCAGCCAGGGTGTTAAGGGAGCTGGGGTGCTGTGGTACATTAAATTCTTTTGTCATTTTGGACACGCAAACGAGTAGAGGAGCTAGCGACTAGAGCTGGATGGATTGCATTGGGGGGCTGTCCGCTGAACTGAATCATTTCCGGTTTTGAAGTTTTTTTTACTTTGCACTCTCTCTCTGCAGCAAATTCCAAACATTTATCACTCGTTTCCCATTTTTCATTTTGATTTTATTTTTCTCCCGAAGAAGTGCAAATAAAATAGTTTCAGCTCGCTTGTCTGCTTGTTTTGGATTTCGCTCTGGACGCGCACCGGAAGCTTGGTAATTGTAACCAAACACACTGATCACATTGTTTCTGAGGACAATATAAGTTTCTATTCAAATTCGGTAAAACCCTCCACAAACTATGTGCCAAACTCGCATAAATTCCGCGCATTATCACGTGTAAAGTAGACAAGGGAGAGCACAAGGATCTGGCATCCTGATAGGAATTTTGTAATATGAAAATTTTCATCATAAAATAAACTGACAGCGTTGGTGTATGCAAACTTTAATCGTCGGCGATAAATTATATCACCCAGAGGAGGACATGCAACTTTGTGCAGAATGTTGGGCGATGGACGATGGGTCAATCCCCGGAAACCCACCCTCTACCAGCTATCAGGCTATTACTGAAATCTATTTTCGAAAATATACATAATTTGCTGACAACAGATGGTGAGTTGCATCACTTCTGCGTTCGCAGCACACACACGTGGTTGCAATGATTATCGCGGCGCAGTCGGCCATCCGCAGGCCAATTACCAACGACGAGCAAAGTTGCAAAGTGAAGGGGCTAGGTGGCTGACACCTCTTAGCTCATTTTTTTTTCTTTTTTTTGACCATAAAATTTCAGGAATTTCATTTATTAGCAGCATGTGCATGAGCGATACCACAGACGAGCATGGTGCGCACAGGGTTCTTCCATACATGTCGCCTAGTGCTGCCGCAGTGTGTGGAGGAGGTGTGGTAGACGGAAATTAGCATTACATGAGCATAAGTGCATGCAAAATTAATATTGCGACGGAATTTTAAGTGACTTTTTTCGGGAAAGTTTTCGAGTGGAATCTCATTTATTCATAGACACCATGGACGAGGATTGGGTTTTCCTGGTTGGCTGTGATATAATTAGGTAGTGTGATATGTAGGCTGGATGGATCTCCTAACTAAGCCTTTGACATGAGGAATAGCCAGTGGAATTTGAAAACACGAGATAAGACGTATGTACATGAGGAGCTATTCAACACTCGAGGACAGCTCAAATTGTCACCACTTTCTATGTTAGATACAACCGGCAACAACCTGAGAGAACAAATCATTTACAGCCATTTGAAGAGCAGAATCATGTTCAGAATACCAATACAGATTTCGGAAAGTAAGTTGAAAAGCAAACGCTATTCCTAATGCTTCTACAGATGCTAATCGATTTCATCCTGCCGCCAATGATTGCTTTTTTGTAGAGTCGCCTACAATTGGATTTACATCCCTACCACCTTGAGTCACGTAAATGTAATCTTCATTCCAACACTCCTAGGTCTAGACCTATAAGTCTAACATTATTTGTTCTCAAAACTATGGAGAGACACAAAGGTGTTCATATTAGAGGCCGAATAGTTTTCTAACCCTTTCCAATCAAGTCCAATCAGAAAGGAAAATCCGCAAATGGTGCTCTCCATTATCTTGTGAAGAAGGTAGTAGGAACATTTCATTCCAAGAAAGATCTGTGAACCTTCCTTGATATTGAGAGCATTTCGATAACACTGGCTACGGCTCAAGAGCAAAGGCATCGAGAATTCGGTCAACCAATAGATGAGACCCACCGTTGATAGATAAATTATTTCTTCTTTCTTTTGGAGTCCAAGTCTAAGTAGGAGACCTTCCTCCCCTTCTGTGGTCAATAAGCATTGACAATCTTTGATCCTGAACCTTACTCTGGTGTCAAATGGACTGCCTCCACAGCACTGATTAATGATTGGGAGCACAAACTTCATCTGGCCCACTGGGACAATGTAGCTAGACTGAAACAATCCAAACAAATAAGCGCTCTCACACAACCCATTAAATATGAAAATCAGAACAATCGTATGAGCCTTAAAAGCTAGCTGCGGAGTGTACATATGTACATATGTGCTAGGGACAATGCTTCCATTAGAACAGCAGTCTCAGTAGTCCATAAAGGAGAACTGAGGCGAAAACATCACCCAAAAGTTTCAGCAGAAAGAGCTGTAGAATGCTTCATACAAAGATGGGTGAAGTGACCGGCTTACACAAGTACACACACATATTGATATTGACGATTTCTAGCCACATAGCCCTGTTCCTAAAGGATACATGTTTTTGTTTATTACTTACATTTATAAGAGTGACCATAGCCCCTTCTCCCGTGACTGCATAACAACGACAAAGGTGAAGATTTTTCGACAAAAGAGAGGTTCTAAGGAGCAGACTCCGCGAGCCATTAACGCCAGAAGCCCAGGACGATTGGGACGCAATGACTAAGAATATTAATGCGCAATGAATAACCTTAAGAACACAAAGGAAAATACAAACAAAAGGCAACAGATTCCTAATTAGACTTATTAAAGAATCAACAAGATTTGCAACTGCGCACACTGCAATTGCAATGCAAATAAAACTGAAGTATCAAACCACTTACCGGTGAAAAAACCTTCATGCCATGTGGTTTCAATTCAGCATTTCTCAACACAATTAGAAACACACACTAAATCACCAAAAAACTACAGAAAACCACTTAAATTTACACAAAAAGATCAATTACCAAACTAAACCAAGCACTGCACAGAAGACACACAGTTGACACATGAATTTGTTTTGTCAAATTGGCAGGGAGATCGCACAGAACTGTTTGTTTTGACATTTCTTTTGTTGTGCGTTGGATTAGTTGGATGTTAGTGAAAAATCTTACAAGTGATAATCGAATTGGAATAATTTATTAAAAATATTATTACTTTGAGGTTTATTACCTAATTTAACAATTTAAAAAAAAAATCAGATAGAACGTAGGACTTGATTTGCAAGAGGTTATAAATGACGAGCTTTCGCTCTCGGCAACAAACACGATAGAAAAGCCAAGAAAGAGGCTGTTTTTAAGCAGTTGCCCCTGAATGTTCCCAAACAGAAGTAGTAACTAGGTAGATCCAGTTCTTAGCTGTAGAAATAGAGGATGGGTGGATGAGGAGATATAATAAAGAACTGTATAAGGTTCTACAAAAAAGTAAACGACTGAAACATGTACGTTTCGGCCAGCTGCTGTAATCACCTAGGATGGCACAGTTGTGGAACTGTCGGAATAAATTGACGCGAACAAGTTGTAAATGATTGAAAACCAATTGGATGTTTGAAACTGGGGGAAATAGGCTAATAAAACAATTGCATTAGTTAACCTGTTCATTGCGACACAGTTCTACCAAGGGTTGTAGAGGCATTCAAATGTGTAAATTCATTAGAGTAATGACATTTCAGTAGAAATAGGTGTTAAACTAACTGTCATATGTGATAGATGCTTAAGACATTTCTCTTCAGTGCACAATGACAAGTCATAGTTGAGTTCACGCCTTAACAACGCTTCTATGTATGTGGTGAAAATTGGAGGAGTTTTTTTGGCTGCTGGTATAGTTTACTGACTACTAAGCAGAGGTGACTCTTAAGTAACTGGACAGGACCTGATTGTAACACTCAGTGTTGATCATTTCACTTCGATAACTGTGGTGGTATGCCGAAAGCCCAGTAGAGCTAAAGACACACACGTATTACTGTTCCAAGTATGTATGTACTTACATATGAAAGGAGGTACAGCAATACAGCAAATGACAAATGTCAAAATCTCAAAATTTTGACCAGAATAATAAAAACTATATCATAGCATCCATAGCACCCTGACAATTGACACGTACGCGAGTATGTGGCTGATAGTTTTCCCAGCTCATAGGTCAAGTTTCGATAAATAAGCGCCAAGGTCTGTTAGCAATATATTGTTCAGCTGTTTAACACTGTCGCTGAGCACAACAATTTAATTGTCTTGTTTAATTTTCCAATCGAATGTGATTCGAATTTGTTTCAATTAAACGCATAGCTACATTGTCAAACACACTCTGACGTTATGACGTTATTCAATCAGTTTACTGTCAATCACTCATTCACTCACCCCTATCGCATCGTTAGTTGGGTTCGTTCAATGAATTTCAATATACTCGTATAGGTTCGCCGACGGACAGAGAGGTGTTCAACGCGATTTGCGTGAAATTTTAAAATTTATCTTCTCTCTCCGCCTGTTGTTTAGTGAGAATGCGAACACACGCTGCCGCGTAATGCGAATCTGATGAGATATTTAATTGGTTTAAGCAACTTAACTGGCTTTCGGTAGTTAATGGTAGAAACAACAGTAATGATGATTAATGGCGGTGATGGTGGATTGCGCTTGGGAGAAAAACAATCGAGTGATTAATGGAAATGCGATTTCTGCACCCAGTAGAGAGAGACAGAGAGAGAGAGAGATTAGACAGTAAGTAGATCGGTGATGGTTGGTGTGAGTTTGATCGCGGCCCCGATTTGTTGCAGGGAACACAATTTCGCACTCTACAAGATGAGTGTTTGGACATGATTTGTGGCAGCTTAGCCACTTTCATTTCGTAAGTTGTTATGCTCGATTTCGGGCAACATCTTCGGCAATATTAGTTACGTACTGTGCGTCGAGAAGGCCTACCTTAGTTCGATTTTCACCAAGACCAAGGTTAGACAACTTTAAAGGCTGGTTGTTAAGGGAACTCGATCAACCAGAGAGATGTTATTGTGGTCGAGGGTTATTTCATAAAAAAATCTATTAAAAATGTTGCTAAGAATCCAGGACCATCAACTCAAGAAGAGAGTCTGAGGTGCAATTGGAATGCAATGATCGCGACAGCAAACAAGAGTTTTTCAGGCTTTGTCAAGTTTTATTACCAAAGTGTCTGTCACGATCACACTTCTAGTGAACGCCTGACAAACATTCAAGTGCATAATGCCCATAAAACAGTTTCTGAAATGAAAAAATCCTTCCGAATACGTTTAGAGCAGTAAAACCACCAATCTGCGAGGCTAAGAGGATTATTTACAAGAGGATCGGCAATTAGGCTCACATAAAATGGTCCAACTTAAGAGGACATACGGCGTTTAAGGCTTTGTATCCCTTGTTAGATCAAATACAATCTGGGGAAATAATGAAACTTAGCCGATCATGGTTAAGAATAGAGAGAGGGATTCTCTTTGGCAATTGTACTCTGAGGAAGAATCCCATGAGATTAGGATGCAAGAGATGGTTTAGGGTTAGGTTTGGAGGGATCGCAAAGGGCCCACTATTGTGCCTAGTGTCTTTTAAAAGACTTTACAAAGTCACATGCAATTTCCAGTCTCATACCAAACGCGAGATTGATGATGGTGTGTACTCGTTTGTGTAGTCGCAGATTGACTACTTTTCAATTCTCAAATCTACGAAGGTGAACATCGAAAATATCACTTGAGAGCTGATGTAGATTGTCTTGCCAGGGTTTGGTAAGTGCATAGCCAGTATTTGACTGTTGCATCTATACAGTCCCAGATATTTTGCCATAGTTGACCATTAGCTTATGATCAATATACCCGCTGTTGACACTACTGCCAGGATGACTAAGAAATTTGAAGACTTGCAGACGAAACTGTGAAACTAAGTGAAACATCACTTTACATACCAAATAGATGGTAAATACAAAATGAAACATGATAAGATGTTTATTTGGTATAGCAATGTACAAACTTGGTTCGTTACCGCACATTTTACAATACAGAGATTCGATATATTACATATCTTTCAACTGAAATATTATTTTTATAGTTAAAGTTGTTTATATTAAAATTTAAATCTGAAGGAAAAAACCAAAAAACCTTCAATAAAAAAGAAAAAAAAAAAAATAACAAAAACCAAAAAAAAAATATAAATAAATAAATAAATATATAAGTAAATAATTTAATAAATAAGTAAATAAATAAATAAACAAATAAATAAAAAAATAACAGATAAATAAATAAATAACAAATAAATAATTAGTTTAACAAATTATTGATTAAATTAACAGATAAATAAATTAATTAACAAATAAATAAGTAAATAAATAAATAAACAAATAAATAAATAAATTAACAGGTAAATAAATAAATAAACAAATAAATAAATAAATTAACAAATAAATAAATAAATTAACAAATAATTAATTAAATTAACAGATAAATAAATAAATTAACAAATAAATAATTAATTTAACAAATAAAAAAGTAAATTAATAAAAAAATAAATAAATAGACAGATAAATAAATAAATTAACAAATAAATAAGTAAATAAATAAATAACAAGAAAGCATATACATATATTAACAAGTAATTAGAGGAGTAAATAGAATTGAAAGGCCAAAAGTAAAAACAGAAAATTTATTCAAATAGCTGATTTATTAGCTCATTGTTAGCAAAACTGCACCGTATAACAAATTTGGTGTTCAGTTTTTGGATTCTATCAGAAATCAATTCAACATTCCCAGTTTTATGAACTTCTAAAGTAGAGTGATACCAGGGGAGGTTAAGCATCATTTTTAATAGTTTGTTTTGTGAAATTTGAAGTCTCTTAATATGACATTTGCCACAGTCACCCCATA
This sequence comes from Xylota segnis, assembly GCA_963583995.1. Lineage (NCBI taxonomy): Eukaryota > Metazoa > Arthropoda > Insecta > Diptera > Syrphidae > Xylota > Xylota segnis. The sequence goes on from OY757237.1 coordinate 61,500,211, forward strand.
CTTGGCATCCGTACAGTAGTATCGCTTGGAAAATTACTTTATGTAAGATAATTTTATTGGCATTGGATAGCAAGGACCTTCTGTTTATAAAGGGATATAAGATCTTAATAGCAATGTTAACTTTTTTAATAGCATTGCTTATGTGTTCGTTGAACGTCAGCTTCGTATCGAGATGAATTCCCAGATATTTCACAGAAGATTCCCACTTCAGTTGAACGTTGTTAACTGACAAAGGTCCGGACGGAAGGAAACAAGGTTTTCTTTTTCGGGAGAAAAAGATAGCTTGCACTTTGTCTTCATTAACCTTAATTTTCCATTTATGGTAATATTGCAAAAGTATTTTCATTCCATTGCTGAGATTTCTCTCAATGTTGAGAGCAAATTCATGGGATGAAAAAACTGCTGTATCGTCAGTGTAAATAGCTACCTCACATTCAGGGATATGTGGGACATCTGAGGTATATATGTTGTACAAAACTGGACCAAGAACAGAACCTTGTGGCACACCAGAATGAAATAGACATAAGTCAGAGTACTCACCATTGACAAAGACTTTAAAACATCGGTTTGACAAGAAACTTTGCACAATTTTACACAGATAAACAGGAAAATTCAGTTTTAACATCTTGAAAACTAAACCATTGTGCCAGACTGAGTCAAAGGCTTTCTCAATATCTAGCAATATCATGCCTGTTGATTTCCCTATTGCACGTTTAAGTTTTATATGTTTGCAGATCCTATATACCTGATGCGCAGTCGAGTGATGCCTTCTGAACCCAAATTGCTCATCAGGAAATATTTTTCGTTCAGTAACAATTTTTAGTATTTTTTCTTTAATTATTTGTTCATAAATTTTGCTTATATTACTAAGTAAGCTGATTGGCCTGTAGCTGGTGGGGTTATTTGCATTTTTACCTACTTTTAGTATAGGAACAACCTTACCAATCTTCCAAACATTCGGAAAATATTGCATTTTTAAACATGAATTAATTATAAATGCAAGAAACTTAGCTCCTACTTTGGGTAACTGTTTTAAATAGATATTTCTAATACAGTCCAGACCTCCACTTTTCTTTAATTTTAAGTTACCTACAAAAAACGCGATATCATCCTCTGTGACCATCTCAGAAGTAGGCAATTCAGACGTTGAGGCATTCATGTCGTCGACAGTGTCCCTAACAAGTGTGCTTGTTGCAATGTCACCAAGGTTTTGGGAGATTTCATGATTCCTTAGAAAGATCGTGGCAAGTAAGTTGGCTTTCTCTACGTTCGTAAAAAATGAATTACCACAATATTGAAGGGCAGGCATTGATCTATTTTTACTTTTAACTATCCTGACAATGTTCCAAAAGGGTTTTGCACTTTTGTCAAGTTCATTTAGCCGTCTATTCCAGATCATATTACGTTGGCTCTGGATATGATGACAAATTAGTTTGTTCAGATATAACAACTGCTGCTTGTTTATCGGCTGACGAAATCTTTGCCATTCTCTTCTTACCGCATTCCTGATTTTAATGAGCTCAAGAATAAATCTAGGCAGTTTAACGCAATAATTCCTTTTAGCAACTTTCGGAACACTTTCATCAATAGAGCTTAAAATAATATTGGAAAACTGTAGAACGATTTCATTAACATTTTCCTTATTTATTATTGTATCTGTGGAAACATTTCTAAGTTTAGCTTTCGTTGCCATACGGAAGTGTCGCCAATTCGCATTTCCAATATCGAGAAAATATTCTGTCTTTTGAACTCCTGAACAGAGAATTTCACATAAAACAGGATTATGGTCCGAGCTAAGAGTATTTATAGAAATTGGTTGGCTTATATAAGATGGAACATTTGTAGGAAATAAGTCAAGCACCGAAGGACTACCACGATTACTAGGGGGGACATAAGTAGGACTAGGAGGGTACAAAACAGTAACAGGAAACGTTACGAGTAAACTTGAAAGCATATTACCATATGCATTTGCACGACTGCAGCCCCAATCTCTATGCCTGCAATTGAAATCTCCTCCAACCAAGAAATCACCGCTTAAGTTTAAAAGTGTTCTTAAGTCACTTTGTAAACCCGAACTTGTTTGCTGTAGTAGCACCACCAGGAAAGTAGGCGCATATTACTTTTAATGTCTTGCCATTACTTAAATTAACCTCAATTGCTACATTTTCGAGATACTGAGTTTTTATCACAGGTAAGATGGAATGTTGAATTGATCTTCTAACAAAAATACCAACACCTCCGCCTCTCCTATTGATTCTATCAACACGATAGCATTTAAATTGCGAAGTAGAAAGCTTTATACTGTCTTCAAGCCAGGTTTCGGTTACTAACGCAATATCTAGGTTGTTATTGTTTAAGAAATTTAAAAACTCTATATGTTTATTGCGTATACCTCTAGCATTCCAATTTACAATTCTTATATTTCTATCTACCATATTATTTATTTTTAGAATACAAGAACTTAGTGGCTAAATGTGCGATAACATTAAATTGATCGATTTTTGTCTTACATGAACTTAATTTAGTGATCATTTCCATGGCTAATTCATTTAGTTCCTCAATGGAAAAGAGATTGTTGTTGTTGTTATTGCTGCAAGGCACACTGTTAACTCCTGTACTTTCGTCAGCTGTTGGTTGATCGTTGCGTTCCCACGCATTTTGTTGCTGTGAACTTTTGTCACCAGAGAAGTGAGTCGCATAACGGCGTTGCGACTGAGAAGGTAACGAAGGAAAATCTGTCAGCGAGCTTAGAGACAGCTGTTTTCGCTGTTGATGACGATCAGCAACGTGGGCATAAACATGAGAAGCTTTCGGGTGAGAGGTAAAGGGTTTCCTCATTGACTTTTCTCTCATCTCCAGAAACTTATTTCGGCTAACACATGATGGATCAGTTGATTTGTGTTTCTCGTTGCAGTTCGCGCACTTTTGGATTGATGAATTGTTACATTCAGATGTTTTGTGCGAACCAGCGCAGTTGGCACAGTAAGTTTTCACATGACAGTTTCGCTCGCCGTGACGAAACATTCGACAATTAAAGCACTGTGTCAGTTTGTTTTTTATTTTTTTTTGAAAACTCCAGGTAACCTGCGTGTGCATAATGGAGCGATAATTTTTTTTTAAGTCAGCAAGTTTAATGGAGCTGCTCTCAAGGGACACCAAATAAATATAATCACTGTAGTGTTCATATTTTTTAACAATTTTTTTAATGTTTTTCCCAAAAACCATCGACTTTTCTTATCCAAAACAACACCGACCCTCTAGGATCTTAAACGTTGGTCTCCCTCGTGACAGCCACCATCATTTCCTCGTAGACATCTCGAAAATAAAATTAAATTTTACATCATGACACCCATTCCCCAAAGCCCAAACCAAGCGCCCCCCCCCCCCCTTTTTAACTGAAAAACCTCATTAAACTTAACCCAAACTTTAGCAAGCTCCAAAGGTAATTCATTTCATCTTCGCTTCTCCCCACAGTTCCATCTCAAAAACAAAACAGTTGAAAGAAAATTCAAATGAATTTATTAATTTCTCCTTCGGGAGCCATAAAGCTATAAACCAACCAAACAACAATGGCAACAGCAAACTCGTTACTCTAATTCCAACTCGATTCTCTTCAAAAAATATTTAATTACACAAAACCGGAAGCGGTCCTAGGGAAAAAGGAAGCCGTACAGAGAGCATCCTTCAAGCTTACAGCGCGCAGTTATCCGTCTGTGTAATGTTTATTATTTCTGATTGTTCTCGCAAAACAAGCCCAGGGGCTTAACCAGACTCCCTACTCCTCTCTGCCTCCACTATCCCGCCTAGAGATTTATTTCATTAAGCCAAAACATCAAGGGATATTACGCTGGCTTTCATTTACAGCTGCATGTCATGTCAGCTCGTCTCCGTTTGTTGTGCCCTCTATGCAAAAGGATCTAATGAGCAGCCGAGCGAGATTTACTATCCTGGGAGTCTGGTTGGTGCATACACACCTTGTTTGTGTTAGGGCCTGCGGTTTTTTTTCCCCGTTCAATAGATAGAAGGAAAAAAATAAAACTTAGCTACTAATTATCCGCTACTCGAAAAGGATAGTCAGAGGTGGGTGCCCAAGGTCCTTAGTTTTGTGTAATTCTCGCAAATTGCTGAGAGCTCATAAATAGAAACGTTTGCTGGTCGTTTTCCGTTTACAAAGTCCGGGAAGTTGCGGGGCCAAAACTGTAAAGTAATATTCATTCGAGGAGTGAAAGTAGATTAAAAAGTTTGGTTTATGCCTTCGGACTGTAAAGAGATAAATGCAAAAGTTTTCAACCCTCTTGCGGAGAGGAAGGATAATGATGTTTGGTTGGGTATTTATTGCTGGAGGGTTCTTAACCCAAAAAACTAAGAGTGGGATAGTAATCGTTGAAATTTATTTGTTTAACGTGACTCTCGGCGTAAAGTACTTTGGCACAAGGATAATAATTGAAAAGTGATTAAGTTTTGCAATTGCTAACAGTGTTTATGGCAGAACTACGAAATTGGTTTGTATTCTCGGTGAGATGGGTGTCATTGCTCATCGGAAGGACAGTATGGGGTATCCACATCGCATTTACATACATACATACATCTCGGATAGTTTATGCTTGTCAGGGATTGTCTTACCAATTTGAATCTCTTGAATCTATGAACAATGTTACCGTAGTCTAAAGAGAGTGTCGAGGGTAACAAACTGGCTGAGTACATTGGTCCTGAGACTTGTGTTGGGGTTCAAGTCATCACATGTGTAGATCTGATCTTTATACATATGTAAGTATATCCCAAAGATATGGAGAAAAGTTGCCTTCAGCCACAAGGCTGAAACTTTTAGCTAACAACTTTTGTAGAACCTCTTTCTACTGTCTCCAGCAGAAGGTTGCTTTCTAAGGAACTATCTGTTGTAACAATTTTGGCGATCTGTAAAGATGGTTTATCGAGAAGGTAGAGAGAAACCTTTCCTATGATCTGTGGTAGCACACTGGACCTGCTAAATTGGCAGTTTCTTCAACCAAACCAAACCAAACCAATCGATCATACAGATCGTAATAAGCATTCAGGGCCCTGATACAGTGCCCATAGAACATTATGAGTTCAACTCACTGAAGGGACACAATCGTCCTGAGTACGATCATTTCCGAATGTCAATTCTTCGGTTCGCGACTAAAAAGCAAATGTATGCTTCTAGTTTTTACCATCACGAGTCCCAGGATGCGAGATGAGAAGCCTGCAAGTACGTAAAATTAAGGCTTGAAAGATGAGGTGAGTTCTTGGGTGATTCCAGCTAATGGTGAATGTTTTGTGTCTAAATTCAGTATGATTTTGGTCAATCCCCTATTAAAGCAGTCTAAGTCCACATAAATTAAATTAAAGGGCTTGAAATAGCCTGTAGAAGACTTGTAAGGAGGAGGTTACTTGAAGAGGTTTGAGCGAAGTCCGAGCAATGAGGAGACATTAACAAAGGAAGTTTTAAGTCTCTGTTAATGCAAATGCAAGGGATATTCAGTACAATAGACTCGTTTGGTATGCCGATGGTATATTTAAACTACCCAGCTGGAATAACAAGGCACCAGGTGTGCAGCGAGAAAAACAGATCTGCTCTTGAACTGGGAAATGACTATTTAAGTCCTCATCAAATTTATTTAAGCATCATTAAGACTCATTCAATTCATCATTCAGAAAGAGTCTCTCTCTCTCTCTATGACTAAGTATGTGTGTCCACCTTGACCATATTCTAGATTCCGCTCATGTCAAGTCTACGCCGCTAGAACCGCATTCCATTGAAGAATCTTATCTCAAAAGAAACCCTCTTGACTTAATCTAATCACAACCGATGCATTTGAATGCCCCTTGATGCATGACGTTTGGATGTACCCTCCTCCCAATTCACTTGAATCAACTGCATTTTCTCTAGTCATCATCGACAACGCTCCTCTCAAATGTCTATTACATGCAACCATTAGCTCCTTTGTCAACAGACAGCCCAACCGACTCAAGATCATTTGTATTCCGAGCCTCTTTTGTGTTTCGATTGTGATTTCCCTCAGAGGCACACAACAAACAAAAAAAAAGCACATCACTCCGACAAATGACCGACCGCCATTGCGAAAATTTGAATGCAATCCTCGGCTTAAAACTATAATTACCGTCGTTGTTTTATCCCAGCCCCGGGGATTCCCCGTCTCCGCCACCGGTGAGTTGCATACATTCTGTGAGAGTGCATTGTGTGTTCGACAATTGTGGAAAATGGGTTACATACAGCAGTTGCCGTAATGCCATGTTTTGTCTTCCACTGTGAATGGGTTGACAGATGTAATTGTAGAAAACTCGAAAGTAATTACCGTTGTTTCACTAGGGAAATCCGCAAGTCAACCAATTTGTCTGCACAAAACAGTCCCCCATCGATCACCATTATCGAGGATCAAACAGACTTATCGAAATGCCATGGAAAATAAATAGACTCGCGTCCAAGTCAATTTCAACTGCGGAGCACCACCACTTAGAATGTCTTCCTCGATGCACATCCCACAGACGCGCATCGAGAATGTGCAGCGTTCGCTATTAATAAGCAAACTAAGCTAGCCCGCCCGATTTTGATGGAAGGAAGCCAGAACTCGTATACTATATACTATGGTGACGCGTGGAGATACAAAATTCCAAACGTAGGCCTGGCAGGTTCTCATTTTTAACTGATCCCTGCGTGGCGCGCAGTGACATAATGGGCATTCAACCATCAGCCGTCTGCGAGTGCCCCGATGCGTTTCTATAAAGTGGATGCGGTGGCTGTGCGAGATGATCATCTTTTTGGACGTTAAGTGCGTTGACCAGAATATTAGATTGGCACATGTAGACGAGTTGTCCACCCCGACGACGACATAAGCGAGCGGTGGGGTACAACTCTGAAGTGGGATACCAGTCAGTCTGGTAAGCAAGATCGATAGATACCGATCGATCTTTAGCCAAGTTGCTGAGTTTTTTGCGCGACGCTACAAGCTTTGGCGGATGAGTCACTCGTGGATTTCTGTAGGAAATGTAAAATTATTTATAATTTTGAGATATTTGTTGAAATTATTTTTGGCAGGTGCGGGACAGAAACGACGACAGTTTTTTGAACTGAGTAATGGCTGCGATTCGAGTGGCTGACGATACTATGTGGGGAAGGCGAGTTTATTTTTCTATTCTATGTTTTCTTTTTTATGCCAAATTGGATAGAATTCTTGACCTGGGTCATATCACACAATTAAATTTGATTTTTTTAGAACCGATAGATAGACGAAATCAAAATTTGTGTGGTGTTCCCCAGTCAATCAGATCATGTGCCATGAAAGCTGAAGGTAACATGTGGACCAGGGTTCAAGTACATAAATTCACAAATCCCTCAATTCAGTGGGCATAAGTCTCATGGACGATGGAATTATGAACTTACATATATCCTGATGTGTTAGGAAAGTGTACACAAGGGCATGCCTACCAAGCTCTTAAGTTAGCTTAAGGAGGAACGAAGCGGAACGAGCAATCAAGTAATTTTCGTTGATTATCTTCCAAAACTTAGTTGATCCAATGTGGTGGGATAAAAGTCTATAACTCAATTCTGGATGTTTGTATGTTCGGCTGAATGGACTCGTATAAGTCCCTGCGCAGTCGATTAGATCTTAGAATTTCTGTTTGAATTGAGCTGAATAATTAGCATGCATGGACCGGGAATAGAACCCGTCAAATTTATATTCAAATTACTGGACCGCCAAGCTCCGCTGTACTACGCTCGACCGCTCTCTTCACCTCAATATCACAAGTGGTACCAGTAAATTGTATAATTGATTTCCAAAAAAAATAAAGTGCACGACTGGGTCGTACGTACTTGCACCGTAATGCTATAAGTGTATAATTTTATCAGGATTAAAGTCCAAGTCTTGCTCTTCCCAGTAAAGTAGGCGTGGCATTCCGCGTTTCGATGGAATAATAGTCATAACATTGTTGGAGTTTACTCAATGTTTTGTTTTTATAAAAATGCCCATAAAAAGTAGGCGTGGCCAGATAGGGTGTTTGAGTGAATTATAGAGAATTTTAAGGCCTATTACTTTGCTTAAATAATTTTTTCTCAATTTCTAGTAAAAATTTTGAAAAAAAATAAGTTTTATAAAAGTGGGCGTGGCATTCCAAAGTTTGGTATGCCATTATTTTGCACTTGTCTTATAACCTATAAATAATAATTTTTAGCCCAATCGCCGTACAAATACCCGAGAAACTAACAAACTAACCCACACATCAAATTTTATCGAAATCGTTAGAGCCGTTTTCGAGAAAATCCATTTTAACTGAAATCGGCCTTAAGTAAACTACCCTTAATTTTGAGGTTAGAATGAAAATTCAAATTTCGCCTCTAGGGAATATCCCACAGACCCTATATATGAAGTATGAAGCAAATCCGCCCAGCCGTTTAGGCTGCAGTCGAATATACAGACAGACAGACAGACTGACAGACAGACAGACAGACGGAATTGCCGGACCTACTTTTTTGGACTTCTCCATTATAGTTATGTCAAGTTTGATTAAAATCTCGAGTTCCAAATTTTGCACGAATACAATACTTGCCCTATAGGTGTAGGTGCAAGTAAAAAACCAAAAGCCACTGCGACCAATTTTAACGAAATAGGTAGTAAAGCTATCAGGCTTGGAAGTTGACATTTAGGTCAAATCTGTTTGCCGAAATAGTTCGATTTTCTGGTTCAGTATACTTAGTTAACTCTTCAGAAAATTTGGTTTTGTCGGATTCCCTTCACACCAATTCAGATATTTGTTAAGGATTAAAGGAAAACCCAAACATCTCCCTGCAATATCCACATACAAACCAAAAACTGCTCAATTTAATTCAGTTGTTCTTACTTCAGGTATGCAGAGTATACCTGAGCTTCTTTTGGTTCACTGGTTCACTTGTTAGAACTCTTTCTTGAACTATATCGTTCGTAAACCACACAAGTCTAATCAAAAACGTTTAACAATTGAGACTATTGGAAACTGTTGATTAGAAAAAAGGTAATTCCCACTGTTTTGGGTGCGAGTTATCGATGGAATTCATAAAAATGTTTTCATAGCGATAAGAAGTCTCAGAATACATTTTTAAACAGGTTAAGTGAAATTATGGGTGTGTGGCTTTAATAGATTTAATACAAGTCGCAGTCATTAGTATCTGGCTGAATAATAGTATGAACAAGGCTTAGGACTAAGTTAAGACGCAAACTTAGAAAAGAAGTAAGTGCTTCCTCCATCTCTTCCTCATTTTCCTTTTTTTGTTTTCTTCGATGTCAAAAAAAGTTGAATTCAATTACAACGCTGCACACTGTATGCCTTTTATTTTACATTACTCTGACCGCAGCTGACCACAACGTGATTTGGTCAATTTTTGTTAAAAATAAAAACGGAACTGGTTCGTTTCACCAAAGACAAAAAACACCCTTCAACCCGTCCAAATTCGAATAGTCGCTTTATCGAGTTTCTGAATAGACCCCGATTGCAATATAAATAATAAGTGATGGAGATAACAAACCCTGCATAAAATGAGATGTGAACATGTAGAAAGGACAACTGAGTGTCAGTTCAGAGTAATTATTGTTAGCTTCATTATCACAGGTGATCTGTACTGCGTTATGATCAATTTTCAGCTTAACAAACGTTTTAGCCAATACAAATGACTGACTAAAAATTGTTGAGTTGGAAAGATCAGGGGCTAGTCACAAGTATGGGAGGCCCTACGAATTCTGTCCGAACATTCCCCCTCGAGAAAGAAGGCCTACCGACTTGGGGTCATATAGTGTCAGAAAAACCTCTACTTTTCAATCAAACCTTGGCCAAGGTCTGTCGCAGAAAAATTTGGAAAATATTCGCCAGTTCAGCATATTATGTAACCGTACGACGTTGGTGTTAACGAAACTCCAGTTGGTTAGTCGAAAGATAAACATATGTACATGTGGATAATATCAAATGACATTTCAAGGTCAAACTGCAATTCGGCGAAAATATCAAAACTATGGAAATACTAATGAAGTTCAATACAATTTACATTCTTTGTTCGAATAAAAAGCAAAATAAACTATAAAGCTGGTTCTCTCTCCTTCCCGATAAAAACGATGACAAACTACTTAACTTCCTGCGAAAAATAACTTGCGCTCCAGTCCAGTGCACTATGATTCACCACACAGGCACCCAGACATACCGTATATCCTTACCAAACAAAGAGACCCCATCACCCCAGTCCACCTACCTTATGTTCGCCAAATTCAAAATTTTTTCGAAGAAACTCCGGCCTATGGTCGACGTGGTCATCGTTATTCCACAAAGGCAAGTCGCAGGAAGAACCAATAAAAGTGCCCAAATACGGTGCAGTCGAGACACCAAACTATTTTAGCGGAAAATAAATAGCACTTCGCTCTAAAAATAGCACACTATTCGAAATTATTACTAAATCGAACTTTTTCCGGATATTTTTCACTTCAGCCCCATAACCGGCTTTCATTAGAAACGCATTGAATCACTCCGAAACCGATCCGCACACATTTCATCCATCCGAATGCACCACCGTGCGTGACTTTATTGCAAAATTTCTACTTATTCACTAAAAAATTCGCGATTTGGAGAATTAGCCAGCCCACCTATTTGGGTCGACGAGGGGCAGATAACCGCAGAAAGTGTTGTTTCGTGATAACGCTCACTTGAAACCTAATCAAACTCCGTCGTCGCACACAAGAACACCGATAAACTCATTCACGACAGCGTAGAACAACAAAAACAATAAATTTTTTTGTCAAGTTGTGCCCGCCAAAAAAAAAAAAACTATTTTAAATTTTCGCGGATGATTCACCTGGTTTGATCATTTCAGGGCAACAGCAGGCTTTGCGAGACGCGATCGCCTTGAGTGTTTGAGAACGACTGAGTGAGCATATTTTCGCACACAACACGGCGTCGTCGAGACGTAGGAATGCATCGGCAGCAGCATGTGGATCGTCTGGCTCTGCTGAATGGAAAAGTGGAGACCCAAGTTGGATATGTTGGAGTGGTGGTGGCTCGATCAAGTGTGGAAGATAAATGAGTGCAGGGCTAGGGTAACACAAATGGGTGGAGAGGAATGCCTTGAAGATGAGTACTCGTACCTCTACCTCTACCCTGTGACAGGGGACAAGTTTGACTTTGATTTGTAGAGAAACGCGGGGGACGATTGAAGAGTTTGAACTTTGACGCTCACCTACGTGGAATGACGCGCTTAATTGGAGGCAATTACGTATTTATTTCCACTTGAGTTGGTCTTAGGAGAAATTTGATTGTTCACGGGGGGATCATCAGCGTCGACGTATCATACTTCAAAGTAGAAAGACATCTGCAATAGGATTTTGTTTTAACAAAGGCATGTGTCAAATCTAAAATTGGGAGCTGAATCAGTGCTGAACACACCTTACATTCACAATTTCCAGGGGCATTTGTCTTGAATCTATTATAGGTTTTTAAATTTTAAATTTTGATGACTGTTAGTTGACCAGTCAATGTTTCAAGTTAGACACTATTTTTGAGCAAATTTTTCGATGAGAGGGTGTTTCATGATCACCTTCGGATGGGGATTTCTTTGGTTGTCCGTGAAATTAAATGTTTGTCGCGAAATGCAAAGCTAGTTATCCGTGGTTTTCTTAAGGCAAACACGAACAGAAACAGAAATGAATGCTTGAAAGTAAATCTGTCTATTTGGGTAACAAGTTCCCAGACTACTCTCGAACTGTAAGGTTTTCTGGAAATAATCCCTAGATTTAAGAATAGCTTTACAGGATTCAAAGAAAATATCTTCAAAGTAATAATATACAAAAGAGAAGTGTTAAGTATCTAAAACACTTTTTTTGTAAAAAAAAAAAAAGAAAAAATATAGATAATCTTGCACGTTTCTCGGAGAGCAACAAAGATTGTACATACTTCATAGAAAATAAGGTTCATTTTGTCTCTTAGTTTAAGGAAATCGAAATGTCACATTATTTCCTGATATACATATAAGAAAAACTCTGTCCAGAACGTTCAACAATTTTGTCAAAGATACATATATTAGACAAGCTTTTATATCAATTCTCCACAAAATACCCATTTTCATGGTGTGAGCGGTGCATATCTCGCTAGCATTCCCGAAGGGTAGACCGTCAGCAATAAATACAAAACATCCTTTGCATTCCAAAGGACGAAAGTTGCATTAAAGTGTTTCAAATTATATTGTTGAATGCAATCAAACAAAAGCAGAAATGCCAAAACAAACAAACCTAAGCGACCTCTCTTCTAATTTGACAGCAGACTTTCGACTATCAATATTCTTGCAAGAGATTCAGTTTAGTTTTTAATCTTTATGTGCAAATCAAGTGATTTTGAGGAGATTTTGTGCATATTTTTCGTGTAAAAGTGTTGTGTGCAGTCTCAAGAAATTGTTGGTAGAATCCACTGGACCTAAAGTGCATTTTAATGGTAAGTGGTACTTCACAATTTTAATTCAAACAATTGGATTCCCTTGTAACGCAGCTGCTGATCCTTGAATTTCTGCTACAATACTCTTTAGATGTTCGGTGGAAATGAGTTTCTATTTTATTGAAACGTTGGTTTTACATATTTCGAACTATTTCTGTAGTTTCGTGGAACCAACATATTAGTAAAACATCAGTCAAAATTTGGTATGATTTTCATATGGTTACGAGTACATTACCACTTAGCAAAACAGAAGGAAACCTGATGAATCCTTTATCCTCTATGTGCTTAGAAGGTGTCAGCACTTGCCATGACCACATAGTTCTGTCTGCGCATTTCTTCAGAGGTCTTTCAACAAATCCATTGCTCTTTGGGTTAAATTACAAATTGCAAAAGATTCCGCATGTTTGGCAAGAGTATCAGCAAAGGACACCACAGACACTAAGTAATCTGTAGTTGTCCTACTTAAGATAACATATTTTCAGACTTCGCAATTGCTTTTGGTATCTAGTCTTTTGTTTCTGATAATCATTTGTCTAATGGTGTTTTCATTCTAATATGTACTAAGTTAACAATGAATCTAGATTTTGTAATCCTGGTTTGCTTCCAGAGCACTAGCGCTATAAAGGACCCACATTAGTCAGTGGATCAGTACTGACTTACCATCTTCTAAAGTTGTCCAAAGACACTATCTTGTCAGTATTCAAGAGTATGGAAACCTTTTGAATAGTGATCTTGTTTACCACGAAAGTGCCAGATCATATCTACCTAATGTACACTGAGAGCTCTTAGATCTTTGAAATGGTCAATATAATTTAATCAGAATTAGATTGAGGCTCCTAATTAACCTCAGTATAACAAAGTTTTGGTCCAAATGGAGCAATCTGTTTCTTGCAACTTTTGGACTTACATATGTAGAGAATTATTTTGTGCGTTAAGGCTATTACATCGTCTTTAATGAAACGTGTTAAGTCTTAGTCATATATCGATAGAATTTGATTAACTTTTTTTCTTGGCTCTAGCCTAAAGACTGGTCCAGTAATTTTCGCCAGGTAGTCAGCTCGTTTGCTACCCCCAAAATCTTTAGGTCCTGGAATCCATATTACGCTAATTTTGTTCATCGATTTATGATTTTCCAGGACATTGAGACAGTCTCAGACCATGCTAGAATTTACCGTGTAGGATTAGCACTTAAAGCTCTTAGTTTTGCTTCACTGTTTGAAAAAATATAAATCCAGCCTTTTTCAGTTCTTCTGCGCAAGCACATACATATATTGTTGGTGACTTTCGAAGTACCCCGGCATTAGACTGAAATTTTCGATATTGGAATTATTGAAATACTCGTAGAAGATTAAGGACTTAACAAAACGTTCTTTCACGGTCCCGGCTCCTCCGGCGTTTGCTAAAAATTCGAAAATATAACTGTCATGGAAAAGATTCTCTAATAAACATATTGGCTTTGGATAGGCCTCTTCTTATCTTGTAAAGTGTAAGAGAATTATTCTAGAAAAAATCATCAACACGAATCACTTAAAATGGTCAAACTTAGGAGGCCAAAGGGTCTAAAATCTATAGGCCAGTGGAGGAACCCTCCACAGTAGTCACTTTTCGCTTTCCAGCCGGCGATTCACGCTGGTCAAAATAAAACCGGCGATGAATGGGCAAGTCCGCAGGATTCCTGTTTTTACAAACTTTAACTTGCTTTTACTAAAATGAAAATTAGTTTCTCGTCGATACGTCCAAACATAGGCCTGAAGGTGTAGCTCCAAGAAACTTGATGCCAAACTCTGTCACACTTTTGAAATATCATGCGGAACAACCTGACATTTATCAGAATAATGCTGAGACTTTTTTTCTTTAAGATTCTCTATACATACTTCATATGCTGATGGTTTATAGGAGGGACTTACGAGCAATAGTGTCCTAACGAGCCTGGAGGTAATATTACATTTATGTTATATTTATCGGGATGGGAGCTAAAGAACACGTTCAGAGTGTTATTCAAATCATATTTTCTTCTGCTACATCTGCCCTTTTTCCTAACAATTTCAACAGTCCAAGACGTTGGTAAATTATTTTTAAAAACTCCAATTTCACATCGTTACAAGGATCATAATAAATTAACATCTTCTGCCGGCACTTTTTGCAACATCTAACGCTGGAGTATTTTTTCAAAATTTATGATATCCCCTGTCTAATCCACTCGAATATAAAAACAAAAAAGAAAAAACATTCAAAAATATGATATGCGTTTTGAATTCCTAAGCCGCGTCGCTCGGAAAATAAATTTATAGTCTCCACCAGAACACTTTCCAATATTAGCAACATACCTACATATTTACGGTCCTTCCAAAGCGTATGCCTTGGGGGGATGATGCCGCGCCATTTTAAAATATGAAAGGGAAAATCCCTTAAAAAGATTAAAAAAATAAAACTCTGTTTACCCCCACAGGGCGACAATTACTCCCCGGGAGTACATGTAAAAGGACATTCGCTGGAAAATTGCCAACTAATCCCAGCAACACTTTACTGCAATGAACCGCAAAAACGCTACTCCTTTTTGGCAAACATCCTTTTTTCAGTGTGAATCTAATTAAATTTACCACTCGACCCTGATTTGTCACTTTCACCCGAAAAGGACATTCGAATGTCTTTTTCCACTTAAATACTGCAACGGAATCCTTCTGTTTGCTCGAATTAATACTCGGACAACGACAGACGGATATTTGTGTCTGGGTTGATTTTAATGGTGTAGTTGACATATGTTCCGATGAGTCGTTGCACGTCGCATCAGTCGATTTGATTGGGTGGAAGTATGTCCATCCGGAAAAAATTAATCGCACTACGGAATATTTGAGGAACTGACGAAGACGAAAGAGTGGAATACAAAAAAAAGGACATTTCGATATGTGACTGGAATTTAATTTCCGCAGGAAGAATATTAGTGTGGAAGAGTGGACGGGAGTTTAATTAGGGATATGTCCTTTTCACGCGTTGTTTGGTGGTTGTTTGCCAGCTGTGATTGGATGTGATGACGTGACCAAGAGCGGGCAGGTGCTATAGAATTTGTTTAATTAAATTTTAAGAAGCCCCGCAAAAAACAGACAAGGGAAGTCAGCAAGGGTCGTAGCATTAATTATTATTCGATGGTACTTTTTGCAAACCAAACCTAAAATTTTATTGTCTGCGTAATTTTAATCGAGTGCTGGTCGGATGGGTTTTGAATTCATTTCTTTTGGAAATTATTAATGGAATTGAATTATAATTCAGTGAGAATGCAAATCGATTTAGCTTTAGAGGGATATTCATAGCCCAGGGCACTAAAACTGGCGACTACGTCCTACTACTGGGTGGATACCCTTTGCGGTATAGCCCTTGGACAACATAAGCTTCCATATATGTTTTATTGTTGATCACTTCCTGGACTCGAATGTTAGCATTTATAGTCACAGGAAACCATATTACCTTCTGATATTTTTATCATAAGTACGTCATCCTCTTACGACGACAAACGAATATTGATACATTGATGTGGGTATTTGAAGTTTCAACCGCACAACAAGGTGCTATTTGTGTTGTTAAGACTTTGTGTCAAAATAACGTCTAACTATTCCCAGCTTCTATCATTTTCTTAGTAAAAACTGCGTCATCTACTTACTAGTACACCTTTTGCAGTACCAATGTTTATAGTCGATTCGGGTCAATCCATGATAACAGAAGTAGTCATTTCCACGGGTCCTGCGCAGGTTGCTGTCTTTGTTTCCCCGTATCTCTTTTGGCTTCCAATATCTCCTATTGGATACATAATCCTGAACATGTAGAGTTCGTACATCTGGAACAGTTGTACTGTTCAGTCCATTTATTCAGCTCCCACAGCTAGACAACTTTTTCAGGATTCCTTGTTCTATCGGTGTGTCAATGCAACACCTTTCCCACCCACCATACATACTGGGGTACTGAAGGACGAATTTTTCATGAAGACATTCTCACGTTGAAACGATTTACCCATGCAGCATATTGCAATTTTTAAAACGTCATTGGCGGCATTAGAAACTGTGCTCTCCTCATTTCTAGACGTCGCTGAACGTAGATATGGCAGTATTACATACTCTTCCACTGAAACAGTTGTCTATGTGAAATCAGGTAAACCTAACTCTTTTGAATTGTGTGGTTCTGCTTCACTGCCAAGAAGAGCACCCTTAATTTAGAGAAGGCCTTGAAATTGTTCTAATCTGCTTAAAATAAAGTCTAAGTTCGGCATCAAGCTAAGGAGTTTAGTTTTCTAAACTCAATTTATGTATCCATGGCTCCATTTAAGAAAAGATAAAAAAAAAACTCAAACTTTATTGCTGTCCTGACCCTAATGGTTCAACCTATATAATTTAAAGTTCTGAAAAATGTTGTGCACTATTTGATCCAACACGTGAGGGGTTCCAAATATTAGGAGGAGATCTTATATCCCTTTTTTTCAAAATAACTCCGAAGAATCTAGTTTCCAACTACCAACCAATCGCAAAACTTACTGAAACTCTTCGAAAGCATGGTCTATGATGTCAAAATCAAAATTATTCCAAACCTATCTTTTCTCACAGCACAGATTTCTTTTTGATCGGTTTAATTCGAATCGAGCTTGTTAAACAAAGAATAACCCGTTTTGCTCTAGATGGCGTTCCTTGGGTTAATAGATATAATCTACAGTCCCTTGTAAAACACCCACACATCGCTTGCATTCTCTTACGTACATCAGCTGTTAACAAGAGACCTTGATAGCCTTGGACTGGCATAACTTCCTTAACTGCTGCTGATTTCGAGCAAATTGCAACTCCAACATTTCCTTATTAATTCCACTTCCACTTAAGAATAAACTAAATGTACGATGGTGGGCCCAAGGAGTTAACCAATTTAAATTACTTTTAAAAGATACGCGTAGTGTTCTCTTCGATAACTGCTTTCTTAAATTAACAAAAAATATAAACTAGATTCTTTTAACTTTTCTTTTACTTTTTTTTCATTTACAGGACAGCAGCATATTTATGGGGAATTCGTCTGATGTGGGTGAAAGATTTCTAGACACTATACAGCAAGAGATTCTATGAACATTCTGACCAGTCAACTCCCATTACAACTACTTGTCTACAAAGGATCCAGAAGAATACAACCCCACCAACTTAGCCACCAATCATCTTATCCAAAGCCTATTACTTCGACATATGTGTGGACATGAAGCAATCAAGGCCAAGCACTTTTATCCAACGCCTTTCACTTCACAACCGCAGCAACATTCATACTCTTAGCCAACAAACCAACACAATTTATGTATATTTTATGTAATTAACTATTTATTTATATTAAATTAAAGACCACTTCAAAATATAAGCAGTATATTTGTTTTATTTGTCAATTCCACCTGAAACCGTACGCAAGCGGATCACCTTGTATTCTAAAAATACAGTGAACGTAAGCTACACCCTCTGCCTTAAATTTTAGTTCTTGTTTCAAGTCTCTAGCATCTGTAGAAGCCAAGATATCGACGGCACAAAATACTTCCCTTCCAAAAAAGTTAAAAAGAAAAAAGAAATTCCCAAACCAATTTTTCGTGAAACACCAGGCGACCATGATTTCTCAGAAAAAAGTAGGAATACCGACCCTTTGCAGACAGTGTACACTCAGTTTCTTTTGGCCATAGCTTTTCGGCCTGTGGACGGATTCTGACGATCCAGGTGTCAAATTAAAGAAGAATAACTCAGGATTATAATAAAGTGGAAAACCATCATAGCGGACACAAGATGGCGGCCACGACTTCCCAAAACCTTTATTAAAGAAGTAATTTGAATGTTTCAGACAATTGGGCAAGTCCTAGAGTCAAGCGGTTTTCTCTAACTTATAGAGCAAGTGATGAATAATAAGGAGATGATTCAAAAGAATGGCAATAACGGCCGAATAATCGATAAAAAATTGAATTTTATTATGAATGAATATTTGCCGGAAGTTGCCGGCGCCATTTTGTATCCACCATATTGGATTCCAAAGCCATCTCATTCCTCTTCAAATCCTCTTTAATTTGACACCTCAAACACTAAAATCGGTCAACAAACTAAAAAGTTGTTGCCAAAAGAAATCAACTGAAAATCAGTATGCCTCGGGTGATCGCAGTAGCATAGTTTTGGGTGGCTGCAGAGGGTCGAGATCCCTACTTTTTTCTGAGAAATCATGGTCGCCTGGTGTTTCACGAAAAATTTGGTTTGGGCTCGTCTTTTTTTTTTGCTCTTTGTGAATGAGGGGATTTTGTGGATCCGATATCTTGGCTTCTAGAGGTGCTAGGGACTTGAAACAAAGACTAGGTTACAGGGTGAGGTGTAGCTTACGTGTTGTCTCATACAGGGTGATCCGTGGATTTGTGAGACTTGCGCAGTTGACATCTTGAGTTCCAGGCGGGCTAACGAAATAAAACAAAAACCAACTACGTATGTTAGAGGGTGCTCTTTATTTTTAAAAAGTGATTTCAAGTGCAGGGTGGTCTATAATTTCTTACAAATAGAGGTAAACCCAAATTGTTTAGTTTGCTGCTTGGAGATGAAAAGTGTTGCTTGGAGGAATATTGTGCTGAATACGTGCTGTCGGTGTGGCGCCAGGCGAATGAGGTTTGTAGTTATGATGGCGATGATAGTGATGGCTTTGTACTGAGAGATGATGGATGAAGATGGTGGTATGATGGCGTGAGGAGTAAGTCAGTATCAGATGATGGTAATGGAGATGTGGTGCTAAATGAGGTTTTTCGTGTTCGCTGCTAATCCTGCGAAGAGAAAAAAGATTAGAAAAGACATGTGGAAAGTATGAAGTAATGAAAGTGTTAGCCTTTGACACTCTTCTTTGCGTTCAATTCCAAAGGTGAGCAGCAGATGTAATGCTGTGAGAAATGTGTTACTCATGGTAAGACGACGGCTATTGCTTTGATGATTCCGATGAGAGATAATTTAGAAGAGCATAATTGGGGACAAGGAGATATTGATAGCAATAAATGTGATGATGATCAAACTGCGCAACGACATCGACATTGACCTAGACAAACAAATTACTCGTCTTAAACAGGTACGACATGTGGAACAAATTGACACCACAGCAAAGCTTTCGAATCGAACTCGTAGAGAGAGCGCAGTGGAGAGGGCCCTCGCTCTAAGTAATCCGCGCAAGTAGGATCTCAGCCAGTTTTAAATGCGCCACTAAAAGCAGATATTAGACATAGCCAAGGACCGACTAACCAGACAAGAGAGGCTTGTTGTGGGAGAATGTGAACTTGGCTGAACGCTAAATACATTCTTTGGGAACATTTGGCATCTATTTAATAAGGATGGGGGGTTAGCCACATAGAAATCCTAACTCTCTTGCTATTTAGGTTCTAGCATCTGACAATCTAACCTATTTCTCTTCTAATTCTTTCACGATTTGTTTCAATACGCGGTCAGTGAAAAAGATATCTCTCTACTATTCGACTCGTTTGGGGTGTATTGCAGTATCGTAACACCTAAACCCGTGTAGAGAGGCTTGAAAGAGCTTATTAGCCGAAAAGTCCATCATCCGGCTGTTCCTAATAAAACGGCTTTCCATCGAACATAATCCGAATGAGAATATTTCCTTGTACACCGTGTGTTGGTTTTCATGATCATGTCATCTCATGATCCAGAACACCAGAACAGCATCCTTGATAGAAAGAATATGAAGATGCTAACCAGGAACTCTGTTGACTGATGATGTGAAAAGAGGAGGTAAATTGGAAATCTGTCTAGGATTGTGATTTGTAGTCTGACCTGAGGGTGTTCAAAGAATCCGTTGCCGTATAATGGAACAAACTTTAAAGGGATTGAATGGCTATGTTTACAGTGAGAATAAATTGGAGCTAACCAGCCACATGCAGACATGCCTCGAATTTGTGAAAAAAGTGAGAAATCATAACCCTGTGTGTCTGCGAGTAGATGCGCCAAATTGGTCACATCCCGAAGTCACTTAAGCAAAACAAACAAAACATAACGAGTTCCGGATACAGCTGATCATAAGTGTATCTCCGCACTGAAAAGATTTCATTTCCAAAATAAAATACTAAGGCAAGGCGAGAAAACAATGCAATTGTTGGTCATTAACGTTAATTTTCACCTTGAAAACACGATCGCGCACGAATGCATGATCATCACCCAGTGACTGATCAACAGCCACCGGCGCGGCGCTGCGGCAGCTTCCACAATAGAAACATAGATGCATGCAATGTATTTCTGTAGATATTTATATCAAAAAAAAAGGAAGCCGTGCGTCTTAAAAACCCAGTTAAGCGATTTACTGGCCTGTTGGTTACAAGAGAGAGATACGAAAAAAAAAATAAAATTACACACATTTCTTTGGCAAGAACCACGATCAACGAGATGTGATCAGGCAAACGGTCTCAGAGTCCAAGTCTAGAAAGTAAAGCATAGAACCGTGCGCTGCACGAGAAAATTATTGATGCGAGATGCGCGCATCTAGATAGTTTCGGTTGTTGTTTTTTTTTAGTTTTAAGAGTAAAATGCAGTTTAACAAGTCGTGAAGCAGTGAAGTTGAAGCCATGAATACAGTTGATGGGATGCAACGGATGGATAGATCAAATCGATCTGTGTGTTACGTTAGATTTTATGTTTCCGTTTTAATTCAACGTGACGATATGCGGGGCGATATTTGATCCAGATATGGGTTGGCAATTGTTAAGACACTGCAGCTGGTCGGCGTTGTGCGGTGAGAGAAGTGTTGCGGAACGTGTATATGCATATTTGATACTGAGGATGATTTGGTGGAATTCGTGCAATTATGTGAGGTATGCTGCTAGAACCAATGTCAGGGAGAGAGATCATTTGATATAAGCAGGTTTTGAACGCTTGGCAGAGATGTCAGGTGGTGCGGTTTCTCAATGACTGACTGCGGACTGATTTTGAGGTTAGAATGGTTGGAAATGGAATTGATATTTGCTGGTGTTGCACAAGACTAAGATTTGGGATGCAGTAAACAAATTTCAGTCACCTACATTGCTGGATACTCTTGGTCTCCATGTTTGAGCATCATGAAGTGCTGGGGATACTGAAAGACATCCATCCAAAATCGTACTTAATATGTTTTGTTCTTGACTACGGGATATTCAAACAACTGTCAGTGTAATGCTGTATGTTTAGTGTGACAGCTAGAGCAATTGTAAGGCTGGGCTTAACACCTAAGGTCTCAGACTATCCGTTTAGAGACTCGTAAAGACCAAACTAAGTATAGTTCAGGTTAAGACCTCACTACAGCCACTTCTCCATTTCAATGAACTAGGACTCCGGCACTTATAGTAGAATCACTACCTTGAACCTCGTGATAAGCGACATTAGGCTGTTAATCATACCCATGGATGGAATAAGGTGGATGCTTGTTAGGTATCACAAAACTTTTGTCAAGGATGGACAAATTCGGAGCAATCGGACAATCTGAAAAAGGAGATGAGGTGTGGCAGAGCGGGGGCAGGTATCTTTAGAGAAATACTAGAACTAGCCTCGAACAAAGAAAAGACAGACTCTGGTCCGGAAACGTTTGGTAAAATTGGCAGAGAAATGGTAGGCCACCTACAGAATTAATAACTGGGCCGTGGTGGAACAGCAGAGAAGGTGGTCAACCGTGAATAGTTCCGGGCGGGTGATAACGGCTGTTAAAATATCGAATGGCACCACTCCCACAGATTTTCTAAGCTTAAACCACAGAACACTGAAATATGTGGTATTGCTATCTACAGATCATGGAAATTTCGGGTTCACCTAAAGATAGGTTTTCTGCAGGACGGATAGATGGAGGAATTAGAAACGGGACCACATATGTACATATATTGTATCAATGTTTGTCACCGGCTAGCAGAAGAAGCGACGTCTTGGGGAGCCATTGGGTAGAAACCGTTGATACAAGGAATCAAAGCTAGAGAGTATTTGTGGCGAAACCCAGAGAATCTCTCGGAGTAAGATGGGTCGGTAGCTAGAGTGTCAAGAGACCGTTCACAAGACACGTACCATCTCTCACTACACAGATGATGAAAAATGGAAAGCCAGCCTAAAGAATCTTGTTTGAACACCTGGCCAAAACACAATCTGTGAGAGTGCTTTAAAGGAATTACCACAGAATGGTATCACCTTTTCTATCGACAGTCAGGCGGTGACAAAAGCGATTTCTGTTTTCGAAATAAAATCCAAGTTTGTGAAGTGATGGCATGAAGAACTTAATGTTCTTCCTTAATATAAAATGAATGGAAGACCGACGAATTGACTTGAAATGAGTGTTCATCCCACCTTGCACCCTGAGATATAAAGTAGGGATTAAGAACTCTAAGTCCTTCTTAGACACGACAGGCCTTTTTTGGATTGATGGATTTCTAGATCCAAAGTCAAAGGATATGAGAGCTCTTAGACCTGCTTGGGTATCTTCGGAAGTTTTTTCTGATAAACTCTCTGACGCAAAGCTCGATAGCAAAACCCTCTGCTGGGAAGATAGAAGTAGAATTTTCAAAAGACATTTTAACTCCTTTTTTTCACGAAAAGCCTAAAGCAGACTCAGATGGTTTTAGTCGCCTTTTCAGTGGTTCTGTCCTGAAGACGTAAACAAATAAGAGTTACGCCGAGATATTTTGTTTCTTTAAAGAAATGCAGTTGTGCATCATTTAGAGTTTGTGTCTGGAGGTGGAAGTTTCTCCTCCTGGTAAAGGGTACGACAACTGTTTTTGTCTGACTGATTGGGACCAGTCCATGATTTTGTTTAGGGCACTGCAAATTTGTCCAATAATACTAGATTCTCAGCCATACTAAAGGCGTTCGTATCTTCTACCAGCACAGAGTGTTCTTCGTCATAGTGAAAGGATTGTAAGAAACTACGTAAGAGACATCAAAATGATGTACCATTTGGATGGACCTCACTTAAACCCCACTCAATTGGATGGAGATGCTGCAGCTAATAGCTCAATTTACAAAAAAGATAATAAAAACGAGACTCACGCACACAATCCCTTCGAGATAACACAATCCCAACCATAACCTTCTAGTTACTGCAAATTGATTACCAAAAACAACGACATGTTCATGAACTTCTCCAAAAGCCCTAACAGCTCCCAATAAAATCAGCCTCAGGTCTGTCATGTCCCCCCATTGTTCCATTCTCTGGATTCCCATTCAAATAATTATTTTCTAATGCCGAAGACATCTCGCGTACTTCCCCGACCCCCGTCACAAGCATCACGTTCAGCTTTTAACGACTGAATAATCATAAATACGAAAGATGCGTCGTCCTTGTTGTAATTACACTGAAAACAAGGGACCGACGCGACGAACAAAAAAAAAACGTATTATCTCCTTCTTTCGAATCGAATTCAGTGCCCCACGCCTGCCTCAGCCCACAGAACAATCCTCGGCAATGGAAAACCGAGCACAAGTGGTTGCTGCGATTGAACGCAGTGTCGTCTCCGCCCGAAGGGATGCTCCGCAATAAGTGCTGTGCCATGTACAGACTCCCCCACGAGTGGAACGCAACTTAAATACATTTTAATCGAGAACTTGCCTACTGGATTGGTCCGAGTGGGTGGCAGTTAATCTAAGATTGATGTGAACAGGCCACATCTGTGTTCAATAATCGAAATGCCCGCTAGCTGTATGCTGGCTACCGATAAAGCTCGTCCCTTCGGCTTGGCTAAGAGAGAGAAAAGCAAATAGAAAAAAAAAACAAGTAAATCGAATACCAATGGTAGGCGCTGTCGTCTGCTACTGTTTGCGAAAATTTTAATATTGAAAACCATAAATATCGAAAAACGGAAATGCAAGGAAGGACATTCGCTGCGTTCGGCCGGTATGCAGACTACGCCGGGATGGGTGTCTATAAATATAAATTGAACATGGTCCGACTATTTGTGTGTGTGTCGTGGGGACTGGGGCTGGGGAGGCAGGTTTTAAAGAGAAAGAACTTGAGGCTTGAGGCGAATTTCTAACTTAAATTGAGTACTAACCCGAACATTAACCCAGATAGAGAAAGGAAGTGAATCACTCGAGACCCAAAGCCAACCAACCGTGGAATCACGGCATTCATCATCGAAGACATTGTTGTTGTGTGGAATAATTGGAAAAATGTTTCACGATGATAATGACCACTTGCGCACGCCCGGTGTGTACCTACCTACAATTTAAATGGAATTAACAAAGTCGAAGTTTTAACGGTCGGCTGAGGTGGAAATAATAGAGTGTGGTTAAATCAAATGGTCGGACCATAAAAATCTACTCCCGCAACGTCATTATCGCAACACATACTCATTTCGAATTGCCATGTGTAATGGAATGTTAGAACATACCTAACAATCAGAGGTCGGAGCTCTACATGAGCTTCACTCACGAAGAACAGAAACGAAAGACAAGGTCGTAGACACTTCCAGTAGAACTAATTCGTTGTACGCACCAAGAAAGCCAGTAAATAGTGCTGTAGACTGGTGACAAAGACCTTTACCCTACCAAGTAGTCAAGATCCATGAAAGGTCATCGATAGGTTAGGTGGCTATCCTCTGTTCACGGTAGGACACACTTGGACCGGAGAAGACCGATTGTGCTACTACACGCACCAGTTGCTTCTATTGCATTTGGGACCATTTCGATTTATGTATGGACGAACTTCCAATTTCAAGCCTCAGTGTTTGCCAACCTAGCCCATCATTAGTGCAAGTAGGGAATGTATGTGAGAAGTAGACTTGTTGGCCTGCGTCTGATCAACAGTGGCGTTTTCGTTTCTATGGCACTCATTTGACAGTTGAAAGGTTCTTTTGAGTGTCTCGCCTAGCTAGTCATCTGAGTGGCCAGTACCGCAGCACAGAGAATAGTAATTCATTTAGTTTTGGTCGCAGGTACGAGTATGCAATGTACTTGTTTTGTAGAATGAACTTGAGTCCACCAATAAGGGGATGGGCACCGTCTTAAGACAGTAGATATACTGCAATATTTCAAGCATAGACACATAGTCGTCAGACCCATTTTACAAAGTACTCATCTGGTGGACGATAATGGACAAGAAAAGCAACATTGCAATACTTAAGAGCGTTCAAAAGTCATCCTGCGTCTGCATAACAGGTGCCCTTCGATCCATTCGTATAGCTGTACTAGAAACTATGGTCTATCGTTCCCCGTTGATATGTATGGGAAGCTGATGGCGACTAGACCAGCATTACGGCTTAAGGAATCCTAGCAACTGTCTGGTGGAGATATGGCCGATGTAAGGCTCATTAGCGGACGGAACACTATTTCTAGTAATTGGACATTGACGTCAAATACAAAACCAGGATTCCTAGCAGAAGCGGTTGGGAAACAGGTGAAATTTTAAACGACAGGGATCTACATAGATGGACCTAAGTCAACGTCTGGTGGGAGAGTCTACTTCAGTGTACTAGATGTGTATATTACTACACAACTTTCTGTCACAGCAGTTCGAAAAGCTACCTGGTTTAGCTTTCAATCAGCTTTTTATTCTCTATTCGGACATGGATCCTTGAACGAGAACAAAACTCTATCAAATTTCAATAAGATACCGCAGCCATTAGAATGGCAAACAGTCGGTGGAACAGTATTACCATAAACAAATCTGGCCAGAGCTGGTATGTACGAAAACCCTTTTCCGTCAAAATGTTAGTCTTGTCAAAAGGCCAGTTTTAACCATTTCTATAGGAAATGTAAAGAAGAGGAAGAAGAGAAACCCCTGACACATCTTTTCTGTACCTGTCCTGGCCCATCGCTTTTGAGAAGGAAAACCTTGGGCTAGTACTTCGTCCATTTTACCAATCTAGCTAGACAAGTCTTAACAAAAATCGGGAACTGATCACCGGGTCACACTGGTTTATTACCTACATGGCGAACGGTTGCCCTGCCTCTTATAGTGGTATCACATTGGACCTCCTTTTGACATAAATGCGCCCTTATAGCCCTAATGCGGCTTATAAGCCTTTAGAGATTTTTTCTAAGAACTAATGCGTCAAGATTTGTTGGGTCTGTACTTTACTTGGGAGGGATTATAGAGTATACGCAGTTAAAGGCTTCAAAAAAAGGTTATTTTCCTTTTGATTTACAATGCGTTCTGTCTTAATCACGACCAAAGTTCCCTTCCGTTCAATTCGATCAGGAATAGAAGACCCGTAGCCATATCGATATCAGTTACGTTCGAAAATTCGAAAGGACAGGCATGAATTCATAACGAGCAAGCCTGCTTACCAACCTTCCCGACCAGACATACCTAATCATGCTGTAAAATCAATTTTAAACTTTTACGCAAGGAATACGAATCTTTTTACATTCATTCTTCCTTCATCCTTAAACACCCAAACCCCGCAGAATAAAGTTAAAAATAATTTTAAAATGCATTCAAGGGAATTCCATTTTTTATGTTCACACTTTAAAAAGTTTCGGACGACAAAAAATATGAATTGCAAATGATTCAGGGATGGAGGGGGTATCTGGAAACTCGTAGACGGCTTTGTCCTCCCTGGAGTTGCTAAAAATGTAAAGCTTTTAAAATAAGCGTTGAGTTTAGTGGAATTTTTTAATACTGTTCGGTTTTATGATGCCATTCCCAGCTGAACTATAAGTGCACCCCCCAAGGGGACTGCAAGTTGTCGAATTTTATTAAATTTTTGGCGGTGAATACAAGGTGTTGTAAAACTGTCTCTGAAGGTTACACCCAATAGATACTTTTACCTTCATCTCACTTCACTCAGACTGAGCACTCAATTGGGCGTAGATGTTGGAAATGTTTTTTAAACCAATTATTTTGGCAAAAAGTTGGTGCAACCCTGTGCTAACGTTAAATTGTTTGCAATTATTTTGAGTGATTCGAGTGTGTGCCTCTTTCTATTTGACAAGCAAACACACTTTCGGAAGTTTTCCAGTGCACTTGAGCGAAGGAAAGTAATAATAATTCCTTCTTCCTCCTCTGTAGAGTTCATTGGATATGGAAATCGTTTTCGGTTTCTAAAATATTTTCAACAAGTCTTTGGAAAGTTTGTAAAGTTTTTCAGTTGGCATGTGAGGCGAGACGAAAGGTTGGGGGGACCTTCAGAAAGATGCTAACAGAAGGATGTTCACTTTTAGAGCACTAGCCAGGGAATCAATAGTTCAGGTGCAGTCAAATTGAATTTAATGAATCGTTCCTTCGTAATGAAACTTTGATTCTGGTTACTAATCATTGAGTATACTACAGGTTATAGTTTTTTTTTGTCATTGCAAACTCACAATTGGCCAAAAACAGAGTGCACCTTGCTTCCTCCTAACTTAGTCATTTAGTCATAAATCAGAAATTTTAGATAATGTCAGTTAAGGCCTTAAGCTTTCGATTGTAACCAGTTAATGGAAGACTATTGAGAGTAGGAGCTTTTGATGTTTTACTAAGATGGGTAGACCAGTGGAAGTGGTGTACCTTTAGGTGTTAGAGCGACATAAAGAAAAACCGCTGATCTAGGTCTATGCTAACGATGATGACCACTCCAGAGGACTTTTTTTTAGAGTCCACAGATTTCGTTGAGAAAAATCTATATGAATCCAAGGCAAGTCTCTCCTTGGTCCAGTAAAATACACGCTTAGCAGTTAGGGGTATAATTTCAAAGGTTTGCCAGAGATTATGACTTAGTTCGCCATTTAGGGTATCCGATTACCTATTCGAAATGCGCGTGAACCACTCAGAAAAATTATGCGTTTTGCACAGTCAACTGGAAGAACTCGTTCGAAAATATGTACATATCTCTAGAAAAAAATTACCATCGCTAATGAACAAACTAGTTACCGATTTAGATATATGTATCGATGCCTACTGACGATAAACTTTAAGAAGGGCTTTCGATAGGGTGCACACGAATGTAATATGGTATGCCTTAGGCAGAAGAGGTATGTCGGGATAGGTACGAAAGTAGTTGATAGGAAAAGTGCAATAGAGAGTGACTTGGCACAGTATATCTCTCACAAAATAATTACAGCCAATCGCCAGGATGACATGGTCAAGTACTACAGTTTAGTGAAAGATTTCAGAATTAGTTTAACTCAATGAGAATTTTGCATGTTTTTAGAATGGATATTCGAGATAGCATAGGGACAAAAGCTAATTGCTGATCATGTTTACAAGTTTACGGTTGAAAAACCTTGGAGAAATTGCATAAATACAGCACAACACATACAGTAGTAGGACGAGCGGAAAGGAAGTCATTTTACGCTCGTTTTCACCCTTAGATACAAGGCCTACACAAGAAAGTTCAAACGACTTCAATAGCAATTCCGTTTTCACATGGAACGTACTAATTATTCTTAACTACTGCCAGCAGTAAACACATTAACCCTTTTCAACAATAAAATTTCCCTCTGCCTGAAATAGCCACCAATGACCTCTATTGAGTTAAATCCTTTCAAAAGTATCTACACCAGCAGTTCCATTTGCAAATCCTCAAGTGTCCAACTTCCATTGCTGCCAATGATACGCTCCATTAGTCCCAATACAAGCTCTCCTTTGTCCATCGAGACGGAAGGAAAAAAAAAAAAACCTCCGCAAGGAACTTGGGCCTATTTGTGCTCTATAAGGCGGAAAGAAATCGAAAAGCAACTTTTTCCCTCGTCCTAATTGGATCGAATCAAGTGAAATTAGAAAAGTTTCCAATTAACATGATTTCCCGACAGCTTCTTCCCCCGCTATACGACTACATACCCACCATAAAACTAAAGCAGTCTTTATGACTCACTATAGCAAGGCTATCCCGTACAAGTGCCTACTCCTGTGGGTGTATTGTATATGTGGGACAGGAATTCACTTTCCCAAATGGAAGATGACCAACAACGTAGCAATTACTTAATTAACTTGAATCAACTTTCTAGGAGACGAGGTCACAGGCTTCGCTCTTTGTACGTGTACACAGTGCGAAGGGAGAAAACTTTATTTAAATATTTATTAAAAGGATCATAGTTGGAAATGGGAATCGCAGTGGGAGTGGGAGTGGACCCTTACCTCGAAACCATTCTCGTCGCCACACGACTTCATTGCAATGTTCGGTAGCTTTTTCTTCGGGAAATTGCCATTCATAATCCAAGGCAATAACCATTTTCGTTTTCTTTAGTTTTCCTTCAAAAGAAAACACAAAAACTCCAAAATAAATGACAACGACATCCTTCCACTGTCAAATTACATTGCAAAGGGGAAACTAAAGAATAGTCATCGCCCGAAAGCTGGCAATGACATGGGTGTGAGTTATTGCAGCGCAGTTGTCATTTCAACACTCAATATCTTTGCATACTGTTAGGCTTATTAGCAGATGGGTTCTCGTTTGGGGTTGCCAGCCACACCGACACAATGGTTTCTGATTCAATCGCATTATGGAGAGGAATATTTTAACCGAGGATGGGCTTTCAGATGAGTGGGAGTGAATGCAATATTATGTAAATGGTAATGACAGTGCTTTGGTTGAATTTCATTCGTTGTTTGGTTGGCTTGACGGGTCCTTGTTATGTTTCTTTTTGTGTTTTTGAGTCAACACAACCGGGAAAAAAGGGGTCCTTTTGGTAAATGACGGCTGTTATCTTTTATGTGATACAATGCAATTCCTTCGGTTATGAGATTGAATCTGTTTAGCATAATTTTTTGATTTATACATAGATATTTTTTGCGGGTGTGATTTTTACGCTCCTCTGGTGCGGGTGAGTCAGAATGGTCGTGGATGCGAAGCGTTGATTGAGGAAGTTAGATGATGAATGAATGAATTTGTCATAAACGAAAGAGTGTTTACTTAGGTCTGTCAATACAAAAAATATCACTGTAATCTATGACAGACTATAGCTATAGTCTCGAGGGTATTGAGTAAGAAATACCAATTCGATAGAGGACATGACACTCTTGTGGAGAATCGACGAAAAATTTCCCCATGCAGCAGATTCAAATTCCCTGAGTTCAGGCCAACAAATGGAAATGAATTCTCAAAACACTAGCAGAGCACCACTAATTATTCAAGGACGGAATCAACTGCTAGCTTTTCCCCAAAAAATATATTACACAAACAGAGAGCTTGCAATCCGTTCGAATAGACCATACGATACCGCAGCCCCGTTCCTTTGCAGCCCTCATAGACCGTGCATGAACGTATTGCATTTTTTTTATTAAACTGCAACGATAACTTCGAACGTTTGAGAATGTTGCTTTCTTGTGCAGGCGTATGAAATGATTTTGAATAAAAGTGGGCGTGGCCGTAGATCATCAGATCGCCTTAATCGTTATGTTACAAGGCTACTAAGTGAAGCTTCCTTCTACGGGACAGAGCTGAACAAACACAAAGAAGGTGAGGAAATATTTTATTATATTCTTCATTCAAACAGCTTCTGCAAAAAGACTCAGCCTAGTGACATGCTTGTCTATTAGAGAGTGTTCCGGAATGACACCCATTGTGATACCGATATGCAATCAATCGAGTCAAATTAAAACCCTTAAAACGTTTTAAATTTAGATTTGGCCAAATGCGTTCTATCCATATAAGATTTGTACTTTGGATAGCTTTTAGCATTCGAATTTCCTGAAATATCACTATGCCCCGGCACTCAAGAAAGGTGCCGTAGGAGATAAGAGCTCCTAGAGAATCATTAGTGGTCGGTTCCTCTTGGTTTTTTATGGTTAACTCCAGCAGATACCGCCCCATCAATTTGGACTTACAAACCTTGTTTCCGGAAGAGTTTTCAAAATCAATCAGAATGAAGGCGTGGCCAAATTCTTTCCTTGCCTACTGTTAAGGAGTGTCAAATGAAACAGGATGTCTAGGGCCGCAAAGGTAGTTGTGCACTGGATCTCACTTAGATAGTCACGGTTTATAGCTTTTTCTAAGGCTGAGACATAGAGCCTGTAACTTATTCTAGGTCGTAGGTCCAGGAAAGATGGAATTAGTTAACGAAGGGAAGATGGACCCATCGACTTATACCGGATATAGATAAATGGATGGACCGGCATCACGGAGAAGTGGATTTTCATCTCACCCAGTTCTTAACCGGACACGGCTGCTTCAGAGCTTATCTAAACAGGTTTGGGCTTTATGAATCTCCAAATTGCTCAAACTGTGGAGAGGCCAGAGAAGATGCAGAGCATGTCGACATTTTCGCTTGGAACGTAGCGGTCTTGAGGAAATAATTGTAGAAATACCAACTCCGGAGAACATCGTAAACCATATGTTGACATCGAACGCAGTATGGAATACTGTGAAACAAACAGCAGCGGTGATCATAAAGGAACTTCGGCGGCTGGAAAGGCTCAGGGAGAGCAACCAAACCCAACTGGAAGCCCCCTCAGAACAAGAAACGTCGAACAGGTTAAGAAGAGCATAAAGTGCTAACCAGCCCCGCGAAGTAATACTTAACGGTAGTTCCGCGGGGAGAGTGGTTGAAGTGTGTAGGGTGTGGGTTAGTACGTAGGCTTATTCCTGGCATCGAGTATTCAGGTTTGCGAATCGTGCATGCCAGTACCCCGGGTTACTATCTTTAGAAGATTACACATCTGTTGGAGGAGCAACCAAAAAAAAAAAAAGGTCGTAAGTCCAATAGCTGCTTTGTAAGGGAGAAGTGACATTATGGCTTTGTTGACTCTTTCTTGAAAGAACTTAGCTTAATATCAAGGATAAGACAATGTTAGAGAGAAGGACTAATGGATTTTTATATTTTCTAGAAAAGAGTACTAGTTCACATTTACAGGGTTTACACCCAAACCACAACGAACTGCCCATCTAGTGAGCTAGTTAGTTAACATCAACTGCATGGCAAGCATTGTTTGGATTAAAAATTGGAAACATCAAATCCAATTGACTGTGTGTACAACAAAATCTTCTCTACTGGTCAAAGCTGAGATTACCATGTCTAAACACAAAGAGTTCAGAGTCTCCCTGAAAGAAAAGTATGCCTCCGAGCAAAATGTTTTGAAATTTTAGGCATTATTTCTAAATATCCTCGACTTTATAAGAAGGGTGTAGATTTAGTAGCATTCTCTAATAACAAGCACAACAGGCACTCGGCAGAATCAAATTCAAATAAACACTGTAGACAACACTGACTTTGTGCACCACTTAGCTTAGCTTGGTTCTCTACAACCTAAATAATGGAATAGCGCCACCAGTATCAGAATTTTGATTGGTAACAGCGAAGGACCACACTCTGTCAGTACTGACACCATCTGCTATATACTCTTTATAGATACAACGGTAAGAATAAAACCAATGGTTATACAAGATATTTGGACTTAACCTAACCCACATACGAGTATGTGGCCTTTTTCAGATTTCCCCCCAACCACACAGCGACTACCTTGCCATCACTCATTTCCTATTCTCTTTTCTCTTTTTTTTTTCTTTAACCTCTTGAAGACCTCGTTCGACTTCCTTTAAACAACTTTCCAAAAGGGTTAAGTCCTCCTTGAGAAATTATCTCATATCCCTGCACCCGACTTTCAGGCCAGTGCAACATCCACTTGAAACCTACCACCACCAGCTGTGCAACCGAACCACTTTACCCACTGAAGTACACTACACGATTCACTTGAATGGAATTTTCTCGACACAGAAACCATACCAGACCACAAGCCATTAGAAACTTTAAAGGACGCTTATAATCCTTGGCGCGGATGGGAGTAGTGGTGCAGAAGAAATGTGCGTTTGTAAGGAATTTCCATGCGGAATTCCTGCCATGCAACTGCCTGAGTGGTTGTAAGCACGCATTAGGCGCATAACCCCATCCATCCCCGTCCTCCTGCCGACTCGACATAAGAGGATTAAACAGCAGCACTCGTACCCACTACGAGTGATTCATTCGAGGATAGAACACACTTCATACCTCGAAAACACACAAAATATACCGCATTTTCGGTAACTAAATGATTTAGGTAATCGTCCTTAAATTTATGTAGCAAAAAACGAGAACAGAGAATTATTGCAGTCAGAAGGATATATTTGAATAATTCATGGCGCATCGGGAGCGGATGTGCTCCGAGGGTTGTTTTACGACAACCGACAACGAATTTAAAGAAAAATCCAACGTTTCCCGGGGGGCGGGGTTGAGAAAATTGATTTTCTTCAGCTAGCCTGCCGCCCGCGTATGATGAGAAACATCAAAACTCACCTGATGCAGGTGCAAATGGCACAAGTCTGCAATACAAGCCCGATACGTATTAAATATGTTAAATTCGTGAATAGAACTAGGGTTTATATTTATTGTTCGAAATGGACATGGCCAGTACGTGACGGGAAAATTCAAAATTTCATTTACTAAAAACTGTTCCACCATTGGGCGGGCGGGCACACAGACACTTAGGATATTGGATTCGGTTTGGGGAGGATACATACATATCTGCCATCTCATGGGGTATCCGAGACAGATATGGGAATGGGTTGTGTGATATTTATTTGGGGCAGCGTTGTTTCCCTTTTTTTTTCCTGCCATCGAAGGAGGTATTGAACACTTACAGGAGGGAGGGTGGACAGAGAGTACCTGATTTTAATGGTAATGGATTTTCGAGGAATATCCTTGAGCACGATTTGACTTTTTGAATTTCCATTTCCGACATTGAACATAGATATCTGTGGATGATATGAAGGGAATATCCTTGACCAGGATTCGAATCTAATCTGTGGATTATACGAATGGTATCACTGTATAAGCAGTGCTGGCAAAAAAAACGTACAGCTGGACATATACCCAGAATTTCAACTACTACCCGTCTGAATGCCTAAATCATACCCACCACTACTCAACCACACCCTACGTCTACATCTCCTTTCAACCGCATCCATTGTGGTTAAAATATTCAAGTCCTGTTTCGACATCGTACACAAAAATATCGCTGGCATCATGGCGCACAGGTGCAAGTAACACTCCCCACAACAAAACGCGCGGTTAAACCAACTAAACGACAGGAAAAAAAAGTAAAAACACCGCAACAGCAAACATCCCTCTGATCCTAGAAAGAGTAAATAGGCATCACCTCACCCTCTTCGATATAAACAATGGCTCCGGCTCCGGCTCCGGCTCCGGAGAGTGTATCATAAATCCTGCCAAATGCACCCCCACGCACAGCAGCAGCCCACCCACCCTACTTCAGTCATAAAAAGACGCACAGTACACCTGAGAGGCATGAGTAACTGTGAATTTCCGTCACAGACTTGTAAAAAAAAGCAGAAAAAAACGCGAAAAGTTCTTCTGCAGGTAGGCACAATAAAAGTTGTCAAGTAACAGTCTCAAAGTGCGCCAAAGAATATGCAAAGTAAAAACGAAAAAAACTGAGTTATTCATCGAGAAAAGTGAATATTTTCAAATTCTATCCAACAGGCGTCACAAAATATTAATAAAACATTTTTTTTCTTCCCTTCATACCTTCTCGTCATACTTTCTCTCAGCAGGTGGTTTGAGGAAGGGGTGGGGGATAAAGTTCCCTAAAAGGTTTGTAAATGCTTTTGATTGTAGGGTTGACAAGTGGTATTGTTTAAAGGCGGAGGCGGAGTACTCCATGAATTTAAGGGAACATTGCAGACGACGACGAAGGATCGAAGGTGTTAAAGTTCTGTAAACAAGGTAAGGTGGGTGGGTGGTGTCGTTTTTTTTTTCGAAACTTGTAAAGTTGTTTGAGTATGAATCCACGTTAAAAAGGGAAACCTCTTGAACTATACGAAAATATAATGTCCGTATGAAATAGTGGAGTACAGAATGTGGTACCATTTTCGCAAGATTTATGAGGTCTTACTCCAGAGCAGGCTTTCTAGCTTGATGGCTACAAAAGGAGGGCTTGTCTTGAAGAACCTTTGCCCTAAAGTTTTCGCATTGTTTGCTACCGAAATGGATTGGATTGAATATCATGTTATCGATGAATTCATGTCAATTTGTTTAAGAGAGAAATATGAGAAATATGTTCAAAAAGAAATATATTTTGTTGACAAAAAGATTTGAATTTAGTACACCTTACTCTGCTTCTTAAGAAAAATTGGGCCATCAAGTCCTTCACCTCGTCGAAATCGGCGGGAATGGATAGATTCTTTTATATGATGTTACAAAAATGTGTAGAATCTATTATAAGGCATAGAAAGCGCCCTAAATTGAAATTTCTGAAAGTATTATATCTGTAACAAGGATATTCGCTACAACCTGGGGCAAAGTCCTCAAATTATTGTGTGGCTTTACACCACGATGTTTAGACGATGTTGACACATGGTAATTTGGTTTGGTGGTAAACGCTTTGCAAGGTTATAAAGGTCTAGACTGTGGCTACGATCCTTGATCTCTTCGTAAAAGAGCCTGCTGCTTAAGGCATCTACTTATCTTTTAAGATAGAACTAACTTCCTATTCAGTGAAATAAAAGTTAGGGAAGTGAGCTGACGGTGTTCTACAAGTTCTTGTCTAAGTTTGGTAAGGTTTGTGAATTTTTACTAAGCTCCCCAAGTTGCTTTGCAACCCCTACAAGTCGGATCGTTTATAATAGAATTACACTTCACGGTGCCATTTAAGAAAACGTTCGATCGCCTAAATAGTCCAGTCGCCTCTAGAGTATACAATTTCACGGGCCCATCCTGATACTGAATAAAATAATTTTAGACCAAGTCATGTAGAACACATCTTTGTATGAAGACAAGATCGGTAACGTTAAACCAAATCGTATTTTTGTTAGAAAACAAAAAGCTGTGTAAACATCTTGACAATGTCTGTGAGAAGGTTCTGAAAAGAGTGCGCTGGCATTTTAGGATCATTAAAGGAACTAGATTAAGAAAGAAGGACAAGAAAGCTCAAGAATTTAAGTATTCATGCCAGTATTGGGAATGGAGTCCATTTTCAAAGAAGAAGTTGTCGGACACTAATTTAGAATTCCTTACAGAGGCGAGTAGATACCTCATCACAAAATGAAGATCTGATCTTACATAACAACAAATTTTCAATGTCTTCTCTAAAACTGGAGGGCTTAGCTGTTACGACAAGATAAAGACTTTGCTCTTAAGCTGGGATGACAGACGTTAATTTGTTAAGTAAATGTACTGAGTTTGAGACAACCAAGAGTTAAATCTAATTTAGTTAGCAAGTCTCGAAAGAAGCACTCTAATAAGACACCAGCTGGCAAAAACCTGTCTCAAAGACACATTCCATACTTTGTTTTGTGAGAGTGGTCCGAATATCCGAAAGAACCACAACAGAGGTTACAAGCAAGTATTGTCTACTACAGTCCGGAAAGGATTTGGCATTGGCCATTACTTCTATTCTACCCTCGGCCCCCAGTTCTTGTTAAATTTAATATAAGGCAAGCCTTCGAAGAACCAGCTTATGAGAGATGGAGCGCACTCTCATCCTGCCAATTTTCTCCAAGAAACTCTGGAGAAACAAATCATTACAATTCCAAGCCAAGTCAATTTTGGCGCTTATAAGACCCGACCTAGCCATCCTTATGGGTATTTCAGCTTCCCACAGGCGACTAGACAATGATGACCTCTGCCGAGAGTAAGGGAACATGGAAAGAGGGCTCAGCCTTCGACAAATACCACTACGACAACCTGAGCGAGCTATCAGGAAAGCCACTATCAACTGTCCTGAAATGTATAATATCGAGGTGGCTCGGGGAACTTAGAGATGAACTCCAATGAGAGAAAAAATCTTCCCTACCAACTAGGTCGCAAACTGCACTTCAACTAACAGTCATTTTCAGTGTAAATACTGTACAAAGTTTTGCTTTGGGTAGATATTTTGAGACATACATAGGAGAGCAAGGGCAAACGAAAATACCGAAAAATCTACAAAGGCCATTACTACGTCCTGACGAAACGAAGGACAGTCCACAAAACTCAGACAAAATAGCGCTGAATACGAAACCAACTATAAGAAGTCTTTGAACCGTAAAACCACTTTTGGTAGTTAGTTAGTTCGAGTTAGCTAAGAACTAGATTAATTCAAGCACATAGACTAGATAGCGCGTTAATCGAATCCTGTTCTTAATTCAAGAAGAAGTGGAAGATGTCTAATTTCAAACAACAACTTGCCCATTTAGGGAAAACGAAAACAAGTCAAACTAAATAAGAGAACAAACTTATCCCACCAAACTTTTGAGGTTACACCAAAAACCACAGACGAATGAAAATTCTTAAAAGACCTAGCCATCCCAGTCGAAAGCCCTCCTCCAACTACTGTTTGGCTCTTTTCCTTGACGTAACACGAATGCCAACATAAATTACAAACCCAAGTGCCATTTCAGTTTCTTCTCTTCACAAACTTTGAAAGTTAAATAATAATGTACTGCCCCGCTTGCAGTCTAACATAATCATCATCACCATCAACAGCACAACTCTATTCTTGACACTCATTCGCTCAAAATTCACAAGAAATCCTGACAGCAAAAGACTCCTTGCCACTTTCCGGTGGAAGGTACTCCACTTTTCCGGGCAATTTTTGCCTTCCTTGTTGCTGTGCCACTTTCCTTCTTATTATTATGAATTTCCATCATGCTTTCAAAAGCCCCATGTCCTTTCCTTTCCGCCATAAAGGATATAATTTATGACTCATAATGTTGATGTTAACGCCGGCGTCAGGGCTGCCCGAGAGTAAGAGGGTAGATGGTGGTGGTATTGGTAGAATTTATTTTCGTGTACCAACTCGTAAAAGTTAAAAGTAAAGAAGCTCACTTAAGGACTTGTTTGAGTTCTGACTGGCGTTGTGCTGTTGTTTTGTGGTTTCTTCCACTGTGAGACGCGTCAAGTGTGGGCGAAACAAAATTCAAATATCCAATCTTAAGGAGAGAAAATAAAATTTTACGACCAAAACATGGTGTCCCACCCGCCCGCCGTGTGTTCTTTTTTTATTTTATTAAGTCACAGGGGTAACATTAAGGCCATGTTAACAACAAAACCGATAACCAACAGGTAAAACTCTGTCTCCGGACCCCGAAAATAAAAAGGATTATCGAAAACCCATCATTTACGTTCGCCCCCAAACCCACAGCCGCAACCGAGATACAATCGCAATGTATCTGAGGGTGAAAGAAAAAAACGAAAAGAAGGAGAACAAAATCTTCCTGAACCGGAAAAAACAAATTACCAAAGCACGACGTGGATTTTCTTATCCTCAACCGAGAGCAGGGTGAAAGGACAATGGGCTCTTGTACCGGAAAATCGATTTAGGCCGTGTGGGTACAAATTGATTTAGTTAAATCGTCGACTGGTGTGCTAGTGTTAGACACCTTTGTCGGTCTGTTTCAATTCAATGAATCCTTTCACGGTGAGACGGTGGCATTCACTATCAGCCAAGCAGGATTAATTCTGAGGATGAATGACAGGAACAACTCGATTTTTATCGCCCAAAGCAATTCAGAAGAAGTGAAAAATTAAATTGTAATGGTCTTGGACACTATTTCCATGGAGGGGGGATAGTAAATTGAAAAAAAGGATACTCTACACGTTTCTGTTTGTCTAATGAATAATTTAGCAAAGGACATTTGTAGGACTTACCAGAATGAATCTCGTTCGTTATGGGCTGCTGATGCTGATGGGGTTCTGTTGGCGGGGCTGCAAGAAGAACGGAAAAGGTGGTTCTTTAAATAGATTTGAAATGTTTTTTTGTAAACTTAACCAAACAAGAAAAAGAGAAAAACTTTCGGGATACAAGGGTTGCGGCAAAGGACACCTCATAAAATTTGCACGGAATTTGTGTAATTGAAACGACTTTATGGTGATATGTATAAGAAATGAGTTCGGCAGTTGGACCAGTACGTACCAAGCCTGACTTATGAGGTTTTCTAATAATTTTCAACCCACAGGTGGGTAGGGTAGTCAACTGAGGGTTAGATGCATCAAAGGACTGACCAATGAGTTAGGCAGGAGGACCAGAACGTACCAAGCCTGACTTATCAGATTGTCTAGTAATTTTCAACCCACAGGTGGGTAGGGTAGTCAACTGAGGGTTAGATCCATCAAAGGACTGAACAATGAGTTAAGCAAGAGGACCAGTACGTACCAAGCCTGACTTATCAGGTTTTCTAATAATTTTCAACCCACCGGTGGGTAGTCAGCCGAGGGTTAGATCCATCAAAGGACTGAACAATGAGTTAAGCAAGAGGACCAGTACATACCAAGCCTGACTTATCAGGTTTTCTAAACATTTTCAACCCACGGGTGGGTAGTCAGCTGAGGGTTAGATCCATCAAACGACTAAGCAATGAGTTAGGGAGTAGGACAAGTAAGTACCAAGCCTGTATTATTCGATTTTCTAGTACTTGTTCGTAATGTATAAGTGGGGTTCAAATCTATCAAAAGAGTCTCCCACTTTACACTCATAATCCCCGTAATTGAGAGTTCAAAACTCGCCTCTCCCCCTTCAAAATTTAATATCAATCGCCTGGCAATTTTCTAAACTCTCAGGAATGATATTCTCACCTTTTAACCCCCATTTCGTAAATAGCCCCCGAAAATGTCCTCCCCAGACTGTAAGACCGTCCCCAGCTGTTTTGTTTTCCACGGCATCACTTAAACTTTTTACCTTTGGGAAATTCTATAGCCGCGCACAGGTGTTCGTCTCCGTTTAGAATGTGTCTCTCTCACAATGACATCCTTATCAGGCATCTATTGCGAAGGAGAACTTAGTCCTTTGACTTGGAATGCATTATCGTAGCTTCGTTGTCATTTATTATCAGGCCTAACTGCCTTCAGCGCATTTCGTATTCATTACTTAAAACTCTACGGATGGGGAAATTTTGTTTTTAAACAACAAAAATAAAAAAAGAGTCCTGTTTCTGTGTTTTACAGGACACAGCAAATGACTTTAGTTTTATTTGTCGTAAATTTCCCTCGAGGAGCATAAACTATGGAAGAGAAAAGTTTTTGGTGTTTTCTTCTATTTTTTGGTGCGTTGTTGGACTGCAAATGGGGAAAGTTTTTTTTTTTTGGTTGGAGAAAGTGGAATGGGATTTCAATTTACTTTAAGTTCATAGCAGCCCTTTGCTGTGGAGTGTGAGACCGCCTTGGAGCAAAGTCCCTAAAGGTTCTGTTTGGAGAGCTGTTTTGCATATGTTTGCACAACAAGCAAAATCAGAAGTAAATCGGAAAATTTGTTTGTACGGTAGGCTTGGAGGATGTGCGGGATCACCTAGGGCGGAAAACATGAAAATTTACTTGAAATTTTTGTCGAGAGTAAAAGTTTGGAAAGATATTTGCTCTCTGCCGCAGGCTTCCATTTGGTTTCATATAATGAGAGGATGTTTCAGTGCATCCCTTCGAAAGGACGGATCAAAGGTCGTGCAGGAAGTAGTCCGGATATGTTCTACGTCTTTATGAAAGAGATGTCCTCGGAAAAAACACACCGAGCAAGACTCAATATGGGGAAGACATATGAAATGACCGCAGGATCTAATAAATACTTTTCCAGCTCTGATGCGATGGAAGACTAGATCAGGCAGACCCAACTGATTTAGATACACAGATACATATGAAAGCAAATAAGAAGGTAAACCAGGCGCCAGACTTAATATTAAATCTGAATCCCTTTTTACTAAAAATCGGGCTTAACACGTTGAGTGCCCCACTTGAGACTAATGTGGCTTCACACGAATTTGGGACACCTGTGCAGCGTGAGTCCAGGGTGGTCTCAGAGTATGTAGTTCACAAAAAAAATTCTTGGACTGTGCGACCCGTTTTTCGGATAACACTGTGGCACTCAACGTGTTGACCAACACTACCACTTTTGAAAAGACGAAATGTTTTAAGCTGTTTTCAGATTAATGTCTGCATTTGGGACATGTCTGCCTATCGTGTAAAATACCAATTTTTAATTAAAAATATTGCAAAGAAAATATTGATTACATTACAAGTATCAGCGAATCATATGAACACTATTTTCTCACCATTGTCAAACATACAGACGTAAAGGACATTCGCAGAGTCATTAGAAACTGTCAGATCTGCGAAGCTTATGACATCTGACAATTAATTTGCTGTAAGATGTTGCTATTCCTATTTCACTAACATATTTTGGTTTCGTGATGCTACTACTATTTTCGTTTGAAGTATGATTTTATTCTGTCAAAATGGATAATAATAGGGAAGTGAGTTTAAGGAGAATTTGATTATATGATGGGGGTCTAGACAATCCTGCGTACAAACAATACGATTTTTGTATAGTATTTCGACTTCATCTTCTCTGTTAACCGGCCAAACTCGTCCCGCGTGATCCTTTTATTTCAATTTTATTTAAATTTTGCGCTCTTTCAAACTTTTCAATACAATACGACTCGAAAGAAAAAAAGTTCTATGGTTTGCAATGAGGCTGACAATGTCTTAACATTGGATCTGTAAATATTTCGTAAAAAAATTGTCTACCAACCGGGTAAAGTGACAATTTTTGATCCGACAATATTGTAAGAAAAAGCATTGTCAGACATTTGACAGACCAGTCAAACAATAAGTTGTCAAAAATTGGGAGGGAATCTACCAACTGACAGTTTAAGGTTGTAAGACAGTTTGTCACTGTCAGCTCAGTAGCAGCAATTGATAGCACATTGCTAGACCTGACAATACGAGTATTTGTAAATCTGTCAAACGTCTGAACATAGCTTAACCTATGATCCAATTTATGGTCAGCTATTCTAGAAAAATACCTTTTACAGAATCGATAAATAAATATTCAGCTTGTTCAGATTCGCAACAAACAACAAGCTCTCTTGCGTTTGCTGATTTAACAAAATTTTATGCAAATTTTATAAACAATGAACTTTCGTACCCATTAAAGCAAAAAAAAAAAATCACATGTGCTTGTCCGGAAATTCTCAGAACTCCACACATGCAGCAAATTCCAATTTTGCACTGCATCTGCGAAATTCCTTACTTTCTCAATAAACAAACCATATAAACAGCGATCGCGATCGTTTGGCTTATTTACACGCTACACGATGAGATGAGGTATTCCTCTGACGGTTTTATTGATATTTAGACGCCAATCTACTTGCCCATCGCCCATTGATGGACTCCCCATACACATGTACGCGATTGTTTGGTGGGTATTCTCTGTGTCAGCTGTTTGTCATTCGAGCCCACTTTTCGATTTCGACTAATAGCCACACACTTGTTTGCCATTTAACAATGCGTGGGCAAGTCGGTGACTAAGCCGTGTCTTTCTACGAGTATGGCATCAAATAGCTCACTTTTCGCCTAATAATTGCCAACACATACGGAAGCGATTAGCCTCTGTCAACGAGAGTGAAATGGGGGGAAGACGTCTGCTTGTTTCGCTATAAATGGATCGATTACAATCGGATCCCGAGAAACCGAAAGTGCCTAATGAGATCATGTGTTGTGTAGTCGCGAATTCGTAGGCTGACTCCGGGGAAAGCAAGAGTGGTCGTGTGTGGTTTATTGTCAATTTGAACAAACTCTAATCAGTTTGGTAAGGCATTATCTAGACTTTGCTTTGAGATATTGTGTGCAAATATTTCCAGAAAATTTACTTCAAAATGACGAAACAATGGGGAAGAACCGAACAAATTTATAGGTTCTTTCAACTTTTTTTGATGTTTTATCTAACAGTTGCCGAACGGAATGGTGCATTTTATTATCTATTACTTTATCTATTGCAATGTTTCTCAGGAAATATTCTGTATCACCCATAAGTCATCGGGAAATGAAGAATATTATAAAGAAATCAGATTCATTCGGATTTTCAATAGAGCTTCCTAATTATTTATACTTCAGACATACAATCCAGGATACTGGTCGCATAAGAACACCAAATCATCGGTGAAGTTCCACAAGGGTCGATACTTGGGCCTCTATTCTGTAATTTTGTAAGAGATGTCAAATGGTTATTGCGAATTTCCCTGACATACCATTTCTAATGGACTAACTCGAGGATAAGAGTGATCTGATCGATAGTGGATATGTAAGTAACGAATATCAACTCCTGAGCAACGATTATGTTATATGAAATCTAATGGCAACGTCACACTGGAGTAGCAAGGAAAAGTCTAGTACACATCAAAGAAAGGTTGTTGAGTCAGTAGACTTTAGAACGTGCCATAAGGTTTCAAATTAATATTGCAACAAGTAACATTGGCTAGTAAGTTATAAATTTGTTGTATCTTGGTTGCAATACACAAATATACGATAAAGTATTTGACATTTATTATTGACACGTTATCCCGTACGTATGATAGCTACTTTCACTAGAAAATTGACGAGTACCATGATTAAACAGACAATGTACTTACATGTGTATACTTGTGCATTTGACATACTGGCAGTAATGAGACAGTTTGCTTTGTATTACGATGAACTGACATTTAAAAGGTGCGATAAGGTGGGATAATTCTTTCATATAATAAAGAATATTTCAAACATGTTAGGAAACGCATCATGTAACAAAACCTAAACACGACCGAAATAGCAAGTACAGGGTGGGCCAAATACAAGTTTCCTTTTGAAAATCCAATGGGATGAATAAAATTAAATTTTTTCCAAACCAAATATGAATGAGACCCTGAATGTATCTCATTGCTGGACGAAAAAGAAAATTTAAGCTAAAGGGTCAGTTCATTGGATGTAAGGTGCTTTTGACAGATCTGAAGAAATTTGTTTAAAAAAAAACATCTCGTATGTTTTGTCACTGAAGAGAAATATTGAACTCTTTCGTTTCAACTGTTTTTTAGGAGCTTTTTGTGTTGGACTAAAATCAGTAAAAATTCGTACGAATTTTCAGGCAACCACCATCGTAAACGAGGTTAAAATTAGATACGTCATTCGAATCGAAGCAAAAGAGAGACCATGAGATGTGCTTGTATACGGATGTTTCTAATCAAAGTTAAGCTCAAGGTTCAAGAATCAAAAATTTCCAAGCAATTTCTTCGAATGCCCATGTTGTCAAGGACAGACTAATGTATACTAGAATGGAGCAGATATTGGCGCCAGAGAAAGACTCGGAAAAGCAAGCACTCGGAAAAACAGCACTCTAAACTAAAGTTCACACTCACAAAATGTTCATCATTTTTTGAATCATTTCTAAAAGGCTTAGACAGCGCCGTTGCTGTTGCTAAAACTGAATGGGGTTATTAGTTCTTAAGAACTTGAATTGGGTATGTGATATGTGGTATCACAATCAATCTCTTATTATCTAAGTGTTACCTTATTCATGTACAGAGAGAACCCTAAACAAAGCTTCAAATTAGCCAACTGCGAGCACTTAAACATAATATATTCTGAAGATATAGGTATGTATATAGCCAAGACTTAGTTAGACTTTGCTATAAATTCGAATAATAAGACCAGAAATCAACCTTTGCCAAGCTCTGCCCTGAACACGTCCCTATTGAACAACGAGGAACTTAGAGCAACCGTTATTCTGACAGATATTGAACACAGAGTAATGTCAAAGCCCTTTATAAAGTACTTTTAAGGGATGACCAATAGTCTAGACATGTTTTCAGAACACTCGGCTTGCATATTCAAGGA
Source organism: Xylota segnis (assembly GCA_963583995.1). NCBI lineage: Eukaryota > Metazoa > Arthropoda > Insecta > Diptera > Syrphidae > Xylota > Xylota segnis. The sequence continues at coordinate 61,545,180 of OY757237.1, forward strand.
AACTTAAACAGCCTTATGTAGAATTATGCGTAATAGGAGAGTCAGTGATGTGAGATGACTTTTGGTAGGCAGGTGTCGGTCTGGCGGGTACCTTGAGAGCATATTTCCCTCAGGCAATAAGTACGAAAAGTAATTTCTGACATATGGTGACGACGAAGGTATAACACTAGATAGGCTTAAAGAATAGAGGAGGCAAGTTTAAAAATAAGCACGGGCGAGGAAAGCAAAAAGGTCAACTGATGGAAACTGTAGAGATTAAAGCAAAGCAAAATATTCGTAAAAACTTCTACAAAAAATTACTTATCTTCCTTCAACAGTCTAGATTGGCAACTGCGAAAGAAAAGACTGTTTTAATAGAGTCATAACAGCTGACTCTAGTGTCATTCCATATGTCTGTGACAAATGTTTCTTTAATTTCATAGATAATATGACACCATAGCACTTCGTGTTGTATTATAATTGGGCTATAGACTCCGAACGTTGAACAAAACATTGATCTTGTTTCACAGTTTTCGAAGACAAACTCAAAGTCAATGATTTTGAATGCACTGACCGCACAAACAGGAAGACACAATTGACGTACACCACACATCAACTCAAATGTCCAACTAGACGAGACATTTAAATCAATTTTGCTGATTGGCAACATAGAAACAACATGATTGACTGCTACCCGATAAGACCAAGGTAAGGGTTGTGATCTCCATCACAGCCCCGATTATGACTGCTAACTCGATGATGAAGAAAAAAAACCACCTTTCCAACACTTATCACTGCCCCCATCAGCCTTGGGGTGTTGCATTCGCAACATAAATGCGAATATAATTATTTTCACTAGCTCCGCGTGGCAAGTCTTCAAATCCTAATCTCGTTAATCCCAAACTGTCCCATTTTTTTGGCATTCGAATGCAGTTTTCCCATACAAACCACAGCCTACACTCGCGCACCGCCCATGTGTCCAGAGTCCAGTTTTCGTATCTCCATATCGCATGGATATATCAGCTGACAAATAGCCCACATGGTTTTTTTCCACCACACTTCCACGCCAAAAAGTGCATTTCATGTTTGCAGCGCTGTCATGGCCCAAACGAACCTGCATCTTGTTAGGTGTCACTTTCATCCAGAGAAAGTTCTAAAATTAGTTAAGGCACAAAGCCTAGAAGCTGCCTTTTCCATAGAATTGCATAATTCGCCGCCACTCCTGGGGGGACACACTGTGCTGGGAGACGGTGATTTTTCTATGCCGCCGCCCCATTGCACAAGTAAGTGACTTAACTGATTGTTTCCGGTTGCAGATGAATGAGTGTTTCGCCTGGCAGCGCACAGACGAGGTGCAACAACTCCACTCAACTGGGACTCCGCGCGCGCGCGTGCGCACTCCTCTAAATGGGAACCAATTTGACACGAAAGTTAGTTGTTTGCTAGATACGAGTTTATTAAACCAGGACGGACAAATAGACAGACTGACAGCCTGACAGATAGACAGCCAGTCCGACTGACAGACGTTCTGGCTTGCAGCATGAGGATTTCGGCGGATTCATGGATTCGAATTCGGATTCGGATTCGGATCTGCATCTGACTAACTGATTCGTTGGTATGGAGATCACGTCGAGATCTTGCACCGATTTGCGTGTGTGGTGCCAGCAACGCTGGAGTGGGCTGCACTCCACGTTCGCCGGCAATGTGGTTTGGCTAATAAAAATGTCTAATTCACCCGGCGGTGGTATACACCAGTGATGCTGGAGGAGGACGAGCAGACGTCATTTGAATACGTATTGTGGGTAATTGTCGGGACCCTCTGTGTTGTTATTCTGACGAATGTCAACCGTTTTGTGAGACGAATCTGACATGAATGGGATGGCACACCGCTGCTGGTGGGTTTCGTACGAAGTGACATTTAATGTGTTGTTGATTACCATCTAAGGAGTGTGTGTGTGTGCCTGCTGAAGAGTGGTGTGAACAAGTCAATGAACGCATTATGTTGGTAAGTGATGGAATGCGGAACGGTTTTTCAGGAGATCCAAGGATATGGTTTGATAAATGGCAAATGGGCGGTGTCAAGGTGATTTATGATAATTGCGGACTTCAATTGACCTATTTCGCAAAAAAATCGTTTGTAACTGAAGAAACAAATGGAAGCTGATGGTTTGTTAATCGCGAAAGGGTGTTGCAGGTGCAGTAGCTCTGAAGGCTTTGAATGCTCCTTAGTAACCCCGAATTAGAAGGTCAAAGCAGATTGTTAAAGCTGTACCATTACCTGAAGCCTTGTATGGGTTGATATGCCAAATTATTGTATATTTATCAAAATGGACTCCACCATCTCTGTCCAGAGTACAGATGATAAAGAACACCATCCTCCTGCATATGTTTTCAATTTCAATGGAGCCATTTGCCACACAAGTGGAAACAAAGTACAGAATCATGATGTTTTCTTGTTTCACTTGTCAAACCCACTTTTGTGGGCAAAAAGTTTAGTAAAATAAAGGTGAAAGAAGAAAAACCGAGTTTAAAAATCTCTTTGAGCCACGATTAGAGCAATACCTTAGATTCCAATAATCGGCCCCAGTAACAACATAGAATTATAGTTAAGGACTACTCTAAGAATAATCTGACTTACTGGCCGACAGCTTTGAACCGACTGGGGCAAGTTGTTATATTTAGGAACAATATGTGGCTTCAACAAGATATAAAACAGAGTATCTGCTGGTTTTTGCTAGACAGTGGAGTAAATGTAACGAGGTCTGATTGGATTACTTGGACTAGTTAACAACCATCTTACTCCAAGTTAGTTCAACCAAACATTGTCGTAGAATTAAGCAAAGGTGAACTACTTGCAATTACTTCAGTCAAAACGTACATACATTCTCAGATCTTCTTAACGCGGAACAGAACAAATCTACATTTGCCAGCGATTCTCTTTTATGGTATACAGATGAATTAAAAACAAATGAGCAGTCGGAATTGAGTATATGGTCTTAATTTTACAACGTTCATCTACACAAGCATGCATCAGGGTATCACCGTATTTCAAGTCTTTGTCGTAGAACTAAGTCTCAGAGATTGACACCCAAAGATCTCTTGGTTTTGTCACTAATTTAGGAATCATGAGCGAGCTCTGAATGAACGAAATCACAATAGACCCACCAGTGGCCGCAGTGATATGGTGAAGTGCTCCCAATTCCCCTGATTAATACCAAAGTACCCACAGCAAGACTTGAAACCGACAAACCCGCAGTCCCAAATACCCTATTAACCCACATCACATAAGACACAATTTTGTATTAACTGGTTATAAGGTTATCCTAGCATACAGTCAGAAGCTGATCGTGAAAAAAAAAAAAAAGAAAACTAGGAATAGTTATAACTCGAAGAAGAAGGAGATTGAATGGAGTAAGACACTTGGCAACAGCAAGTACTCTGATAGACTTGCATTCTAAGACATTCGTTATCCCTGTAGTTTGATGCAGATTTTTGTAAAGTCTTCGGATGAAAATTATCGTTAAAAGAGACAAAAACAAAAACTTTTCCAAAAATTTATAGTCTTATTGAGGCATATAAGCGCTAACGATGGTCAGAAGAAGATCTCGAAGATCTTTGGATGGAATAAGGTCCTTTGCTGGAACGGGCTCGGAGGATGCAATGCAATTGTCAATAACTGCATCCGTGTTTTCCCCCTTGAAAGGTTATTCTAGATTGACACTTGTTTCTCATGGAGCACTGTAACAAACTGGGAAGCACTGTCAAAATTACATCAAAACTTAAAAAAAGAACTCGAAAACGTTTTTGAGTATTAATGCAATTTGAAAGTGATCTCACGTATTTTACGTTAAGTGTCACTTTGTAGCTTTTAAATATTTCAAATTGGTAAGTAAGTATCGCTCAGCAACAGATGGTAACCTCAAACCCTTCGCTAATAACTTAAAACGCCACTTTGTAGACCATTTGAAGGCCATAAAATCGAATACCCCAAACTCTTTCATCGAAAAAAAGTTATAGCCTCTCCTTACAAGCTATAACCGAATTGAATTCATAACCAACGATGAAATTCAAAGAAAAAACTGCACTTTACGTCTTACCATCGCATAAAGGAAGACATTACAGGTTGACAGTCAAAAATTGGGCCATTACCTCGCCACAGCCATTTGGAATTTAAAAAAGCATAAAAATTCGAATAAAAAACTCCACACCACCCCCACAGTGCACAGTGCTTGGTATTGTCCTTTGGGCAACAACCTGCGACAACTGCAGAGACATATTTATGTCCGTTTGGCCATAATTTTCTTCCGTCCTGTGCTCGTATGCTTACCCAGTGTGTGCTGCAAAAGATAACACCTCACCGAAAGGACATCATACGGCACCACACACCGTCGTCGCCGGATGGCCATTTAAATTAATGACCAAAATTAATATATGAGCTCCATAAATTATTCCTAATTGCAATTTAGTTTGTCAGGATACCATTTGGTCGGGGAATGCAACCGAGGACGGTGGTGGGCTCGAAGTTCTCCTCAAAAGCCATTTCGCACACAATTGCTCAGCGAACCAAAAAAAAAGGAGGCAAATCTCAACACAGCTACAAAACTGAACTACAGCCAGATGCAAATTTTATCGATCGATTAATTACAATTTATTTACACAAAAATTACCCATAAAAGTGTCAAGATGAATTGATTCTGAGTCGTTTCACGCCTCCGGGGTTCCGCCGTCCGCCGTCCACCGTTCGGTGAGACTCGACATTTTCTGTTCATAGTACATATGTACGGATGTTTATGTTTCTGCTTTTTGTTCGTGTGTTACGATTAATTCCATGTGATCAGGGAATGATAGGCTGTTGTCGGAGTGTTGCAGAAGCTGAAGTAAAGCTCACAAAAAGAGTGTAAACAACCTGCAGCCAGTCCATCGTTCAGACAGGGGTCGGCAATCTTTCAAACTTTTCAAAAAATAGTATCTAGAGAACACAAAGAACGTAAGCAACGTGTACGAGCTATGAAGCCTCATGCAGTTAAAGGTTTTGTTGACGAAATATCGGTAAGAGTGTCCTAAATGGTCCTAAATTTCTGAAAACTCGTGTATCTAAACCTAAGGTACTACCAACTCTTTCTGTTTTAGATGAACAACCTTACATTTCGAGTTAAGTTTGCACCCCACATACCTTTTATCATAGAAAAGCTTGTAGTTCAGAAAGCTTGTACCAAACACAATAGAATTATTAGATGTCATGGTATGACGATATGTAGGTTTTCTACATTAATTTGATTTAGCGCCATCTAAGCGTCTGCATACCACTAGCAGACACTTGGTTTGTGTCTACGATGACAGTTACATAATAGTACGATTTCTTAGACCACTGTTGATCCAACTTTTCAGTGTTTTTGGAGGATTTCCAAAATTTCAACAGAAAAACAGGACACAACAACTCTAATAGAGCGACAGAGTGCATATTCGAAGCAGTTGAGTTGCCATTGCTTGGGTTTTGTATTGGATGTAAAGCATACTTCAGACACCTGCCACTCATCCTACTTCTCAAAATTTGGGTTAAGTCCTTACAAAGTCTAAATGACATGTATTTAGAATTTCTAAGGACATGGAATCGTTTTTTTTTTATAAAAATCACGGTACGCCAGTTGACTTTCATGAAGTGTGCAACCACTGACTCTTTACACGATCGTTCCACAGCATTGCCCCCAGTGCGTTCAATCACATATAATTGAACCTGGCATGGTACACAGAAACCCATTGCGCAATGTGCACTCTCGCTGCTGCCACTACTACCGCCGCCGCCACAACTGCTGTCTGACCGCAGAGATCGACACCAATTTCAATAGCACACCACGTACACCACAGGCCGTGCCATATCCTTCGGATATATGTCTTCCAAGTGGCTGCTTGGCTGTTTGGCTGTTGTTTGGGCCAACACCATTCACAACACCAAACCAGCCACTTACAGCACGCAAATCAATTCAAGTGAATTGTATTAGACTCTATTAGCCCCTAAAAAAAACACCAAAACCACCGCACACAATCGATCTGGATTAATCAAATTAAGTGGCGAATATATATTTTCGATTTTGGGGGAGATTTCGCCCGGCCAATTGCAAATTGGAAGATCGATCGATCGGATCGACCGACCATGGCGTGGTGCAGGTTGTTTGAGGTTTGATTTAGTTTCTTGACACGTCCACCGTGGAAATTGATAAATTAGTGTTTATATGCAGTGTCGCCTGATAACCGTAAATTTATTATCCTTTATCTTGGATATACGACCAGCCGATCGTAATTAAGTAATTGAGCGTTCGGGAGGTGGCATTCGGGAGAGTGCTGCCCAGTGGTCCAGTGCTCGATATTAATTGAGCGATCATATTTCGTAAGCCGGCGCAATCAATTTGCCTCCACATCATTTATATGGGTGAATAATTTGTTCGACAATGATTGAGGGAGATAAATTCATATTCGGCGGTTACGCCGTGCCCGGGTGAAATAAATTACTTTGCTGTGTGACATTGGGTGACAGCTTGACGCATGTTTATAAACATTTCCTTGAAAATGCGTGTGTTGCGTAAACTTGTCAAGGCTTTCAAAATGATTTAAGATCTGCGTATATAGGCTTCCTCGTTGAAATTGGTTTTAATTAGTCTCATTGACGTTTCAGCAAAAGGGGGAGATTTTTATCGGAAAATGAACGTTGGTCTGCTTAGATGAAGTCTACAGGACTATAGTAGATGTTATGAGTTGATGAATCTCACCAACCTAAAATTGTTGTGATCTTCTAAAGCACACTTTGAAAAAGGCGATGGCAATAGAACGTGTCTAAACATCTGATTTAAATGACTGATAAAAAATGGTTAGTTGGTAAGTGCAGTAGTCACACACTCACTGTTGACGATTCCAACAAACTGATCTTAATCATGAACTTTCCTTAGGTCCCCTTCTTTACATCTGGAGGGATCATCGTTTATTCCGATGAGAACTCGAAAGCAAAGGCTAAAGGTCTTAAAATTTAATAGACAGCCTGTTATGTTGTTTGCAAGTACGTAGGCCTTACATATTACAGCTCCAAGTTAAGATCATGCGGTGTGCCAAATAGAGAATAAGAATGGCGAAAAGTATAGTCTCCCTCATACTACTTCTAAAAACAGAGTTAGACTATAAAAACAGGGTGCAATACCTCCAGTGTCAGTTGATTGACTAAAATCCAAGTATTTTGGGTTAACAAATTGTTCAAGGACCTGCCTGCAGTTAAGCTGGATACAACGCCCAACTTCGCCCAATAAAATGTATCAAGTACAAGGCGCTTCTACTTGAGAAAATACAGAACAGTTACTATCCATTTGGAACGGATGGTATAATAAGGTATTTCTTAGTGTTGGCCATACTAAAATGGGCGTGTCAGCCTCCATTTTTTATAGTATTACTACGATAGCTTTGAATGTTTGAAGGTTTGCATGCAAAATGTAATCAAAATCGGTTTTTCAATGAAAATGCCTTCAAAAATTGGGCGTGGCTATAGGCAATGTAGAGAATTTGAATACCTAAATATTTAGTCTTAATAATTTGTGGTCAAATAATTGGGATTGAAAACTGCCTACATCATCAAAGGAATCACAAAAGATGTACCAAGCCCAGGACCAGGCAGGTTTGGCTGAAGAATGTTTCGAAGTATGGCTGTGCTGCAGTGAAAGTCAAAAGAGTGTTTTATATTGTTAGCTGAACGAACCATTCCAGACAAGTGTGCGTTATAACCAAAGCTGAGACAAAAAAGGCGAATAGACCTAAAACTATACAGAAGGCATTTTCGCGACATTTTTTGAGAAACTGAAGTTTGGCTAGATCTAAGCGGTCAGAGTAGGAATGCGAATTGAAACTATTAACCCAAGGCAGGCCGTGAAGGGTGAAAGGAATAACCCTGCTTGGACGGCTTCAATACATCGGACAGTATAGTGAGGATCAAGCTTTGCTAGAGTATTCGAGGATAGATCTGATAAAGGTGATATAAAGTGATTTGGTAATATAGGTGTCTGAAAGCTCCATACGCCAACGTCTCATAAAACCAAGCGCAGAATTGGCTCTACTTAATATGTTTTCAATATATTGGGACGAAAGTTAAGAGAACGTAGTACAGTTGAAATAGCCCTATGAAGGAACTTAGCGTTGCTCCTTAAAAAAAGACGAAAAAGGCTTTAACTCTGCGAGTTAATCTAAGTTCTTCACACAGCAAGGGGTACATACAGGCGTGTAAATGAAGATGAAATGAGTCTGGGACACATATTCATTCAGGATCCACTGAGTAGATTTCAGGGCCATTGGCAGCAAAGTCATATTGATTCCAAATCTGGGCGGACGTGGGAAAGAATCCAACGATGAGTGATCAGTTTAATCAACTCTAAACCAGATGTAAAATATGAATCGATCATAATATATGCGAAAGCAGTAGAAAACATTTTCCAAATGACACAATCAAGTCAGTTAGTCACCAAAAAGAAGAACTCTTTCCTATCCCTCTTCTTAACCTTGACCTTAACAAATGTCGCTGTAACCAAACAAATCACCAACACATTTCGTAAGTAATGACAGCACTTTTTCAGTGGTAAATGCCCAAAGGAACCCAAATAATCCGCAGACAAAATGCGAAAGCACACATCCTACGAATCTCTTTCCAAACACTATCACACCTACTCATTCCACAGGCAGTCATCCGAAAAGATTAAAAAAAAGACCGAATCCCCAAACAACATAAATCTCGATCCCACTTCCGCCTAAGAAATCCTCTGCAAAAAAACCCACCTAAACACCCACCTCTTGACCTCTGGTCAGCAGTGCGTATGCGTGTTATTACGTACACACATGCCATTTGGACCCTGGCAGCCACAAAACGCCTTCTATGACAAAAATTTTATTCACTTCACAGTGATTTGTTAAATTTACCTGAAATTGAAACACAACAAATTCCAGGACACTGCATAACAACAACAAAAACAAAAACCAAAACAATTACCAACAGTTGCAGAATAAGGACCTCGCAGGAGCAAGGCAGGAAGGAAGAAGGAATGAAAAAAATCAGTTTTGATTTATTGCCAGCAATTAATTTCCAGGACAACGGCATAGAGTGTCCTCTGGTTCTTTGTTTTTTCACTCCTGTGGGTGCCACAAAACGGTGTACGGCTTCGATGACAGACCCATTGTGCGTGTCTTGTATCTTGTGTGGCGTACAGTATGTGGTGTCGGTTTGGTTGCTTTTTATGATTTATATCGGTTTCATTAAATGTTTTTATCAAGACCACTCTGCGGGGGTGTGTGGGGGCCAAGAAGAAAGTCATTCCGGACCATTGAATGCGACAGAAAACGGTGATATGTGGGCTTCCAGGGGAATTCTCATATTCGAGGGTTCTTTGCCGCCCGTCCGCCGCCGTGGGGAGCTTATGGCTTCCGAGCTGACATTTTAACTACCCGAAGAGAATCCTGATGGTACTTGTGGTGGGCGAAGAAATGCACATAAATTTACACACACACGTATACACACCGAATGGACGTGGACACAAAAATAATTAGCAGGGGAGGGAGTGCTAAAAGTATTTGTGGGAGTTGAGGAGAATTTGTCCCAACGATGTTGCAAGGATTTGGGGATAATATGGGCGATTAGGAGCGGGATGTGGTATTTACATTAAAATTTTTGTGGCGAGTTAAGTTTGTTTTATGGAAATCTTCAAAGTTTTAAGTTCTAATTTATAGCCTCTTTAGGTATTAAGGAAGCGTACATAGATGTACGTTGATTCTGGTGCCCGTTTTTATCGATACTTTGGTAAACTACATATAATAAAAATTCTAGATCGGGAGAGGGATTGCTACATCAACTCTTAACCCAACTTATTGTGAGAAATCTCATTCTCGGGCTAGCTATTGGTTAGATTCAAGGATATAATATGATTCACTGAAGACCATAGAATATATGTATGTAAATCGCTTTTTACTCAGCATCTCTACCATATAAGGATCTTAAAATGGCAAAGAGAGAAACAATTGCCAAATATGTGTTTATTGAGCTGAAAGCTACACACGGCTCAACACACTCCTAAGTGCCACAATAGAAATTGCGTATGAACTGCGTTCTCCAGAAAAAAAAGTAAAGCGGGCAATCGTTTCAGAAAATTCCAACCGAAAATAGTCGCATAGACTATCACATTCAACACATTGGCTGCCACGTTGTACGTTTACGTATGACGCCTAATACTTCCTCCTTGAAGGTGTTTCAGATCCTGTGGCTTCTGTTGAATAATTTGTTATAGGCCCAAGGGTGACTTTTGAAGATCAAGTATCACTATACTCACAGTTTGTACTCAAAGACACAAAAGCTTTCTGGGACTCAAAACGCTAAAATGACTTGACAGTCAATGTGTCTAGAAAGGATATTTGGTTAAAAGGCTTTTACATACAGATAGATCCCGAAGTACAAAATTTGTGTAGGTAGCTAATGTTCGTATCCGTTTCACAATGTTACCCCAATTAGATGAAAACTATGGCTCAGCTCTGACACAATGGATTGGTTTCCTCGCTGAACACTTAACTAATCCAAATGAAGTTGAATTCTTTCGGAATACATTGAAACAATGAACTTATTCAAAATAGACTTATAAGATGACTTTATTTTATAGAGAACTCCAGAGTCGGAGGTGGTTGTGCGTCCTCCAAATATCATGAGATAAATACTTCTTTAGGTATCCCTAATACCTTTAGCATACTCTAGGCTTCAGGATATTTAAGAGTCTATTAAAGAGGTCTTACCGTAGCTTAAGTACAAAGAAATACAATCTCTAAGCCAGCGACGCTTTAGAGGGTCTCTTGGTTCTTGCGGAAAAGGTTGAATACTTTACCTAGGAGATAGGATACTGTATGACGGTATTATTAATATGCTAGTTATTTGGTCATTTCAAAAAGGTCGCAGTTTATACATAAAACAAACACTCCTCTCTCCAACTTTGTCCTTACGAGATCCCTGGATAGAAGAAAGAAACTCTACAACCTAGCAAGTGTCAGGTGGACATAGCAAAGCCAAATGTCTACTATCTAGTCAAATCATTTATTTAAGAGAATAAGAATACATCTCTTCAAAACTTACAAATGTAGCAGTCTAGCTCAGGCGTGCACAAGGACCCACACCACACTTTAAAAGTCTTTTAGTTCCTGAGCCAGATTTCCACGGAGTACTGTGAAAAAGTTCATAGAAAACGTCGGCATAACCAGTGAAGGTGGTTCAAGACTCACATGGGAATTGTTGTCTGAAGATTGAACGTTATAAAAAGTGTAACAAAAACTGAAAATATCAGGTTTTCGAGTGTTCCTGACAGTACAAAAGAAGAGAACGGTTCTGATGATAAAAATACATAGTTCAGGGAAAACTTGAAGATTCAGCCCAGCCCCAGTCCAACCTTCTTTAAAGGGAGCGATGGGATACAAATAGTTAAATAGCCTTTGAGGAGATTTTAGAACTAATTGTGGAATTAGATTTCTTGAGAAGCCGCGCAGTGATAAATGACACCAAATAGAACAACTTCCAACTTGGTTCATATCAGAAATGTTCAACTAGCCTGAATGCTATAGTTGTTAGATCTGTTAACACTTTACTTTAGCTGAATTAAAACATTTAAGGGCGTCGAGACCTAAAGAACTGAGGACTGCAAAGGAATGACAAGGCGAACACCCAAGTTGAAGCAAACAACTTGTCAGAAGCTGTATCCCAAACCGGGGTAATGCCAATATACACTTTTTAAAAAGTTAAATTCGCTCTTAAACAGGTCGAAGACCACGTTAGCAATATTTCACGAAACTGGCAGGGAGATTACACTGAAAAGAAGAAGAAGAAGAAGAAAATTTATGACTTTTGGACGAACAGAAGCGAAGTTATTGCTCCTAAATTGCCAGTAAGTTTGTGCCATATCTGTACAAAAATAAGCATCGAACAAAGAGCTGATATTGAGTTTTGTTTTAAACTTGGTAAGACGTTTACCAAAACCTTATAACTGATAAACCAAGTTTATGGCAGAGCTCATGAGTGATATACGCTGTTTAAAAACGGTCGTGAGAACAACAATGATAAACAACATTTAGCCAACCGAAATCGATTATCACCCCAGAGTCGGTCGAAATTGAGTGTGAAATCGTCAAATATTAGTTAAAACCTTCAGTGAAATTCATGGAATTGAAATAGACTATCTCAAACACATCAAATAATCGAATTTTGACCGAAAATTTGTGCTAACGGGAAGTGTGTGGACGGTGCCTTCTAAAGAAAGTAATATTGGTTTTCTACTATCAACAAAGCCTCGTATTTGCCTATTTTGGTGCCGTGGGATTTTATTTTTTCGGAAAAATGCATTTTGCGATGGAAGAAAAGTCATTTCTGACAAAGAAGCTGTCAAAAAACTTCAACGTGAAGGATATCCCGATCAACACTCAAACCGTGCAAGTCGGTGTACTGACTCAACCAAAGATTATTTTGAACAAAATGAATCGGTTTTGCCAAAAACACTTTTTTCTGTTCTAATTTTTAAAAAGTCCAGTTTAGCTTAGACAGCACCATGCATCCTGGGCTTAAAGGGCTAAGTAGAATACTCTTACTTTTCGGATTGGAATGTGGAATGAAACCTACAATTTCGCCTTGGTGCGTGCCGCCACATGATGTCTTAAGCAAATCAAACCAACCGTTTAAACTGCACTCTAAGACAGACAGTCACGTGAAAGTAATAAGTAAAAAGTGTATTCGAAAGGACTGACTGCATGTCCCTATGTTTCTCCAAATTCCCAGACAAACTCAAGTGATGGAATGAACAACTTCTAGCTGATTTCAACGTTTACACGTTGCTCCTACCCAATACCACCCTGCAACTCATAGTTACTCATTTATTCTCTAAATTGTCAAATTCAAATTTCCTGCGGACTCTCCTTTCAACGGAAACATGCCAACACCATCAATTCACATTAAACAATGATTCTCACCCCATTGCCATTGGAGGACAGTATCTATGTCACTTCTCAAGTCATTTCCATAACAAGTAGCTGCCGCTTTCGCTCTTGATCAATTATTCACTTGCGAGTGTTTTCGGTCTCATAAACGTCAAAGAAAATTACTCCAAATCGACATTAATTCTCCCCGTCAGCCGGACGTGGTCTTTAATCATACAGTTCACCCAGATCCAGAAGCAGGTTCTAACTAGTATATCGTTGAGATAACTAATTGATTTAGTAGGTAACTGTGTGTAACACAGTTAAAAAGGACACAGGAAGTACTACATATATTGTGCAACTGTCACACTTTCAAGTGTCCGCCTTATAGGAGTTGCAATTAAAATGAGCAGCTCAAGCCTACCTATACATTCAAGTTCCCTTAAGCTGCCACTTTTGCCTGACATGTCGATTTTGTTGGTTTTTAGGTAATCACCTCGCATTAATCCGAAAATAATCGTTTTTAATCTTTCAGCAGGCATCAGGCGAATGTGGCAAAACGCCGAATTTATGACGTCCATTAAAGCCGGCAGCATGATTGGCGGATAATTGTCGGCCATTAACTTTTTGTTTCCCGTTTTCGGTGCATGTTTTTGATGGCTTTTGTGAAGCTATTTACATTCGCTTGATTAAGTTATTAGCAAGGAATAGTAGATGAGGCTCGTCAGCTGTGCATGCTTATTAGCTGCGGATTTTAGAGGGCTTTTAGATGCACACAGGTACCAATTAATGGGTACTCCTAAACATCCCGCATTAAGCTATAGTCCGAAATGGATGAATGGTGATGTAATGCAATATAAAGGCTGCTGAAACAATATTAGGCTGACCCGACACGGGCTCATCAACAAGCTTAAAATGAGGCTCAAGACGAATACGCGTGCATGCATACCAGGAGCAGTTATAGTCTTCACGAAAATGGTAAAATACTTATTTAAAACTCCGCCTCTAAGCTAAGTATAAAGAAAGGGCTAAGCAATGTATGCCAGCAACAACCGTGCTAAAAGCTGAGGGAACAGGGACACAAAAAATGTGGGACCAGAACAACGTAACCACCTTGATTCTTTGATTCAACTATTAAGTGGAACCTCTCAAAAGATCTCTCATTGTCCGACCATAAGGCACATAAGGTTTGACTTTGAGACCACACGAACCCCTCAATAGGTTGTCACGGTGCACTAACTAGAAGCCCTACACAAAGACCCTAAGCTGCGAGTTGCAACTATGCTTTTCATACTATAATCTCTCCTCGCTTGCTGGATGAAGAAACCTCTAAGGATCCCAAGTTACCGCCGCATATGAATTTAGCGGCAAATCCAAAAGTAAAGGTACTATCTAGATGTGCCATGGCGGACTTGAAAACTTAAAAAGGAAGGTTAGAAAGCTGTGCAATAAAACAAAACAAAAGGACCTATTTTACTGCTACAAGGAAATCAAAAAGACTGACATGGAGAACTTTCTGCGAAAGTATTAACGATCTCCCATCAGCTGTTAAGGTTTAAAAAAACCATAACATTGGAATTGGTCTCCTAGAAAAATTTGATGGCAATTTCATACTAAACTGCACCGAAACGTAAGTATTGGTACCTCCTACCCATGAAGTCATTCAACATTTTCCACACAACCACACAAGGGCCATTTCGTATTATTCAATGAGATGGCCCACGAATGGGCCCCACCACCGGAATCGTTTTAGCCAAACTTGGGCTAAAGTTCTCATAAGACCTTATCTGGGCAGAACCTCTCTGGACAGGCTGATCCCTAGAAAAGGTGCAAAGACTGAACTGTGCAGGTATTACGAGTGCAATGCGAACTTGTTCGACTGCTGCACTGGAAATCCTTCTAGACCTCCCACCTCTTTACATAAATGTTATAAAGACTGCGGCAGTGAACGCCATTAAGATTCACTTCCTGTGTATCAACAAAACTTTCAACATAAGTTGAACGTCTTTGGGACATTCTTCTTTTACGTACTAAGCAGAAATTTTCGAAATCTACCTTTATGTCAAAAAGTGTATTGAAACAACGTTCACTGATTTAAAGTCTAAGCTGGTTTCGAACTGTCTTCAAGTCCGGTCATTACTCTCTGAAATATCTCCAAATAGAAACATGCCGACTATGCCTACAGGACACTGAAACTCCCGAACATATGTATATCCAAATCCACAAAACATCTTTGCGGAATTAGCTCGTGGTACTTTTTGAGGCTATTTTAAGCCCAAGTATCTTTAAAAAAAAAGAGTGAAGGTCGAATAAGCACTAAGACTTGAAAAGGAATATGAATTTAGAAGGAATCATCACTTAAGAAAGACAGATTGAGTTACGGGTATTTCATGTTAATTCACATATCTGTTGGCTAGAGGTCCCCCTAGTCAAATGACTCCCAAACGGCAGATTGAGTATTTCTATTTGAATATTCCAACACTGTCAATACAGACAGTGACACTAGTGCTAGTATCAAACTCAAAAATGACTTTTCCTGTATAACAAACTGATATCAAACTGATTAGAGAGCTTAGATAGCACCAGTAAGCAACTTTTTTTAAAAGAATTGGTAATAGTAGACCTAAAATTTATTGGTCTAAAATGGCGCCGAATACGGCGCCGAATCGTCCTTCTTTTTGATTCTCATATTTTATGGGAATCTTTGTGTTCTTTTTCTTAAGATACCTCGACATTGCACTGCACATTGCCTTAAATCTCTCTTCATGTCATCTTTTGTCCTGCTCTTTGAAAAATAGAACATTGCAGGACAAAATCGATTAAAATCCTAAACTCTACTTCTTCTGAGTTTTCTGAAAGAAGCGATTCTAACAGCCCACAAGAAATCAGTTGAAACAGGACACCAGAACTAATAAGGAAAACATACGAAATTCCTTACTTAAGATATCACATTCCCAAAGCATCCAGCCCCATGCCATTGATTAAGTATTTCGTTGACAAGTTCTCCCTCATCCCAGTCCAAGAACATCCCCCATAAATCCCAACCCGAATGTCACCTAATCCGGGATAAACACATAAAATTATTAAAATAAATATGATCCCCTGAGTGGCGCTGTCACAATCTCAATTAATCCACTCAACCGACATGTAATCATCCCCATAAAACTCACCCCCTCAACAGCCATATGCTAATTCCAAAGGATGATTTCATTAATTGCCTCACGTAACAGTTATATGTATACACCGAGACCATCGTCCCGCCCTGCTTCTCTTTCGAAGTATTCGCGCGCGCTAGAACACATATTTAAATGTCCTTGTTGACAATGTTTTGTCATTTCCTCCTACTCCTTCTCCATTCCAAGGATTCCATCCCCCGTCCACATGCGGCAACTATTCCTGTCATCAGGATATTACTTTGTTCATTGTTCGTACTAAAAGTATAATGTAATAAATTGTGTACGAGTTGGAAACCCTTTTTGGGCAATCGTGCGTCATGTTCTTGCTACACTGTTTGTCGTGCTTTTCGCTCTTCGCTCTTCGCTTCAGGGGGCCAAAAAGGACATGGAGTGGAAATTAAACTTCGCGCAACAGACAAGGATGAGTGTGCCGAACAACAACAAAAGAAAAGACAAACTCGAAGACAACAACGGAAACGATTCAAACCCATTAAAGCAGCTACTAGGGAGCTCGGCTAAACTATCAGATTGAAAGAGAGACTACCTTCAAGGACATTCTCATTCGTTCATTGGGGTTAGAGGAAAAGCGGAGCCAGGCACTTTATGACAACTCATAGTTTTATTCGTCCTGTTTTTGGCGTGAACAAACAAAGAGGGGGGCTAAAGTTTTTGGTCTTTGACATGAGGAGCTGTAGGCCGCAGCAGAAAATCTTTGAAACTTTAAGGATATTCCCTTAGGGGTTCAAGAAGGAATTGAAGTGGTTTCTTCTTTTTCCGCTGCTAGAGATATAGAGATACATTCATTAGTAAAAGAAGATTAAGTTCGATACTGTGATTCGATTAAAGGGGTGGTTATGGTTTAATTACCCTGCGAGGATTATGTGTTTAATTAGAAGATACATGATACTCAGAGTAATTGAAGTTAAGTATCAATTCAAAGGTATCAGTTTAACCCTGACTATCAAATGAAGCAGATGGGTGGCTTGGAAAAAAAACAGAAACTTTTCATAATAGCTGGAGCTTGTAGTTGTTAATTCAAGCTGCGATAGAGTCTTGGACAAATATATCAGTTTTACCAATATATTGTACTTTTTTCCATTACGACTAAATGACTATAGTCAGAACAAAACTCCAAACCCGATCAAGGTACATACTTAAGAAAAACAGAGTCGTAGAGGTTGGGGCATCCCATTTGGGCTTTTCAACATTTTGGCTGAACTGCTTCCACTTCGAAAAAGCAGTTCAAGAAGTGACAGTTTTCTAGAGAAATAGTAACCGACGAGGAATTTGTCTTCACCCACCGTTTTCCAGAATTTTAAAGCAAGGTCGTATACCACTATTATTTCTGTTAATGAATATAAGATATGTTATGGTCAAAACTATGTAGATGGAGAAAACGTAAAGTCCAATAGACAGGAGCGTGAAATCCGAGCTCCAGATTCGCAAAAGTAAAAGTCACCATAAAAACCAGTCTACTGTCAAGGAGTACTACTTATAAGCAAACTGTCACCGTAACTCTTAGACTCCGACACTTATATGATAATGGCCAACTCTGTGTAGTTCTGACCACTCTATGTCCAACCACATGAAAACGACTGACGGCTGTCCACAGTGCAGGAACATGTTTTCTGAATTATTGTAGAATTTTAATTCCGAAAAAACTAACTGAAAAATAAAGTATACAGATTTGTTTTTGCTTCACTTTAAGGATCTGGAGTTCAGCTTCCCATGAGAACGGGTGAGAACGAGGTGAGGTAAGTGGCAATATAGTCTGACTTCGCAGGTAAAGATGGGATTTCAATACGATTTGTGAAACTAATTTTGTCACTTATTGTCAACTACCCAAAGAACTCCATTATGATGTCAACTTTTCGCCGGTTTTGGAAAATTACAAAATTTTTACCCGTTGCCCAAAATGCAAGTCATATTCCTCAGGGAGATTTTAAACAAATCAGTATTCTTCCAAAAGTCTTTGAAAAAATGTTAGCAAAACAGATTTTGAACCACTAGTCACACTATCAGTTGTTAAATCCTCACCAGTCTGGGATTCAGAGCTAATCACAGCTGTGAATCACAAAAACAAAACTTTTTTTTGGTTACACCAGTCCTATCGGTGAAACTGATACAAAATCTCTGTTTTAAAGCCAATTCATGAAGAAGTTCCTCAAGAATCAGTTTTGGGACCGATTCTGTTTTGACTGACCTACCACCTCTATGCATTTTTCATCTACATCTGTAGGAAGATGATGTTCAATTTCATTAACAAAAAACTAAGTATTCAGAGAAAAGTAACACTATCATCTGTAGACCTATTTTGTCCCCCATAGGATAACCTTCATTTGCCGCAGTATCATAAAGTAAAGAGCAGCATGGATTTGTCGAATCCGCACTAGAAAGTGGCCAAGAAGTTAATTGTATATGCACAGGCTTCTCCAAGGCTTTTGACCCTACATTTCCACAATATTTAATGTATTTAAACTTAAAGTCTGCCTTAGTATGAGATCTTGCCAAGTCGAGTCTAGAGTTTGCTATCAAATTCATGTACATTCTGGTGTTCCACAGAGAAGTCACTCAGGGCCGATTCTCTTTACTCCTTATAAATGATATCAAATCAAGCCTGAGTGATAATGAAACTTTTGCTGTCAATATGAAAAATCAGAACGATCAGGTCATTATTTTAAACAGCCCCAATGCCAGTATTTGAGATTTTCTAGAAAATCTGTCAGATTAAATATTTTGATTGTAGGCTTGATTTCAAGCCACTTTTCAACAATTGAAATGAACTAATTTCTCTTCTACACCAATTTAACATTTAGTCGTTATCCAATGGATTACCATTGAATCTAAACAAAACAGACTAATGTACTTTCTATTTCTAATGTGATTTTCAATCCTAGCCTCCTACATGAGTTGTGAAATAGCTTATACCAACCAAGCAAGACGAAATTTATGAAATCACCGAGGCCTGCAGGAACTTATTCACTCTGAACAGTAATAATCTTATAGACGTCTGCGTAGACAGCCAGCCATTAAACCCATCGCAACCAATTCTAAATTTAAGAGATCTAAAGAGGAACTCATATCCCCAACTCGAGGCACACTATCACGCTCTGCTGGATTCCGGCACATATAGACCTCCAAGAAAATGAACTAGCTAGGAAAGGTTCAGAATCAAACGACTTTTCTATAGACCACTCGGTCCTAATGCCCATCACTAAAATAACTTTGTATTTCTAGGACATGGCCAACGCAATGTGGACTACACTGACCTCCCCTGCGACTCGAGAGAAATTTGGTCCAAAAAAGACTTACATCACTAAATAGACCCCAGCTATCCGTCCTCACAGGTATCCTCACAGGCCATAACTCAATAGCGGGCTACCATAGAAGCATAAGAAACAGACCACAAGATAGAACACATTTCCCCTGCAAATACCCAGGTCTCAACAGATCCAATTATATTGTCCTCGGAATGACCTTAACGACCTCAGCGTACTAGCTAACATGCCAACTAAGAGACCACCCTTAAATTCATTATAAAAATGGGTTCGTTTTAGAAGGCCCACTCTCCCCATAAAATAATTGGTAGGCTAATAGTCTTGTTCTTTTATTTCAGGTATGCCACACCAGAGAACACAATGGATAGATTGAGATCCATGAATTTCAATGAATATTAAAAATAAACTCCACATTAGTGTTCTAGGCACACCAGCTTGCAGAATTCTGGAGGGGCTACGCATAGCTAGCCTAGTGGCGTGCACAAGTAGAGAGGGATCTCCTCCGAGTTGGACTGCGCAACTGGAAACAATTAGCTTAGAATTGGGCTTATTGGTTGAGAGTCATTATCACCTCAAACTGTAGCACCACCTATGTCCAAACCAAGATCCAAGTTCCATACGTCAATTCTTGAAAAATGTCATCAAACGTCAGACTGAAACTTCTTCTTTTGTTATGAAGCGCACCTCAATTCGCAAAACTTCCAAAAACTCTTGTTTCAAACCAGAAAGAGCCCATTCCACTTAAGACCCCCTTCAGCTTAATCCGCCAGCACTTAAAACCTTCCGTGCAATGCCCACTCGAGATTGGAAATCTCCAAGTCTCGCGAAATTTCTCCACACCCACACAGAGTGCGCCAAGTGACATATGTCACTGTTGCATAAAAATATGTCAAACAAATTAAGTAATCAAAAAATTCACCTCTCCTCTTGCTGGCTTACGCAATGGTCCTTCAAAAAGCAATTTGTTCGGAGACAACGTTCCATTACCAACGACAAGATCACAGCGACTGCAAGTGACGACGCTAACCAGACCAAAGCGCGCAAAAAAAAGGTCAAAATGCCAAACGTCAACACTCATCTCTGTGCGTTGTTTGGGAAACATTTAGCAAGGCGCGGATTCATAACTCACCACGACAGCAGCAGCGGCGACTAAGTGCCATAACAATCATTGTCTTCTCTGTTTATGCAACAGTCAAGTGTAATTTCGGGCACACGTCAGAAACACTTGTCAATTACGTTTCGCCTCCCCGTCCTCCTGACGTTTCTTGTTAGCCAATTAAATTCGAATGAAAATAATTATATGATCCGCGACTGAGCTTTTATCAAAACCTACTTAATAACTGCACACCGAGACAGTCCACAAAACCAAAAAAACCAAAAAAAAAGCGAAAGTGCTATGCTGGAACGAATAGTAAGCTCCCTCTAGACCAATTCCAGACCAGGTCGCGCATATTTTGATTGTATCTACGAGAACTTCACATGGTAATGCATGAATGCCTAACCAACAGCCACTGTCGGCGACGACTGCGACAACGAGCAAGAGTACGAGTACGACGAGGACGAGGACGGCGACTACTGTGTCGGCTACTACGGGCTCTCTACCGAATGCCAATCTGTCAATTAGTGTCAAATGTGGTAGAAATTTGTTTTCCCCACAGGTAGTGGAGTAGACTAACTACTTAACGGGTATTGCGACGTCGACACACCAGTGCGAGGCGCTCGGAGTGTGGATAGATCTTCAAAGTGGCGCATGCAACATTATGGATTACACCTGGAATCTGATCTTTGATTGCTGACTTATGCAAATTAGACTTATGATCGCAGCTTGTTTCCAACGATGTTGATTGGTTGTAATCATAAATTGTTTGCAGACTGCGCAGTGGGGATGGTACGACGTAAGAGTATATGACTGTCAATTGGAAAAAGGAATATGGAGTAACAGGTATCAGGCTGACCTGTCTGTTTTGGATACATATTTATATAACAATCCTTCCTAGTTGATTAGTATGGACGCAGTCGGTATCAGGCCAAACCAAGCTTAAAGCCCTTGTTCCGCACGGCGAATATGACAGAAAATTGTTTATACCTATAGAACCAGTTAGAAGTTGACCTCTGGTCTAAGTTCCAGACAATACCCAGTGAGAAGTCTAACTGGCCATCCACTCATTTAAGGATGAGAACTTGCTCATGGTTTCGTGAGACAACATTTAGAAGCGAAGAGCAGTGTCATGGTACGGAATGAACTCAAAGAAGCCTCTAGACCAACCAAATTATAAGATTGAACCCTTGATAGCAAACAGGTTGGTTCCACCCACAAAGAATCATTGTCTGAAACACTCACTACATTTGTTTTTTTTTTTTTCGCCTTCGAGAAAGGCTTAAGCCGAGATTGATTGGGATCAAGTATTTGACAATCTAACAATTCTGCGAGTCGATCACTGATAATTGTGAGACTTCCAGACTCCGGAAGATGCTGGCCGAAGACCCGGCAGTTCCCAACTTCACCAAGAATGCTGCTGGCTTATGGGCTGAAGGTAGCGAGGAAGTATTTTTAACTATAAGCTTTAGTTGAAACTCAATTTCCAGGCAGCAGACATTTTGCCATAGAGGAGGAGGAGGTAGTAAATCTCGTCACATGATAGAACTTCCATTGGGTTATTGTGCCATTCAAAGAGTCCAGGTCTGAAGGCATTTTGACGACTATGGTTCAGTAAATGTCAGGTACGGGCTTAGAGCAACATTCAGACAACAATAAGTATCAAGTCAAAGTCAAGTAAGAGAATACTAACCCAATAGTCTCTCGTCTAGCCTTCTCAAGACACTAGAGAGGCGTCTAAATATATCTAGTTAATGGAACTGTAATTGGAACTAGTTTTCATTACAAGGAACTGGCATTAGATGCTCTCTTAGGCATAGAAGGCGGATTTGCAAAATGCTCATCTAAAGAGACATCAATTCCACTTTTGGATATATTATGGTTCAATTAGAGAGGAACCCCTCAGAGGAGCCCCTTTTCTGAGTTCTAAGACTACTCATTGATGACATACTAAAGGTACTTGTTAATGTAGGAGTAGGCGTTTCCGGAAGTACGTTACATTCAGAAAAGAATATGTTGGTCAAGGTACAGTCTGAATAAGAAAGACATAAGGTGTCTAAGGCCCTATCAGCTGTCTTATATTATATGGGAATCGCAGGTCCCAGTCAAGAATTGGGATATGCCTTGACCATGTTTCATACGATATGACTCCTCTCTCCTGTGAATGCCAAGGCATAGCTCGGAGTAGACTCAAAATGCTAGGATGGTATTTATTTGACAACATAAAAGAAGATGGGTATCTCCAACTTATTGAAGAAATGGTGTAGTTTTGTTACCGAATGATTCTCTACGGATCGTGATAGACCCTAGTGTCTTCAGAAAAACGTATAACCCTACACTCAACCCTAAATATGACAAACATTTAAAAAGCTATAAGCTAGGCCAGGTTGGGGTGACATGTTAACCCTGGCTCTGGTTTAATAAAGATTAGTGTATGCTGACTGTACAGGATTAAATTTTTTTTTTTAATATCAAACGCGGTCAAGGTCTGGAGGCTTCCCTTATAATGTCAAGACACAGTTCTGGTGGAAGGAAAATAGGGATGAGAAGAACAGAGATAATAATGAACGTTGGTTTTAAATGTTCGTGGATTATAATATGATCCAATTGTTGCAAAATTTAGGAAGGAGTGTCTATATTTGACGATATGTACAAAGATAAGCTTTCAAGGTATATTGAAGAGCATTCAAAGGGTGGATGGTAATCACGAAAAAATTGTGAAAGGGACAGAATGCAACTGACTGTTTGTAGAAACATTCGAGCAGCAATGTAGAAATGAGTCAATAAACTCCACTTTATTTCTGTCTCCTACTAGGTTTAAGGCACTGTACCTGACATGAGTATTGTACTCGAGTTTGGGGCGGTAAATAATGACTAAAGTACTGCATAGTTTGAAAAATTCTTGACGTTTCGTAGTACTTTTAGTGGTGTTTCCTACGCAAGTGCCAGACAAGGCATCTATTGTTACCCCATCTAACAAGATGGAGGAATACTCGCACTGAAATCAACGGGAGCTTCCGCAACTACATTAGCAAATACCTTATTCGAGCTAATTAGATGCATTTGGAGCTATGGCCAGTAAAGATCTTTCGGAAAATTAGTGACGAGGGATCCCTCAAACGATAATCCACATGAAGGCAGTCTATAACGAAGCTATAACCTCTACAAGCCAACATCTGACGAACAAATTTAGAAGTTTTCCAAGGATGAGTAACTTCAGTTTTATTCCAAACCTTTGGCTGAAGGACAATAATCCTTAAAAATGTGCTCTTTGGAACCAAACCCAACAAAGATCCCAAACGAAACATGACAACTGGCAAAACAGACAGGAAACACGAAACACTTGCCAAAGGTAGACAAAACTTTCCTTAATCCTTCGATTGTAACGAATTTCAAAGTGCAGCCAACAAAAAGAAGCACACACCCACAAACATTCGACACGTCTTCAAAGGAATTTTGAACAATTATGAACAACTTTGGCAGAAACTGCAAACTTTCCACACACGTATCCTGCACCACAAGAACTTTTCACGCTCGATTCGCCATCAATAATGCAAGAGAATCGAAATTAAACCGCTCATTGTCCATCCGTCCGTCCGCCCACCAGCAGGACACACGGCCCAACCCCATAAAATTGCAATAAAACTTGAAGTTTTAACATGTCCAACCCCAGTCTGTTGGTTTCTCGTAAAAGTAATTGCTGACCACAAACATTGATGCACATAAAAGATTCAACAGGGAGGATGGCACACAGGTACACAGATGATCCTGGCGTACATGCATATGTACATATGTATGTACAAGTATCTCAAATAAATTTTGCACAAAGAACACACAAAACTCACCCCAATAGTGTTGTCGTTGTCGCTGATGTTGCTGATGTCTGATGATGGCCGGAACTTGTCGTGGTCGCTGCGGTGGTGATAGCAGTCACCATCGATTGGAATGCACCTCGGTTGATGTTGGCGGCGGCGGCGGTGGTGGCGGATGATTGTGCTTCTGCAGGTGCATGTCCAGCGCCTGACCGCAGTCCATTTGGGCGAAGGTTTGAGTTCTGAAACCGATGGTAGTAGAAGTCTTGATTGGGACGATGAGACTGCTGCTGCTGCTGATTGTGAGTCGAGTATTGCTGCTGATAGTAGTAATGGTGATAGCGTTGTTCTGGGACAGGAGACACTGCGACCGTAGACGTTGACACCGATTGCGATGGAATTATTTGCACAGACTGATTGCTTCGGATGAATCCGGAACTAGCACCACCGCTGCCCCCACCGACGGTGGCTGGTGATGATGAATTCGATGATGGTGGTAGGAGACGTGTACTAGGCGATGACCGAAGATCATTTAGCATTATATCCAAGTCGGTGGCCAGTGAGCTGAGGAGCTGAAAAGAGATGAAGAAGATGAGGAGAAAATTAGAAATTTGGCAAAGAACCAAGAACAAATCAATAAATGCATTTGGACACGACTGTGGTTATGTAGAGAAATTCGGGGGAGTATTGGTCGTAATGGTGACATATGCGAACAGGAACAGTGTTTAAGGGCGGATTTGAAACATTATTCTTCCTTTTTAAGATGATAAGCAGAAATGGGAAGAAGGAAAGGTTTAAGCTTTTTAGACTGACGAAGAGCTTTACAGGAGTCCCATTCATACATATGTACCTATGTATGGAGAGGGGACTAATGAAAGGAGCTAAAGATATTTTCCTTTCAGAAAGTTTTTTTCAGGAAATTAAGACAGTTGAATCCTAGTTTGGAATCGACGTAGAATGACACAAAATCTATTATTCAAGTAGAGATGGGCCGGATACTTGATCTCATCTGCCGTCAACATGGTTCGGTTTGCATTTGGTAAGGAAAAGGATAGACGTCCACCATATCAGTGGTGTCTAATAGAACTTGGTTACAAATTGATTAATGACCAAACAATCTTAGTACTATATATGATCAAGGCATGTGTTTCGAGCAATATTGAGGAATTCAGCACGTTATTCTGTAGATATACCTACCCTGGAAAACAGGCCCCTTGGAATCAGTGGATTTACAGCACAAAATGATTATCTAAGGAATTTAGAACATATGCAAGAATTTCGATTACCAAGTTCCTTAATTTCTCAACGACCACGCCCATCTTAATATCCACCTTCGCAGTTAGGGGGCAGCACTTGTGTTTCAGCTCGCTGAGTGCTTTATACGATTAAGAGAAGACCAGTTAAAACGAAAAAATGCATGTTCGAGTAAGGCTCAGCCGTGGAGAATGCTTAAAAAATATCCAAGGTTCATCAATTATTTTCAACAAAAAAAGTCAAAACTATTTTTGTGATAAAATGGATTAAATTGCAAAAATACAGAGAGTGGTTCAGTGTTCGAAACAAGATTGTTGAACAGATACAACCCTGAGGTACACCAACATAAATAGAGAAATTGATAAATCAATTTATAACTCAAAAAGGTTCGCAATGTTATAAGTTTTGTAACTTGTTACTGCATTTACCTCGCCAAGCTCAGCTCTACAGAAACCCTTGGCGATATTCAGAGCTATATACTTCTATACACTTTTCACATTGACGAATAAATTTGTCGCACTTTTCTGACGGATAGAACATTAAATATTCTGTTGCATGAATCCATATTAATGGTCATAAAGAAGATGAGTACTATTGTTAGAATTAAGGAATAATAACATTGGTGGCTATAGGTGCTCTTTTCATTCTCCTTAAAGCAAGAATGACAAAGATTTACTCTCGAACTACTGTCGATTCCGAGAAAGCATCAAAAATTTCTTTGACGGTTTGACCTCTCGCCATGTCCGATAAACATCCGAGAATACAACTGCCATAAAAAAGGTTCTCGAACTAAAATTGACATTTGGACACGACTACAGACTACAGGTCCATTCTATTTGTGTGAAAAATAGAATACACACAGCACGAATGATTGTGTGAAGCAATAGATGATCCGAAGAACTGAATGGAATGA
Source organism: Xylota segnis (assembly GCA_963583995.1). NCBI lineage: Eukaryota > Metazoa > Arthropoda > Insecta > Diptera > Syrphidae > Xylota > Xylota segnis. The sequence goes on from OY757237.1 coordinate 61,571,642, forward strand.
TCCGTGGAAATATCACATTTGGATGTGAAATTATAAGACTACTCTTGGAACCAGCAGGACCTTCAAACAAAGCGTTAGATGTTGACATTAACCAGTTCAACTAAGTTGTCAAAGAAAAAAGAACAAAAGTGCAAGCTTCTATGATCGGACAGTGCTTGACACGTGCAAAGGAAGTAGAGTACATGTTCTTCTTTTACTTCGTCCATACAGCTTCCACAGAAATCATTAGTAAAAAAGGGCTCGGCCTTATGACATTCCTACCAATAATGAACAAGATTCTTAAGAATAGAGGAGTGTCCTGTCCTTAGACTAGATCACTGAAATATGGTCTTCAAGGGAGTAGCAGCACAGGTTGTCACTTTTTTGCTCTAGATATCCAAAGGCGACAAGCCGTCGTAGTTTTTAGTGTACCACTGATGTATAGAGAACCAGACCTTTGTAACAGACTAAGATAAGTTAGGTACCAGGCTTTCTCCAAAAGCCGTGTACTAGACAATCACTTTGAAGGATATTGAGTTTTCAGTTAATTTTTTTATGAAGGGATATTGGTGAATCGGCCACATATAGTGTTGGAGGGTCGAACTCGGGAACTCTGTATTTCCTAGTTAAGAGGACAAGTTCTGTTCTTCGAGGGTTGGCACTGAACCCAGATCTCTTAGTGCATTTAGAGGACTTAGAGAGGGCATTGTGAAAAAGATCTCTGATCTTACATCACAACTTCATCTTCCAGGATTAGAAGCAGACAGCCAAGTTCCAAAGAAAAGGATAGAGCACCCCGCCCTGGGCAGTGAAGACATAAGACATATTTCAAGACACTTTAAAACTCTTAAAGCAGATTACAACACAAGAACTCAATTTGAGTACCGATCAGTCAATCAATGAATCTAGAATAGCTAAACTAATTTCTAGGTGAGACAGAAATTACAACAGAATACTTATTCGAGCAAAAAGGCAACACACCGGTCTACTGATTCCATTGGAACCCACCTTTCCATTCACGTCTCGAATAATAAACATTTCCCCACAAAAAGCTCAACACCCCATAGGCAATGAAATCCAACATCACCCCAACCAGCACGTTGCAGAAGGAAGTCAGCCACAATCCACACACCTTCTTGCATCGCAAAATGTATTCCTCCTTTTTCCTGCTTAAGTCAAATCGAAACAAATTAACGTTTCCCCTCCCAGACACGGACAGCTCTCAAGGCATCGCTCTTTAACCTCATTTCTTACAAATTCGAACCGAACGATACGCATTTATGCGCCGAAACAAGTTACAAGCTACTGCACCTGGGAATGCCACAGCGGCGACGACGAACGCTTTATGCGAATTGTGGGCGGTCCTTGTTGTACCACCCACTTTCCTTCACCCTTACACCGACTTGTGTACATTTGCCAAGCCTTCGACAAGCCAAGCTTTAGCGACATCAACAACATCAACAGCTGTCACAATAAGGAAGCGCCCCCCGTGATTAACACAGAAATGTGGCCAGACTTGGGCCTCTTATCAGGCCTTGAGGACACTCAGTTCTGGTTTCGAATTGCTACACCTGTTCTAATTTATTGCAGCCTCCTAATGTTAGTTGGAATGGCATGTGTGAGTGTGGGAAATAGTAAAATAATGTTATTGAGTCGTTAAACCGTTTTCCGAGCTTTGATCTTGATTTGCGAGGAAAATTATGATTACTCTCGAGCGGAGCACTGAAATCGTGCTGCGCGCCGAAGACTCAGCAGGACACCCATCGAAACAGTCGTGACTCTGTCACTGTGACATTAGATGATGACGACAGTGTGTGCTTCTTTGAATGGACTCAGCGGCCCATTGTGTGTGCTCCAAGGCCTCGGTGGTCATGATTCAGTGCTCCAGAGGCAGGCAGGCAGCAGCAGCAAATGTGTGCGATAATGCTAATGCTAATCTTTTGTACAAGTAGTAATAATAGTGAAACGTGGTGGAACATGTAATTTGTTTTGTTGGGTGCTCCGGCACGGTCCCGCACTGAAATCAATTTCAGTGAATAGAATAAGTTGGATGAAGTGGGGTAAAAATTCTGCGGAACTGACTGCAGACAGAAACACTTGTTTAGCGGTGGGCTCTGTAGAACCATGTCAACGGACATGGACTGGTGATAGTGCCGCTTTATCGCTGATAGTTTAGAGCTTGGCATTGTTGGTGGTAGTGATGGTAGTGGCCCTGTGAATCATGTCGATGCATTCGGATTGTTTGGAGGTTGATGCACTCCAGTGCTCCAGTGGGGGCTATTGTTGTGTGTCATTTAAGTGGCTTAGGGGCTTTGGTTAGGTGAAGACAATTTGGTTTGATGCTCAGTTAGACTGTCGATATTCCAGTTCGTGATTCCACTCGGAATTGAAATTACTTTAAGTTGATGGTATGAGGGACATTGTCAGTCGTCAACTATCTGATGTGCATGCTTTAGTCTCGAGAAAGGTAGATGCCAGTGAAGATATGCTCTGTTCGAAAGGCCATTAGTTTACTTATGAATTTGAGGACTATGATCGGATATGTTTGGAATGACTATAATTTTTTGAAAAAAAATATTTTGTAAGTATGCGCATTTCCCACTCGGAACAACAGCCCTTTAACTGGTCCGTAAGATACCTAACAACACGAATGGATGGGAAATGCTAAGTCAAGGATGCCTTAACGGACCTGTCGAAATCCAAATTGTCATGTTAAATGAAAGAATCGATGTAAAGTTATCTCGCAAAATATCTAGGTATGTACTCACATACTGCACTTAAGCAATATTACAAGAGGTATCCCCTTTCACATCAGCAGCCGGGCAGCAATAAAACTGTCCAAAATCGCGGTAATCATCCCGCCTTATACTGAGGCTTAAAGTAGGGTTAAGGGTCCTAAGAAGACAAATATCAGATCAAGGTTTTCCTAAAGCCTTGTAAATTTGGAGGCTTCGTTTTGACAAGAAAAAGCTAATACTTATGCCGTGGAGATAAAACAGTCAAGGAGGATACTACCCACTTTCTCCGTCACTACTCACACAATTTTCTCGGGCGACACTTCTTACGTGACCTAGAAGATGTGTCCAATAGCCCTCTCCATATGAACATCCATCAAATCAACTGGATGACTTGCTAATTCAGAAGAGTCGGAACCATTTCTATGTACATTTCAGGGCTAACCAATTGACAAGAGACAACTTTCTTTCACTATTACTCGCCTAGCCATGTACCTAATCTAACGTAGGTACCCTTGTGAAAGAAGGAAGGAATTTCGCTGCAAATTGAGAGTTCACAGATCAATCTACATGCCTACCACTGGATATGACCTAATGAAAGTTCTCTCACCGAAATATGTGAGTAACTATAGACTTTATGCCAAGACTCCACGACTAAAAACACTAAAAACACACTACTTGCCGAATCCGAGGCATCTAGGGCCACTTTCGAGAACTTCGGAAATCCAATGATGCCAGCGAAGATCTGGAGTAACTTGCATCCTAAGCATTGACAAGTCATACGAAGCTGCATGTGTTGCAATAGTATCGAATAACGACAGACATATTTTTTTTGAGACATTGAGAGTTCCACTGGGTTCCATGATAGTACCTACTCTATTTGCTAAGTTTTTACAAACATCTACCATGGTTCCTTACTAAGAAGACTTATTTATTTTTTAAGAGCTCCTGAGTAGATTGTCAATCCAAAGATTCACGAGAATCTAGTTAGGTCACTAGTTTACAAAATATTCAGACTTAGACAGCTGGAATGTTCGGACTATCCGTAATGCAAAACCCCTCGTAATTTCTCCTACTTCACCCAACTGCTAAGCAGATTCCTTTTCAACTTTATTTCCCCATTCAACTCATTCGTCTTTAACTCATTTACATCACCCTCCCACTATGGCTAGTAAAAAGGACGAAAGGGAACAATCAGAATTCAAATGAAGAAATAAATAACCCAAAACGCAGAACTTTTTTCCTTCACTCACGTTGTTAATAATAATGAAATTGATGTTCAGCTTTGACTGCACTTTAAAGTACCCGTAGTCGTTCCACTGGGGACAGAAGGCAAGGAATAAAGAAAGGAATACTCCCCGTGGAGGTTGCAGTATCTCCTTACAACCTGAATTATGTCTCAAGTAATACATATAACAAGGAAATAAAAAAGAGAAAACGAGGAGAGAACCCAAAGTGTTAGTTTCTAAGCAACGTTTCATCTGAAAAGTTCCAAGGTATGATGTGGTCTAGGATTCCAAAACACTTTTGGGGATTATATGGGGTTCTTTTTTTTTTGTTCGAACATCCCTTAAACTTTTTGTGGGTGAAAGAGGGAGAAACGAAAGGATATTCGGAAATTCCTCGCCAAGGCAACCAAAACCACAATAACATTTATTCAAGATTATTACGTGAGTTATGATCGCGTTTATTGGAAGAGACGCCGGAACACGAGTCTTATATGGAGCTCCGCCGGCAACACACAGAAGGAGAGATACTTTCACTGAAGAAAAGGGATACAAGTTGATTATTTATGGTGGGAGAACAGGCAACCAGACGCACTTGTTCGCCAGGGGAATTGTTGAATGCTGATTACCAACGCGAACGTGGATATGAGTTGCAGTTGAAACAAAGTCCACGGGCTGGGTTGAGTTTTGGCCAATTATTTTAAATGAAATGGTCTTTACTCAGCTCGGGATTAAAGGAGGTGGCTTGGAGGCATGCCATTGTTAAGGGATTCCAAAACAGTAGCAAGCACAGGCAGACCAGACTGGGGTAGCAATGCAATTAAAACTCTGTTTTTTGGCAGCATTGGTTGGACGTAGACTTTTCCACAGTTTCTTACAGTGAAGGATGCCTTAATTTCGAGTCAATTTTTAGAACGTCTCCTAAGGCTAACTTCGAATGCTAGATTGTGATTCATCAGTGTTCACAGCGATGACATTCTCGCTCTCATTCAGTGTTGTTGAACACTTCCATTAGTAGAAGTAGAGCATGTGTCAAAATCTCAGCTGTCATTTGGTTAATGCTTCTGATACAAACACACAGATACACCTTTATGAACGACAAACGCTATTGATTCGATCTAAAATACAATTCTGTCGAGAGAACCAATTTACACCACTCTCCTGTGGTTTTTGACATAACGAGTGCCCGCATCTGTCAAAACATTTGTGATGAAACCTGATTTCTAATCAATCAATCACCATGCACACACTTGCAAAAACCCAATCAAAGTCGGTGGTTATGTCGTTTGCGGTCATCAACTTCAACTGCATACGAGTATACACACACAAACATCTCCTCGCACAATTGAAAACCTCATCAATTTGACACGGGACAACCGCTGCGGGATTTGACGTATAACAAGTCCATGTATCTGCCTGCCTACCGCTAGGCACTGCACATACCGCAACATATTTTAATGACACACAAGTGCATAAAACGCATAATAGAGGCGCACAGAAAGAGAGAGAGAGGAGAGAGAAAGAAAAAAGAACAAAACGGTTTCCATTTCACCCCCTGTTCGGCGCTTCTGCTTTGGCTATCAAATTTCATGTGCCTAGCTGCACATGCAACTCTCGGGTTAATTAATTTTACCGTCATTTGCATTTTTTTTTCTTTTTATTTTGCGAGAGTTCTCATATTTTTTGCTATCAGTTTTGGTTTATTATGATCCCCTTTGTTTGGCTTTCGTTGCATTCATCGGATTTCATAAAATAGACGAAAATATTTGCAAATGTCATCGGGTGACAGGCGTGTTGTCGAAATATATAGTGTTTCTCCGGCTTCGAGTGGATAATTATGATGAACGGAACGCTTGACTGACAGCGAATGGCTTAGAGGTGCGAAAGCGGAATGAAACTTGTAGAACAAGACGATGACAGTGCCTCGGGTTATGTTAGGTTTAATGAATAGTCTGAAGAAAGTTCCTTGCGAGTGTGAGTGTCAGTGTCAGCATACGCAAGTAGGGTTAGGAAACTGGAAATTCAAATAGCGGTTTAGGTGGCTACAAGGAAGAGTACTCTATTTATAAATTATCGGAAGACATGTTGTAAAAACAAGTGTTAGGAGAAACTATTTGCTTGTTCATAACAGGATGACAAGAACAGGAAACAGAAAAAAACATATAGATTCAAGGATATTCCAACCCAATAACCTTCCAACTAATCTCAGATCAATAACCTCAGTCACATTCCGACAAAGTCGACTGACAGACCTCTCCACCAGCTAATAAGACTGCAACTACAATCCCACGACTTCTTTTCGATTGCTCCAATGTAAAGGAACTTTTATCTCAAAGTTCACACACATATCTAACCCCTCCGCTGTTAACACTTTCCATGACAACATGCAATTATTTCTCATAGCAAACCACAATTAATCGATTCATAGATATCTGCAACTTCACATACTGTGAGCACACAATTATCCATGGGAAAAAGCGCCATCAATCGGACACGCAACGCCATCTCATATTTCTCGCAATAATTCATCTGACATTTCAATGTCATATTAATGCCTTTTAATGGGTCTTTGTTCCTAATTCTGAAATAGATATACCGCCGCCGGTATCTGGTGACAACAGCTCGCTCCTCTTAGTCGTATGTAGCCCATTTGTCAAAGTGAGTTAATTATGTATTTAATCAGTTAGACAGGGATGTACCTCCATCCATCTGTCAAATGGAAATAACCACAAGAAATCGCTTCTACTTGGTTAGACACTAAATCCTTGTGTCGTTTGTATAGAGGAGATGGGAATAGAGAGAGTGTCAACGATGCGGTTGACCGGAACTTGAGAGCGTGCCACGGTCTAGTGAGTTTGACAGTGCACTGCACATGCAGTACCTACCTCTTTGGCAGTAGCAGTGAGTGGATAAAATCTTTTTCTTTTTCGTTTTCTTATTTCGTATCTCACATTGATCGTGCTGCTGGTGCGGGTCGGCCTTGTCAGTTGCGAATGCGAAGTTAATGTATCTTTTGTTCCCAACTGCAGCCAGTATACATATGTACATATGTATGTGTGTGATTTTGGGTGCTACATCCAATTCGATGTTGCACGTCGGAGGAGGGTTATTAATTTAGATTTGGACGTTCGGCCTCCTTGCAGGTGATTGCTGTACAACGAGTCAATTAGGAGCGCGAAGATTTCTGTGTAATCTTCGTGTTGCTGACAGCAGATGGAGGTAATGAGTTTTTTGTGAATCTTATGGGATTTTTGTCTTTCAACTGAATGCCAGTACATGGGGTTAATTAGGATTTTGAGACCTTGATACGTACTGAAACCTGAGGGAGTGCCTGTCACATCAAACGATATTGTGATGCGTAGTAAGAATAGGCTTTTGAAGGACCATGTGTCAGTGTTCTTTGATTAGAAAAAGGGAATAAAGCCCAAACGATCTTACGTTAGTTCTAAGTCGCAAAAAGGTATGCAAAGCCTTGAGAAATGTCAAAGCATTGAAGTAGTGAGATCATCCAAGAGTTTGCCTTTCAATTATACGGCACACCAAGTGGAGATGCGTACTCTTTTGATAAATAACATTCATAGTGCTGATATGCAATCTGTTAAACAAAGATCAAACTCTTAGAACGTTTGACAACCAGTTTTGACTAAGTCTGTTTCAACGCTAAACAGAAACTCCTCTTCCTCCCAGACTCACTTAGAAAATACTATATGTATAGTGGTTCGAAAATGTTTGTCAAAACTTGCCTTCTATTTGGATCTACTTGGCAAGTGACAGTCACTTTCACAAAAATGCTTTACAGGCTTGAAGATCGATGTCTGGTCGAACCCTGTTTCAACTTAACTATCGCACCAAAGTTAGACAAACCCAAAACTCATTACTAGACACTGCTAGATGGCGCACAGCATACACCTACGACCCACATGGCTTTATGAGTAAGTTCGTGTCACTGCTGCTACTGGCACGGTTTAGTTGAAAATTGGTCTTACAATGGAAGAAGAAAGGCCAAAAGTCTTGAATACTCATTCTAGCCTGTTTATCTAATCGCATTTGCACATCCTCCATCCATCCATAATCAAACACTCATTCCGCCGTGAAATGCCTCTTAAGCCTTCATGTTGCCAATAAAGTTCGCCCTTGCCACATTTATGAGTAAGTTTACTAAACAAAACGATTCGCCACTCAAGATCCTCAAGAGTACAACCAATTAATTTGCAAAACAATTTCCCGAAAGGTCATTGCTGGCAAGCGGCAGCACAGAAGTCCCGCACCATATGACTACAGCCGTGTGTGTCTTCATTGCCGATTGTCGGTCAGATCAGTGTGCCCGATACGGTATTAATTATCACGTCAAACCGTATTTCAGCGATCGAGAGAGAGAGAGAACCTTCAATAGCCGAACAAGCCCTAAGGGTGGACTTGTCCATTCGGTCATTCTTACAACTATGTACGCCAGAGGTAAGTGAGCTTTCAAGGGGCAATCAAATTCAAATTTCAACCAAGGCGAAGCAGACGGCAAAGAGAAACAAATTGGTTAATACCAGTAGATTGTAATAACAATATAAGACACAAAAGATACACAGAGTTCGATTTGTGATGTTCGGGGGATTACTGTTGAATTGGACAAATATTTACATAAAAATCCGGAATGGGTATCGCTTTATCGGAGTCATGGGAATATTTTCGAGTGAAGGTGTTCAACGAGTTGGGTGTGATAAAGAAAATATCAGAATCATTAATCAAGATGCGGAATGGTGAAGAAATCCACCGAATAATGCAGTCGTTTGTTGGGCAATAAGTGTAGAAAGCAGTCGTGGGTCGTGGCTGGATATCTCGATAAAGGTCAGGTGGTTGCTTGTAAGGCAATGAGTAATGGTATCGGGAAAAATTGAGTGCGTTAAGCCCAATCAAGCTTAATGGATAATGTATCTTTTACATTTAATTGTATTGCACAGCTTGCTGACTTTTATGGAGTCTTGTTGGGTGATTGCGAAGACGGCGGCGGCATGGCTTTACTCTTTGAGAAGACAAGCTTAAACTAGTCTTAGTCACGTTTAGGAGTTTAAGTCTGTAAACATATACATATACTATTAAGTCCTCGTGTAACTAAAAAAAAAATTGGGGATCGGAACACAAAGTGGAACAAAAGACAACGCAGGGTTTGAGCCGCAGGTTCATCTAACTCAAAACACTATCAATGCAAGGCAGTGATGTATTAAAACTCCTTCATTAGGACGAGGATTTAAGAGGGGAACTAGTATAATTTTTAACTCAGCCCAGGTCTATGGGTATCATAATGGGTCTGTATTGACATAAGTGTGGCGCTGTGAAATTTAGTCCACTCGCCTAACCACGCACCTAACCTTATGTAACTCAGACCAAAGAAAAATGTTAAAGACAGTCGGGAGCTCAAACAATAGAGATACTACTGCAAACCTACAAATGACAGATGCTTATTTGAATAGACTACCCACAGTCTGCAAAGCACTCAAAAGTCGAGAAGCACGACAGCTAGATACACCTGAGGCATATCGTCAAAAACCATACATGGCACAGAACACTGAACCTAAGAAGGTAATAATACTGAGAATGTCATTCTGAATTACACTTTGGATAACTCTGGATAAACGTCAACCATAAGGTCATCAAAAAAAAGCAAAAGGTGCTATACTTTGTTGCAATAAGAATGTAAGCAGAACTCACAGGAATTTAGTTCTGCGTTTTACTGAACATTAAAGGAATTCTTGACAATGCATGAGCCAACCAGAAGACAGCTCGAAAGAAAAGAAGTGTTAAATGCCAGAAGTAAAAAAATTTGTAGTACATACTTACATATGTAAGTGAAGAAGCTTGCAAGTGTAAGCATTTACTATCAATCACTGTCACAATCAAGTCACTGAGGTGTCATTCAGTACAAAAATCAGACTCGTTTTGACTTTTCAAAAAATACAAAAAATGGGTGAATTTGCCAGCCGATACCAGATCGTTTGACTGGGGGCTTTCAGGGCACTATTCAGCAGTTACATTCCAACAACGAAATTGAGTCCAAAATAGATGCGAAAGTCTTACCCCTGAGAAGGATTGAATTCGAAGACTATAAGACATTCAGATTTTTCGAAAAACCGAACTTGCATTTGAACCCGTCAAGTCCTTCTGCTACAATCGACACGATTTTTTTTTGAATCAATGCTTAACCACATGATAGACATGCATTGGTAGAAGATGTTTCCAATACGACAGCAACATCTTACAAAAAACGGGACAAATCGTCAAAAAACGGCAAAAAAGTGCTTTGTTTAAGAGCAAACTTATTATAAGTTTCAGACCAATAGAAAGTCGCAGATTTAATGCTTCTGAAACCGGCTAGATCGCTAGACAACAAAAGATCATACACACCGATATTGCTGTTACCAATAACTTCAAAGACACATTAAACCGATCAGTCAAGAAAGACGCTAATTTTTTTATGACCCCACAGAGAAAAGCTTGAGAAAGCTTCTCAAATTGTCCTTAGGACAAGGCATTAGGACAACAGGAATGATTGCGCGAAGCTAGGCCTTGGTTTTAATAGACCTATCGCGCCAAATATTTAACACATGAGATGTCATCTTCTAACTCAAAGTTGAAGACTCAAAATCTTGTACATTACGGACGGACATATGTATGTAGCTCAATCCACTTCCCTATTGACAGTGATCATCAAATGGTTAGCCTCTATTTCGATTTTATCTTCTTTTCACAAACTATGTGTAGCATATACAAATACCTTACGGATGGGGTATAGAAAATCTACAATCCGCTTGAAACAGATGGTATACTACCCAATTTGTCTTCCTCTATATTATCCTTATAAAAGTGGGCGTGGCACACTGCACTTATTATTGAATTCCTGTGATAGATTCGAACGTTTGAGGATGGTGCAAGTAAAATATTACCAAAATCTATTTTTTTTAATGGAAACGTCTCCAAACATGGGCGTGGCTGGTAGCTTATTTATGTGTAAATAGTAAATATTTTCAATGTCTAAATATTTTTTTTAAAAATTTTTTGAAATTGAAGGAAAATAGTAAAGTAAGGGCAAGTGATTCAAAAACTCGCTCTCAACTTAAAGAACATATTATGCGTATATGACAACTACCGGGTAAGTGGTTCAAAAGTTTTGAAAACATTTATAGACGTATACTGAATTTTTATATATAAAGATATGCCCAACTTAAATCACTGTGTAACTCAAAAACTTACCGCAATGGCATCCATAACAGCGTTGACCATTTTGAAGTAATCCGTTTATATTGCTTGAGCATTTGTTGGATTTTTTATTAAATTGTATTCCTTAGTTGTTTTATTTTTGCTAAATTTATTTAAATATTCTATTCACTGATTGCATTTAAAAATCTGAGAATTAATTTATTCCTTATTGCACTGTGAGTGTGATTTTTCTTTTTGTGTATATTTATATTTCTGTAAAAGCATAAACAACCAAGTAATGTATTATTTCTCTTTCAACAACTGTAGGGGGCAGAATCGATATATTCGCAATATTACAGAGGATTCAACAAAGAACAATCAGTCAATGAACTGCAACTGCATCCTTCGCATTTCGACGCTTGTATAAAACATAGCTACATTCATTACTCAAGAGGCTTCGTTTTTTTTAGATGTTTTCGTGTAGAAAGGGAAAAGGAAAGGAAACAAAAATAATAATATTTCCGCTTTTATTGTCTTCCTGTTGTTATCCTGCTGTGCTTCATTAACAAACAACCGCAGAAACAAAGCACAAAAAGCTTTTGTCACAAAGAATGCATTTACTTTTGTTTCACAGGCACACGGACTGTGGTTACAGAATAGTGCGCCTATTGTCAGGACGTTGATGCTATCGTTGGTGTATAAAGAGATAGAGAAACACTCTTTTACAAAGGATAAGGATAGTACAAAAAATAACAGCCTACTCTACACTATCTGGGATGGATACAGAAATTCTGTGGTTAAGGTAAAATTCCCACCACTTCAACCAGTCCATGGTGGCGTTGAATATGATGGGTAGTCACAACATGGCTAAAGGGCATTGGAGCGTTTGCATCCTTCTCTCAGAAAGCAAAAACATTGGGAGTAGGTTTGCAACTGCGAATCCACATGATCTCGATGGTATGAGCCCTAAAATCTCCCTCCACTGCTGAAGAGGTCTTACTTAGTGGAACTGGCTAATAATATAACACGCATTTCCGCGATTAAAAGGTTCAATAACCTATGCTCCGATATGTAAATTTTTTCCCCAAAACCGACGACAACCAACACCGTACGACCGTCGTCCATTGAACTGTCCACATTTATTCGCTCCGCAATAAAACAATCGCATTCGACACGATAAATCTCCACCTTGACATTCGCTGCGAAAAGAGGAAGAAAAAACTGCTTGCAGATCGAAACCTGATCGGTTCCAAGCCACCAAAATCTATCAAACCACAAGAGATAGACCCTCCCGCTCCCAAGCCCATTCCTAAGTGTACGTATCTAATTGAAATTCGACAACAAACAGGCAGACAAACTCTTCCAACTTACATCCAACGATGCACATGGAAGATAACATTTCCATGTTGCCAATGTGCATTCGGCATTCGTGTATACAGGACGGACGGGACCACGCGTACCACGGCTCAAGGAAGGAAATCCTTAATTTATTCCTTATTGCACTGTGAGTGTGATTTTTCTTTTTGTGTATATTTATATTTCTGTAAAAGCATAAACAACCAAGTAATGTATTATTTCTCTTTCAACAACTGTAGGGGGCAGAATCGATATATTCGCAATATTACAGAGGAATATTACAAGGAAGGAAATCCCCCAAAAATGTAAAAAAAAAATCAAAAATGTGCCACGATTGCCAAATTTGTCCCGACACAGGAGTACAGGAAGATGGGACGACGGGGACGACTGGAACGACGACGTCAGACAACAAACAATACTAAGGAGACGTTTACATTTCGACAGCCGACCGAAAGATACGTTTTACGTGCTGCGCAACCTTATCGCGACTTTATTTGCCTTTTTTTTCTTTTTTGTTGTTTTATTTATTTTCCTTCCTCCTTGTGTTCCTTTCTTTCTGTCTTTCTTTCATTTTGATGAATTTTAATTCGTGTTGCCCTTATTTGGGACCTTTGCGCGATTAATCCGCCCTGCGGAGCTGCGGTGTGTAATCTTAATTGTTAGAGAGGCCAACGCTATCTACAGTGGCTTAAGTAAATACTTCTCGTAATGATAACTGAAAAAGAAAACAAAACGGGAAGAGAAAACAGTTTACATCAGAGTGGCAGTGGATGGACTGAGAGTGAACTCGTATCCTTATCATCTGGAGTGAGCAGCACACTTTAAGTTCGCTTGACGAGGGTTCTGTCCAAATATACACACATACACACGATTTCGACCAAAATCAACAGCCAAATGTCGACTGACGCAAGAGGAAGTCTGGGATTTATTTATGCGGACTGCATGCTAAGCACAAACAACAAAGGAGCGGTCGAACTCACCGGCTGGGCACTGGGCATTCGCGAAAAATAGTGACGTTCTGACGTGTTGTGGGAATGTTGTCTGACAAATGTCTGCTGATTAAATGAATATCTCGCAGCATGTGGAAAAAAACACAAAAAGTTCTTCAAACTGTCCCTTGTCTACTGAAACAACGAGGCTTTCAAAGATTTCTTTCGAATGCTTCTAACCGAGCGATTATCTTAGACCCAGTCAAACTAAATGCAACGGGAGGACAGCCCTGACAGTGCCTGGACAAAAGAAAAAGCCACCTCCATTACTCCAAATATTATGGTAATATATTGGAAGTTCATACTTTTTTATGAGAATCAACAAGTAGGTTGTTAAAACTCGCAGTGACAGAGTGGGCCTTTACATCTTTCCCCGAGCATTAAGTATTTACTATGCTAGCCAGGGAGTATTAAACTGCAGCAGATCAGTGTTAGTATAAGACGTAGTATGAGTCGTAATTCAAGTGATGTTGATGACAGTCTACTGATCGATATGTAGAACCATCTGATAAGAAAAGTGAAGTCTCCATGAAACTAGCTTCATGCTTTGGAACGTTCGATTACAGGAGATTTTTTAACAAGACTCAAAACTGGACTGAAATAGTCTGTGATTTCTGATCGCTGAATGCAACTGATCGCACAGAATTAATGAACCGATCGAAGAAACTAGCGATCGGACAATAAGAAACACTTTTCTCTGAATACAACTGATCGCATAGAGAAACTAAAGAACGAATCAAACAATAGCGAGGAGCTCTTTAACCTACCAAATTTTATCCAGGAAGTTATATACATATAGCCGGTAAAACAATTAGGGAATAGCAAGATCATTCCAATTTCTGTGCAAGATCATCATCAGGCGTCGTTTCTTCAAGTAATTGTTTGCCATTCCATGTCAAATGAAGTTACCAATCGGTATTAAGGTATCAAGCAAATTCGAACAGAAAAATGTTAGGACGTTTGTCATAAAAGAAGAACTGATCATCCAGAGAATTGACGATTTGAAACTGTGACCGCCTGTGAGATAATAATCGTCGTTAGTGATCTACCAAGCCCAATAGGGTTCCATATGGACAGTTTTAAGCACTAACTTCTTAATGTTAACTAACTGATCATGTCGATTGATCTCAGAAAATAAAACTGATCATACACCAGTTTGAAAATCTCGGACAAATCACCAATCTTACAGCACAGTTCGTTAGAGCAAACGATCGTTGGATGAAGTTTACAATGCTAGACTTTTAAAAAAACTGATCTGCTAAGTAATGTCTGAATACAACTGATCATACATAATGAAGATTCATAGTAACCGTCAGAGCAAGTGATCTACCGCACCAGAAGGACTAATCTCAGACATATTCTACGGGGAAGTTACCAAAATTTGAGGTCACAATTTTAGTAAGAAAAGTGATCATTTTAGCTTGTGATATTCAACAATTAAGAGTCCGCACGATCTCTTAACTGATAATTTAAAGCAAAGTAGTTCATCGTCAACTAAGTTTGAGGAAAGATTTTTTTACAGCGTTTTCTGAAACGTCGAAGAAGTATAGAAGTATAGAGGATCTACCTTTGGGAGTATGAGCTATGTTTCGAAAGAGGAGGAGGAGAACTTGTGTCTTGCAGAAAATTTAAGGAAAACGGGTGGTTGATCTACCAAGCTGGAGTGGTATCCTCTAAGGTCTCCGCTGGTCTCCCGAAGATTACCATCAACGTGATTATTAAAAGTGAAACTATCCATCATCATCTTAGAGAATCCCAGTTCTGTAACATTCAATGAAATGCCTGAAATATGCTTCTACAGAAGTCTCACAAAACACTTGGGAACACACCACCAGCAGTTGTTGCACATTCCTCCATCTGTTCACAATTGATAAGCAATGAACCTAATTCAATCAATGAACAAAATCTCCATAAATCAACACAACGTACACACACACACACACTGTCTGTCCCCAGGAATCGTATATCATTTCGCAGAAATTTTTCAATTCCACAACGTTCTCTCGCTGACACTGACAGTCGTCTCGCTGACTGTTGTCTCCCACTCCTCAATCTATCATCGTCGTGACCTGCAAGCAAACGTCAATTGGAGAAAAAAAAAAAAGCACACAGAAACATAAAGAAGGCCAACTGAATCACTTGCTGCCGACTGTGGTCAGTCGTTGTCTCTGTCATCGTTATGCAAATTAAAACTCAAATATTTACTCTGATTGATTGATACAGAATCGTAGTCGTTGCAGTCGTTGTCGCGTCCAATCTGTCATACACTTGTGAGTTTCACTTTCACTCGATTCCCCTTCCCGTTTCGTATTCGTATTTCAGTATTTCATTTCGTATTCGCGACTGAATTGCAATTTAAAATGTATACCCGGCCACTTGTGCTTATCTAATCAATTTTTTCGGTTAATTTAATTTGCCTCAAGTCCTGCCTGGCGTGGCTATCCCCCTTTGCCATCTAATACTCAAGGTTTAATCAAACAATTGATATCAATCGTTGGAGCAGACTATGAAGAGCCCTTGTCCGAACAATGAAACCTCGAACGTACAATACAACTTTGAATTTATAGCTCTCGCTTCCAGAGAACACACATACTCGTATGTACACAGCAACCGAGAAAAAAGGGTTTCACTTTCTGATAAAAAATTTCCATCGTGGCTACTGGTTTTGAGAGCCGCTTGCGTCTTACGCCGCTGCTGGGGCTTCTATTTCTGCGGAACGCATCGGATAGGATTCCTTTTTCTTGGTTTATTTGCTGCGATTCTGGAAATGATAAAAATAGCCGGCCACCAGATTGGCAGAGAATAGAACCGACCGACGACTACTACAACTCTGGCTATGGAAGGAAATGGCAAGTTTTTCTTTGTTTCGTGGATGGATCAATGGTGTGGAGATACATAGGTGAGTGGAGTTTTGTGTGAAGATCGAACGAACGAGTAGTTGGGAATTTGTGGAATTAGCTGGACTTTTACTTAGGAATTGGATTGTTTCGAAGCAGAATGTTCCGCTGTAAGGAGATACTTTCATTAAATTTCGAAATAATTGCAACAGAAGTTTGGTGAAACCAAAAGAGGGGTCAAACTAAAAAGATCGATTTAACACAAGTTTGAATGGAATTAGAAGCAATTCCAACATCGTACTGACTGAGCGTAGAGAAGACACTGATCCGATCATCTACGGATCGAGTTGTAGGAAACTAAATGAATGATCGGTTGGACCTATCTATCTGTTTATCGCTAAAAACATCTATCGAACATAATTGTTATTTTTCGCTTTGGACGTTAAAGAAAGTGATCTCATTGCAATGATCAAGCAAATGGAGCTTAAAGAAACTAAAGTTGATCCTTAGGGACCTACATACCAGTCTATTAGTCTGTAGAACTGATCTATCTAACTCAAGACCAATTCTAGTCAAAATCGATCATTTCTTGATCTAGTTATCCGAGAGAACGTTCTAATAAATGAAGAAGGTTCAGAAAATGTGATCCCCTTATGACCTACCTACCATGATCAGTTAACTACAAGGCTGATCTTGTAAAGAGTGCCAGTACCAATTTGCAAGATCAACAGATCTGTCTGAGGCACCAGCGGATCTAACTGATCTGAGGCTGAGAAAATATGATCATGAAAGAACTGCCATGATCATTTTGCTGCAAAGCTGATCCTGTAAAGGGTACCAGTACGATCTACCAGATCTGTCAGATGAGGGGCAAGCTGATCATCAGAAAAACTGCTCATTACTGCTGACATTACTCACATTGGCATTGAAAAAAAACACTGAAGGAATGAACTGATCAGTCTTTAGATCTATTTAGTGATCTTTCCTTGGTCCACTATTTGTCCCAGAGAACGGTCAAATGAATCAAGAAGACTGAGAAGATACGATCATAAGGGACTTCCCAAGGGCATTCAACAACGAAGCTGATCTTGTAAGGTATGCCAATACTAATATGTCAGATCTATGAGATCTGAAATGTGAAGCACAAAGTGATCATAAGAGATACTACCCATTCCAGCTTACATCACTCTTTTGAGAAACACTGAACGAATGTACTGATCAGTCTGTGGAGCTGATTTATCCAACCAGAAACAAAACTGATCTGTCAGAGTTCTTGGTTGTGATTTATGAAACAAAATGATCGTCAAACTGGTTGATTTCATAACATTAGCAAATTCTTGGAACTCAAGACCTAGTTCAACCACCAGTCCGTCTAATAATCGCCTACTAAACAACAATTGCCATTAAACATCCTACGTGCCACCCACATGTCTTTTCGGGCAAAAATTTTGCTCAACTAAGACTCCCAACTTGGCAACTGCACAGCCATCCTACATATCACCGCGTTCGGTGTACGAGCACCAATCATTACCGAATTCGCGATAAGAAAAGACCTCCACAGCCACATGCAACCAAACAGTGGTGGGTGCGCATTAGTATGTCCTCCTCTTTTTTATGATTTCCTTCTTATCACCTTGTTTACTTTGAGCAATCATTAGCTTATTCGTTCTTTTCTTTTGTGTGTGTTTCGTTTTTTTTTTTTGACTAATTGTGTGTGTGCGGACCTTATCAGTGCATTCAGTAGGTAAAAATGTAAACAGTTTTTGAATTGAGGTAGGTTTTTCGAAAAAAAAGAACAAAGCAATGTTATCGCGGAGATTATTCACGCAGAGAGAGAGAATGAATGGCATGTGCTGTCATATGTTGCGAGTATGGGAGGTAAGGTTAGGTAGTGGAACTGGAAAGGACGGTTTTTGCGAGTTTTTATCAAACCCAACCGTCCAACTGCCATCAAGGTTCTTCTTATCTACTCCACAACATGGGGTTATACATACATACATATGTATGGCTGTTTGTTTTGTACACCTGTGTGACGGGGTATGACACAGAAGTTTTCAAGTAAATGTCATGGCATTCCTTTGAAATCGATTTGACTGTTTCAGTGGCAACACCAAGCCACTTTGTTTTAGGACAGAATCGACTCATGTTAGAGAACACTTAGCAGGCTCAGGTCTTCTTTTTGTAAAAGAGAGAAGGTGCACCATTTGCACCACATTCCATATAACCCTTGAGATTAAGTACCAGTGGTGGGGAGTTCTTCAGGAACATGAACCACCTCCCATCGATTTACAAGAAGATTTTGCACATTTGCACTACAAGAGCCCCCGAGGGCCATTTCCAGAAAATCTTCACTTAAATGTAATTGGCGAATGGAATGATTCTTCTTCGAATCAATCGAAACACTAAAACGCTTTTGGTGGCCCAACAGAGGGTCATAGATAGCTACTCCATTCTCGGAACAAATTATACTACTATCCTACTCCTCCCTGTTAGGAATTCTTATAACGAATCTCTGACTTCAGTTTAATAGTGTAACGATCTGGTTCGTTTTTGTCCGGAGTCTCGGTATATTCCACCGGTTCAGAGTTGAGGCATGATCATGGAGTCTATCTAACGATAGAGCGGCTTCCCAAAGGCTAAGAGTCGAGCTGCCGCAGTAAATGTCAACTGGCAAAACGTTCACTATTGTCTCTAATGCTATTACTGCCGTTGATCGCATCGATCTCGTTATCCGCAGATAACTTGCCTATTGTATCCTAGTCCAAAACTCACTACTTATTCTTCTACAAATATCGTAGGAAAGTACAATAACATACATCGCCTGGAGGCCAAAGCGAAATAGCTGATTTCAAGATCCAACACCATTCCTTGTAACTTGTAAGGTTCAGTGTCAAAACGGATGGTACTATCTTCGCCAAGTCCCTCCAGCTACTGACACGAGATATCCACATCATTCGGTATTTTGTGCGTGCCTTGGTAAATATTTTAATGGAAATTGAAAATCTGTCAAGCATAAGGACTGGTTTGAGATAAAAAGAAAGGTAGAACTTCTTTAAGCCCCTTGAACTCTGATGCCAGAAAGATTGGTCACCAGGCTTATAGGTTCCAAATCGATTTGGTTCACGCCTTTCAGAGTACCCATGTCCCCATAAATCAACTTCAATGAGACACATAGTGGAACCATGTGTATATTTATGAATTATTCAAAATTCAGCTTTTAATTAAAATCAAATAAAATCCAAACAAAGCATCTCCACAAAGGCCTTCGTCAAGGCTCTGAAATCGATTCGAATTATACGAACTGGATTGGCAAGCCCCCCCATCCGATATGATGCTAAGTTTCACACCGAATCGCCTTCAACTCTTTCGCAACACTAACCTTTTTCAATCTCCACCAGATGCTGCTCGGGGCAGTATTTTCACAGCCTGGTTTCATTTTATTTTTGTTCAAAATTTGTCCCATAAAAGAAAACACATGTAATAAAACCCCTCGCGATTAGCATTCATTTAACAAAACAAACAAACTGTAGCGGCAGCGCACCGATAAACCTAAAACACAGCCATGATCTATCCAAGCGAACAATTTCTATCGATTATGTCACAACGAACAAAAGCCACTTGTCACGGTCGCGCATGAACCTGTCGCAAAAAAAAATTCCAAAGTAGTGAAATCCAATAAAAACAAAACTCGTTAGCGGAACAAATCGCTGACTTTCGTTAATGGTTCGAAGCTCTCGAGAGTACGAGTATCTAAAGTAAACAGAGTTGTAACGAAAAACCCTAAAAGAAGCAGAAACGGATCAATGACAACTCGATTAGCATGATCATCGTTGCATATCAAATACCGCATTTATTCCGAAAATACACTTTTAACTGCCTTAAGTAAGTAAGGGACGCCCACACTACTACAACTCGTACAGTCAAGCCGCCTAATGAACATCGAAACAAATCGTTTTTTTTTTTTTTCGAACAGCGAATTCGAATTTGCATAAACGATCGATCGTACATCAGACGCGATCGGAAATACCTACTCCTGTGTGTATCTATGTTTGGAGCTGCTTTCTCGAATTCAAATGTATGGGTTGCCGCTTGCTGATCACTTAACATAGCTATGTAGCGTTTAACGAGCTGATTAAGTGTCTTTTTTTTTTTTGGTTTGTCTCTTTTTATGGGTCATGTCCATGGATTTGAATTGATTGTTGGTCGCCGGTGACTCAATCGAGTACGATCGGTGATCTATTGGGAGAGGATCCCGCCGCGCTTTCTTTTGCTAGCAGCTAGCCGCCACTCCCACTTGTCCCGAAACACGTTGAATCTTTAATCTAATTCCTTGAATCTGCCATCCTCACATTTAGTCCCAATTTCTCTTCCAATTAAAACCGACAGATAACAGCGAATAAAAACGTTGGCCACACGACCGACAGCAGACACATGACCTGTTTCGAGAATGCCCAACAGATCGCGCTTGCAAATTACTTAGCCAGTTAATTGAACCGAGAAGTTCAGGTGATAAATAAAAGGTTTTTGTCGTTAAATGGCTTTTGTTCGCAGTGACAGTGTACATGCAGAAAGAAAAAAAAAAACACAAACGAGACACAAACTTAAACTGGTGCATGCGCTGGGCTTGCAGAGACTGGCTTAACAGCGATCGATCGGTTGAATGGAATCTTAATGAGGCGCAAAGGTTTTAATCGGCACGCCCAGAATAATATTGCGGGTATAAATAATGAAATTATTGAATCGAGGCGACATTCGGTAAATCAGACAGCCTATGCATACTTGTACGCTTGAGTTAGGGGTCATTATTGCGAGAGAAAAGCTTAGTGGAGACAACGACAAGCAGTTAGCCGGGCTTTGATTGATTTGTCGATGCAGGTGATTTTTTAGACGCGACTCAAAGATTGTATCATGATAACAGAAATATTCCATGAACAGGTCTACACACGTGAGCTGACCGTAAGAAAAGATCGAAAATCACACGACTTTATCTACATCATCAAATCATCATCTACTAGGACCAAGTAGAAGGGAACGGCCTAGGAATCCTGTACCATTCTGTGGTCTTAATCTGAACAAAAGTTGAAAAATGAATAGAGAGCAAGCGGTTCAAACTTTATGAGGATTCCCCGAAGAATTTCTATCAAAATTGAACACTCACTCCCAAACTAAGTAACTCCTTAGTAAGCTCGCCTTAAAAAAGGACGAAAACAGCAGAATGTGCAATGATCTCGAAAATAGATCAGAAAACTCATTTGATCTGCTTGAGATTCAAATGTGAAAAATAGTACCAAAATCGATATTTATTTATGAACACAGCACATGTATGTAAAACTCCGTGGATCTGATGGTGCCCAAAGAATATACTTTTAAAATAAAAAATGCATACTAGACTATAACTAGCTTCTCGGCAGATATGTATGTTTCTCAAAAGTTTTCAAGTAGTACTCTTCCCAAATGCTAGAAAACGCAGTCAAGAATCTATGTAAGTTTTTAAAAGATTCTTATAAGACAACATTCAGCACTTGAAGAAAAAGTCCACAGGGATGACTTATATGTAATTCTGCAGTTTCTTTAAATTTTTTAAACCATGGTAGGTAAGAGTGAGTCATATGGGTCGCACTGAAAACTGAAATCAATAGGCGTTTCAGAAGACACGAAACAAGTCGACCGTCCTCTAAATAACAGAAAATGGTTAGACCACCATCTGAACGAAAAAAGATACACGCACTCGGTGCTCTGAACTAGAAAAACTTAAAGAAACACAGCTCAGGATCTGCTCTGAACCAGACTTCAAGAAGGAAAGACTATTAAGCAATGGATCAAGGTTCGAATTCCAGAAACAGGAGAAAGTTTATAAAAGCATTATCAGACCACATTGACATCGCGAAAGACATGATTTTAGCGGCTGAATCCGACCCAACATTCACCAAACAGTTAACAAGGTGAAATGTGAAGGGATTTTCCAAAAAAAGGCAAGGTTAGTGGGCAAATAACTCATGTCCTTATTCCAGAGTTTTGGACATAGAAGGTACGAGTGCCATCCATCAGTCACCAAATTTGCCTCATTTCGCTCACTGTCCGATCAACTTAAGCAACTGCTATGGGGAACGCATTTTAGCAGCCAAGAAGTAAGAAGAAAGCAGTAGTACCACAGACGAATTATAAAAATGTTTCGAGGATCAATCAATTTTCTGAATAAATTCCTGAAAAATTCTGACCAAGGTAGTATATTCATTTACTTCTTCTTTCTTGACTTGCTACTTTTAAAAACAGATACGAAAACCACCACAAAGACTACCAAAGGTCCTTCACATCCAATTAAGGCATGTCGTTCGTAACCCCCTTTAGGCAATTTGCCATCTTTTTTCAACTTTCAAAAATTCATTTCGATTTGGCAGCACTTTTGGACAAAAAACTTCATACTGGTTCACTTAAAAATAAAAACAAAACGCAACTAGAACTCATTGAATACCACTCTCCAGGTTAAAGTCCTACGACGAAACGAATGAATAAATGTCCAAGAAACACGTTTGTTTTTTGGTCGTAAAACCTATTTCTGTGGTTTTTTTTTCGAAATTGAGAATTAGCGATGCTAAAATAACATTTCGCGTGAAACCTTGATTCTGTCAAATCCATAACAAGACAGAAGGTACCCAGAAACACAACAGAATCTCATTAAGAACGTCACAAACATAAAACAATGGAGATGAATAGCCTCACTAGTCCCGGTAATCTTTAAAAAAAAAAACACAAAAATCAATAAACCATGCGAACACAGGCGAACGGGCCATGTTCATTCAAAAATGATCCGTCCTTGTTTATTTACCCACATAAGTCAATCCATAAATACGCGAAACACCGATTATGCCCCACTTCAGTATCTAGCCCAAAAAGGGGTTAACAAAACAGTCTGTCTGTATCTGTGTGTCTGTGAGTCTGCATGGGGTCAATAATTAGCGTGAAATGAACTTCCACCGAACACTAGAAAAAGATCAAAACCGCGACAGAAAAAGAAATTCGGTAAAAAAAACAGCCGAACACACAAAGAACACAATCGATGTATCCATTAGATATATCCATTCGGTGACTTAATCCTTTGTTTCTTTAGCCATACTTGCTGCTGCTGCTGGCTAACTGACTGGCTGGCTGGTTGGTTGGTTGGTTGACTGCGGGTTAGATATCCAAAGTGTGGTGATTATGACGTAACACACGATCGAGACACGATCTTGATAGTGTCGAGCGATCACTGTTTTCTTTCACTTCTTCTCTTATTTTTTTTTTGTTGCCATTCTTATTTGGAAACAGGTAGACGGAGAGTTACTATTTTGACCCCCTCCTCCCGTTACAGCACAGATGCAATGCACTTTAGCAACAAACCTTGAACTTCACAATTTGTATCGAAAAAGATACCAACTAAAGAAACTATCATGGAAACCGGCAAGACACTCGAACACACAAAACACAACTCGAAGATCACCGGGCGCGGTAACGAACGACAAAACGCACGAGGAACTGTGCACAGCTCAGAACTACCAACCAATAAGGAAATTCAATTCGTATCTACCACGAAAAAAACGAACCAAAAAAGCGGAAAAAAAATAAAAACAGAGAACAGAAAAAAAACCAACGTCGTCGGTCGGTCCGAATAGAACAATCCTCATTCGCGATTCGCAAAATTGCGCGATTTTTCATCAACAAATCTGTCGAGAAGCAACTGAAAGACTGCGGTTCGGCTACACAAATCCACAATACAGTGCCATGAGCGAGGAGAAGGCCTAAAGTCGTATCTACGCGATCGAGTCAAACAAACTTTGTCTTCATACAAAACCAACCACTTCGAACCACAGCGTCCAACACACACTGAAACAGTCAGCAGCAGCACCAGCAATGACTGAATACAACGGCCGCTGCCGCCGCCGCCACCGCCGCAGCAATCTGCAAACAATAAAGCCGGTGTTTGTTTTTTTCTCTGTTCTTTTTGTTTGCTGTTTTCCGTTTTTTTTTTCGTTGTGCTTCGTTGTGCTCTGCGCTGTTCCTTATCATAGGGAAACCAACACAGTAATACAAACGGGTGCAGTTCGTACTCGTATCTGTGGGCTTAGAATTTATGGGGAGTTGCACCAAGTGGAGACTTTATGCATAGTCGTGCACGCACACAGCAGCATCGACGGTATGCAAAACTACAGCTGGCGACTGAAGTTGAAGTGGAGAGTTCGGTGTTCGGTGCTAAGTTGTTGCTCAAAGTTGCACTTTATAGTGTTTTCCGTCTTCACAGCCGTTCACGGTTCAATGCTCATGCACTTGTGCAGTTGGAGGCATATTTACTCTTGGCATGTGGGCTTGGGGTAACAAATGGGAAATTTTATAGATGTCTAGTGGAAAATGTGCGAAAATGGTGTGGAACGACGGTTGAGAGGTTAAAAACCATTCACTGGTACAGGTGGATGTACTTTAATTTAAAGTTTAACTTTGAGGTTGGTTGAGGCTTGCTTTTGTTTTTTTTTTAAAGAAAAATCGAAAATAGAAAGGAAGACTCTTATTTAAGAAGACTGTCCGCTTCCAGACAATATCCAGTTCTTGAACTAGCTCCGACTGAAATGATCAGTTCCACATAATCAAAACTTAAACTAACTCATAAAAACTATGGAGAAATCCTAAGTGATTATTGATAATCGTAATGATCCCTTTTCCACTCTCTAAGGACCATGCGTGATCATTACATTTTTGTTATCGGAGAGCTAACAAAATGTGATCCTCAATTTTGACTATCAAAAGTGTTACTATCACCTTAGAGAATTCCACTTCAGGATCACTGCCTAGAAACCAAAGAGCCATGAGATTCAATTCACCCACGTGACAGCGTCACTGAAAGCCGTATTGGATTTACTAGTTCTTCAAGTAACGATCCTAACGAACACCGATCAGTACTGCTCCTATCAATCAAGGACCTCTAAGTGAAGATATACTTCTCCATCTTTTGTTACAGAACCGATCTCCCCTTAAAGGTCTGTGACAGGTCTTTTGGTCAGGATTTTCTGATTACAGTAAAGTAGTTTTTAAAACACTTCCAACACGTCTGACTTAATTGGCAAACAATCAGCCCAAAACTACCACTGATCTTCATAAAAAAAATTATTGCCAAAATCCGTCGCATCAGTCTGTCAGTTCCATCGGTAAGTGATCCTCCAATATCTGACAAAGATCATGTAAAACACTGACGGAGCAATATATAGAATAAGACTGCTATTGACTTATGCTGAGAGTATGCGGAGCTAGCTAGTAGCTTGTAGAAGACGAAACTTGCCATCAGTAAGGATCACAAGTTTAGAATGTCGGCAAAGTCAAATGGACATAAAGTGATCTTCTTCACATGGACTAAGAGATAACAATGAGAGCTTAACGTTATTACGAGCCAAACGATAGCAGGGATAGGTTTTATCTTTACATGTTTGGATCCGACCACAACCTCTATGGGTCAGTCTTACAAGATGAACTCAAATAGAGGAACGGACTTCTGCCGGTAAAGAAACTGAATGAGACTTTTGTCGTTGGCAGCATTTGCAAACAAGTGATGAGCGAGAAACGACTTTAAGTGAGTTGTAGATATGAATGGATCGTACACCTAAGGCTTGAGCAAAAAAATGTTTGATGTACAGACCCTTACTTTTCTTCGTTTTAAGAATGGGTTTTGCAAGAGCCCTAAGAAGCACTGCTTTAGATAAATGAATTCAGGTTGACTGCTTGAGGTAAGAAGGAATTGATTTCAGATGGCATGGCGAGGTGCAGTCTTTATTGAAGTGTTTGAGCCTAGCCCGATTAATCTCCGGGTAGTCACATGAAGTATGTTCAACAGTTTTAAATGTCTTTAGGTATGGTCGAGATATTTCATGCGCTCTTAAGAGCCTATTGGTGCCCCTATAATGGTAATAAACAGCGCAGGTGTGAGGCAAAATAGGAAGACAAGATAGGAGATATTGATGAACGTTGGTTTTAAATGTTTGTGGATTGCAATGTGAGGGAAAATTAGAGCATAATTTAGGAAAGAATTCCTTTTGATACTCTCTGGCGCAGAACTCTCATTGATCTTCACAATCATTAGGTCATCAAAGGAGTCAAAAGAAGTCATTCGGGACAAACGATCTTCAAATATTTTCAGTTCGACAGTTCGATCCTTTATAGCAGCAAGTATGGCCGACAAATATATTAAATAACCATCTCTTCAACTAGATCAGATAGCAAGCCTTTTATCATCCAAGTTTTAGCCCCTCTCATGTTCGATATACTTTTGAGATAAAAAAAGTGAACAAGTTTTGAAAATGTTGGACAGCTGCGAGTCATAGAGGACGCAACAAAAAGCCATTCACACATTTCTAACACCCAATATCGCCATTAAGGCCCGTTAACGAACCTCCTCTCGACTCTAATATGACATAGCGTACAATTTATTGGGCGACAACATTTCCATCTCTCACCTGCACAGCCAACTCACATCCTCACCTCACAGCCAACATAGAAAAAAAAATAAAAATAAAAATATCATTCGCAAATCTCCGAAAAGTAAAATATACCGCTGTGGCTGCTGCAGCCACCTCGGACTCTAGTCGTACCCGAGAGTGTGGTGTGGTGTGGTTTCCTCCTTTCGAATTTTTCAGAGGCCACAACACTCATAACCTGGTCAGGAGCGATCGAAAAATTTCGATAACGAACCTAACTGCGAAAACAATAAAACACCACGAGCCATAAATCCGTTGCATACTTCATAAATTACCACTTCTGGGGCCCAGCGTGCACAGATGCAGTCAAATGATATTCACACCGATCAACCCGGCGGACTGTACTGTACTGTAAAGTGTGCCAGTCTACCACCTCTCAACGACGACGATGCCACAAACAACTTCATAATTCAAAAAATCTTTTCGCGCAATACCGCGCCGTCTGACCATCGCCGTCGTCGTCATCGCCGAATGTGACCTAAAGCGGTTCCATGCAGTGGAGATCTCTCTATCATAAAAGTCTGTTGGGATTGGGATAGAAACCGACTTTACCGCCACCTGGCGATGTCATTCAACAGACCGTCACACTCGCTCACAACAAGCTCATGATTGATTGCGCCATGGAGTGACTATCGATAATCCTCGAACTCATGTGATCCTCTCGCATGATGATCTATGCCTGAACCAGAAATTGGCAGCCCTGCAACAATTAATTTGCATAATCTCCTCACGCATGTTGTACACCGTTTTGTCCAATGGCCATTTTGTACGATCCGTCCCAACAGCATCCGTCTAGTTTCCAGTTGCACTTGTGTGCTAAGGAGCTTACCGCCAGTCACCCAGCACCGATATGTCGGTCCGAGAGATCGGCGCGACGGTTGTTCTAATAAATTGCAATGCAAATGCCTTCACTCCATCACAATTTAGCGATGACTTCCTTTGGAGTGCTTTGGCTCGGTGTGGTGCTGTGATGTGCTGTGCTGGGCAGGCCTTCGAGCTAGTGCACGTTCCTGCGTGACTCGCTGTCTCGCACAGAGCAGAAGAAGATAAAAGCCCACAAATAAAAGGTGGAACAAACGATCGCATTAGCACCATTTGACAGATGGTCGTCGTGCTCTGACATTGGACATAAATTGACTTTTTCGTGGTTGTGGCTCGCTGTTGGGTGATTCGTTGGATGGTTCCCTTTTCTTGAGACTCGACTCGGTGCATAGAATTAAAATATTTCAATGGCTATGGTCATTTGTCAATTGGAACGTCGTCGTTGGGCGAAGACGATGATGACGAGGACGAAAAGTGATCGTGTGAAGTATGATGAGTCCGAAGTGAAAGACGCGCTAGACGCAGGTAAGTACCACATTCAGTGGGTGATCAATAGGGGCCATTGGATGCCGTCCCTTCTTTGTGATCTCCACCAAAAGTGTGAAAGGAAAACGAAGTTTACGACTGCATAGTTGCAAGACGAGGGCATTGTAGGTCAAGCTTGGTATGGTTAAATGATGAGTATACTACTCACAGAGGTAATCTTTTGTATCTTATAGTTTTGACCGACAGTTTGAAGTATCTATTCGTACTTAGTGTGATACCAACATCACGCCGAGATGTTTAAGAGGTTTCATACCCAATGCCGGTGAACACACTACATACCCCAAAGGCTTTACACCTATTAGCCTAACCTCACTCGTTTTGAAAACCTTCGAATGTCCAATTAATATCTGTATTCAATCCAAACGAAGACTAGAATTTTCTAGAGGCACTCCTTAAGGTGGGATACTTTCACCCCTTCTAGGGGTCCTTGTATAGTGTATAGTGTATAGTGAACTCAAAGCAGAAGTGACTTAGCACTGATAACGTGAGTAAATTCTTCATTCACTCTCGGTAACCAGATTGAAACCATGATTAATACCTAGACTTGGGGTCAATCCACAGAATACAGAATTGATCCTTTTAACTACAAAAGGCTAAAAATGTCCGAAAACCTCAAGTATCTGGGACTCATACTGGTTACGAAATTAAACTGTAATCGAGCACAGGAAGTAATGAAAGCATACCAAGCCGGCAACAGATTATTCGGCAAAACCTGGGGCTCTAGCCCTAAAATTATAATGTGGCACTACATGGCAGTAGTAAGACTGATACTGACGTATGGTGCATTGGTTTGGTGGCAAGCAAATTATGACTCTGTTGGGTTCCCGGCCATAAAGGTGTACCGGAAAATGAAAAGTATAAAAGAGTAATCTTAGACAAGTGATAGACACAAAACCAAAAGAATCCTACAAATGAGCAAAGGATCCTTGCCTCATTTGACATAGAAGAACTTTCTGACAAGTCTAGAGAGAGACTTGAATGAATTTCTTAAACCCTCGGGATGGGTTGAAGATACATAGGTTTTTCATAGGGAGTGATAACCCCCAGTGCATCACATAAGTGTTTCTCTTGTCTCGCAACAGGGGGCAGATAGCTATCTACCGTCCTGCATCCTCGAGACAACGTAAATATATCAAGTTTTGCTAAAAGTCCCACAAGGCTTCGTTCTGGGACCGATTTTGTTATGATAACAAATTTTTGATATAATACCATTTTCAGGGTAAACTGCAGGCTAAGTAGTAAGATGATTTTACTGGGAACAGGGATGGTCTTCTATCGAAAATGTTTACAATATTCATGCAACGAAAATCTGAAAGAAATGATAAACGAAGGAGGCAAGGTGAAGGGCAAAATGAAGGACGACTGAAAGGTTTGTCTAGTCAGTTGATGTGTATGAAGTGTCAATTTCGATCAACTCACAGAAAAAAATTTAATATGCCAAAAGTCCAATTCTATGTGTCGAACTGAAGATTTTCCACTCACCAGTGGTGGGAATAGTAATAAGCCCTTATCATATGAGGCATGGAACCCTGTCCTAAACAAAATTCAAATATTTACTGCAACAAGTCGGGGCTTATTGTTTAGTCCCGTATGCGAAGCTTTTTTATAAGAGTTATACTGTCGGATGTTCGTCAAACGTTCGCGAGAGGTGGAGCCGTCAAAAAACCTTTAGATGTTTTACCTGGGGATTCAACCTCAAAATTGATTCGTAGTAGAAAGTACTAACCACTTAAGTCGCGAGACCCAAAGCGATGAATAACCTGACGATGATTTCGAATGTAGTATGTAATATGTAATGTTTTTTGAAAAATTTAATTCAATCTCTTTCGATTGTGTGCAGTGTATTGTGCACTATTATTGAAATCTTTGTCTGGAGCACAACAGTCGACATAATATAGACTGGGGAGCTGAACGATACTAGATTAGGGATCACACGAGTAGTATGTTCTTAGACTCAAAAGATGTGATATCTAGCTCGGGACATCGTGTATGAGATGAGACGCTTCTACAAAGTCACAACTATATGATCTAATATTCGCCAGTACATCTGGTAAGTCTTTCTCGGATAAATCAATGAATGCGGTATGGAGGGGAATATCTTCAATAATCCAAATGATTTGAACAAACAGTTTTAACCTACAAAACATCAGCCCTAAGGTTGCACTTACAGAAACAAGCTCTGTTAATGCAAAAGTAAAGCAACTACTCAAACTAGCCTAGAAAGTGTCCCTCGGTCCAATAATAAAGACCCTCAAGCCCTTAATAAAACGAACTTCTTAGCATCGAGTCCCAAGTGTCACAATCCGGCGATAACTTGCAGCCACTCCTCAACATCCTTCGTTCATTATCATAGGCTACGCGATTTTATTTCAACATCACTTTTACTTATCTATTCTCCACTCAAGGCCAAAAGATATGCATCGCACCCTCTAAAGAGCAATACTTTACGAGCCATTGTGGCCACAATGTATCCAATTTGC
Source organism: Xylota segnis (assembly GCA_963583995.1). Classification (NCBI taxonomy): domain Eukaryota; kingdom Metazoa; phylum Arthropoda; class Insecta; order Diptera; family Syrphidae; genus Xylota; species Xylota segnis. Next base: position 61,602,290 of record OY757237.1, read on the forward strand.
GGCCACGCTAATGCACACACAAATTGTCAGCAGCATTGCCCTTCTCTACTCTACTCTGGGTCCTTGCATATTTTCCATAATTATCAGGTGTCTGCTCGGTGATCTTCATAACCAAGCTAATTATCCTTATGTCACGACATTCCATGCCACCACGACAATGCAAAATAAAAGAAACGAAAACACAAAACTAGCAACAACGTCTCGTTTGTGGCGGCAACACCATTATTGTCTGGGAGAATCTTTGTCCAAATGCGGTACAACGACACGACACACACACACACAACAGACAGAAACTCGACGAGCAACCATATCTCTCGCGATATGATCTGTGATGTGCACATGCAATGCCTGCCTGCATCCAGAAATGTTGCATGTCCTATGGACTGTTGCGCACATGTGCTAATTTCCAGCGCAACTAGGCGACCACGTTTTCTGTTTTCACCTTCTTCTTCGTACGGAAAGTAAAAGGTATGGATGCTCTTTGGTGAATCCTTTTGATCCACCAGTCCACCAGCGGTACGGTCCTGTGTTTATTTTAGCGCCGACGACTGTGCGGCACGGCACAGTGGCACTGCTAGACACTCGGCAGAAAAAAAGGAGGAAAAAAATGTTTACATTCCCAAACCACATGCACAGCTCCTCCACGGTGTATCCTTGCAGAGAAGTTTCGCTTTCCGATCCCGATTTGGGTGTGCACGACAATGTGACAGAGTAGCCTACGCGACGAACGAGATATCGATGGTTCTAAGAGATTCTTTTGCGAACTCTTGCCGCGACTACTGTATTCGCAGCAGAGAGCCACAAAAGGCCATCATCATCATCAACATCATCACAACTAGGCAACTATCCAACTATGTGATGGCGCGCTGCTGATTAACCAAACTCCAGACCAAAGGCGAGCAAAAAGTACTCTTCGACATCGCGATCGCGCAGAACATCATCAGGCAAGCAAGGTGAAGGCTATTTATAGAAGCAGCGCGCCTTAACTAGAACCGACCCGCATGGATTGCTGCAATCGAGAGTGACAGAGGAGAGTTTAGCTGCCGTTTCAACGTGAACGTAGATGAGGTTCAGGTTCATTGGCGATATGAGGAAGGAACCAGCGATGATGAAGATGGCGGCGTCGGCGGCGTCTTCGCCTTCGTCTTCGTTTTCCTCGTCGCTGTCGTTGTCGTTGTCGTCATCGGTGGGAGTTTGACAGTTTTTATTGTAGTCTTGCGAACGCGATTCTCTCTCGCGTGACACAACGCGAAGCAGTGACTATTTTGGTCGTTCTTTTCGAGGTGCAGCGCGCAGATAGTGTCGCGCCATCAACCCTGCAACTTGCACCTTTCTATTTTTGTCTGCTGGATGACAAGAATCGACCGAGGTGATGTTGCTGATGAGGCGTCACGGAAAAATTACACCGGCTATTAATTTAACCCGTAATGACAGTTTTTGGCATGTTCTGTGTATTATGTCGGCCCTCGTGCGCGCGCCCCTGCTCAATATATTGTGTGTGAAGGCAGGTCGGGCATCATCTTTCGATGATGCAGATGGAAACGAATCTCCGCCTGGGGGCTAAGTGATCGTCAAGCACGCTGAGTGGATGATGCTTTGGAGGTGTTTGCGATGTGTAATGAGAAGTGAAGATCACGAGAATTTAAAGTCACTCCAAGCGAGGAATATCAATGGCAAGGAAGATTTATGGAGGCATGAGTGATCCTGCAGTAGGTTTGGCTTTGAAGTTATGCTTTCGTGAATTTTCGTTCACATGGTACGTCAGCAGATTTGAGTTATACTGGACGAATTCGAAAACTACGGAACAGATTTCAATAAAGTTTTCCAACAGTGTAGTCTGTCATGCGTTGTCTTTAATTTTAATTTTCAAGAAGTTCAAATTTGTCCTCACTATACGACCATATGACTGTCCTTTTTGTAATGATTGTGTTTGCAGCCAAAAGGTATTTGACATTCATCGCAAAGGAAGACCAATTAAGATAAGTCCAACCCTAGTAGAAAAAATAGGGTCAATGCAAATTCATAGCTCGGAACGCCATGGAACCCGAGGTATAGCAAAAGTATTTGACGAATACTTTGACAACAAAGGCATCAGGTGGAGAGGGCAAAAAGTGAACCTCGTCAATAACGAAGCCTCTCCGTTATGAAAACATCTATCATAAGACGGTACCAAAAATGATCAATTCTATCATTTGACTGAACTGAAGTAGATCGGAAATATCCTCCACGTGTTTTAGTTAATATTTCAAAGCTTCCAGTGTGACTTTCGATCCTACAGATAAAATCAACGAATGCGACGTCAAAATTTATCAATTTTCCGTCAGGCTCAATGGAAACAGAGTGGCGAAGCAGTTTGGAAAACCATAAGCAAAAATCAAAACCTTCTTGCGCAACTATGAAAAATAGTCAAGTGACGAGAATAGTCGGATCCCAAAACGATTCGAAAACAAGGTATTCGAAAGTAAGCTCCGTATTCCAGCTTGGGATATTGTTATAATGTCGCATGCATCCAAGAAACCAAATGGAAAGGAAAAAAAATTATATAACCTCTTCTACAATCGAGTTACATCAAACCAAAACGGAGAGAAGAATAGTAATTGACTAAAATTTACAGATTTACTGACAGGCTTAGCCTAATATCTGCATACACTCCGAAACTAGCTTGTGGTGACTTCACCAAACTGCCATTCTGGAAGGATGTCGAGTCCCTAATTCTAAGAATCCCTTTCTGGCCACATTGACGAAAAAATAAACGCGTTAAAGAAATTTATGGCGGGTATAGGTTTGATACCAAAAACACCCAAAATATCGAAATTCTACTCTTCTTCAAGAGATGTGGAATGTGTTTCAAAAGACGAAGAGGTTTCTCTAAAAAGCAACATGAACGTTTAGAGAAAACTGAAGTGACAAACAAGCCACCAAAACAAGCTTGCAAAAGGTAGCGCATAACCAGACTTGGAAACGCACAAAACAGCTAAAAGAAAGCAGTAGAGCTCACCACAACTGAGAGAGTATCCTAGATGATCTCACCAGACAGATCGCCCCACTAAGCGAAAATCAGTTTGGCTTCATCAACTATACATATTTGAGGAAACGTCATCGAAAAATATTTTCGGCATCGAATTCAGGTTGAATTCCGTTTTGGTAGTGAAGGCAATGGCAGCCCGGTACAGCAAAAAATAGGTGGCCAACTCAACAAGGAATTAGATAACTCTAAGTACCTTGGATCACATGTCAGTAGGAATGAGTCACTTAGTAAAGCCAGCGATCTGCAGCAGGCGTAGTATGCAACAAAAAAGATCTCATAACAGTTAAAGGACAAAATTTATAAGACATGAATTAGGCCTACAATGCTGGGGAGCCTACAATGCATTACATCTCTGGGTGCTGGGGAGCATCTAAGAAACTTGAAGCAAAAGTATATATTATACAAACATATCATAGACAGAAACAACGGAACCCGATGTTATGGACATTTCATCCGGATACCGGTAGACCACGCAACACAAACGATGGATTTTGCAGAGATAAGAAGAAGGCCAAGTAGACCACCAAAAATCTAGAGCAATGCAATAAAAGACAATGTTGGACAAAATTATGAGGAATGGCTCTGAATGATAGTTGCATGAACAGCAGTTAAGGATACTTCCAGGAAATGTATCATTTTCGAATGGATCTGCAAAAAGAGCTTTCATTTTGAATTTGAAGCTTTCAAATATGAAGCTGTCATTCCTTGACAGCTGTCAAATAAAAACTATTCTGTTCGAACTATATTTGCCTGAGAAATGAGAAATCAGTACTTTAAGCCCACATTTACAGAGTGCCCATTTTTTTGGGAAGAATTACCTTTTAATCAATTGCAAATAAAGGCTCTTAATGGAAGACCTGCGTGGGCCCCGTGGCTCAGTGGTTAGTGCGTTGCACTATGGTTCGAGGTTCGAGGTTCGAATCCCAGTCGGAACACCTGAAAAATTTTTCACGGCCCCACCTCTCGCGAGCGTCTGACAAACATCCGAGAGTACAAATGTCCTGAGAAAGCTTCTCAAATAACAAACTGCCCTTCGGACACGGCATTAAACAGTAGGCCCCTTCCATTCGTGTAAAGAATATAACACGCACAACACTAATGGTTGAGACAAGCTAGGCCCAGGGTCCCACCGAAGCAGTGTCACATTAAAATAAGTACATTTGCCTAATGTGATGGAGTTCTGTCACAAAATACATGAAACATCCTTCGTTTAAATTACAAAATCCAAGAAGTACAGTCATCCAGTCATCTATTATACAAATCTATCACACGCAAACTGAGGCAGAAAAAAAGCTCTTATTTCCGCCCTAAAACTGATAGCAGGTAGTTATGCTATATTCCCACACTTCATGGCTGCGAAAACACATCATATCGCCGCGCTACCATGATTCCTCATTTAAAACCATAATGCACCATGAACGTCAGATTTGGAGAACGAAAATCCTCCACAGTGCATTTTCTCCTCATTTATCCACTACTCTTCTGCAGTCAGTAGGTACGTCACAAAGGGAAGCAGAGAGCAAAAAAAAATAAAAAAAAAAACATCATCTCCAACCAACTGCTCAAACATCCATTAAAATTATGCAACTTGCGAGATGAGTACTCTCTGGCGAAATGCAACACTTTTCAAGTCGAGCCTCATGGCTTCTGATTCTGTCATCCAAATGCAGCACGAAAGGAGGTTTTTTTGGTTTTTTTTTTTTTTTTCATTTTATCCACTTTTTTTGCGGCTGAGTATTGCTTTTTGAGATAGTTGGCACATGCACACAGATACGACGACGAGTTGATTGTCCTGTGTGAAGGTGGAAGTAAATATTTCGTTCGTTATTCCTTTTTATCTGTCTGGCTGGCTGGAGTTTTGAACTTATTCCACTTAGGAATAATTAATGCTCCAATTTTTGTACGATTTTTTGAAGAGCGTAATGAATTCTGGGCGCAAGCGGAATTAATGCAACGCAAGTGTATTGAGATCTATTTAATGACATTTCCAGTAAAACTATTGACTATTCACCCTCCAAGCTCAGTTTTAGCCAAGTCATGCCTCTTAACGTGTATTGTTCACATTCAGGGAAGTGGAAAAAAGAATTCAGTGGATATAATGTTGAAAATGATGAATATGACGAAGAGTCAGTGAGAATTGTACGCAGGAAAAAAAGCTTTTTAAATGAAGAGGACATTTCGCAATGATCCTTGATTTGGTTATTGTAATAAAACCCATCATTCACATGGCACACAACTGGAACTAAAGATACGATTACTGGATGTTTTCGAGAAATAACTTCAAGAAATGCCTCCGATCAATGCACCCAAAGATAAAAACCATTTTCTGTGCAAACGTAGCACTCTTCTTAAAGAACAGGATCACTCAATTTGTGGTCCGGATTTGACATCCCTGTTTCAATCGTATACGTCAAACCGAATTGTCAGTCCAGACATCTTTAATTAGGGTTTGCCATAATATGGATCGTTTAACAATCGATGAACGTATTTCAATTGTGTGTAGGTAAGTTTTACGCATTTCAAACAGATTATCGTCAACATTATTTTCCATCTGACCGTACTGTACGCAAAGTTCGGTTACAGATGTCTTGAGATGTCATCGCAATACACGCTCTACAGAAAATATGGTTGCCGCTGGTAAAAGTTTTGAAGAAGATCCAAAACTGTCGGCTTCACATTTGGGCACGTTATGGCTGGCACTCAAGAATAGAAGCTGACCACATAATGGGCCGATTGGGTGCTTAAATATCAACGTTTGGATGACTAATTTTCGAACAGCATTTTGTTCATCGATGAGGCTTATTTTTCACCCAGTACGCAGTTGACAAACAAAATTGTCGGATATGGGGAGGTGGAAATCCACAAGTCACTGTATGGTGTGCTATTTGAACTGCTGGTGTAATGGGTCACCATCAACTCCAATGTTAACCGATTTTTTTTTCGACCTCAAATCGAAAGTATGGGAGACATGTGGCTTCAACAAGACAGTGCCACATTCCACACAACACAACCCGTTTTGGCTTCATTGCAAAAATGATTTATTTTGCTTTTTGGTGATCTAAACTGGCCACCAAGATCGTGTTATTTGTCGCCGTTGGATTCCTTTTTGTAGAATACCATTAAAAATCGATGCTATCCGAACAATCCAGAGACGATTCAGGTACTCAAGAACAATATTAGTAAAGCTATCCGTTAAATAGGGACCGAGACCATCGAAAATATATTGAAAAATTGAGTTGTCAGAATGGCCTGTAGCAGAGGTAGTCATTTGAGTGAAATAATATTCCTTAATTAATCCGAAGGTTTACTCTTTTCAATAAGACAAGTTGAAAAATATTAAACAGGATTTTTAAAAAGAAACCGACAGATGGCCTTATTTTTATTATTTCATTTTTGGTCTAGGATCGGAAAATACTGATTTGTTTCTTACAAAGCAAGCATTCTTAGACCTAATGAAACAAATCAATTTGAAAACAAACTGCTTACGAGTATTGGAAAAAATATTTGACTAAGGCGACCAAGAGGGCTATTTCCACTAGCTCGACATAGCACAGAAATAGATACTCCGAATGGGTGAATGCCAATATTTATCGAAAATTTTCTCAAATAGTCAGAAGGCTGGTAGCCAAGAGCTAAAAATGAAATGAGAGACTAATAAAACCAACTCCTCCAACTTCGACTGACTTTTTTTGACTAAATTTTGAGTAAAACTGATAAAATGGTAGATGCAATAGATCTTGCAGGATACACCATCATTTCTTCTTAAGGAATGTGCAGTACCAAAGAACTCAATCTCTGTGCGTCAGAAATACAAACTTACATATGTAGATATATTGGATTAAGGCGTCAGTGGGATTAGGGATGTGGTTCAGTTTGTGTATTGGTTAATCAAACCAAAATTCTATATTCGGTGGAAGTACATTCTTTGGCTCTATCGAAGGAGGAAACATAATACACACACATTTGGCGAAATGTTGCAAAACTCACAGACAATATAAGCGTAATGACTGGATCGAATGATACCAAGAAGAGCCCTAGAAGAACCAGCAAATCCAAAAACCAAGTTGAAATTGGTTAAGGTAATTCAAGGAAAAACTTAATATCCTGACAATCTCCTTTCAATCTGATTGGGTTATTTCCTCCAACTAAAACTAAATGAGTGGGTGGCTCAGTGGATAGCGCTATGGACTATGGAGCAAGGGTGTCGAGATCGAAACCCAGTCGGGGAACACCTAAAAGTTTTTCACGGCCCCACCTCTAGCGAGCGTCTGACAAACATCCGAGAATACAACTGTCCTGAGAAAGCTTCTCAAATAACAAATTGCCCTTCGGACACGTCATTAACCAGTAGGCCTCTTTTTTTTTTTTAAACTAAATGAACTGGCGAGAAAGTGGACGAAAAATATTCGCCCACCGGTACATGTTTAGAAGTAGCTTTAAAGGGTATAGAGCTGGAAAGAAAAGAAAATGAAAGAAAGGGATTGAAAACTTGCAGAGCCCCTAAGGCCATGAAAGCTACCACCAGGCAAAAAGAGTGCTTGGTCTGTTCAGAGCAGAATTAAGACAAATGCAGACACATCAACCTGAACAAACACGCCTACAGACTGGAACTGACCACATATGTATATAGCTTGGCCGGGATGTGAGGACCAAGAAGTTAGTCTAGAGCACTTCCTCTGCAATACGGAGGTACAGCAGAATTATTTTAAACATAAATAAGAAAGAAGTTCTCTTAAAAACCAGCTTAAGACAATAATATTCAAAAATTAAAGTTTTTAAAATATAAAGCAGACCTCTTAGTGCATAAAGTATAAAGGTGTAGGGTGGCATAGGAACTGTGGAGTTCAAGGTTTGAAATCCAAAAAAAGGGAACATTTGACAAACATTCGAAAATATAGCCTACGAAGCATGTTACACGACAGGAAGCAAGATTGACAAATATTAATTTTGTATAAGTCGGTGGAAGTTTGAAAATATTTGATCAAGCTTGAATTAAGACGGGTTTTCCTCCCCAGTGGCCCAATACAGTTTTCAGAGTGACCTAGATGTATAGTGTAACTCTTGATGCTGATTAATGATGATGACGGTAAGGCTGACTAAGAAAATAAAGTGCACGACTGGGTCGTACGTACTTGCACCGTAATGCTATAAGTGTATAATTTTATCAGGATTAAAGTCCAAGTCTTGCTCTTCCCAGTAAAGTAGGCGTGGCATTCCGCGTTTCGATGGAATAATAGTCATAACATTGTAGGAGTTTACTCAATGTTTTGTTTTTATAAAAATGCCCATAAAAAGTGGGCGTGGCCAGATAGGGTGTTTGAGTGAATTATAGAGAATTTGAAGCTCTATTACTTTGCTTAAATAATTTTTTCTCAATTTCTAGTAAAAATTTTTAAAAAAATAAGTTTTATAAAATTCCAAAATTTGGTATGCCATTATTTTGCACTTGTCTTATAACCTACAAATAATAATTTTTAGCCCAATCGCCGAACAAATACCAGAGAAACAGATTTTCAATATTACCGTTATTCGAATTTTTCGTGAAAAACGTGGTATGCCACCTCATAGCATAAGCCCAAACTAACCCACACATCAAATTTTATCGAAATCGTTAGAGCCGTTTTTGAGAAAATCCATTTTAACTGAAATCGGCCTTAAGTAAACTACCCTTAATTTTGAGGTTAGAATGAAAATTCAAATTTCGCCTCTAGGGAATATCCCACAGACCCTATATATGAAGTTTGAAGTAAATCCGTTCAGCCGTTTAGGCTGTAGTCGAATATACAGACAGACAGACCGACAGACTGACAGACAGGCAGACAGACAGACAGACGGCATTGGCGGACCTACTTTTTTGGACTTCTCTATTATAGTAATGTCAAGTTTGATTAAAATCTCGAGTTCCAAATTTTGCACGAATACAATACTTGCCCTATAGGTATAGGTGCAAGTAAAAAAGAAAAGCCAACTGAGAGAACTGGTAACCTTCTCCCACAGAACATATCTTTCCAAAAACATGAGGTACCTTCCTAAGTGGTACTGATTTGCATCTCGAATCATGTTCAGAAAGTTGTTAAAGTTCGGAACGACACGACTCGAGACATACTCAGAAGCTTCTACCTACTTACGAGTACTTGGGAAAGGTATGCTCTTCAGGAATCATCACAATGTGGATCCAATCACAGAACTCCACATCGTAGACACACAGATCGACAACAAAGTTATGAAACAAAGGTTGTACGAGTATACAATACATTTTCAAATACACAATTCCTTCTCATGAATAAATAGTATTTCTCAATCGGAGGAATTGTTTTGCTTGAACGGGCTGACTCACCCTAACCCAGCCCCACCCAACCTCGGTCAGTTGCATACAAGCATACAAGCATACAAACGTGCAATTCTGCAATTTCTGGATTTGCCAATGCCTCTGCCAACAAATTGAATTAAACTTCTAAAGTTCATTCGTACCCCCTGGCTGCGCACAATGCCATTCAAAGCCCAGAGAAACTCCATTTTCAATTTTCCCACAATGGATGGCCAATCTTTGCAATCTTAACTACAACACCATCAACAAAGTGCAACTGCAGAACTCATTCGAACCTCCTCGAGCGGGCCTCCTCTGTGAGGCGAGGTTAATATGAAAATTATGTTTTATGCAAATTGAAGTTGAAGTTGAAGAAACTCAAAATTGAAATTGGAAATTCTCGGTTGGAATGGCTCGGTCCATGTGAGCTGCTGGGGTTGTGTGTGGAGCAACCACTTAGCGTTAGTAAGAGAAAGGTCGTCGATTAAGCACAGAGATGAGAATTCAATTTGAAAATCTCTAATTACTGCGGTTGATTGCGTCGACGACCACCCAAAATGGAATCTTTGCGGCAAAATGTCACATCACGTTACATGGTACCGACCACCCGACCGACTGTTCAACCGCAAAATGTGCATGTAGCAAGCAGCACCCGAAAGGGATAACCCACTTGCATGGGTGGTTGGGTAGGTGTTCTTCTTTTGCTGACAGTGACAGCTGAAAGGAAATAAAAAACGGTCTTTATTCCTACACACTCACACTCACGGTCGACTTTCCGACCGAACGACCGACCGAAGGGGGGTGAGTGAGTTTAATTACGGGGTTCGTTTGCAGCAGGGATTACGACGATTCCAACGAAATGGCTGAATTTTATTTTTGTGTCTTGTAATGCGTTTCGAATGCAAATGTGCCACCGCCACCGCCGTCGCCGTGCCAGTTGCGTTGGTGGCGGTATTAGTCACCTTTCCAGCGAAAACGGTTTTGGTTAACTTTTCTGGATTCACTGTGAAGTCGTAGGGCTTCAGATTTGAGTCGAATCAAAGGATAGAGATAGAGTTGCAGAAACACCCTACCTTCTACGACCAAGTAGCAGAGGCACAGGGGTTCGTGTCATCGATAGCCAACACGAGGGATACTGTGACCTAGAAAGATCTATCATCAGGGTAGATTTAGTACAAGAGACGTACCGCCTCCCTAATGAAGGATATTATGTCCTTAGAACCGACCGAACAGTCCCTTTGTACAGAGACAGACAATTCTTTGGAGCTTAGTTCGTTTCAAGAACTCCACCTCAGTGGAATGGGTTTAAACGGCTCAGACCTATGACACTGAGCTGGAGGAAGACATGACACACTTCCTCTGCGAATGCCCAATTCTCAGCAGAATCAGACGTCAAATCTTCGGGAAGACGTTTTTTAACCAGCTCTCCGAAAAATGGATCCGTTAAGATCCGAATAAGACTACTCCCACCCCGTCAACCTAACCTAACCTCGTTCAAGAACTTTCGGCCACCAAACTACAGCCCAATCGTGTTAATTTTGGATTAAGACAACAAGTCTTGCCGTAAAGTCATCTACTAACCTACATGGCCCTATGTCTCGCTCAATGGTGGACTTGATATGAGAGTTCTAGCTGAACCGAGATATTTTACTCACTGAAGGCTATTTCTTTTCAACGAAAAGTTCCTTCTATCTCATTCCCAAGATAGTGAAGAGCACTTTCTGAGGATTTACGGACATGTCCTCTAAGCAGACTGGCTTGAATGCAAAGGAATGGACAAATCTAGAACCAGAATGATACCACTTAGCTGGACTCAACATAAGTCCGTTCAAAACGACAAGAGTGCAGTGTACGAGGAAAAGAAAATTTCAACGAATGAAAACCACTAGTCTCTCAGACACGTTAGTGACTGCGACACACCTAAACTCCGGAAAAAAAAACACACGGATGAGATCTGCACTAAGGCTACGGGTGCTCTTATGATATGCGGGGCCAGGACCCAAGTCTTGGGAAGGCAGGCCGCCCGTCCTGAGAAAGATGTACTTAAATTGCCACTGTAAGACCGATGATCACTTATGGAGCTATTCCGTGGGCAAAACAGGCCAATAACTCAATAAAGTACCAAGATTGGCATAATATTGCAAAACAGAGACAATGAAAACGTCCTCAAACTCAGCCAGGAGGTCAGCCCTTACACCATGTAGTTGAGGTGACTGCAAATAAAACAATGCTAAAGATGGCGAAAGAAAAGAATGCAAAACTCAGCAATAAAACCGATGTACCCTTAACATATGAACTGACCAGCCACACCCTTAAATGGTAGACAGACTGGTCAGGAACTCATGAAGGCACAGGCGCGGGAGTTTTCGAGTGAAGGACATACGTACCAGCATCTTTCAGGCTTAGCTATACGCATTGATAGATCAGACTTGACAAAAAATATTGTACCTGTGAGATAGCAATAATGTCAGACAGTCAGGCAGCAACCTAGCTTGGTCGTAGTTAGTACAGGAATGGTTAGCAATACTGAACGAACTGAGCAAGTCAACGAAACTCTAGATGGATTAACAAGACAAGGGGTAGCGTAACCCTTGATCCATTCTGTGCAATAGTGGACCGAACCCTTAAAGAAGAATTTAAGAAAGAAAAAGGAAAAGAACCTAGAAAAATCAAAAAGGGTCGAGAAAACCTATGTTCTTGGGAATTACAACCAAAAAAGATTGAAAACATGCATCAACCTCAACGAGAATGACCTACGAATCCTTACAGGTTTCCTAGCCCGGCAATGTAAACACAAGGAACCCCTGGAATCTTGTTGAGCATTGAAAGTTCCACTGATCAGATAGGGATACGTCGACTGTAGACTCGCTTCTCATTGTCAGATTTCTCAAAGAAATGGGATTGAAGAAGGTGCAAGCTCTCTGCTCAGGATAAACAAGAGTATAATGCTTTCAGCACAATTCCTTTAGAATTTTAGGAAGAGGGCAACTTAATGAGGGAATGACCCTCACCAGGGTATAGTACGGGATACAACAGACCACTAGGTCACAGTGCAAAGTACTCTTCACAGAAATTTCAGGGAACTCCTTAAAGATCATCTACGTGATAGAGTATCCTCGGGTGAGTCCGTTAAGTGAATTAAAAATTTCAGTAAAGGCCAAAACCTTGCCAATCTACGTCACGTATTAACATATTTGAAATGCTCCACACACAGCTGGCGCTTACTACTTTCATCAATTTGAAGAAAACCCCTCCAGAGATACTCAGTTATTGGCAAGAAAGTCATGTTTGAAGCCGACAAGGCGTTCCCTCCCATCAATCTTAACATCATCTGCTGCACTCAAAAAGCGTGAATCTCATCAAAACCGTGGAGAGATAATTTAACCGGCGCTGTCTTGTCAGTCAGCCGGGATTGTATCTGCGGTAGAGATACAAGACACAAACACAAGATATACACTCAGATGAGCTCGGATCAAGATGCAGATACTCTGTGTGTACGAGTATAAAGGAAAACAAAGCAAAAAAGATGTGAATACGCGATGCATTATGCATCACACCTCTACTTCGTCTTGTAGCCAGCTCAAGCCCACGTTTACGCAGAAAGCCTCATTTCGTATGCATTTCATTAATCAGCCATCGAACCTTATGCTACGCGCTCCGTACCACCGCCACCACCACCTCGCTGGTTCTCTGTGATTGTGACCACCAGCAACAGCAACAGCACCAGCACACACATGCGCATGCGCACATATTTTATTCATTTTGGGATATTACCATCACCATCGTCATCATCGTCGTCCTTAGTACATTTGACGATGAGAAGATGTTTTGCAGTGCATATCATTCATCCTCTTCTTCGGCTTCATTTTCATTTTCCCCAAGCTGTAGCTTGAAGTTTCTCCATCCGGTTCACCCACGTGTTTGGGGCGCTTGCAGCAACAGCCATGCATACGTATCTTGCATCTGCAGTGAACTGAAAATCAATCTGATTTTCACCTCTTGCTTAGAGATATCTTTGATTTTGATCATCGTGACGGGTTTCGTGCAATTCATACTCGGCTGGACGGCTGCTGCTGCTGCTGCTGCTGTTGTTGGCTGTTATGTATCTAACTGCGCTCCAATGAGTATTTAAGTCAAACTAGCTCCAGTCCTAGTGGATTGAGATGACATTTAACGATGTTTTCCGGGAATCGAAAGGATTAATTCGTAATGTTTACGATCAATTAAAGCGTCATAATTGGATTGAGATACTGTTGAAAAGGGTAGATCGTTGGACCGGTAGATCGTGGTTTTTCCGCTGATTAATGACTAAATTAAAATTGGTTGTGAATAATGGAGTGGACTTTAAGTGCAGCCATTTAATGTTCCGATGTCAAATCGTTCAATAAGTATAGATTAAGACGGAAGGATAGAAGATACTTGGTGAGGATCAGTGATCTGTTACCACAAGAAGATGTTGATCAACGTTATTTAGAATTTTATGTTGATAATGACTCGAGCGATCCAAAGCCTTCTTATAATTTCGACAACAGAGTGGTATGGAGGATCAGTGAGAATGATCAGTCAAGGTGACGAAATAGGTTTCTAAAATTTCAGACACCAGAGTGGTATGGAGGATCAGTGGCAATGAGCAGTCAAGATGGCGAAATAGTTTTCTAAAAATTGAGACACCAGAGCCGTATGGAGGATCAGTGGCAATGAGTAGTCAATGTGGGGAAATAGTTTTCTAAAAATTGGGACACCAGAGTGATTTGAAGGATCAGTGACAAGAATCAGCTCAGATGGCGAAATAGTTTTTTAAAAATTTTGACAACAGAGTGGTATGGAGGATCCGCGACAATGATCAGTCAAGATGACGATATGGTTTTCCAAAAATTAAGACAATAGAGTGGTATGGAGGATCAGTGAAGATGGGGAAATAGTTTTGATAAGTGATCGTTCAGTGGCCTGATCACTTTACAGATCGCCCTACATACAATACGAAAGATCAGTGGAAAAACCTCCTTCAATGGTGCCTTACTTAGAACCAATGATCAGCCATTTATTCAAGATCGCCGACCTAGTGACTTTAGTATGCTACTAACAATATCGAGAGGCTGGCAGAATACTGAAGATCAGTGTTTTCATTCACGATCGCCTAGTGTAATCCAAAGGTTTGCTGACGATCACCAGTAGATATGATAAAGACAATATTTTTGAGTTACATGGGCTCAAGGCAAAGCTTCAAAAGTATACAGATAACCCATGATTACGATCAGCTACACCCTCCCCAAACCTACCAAACCAAACGATTTCATTAGATCTGATTGCAGAGACTGTCCCAAAACTAGTTTCTGTCCAGCAACAGTATTCCAATGACCTTAAATCCATTTGATATGTGCACGGGACTCGGATTACTTCTTATCGTGCGCGAATTAAAAATGCACAAACTCAAAGCGCAATGTATGCGACAATCTGACGCCTCGATATTTTGTATCTAGAACAACTACACGCCTATACTCCGGTACTAAGTGTTCCAAAAAAGTTCCTCACAGTCGGACTCATTTATTTTTTTGCCTTCTGGGTTTTTTTTTTGTTTTCAAATTCCATTGCCTATTAAAAAAAAATTCAAAAACGTGGTGGCCTAGTCGGGCATACTCGTACTCGTAACGAAGACACTTTGCGTACGGCTGTGGTTCTCATGATTGTGAGGCAGTCAAAGCCGGCAACCGAAGTGTTGTGTGTGCGTTTCATTTATTTCAATTATCAATCCGGTCGCACATTGTTTTCATTTAGTGGATTCATCTCCTCCAAGTTGGACACGATTGCAATTGTGATCTTCCCGGCCGGAGGCATTTTGTTGTTCAATTGCAATCAAGCGTGCGTGGATGTGGTGGCCTTCATTGGATGCTATACGAGCGTGACGTCATCGTGTGCAATTTAATAAATAGACTAGGAAAATAATTATGGAAAGGGGGCTTGGGATACACAGATATGGGCGCAAATTCCTTCCAATTTGTGGCGTTTATACGAACATCAGAGGAAAGTGGAAATTATGAATGCAGTGCGAGGCTGGCAGGAGTGTCAATGATCTTGTAATAGAATTTAGGAATGCGTGTAGAATGAGATCTATTCTTGGGGAGGGATGTGCAAAATTCTATATCTATGGGTGGACGAAGTAGAAGATTGCTGTCGCCTAAGGGAATGGATCTGGCTAATGCGAAATGAAAGAAAGCCACTTAAGGCCAGATGATTGAAGTTTACTTAGATTCGAGTGGATACTCACTTCTTGGATTCGAATTTAATCAAGCTGACTGATACTTAACTGGAGACCAATGTGCGTCTCGACTGCAGGGGCTTAGCTCAGCTCAAAGGACTTCCGGCTGAATAGACTTAGTTCGTTACTACTCAAGATTTTACACTTTCGATTCGAAGAAATCCATAAGAAAAACATTGGACTAACAAAGCATGGACCTAATAATCTGAGACTGAGTTGAATGCATGCTCAAGACGCTGCCCATCAACTCAGAACTGAATCCTATCACCTCTGCTATGGATACTGGTCGCGAACGAAATTTAAAAGAAATTGTATCAAAATAGGGTCAAAGCAGTACCTAACATCCAAGCTCTTCAAACCGTTCTTAATATACTACGAAAACGGGCAAAAATCTGTGAATTGAATGTTAATCTCCTGATCCTGATCAGAAGGAATAAGAAAGTCATCTATAGCCTTCCAAACACGCAGTCAAATCTTTGATAAAAATGGATCCTGCCATTATCCACTGTATGTACATATACAACCATTGTCAGAGCCATTCTAATCTGGTGATTCAAAGCAAATGAGATCACGTAGTTTAAGGAACTGACCAGAATCATCATCATCAGCACCATCAGAACCCAACAGATTTTCAAACCATTCTGCCAACGATTCCATTAGACTTCCACCTAAAGGAAAAAGCTGCAAAGAGCTTTACCTTTGGAAGGATCACGAAAACGGTCACCATGCTATTACAAAGTGGCCACACTTAGATACCGAGGCAGACTATATACTACTCCTTTCAGTTCCCACTCCAATATAAGATCTTCAGCCACTCTGACTACTAACCAGCCAGAGGGCCTGAGACGATCAAAAGAGTTCATCAAACGATACAAGATCAGGACTTAACTCGGTCTCAACAAAAACTGCCTTTACAACCTATTTAATGGAACATTGACAAAACTGCCAAATACTGCTGTACGAGTATCCCGACTCTGTAGAGAGCAAAACGAAGCATATGCGTTACGTACAGTCCAAGAGTTGCAAGGAGAAAATTACTCCAGTTATTGTCAGTTCAGTAGAACTGATCTGGGACCTTAAAACACTTGCTTTGCTTTCACAAAAAATCATGAACTCTTGGTAGAAAGACAATCCGTCACTGGGGTACATAAGCCAATGAAAATATTTTCAACATTCGACTATGAGTAGTAAAAACTCCACTTGTACACTTAGCTATACAAATTTTTTCAAGTCTCATTTTACAAATGAGGTGCAAATGACAAACTATTGTATTTTACTTTTACAATATTGTTAGATCAAAAATTGTCAGTTCACAAGGTTAGTCAATGATAGTTCATGAAAAATTTGCACATCAATTGTTAGACGTCAAACATTGCCAAACAACTTTCAACTAATTAATTGTCAGATGTCAGTTTTGCAATTATCTAACATTAGTTCGACAATGTTTTTCATACAATTAATTTTTGTGCCAAAATCGTAGATTGTGACATTTTAAGGAGTAGGGGTAAATTTATGTGAGATAGAAGTAAAATGAGGAAAAAATAAACGAACCTGGAAGGTATGCCCACTTTCTAAACGTCAAATGAAAATGTATACAAATACACAATCAACAAAAAATTACGTACATGTATTTGACGGGTTACATCTCTTGTCAGATGTCATAAGCTTCGAACATCTGCAATGCAAAAATTATTGACAGATACCTGACGATTGTCAGATGTGGGTCAAAAATGCTTTTTTACAATATTGACAGACAAAAACTAGTAGTTCCCACGATTGTCAGACAGTTGGTGAGGAAAGTCTTCAGTGCTAGACCGAACCTGACAATCGACTGAACATAGCTTTAAGACTTAGCGTTCTGTAGTGCATAACTGCAGTACATTCCCACATTACTCCCACAATTTATGGCAATGTCGGACGCAACAGAAATCAATGGAAGTGTTTCTCAATTCTTCTCAATTTGAAGAACCGCTTTCATGGAATGCATACATTTCTACTGCCACTAAACTTAAGTCTTTATTGTCAATAAAAAGCCATCGACTCGAAAAATGCAATGATTTCATAAGATTCACTACAATTGGGCCAACGTTACCAACGTTTAGGATTAAAAAATTCTTGCTAACTTAACGAATTAAAGCAATAAAGTATCTCCTTAGCCCGACTTAGACCAGACAAATCAATGATCTGCTTAAGGGCGTTCAAAATTTCGATCAATAAGAGAAGAAGTACGAAAATGGAACCTTTCTCACCTCTACAGAATCCACACATTATAGACAACAACGAAAAAGGGATGAACTACTGCTCATAATATGATTAGATTCGACAAACAAAACAAAAAGCTAAAACTTCAGTTAACAAAAGGAACAACTTCTCAATTTGCAATAACTCAGATCTCAAAACAGCCATCCGCAAGAGTAACTGGCAACTTGCAAATGCAGCAGCAGCATCCACCGCACAACTTGTGAAGTAATTTACATCGACCCCCGGCTATTTGCGTTAATATTACATTTCTGACAACTAAATACCAGTGTCTCCCACTGACCAGGCCTAGCCGAACCCAACGCACATAAACTACCAGCAACAAATCTATTCGCTCTCCCAAAGAATTCCATCGATACCATCTCTCGCTTAGGAGCAGACATCTGATCCACCATTAGCAACCATATAGCTGCTCCCTCTATTGACAGGCGTCGGCAGTTGAAGCCAAACTTGGCGGCTCAAACTCCTATCTCAAGGCGTGTGATATTTCAAAATGATTACCTCATCTTAGTATCCAGTAAACAAATCGTTTCATTACACTCCCTGGTCCGTGGCCACAGCACGATCCCCCGAAAATCACCATGATCACCGGTGGTACACAAATGAACGGCATCCGGGCTGAAGATCACCTCACAGCAAATGATCGCAATGGAGCCCGAGCAGCAGGCACAGGCACACACATTAAGGAGACCATATCGCCAAAAGCGAAAGGTTTGGATTACAACTCGAGATGAGATTGGGGCGTGGGTCAGTCAGTATTGTTCGTTCGTTCTCGTTCCGGCAAGATCCGATCTGCTCTTTACTTGCATTTTTCCTCTCGGAATTCGTTTTGCGCGTTGGCGATCCAGTTGTG
The DNA here is from genome assembly GCA_963583995.1 of Xylota segnis. Classification (NCBI taxonomy): domain Eukaryota; kingdom Metazoa; phylum Arthropoda; class Insecta; order Diptera; family Syrphidae; genus Xylota; species Xylota segnis. The sequence goes on from OY757237.1 coordinate 61,620,993, forward strand.
CGATGATGATCTTCATTTAGCACACAACGAGATCTTGTTAACAAAAAACAAGTTGATGCAATAAAATTAAGTCACACTTATAATTTATTTAAATTTAATTTCTGAATTAAGTTGAGGCGCCGTGCCGGCCGCCAATTCAGGGTTGCACGATCGGATGAATCGGAACGAATCCTTTCACTGGCGGAATGCCTTATTGGCATGGGAAAATGAATGTTATGCCAGCTGCTGGCTGCTGGCGTTGAGTGAAAATTTCAATTCAATTTGCATTTTAATGAGCTTTTAGTGGAGGATTAACGGCGGAAGGATGGTCAGTAAGACTAGGAGTTTACGAGGCATGCCACTTTAATTGATCTGCTATGGGATCATAGGGAAGATAAGATAAGGAAGTAGTTCATACGGAAGTCAGTAACAAAACATCAAATGCCGCAATGTACCATGTTGTTACCACTATCTTTACAATACATTCACTCCTATAGGCTAACTACACAAAATTAAACGGAGACAAGACCAAGCTTCGTACGACAATCTGTGTTGTGCTTGTCATATTCATATTCAGACAAGTCCGAGGGACAAGACATTGAAGCCAAAGATAGAAGAAGATTCAAAGACGAGCTACAGACATTAAAGATCGCTTAAAGAACGACCCAATCAATCTAACTCAAACGTCTCAGCCAGTAGAGAAAGACCTCTCCTTAGGTGGCACGTACATACATACAAGTTAAGGAGGGTCTTGATGGGCTTGAAATCGAAGAGAATCAACTAAGGATCGGACTAACTAGGAAAGTTTATTGAACGAGACCCAGTTTTACTACTACCTGCAGTGCATCTACGTAAGGATATCTTCCCGACCACGAAAAAAAAGGCCAGTTCTGCAACCTAAACAAGGACACAAACTTTCGGATATGAATGTAGACCATTCAAAAACCTAACAAACCCGCTTGCAGCCGAAGAACTAGAAGGAGCCCAAGACTGCTTTCACACAGATATCAGCGCTTATTTGCAGTAGCAAAGGAGGACATCTTTGGTAAGGCGATTGGCAAGCACAATATGCATGATCCGGAAAATCTGGAAGTCCGGAAACGAACTTATTGATTTCGGTGTAAGGCGTAGTAAATAACACTACAGCAAGCACACGGTTTTCTCATGTCAATATTTACAAGAGGACATGACGGTTTCCCGTCCACCTAACGAAAGCGAAGTAAGGATAGCAATATTATAGCTTAAGATGGCCTTCAAGCCGAGATGTTTAAATTAGCCGAAGATGACTTTGTAGAGAGTATAGACCAACTCGACAACGATCTCAGCATTGCTTGCCCGATCCACAAAAATGGAGATCATCTGTCATACTGTGTAAACCAATCAAATCCTTCGTCCTTCTTAGTGCTGTTTCAGGCCACAACAGTCCTTAGTCGATCAGATCCAGGAAAAAACCCAGGAAGTCCAAATCGACACCCACCACCTTGTCAGCGATTTCAAGGCGGCACTTGACAGCATCTATGTATATAGACAAGCTGCACCGAGCCTTATCTCATATTGACATCCCTGTCAAACTCGTTCACTTCCGCAGGATGACGATGGAGAAAGAATGCTGCTCCATCAAGGTCGGTAACGAACTCACCGAGACCTTTGACGTGCTGTCATGTGAATTTTTAAACATCGTACTTGAAAGGATTCCCCGTAACTTTAGCGCCACCTAAGTAAGTAAGTAGTGCCTCCAAAGCAAGGACATAACTAGAAAGGGGTCTACCGTCCAATACAGTATCCAAAGAATTCGATTTTTTTATTTTTTCTTTAAGACTATCAAAGTATACATAGAGTCAAGCAAATACCATCCCCACTGTCACCCCAAACGTACAGCGAACCCCCGAAAAGTATTTGCAAAACTTGTGCTAATTTCCAATTCCGAGCACCGCCACCATTCATCATTATTCATTGTCGGCGAACAAAAGGTCAATTTCCTGTCAGGGGCTACAGTGCCATATTGTTCCATGGCCCCCCACAGTGATCAGTAATTAGAAAGCACACACAAAGTGAGAGAGAGACACACATTCCACAACCGACTTTGAAAAGTCAGAACCATTGCACTTCCGGATAAGTGGTTGGGTTTTTTGGCCTTTTTCACCAAACGTACCATCTCTCATCTAACTCCAAAATCAACGTCTATTGTGCACTCAGATTACATATACCCTTTCGAGAGGAAAAAAGGTAAAAACCACCAGGAACTCGCAAAATCACATATCCTCCCATTCAAAAAGAGAGAACGGTGCCCTGCCGAACCACAATCAGAGGAACCAACATCAGGCATCACAGAGGATGACGCAAAAAAGGATTCGGATTCTATTCCATTTCTCGTTTGTTTGAATTTTCATTTCCTAACGCCTTCCGGTGTACAAGGGTGTCTAACACTGGCCACCCACTTTTTAATCCTCTGGCAACTTTTACAACAAATTCCCTGCGTTGTTCGACCGAAATTCATTTCACAAAAAAGAGGAGCCCCAACGAACACAGCTTTCAAATAATTTTGCATAGTTTTTGGTGTGTAAATAATTCGTTCGCCTGAAATACCCTCAACGCGAAAAAGAAATACCACATTTGAAGCATATTTTTTGGAGCAGCTACGAAATTGCAGATTAACAAGCCCGAGTGGAGTGGAATGCTGAGGATTTTTTCCGGCCTCTCCTGCTACTTTGTGGGTGGATGGGTGGGTGAATAACTTTAGGCCACGTTCGTTGGGTGACAAGTTCTCCACAGATTGGAATTTGAATTTCATTTGGCTGATGAATCTAAATGCGGAGGTTATGATTTCGGTTTTTTTTTGTTTTTTGAATAATTTTGCAAATTAAGTGCCTGGGAAGCATATTGTAGTGAGATGAACACGAAATGGGAGTGGCTTTCATGTGCACTTGGTTAGGGGTTTTGAATTCATTTGGCTAGTGGAGCGAAATAAAAGGATGGCAGCCAAAGGGCGATTTATTCACACATTTAAGGGATGTAAGCGATGGAAGGGGTGCTAGATTGGTTGGAGAATCTGTTGGACAAGCCAACGAGATGTTTGCCAACTGGTCAGTGGCTGTGGAATGGACACTGCTGTTTCATTTAGCAGTAAAAAGCTCAAATGAATTGAATAGAGTTTAATGAAATTTGGACATTGTACAGATGTGACATAGAAAAGGACTTCTTAAAAGAAAGGATAGAAGGGGCTGTAGATCGAAATCATTCAACAGTTCGAAAGAAGTTTCTAAACTAAGTTCGTTCAGCAACAGATTCGTACTGCTTTAGGTTAATCAGTCACGCTCCTCAACTCAATTTTTGGTAGACACATGCATGCTCAAAAAAATTCTAAGGATCAACTCTCCATTTAGTGTGGACATACCCCATGGAGCAAATATTAAAACCTAGAGTCACCAGAGTTTCAAATCCTTACATTAGACAATCTGATCGGATCTCTCACATTATGTCCGAAGAATGCCGTTCTGTGTTTCCTGTAAGCCGTAGGTTAACATCTTCCGTTCATGTGCGTCTTAACATTTTCCTTTAGAAAACCCTCCGTTTAACGAAGAATGGCGCCAAGCACATGCCTGCAAAGAAGGACATGAGCTACTCGTGAGCTTAAGAAGCAGGAGACAAGTGGCACATAACCTTCTTCAAAAGAAGAAAAAAGAGCACAAGAGAAGCGTGATCGATGGTATTCAGAGGTATTCAGAAGAGGACAACCTCGTAGTAGATTCACAAACGGTACTCAGGATAGGAAAACATTCTGTATATCGGCGACGAAGACCAACATCACGGTGTTTGATAGAATGGATCAATCTTCCATCCAAAACTTCTGTCAAAAAGAAGTTCGGATAGTCATATCCAAGGCTTAAACCTAACAACACGGTAGTGACTCCACGAAGACCTTTGGTTTGGTTTAGACAATGTGATGCGCTGGGAAGGAATTGTGTGAAACTCACAAGCCAACAATCTTTCTAAAGTCTGTTCGTAAGTAGTCTGAAACGGAACCTTTCAAAATGTGCTTTGCTATATTTCAGGTCAAAAGTAAGTACATGCTGTCAGGAAGAAACGACATCACTGTTGACAACTACAACTTTGAGGAAGTAAGGGTTTTTGTCTTACTTGGGTTTGCTATCGATTCTGAAACTGACACTGGCACCTCATGACTCTCTTTGAACTGAGAAGGCAACAGTATAGAGCACAACTAAGGAGATTCTATATAGGACTTTCCCCTTCCGTCGCTAAGGCATAGACTCTTTCGGAAGGGAATCAAAATATCGTCGGGAGAAAAATTGTTTGTTCCGTTTGCATTGACAGAGTTTGGAACCAAAGATTGAACGACGACGTAGTCAAAAAACTGTCTATTAGTCGTCTGAAATAGATACCACATCTAGAGCGAATGAGAAACAGCCCTCAAGACCGCAGAGTCTTTGAATCCAACCTAGAGGGCCGAGAAGTAGATTTCTCCTTAGATGGTGTGCATAAGTATAAGGGGACCTGAACCGACTTAATGTGGACATCTGGAAGCAGTAAGCTGAGACCCGTTTGTTGGTTAAGGCATGCACCATAATGTAGCACCATCTAGCTAAGTAATTAAATTTGAAAACTCAGCTCCAAGGCAACAACACTTAAGTGCAGCTTCAACATCAAAAGATGACCCACTTTTTAGGTGAACGTCTAAGCCTCAACAGAATCAGGAAAGCAGTTGGGTAGAACATGGAGAGCATACAAACTTTCTCGCCCTATTAGACCACGATCTAGAGCGAGACGGTAAAAGGTCTAATCTTTGGTGTCGATTGCAAGTAAAAGAAAAGTTCAAACTGGCTCAAGCGATTCATTGATTGAGGAGCATGTTTACCCAAACTGTTCGACCACCAAAATCAGTAAGTAATCTTGTAAGGGTGAGACATTGGCGAACATTCTTTTTTTTTTTTTACAAAATAGGAAAATTCGTGTCTACACATTGCCTAGCAACATTATAAACCAAAATCAAGCCTGTTAACTCACTCACCATCTTAAACCATTCTTTAGGTACCTACATATGTATATGTATTACAAAAGACTTGTTTACCAAACGGACGGTTCTCAAGAGGTAATTCCTGCGGCCCCACGCCACGAAACCCATACAAAACCCCACCCACTCGGTTATCTCTTCATAGTACATTTCCCACCCTCAAGGATCAAACATTACTTAACAACAACTTCTGCCACTAATTTCCCGTCTCCCACCACACTTCCTGAACAAATGCAAAGCAACCAGACACTCACAGTCGCTCTCACCTCCTCACCTCCTAGCAGAGCTATTCAAATTTTAATTCGCTGCCATTTTATGTATAAAAGGAACATAAAGCGCCCATTCCCCGAGCACGGAAATCGTTTTAAAGCGATGTTGTCTCGTGCACCCCCCGCAGCACACTCTAATCCAGCGGAAACACCATTGGAAGCACCTGCTTAATCGCAACTAATCGTCTGGCACACGCATTAAGTATGAACTCATCAAGGTACATCATCGTAATCTCAATAATGATGTCGGAATGACGTCGGGTGGGGGACGACCTCCACCTCACGTCAACTTTATGATAATCCATCGAAATGGACTTTCGCCTGCAAGCAGTATTTAAGGCAACTTCCCTCCAAATGGATTGCAATTTACTTCCCCGTCCACCTGTGCAGGACTCCACCCTGCAAAACATCACAACCACCTGTGCTCCGGGTGCCAGGCAGGTTTTCATTATGTTTCCTGCAGTCAGAGGGACACGAAACAAAAAAGCACACACACACAAGTGGAATTCATAGAAAAACTGCTGAAACAGCAGCAGAAGGAGCAGAGCCCGCACCACAAAAGTATCCTCTAAGTGAAAACGCATTATGAGTTCTCCCTTTGCGCCGTACATCACAAAATGTATGAAGAAGGGATTTTCACTTTCACAACTAATGGCTGCAGTGGCGAAAAGAATAACGTATACGTCCTTGCAACAAAAGAAAGGCATTAATGTCTCTTCGCAGCTCCTGTAAAATAATTACCAACACAAAAGGAAAAAGGCCACCCATTCTCCGCTGGTTTCTGGAGAATTTCTCCTTTGTACGGCGCAAGTGAATGCAGACAATTACCATCAAATGTTAAAGCAACAACTTGGAGTTAAAGTTACAAGTGAATCTATACAAACAACTAGCTAAACAAATTTAATTTGCCAAAAAAACATATGAGCCACTCACCCCGTAACATAAGACAGGCAGTAAACTTCCACGAAAAACATCCAGAATTCAGCAAATTTCACTAAAATATCACAACACACACACGTTCTACATGTTGAACTATAAAAATAAACCAATAAAAACCGCACAAATTCAAATTTAATTTCACATTGTAACTTTTGTTTGCGAGGAAAACTTGAATCGACACGAAATGGCCGGCACACACTAAACTTGAAGGTGGCTGCAAGTCGAAACGTCAAATCAGGGGGGGATCGTTCGAAGATCTGTTTGTTTAGACATTGGGCGTTGGAGGTGTGGGAAGGTGATAATTTTTTTAATGGAATGGAAATTAAAGTATATAAAATATTAGATTGAAGAACAGTACAGAATTAAAATATATATTTGAATAGTTGTTTGGAAAGAAACAAACTACCTAACTGCTGTACATTTTATTCGAAAAACAAGGAGGTTTATAGTGAGGTGTATTTCGAAAACGTTTCAACAGTTCCTCTTAAGACAAAGGGATGATAAATAAACAAAATACGAGCATACGAAATACGAAACTAAAGAAACTAGAAAAAGTAAGCCTTGTGAGGGATGCAAAGAATAGAGAGAGATTTGTTAGTTTCAAGAATGTTCTGTATATTATGTATTTGTCTTAAGACAGATTAAAGAGAATGAACTGGGAATAAGCTAAGCGTTAGAGTTGATATACATATACAGATTGATCGACATTTTAGAAGGTTCTGACTACGTAATTTTTAGGACGATTTTTCGGGGGTACTTGAACCAAAATTTAATTCCTCAAAACGATATCAATTTTTAATGTTACTTGAAGCAAAACTTTCTCAAAACGATATGATCAGACGATTGTTGTCGTACGTGATGAGGGTCCAGGTATGGTCAAAATAATTTATTGTTTAAACAAACATCGTGGGACCTTTAGGACTGCCTTGAGGCACCTTCAAAGTAGCATTAATGGGGTTGAATATGGGAGAAAAATTAAAGAGGATTTCATAGCGCGTATTTAATAAGTATGATCTAACTCACAAACTAGAAGTAAGTGGGTATCCGACACACAATATACACAAATTCGTTGAAAGTCTTAGGCTATGTTTAGATGATTATGATGATTAGATCTCGACTGACAATGATAAATTTATTCGCAGGATTACATTGTCCACTTACAAGGTCGTTAGATTTTGTCCCAATTTCTGCAAATTTATTGTCAGATGGCTGATCAGGCAGTGGCAGTAGTCTGACAATTAATTTGTAGGTAGGTACACAATTGTCAGATCAAAAACTGTCAGTTCACATTGTTGTCAGATAATTTGTTCCCGAAATATTTGCAGAACATTGCTTTACTAAAATAGATTGTAAGAACATTAATTTATTAATTCTAGGTACAAAATTTTGTTAATTTATCTAAACTTTCTTAGCTGTTAAAGATATGTAAACCTTATGATCTTACATGACAAGGGATAGGCTAAGTTTAAAGTTGTTGTGGGAACGGAAGTTGAACCAGATCTGTGAGTGACTAGAACACTATTTTCCAATTTTTTTTTAAAATTACGTTGGACAAGCCGTCGATTGTTCTTGACCCTTCGAATGTCATATCGAAGGAGACTGCAGCAATATTTCTATGCGTTTCACTATGAAGAGGAACATAGACGTCTGGAGAAGAAAAATTGGTTTGACGAACAAACTCATTAGCTGACAGACTACGAACCGTGGGAATATTCTTGGAGTCTATAATGGAATCAAACATGACATGAGCAGTAAGATAAATCTTTGGAATATAGTCCAAAACCCTCAAAGAAATACGGAACGCAAATAGGTAAACTCAGTAGAAAATGTGTTCAGATTGGAGGCTCGTTTTTACTCTGTTTTTACTTTTACTGAGTTGACTCCTAGAGATATTATTTGCTTGGCTATCAACATACATAGATTTCAGTTCATGGTGTTAGGTTAATTTTGTCATTTCCTTAAATTTTCTCTGACTGACTCTAGGTAAATTGGTGACTAATTAAAAGCCGAAACGTTTATTGAATGTGCGCTCATCGAAGGATGACCTTTTTGCATGAGAATAGATTAAGTAGAGAGTGAAATCACAACTATGCTGCAACGAAGAGGTCCTTTGACCTTACCTCCTGAATGGAGAGTATATAATCGCAAACTCTACGAACTGTACCATGATGTACAAACTATCGCGGATGACAGACCGCCTGATATGAGGAGCTGAAAGAAATTAGAATCCTGACGTGTCTTAGGCAAATACTCTTCATAGTTCAAGAGTCCGTTAAGTAAGTTAGTTAGTAAGTAGATAAGCAAGCTTATTAGCACTTAGAACATATTTCTAGAGTTTATGAGGAAAAAGATGTTCATGTAAAGTTACGAAAATTGAAAAAGTACACCTGTTTATGGTGTTTCCCAGTCTTTTTTGATACCACGGTTATATTCAGTACTCCAGTTTTACTACTTTTACAAGGTGTAGTACAAAGGTAGCCTTAGATGACAGAATCACTATTAACGCTGCTGGAGTATTCAGAATGTCTAAAATGTGAGCTCCTTAAACGAGAGCTTTCACGAACTTTCATCCTTTTTTAATATTCTCATGCAGATATGCATATATTGAAAAATCTTTAAGACATCTCTGATGTGGTGGTCCATTGTTCAAACTGAAATTACCTTAATTAAGACCTGTTGTTCGCCAGACCCCTGAAGAATAACCCAGACGTCACCTATTCAACTCTGCTTTCCCCTAAGAAAACCCTTTTTCGTAGCGTAATGGTTTTATAATTTAAATTTCAGCTCCACCCTTTCATTGTTACCAGGATAATAGAATTTACACACAATGTCCCAACAAAGCGGCGTAATGAAGATAAAAAGAGCAAAAAAAATCCCTAAAAGCCAATATTGGAAAGATGAGTACCAAACAGAACCGAGACTCTCACCGAAAGTCATTATCATCACAGCACCCCGAAACAAATGACAAGGTTAAGTAATAAGGATCCATAATTGTCCTTCACAGAAATTGGATGACGTTGCTGAAAATTGCTTTCATCCTTCGCATGAATGGCGAAACTTAAAAGCATAGCCCCCATGCCGCTTAAGATTTAAGAAACAAAAAGAATTGTCTAGACTTACCGCTAAGTAGGTGCTCTGACCACGTAACCTTGGCGGTGGAGGTGGCTCTGTTGTTTCGCAGCCATTCTCATCTGTTGACTTTTGGCGTCTGAAATGAGAATAAAACGAAAATTAGTTCTTAAATCTCAATAACTGGCTTAGAAAAGGAAATCCAATCATTCTTCCGGATATTGGCATCAAACATAAACTACAGACGTTCCAATTTAAATCAGAAACAAAACCAACCCCTGCATGAAATCAGGATACCAATAAACAGAAATGAAATAAGGATATAGGATATAAAATAAAAATAAACGGAAAACGGGAAACGGGAAAACGAGAACAATTGCTTGCAATGGAGAAAATGTCGTCTTTGTCGTCCGGGCACGTCCAAAGAACCTGCAGTATATCATAATTCCAGGAGCTGAATTGTCCCCAATTTTCTTCGTCGGCGTTGTCGTCTGGCGTTCGTCCTTTTTAATTTAAAAATCTTTGCTTTGGGAGATGAAATAAAAAAGGAAATTTGCACCAGTTTTTCCCTATTCACTGGAATTGGGGTACACACACTCAAAGAGATTCCGCAAATGAAAAAGCACATCATACGTACGTACGTACGTCCCAAAACCACTATGTGAAGCTTAGTTCCTAATGCTAGCCCCTGAAGGATTCTCATTTAGTTTTGGTCTCATCCCTCGCTGGCGAAACATTGTGTCCACTTGTGGAATTTTTACTGTGTTTCCTTTTATTGTCCATACGCCATTTGATGGTCAGGATAAATGTGACCATAATGAGTTTTTGGTGGCGGCTGAGAGATAAGGCGGCTGGAGGAGGAGCAGGAGACGGAGATGGTTGCCTAAATTGTTTTTATATCATGTGCAAGAGTTTGGCTCGTTAAAATTCTTTATGAGTTCCTGGGGTTGAATTAGAGTTTTTGTTAGTTGACGGGATAGTTTTCGGCATCGGAATGTTGGACAGGGGATGGGAGTTTAGGCTCTTGCAAGGATTTATTGCTGCCGTAAGACTGTGGGTGGAAAAGTTAATTAGAGACTTTTGTTGGGTGTTTGTTTCTGGCATATCGAGGACAGGAGAAATAATACTTTATGACTCGGAATTGAAGTAGATATGCAGCAGTGGATGATAAGTAGAGAGGAGGAATGTGAAATATTGAATTTTAGAAATGCGCTGCTTTTATTTATTACAGGAAGGATGTAAAGGAGCGAATCCCTCTCCCGCACATCCTCTGTATTTCTGCTAACTTGAGGGTTGCGGGGAAACAGCTACTACTAAAGTTATCCAACACGCTTTCTTTAACCTAGGAACCGTCTTTTAAAAGGAATAGATTAGGTAGAAAACACAAGGCAGCATCGTTACCCATCGCGTACTCCCCGAAACATTTAGAGGAATGCCTTGACATTCACAGAGTAGATACGAAATATTTTCTGCAACATTCAGGACATCACAGCAGGAAAGAATGACCAATATTTTCTAATTCAACTCAGGCCACAGGTCCTTTGAAACCCTCTGCCCCTTCTACGTTTGATAATAATTTTACCGAAATCAATTCTCTTAGCTACGGCCATCGGTGGTCCGATCCTTTCGATCATAACCAATTTTGCGCAGTAAATCGTACCTTCCGACGGAGAGGTATGACAATGAAAAAGGTCTGATAAACATTATGTAGAGCAAATCCATCAGGCCCTACTTTTGTCTGCCGACACCGACAGAGAAAGCTCCCCTCCAGCATAATGCTCTGTTCGACATTTATTCTTTCCAGGACACATTTCATTAGTGGGAGCTCCAAGAGCATTTAGTGAACTTTGACCTAAGGTTTTAAAAGTCCCTCACTTGTTCTTTATTTGCGTCTATGACGCTGCACTGGGAGTGACCGATGATGTTAATCTGAATATCCCAACAGCTGGACAGGTTTGTCGAAGATAGTTCCTTTCGTGTTCGCACCAGCCCTGCGTTCACACAATACGTTGGATAGGATTTTATATGCGACCATGAGCCAACCTCTTTAGAACTAGGAAGGGTATCCTTCCATTGACTGAATGCAAATCTTCTTCTCGCCCTAACACTCCTTCTACTTGTTGCCCGTTAAGTACCTGACTGAAATGTTCCTTAAATCCACTATTCCCTGCGCTTCGGTGGCTACGTTTCCTACACAGGTTTGAAGACCCTGCTTTCTGGGCTTAAAATCAGCTGTCATTTGCTTGGCTTTCCCAAAAAAACAGTTTGCGGAATCTGAAAACTTAATTAGGATCTGTAACCGATTCACAGAACAGCCTCCAGGATATACTTTTTGACTGCCTGGTGACGTATTTGAACTGCCTTTTGGTTTCTTTTTACTTAACCCGGGTAAGGGAATGACTACCTCTTTAGCCCTGTGGAGTGACAATCAACCCTCAGAAAAACAAGTTAGTTTAATTCATTAGGACACAACAAACTCCTTATGTATATTATTAAGCCCTTGTAAAGCTGTACACTTCAGACTCACATGATCACCCTAGACCTCACTGCTAACCAAGTGGCAGTTTAAGACCACCTCGTAGTTGAAAAGACATAACTTACCCGAATGTTATCCTACTTAAATTTGGTCACAAGACACCATGAAACCTATGTAAGCTAGTCCTCTAGAATTTAAGAACCCAAACAGGTCGTTGTGTCATGTCATGTCATAAATCAGAAAATTGTCAATTTACGGGAGCTCTACTTTAGTTACATACTTCCAACCACCATCGACCAATCAATAGATGCATTGCCAACCGAAAAAAAATGTCTCCAATACATCATACTGTCAGTTGGCTGTCACTGTGGCCCTCTTGAAATCCATAAAATAGCGGTAATTGAAAACACGCTTCAACACCACGCCCTTTCTTTACTCCAACGCACGTTTGTTACCGCTGTCAGCAAAACAAATTGCAGCAATTTGCAAAATCCTAGTCCGCACATCAACGATCAGAATCAAAGTCCTTGTGAACAAAACACACACAAACTCTTACAAAAAAAAAACAAGAAAAAAATAAGGATGATGACTTGAAAATGCGATAAACAGACGAAGACGACAAGGGGGGACACGACGCAATAGACACAATAAGAACCCACGAAACGCAAATGCAAGGAAGGATTCAATGCCATTAGCTACTGCAGTCTGGAACGGTCGCCTTCCACGGTCTCCACCCACCCACTGAAACACAACAGAACATTATAGATCCTTCCGGAATTGTTCGTGCGGCTTTGGTGGTAAATTTGCTTCGATTTGTTTCATCGTGATGTGGATACAGAGCAGCAAGGAGCTTGAACCTCACAACGGGGGCAATCAATATAATATCGACGATTTGAAAGAACAAAAGAATCCTCGACGCGCCGAATGAGAATCCTTTGCATGAATAAGCATTTGGCAAGCGGACTAGGAAGGAAACAACAAGAAAAAAGGCGATAGGAATTGATTAGTTTCTCTGTGCAGCCATATGGGTGGATGCGATATAGGAGATAATCACTCCATTTGCCCCCTTTTGGGGGGGAGACAGATCAGGAGCTGTCCTTCAGAAGAGAATCCTCCCAGCTCATGTGTGCGACGTTATTTGTTGGAAGCGAGAATCTCTTGCAAATTGTCGGGCAATTATTCAAGGAAATTGAATCAAAGCGATTAGGAGGATGTAATCAAACATTCTATGATGTTGATGATGATTGTTGTCATTATCGGTTGAGTTACAAGTTGTGGGTTACTGAAGCTGTTGGCAGGGAAATCTCAATTAACGTCTCACGTCTTTTATGTTGCAACTATGTATGTAAGAAGAACTAGAAGACTGCTAGTCTTCTGCTCTTCTCACTGCACTAGAAAAACTGGACTTTAAACTCTTCTGGTGGGTTGTGTAGCGTTTGAAATCATTTGACATAGAATTTCCTCACAATGTTTGCACCTCGGAACGATCCCGACGTGATGATGATTATTATGAATTGTATGCCATAGAGAGTCATATCACAGAGTCACCACGGTAAAGTCGACGAACCTGCCTTTCCGAATTTCCTTAGCAGTGAAGTAAGCTGAAAGATCAGCAAACAGTTTTGAACTGAACTGAGCGCTATCTGAACTCAAGTAACATGCACAAGCCTAATTACCATAGTAGAAGTCCCAGATACAGAATTTTTTCCGAAAACCTGGTCAACCACAACTCGTTTTTGAAGAGCGTTTTATCCACTTTATGGCGTTTAAGGATCCGTTCTTTAGCTGTATGCCCGTTCGAATGTACGAGCATTCCGCGATCTGTTCGAAATACGAGAATTCCAAATACGGATCTGTAAGTCCTTGCTTGCATTATGTATGCTAGAGTCGTCAATAGTTAGACCTTTCCAAAGTAGGACTCAAGAATAGACGATGGAAATTCCCTTAGTTACGACTCTAAGCTTTAAGTCAGTACAAAATAAAAGACCTACTTCACTGAGACGACTATCTGATAGGGAAGCCTGTAAAGTCCTCTCCATATGCCACATTACCCGTACCCGTATTTCAGTACTGGATATTGACCCGAAAAACAAGTGCATACGTTGGGAGATTTTCCGGACTAGTGTTGAAAGAGGTAACCTGGAGTAGAGTCGATCTGAACACGGTGGTAAGGTTAGGGTATCAGTTCAGGGATATCTTCTTAGGGCGAGTCGAATAAATTTGTGTTGTAAAGTTTCTACATGAAGAATGAGTGATACGTAATAACTAGGTCATCTAAGATTGTTATATGAGAAAGTCTGACATTGGAGAGTATAAAGTATATAAGGCTATTTAGCCGGTGTTAGGTCAAACAATCTTAGAATAGGTATTGCACATAGTTTGAGTATTTTACTTTGACTCACATATTACAAAGGACATAGCCAAATGTCTGTTCCATGACGTGCCAGAGATGACTGAAAATAGGAAGACAAAATAGGTCTGTTCACGTACTCAACCAAGACAACGAATTTTCACGAAAATCTACGAAAAGTCACAAAATCCTGTTCGAGTACGCAAAAGTTTCGTAGTTTTTCGTAGAAGAGACCGCTCACGAGAGTAAAAAATTTCCCCATACAACGAATTTTAGTGCAGGAAATTTCTTTGCAGTGATCTACGAAATCTGTCAAATCTGTCAGTTTCTGTATTTGCATACATTTGCTTTTGACGTCTAAAAAGTGGGCGAATTTCGAAGCTTACGCGTTCGTTTACTTTTTTGTGATTACCGCTCTCTGAGAGAATTTTACCCCCACTACTGAAAATTTCCAAACTACGAATTTTGGTGCAGAATGTACACGAACAGACCTAATGAATTCAAGAGCCGTGGTGTGTCCCTTATGATGCCTGCTTGTTTCACAGCCCAACCCAGCGGAATCAAAGTCGGTTTGATGAGTCTGAGTTGAAAAAAACTAAGTTCAAAAGATCAAGAACTTCTCCCACCTCCAAGGCCAACGAAAGAACCCTCAACACAAGCTGTTGACATTGAACTCCCACTCCCATTCCTCGGTGCGCTTAATTTGACATATAAATTTGACACAACAAAGTCTCATTGAAATTCATCGCTGCTTAGTTGCCAAAATGGCCCCAAAAAACAATTCCACTTACAACATAATCAGAACCATAACTTCCACGCACAAATCGTCGTCTATTACTTAATAGTAAAACTATTTTTGGTCTCGCATGGGAGTCATATTTTATTACGACATCCACGTCATCATCACCAATAAATTAGGAGCGAACGTCGACACCGATTGGACAATTTTATTTCAACAAATGTCTGCAACTTAGCTAAACATGCATAGTCTCCTTGACTGAGGCAGAAGAAGTTGAGAATAAAAGTGAAACGCAAAGAAAATTCAGTGAATTCCCTCTGATGCTCAGTTGACGACACTAATTGACAATTGGAAAATTACCTGGTATTACACACCGATAGACGTACCTGGGGTGTAGAGTCTGTCTTAGTTCAGAAATGAGTCCAAATAGATTGTTGCGAATCCATCGAGATGTGAAATTACACGCTGAAGAGTGCTTTTCCTCGACGGCTTTCCATTTTTTTATAAAACTATCTGGCACGCCTGGTAGTGAATCAGTTCGATTTCGGTGGATTAACGTGGAAGATACGCGAAAGAATGGTTCGGTTTGTGGTGATTTTTGTGTTTGTTGGAGTAGGCCTTTGCCTAGGCTCGGAATTGAGTACAGTGTCGCCGAATTCGATAGCAGCACCAGGATATAGTTCAAATGCAACAAAAGATGGATTAACCAAGAGGGGCATCAAGGTGGACGATTTGTCCGGCAAGAGCTACGATCCACCACCGGAGTACTACAGGTACAGTGCATAGTGAAAGTGATAAGAAAAGGATTCAAATTCCAGAAGGATAGTCCGGCATGTGAAAAGGAAAATTGTGTCTGAAGGATAGTGTTTCAGTTTGATCTTGGTCAAATCTTCTAAATAGAACTACCTTAGTCTAAGTTGGGCTTGCAATTTAATTGCAGATATCAATCCAGATATACATATAGCCACATAGAATGTGTTTCGTGGTTTTGTACCCTTGTAAATGAAGACAGTAATGGTTGGCTAAACGAGAGCAGCTCACAAGCATCCTAATATTTTTTTTTAAATTTTAGAATTCTCTTCAATTTTTCTCGAAGTAACAGACATGATCCTTTAGACTATCTGAGTCCTTGAATATTATTCCAGTAATAGGAGTCTAAGAACTAGAGTTCGGATCTAATGAATTACCGCAGAAAGTATGTGAAATGAACACAGTTCCGAACCTAGTGCTTTAAGTATACTTTTTCACTGCCGACTATCTAAGAATATATGAAAGAAGACACGTTTTTGAAATGATTTTAAATCAATACTAACGCAAATGACGATGACAAAAGTAGAGGAACCACCAAATAATTTAGGATGCAAATAACAGATAATGCCTCACGACTCGAGCTCTCAATCTCAAACCGCAGTCAGAAACCTTGATATTTAGTCCAAGGTAGACGAAAGCAGGTCCATGTAATTCAAATGATCTCGAGGGACATTTCCCTTCCGCTGAAGTAGAGTGAATTAACTCATAAAGCCAGCGATACTATGACTGCGTAGCTCTTGAATCTAATTTTAGCTTTATAACACTTCCAGTTTTTTTAACTTTGAATATCCAACCAAAACAAATACGTATTCCTTTGACATTGACCGCCAAAGTGGTATTCATAATGGAAAACCAACTCCCAAGATTTCCGTCCGATAAACTATTTTCTCTATTAAAGACCCTAAAAAGACTGATCGACGTCCACATTAAAAATAACTTAAATACCGATATCCCAGCACGCAAATCGGAAGAGAAAATTGTTAAGTAGGCACTCCTTGCTGAGAATACTTGAGATATCTTTTTAGAACCAGGATTTCACTATATATCTTTCAACAATGTCAAAATCGAAGCCATATCTGCAGTAATTCTTGACTTGAAGGTTGAGACATATGTTTCCTATAAAATTCATGAAATGCCTAAAAGCTAGCTTATCCATGCTGACCTAAGGTGCTGTTTAACCAGAAGATACAAGATCCGAAGGCAGAGCATTACTACCTCTATTGTAGCTCATGGTAGTGACTGAGATACTCCTAATCTTGGGTGAGGACCTGGGGTATTCAACCCCAGATTTTGCACAGGATATACACATCCTTATATACGAACTACGCGTGTCATGCAATACTGGAGAAAATTCAAAGGCTATCTTAGAACCACTCCTATAGCTGCAGTAAGAACTATGATTCTACTTCATCGTATTAATATTCTTGGGAAGCTGATGACGGCTTAAGCAGCATTACAGCTTCGAGTATATAGGCAACGACTGCCGAGCCATAACATATCTTTCGTGAACCTGTGCTACCCTATCGATAGAAAAACCTTAATCGAATACTTCTTCGAAGATCTTAATGATCTTGCTAGACAAGCTATGTACGTCAGCATGTCAAACGGCGAAACGCACTTCTTCGGCACCAAAGCTGGTGGATTGGATAAGTCTCCAGTCTTTTAGTCCAAGTGTATCCCTGTTGAGCGCGAACGACCACCCAGCCAACCATGGTATGTAATCATAAGAGACCCGATAATCCTTTTGTTGCTGATACTGTCATAGAAACTCCTCTCCAGAAATGAAGATGCATTTTTGTAAATCTTGAGAATTTTGACAATCTTATTGGCATTTAAATGACTTACTCATGGTTAATTATTAACCTTCTGTATTTTATTGAACCCAGAGTTCTTAGAACAGTTTTCACGACTTTCGAACCTCGTATTTATCAATGATCTCTCTAGCTCTTAAAAGGATACGTAGTTGAGCCAATGAAATAATTTCCATCCCCAAAAGTAGGCTTCTTAGGTGAAATGTGTAGTCTTTACCTAGGCTTATACGAAAAAGGATTATTGTATCCAAAAAGTCTCGATCTTGAAAACCATTAATCGGGACTAATAGGGAAGTCGAGATCCTAAGTTTTGCAGCTCAGAAAAAGCAAACCAAGCATTTGCATCTAGCCTTACTAATAGTATTTTCAGGGTCCTTCGTTTGAAGCTAAGTGTCCCAAGTGTCCCAGAAAGTCCTACATTTACCTTTGTTGTTAATATCAAAGGTTGGAATTACCATTTCGACAACGAGACAAATAAGTACAAATCGCATGAAAGCCGGACTTGTTATTCAAGCAGTTTGTCACCGAAATGGCTATGGATTTACCAGTCCTATAAATTAAAAGAATGAATTCATTAACCTCTTTAATGCATCCCAACTAGTCGGTCTATTTCCTCTGACATCCTTGAAAAAAAAGGGTCCACCCCCAGCTATGTCCATTTTGTTGATCTCATGCAAACCCGAAAAGAATACTAAATCCCTTGAAGCAAATCCCTAATTCATGACATAACCCCTCCCGCTCCACAATCCAGAATGAAAGTCAGAACACACACACACATCAATTTACATTCCATTCCGCATGGAAAATAATCCGAAAAAAATGACTCAAGAAAAAAGGACGAACGAAAATACGGAAAAAGAAAAATGTCCATTCTCAGCATTGGAATGTCCATTCCGATTGCCAAAGGACAAACAACAAAACACAAAAAAAAAAAAAGAAATCCTAATCCAACGAACAAATTCACCTTAATACCCATTAAGTGCGGTGAGCATAGAACACATCCTGCAGGACAACCGACCACAACGACGACGTCGAACTTATGGCACAAAGGACAAAAAAACACATAACAGATTATGAACACGCATTCATGCAATTTTAGTCGCAGGAAATGGGCACTCCACTGGCGCAGGACAATGATTATGAGGTGGCAATAAAAATATTTGCGACAAGAGAACGAAATTCCTGTGGGTTATCAATTTATGTCCTTTTATTCGAATCCTATCCCCTCCTGAGAATGATAATCCTTTTACGCTTCACCTCCTCCAGAATGAAGTATAATATCTGAACATAGGAACTCCTTTTTGCTTTGCTCGGTGTAATCAAAGCTCTACTGACGTTGTAAGGATAATTTCGAAGTAATCCCAACATGATTACATTTTCCAGAGGACCTGCATCATCCTCGAGCCCATCCTCATACAACAACAATAGGGTAAGCAGTACGGTCGCTGGATATTCTTCCCGACCAGTTGCATTCCCCGATCAGAATTATGGCTATAAAGGTGGCAGTCCCAGTGCTGGTCAGCAAGAACGCAAAGGACTCCATGACAGGGTTAGTGTGGGTAAGAAAGGACACATGAAAGAAATACGCGAACAAAATATGACCGTTTTTTTTCTCTTGGTTTTTGCCATTTTACAGGACACTACAGTTCGGGTTCAAGTCATACCGGCTATGGGAACTCAAATCATGGATATGGCAGCTCAACAACCGCACATCCCTATGGGCCACCACAAGCAATTGAATACGAATACTACGCCCCGTCAGGGAATAACCATGGCTATTCTGAAGGTGGTGAAGAAATTCCCGTCGAATTGTACAACAGAGGCTACGGCGGCTATGGCCATCATGGAGAATACTACACAGTAACCACTGGCCATGGTGGAGGTGGACACGGCGGTGGAGGACATGAAACTGCCAAACATGGCTACGATAAGGCGCTCCTGGCTAAGAGTTTTCTAATCCCACTAGCAAGTGCTGCAGTACTTGGAATTGCAGCGGCTCTGGCAAGTAATCCACTTCTCTTGCAACTTGGAACGGTGTCCAGCATCGGAAAGCGCAGGAAGAGAGAATTACAGGAAAAACTAGTGCATTCGATGGCTTATCGTGGTCAGAGGGGGAATTAATGGCGGATTTTCTTTTTCATTTCATTGTTTCGTGTTTTTTTGATTCAATAAAAATTCAATTGAATGGAAGAAGGTGGATCTTTGGGTCTTTTATGGTTTTAATTGTTTTCAGTGGACTCACCGTAGAATCACTTCGTCTGATGTCATGGCGATGATGATGGTGGTGTTTAGTGGTGCATACTTTTGGGCGGCGAGTAATAGTCGGTGCTGGTTGCTTGCCTTACAGTAGAGGCCACTGCAGAGGAGTACGGTGGTGCTAGCTGAAAATAGAATAAAATTAATTTAATAAAATAATTTATGTTATAGTTACAATAAAACATTAAAACAACTATTTAATTAGATGGACGTCGTAAATGAACGACTCACTTTCACACTCTCATCTTGCAAGGCGTTGACTATAGTCACTTGATATGTTCGACCAGTAGTAGCATGCGAACTAAATTTCGTTGCCTAAAGTTAAAGAATGTGCAGATGGAATGCAAAAGAAAGAATCTGTGTAAATTGACAACATTTGCTAAATAGTCCTCTCTATTTCCTGCGCCCGGCACCAACCCCACTCATAGATTGAAGGCTCGTTGACGCCGAACGAAGTGTTGTCTGCTCCCATCGAAGCATAGCCCGAAACTTTTGAAAAAAATATGTCATATGCCGACATTGAGCAAATCCTTAAGAAGAAAACTTCTCTGAAAATCTCGGTATTATTGGCAAAGGACAAAGCAGTTGACAATCCAAACGAACAATAGAAGCGCGATTGTACTTCATAATTCAACAGATCGACAAGATCCTTGAATTATGAACAACTTGCCTAATTCGCCTAGACGCCGATATTCTTGTCAGATATCGAGCCCAACTCTAATTACTTCGCAGCTTTGAGCACAGATAGAACTGCTGCTTGGAACACAATGAAGTTGAAACTTTACATTATTAAAATCGTCTTCTATGCCTAAGAAACCTAGTTCTTTGTAATGAAGGCTAGTTTGAAGTTTACCCAACATCTCGTTAAATGCAGTTTCTACCGATTTACAGTTAAGATTTGCGTGTTGAGCTCTGCATACATCGCCGAAGCTTCTAATGTGTACATCTAGAATCCTCTCTAGTGTCTTGAGAAGGAATGACGGGTGACTAATAAGTCTGTAGGCTTTCGCTTGGGTATGACTTGATTTACCTGCTTTAGGTATGAATAGGACTGTCTTTCTCTTCCCACGGTTGGTACCCTAAACAATGTAAGCATGTACTTGACCTCTGCAGGGGATTTTTTAAAGCATACCCGATAGCTATAGCAGGTCCCGGCACTTTGAGTGGTGCGATTGCCATAAGAGTTTAACACAAGTTCTTCCATGTAATGAGATTTATTGCCTCTTCCTCTATGTCCATTCGTGTTGTACGCCACTGGTGCAGTACTCATTGGAAAGCGAACTTCAACTAAGGAACCATTTTCTTGATGAAGAAGCTGGGAATTCCCGGTTCTCAGCCAGAGTTTGGAAGGCATTATCTAGTCTAGAAATAGAAATGCGGGTCTTGTGGAAGAACATACCCACACTCAGTACAACACACTGTACACAGTTCAGCAACCCCTGTATCGAAAGCACTCCCAGGTCCCTTCCCAGTCATCTTTCACCAACTTTAGCTTTGACATTTCGCACTTTCGCAAAGACACTAAATGAATGCAAAACAACTCGTAAGATCGGCAAATCTATCCCCCGGCTACGGAAGGCCTTTCACTTTTCAGCTTATATCGCAGCTCATTCACGGTCCCCAAATGGAAGAGTGAATGACACTTTTATTAGCCATTAATTCATGCCACTCGCTTTCGCGTCGTTATGCCAGCGTTGTTGTTAACAAAAATAAATGAATAAACAACCGCCACGCGAGAAACCATAATCAAATATCCATTTTGATTAATTCAACTATTCCATCAGTGATTCTGCCCTCCCCCAGGGTGGTGCTGCAATTCCCTAAAAATTCAAGACCCGCATATCGCCGGCACCATTATCATCATGCATACTAAGTTTCTTCAACTTTAACCCCGAGCCACGGGGGTGACATTTAAGAGACGACAACTACGACGACGACGACGACCGACCGACGTGTGGCGTCTACATCTGTGTTGTCATTGTCTGAGGGTTTCACACTCGCAGAAGACTCTCCAAGCGAGGCTCCTCTCTCAGATCGCAATCGCAATCGAAAATCGTGTTTCGATTTCATTTTTCACTGGAAATAGACAGCCCGCAAAAATATTTATTAAAAACACTACACCCGCTGCATAATAATTTACAGCGCGCGGTCCGTCTGAGCGCGTCTGGGCTCTGGAGGCTCCTGCTGCTGGTGTGCTGTTACTATTATTACTTTGCCGGCGGTAAAATTAGCATTCAATTGATTCCAATTGCGTTTCACGTGGAGTCGGGGGAAGTACTCCCTGTACCAGTGCAGAATGTGTAACAACATATGTAGATACATACGTTAGCCATATGTGCGCGGGGAGGGCTGGCCTGTGACCACGTATCGAAACGCACTGTCAACTAGTTTCAGTCGTTTTTGACAAACAAATTACAAAGAAAATAATTAAATTCCAATTAAGTGTGAGATGGACGTGATGTGATCATGAGTCGCGTACCTATCTGGAAGTATCTCGGGCTGGCAATGTTTGCAGCCGCGGCGCACCGGTTTGGAAGACATAATTAGACATAATTACGGAAGAGGAATATAATTACAGTCGTATGTTGATTAGATAATGGGAGTACGTACTCTTGCATGCTGATTAGATGATCAGTAAAAGGAGGTCACGCAGGCGGAGATAGAAAAGGTGATTAGATAAACCTACAAGTGTATGTACAGAGATCTAGAGGAGACATAGACAATGGTGCAACCTACTTGCACTGGAAATGGGTTCGTTCTCATACGTGGAGAGCCTATCACCAACTTTGATGATACATTTATGAAACTTCTAACGAGGGCATCGTTCTTTGTTCAGTCAGTGATTATTCGAAAGCAAAGCGGAGCTTAGAAGGCACACGAGAGCTGAGTCACTGCAAAATTCCATACTCGCCGAGTCGGGATGGAGGCCTGTTGCTGAGTAAACGAATATTTATTGCTTCGTTTTGGAGGAACGAACCCAATTACCAGAAATTATCCTTCAACGAATCCCTATTAAACTCTAATTGTGGAGCTTAAGTTTACTCCTAGATAGGCAAGCTTCTCAATCACTTCAAACCTCTCATTAGAGAAGTTTGTCATTAGCTTTCATTAGCATATAGACGCGGACAGACAAACTTAGTTCTCTTCACGGACGATTCCGCGGATCGGACCCTGAATTCTTCTTTGAGGTTATGAGCCCCTATTCCGCATGATGGCTCAGGACCTATGAATGTTTCTGATGCTCCCTTTCTTGCTAGAGAGTAGGCAATTTCATTACCCTCTATTCCCACCTGACCAAGTATCCATCTGGGATTGGGTTTTACTTGTACATCCCCCAACCACAGGAGCCAGAGAAGTCAGTTTCAGAGCCCCTTTTTGCCTGGAGCGAAGCAAGCTCCCATCGACCCTGTAATTTAGAGGCAAACCAGTCTTTGCACCTTATTGAGTGTCTACCAAATACGCCATCGTCCACTGAATGTCTATCCTATTGGCACTTAGTCTGGCGGCCTACAGCAGACAAGATCACGTAACTCAAGGCACTGACCAGGATACAAAGATAAGAGACTACCAGTACCATCAGAATTATGCCGACCATACTAGGCTTTGAAACTATACTGGCACTGATCAGAATAAACCTTCGGCTAAAGGAAACAGTTCCATAGAGTGCCCTACGCTTGAAACAAACAAAACTTTGGATGGTGGGTGGACAGAGGGTTCAAGGGAACGAACTGGTCAACGATTTAGTAAGAAAGAGAGCCAAACAAGACCGGACAATAGTCGTCACCTCTGCTCTACCGCCGCTAAAACTTGTTAAACACTTATTAGGACAAGCCTTCGTGAAATTACCCAATATTAGATGGAGCGCAATCTATCCAGAAAACTTGGAACAAAGCACTGCGAATCGGAAGCCAAACAAATCGTAGACCAAGTCTAGTTCAATAGAAAGAACTTAGCGCTCTTCAGACCTCACTGAAGAAGAAGAATTCAACTAAACAGTGACTAGGTTGTGGCGATACAGACGTCCCAGAATCTGGACGAACTTTTGATGTGTAATCCCTTCTGCGTTGATTCCGGATCTGCGGATTAAATGCTTCAGTTTAAGAAATGGGAAGAAAGCCCTGATGAATTCTATTCGGAAAATTGCACTCCACGATCCCAAATTCAAGCATCGTTTTGTAGTGCTCTTAGTAACCAATACCGACATAAGTCGTTTTGAAGCAGGTAGGGTTCGAGATGAGACTCGTTGAACTATGCCTAGATTTGCCTTAGGGTTAACATTTTTGGTGGAAAGGTCTTTCCTCGAGTACCCTCAAGACGTGATGTCGTCTAGATGGGGCCCGCTTTGATGATTTCGTGCATATTTCCAGCTAATAGATTGTGCTGTTCTTCATTCGCACAGTTTAGGTTCTTCTACGTAAATTGTGGAACGCGGTCTTTTTATAGAGAGAATTTTGACTTCCTTCTCACTGCATCACTCTCACTGTTTTGTACTGGAACTCTAAGAATACTCCTTAACCATATTGTCTGCGTTATGGATTTTAGTTTGACATTCTTTTAAATACTTTGAATGCCACACCTCACTCATGCATGAGGCAGTCTTGTAGGCTCTGTTTAACTCCTTCCTCCTATTGAGAAGCAAAGGTCAACACCCGACACCTTTGTCTTAACACCATACCTCCAACCACATATAAGGAAGACAGCTTGGTTATTTGTATTCCGAATATAGAGAAGTACCCTGTTTTATTGTCTTCCCACACAATTCAATCCTTTTGTACTCTTGTCGGTTGTCTGCCTTTCAAAACACTCTGCCGCCATGTGTACGTATGTATTCAAAGGTCAATTTGTAACCTTGCCATTCCTTTTTTTTCTGACTCCATTCCAAAACAAAAAAAAACACAATCCCTTTCAGTAACCCATCTGAATCACCCACCGAATCTGGTGGTGCTAATGCGAATCTAGAACCAAAATTAAATTTGAATTCCATTAAAATAGACAGAATCCAGTCAACAAAAGGAAATCCCTCTCTCTTTTGTTTAATTAACCTAGAACACGAGGAAATAAGGAACACACAAAACTTAGTTCCCCACTTTTTATACGTTTTCACATTAATTGAGTCTTAAGAGTCATTGCACCTAACCAACATCGGAGAACCAAAGACCCAGAGTAGCCGCACCAGTGGTCACCACCATCAACTCTCTGTGTGTCTCTGTGCGGGAAGCCATTTCAAGTGAACAGAAACAAAAAACAAAAGAAGAATCACACACATAAACAAATTCGCCAGATAAATTAAATACGAGTACGTGGGCTTTTATGTCCAATTCGTCCCCAGAACTCCAGTTAGCGACCAAAGTGCGTATTAAATCGAATGGAGTACGAAACGAATTCGACGACTGACTAAGCCAGCCAGCCAGCCAGCCATCCAGCCAATGGAACTATCGTTGCAAGTGGTGTCTTGAATGCATCCGTTCCGTCTGAATGTCTGCCTGCGTTGCTTGTGCTCTATTCAAGTGGTCAGTTGTGACAATTTGGTTTTTTGTTTATTTTTTTGTATTCATTTTCCATTTTTGCTGAGATTGCGCACGAAGTAGACTGCAAAAATGCAGAATGGCTGAGTGAAAACCTGTCCCAGATACGGGTTAAGTAGATACTATTGCAGGCCGTGCTTTAAAATAATTTGAATGACCAGCACCAGTACCACGAGTAGGTCTCATAGTTATGCTTAAATAACTTTTAAGGCGGCATTTAGAGAAATGAGTTTTTGGCAAGTTTTGGTGAAACATCTACTAACTCGGAATCGATTGGGAGAAATTCGGTCTGAAGAAAATGGATCAAATAAAGACGAAATAACGAAGATACCTAGGTAGGTAGGTTACAGTGGCAGGGCATATTAGTGGCCCCTTTTAGACCAGTTAAGGTACCCTTGGAACTAGCAGAGCTAAATATAACGCGCTGGAGACTATGTAGGCGTTAGCCAGTTCACCTCAGTTATCAAAGAAGTAGGCCTAACAGACCTAAGTGCAATATTCTTCGAAAGCAAAGAGCCTGATTTCTTCCTCTTCTTCATCTATTCAGTTTCTACAGAAATTGCTATGAGGGTCCTGTTCTGTATAGTTGCAGCCATTCTGACTCAACTTGGGCCAGATCTGCCCACCTAAGATAGGTTGCATTCACAGCTTTGAACTTAAGTAGCAGATTAGAGCATAATGAGAGGGCATGCAGATATTTGCCTTATCCGATAAAATAAGTAAGATTGTACCCCGCATATCAAGCTCGTCGCCTACACAATTCCCTGAAATGTCACAGTATCTCGGACTCAGATGAGGTGAATGTGAAATTGTTTAGCCATCTGGTTAAGAGACAAGCGACAATTTTTGAGTTGAATGTGAACAATTCTAAGGATTTGATTGCGGATTGATTGATATCACATTCTGCTTCAGCCCCGGCAAGGCCTCCTTGAACGCGCTACAGTGATTGAATAGGCGGAAGGAGATATTTACATGTGTTTATTTCGTTAAAGAAAACACCTCCTCCTACTCCTGACTCTGTTTTTGATGCATCTTCGTATAGAAGAATATGTACCCAGAGTTTTGTAGCCGCAAGTCATTCCCCCAATCGTCATACGTGGCTGTAGACGGCATTTATTTCCTATGAATTTCTTACAACTGTATATGGCTGTAGGGGCTTTCTTAACCCCTATCTGCGCTGCAACTACAAGGTTCACAGGAACACATGTAATAGCCTTAGGTTTAACGTCGTTAAAAGTTTCTTCGATGTCCCAATCTAAAGATTTTTCAATTATGCGTGCTAGCGAATGCAGATATAAGAAAGAGATTACTCCATACCGCCCGTGTTTATGGACCGTTGATTCAATGGTTCCGTAGGTGAGGATTAGTCTACTATGGCAGCTAACATCCAGTGGATGATGCCTGGTCCAAAGCGCAATTCTACTGCATGGGTGAAAAGCTATACGGGTTCAAGTATATTGTATATCTAGTTAGTAGGTATCGTTCCTTGCCAGATATTTGAAGTTGGGTTCCATTACTAGGCTAGTAAGCCTAGGCTAGTAAGCTTGAAATGAAAGAGAACTTGCGTTTATTGTGATCAAATCCATAGCTTTGGCCCAGTTATTCAGAGAGTTCAGTGCTGTTTGTAACCAACGCTATTAGTAGTCAACAATTGTAGCCAGGAACTTACCTGTCACTAGTGTGATGAAATCATCAGCATAAGTGACGGCGTTAATCCCGCTCTACTTGTCTAATACTTCTCTATTAAGGACATGCTTGCATCCTAAAGCCAAGGGCAGCAGTTAGTGAGTAAAGCCTCTTCTAGTCCAAAGCAATCACATCTAACGATGTCTATCTGTCTACACTCCCATTCAATTAATCTCTGGGGTAACCGCGAAATCTCAACTTTGTATCTGTATCTCCATTTCCTCGCTCAATGAAATTTCTCAATCAATTACCACACCACAACTGTAACCGCACACACACTCTCACACCCGGTAATCCGGTTTATATATCAAATCACAAAAGGCCAATTAAGAAGAAAATTTATTAAATTTATTCACTTCTGCTAGAACGGATGATGCTGTGGTTGCTTTGAATGGAAGTAAGCTGCCGCCAATATACGGAGATTTGCAAAATTTGATCCTAACCACAAAATTGCGTTTAACACGCAGCCAGAGATCGTAATGAAATGAAGCGGAATCACAGTGTTCCGCCGCATACACGTGCCTAACGCAGCAAAACCACAACCATATCATAACAACAAAAAGCCAAGCCAAGTGATCATGCTCTGACTCACATGCAACCATGTCCGGAACGATCTAAATCTGATTTTTCAATGGAATTTCATTCAGAGGGAATCGATTCCCAGCATCAATCATCGATGGCTCCGGTGGCGGTGGCGAAAGGGGAACTTGTTTGTGTTTGTGGCAGGCGAAGTTAGAAGGAATTCCCCCGAAAGAGGCGCGTCACGATGCCAGCATATGTATGTTTGCCGATGGACCCCCATCCAGGCAGCATAAATTGATATTTGTTTGCCTGAATCATAAGTCAGCTACTGGCTGGGAGCATAGAGATCACCGAGCATTTACGAAGTGAAAGCATCAATTGCAGTTAATTCGTGGAACTCATTTGCCAGTGAGATGCGCTGGACAGGGGACCGGCTTTGAAGAGGGACTCTCTTTAAACTCTCGATGAGACGATGGAAGACACTAATGCGTGATGTTTTTTTTTTTTTTTTTAATTCTTCCGAGGGGCATTCCTGCAGCGAAAGAGCTGAAATTGAGTGGCATACTTCATTTGTCTTCATTCAGAGGCATAAGCTAAGATCTGTTGGGTTAACCTACTATCGTTCAGTGTGGTTCATGCTGTTAGTTTTTGTTAGATGGAAGCACACATGGTCCCATAAGGAACGCAACCAGTTGGTGACCTTTGAATTGAAGCCATGAGAAAGTTATGTGTGTCGACAAATCCTACCGCACTGTGGGTCATTAAGTATGTTGTTGAGGCAGACTTATGCTATATAAACAATTTAGATCTTTAAATTAGCGATTTTAGTAGAAAGGAATGTGGTTAGTTTTTACAGGTCCCACTGATTCCAGTCAAATGATCCATCCTCCATGGATCACCCAAACCTTTGGGTGAGTAATGAGAGGATTTTACAAATTTCAGAACAATAACGACGTGAAATCCCCTCCAGCTACTACCACTCGTAGGCAAGTCAAAAGCTTTGCTGTAGCTCAATCGAAATAACAACATTCCAGGAATCCAGGGAAGATGTTTATACAAATACAACTCACTATTTTACATGAAATAGAAAAAAATTAACAAAAACAAATATGTATTTAGATATTCAAATTATGTACAATGCCTGGCCACACCTACATCTACAGGGCGGTTTTTTATTATCAAAAAAGCGATTTTGATGAAATGTTTTTGTAATGTAAATGTAATTCTACAAAAATGTCTTGCGGCCCCGCCCATCTTATTGGGGCCCTAAGAATAGGGTATCATAGGATCCGTTCCAGACGAAGCTTTACTATATGTTATGACATTTTTACTCCTGACAAACATCAGTCGTTCCCGAGTCGTATGGTGAACATTTTTTTTGGTGTTGTCAGCATGGTAGCTAAGAAATTTAGTATTTTCCATCCGCCCAGAGCTGAAATCGGAATTTACATTCTAATCCCAAAATTGAGGGTTCTTTATTTAAAGAGTTCTTTCTCGAAATGACTCTCTAAGTTTGATAAAATTTAGTACTTGGGCTGGTATGGATATACATATGTATGTATGTATGCTAACAGATGACACTAAAATTTCGTACAATGATACTTTTGAAAATTGACTCAGATATGCATTTCTTCCCCCATTTGGACTTACAATTAATACTTAAAGACTATATGACAAACCCAAAGTTATTCTAAGCATCATATATGTATGTATATAAAACTTTTGAGGTAACATATAATTGAATAAAAACTGCAGAATGCCACGCCCCCTTTATAAGCCCTCATGTGTAAGAAGAAAAACATATAAATTTGTTGCAAGTAAGTACGTACGACTCATTCGTGCATTTTATTATGAATAGCTTGGCAGGAAAGGGGACTTTAACAATGTCTTTCGACTCGGAGAAGAGTGATGATTCTCTATATTTTTACAGAAAAGCGTGTACTACTACTACTGCTACCTTGAGACTTTAAAAACTATCTTGCACCCTATTTAAGTTTTATCTAGGATACGTTTTCATATAAACTTATAATTAGGCCTTTTCGCTAGGACAGCACATATGTACATATGTCCCTAAATATTAGACTAGTAAAGTAAATAAAGAAACTTCTTACGACCTAGTCCAAAGTGCCATCGTGAAGTAATACTTTAGTTCCAGCGTCAAGATGTGAACTATGGTATTATTTCCAACATGGAAGTGGAACAGTATTTTCACAACGTACACTGTGTACGGTAGGTATTTATGTTGGCACCTTACTTCTTGTAGGACTCCAAAACTACTCGACATAAATAGTAGTTTTCTTATGGAGATCCAAAGTTTACGTATTCCAAAAGTGGGTGGTTTTTTGTGTTTGCAAATTTTTTTGTCATACATATGTATGTATATCGATACGCCTCGTTTCCAGATATCTTTGTGCAAATAACATTGTGTTTGTATGAATAATTTTTGTCCCGTACAAGTATCTGGTGAGTTTCTAAAAGCGGATATATAGATCTGTAAAACACCACTAAGCTAATATGGGTTTCTTTCTCCCAAGGAAAGTTTTCATTCTTTAGATTTGGAATACTGAGAGAGAGAGAGAGAATCATTGTTTCATAAACCTTTCAAACGATAAATTGGGTGAGTTTTGGCCTCTGTTTGTTTCTCTATGACCATATGTCTGTGGAAAAATACATCAAAGGGCTTTTAGAACTTCACTTAAGGACTTTGTTTTATCACAAACATTTCCCTTAACCCCGAGGTCTAATGTCACAACTTCCAAAAACAAAGAGAAAAAAAAAACGCCAATTCAAAATAATCAACATTTGAAATGATATCTCTTCTTCGACAATTATATACAATTAAATTCCCATGACTACTTAGATGAACTCACTGGAGGCAACTCTAGATGACTAATAAAAGTCTGCTTACATCTCGTCGCACAACATTACCCTCGACTTAACCCACTTTCTCATACGTACATACATATAGTTATGTACATATGCACAGTATCTTAAATGTGATATTAAAGAAATAAGAAAAAAAAATAATATCTTCTACCACACAATAGAATTCTTCTCATCTCGCAAGAAAAATTTTTCCTCAGAATCACCATTGTTTGTGTGAGATAAAATGAACAGCCGGTCTTCATGCCGTCGTCGTCGTTGTCGGCTTCGTCGTCGATGAACTTGAGAGAGATTAAGACACTCGATGCGCCTCTGTTTCGAAGGGATACATTATTTGAGAATTCCCATTGACAAAAAGCTCTGATAAGACACGAAGGAGATACTAAATTGGATAAATTAATTTGTTGACCTAGAAATATGACTGTTTTGAGAAGTTGTTTTGTTTTGAAAACTAAATTCTTTTCGCCTACTTTTTCCGCAATGGTATTTAATAGGAATTCTTACGGCTCTTCTGGACTCAATGGATGTAGTGGGATATGTTCTCACCCAGCCTTACATTATGCGATGGGGTGTGTGCAAACTTGAAGTAACACAAGTGGCTGAAAGTAAAACTGTCTACGCAATCACAAAGGAACTGATGTACTTCGAGCTTTCCAGGCCTATCACTATAATTGTGATATTAAAAACTGTAATACGGGAAACCCACTTTACTAGGAGTACTAAAAATAGGGAGGACGAGTTGTTGTAAAATCGTAAACATCTGTTTTAAAAGCCAAACAGCTGCCTAAGCTAGTTCCACTGTAATTATTCAAGAGGCTACTGATAAACTGAACGGATTGGAGCATTGTAAATCTTGCGGACACCTAGCTCTTATTTCTCTAGTACTGTGCACATTGGCATAGACTTAGCTCGTGACGAAGTTGGAGAAACTAATAGACTAACCAATAATTTCACAGACTGCTAGGATTTTTAAAGCCAGACTCAACTGGAAACATATCCCAAACCCCTGGAAACAAGTAAACGTAGATTTCATCCCCAAGTCACCTGAGGGTTAGTGACCTCCTACAGACCTATCAGTTTAATAAACATAACTTATACTCGAAAATATGGAGAGACTCATTGACGTTTTTTACGAAATGACTAACTCAAGTCGGTATGCGAACATACAAGTTAAGTCCACGGAAGGTGCTTTCCAATGGATTTGGCCTTAATTTGCTGGAAAGTCAAATTATTACTTCTTTCTCTGGTGATGTGTTCTGGTGAAGGAGTTCTTTCTCCTATCTTGTGGTAGCTAGTCTAGTCGATTAGTATTAAACACAGCACAACCATCTCTACTGTCATGAAGGATACTTTAGTTCACAGGTCCTCCTGTCACTCCTAAAATTTAACTAAGAAAACGTCTGCTTGACTACGAGCTAGGAGATCTTGAAGTTCATCTGAAAACACTCGACTCCATTTCTAAAACGAACATGTTTTGTACTATCCCCGACATCATGGTCAGAGAATACTAATAATAATGTTTTTGGTTTACAGACGAATCCAAGATGAATTCTAAAAGGTATTAAGGGCATATTCTCAGATAATCAGACAGCGCTTACAGATCTATCGTTCATTTCAGTGGATTCCATGTCATTTAATTGCTATATGATGCCTTACAACCTGTTGCTAAACTTGATTGAATCACTGATCATCAGAGAATTATAAGCAACGAACCTGCAGATGTGCAAGCTAAGATTTCTTTGGAATCTACGTTTAACAAGGCTGCCGCTACAGCGCTAAATAATGACTGAGAAGATAAACTTTTCCGGGCCTGAGCCAATCCGTAGACGTGACCTGAGAATTTCAATAGATCTCTTTACTAGTTTCAGTTTCATAATCAAGCAGCTGAAAGCCATTAAGTAGTATTCTATAAGTAGATCGAAATAGATTTGTATCAATTTTAATATGATAGATAGGATGACTATGCAAATACTTTCTCCGGGAGGACAACCTGACTGTTCTCCACCACACCAGTCGTATGAAAGACTGCTGGCAATTAAGAGAACTCTGTTCAGGGCTGACAACCAGTGATCGAAGTTGTCATAAAGTACCATTAGGTATAGGGAATACAATTTATTCCGACTATTAAGTCACATAATAGCAACAGGCCTAAGTTGGGCTAACAATGGAGCAACAACATTTACTACTGTATACCTGTTTACATACGCATAGCGATCAATTGCGAATATCACTTCTTGACTGGAGCGGAAATATTCTATGCAGTTGTCACTCTGACAAACCCAGGCAGCACGATTTGCTAAATTTTCAAACAAGTGGTACGTGCCTCAACGGATCGATAGATACAAAACACAACCCGTTTAAATTGTATATACTATACTAAAAGATTTTTTTTTAAAAAACAACCTGAGAATCTATGGAATGCGAAGCAATCCAGCCATACATCAATAAAAACCGATTTCAACAATACAAATGATAACAAATTCAAAGAATCCTACATGTACGACGAGTATAAATCTCTTTGTCACTATAAAAATATTTTTTACACTTACCCCAAAACAAGTTCGTATCCAATTTTTTATCCCGGCGTCAACCCTCGAAAGCATCCAGTGTCACCTTCTAATCCACTTGTTTCAATCAACCGCCCACTAATTTAGCCCGGTGGAAATTATTATTCCAATATTTCATGCGTTGTTTTTTTTCCTTCTATTTTATATATATTTACGCATTTTACACTATTAGTGAAAATTTTTGGCAAACATCCAGAACTACACAATCAAATTATCATTTTTAAAATGTTGTCACCTTGTAAACTAAAACACAACAAACAGACGAGCTGACTTGTCACAATATTATGTTGTACACGTTAAAACCGTATCTTAGTCACTGAAAACAAAAAAAATTATAATTAATTCTATGCTTTAATTTCCTAGAAGTAGTTACAAGAACAAAGTAAAAAAAAAAAAAAAAATCGTGTTACAGATACTTTTTTTAAATAGCGTGCACATGGAAGGTAAACAATTACTTCTATTGTTTTCTTCTTTCCTTTTTATTTTTCTCTTTTTTTATTTCAAGTACGATTTTCCAGTTGGTTATATTCAAGGTAAAATGAAGTACAGAGGCAGTTTTTTTGTTGGTATCTAGTATTATTTACACTTTGAAGTTCTATGCCTGCGATGGCTGGGATATAGTACGACATAATTTTGTTTTCGTGCTAAAATTAACTGCAAACATAAACAGATGCACAATTAGTCAGAGATACACTAGGCATTTGCATGCAATTCCTTAAGGGAAAACCAGAACGGAGAGATTTGAAATCAGAAGTACTTTGGAGACAAGATCGCTGAGATAAAATTGTACACAATGAGGGACTTCCTTAGCCGAACGATTATGTCGTAAGTTTTCTTATCAGAAAACAAGTAGACACATTCACAAAAAGTAATTAAATTTGGTTTAGATACTTAAGTTGAACGATTTTCGGATGTTATTTACTTTGAAAACAGATGTTCACACACTACACAGTTGAAAACACTTCAAAAACTGTACCGGTACAAGGAGAAAGATCTCTCTTTGAATATAGAATTTTCCTCATACTTCATAATACTTGCTCCACTTATTTCCTTGTAAATACTTACATGTACATCTAGGTACATCAACGTGTAGATACTTTTAGGTTAGCAAATATAATAGTTTTCTAAGTTTACACACGTATTTGTGAGACAAATCTTTGCGAAAACAGGAAAAGATAAACCTTTTTGTCGCACTTATCGCAGATAACACACCTAAGACACACAGATCAGATCACTTTCAAACATCTGTAGATACGATCATAAAAACGATCCATCACCATCAACTTCAACACATACTACATTTTTGCGGTAATTTATGAACAAAATTATGAATTCTCGGACGCTTTTTGTATTTATTCCGAACTAGAGGAGGAGAAATTTCTGTTGCACGCGATCACAGAGAAGCAGAATCGATGTGTGTAGATACGAAGATATTATGTACTCGGCGGCACACACCTTTTTTGTTTACCTTGCTTATTTTTCTCTTGAATTTCTTCTTATAGATAGATACGAGTACATTCCCTAATTAACTTTCATTCAAAGAAAGTGCACGGGCCGATTTATCTCACATCTGTGTATCGTACATATCTAGATTGATACGTTTTGCGCAAGTGGAAGACGACCCCCCTCCGTACACAATAATTGCACTAGCCGACGATGACGTTGGCGAATATGCTGTGCGCACGCATAATTAACTACAACCGATCGGGAAAGAAAATATTTATCAGATTTCTTTTTGTATTGTGTTATCAACGAAATACTTTTCGCATTCGATCATGAGACACGAATTAAGCACTTAATTCCTTTTTGCATTTTTTTTCGCTTTATTTACCTCAAAAACAAATAAAATTTTATATCGCGATGGTATCGAAGTATCTAAGGCAAACAATCCGAACCCGATTCAACTTCATCCGATCGTTGAAGTTCTCGTTCTCTGTGGAGCCGCACGAAACGTTTACTGAGGCATTGGGTGGCTGCTGACGGTTGCTGCCATTGCCGGTTGCCGTGAGTTCGAATAGAATAGAGGCAAACACGTTTTGATTAAGAGAGTGTCTTTCTCTTTTGGGAAGCGATATCAAAATATAATTTAATTGATAGTAAAGAGACTTACTTGGGACGAGGTCTCTCTAGCTGCATCTGATTACCATGCAGTGGCGTGTCAGCTGGACTTCAGTTCTTGAGGAGGGTGTGGTAGCGGAAGATTTTAACGATCGTTGATGGAATTTGTAATGGTATGTTGTGAAGGGTATTATGGATGAGTTATTGTATGTAAAGTGACAATGCTGTTTACGCTCTTGATTGTCCCTGATGAATTATGAAGGATGTTCTGCAAAGAAGATGAAAAAAGGAATTAAAGAAATGAACTTGGTGGTTTATTTACAAGACTGGTTACATACAAACGTTCCAACCTAAGTACAGATAGCACAATTCGAATGCTATTGTGGTGTCTTGACCACACTTTGCACGTAGCCCATCTGGTGGCCATTGATGATAGTCTAACTTAGATTGAATCCTATTTTTTAAAAACTAGAGACAAGAAAGATGTGTTAAAAGAGACGAATAACAACAATAAACATTTAATAGGTATCACTTACAGACTTTTGAATCCAAATTCCTGGCGATTTCTTTTTTATTTGAATCTTGAAGTATGTTTCCTCGTAAAAATTTGATTCCTCTATTTATCTTCGATTGGTCGCAGAATCTGTCTTAAATACATTGTTTAACAATTTTACTTGTTTACAATTGCAGATTACAGAAAGTGTTGACAGCTGTCTGTCAAGAACAAAATTTGACAAATGGTGCTTGTTCACTTAAAGCTCAGCTGTACCTGTGTGTGAGAGGAGGATGTAGCTCTATGTATTACATTCTATTAAATGATCAGAGCCCTATCCAACACTTGTGTGTGTGAAAGTTAATTTGGGGCCTTATTTTGCCAATCAACTTTACACTTTGCACTCAACAAAAACGAATTCATGGACTGAATGATGTGTCATGTTTTCCAATTCAAGGCTAGTGCTGAAATAAAACTAAAATGCAGCATGCTAAAACGGTTTTACCTGAAATAGTAGGTGTGAGACAAATACTATTTAAACAAGGGAACTGTTCCTTCGATATATATTCTTAAAAATTAAACGTTTGAAGCATGCTTTCCATGTCCGTTGACAAACTGCTCTTCATTTTACAAGTCAATTTGATCACAACCCACTTGGTGTTACCAATGGATCATACTGCCTAGTTCTGTGACTTCCTCTACATCACTGTGCTTCTTCTCTGGGCTCAATGATTTCCACCAGCTTTATATGATTCAGCCATCTTAGTCCTTGTATTCGCATTCTTCTAGCTTAGTTAACGTCGTTGTTTGCCTTCTTAGCCCAAACAAAGAGCGATTATTAGGGTTATATTCTTTCCGAGACGTGCGGTGTTGAATATCATTGTTTCTAACTATTTTTGACTTATTTAAGTCCAACTAAGCCGCTTCAGCCCCAGTGCTCATAAAGCTCTTATATAAAGTTGTATTCTTCCGGTTATGTCCTTATAATCGGCGTATACCAAGCAAGCATCGTGCAAGGCGGTGAATCCTTTGTCGACCTTGATGTAGCGCATGTGTTCGACATTCTGCATAAGTTTTGTAGGAACGGAAAATGTAGACATTACTAGTCTTTAAAGAAAACCTGAGTTTTTTTGAGCCATGAGTTTGTCGTTAACTCCACAAGGAAAGAAGGTAAGTAAGGCAAAACATAGAAGAACAGATAAGCTAAAAGACCGTGAAAGCCTCACTCAATCGATTTAGCGTTGCAATCAGCCACTTAAGGGACATTTTTAGATCAAATGACAGTTATGATTCAATTTAACGTGTAAGTAGTGTGCACTTAAACCCAGACATTACAACATCTAGAAGTGAAACTGCAACATTCTTCAAATAAACTCTATTTTGCATTGAAATTTACTATTTTACAAAACATGTATGTTGCTGCTAAACATTAATCAGGATATAAACAAAATTTTCTGTTCAAAAACGCACTTTACCGCGCAAAACTCGATCCAGAAATATAAAAATTACACCATAAAAATAAGGTTAGGTATAAATTGTCATCAAGTATGTAACCGCCATTTGTGCACTGCTCTACCACCGCACAGTGGGTAATATCGTATTTCGGTAAGGTAGTGTCTGCCAACTGGCAAGTGTACCTACTGCTTTTGGTGGTTTTCTGGTGGCCTGGTGTTTCAGTTGGATTTTTGTACTGAAATTACGATTTTTTAACTTTGCTTGCGCATGAGCGTTTTTGTGTGAAATTTATTGGAGATTTGAGTGGGTTGACGTTGTTGTAGACAAGGTGCAGGGGTAGAATACATGTATCCTCCTCATTCCCGGAAATGTACGTGATGTGGGATCAGGTTTTGGGGTTATGTTTAAATAAAAAGAATAGAATATATTTTAAATTATTTATTGGACGAAGAATAAAATAGTTGATCACATGGAATAAGTAAAGGATTACAAGTATTAATAAATTAGCAGGCATAGACTGTAATGCTTGTTAGAAGTTCTAAATGTTGAAAGTTTGGAGATCCGGTGAAAGAATGTTGAAAACTATAAGCTAGAGGATAGTCAAATGCTGTGGTACCACGCTTTCTACTGAAATCTGCTATACTGCTTATGCTAAGTACGAGTTGATAAAAAGTGTGTAAGCCCGCATGGTGTAATCGAAGCAGAAGATAAATAATTTCGAAACTAAGCTAAAAAGGGTGCCTTCAATGGGTCTGAGGATTCCAAAGTTACTTCTTATGTTATTCAAATTTTTATCCGTTCATATTTAGATAATTTTACGGAGTGAATTAAAGAAAGCTAAAGCTGGTTGAGTTGTTTTAACATCATGTTGTTGTAGCAGGATCGTCCAACTGGAAGCTGTAATAAAAAATCCTTTACAATTGGATCATTTATGAAAACAATTAAAGCTAATAGACTTCTATTCGAAAATGGATATTTACACTTTGAATTTTGAAATGGTTCCTGTTAGATTTAGAATTTCCACAACGATAAAGTGTGGAAAGTATTATAGGTATACCTTTTCAAAGTTCATGTATGTACATATGTACGATTCTTTGAAGTAATTCAGTTTGGTGGGCAGTACGGAGACTGGGAGCTAAAGACAAAAAAGAACGATAAGACGGGAAGATCAGACTTTGGAGCGCTTGTCTCTTTAAGGGTATTTAGGGGTAGCGGATCAGAACTGCAAAGTGATTGAGAAAAGAGCTGAACGGCGGTGGTTCTTCGAACACGAAGAGTCTAGCTAGATCGTTAAGATCTTCAAAGTGGTACTCGCCTAATCCATCCATTCTTAAAACTGAAAGTGGAGTGCAAGCAAACAAAAAGGTTTTGCATGGATTTCTCCTCTTCGTTTTTTCTACAGAAATCGTTGAAGTCTTCTTGCATGTCCTTATACCAGACGATGTGAGGACGTCAACTACATATGTTTATGAGGTTTGTCCTATTAACGGAGATACGTACATGTGTGCCTACTAATTTTTCTAGAATCTAGGTCTGGTCTGGTGATTCAAATTTGATCGATGTTGATGGTTTTTTCCTTTGTTAGGAAGATTTCGGTCTGCATCCTCCTCCTAGCTAGCTCGTCCATTACATCTTACATATTACAATCGTCTGGGATTTCCCTGTAGCCTGGGACCTGAGAGCGCATTACCAGCTTAAAACAAGTTATCTGTGATTTCAAGGTTTTTATCGCTTGACTATCTAAATCAGTAGTGCTCAACTCCATCTAGTTAATCGGAAGACAGGTTGCGCCTTCATGGACTGCTGTCACTTCTGCTGGAAATACGCTTCAGTGGTGCGGCAGTGGCAATACAAATATCCAGGGCACTGAAGTAAGCCTCCATTCAAATCTCTGTCGCACACTTTCATTTTAAATTTCTATATTTGAAGTCATATTCCAGATAAAGGGACAATATAGTTCGAGTCATTTGTAACGAATAACAATTTATACGAATTGTATCTCACTAGTCAATACAATAACTTTAAAACGTTCTTCCATCCTCTATTCCAACAGAATAATAAAAATTCCAATCGATCCAACACTCCACACATGTATATCCATTTATATTTAAATATACATATATGTACGTACATAGTGTCTGCACACATAGTTGGAAAATTATCTGATTTTTTGTACTGACCAAACTCCTTATTTGCTAATCTAACATTCCTTCATGTGTTCCCATTTATCTTCAAGGAAAATAGAACACAAGCAAAACAAT
Source organism: Xylota segnis (assembly GCA_963583995.1). Taxonomy (NCBI): domain Eukaryota; kingdom Metazoa; phylum Arthropoda; class Insecta; order Diptera; family Syrphidae; genus Xylota; species Xylota segnis. The sequence goes on from OY757237.1 coordinate 61,660,170, forward strand.
GCTCTGCTCCTCTTTTTTTCCAAGGAATTCACACGACGGCAGGTGTGATAAATGCAAACGGAAAATATTTGTATTAGTAGATTCTCTCTCGATCCGAATGAAATGAAAAGAAGGGTTAAAGTGTCGATATAGGCAATAAACACAAACTGTAAACACAAAAGCAGCGTGTGCTACCTCGACGGTGGCTATGGCTATATGCATGATGAACTTCTAATGAGTCTACCACAAGAATCGGTCAAAGACCCTTTTGCTGGAGTTTCTTGCACTCTTGTGGCGATTTTCAAATCGAGTGTGTATGGTAGGTAGACTGCGCGTTCCCGCAGCCATAAAACTGTGTTTGTGTGATAAATAATTCGAAAATCTGTTTATTCCACTTGAATCGACCAGAGTGAGATTTTACAATTGGGTGCAGAGTGCATAACAATACTGCGGGCGCGATGAAGTACTCCAAGCGAATCAGTTCAGCTTTACGTAATCGAAAAATAAACAAATATGCGTTCTTGTTGAATGCCCTAAGCAATCCTCGTTCGAGATAAAAATCAATTTCTTAATGCAATCATCTTGACGATTTATTGGGAATTGTTTGAATAACCGCAAGGAAAAGTAAAATTCGCTTTTTTAATTATTTTACTATGAAAATACGTAGGCAAAGCATTAAAATGTTTAATGAATTGTGTACTGTTGTGTAAGAATGTTTCCCTTTTTAGCTCAAGACTCAAACCTTAAACCCGCACTTCCCAATCAAATACACTGCCTACGAAGCCTCGGCTTTCAGGCCCTTTTACCTGATTATATATATGCAACCACTAGCAGCATAGTTCCATGTTGAATGTATGATTTATGAAAACGTACGCTTCATAACATGTAGCTTCATCACAACAGGTCGAGAATGTGATAGGAATACAAATTCCCATGCGATCAATACACTGTTGATTGACAGATATCTGATATATGGTTTAATATAAAGCCCTCACTATTAATCACTCATAATTTGCAACAATCTCTGATGTAGTCATCATTTCAAAGACCCTGACACAATAAATTCCCAGTGATTTCGATAATCTATGTTATCAACTATTAATTTACTTATGCACACACAATCCAACGCACTGCAGTTGTAGAAGAGATTAAAGTTGCACTCTTTATTTCGTTCTCTTAAATACGTTAAAAAAAATAAGAGGCATATTGGAATTTTCTTGCATCTGTTACATTTATGAAATCCACGCTACCACAGGTGTGTTTGTCCAATAAGATATCTTGTTTTATATAAAACAAGTCATCTCCACATGAGTCCAAGAGTGTGTGTCTTGAAGATAATCTGGTGCGTTAAAAAAACCGAACCCCATTGAGAGAATAAAAGAGAAACAAAGAGGTATTTCTGGAAGTTGCAAAAGGTTTGATTTTGAAGAAAAGTACCGATCGTTGTTGTGTGGTATTGGTATGCGGAATGATGGAGTGCACGTTTCATTTTTTCAAAAAAAAAAAAAGAAGGAAACTCGGCGCTTGAATTACTTTTTTCCTTTTCTTTTTTGATTAATAATCAATGCATGCCAGTAGTATGTAGTAGGATGTACTTTTGTCCAAGTAGGGAAGGTAGTTAATGTAAAAGAAATTTTCAATTTGTGTTAAACACATTTTTATTTAGTGGACATTTTTTTGTATTACAAATTTTATGTAAGCCATAACTTGTTGGGCACTTGTAAACAACCATAGGTTAAAATTATGCACATACAAGTATTTCTGACAACGAAACAGCAACCAGGAGTTAAGTTGAAGCTTTAATTTACAATAAAATCTTAGCCCAACTTTAAGAAGCTTATTTGAAGTACAAATTGCTAGAAATACGTGTAGTCGAAGTAGACTTGGTGATGGGATCAAGTTATGTACATATGTATGTAAGTGCGTATGCATATGTAGAAGCACTTCCTATATATACACAAAGTAGGTACCAGAAATCCATACAAAAATTAATGGTTAATACCTCGAACTAGACCATAATTATTACCAAGAAAGCACATAGAATGAACTTCAAGACGCAGTACTGCAAGAAAATGATTGTGATGCTATCCATACTTTTTCAAAATTCATTATGAAAGCAACCACTGCGGAAATATGCAAAGCCTACGCATCTTTTTGATGCGAGTGACATGTCGTATCTATTAAATGTTTCGCCTTTTTAATTAATAGTTCTTCTCCAAAGATGGATGTGCAATTTGAGCAAGAATTTGAAAAAATGGGAAGGGAAATAGATGAGAGCATTTTTTTCCAAATTCCTCTAATGTTTTCATAACTTTCGGCCCACTTTGTAACTTTATGATAACTAGCAATCTCTTTTTAAATACTCTATAGACTGTTCCTCCCACCCAACAGCAGCTGTCTAAAAACTTACAATATAATGCTCTCAACACAAAATCTAAACCTTGATTGTGGAGCTAGAATCTATCATTTAAAAAAACTGCCACCAATAAAGCCTGGTTTACAGCGCGGCAAATCGACGAAATTTTCGTCGAATTTTCGTATAGAAAGATACGACCACTTCCAAACCGCTCTTCGTCTTGAACTCCGCTATATGTTTACTGAATCATGGATCCTAATCTAATTACATAGGTATGTCTTGTAGCGTTGAAAACACTTTCAGTGAAAGTCAACACGTTATTCCCGAAGCTGCTTGAAACAGTATTCGAAAACTGTTTCCAAATTACACTTTATTAAGTTCTATACCTCCATATCTCCATAATAGACATTCTGTACTAATGTTTAAAATACCAAAGATCATTATTTTTTAAGAAAATTTTTAACTTCCCTGAAAGAGTATGAAAATAAGATTTACAGATTAGTCCATTTGCCACTGTAGACCATCGATAACAGATTCTTTGATAACAAATGAGCACGCTTCCAAACACACCCTGCTTACTATGGCTGATCATAATCATAAAAACAACAAGACAAGGGTTTCATAAAAAAAAGGTTCCATTCGAAGACGTTTTGTCTACTCTTTACTACTTTCATTTAAACAATCAAATCTACTAAAAAAAACATGCAAAGCTTACCTACATCCAAAGGTCTTGAATACAGCAGAAATCCTTTTCACTTGAATCTGACCAACAATGTAAATACCGAATAAGAATACTTCATTATCTAAAAAAAAATCGTCATCCATAGCAACTCCCACCTTCCAAAATTCCGTTCTAAACTTACCAACAAAAACGTCGGAAAATCAACTGGGATATAATTCCCAGCAAAGATGACATTATGTCGATGAGTTCGCATCATGAAAAACACTAAAGTTCTTTTAAACTTTGGCAACTGATCCATCCAATTACAGTCATATATTGCGTCAATCAAGTCCTCACTCTCCTGCTTCAGAGAATGACCAAAGTAACAAATAATGAATATTTCGAGAGTCACAGCCAAAAAAAATATTCCCGATAAGATCAGCGCTGAATATTTACTATCTCCCATGAGGAATAGTACATAGACACCCACGGTGCACTGTACCAAAACCGAACATATAATCTGAGCCAAACAAGCGGTAGAGATGATTCCCTGGATTGTCTCGTAGAGCCTGCGGAGCATCGTCATGAATTTTTACATTCTATTAATTAAACATCGCACTTACTCTAAAATATTTTGATGATCCTGGATACATGCCAACAACGCGGAATAATTTTCTTCCAAATTTTTGCTTGTCTTACCAATTTGACGTACTCTTAAGCCCAGCGCTCGAAGATGTCCCGTAAGAACGCATAAATACGCCGGTGGATATGAGTCGTTCGCGACATCCTGGATCGCTTGTACAATTAAACCAAAAAATTGATATCCCAAGGCGATACCATACTGTCTCGTTGAATGTTCCCAATCCAAAGGGAACCAAGCCGGATAAAGTAAATTCCTATCGCTGGCAATTGCAATTTTACACAAACTCAAACATGTTCCACAAGCGTAGAGAAGCCAGAATATTTTAAAAGACGTCTGTGCAACTTTGACCGAGTGTTGTAATACCATTCGCTGATTGGGATCACCTTGAGCTCGAATGTCCAATTTACTTACAATATCCTTAATTGCCAGCAGCTTGGAACGGACGAAGAACACATTCAGGAACTTCAGGTTTGCTATGGTATCGGTTATGGCAATAGTGAGATTTTCACAGACCTCTTCCAATCCTTCGGTGTTGAAAAGATTCATAATTAATGTAAGAGGAAACAAAATGGTCACGAATAAGTTAATCACAATCGCGTATGCTATGTAGAGATTTTTCGGAAATCCAACTGGAGCTTGAATGCCAGTAAGTTTCCAAACCATCCAGTGATATTTGAATGCTGCATTTGTATGAATTGGAAGTAAAGCCATTGTTACTTTGCTGAAGGTTGACAGTCAGTTAGGGGTTTTTATAGGAGAGAAAGTCCATATACATTAGTAATAATTGTTGTTCTTTGTTTATGCAAACTGACGAAGTTTGGTAACTTTTAATGTGACTTAAATAGCATTCCTTTGCATGCATAAAGTTGGACTGATGGGAATCTTCAATAAATACACAGCTGTATCCGAACATATGGCGTAATAGTTTCTTGTTGAAAAACTGGTAGATGTAGAGATTTTAGATTGACTTCAATCTATGCCCAAACTTAAATGACGCGCGGAATTTTTTGATAGTACCTGAAAATTTTTACTAAAACTTACTCACGGATTTTGTGAGTAGTAGCTACGTACATAGATAAAAACTAAACTTTTAGTACACGGGTCTAGACACAAAAAGGGTAGCAAGGGGGATATACGTTTCTAAAACAGTTTCAAATTTTTATATAACTATAAGGACTACTGCTTAATATAAAAATACATTCCATCTCTAGCGGAATATCTTTCAGACCGAAATCGAAGGGAAAGAACAAGATATACCATTTGGAGTGAGAATAGTTGATGAAGAGTTCGTATTTTAACACAACAGCCATCCAGGAACCGAAATGGTTCAAGAGTAGGAAAGGCAAGCTTTACCGTAACTTATACTCGCATTGGATTATCTGGCACGTCTTTGAAGAAAACCTACAACTTTGTAAGCTCAAGGGTTATTATTAAAACTTTAGTTAACTGCGTAATAAAAGCAATCTTTTCACTTTGTGTGGTCTTGCTCAATGTGAGCTATGTTCTGGCCGAATACCATTCCTAAATTACAAACTGTCCCATTTACAAGAAAATATCCTAGTTCTTGCCCCAACTATCCCTTCTCTTTCTTGCGCATTGTCTGAACCTTTGTAACCTGTCTGCAATATAGACTGCTATCCCAAATGCAGCACTGCCTGGATTGTGAATCAGCAAACAAATGGGGTCAAAACTCCCTACGGGCCTACGGGGAAGACGAAGGCTGGAGTGCAATCCGGAATAATGAACATGTTTCAAAGGTCCAACTATTCCAGATGCCACACATAACATCACATTTACATTAATTCAGATTTAAAAAAAATTGTTTCTTTGAAATATATATATATTTACTTTTATTGGTTTTACTTAGTCGTAATTTTTTTCTTTTCATTTAAAATCGTGTGTGTGTTTTGCGTTTAATTTAACAAACTTACCGTTTTTTTTTTTCTTTCTTTTATTTGTTTGTTTTGTTTTCATTTAATCCCTAATTATAATTAACTCTTTCATCCATTTAATTTACTTTAAAATATAAAAATATACAACTTTTACATATAATTACCTCAAACTTAAGAGAAATAAACATATAATTGGTAATTTTAAACAATCAAATATATATGTATATATATATATTTTTTAATTTTCATATTTGTTTTATGGTTGCATCCATTTATTCACGATTTATTTTATAATATACACATAGCAAAGGTTGTACACAAAATATTAACTAATCCATAGTTAGTCTTACTGCTAGAAATTTATTTTATTTATATTTATATGGGGGTTTCTGTACATTTAATGAGTGTTACTTTATTTTTATTTTCTTATTTATAGTTTAATTTCTTTCTGATTAGTTGATATTTTGTTATTTGTTTTTTTTTTTTATTTTGTTTTATATATCTATTTCGAGGAAACAAAAAAAAATTAATTTAACTTAAACATTTACATTTTATAGAATTTCTTTAAGTGCTTTCCCTAAAAAATAGTAAACAAGTTTTCTTATTTTTTTTTCTTTTTTTATTTCGTAAAAAAATATATTTAAGTGTATTTTGTTTAAAAACTAAATTGATTTCTTTCTTAAACTATCACTGCATATTATTATGTATATAACGTATATTATTATATTTACGAAAAGCTCTATGAAGGTAAAAAATAATTATTGAAACTAGAAATTAAAGTAAATCTGAGATTTGAGTGTTTTTTGTTTTTGTTTTCCATTTCTGGACTAAAACGAACAAAAATAAAATGTTTAAAAAAAAACGAACTAAGTTGAAAAGAATTATGCAACTTAAAGAAGCAAAAAAAAAAAACAGAATAATGAACTCATGGGAGAGCGGCAGGTGGATACATGAATGCATGTTTGTTACATGTTTAGTTCGACTTTTGAACGCGCAGAATACGACTTGCTAATGCATAAAAATATAACGTCACGTTGCTTCAATGGTGGCATTTCGGTTTGTCTAAGAGCAATTATGTCTGTGTGTATAATGGACACCAATGCTCCGGCCCGTAGAGTCTTCGAATCAAACTCGGAGGGTCAATGCAGTAGAGGAAGACCTCGCCTTAGGTGGCGCGCACAAGTAGAAGGGGACATCAACCGACTAAGCTAAGGACTGGACTAATTGGAGAGGCTTGTGCAGAAAATATTTTGAATAAGCAATGCCACCAATTTTAAGGTTATACTTATTTAGAAGGGAGGAAAGTCTGCACTGTAGGCAATTAGTCCATATCAGTGTAAACTGAAAGGCACGATTCCAGCAAATAAGTGTTTCGTAGTAAACATCTCTAACTCGTATAGTATTCTTAGAGAAATATGAAGTTTGCTTAAGTTTGTCGTCAGTGCTAGTGAGAAACTAGTCTTTACGCTTTAAACGGGATTGTTGAACCAATTATTTGTAATGTTTTGAGATTCTCACTTGAAAAAAGCACCGAACAAGATGTTTTCATATCAATAGCCGTATCTGAAATAGTAATAAATGAAAATACATGAAACAAAGGAGTGACATCAACTCTGAGATCGATAAGATGAAACGAAAACTAATTCTTGCCAATTGTTGTTTCTTTGGCTCGCAGTTGCTAAGAGAGTAAAATTACTTTTGAGTGATTTTTGGTCCCGTCTGCCCAGGCAGTGAGTGGAGAAAACGATACAATTATCAGCTGTACGACTTACAGATATCGCAACCTCGACTTATTCAAAACAATACAAAAGCAATGATTAGGACAGTTGCGGCCTGTAGAGTATACGCCCGAGGCCTCCGAAATCACCCAGAGAACCCAGTAGAAAAAGACCTTAGGTACGATCTTTCGTTCAAGTTTAAAGAGACCTCAATCAACTTGAACCTAGCTGACTAACTTTTCAAGCTTTGTGTAGTCCTAGACAAGTTTGTTGGTTGAGTGGCAACCCAGTAAATTATCGAAAGACTGCCATTTTAGCAAATTAGGTCCCAGGAAGCCAAGGCATTCTTTTATTTATTAAATGTCGCACGAAAACGTACGACGTGGCAGCTAATGTGTTAATGTGTAACAATGTCAAATAAACATGTCATAATATTTACAGTACATTGGAGGATTGCAAATTCAAATTTCATCTTTTAAATCAACATCATTCACACTACTCGTATGCAAGCTAATGATAGGTACTTCAAACAGACCGTGTTCTAACTATTTCATGTCAAGGGCCGCATGACACATTTCATAACACACGAGGGCCAGATAATCAGATCAGCCCGAAGAGTTTAAGTAGCTGGTTATAAGGGTTTTTCCTGAAAAATCTCATTTGGTCTGCCTTCACAGTTAAAGAAGTAGAATAATATATTAAAAAATACTGCAATATGTAAGCGTAAGCTGCATCCGACTTTTGCGAGTAAGTATGATTTGGCAGTTTTAGTACACAGTAGCGAACGATACCACATCTTTGGATAGTCAAAAGTTAAGAAGACCTAATCGTTTTCTATGCGAGTCGCTGGCTGTATTTAGAGAGTGAAAACTGCAAATTTGCATATAAAACCCAACGACCAGAGAATAATATTCAAGCGGCTGCATAACACTTTGTCAGAAAGTGTTCCCTACGTAGAACATTTATCACCCGAAAGCAATTTATTTACACTAGTCGTATTATCCCACGTAGTTTATTTCTGACTTTAGTAAATAACCACCACGATTCTACTACATCATACAAGGGACCGGAACAGGTTCAAGAGAATTTATTTCAGTTTAAGATGTAACATAAGTCTATCTAACTACACTATGTACTTATTTGCATGCACAAATCTACAACAAATCGGCTCAAAACCCCTGATTCTGATTCATCAAACCCAACGCAATCAATCACGTTCAACAAACTTATTTCACTCTCTTTTCACCAAACCGTAAACGTTTATCAAATCAAATTAAATCAAATCATTTAAAATGAACTCAATTTTAAACAAATCAAATATTGTGCTTATTTAAGAAAGAAAACTTTACTTAACCTCTATTTAAATTAGATTTTAGAATTGTCGCTTTCTTCTGTCGTGTTTTTGTTTTGTTACATTACATTTATTTTATTTACTGTAAACCTTACAAACTATGAAAAAAAGAAAAACGTTTCGGTCTCTCATATAAAATAAACTAAATACATTTCTTAACACATCTATATATATATATATATAAAAAATTATTTATCTTAACTGAAAGGTGCTTTGTTCAATAAATTAACAAAAAAAAAAAAAACTAAAGTATTTATTATTTAAAAAGTAAGAGTAAAACATAAAAAAATAATAATTCGTAAACTGCAGTGTTGCGTGGGGTTTATTTGTGTCAATAATTTTCTTTTCTTTTCTTTTTAAACTATATTAGTCTCTTCTCATCAAATTTGTTTTAAGGGGTATTAACTTAGTTATAGTGTTTTGTTTTGTTTAATATTAAAAACTAAATTTTAATTGAATTAATTTTTGCTTTTTGTTTTTCTTTAAACTTTAAAAATAAACATACAAACTACTTACAGCGACGATGTCGTTGCTGATGATGTTGTTGTTTTTGATGTTGATGTTGCTGTTGTTTTAGAAGGGGTTGTTTTTGTTGCTGATATATTGGAGGCAACTTTAGGCGAAGGTTTATGTGGCGCCGGTGAAAGAACTGTGTTTAGGTTTTGTGGCGCAGGTGTTACTATTGCCACAACAGGCGGTGGAGGTGGTGGCGGTGACATTTGTTGATTATTGTGGGAATGTGTACTGCCAGATGATCCCATTGAACTGCAAGGATTACTGATGCGCCGCGAATTGGTTTTGTATCGAGCACATGGCACGCATAACATTGAACTATGTTCACGCAATTTTGTTATGTGATCAATTCGGTACTCATTGATCCATTTAACCTTTTTGTGTTTAATAGGCTTCGGTATAACACCGCCGGTTGGTGATGTTGAGGATATAAGCGGCTGAGCATGACCTTCTGGTTTTGTAGCACCGCAACGCATGCACACTGAGCACCGTTCGCAGTTCCATCGACCTAAAAAACAAAAATAAATACATTTTTCATGTGAATATGAAAGAAATACGAAATCCTCTTACCATCGGGAACAGATTTAACACCAAGGCAGTAGATATGATACCCACGATCGCATTGTTCACAGAACAACATTTTATTCTCGTCTTGTTTTCTCTTGCACTTTATGCAACACTTGCAATCAGCACACTGCCAATTGTAGTTTCGCACACGACATACCATGCGATTGGGCATTTCTATACAACTAGGATGTGCTGAAAGTGAACCACAAATATTAGCTTCTGCACTGGGCAGTAATTTCAATTTGACTTACTTCTCCTTCGACATGTGAAACACCGAATAAATACTTCAGGCAGGCCTTTTGGATTTTGATTCTGTGGCTGATGGCAAACGCTACATTTAAGTCCATCCGGAGGCTTATCCTCATCTGATGACTGACTCGAATCCGATTCCTAAAACACAAATTGCAATCAAAACTAGTCTTTGCATTGTGATCGTCAAATTTACCGAGTCACCCGAACTAGAATCCGATGAACTCCTGTTACTCGAACTTGTGTCGTCAGCTTTGTCCTCATCGTCATCTTCACACGAGGATGCTGTTTCAGCCTCTGATATAACGTATTCAGCGGATTCAGTTTTCGTTGACCTGAATCGATTATTCGTTCCCATGGGGTAGTCAAGAACAGTGTTGATTGGATATGATCTAGATAACCAGAGAACACTTTTAATAGGTATTCTAGAATCAAAAATATTCAAAGAATTTTTACCTTAATTCCTGAGGCGTATACTGTCGATAGTTCTCGCAGAACTGACCTGGTACCAGTGCCATTGCATAGCTGTTTGACGGTTCCAAAGGTTGCAGCGTAACTGGAGTTGGACGGTTGACAACTTTCACGGGTAGCGGAACATTAACGACCAACGTCTGTAAATCCAAGCATGACCTCCGCTCCTCCTTGCGACTGGAAAAAAAGTAAGAGCGCTTATTACGATGCACTTTCCTTAGATTTGTTGACTACTTACGATTTATTAAAATGTGCATTCCACTTTGAAGTTGAGTGTAAGGCTCGGTCTCTTGTTGCCATTCCTCGTCCCGACACATTGTAAGTCATCCCCTTCGCTTTAGCCTCGAGTTCACGTAAATGCTTCTGCCGCACAAAGTTTTTGTACTCTTCGTACTTCTCATAGAAATCCGTGTACATTATGTCCAAAACATCGGAAGCCCACACAGCGGTGATACCGAGATCGCACATCTTTTCCGTGACCAAACCTTTCTCCTGCAGGTAATTTCGTTCTTCCATGTCGACTTGTCGTCGTGGCAAATCTGGATACTTTCGTTTAAAACTCTTAATACCCAAATACAAGGCAATTTGTTCTTGAATCATGAATGTGTCACGATTCTTAGCCGGGCAACAGCCTTTTGGTGGTGGCCAGTCATATTCGGCAATAAAATCGACAGTAAACTCCGCTCTGCAAACAAAAGACCAATTCAAAACTCTTTTCTCTGCGAAATGTTTAGAAAAATCAGCTTACCCCTCGGTGGCAACAACCTCGAATTTCTTCTTTTTGACTTTACGGAAATTGCCTGCCATTGTGCTGGCATCTAAAATGCTTGTATTACTGATTACGGAACTTTGAGTGTCGTCATTGTTATAGAAGTCCGTTTGACTGCATGGGGAAAATTATAATAATTACAAACGATCTTAACAAATAAAAAAAAACGCATTCTTACCGTTGGGAAGGAGTGTTAAAATCAGCACTCATGCGAGTATCTTCTTCATACATTTGCATCTCCGATGGAGTTCGGTTACTAAGCGCTTCGAGGAATTTTCGACGCTCCTTGAAAAGAAAAAGTAACAATATAAGTTAACGAGGTCCAAGATATTGTTTAAAATTAAGTACTTAATACAAACGAATTTAATAAACTTAAATTATAGATAGCTACAACAAATGGGTACTTATGTACATATGATTGTATAAACCTATGTATAGTAGATTGTTCGTCATTTTATTTTAGAAACATGTATTTCTGACGGAAATTGCTTACATTAAACCACACAACAGTTATGGACACGAGTTATACTGACCATAGGCATCTTTGGGGAATCTTAACACACTGTCATTCAATATTTGTATAGTCTTACTTTGGAGCATACGTCCCATAGACATAATCTTTCAAAAAACAAGGAACTAAGATAGGTTTAGAAGTCAACAAATGCCGCGTTCTATACAGTGATAAGGTTGGATTTAAAATTTATAGTGCCATACGATAGGCTCGAATATTTAAAAATTAATTTGCGTCAAAATCTTCGGCTAAATTCATAAAAAACAGAATAGGACTGACAATATACTCGATTTAAGCTTTAAAAATCGAAAAGGACAGCGAGAGAGTCGGCTCAAATACCCAAGATCCGTACAAATTGGAATCAGTAACCATCAAACAGCGTTAGAAGTACCAGTCTATCGATCAAATTTTAATTCTCGCTTGGTTTGGGTTGTAGACTCACTGGAATTGATGACTAATCGAATGATATTCTTCTCCGAAGTATACATGAATAAAAGTAGCTTCATAAGCTGAAGTGGAATCCTCTTAAGTGGATAGTAACACTTTTGATAGTCAAAGTTGATGATCACACTTTGTTACCTCTCCGTAAACTGTTCGTAAAGAATTATTTTTTGAAAACTCTGTATGAGTCACACAAAAAAAAAATCGTACAAATATGATGATCACGCTAATGGTGAAGATCAAATGGTGGAGAGCAAAAAGGATGATTATGATCGTCAACAATCAACTATCACCGGTAGAATAATTCTACCGTTTTAATTCCAGCGAGTGTATGCACATATTTATGTAGATAACCCAACTCCAACCATTTGATAACAGTCGTGAAACGCAGAAATAAACAAACCGTCCGAAAGCAATCTACCCCCACTGTAGCTTCAATAATAATCAACAATTTGCAATATTCACCACACTCATTTCGCTCTTCCTCTGTCCTACATTTCTCTGTTGGCCAATTTCCCCTCATTTTACAAACATAACCAAATACCTCTACAAACATTGCAATACTATACACTCGAAGTCTTTCTATGCATGCGCCTGTTCGCCACACACAACTGCATCTTCTTACTCTTTTTTCTTTTGTATTTTCTTTCTTCATTTTTGCCCACTCCAATGTGCATGTACATTTTCTCGAATGAAAAAAAAAATGTTGCCCCCACCGAGAGATGAGCACTGATGACAGTGGAGCCATGTGTTCCGATTCCCATTCGGTTCATCAATTTGTAATATAATTCACCTGCATGGTCGATTTTTAGCTCAAATAGTCAGGTTTGATGCGACAGATTTGTTGGCATTTGCCGTGGATGAACTACAGAGTGTTAGATATTCTATTATACACATGCATAGGTCGTTATTTAGGGGAGTAAGGAGAGCTCCGCCATCATATGTGTAGCATATATTCCAACCCTTTCTTGTCGGCAATCTGGATTTTCGCTATAGATACAGATTTGTATGTTTATATTGCGTAAGATTCCTGATTCGGTTCGTTTGTTCTTGTTTTTTTTTAATCTTCTTATTTTAGCCTGGGTATTTTTGTTCGGTTTGTTTTTATATTTCTATTTTAACAAAAATGTACTGACTGGCAGCAATACAGTAAATATTCATATGAACGTTTGTATGTATATCAATGTCGCTCCCCCTGCAGCGATGACATTTCGAGAGGGATGAAATGAAATTAGGACAGGAGAGAGGACCCGGAAAGCACTTGTTGCGTATATACAAAAAAGGGCAAGCCTATTACTTAGGTACAGCGCAGGAGTTACAGTCTGTTGTGTTCATAGGTGATTAAATTGTTATTCAAAGATATTTCTAGGTACTACTGTTGAGTCGTTGACTTTCGCGAAGTACCTAAGGCAAAAGGTCACATTCAAACAGGATTAGGGTAAATTTAGGGACTGTCAAGCAGTTGTAGCTTTAAATGGAAAACAGTTTAGGTTTGAAGTAAGCATGTAAGTAGGTACACAATGTGGAAGGTCAATGGGAATCTATTTATTTTGTCCAAATTCTCTCTCATTTTTTTAATTTATAAAAGCTGAGTTCTTTTTGCGAAATATCAATCGATTGTTATTTAGTCAAAAAGTTCTGGAATTTCTGGGTAAAGTTAGGAAGTTGCTTTTGAATGGAAGCAACAATTTTGAGAAATTGGATCTTCGCTTTGTTTTTGATCGCAAAAATGTGGGAAAAATTGCCTAAGCCAATTCTACTAAAATGTTCTATTACAGTGTCTGGCACTTGCCATTTTGTTATACATATGTATGTATATCTAATTACAACTTAGGCGAAAGAATAATGAAAATACATACCAAAGATATATTCGGAGACATTAACCCGTTTTGTTCCTAGGTTCTAAAGTCGAAGAACTTGAATTTGAACCCAAATTCGAAAATGGAATCTTTGGTAAATCTACAGAGCACAACCAGCACCATTTTCCGATTGATGAAAAACACTATGTATGTAACTACATGTACACACTGAATGTACAAATATTTCGAGGAGTTGAAGAAATTCCAAGTCACGTGATCTTTACCACAGCAACAGCAATATCAGAAAGCTAGTGACAACTTATAAACAAATATAAAGAATTGGTTCCTTAAGAGAGCATCAATTGAGTCGAATGCAAGAATAATTAGCGGGTGTTATGCCAGAACAACCAGACAGCCCCAATACTTGGTTATGCAGGCGACATTGATAACATGGCAAACGGAAACAAAATCTTACCACCAGCATTGAAACGCGGATAAAAAGGTGATAGAAATGTCCGCCTAACTCTGTAACGATGAGAATGTATAGCACCGATGACGAAGTCACTCTGGAGGTGACTAGGTCATGTTTAGCAAATAAATATCAGAACTTCAACTTGAAAGGAGTTCTTTATCTTTATACTTATAAACAGGACACGATGTCGTCTTAAAACAATTCTAGCCCTAGGCAACAAAAATTACATGGCGTTATAAAAAAATATACATAAAACAAAATAAAAGGAACAAAGAAATGTGTACTAACTTTTGAACAACTTACCGGACTGAAAAAGTTAACACCCTTCAGCCGCTCTGGATCCGGCGTGTGTTTTAGTCCTCCAATACATCTTGGCCGGTGAACACCTCTCATAGAACTTCCAGCACCTCGGCCACGACCTCGACCTCTGCCACGACCACGGCCTCGTCCTCGTCCACGACCGCGGGACGGTGTTCGTGGTGAATTTAATTCTTCTATAAAAAAAAATTTCTTTATAAACATATCCACAAAATTTTAATTAAATAGGGAAACATACCACTAGATCCGTCTAGAGATTCCGTGCGCCTTCTATTGTCAGTCTTGGGAGTCATAAACAATTCATCTGGAAATGGCATACCTCGAGCCCCAGGTGATTTCTCTCCATCTGGGATTCCTACAGTGGCTCCCACTTCACCGTCCATCTGTTTGCGCGCCATCATCATCATGGCTGCCTGATTATCGATTAGCTGAATGGAAGATGATGAAATCGAAGACGACGAGCAGGATGAGCCAACTAAATAAACATTATGATTTGGTGGTTGATCTTGCGATGATTGCGACGAAGACAAAGAAGACTGTTTATTGAGTTTACCACCCCAAGGCTGAGACCGCTCATTGAAGGAGTTCTCCCGCGACATTCGCATCATCCCTGGGGTAACACTCCGTCGTGAATTCCGGAACGGTGTACGTGTACGATTGTCATTTAAACCATCGTCTTCAATTTTTTCCGCACCAACCAAGTCAATAGCCAATCGCTTTCGAAGAAGGAGCACACGTTTCGCCTTTGCTGCCTTCTCGGACTCTGCTTCTTCAGCTGCAACTGCAGCGACAGGTGTCGCTAGTTTGTCCGATTTTCGTGGCCTGCCAGGCTTTCGTTTGACAGGAG
The DNA here is from genome assembly GCA_963583995.1 of Xylota segnis. Lineage (NCBI taxonomy): Eukaryota > Metazoa > Arthropoda > Insecta > Diptera > Syrphidae > Xylota > Xylota segnis. Next base: position 61,675,727 of record OY757237.1, read on the forward strand.
GTGCCACTGGCACTTCAGGTACTGTACACACCATTGCTGCAACAGCTTGTTCTACTGCAGCGGGTTCCATTGAAATGGGAGAGGAACCCACCGGAATGGCTAGAGGATCAGCGGTTAGTTTCTTAGGCATTCGAACGTGGTTGTTTGCCGGCACATCTATGTGATTCAGTGTTGGTGGGTAGTTCTTATTCACGGCAGGAGATGTCGTCACCGATTTACTCTGATTTTCGGCATAACTCAGCAACTTTGGCATCTTGTGGCCATCATGGGAATACACTTCGCTTACTGCAGCATGCCTTTTGAGGTTGTTTACTCGCACTTGGTGTCGTTCCTCTTTGTTGTTGTTTATCGAGTGATGGGACTTGTTCGAGTGATTCATCGTATGATTCAGTGTTGGAAGTCGATGGTTGTCCTTTGGCTGTTGTTGGACGATAATTGGCACTGGTACCGGAGCCGCCATTACGGCTGTGAGCGTCGTTACTGCCGCGGACGCCGTTAATGTCGCAGACGGCGTTACTGTTACCGAAGACTTCACTATCGCAGGTGCTGTTATAGTCCTCGGTGGTTCCACTGCATCTTTGTCTGGCTCGTCATACGACGATCTACTTTCTTCTGGTGAGTCCAGAATTTCTATCGATTCCATGATTGCCCCTGTAGGTGCACATTTTCGATCATATTGACCGTTAGGTATGGACTCGCTCTGATGCGGACCTGCCGTCGTAGGTGAGGATACTACCACGGCATTTGGAGTAGAGGATTGGAAAGACTGCTGCTTCCTAATGACTCCTCCACCACTTCTCTGCAGGCGCTCCAACAACAGGTTACCTGAATCTTGCTTAACGGCGTCGGTGGGTAGATCATCCAACTTTTGATCGTCAAAAAAATGCGCAGGAGAAGAACCAGGCGACGGAGACGATGTTAAATCAACGGTATCAATGATATGCGTAACTTTCGCTACAGGAATGCTTGGCGGGAATTTTAAATTCAAGTTCACATTGTTGAATGTCTGGGGATCGTGATTCAGCAATGTCTTATCAATTTCCATGTCCGAAGAGTTTTTGCGCTCTCCATCTGCGTTGGTTGTGGTGTTGGTAGGTGAAGACGCCGACGACGACCGCGAGGTAGAGTTGTGGTTCTGCAGAATCACCTTCGGCAGCACATTTTCCACGTCGTTCATGTATTGATTCATCATTTCGTTCACTTGATGGTTCTCCAAAACTACGGCTGCTGATGATGAATTATCTTCGCTGGCGTTGACTTCGTTTTCTTTTAGTTTTTCTTCGGCGACTGCGTCGGCTGGAATTGCTTTGATTTTTAGTTTTGGAGATGATAAGTTTTTTATCGTCAACTTTGGGACGATTTTGTGTTGCTGCTCTTCGTTGGTCTCTGCGGAATCAGTCGTCTGAGTTTCTGATACCACTGTGAGCTTCAGATGTTCTCCGCTGTTCTCTGAGGTGCGTATAGTGAATTTAGGAATTTTTTCCTGCACATCATCTACTCCGCCGCTGATACTACTGCTACTGGTGCTGGTACTCGTCTTGATTGTCAGCTTTGGAACTAACTGTTTCTCTGAAGTTTCGCTGTCAGTCGAAGGCAGGATCGGCTTAATCGTCAGCCTGGGAATCTTCTCCGGTTTAGGCACTTTATCAGTATCCGCCGAATGGTCTTCCTGACGCGATATCATTAATTTTGGTACACGATCCGCTGACTGTTCGACTACCGTACAGGTGGAAATAGACTCATTTACCGAAATCGTCAGTTTCGGTATCAATTGGCTGGAACTTGCCGATGTTGAAGTACTAAAACTGGACGAAGCCGACGAGCAGTTATTTTCCTGGACAGTTTTGATAGTAAAGCTGTCATTGCTGTTACTCGACGTTTTGATGGTAATCTTGGGAATTTTCTCGACTGGTTCCGAATCATGTATTTCCAGAGACTTTGTCTTTATCGTCATTTTCGGAATTGATTGGCTTTTGGGTGAATCATTGTGCTGGATGATCACAGCGTGTTCCTGACTAGTTTTGATAGTCAACTTCGGGACCTTAGCCTCCTCCTCGTTCTCCGAACGGTCCTCTGCCGGCTTCGGAATACTTTTGATGGTAATTTTTGGAACTGTGGGCGAACCTGTGCTATTGGCTGCCGATGTCGAACCAACAAAATTGCACTGCGATGGCGAGATAGTCGATATCATCGCCTCGCTGCTGCCATCTATGGTGGTCTTAATCGTCAGCTTGGGCAAAGGCGGTTGCAGTTCTGAGGCTGATGGTGGTGATGGTGAAGAACAAGACGATGTCGAAGAGGACGACGAAGAGAGCTCCACGTAGTGAGATTTATCGTTGTTTACACAATTAATACCGCCACTATCCATTTTGATCGTCAACTTGGGTACAATTGTGTGCTGTGATGTACTCGACGAAGATGCTGTAGCGTCATTGGCGCATGCATCGTTAGCTCGTATAGTCAACTTGGGTACGATGTGTGGTTCGCTTGGCGCATCATCTCCTCCTGATCCACTGCCAACTACACTTGTTACCATCGATGACTTGATGGTTAGCTTTGGTATTGGAGAATTTCGCGTGCTCTCCACATTAACCCCATCCATAGGGGAATTCGAAGATTCTGATGGCTTGACAATCGGCTTGATTGTAATTTTCGGTATTGTTGGTTCATGTCGAATTAGATTAATCTTGAGTGGCTCTACTTTCCGCGTATCCTCTTCCTTTTGAGATTCACAATGATTCGTGTACTTTTTTCCTCCACCTCCACCTCCTCCGCCTTCGTCGCAACCGCCTCCACCATCATCAATTTTTGTTGAATTCGTCCCACTGACCTCATTTGTAATACTACTACTGCCACTGGTCGAAGCGACAGTGACCATCTCACTGGGCGTCTTGCGTAGCGCAACCATCTCCTCTTTAAAAGTTACTTCTTCTAAATTAACGGTAGTTTTATTTAAATTATTAATACTATTGTTGGATCCTAGTGATGGCACCGGTGCTCCTTCGGCTGCTTGTGGTGCTGCTGCGAATGCTGCTTTTGCAGCTGCATCATTGTAAGTAACTTGAGCTTTATCACTGTTGGTGTTCTCAGTGGAGCGACTATTACTACAACTGGGCTCATTCAATCCCTCTATATGGGGCCTATCATTATGCCGCTGCTGTTCTTCCTCCTGCTGATGATGATGGTGATTAGCAGAAACTATAATGAGTGAATCATTACTATTGTTGCCCGTGCTAGATGTCACACAGATTCTGGCTGGCGATGATGATGTAGTCGATGATGCTGATGCCGCGTTGTCGTGGTGATTATTGCTACTACTACTGCTGCTACTATTGCTACTGCTGGTTGGCGAGGTTACTACTACGGCAACCGTTGTCGATGAGGGTGTTATGTCATTTGATGTCGATGAAACTAATGGTTCCTCGTTGTCCTCGTGTAGATTTTGCTGCTGATGTTGATGCAATGCTGAGTTATTTGTATCATTCATTGCTTTGTTGTGTTATACTGTGCAAGCTATTGCTTTCTTTTTTAGCAAATAGTTATGTTTTAAGGTTTTTTTTCTTGTTAAATGGTGGTCAGGGTGAGTAGAGCATTTCTTGATAGACTTTGTCAATTGCACATCCGTACTTACAGATGAGATTATAATCGGTAATCAATTATCATTTTGAGAGTTTTTTCGTCTTTTTTATTTTCGTGATATTCTGTAAAGAAAGAAAAAAGAGATGTATTTAGTAAGCAGTAAACGAAATGTGAAAAAGTAATCCCCCGTCAAATAAAATTCAAAACACAATGAAATTGACGCTAAGTGCATCGTTGATATTGGTCGTTATTATGTGATACAACAACGACCTCAGTTTGACCACAATCAAAACGGAGCTAAATTCTAATTCTAAGAAAATTCACAAAATGGTATTGACTAACGGTCGACAAAAAGTACGCGAACTAGGTAGACACAGTAGGCATTTCAAAAAGTGCTGTAGATCCCATTTTGACTGAAAGGTGTGAAATGGTTCCCGCGATTTCTCAAAATGGAAACAATTTTTGCGTCGATTCATAAGCATGGGTAAAACATGGGTTCAACACTTTACACATGAGACGAAGGAACTGTCAAGAAAATGTAAAAGGGGTGACTTAGCCCCAAAGAAGGGAAAGACAGTTCCATCTACAGAGACGGCCATGGCATCAGTTTTTTGGAATCCGCGTGGAATAATTTTCTTTGACTCTCTATAATAGGAAGGAAAAACATTATTGCTTCATCAAGACATTGCAAATCTAAAATCAAGAAGTTAAAGTTTAGATTGGTTTCTCACGCACCCTATTCCCCAGATTTAGCCCCCTCGGTAGTAAAAGATTTCCCAACAATAAAGAGGTAAAGTTACCATACTTCCAGGACTACTGTCGGAATCAGGCAGCTCGACTAAGGTTTGTTAATTGACACTATAAGGGGCTGACTCCCTGGAAACGGACTTCGTCGATGTATTGTCCAACAAAAAAACAGGCTTCAGAAAAAAAACCTAAAAAGTCATCGAACCTCTCGAATTTTGGAAAAAATTGCTTTGAAATGATGAATCTATTCGAACTGCTTAAAACTGAAATTTAACGAATTTAAATTAATATAGAACTCAAAACAAACTGCAAAAAATCACAAAGAAAAAACTTTATTTTATCAACTGCAAAAGAGTTTAAAAAGTTTTCTGATTTACAAAACTTTCCTACAAGTGTTGTAAAAAAAAAACAACAGTCACTAACTATTAATCTCAGCAGTATGTATGTATTTACAAATGAAACCATGTGCGCCAAAAATTAATCTTCTCTTTTTTTTTTTAACACATTCAACGGTAGACCATATGGAAACCGAAAGCTAAACAAATCCTACTGACTAGTCGCAATGCTATTCTATTGCCATCGAGCTCACCATCGCCAGTACCATCAACAAATTCGTACCAAATTACACAATCTTCTTCATGTCTGCCGTTTCCGCAGCAAATACTACTGCTGTTGCTTATCAACCACACTCTCCCTCCTCGTTGTATGTTCTAAATATCTCTCTCCTCTATCAATGGCGTGCGCTCACTCCCCGCAATATGTGCCGAGTGTACCGGCAACTGAAACTAAAAGTTCAACGACACCGAATCAAAACAAAAAGTGCTGCCGCCTGCTGGCAATCACAAAAGATACTTTCGTATGTTGTGCACCCCCCTCTAGAGAGCAGCAAAAACGCACAGCACAGAAAAGTCATCCATGCAAATGCAGAACGCAGAAACCGGTCGTCCGCTGATCAGCGGCTGGGGCAACCGCCGACTTCAATCGATTCGAGGTCCATTCTCGAAAAGACAACGCACGTGCTGAACTGGAGCTCCTGCACTAGTAGTGGTGTTGCTCTTGGTGGTTGTAATTGCTTGCCTTCCACCCCCACCAAAAATATAAAGTAAATCTTAACAAACCAACAAAAAAAAAGGGTCAAAGCCCTTTACCAGTACCCATTATTGTCGGTCAGAGTAGAAGGTCAAGCACACTGAGTGACAATTTATCTGTGATTGCACTATCAGATGACTACATATACAATAGGAGCGCAACAGATAAAATCCGGTGACGCGGTGGTGGGGGTGATTCCTCCTCTTACTCTTTAAAGACGACACGGCGAAAAAAAAAAGTAAATTTAAAGAATACAAAGCACAAATTGTATGTCACTCTCACTCGCCGCGCTAGGTCGTCTCTCTCGCGCCCTAACTCTAGCCGACTCTCCCGTTTCAATTTCGGAATTTAATTTTAATCTGCGCCTGCATTCGCACTCCGTAGCGGCAATCGTGTCGACATTTGTGAGCAGCTCTTTGATGCGGAAGGTAACACACCAAGACCAGACAACACCAGCTAGTAGCAGCCAGCACTACTGTTGCTGCTGCTGCTGCTGTTGGCGCGACTACTACTATTCGCTCGATGGAGGCGGAAGGAATTCCCGGCTAGAGTTTGGTGTCGACATCGTCGCTATCGCTTTCGTCATCATCGGCGCATAGATGAGACATCGATGAAATCTTTGCCCGTTGCCAGTTGCCAGCCGTTGACGTTGTCGTCGGTCGGCGGTTGTTTCCTTTGGGGTAGGTAATGTAACAAAATAAACACTATGCTGGTCGTTGACGGCAGATCTAAACGTTTGGTCTTGATAGAGTTAGTTGCCAGCCTAAGCGAGAGCGATTTTGACAATTTCTGTGGTGTCTTATCGAAAAGCGTTCGTATCACTCATATATGTAGGTATGATAAAAAGTTTTGATAACTTTAATATACACACATTTCTTTCGACAAGTGTTCACAATAATATTATTTAACAAAAAAATATTGAGAAAGAATTTTTTGTTTGCGAATACAAATCACCGAAATACCAGTAATCTACTGGCATTGAAAATTTGAAGTCGAAAAAGGTAGAGATTAGAAAATGTTTGTTATTTAGCTACAAGTTAGATTATGTTTAACCTTGCGAATCATATGTACGTTTACTATACATTTATGTTTGTACATTAGGTATTGGATAGCGGTTTGGTTTGAGTGTTATTTTAAAGACTAAATCGCACAGTTGTAGAAAAACAGTGAAAGATGATTTAAGTAGGGAACACCTGTGCACCTGTTCCAACACAAGATTGAAGAAGTCACATGAGACGAGTAGGGTCTCAGGAAGCATTTATTCATAGTTAAGATGATCGAAAAGACTTGCGATTCGATAAGAGTGGTTTCTAATTTGTTTAGCGATCACTAGAATGTGATTACAGAATTGAACAGCCATTCGAATTCTTTTGAAGACTGAAGTGTCGATTTCAATTTCTCTTAAGTTCAAGGTCAGGAGTTAAACCTTTTGAAGTCGTATGGGTACGTCAACGATGAACCACCTTATCGCTTTCGTAAATACCAGTTTACGGGCGAGCCAATATAATTATAAGTAGTAAGTAATGTTTATAGTGTTCACGAACGTTCAGGCATAACTTTACTAAAAATTGAATAAGCGCGTTCAAAAGTTAGTTACCGGCGTCTAAAGTAATTCTAATTCTTTCCGGTAAAAGCGGTCAAAACAAGGTTAATGCATAAAGCGGGCTTACTTTAGATCGTTTTCGTGACAACTTTATTATTATTTTGAATTAATTATGAAGCCTGTTGATAGCTCTTATTCATGGAGTAAAAGAAAAAAGCAATGTTCAAGTAAACGTGACAAACAAACCATTGACCCACGAAACTTGAGCATAAGAATGTGGTTTACGAGACTTTTGGAACATCCGCTTGTCTGAAAAGTTCGTTTTTTCAATATTTTTACTAGAGGGCGGTAAGAAAACAAAAAAAGAAATATAAATTTTAAAGAAAAACAGTGGGCATTCAGTAGAGAGGTTATCAATTTTTCGACCTAATGCAGGTTCATAATGATCAAGAAATCTGGAATAGACAGCGTGAATGTTGTCTAGCACATAGCGGTCAAAATTAGATCCAAACAATCTGAAGCAGACACCCGTCGTCCAGGAAAATTAGGACCGCGATTTGCAAAGGTGAAAGTTCTGTTGGTGTAAAGATCGCCAGAGAATTCAGCTAATCGCTAATTAAAATCCATGTCAATTTGATAAGAACTTAATAAACGACTTTAGAGTTCGAGAAAGGATCTTGTCAAATCTGATCGCATAGATGTCAGACGTTTTTGAAAATTTTTACGTACAAAGTACAAATTCCATTGCTTTTTGGTATAGACGTAGGGAAGATGCTCAGGGATGAGTTAGCAGTACCAGCATACAAAACGGTTTTGGAGGTGACAAGAACATTAAAGTTTCGTTCAGAATGTCTGAGAGGTCAAAAGAGACACTGATTGTCAACCTATCCTTCGGTAAAAATAAGAAACGAAAAACCTTAGAAAAGATTAGCCGCAGTGACCCTTTTTTGACATCTAATGAAACAAAACACCAATTGGTATGACAGCTCAACAGAAGAATTCGCAGAAAAAAACATCTCGGGTGGCAAAATATAGTAAAAAAAAAGCCTCTTTTGCAAAGGAACTCACAAAGACAATCCTCCGTTTTTTTGGAAAGACATGGTATATAGAGGCAAAAGAAATGTTAATCGATGAAGATCGGTGACAAAAATTATGTGAGGAAACCAGTAATGCATGTCCGTTAGGTTATAGGTAAAACTGATAGCATTCGGGATCAGCATAAGATCATCTTGGAGAAATACTAAGCAATCATGCCTGTATCATGGACCTTTATGCATGATAAGGATGCAAGGCATTCTTCGCGTTTTGTGAAGTATTAGCTTTTGAACCAACAAATATCGGTGCTTGGCTAGAATGATTGGAACGATGTGGGCTTCATTGTTAAAAATTAGTATACACTTTTGTGGACCATAAATCCACGTCAAATACTATCCCTTCGGATAGATGTAGACGTTTGTTTGAAAATATCCCGAAGCGATTATAAAGAGATTTTACGGAGCAAAGAATATTAAAAAAATCAGTAACAAAAAAATCTAAGATGATTGATGAACTGAACATGTTACAATATTTTGGAATTGTGCCGAGAATGGCTCCGTAATAAGCAAGAATGACATGTTTAAAGATTAATCAAATTAAAGAATTTAACATTTCATACTAAACGACTTTGATATTTTAAGTCCTTGTTTAGAGTATTCGGTTCTTCATTGCCAGATCATCGCAGATCGCAGAATTTCAAGAGGGAAAACTGCAAGTAAGTACTGAATTTACATCAGAAAATGTCTGCAGATTCTTTCAAAACTAAATTTTTAAATATGTAAACAAATCTCCTTCCTTCCTACATACGAACGTACATATGTAAACTTATTTACAGCTGCACATGTAAATAATCTACATGGCGTGCGTCTGTTCAAAGAAAGATGGAAGTTTCTATCTATCGGCCGGCAATTGCATACCTAGTCAAGACTCATAATGCAATTCATATCAACTGTATGTAGGTCAATTGATATGCTATGATACTTTATGGTATTGATGTTGGTATTGAATTAACATCATTGGGAGCTTATGAAACCCTTTATTACTATATATAATCCCATGTAGTGTAACCAGGCGGAAATTAATTTAATCACAGAATTTAATTTGCAGCATGAAATAAAATGCAAGATAGGTCATGTATTCGAATTAGATGTTGACGTTCGTAAGTACAATATGTACATATGTAGTAGGTACTTAGGTTCTGTATACGAATTGGCTATCACTTAGGGCAACAATACATGAAATTACCCACGTAATAGGTATGTGCATACATACGCACAGAAGTATGAACAAATCTGCGTGTCTTAAAAAAAAAATGCACCAGTGATCAGTGGCAAATAATTCCTACTCAAAAGAAAGTCACGGAAGTCGGTAAGTATGAAGTTTATAAACCCAACTGCAGGCTTCACAAGCTATTAAGTATGCCTTGATGTACAACTACTTTCTCTTCAACCCTTACTGTCTGCAATATACAGTATGCATGTTACACATTTCTTTGAATATCAAAATACATAGTACGAATGTTTCTCTATAGTTTTACAATTTGACAAGGCTTAAAAAAAAAAAAAATGAATAACATTCCTACTAAACTGTAGTTTAACCAAAGCGACCTTGGATGGAACTCATTTTTACATTGGTGTAACACAGATAAAACTTAAATTACAAAATATTAATGCAACTCAATTAAGTTGCTAATTGCATTCCACACATTAAACAAAATATACGAAGAAGGCGGGAAGGCTACAAACATGAGGCACATGAGCGCACCAGCAAAATACACGATGTGAATGGAGAATGTTTCACTTAGTCACTCTAACGACGGACACTTATACAACTGGGAAATCACAACTCACCACACACCATTCACAGATCAAGTTAACTATTTTACACAATAAACACAAACCAGAGGTGTTCTTTTTTTATTTAATTTTCTTTTTACAAAAATGTCTGTATTTAACCTCAGTCAAAAAAAAGTGTGTATAACTTTACAACCGATGTAGAAAAAAGACCCAAAGTCTGTTCCCCTCACCCTGAGGCACCTGAACGACACGACACGAACTCACCACACACTTCTTTATTTCATTTCACATCATTCATTGCACCATCCAAGTGGTGTGTGGTGTATTTTTATTAATAGTGTCTTGTTTGTATTGAACAGATTGTGGCAAGTGAAATTAGCAGAGCTACGGCCCCCACACTACACCACTTCTCCACTCTACTCAAAACCAAAGCACCTATCCCACCTATATCAAAGTCAACCGCCATCGATTCGATTGGAATCACACGCACTTTCTTCTCCACTTACGGTATTCTAATTGTTCTATTTTGTATTTTTATATTTAAGACGCGAATCCACACGATAAGATAAATGTCAGGAGCGAAAACGTCGTTGCTGTTCGATGTCGTCAAACCTGAAACCAATCGTTGTGTCGTCTTCTCGCCCGCAAAAAATACATAAGAGCGAAAGAGAAAGCGAGACCGAGGTGGAGAAAAAAGAGAAATATAACCAGCGAAATGCACAAAGAGATCAAGAGAAGAAAATTTACTTCATGAAAATACACTCGCGAGTTTGCTCAATCGTTCCCGCACCCGCACCGCACCGCACAACACTGAGAACAAACTTAACCAGAAAAAAAAACACTACCAAAGAGAATCAGGTAAAATACAGGCCAAAGTGTAAATAGAGAGCACAAAACATTAATATTAATAACAAATAATAATAAGTAAAGTCAAGTAAAGTACTCCAAAGAAAAGGAATGCTAATAAAAACGGGGCAAGCTGGCAAATAATATGTTTCTTTGACCCTATGGTGAGTTATTGAAGTTGTGTGTGGTGTGTCTTTGAGCGAAAATTCACACAGCAGGAATGGCAGTCGGCAGGGGAAGGTTAGCTTACGCTATGTTGATGGGGCGAATGGGGTGGCAAACGGAGAGGGAATTTGTGAACCGAATGTAAGTTGTACTGGGAACAAATAAACAGACAAAAAAAAACCAAATTGAAGCAGAAAAAGGCGAATGAGCTCATTCCGGTTGGTGGTGGCATTGATGGATCAGAGTTGTTATACATCAGTCACGCTGCCAGCAGAAATATAAATTTTTAAAATGTAGTCAACCACTCTGCCTGTGATTCGCCCAGGTGCATTGGAAGCAATCGTGTGTATTACGGTGTCATTTGGACATGCATCCAATGATGCGTGATGTCTGCCTGCAATCCTTTTCCTTCGTTAAAATTCTATTTTTATTTTTTTTTTAAACAACGCAGTCACGCCGAAGGCCTTTAATTAGTTAGAAGGGGAAAAGGTCTAAAAAAGGTTCCATTTTAAAAGGCCAAATTGAGGGTCATCTTACATCAACATTATTTTGGACTAATCCGTACACAATGTGGCCCAAAACGTATCACCCTATAACTTTTAGAAATGGTGACAATTTTGATATTTGTTAAGCAAACAGATACACAATACACGTGTATCTGACAAGCCATGAACCGCTATACTCCTCAAGGTCGTGGAATACTTAAGATATTATCTGTGAATTTGGCGCAACGTGAGTTTCGCCACAGATTTTCCAACCATCCTAAGCCAGCTGGTCAAATACAAGTTTAGCCACTCGCCTTGAAGAGACAAGAACAACACGTGATATAGTGCTCGTTGCGAACAGAATGTCCGCTGCTGTGGGATGATGGTTAATGTAAATAAAGAACCATGATCAATGATTTTGTATTTCCGTAAATTAATGAATTGGGACCGAAGGACATGTCATTCCAACAGGACAGTGCAAGCGGCCACACAGCTAACGCGACAATGTCTTGTTTTGGGCATTTGAACTGACCGCTTAGCTCACCTGATTTGACCGATACTGATTCCTTTCTTTGTGGTTTCAACTTCAAAGTCAGGGGTCTATGAGCCACAGAGTATGGAAGCTGACAAAGAGAATATCAGAAAACAGTGCTAGAATTTGTCGCCCGAACTTCTCCCCAAACCAAAACTTCGGTAAAAAGCGCCCAAATCAACTATGACAATACTGCAAAGATACAGCAAAACATCGGATGAGTGTTTTTGGGTTACCCTGTAGATTCTTTAGACGAATGGAAAGGGCCTACTGTTTACTGAAGAACAATTGTTTCATGGGTTTTGCTCTCGAATGTTTGTCAGTCGTTCGCGAAAAGCAGAGCCGGAAAAAAAAACTTTTTTCTGTTGTCTGGAATTCGAACCCTCAACCTCCAATACTGGAGCTATTCTGCAGTCTTCTCTCAAAGATCTCCGACAAAGTCGAATTGTGATGAGAATGTTAATGCAATAAAGTTGAATTTAGGTTCCAAAATCTCCTACGGTTTTGCTCATGAAGTCTAATTTACATGAATCACGAATCTGTTTCATTTCTCTTTTTTCTAGACTAAATAAACCCCCGTCCTAGGTTGCAAAAGATACAACATTCATAAGTACAATGTCGTTGTTTTCTAAAGTCATTAATACTGTAATGCTAGATACTTGCCGATGAATCATTTCAGTTTGAATTTCTTGAGTGCGATGAGTGTGTCACAGCTCAAATTTCAGGAACTGGTAATAAAGGTTTGACATCTTTATTTCCCCTCGGTATAAGTTCGAAGATATGTACTGTATGTGCATAAATAGCTATGTATTCAATGTTACCTAAGTTAAGATTTGCTATAACGACATTTTGGCACTCGGAACTCACTCCAGATTTCTAGTAGAAGTTGGTTTACAAGTAAAATTAAGCCGGTTCTCATAAATGGACCTCTTGTTTGACTTTAAGTCGAATTTACCAGACTTCTGCGAATCTTTAGCCTCAAAAGGTAACTCCAGCTGGATTTTAAGTCAAAATTATTAGACTTTTGCAAGTGTTTAGCCAACCAAACACCGTCCTGTTTAGATGACAAATTACATTTGACTTCTTAAAAGCTTTGAATCACCCATACCCCCCAATTCTATCCTTTCGTCCTCCCGGCATAAGACGTATTTAGTAGTCTGTTAGGTCAAGACGACCTTGAGAAAGTCTACATATCTGTCAATACATACACGTTATCCGTCAATCGTCATTTAAAAAAAAAAAAAAACTCAATCCCACATTGCATCCCTGTATTTCGGATTCACTATCTACATATTTACATATTTAAAAAAAATCTAACTTATATGTGAATTGTGTTAAAGAAAAATTATCATGTAGCTATTACATACATACAACTGTATGTACATAAACATTGTTATTTTATTTCTTTTTATTTGTTTCTGAAAAACTCTCAACAAGGAGGAACAAATAAACAAATTGCTAGTCGTCGTTGCCTCACCACCACTACCAGACATTGTCGTGTATATACACAAATCTCACTTTTGATGTGAGTTCCAGCATTTTTTTATGCGTAGAACACCAGCCATTCCGCCGCGCATACAAGGCCAATCGGGCGAATTTATACACTCGTTTTTGGGAAACTCACCACACCATGGATCTGCATGTGTGTGTGCATGTTATTTTTGTATTTGTGGCAAGTGCGAGAGAATAGAGAAACAAATCGAAGCAAAATTACGAACAAGAGGTGAAAAATTGTTTCTGATCTCTAAAAATAATCACATGTTACTCAATAGCGTTCGGAGATGGATGTGATTCGGGTTACAGATGAATTTGCATCTCATCTCAATTCGCTTATGCAGCGTGTGGATACCTCAAAATCTTTCGACGGTTGTCTGTCGTCAAAGCAACAGACGCAGAGTCAAAAAAAAATATATATCCATGTCAGAGCCAGTGTGTGCTGTGTGCTTGCGATACATTTCGTTGTATCGTTGTATGGGGGACTGGTGAGAGAATGTATTCGTAGTACCTACACGAGAACGCGAACGTCAATAAAATAAAGATACAACATACAAAATTAATAAAAGAACAATGAAAAGGGGCAAAAACTGTAGTTATCTCTTCTCTGCTCGATATAGAGGAGAAATTTCAATTATACTATAAAATGACTAACTGTGAAAATGTTACTGAGTAATTTTCCCAAATATGTACACACTTATGCCTTTAAGTTGTCTTTTATCCACTTGGGAGAAAGGTGAAAAACTAAATAAACAAGCTAGCTACAGCTAGAGTTAAGGTATGGTACCACCACCTAACTAGGAATGACGTAGCTGCACATTGGCAAAAACAGCAACAAAAAATGGAGAGCATTTCGAGCAACACAAAGCATACTCCGCTCTGCTCTTCCACTTTCTTTGTATTGTAAAGATTTTAAAGTTTCTAGCTAGGTACATACTCCCTCACCCGTATGTCGCCTTTTGGAAGGTGGATGATGGAAGGTACATCGGGTTTAATGTATCTGCAAGGAGCAGCGCCCTTGAGTACAGATATGTACGTACAGAGCAGCACTAAAGCGACGCGACGAGGATAAAACGAAATAGAATATGAAGGATTTTATTAGCTTTGTCCAGGTGAATATGGGTTATTATTTGCCGCTTGCTGCAGCACACTGATTGATTAAGTCGCGCTAGTTGTGAGTAATTTCAGACGGTTTGATATGGATATCAAGGTTATGGTTAAAAAAACTTATTGAGTTTATTATTCACCATAATGTCGTTTTAATTCAGCAATGGTTCAACTTTTCACTTCTTCATGTTCGAAACCATGAACTGTTGGATGTTCCCCAACAGAAATCCATTGTTTCAATCATTTCATTGATTTTTGTCGTCGAAATCCGTTTGGAACATTCTCCAAACTTTGCTTTTAACTGGTCATTTGGGTCCAGAGTGAGCAATAGCAAATGCCTACCTACAGTATTCATACTTTCATCGCCCATCATCAAACCATGAATTTTAGAGACCATTTCTGGTATCAGAGATGCTCTTCGACCTTTGTCCTCACATGACTGTCTGTATTGTATGTCACTACTCACGAATACCTACATATGTACATATTTTGTGCATTGAGGAACAAGTTGGAGCAATGAGAAATGGTGTTCGTTCGCATGTTTGTCACTCCTAACAATGTATTCAACAATTGAATATCCTGCAATCTGGTCAAAGAATATGCGTAAAATCATTAACATCTCTTCGCAGAGGCAACAATGGCCCTACCCAACAAGAGCTGTAGTAAGCCATATGACAAGGAGACGGCTGGTTGGAGATCTGCACTTTTATAACGCGTGCAGAACGAACGAAGAAGTTTCGAAAGAATAAAAGCTGAAACGGCAGACACAGAGCATATAGCATAAGTTGTTCCGCGAGGAGCGTGTTAGAAGTGCTCACGATGTGGATTAGTATGTAGACGTACTCCCGCATTCAGTATTTGGATTTAGGAATCGGTGGATGTTTTAAATGCTTTCTTTTCACACGTTATTTTAGCTTTTTCAGTGGAGACAGCATGAAATAAATGGTAGTTTAATATTCAACAATTTCATTGCAGGAAAATAAACTCTAAAACCAATAAAAAAAAGACGGTGCGATAATTTTGAGCATTTTGACGTTTGCTTTCATCAG